>CP124715.1:85650000-86900000 GCA_031232105.1 Capsicum rhomboideum
TACAGGAAAAAGATGGAATCATCTGTATCTCTGAAGGGGTCAGCTCTTCACAAAATGAACTTCTTTCGAGAAGCGTTGTCGGCAGCCTCCCTGGAAGAATAGCAGATACCCCTACCTTATCAGATATTAGGCGCTGGGTCAGCAACACATGGAAGCACGTCCATGGAGTGAACATTTACGAGATGGGGCAGAATCGATTTCTCTTCGAGTTCCCATCAAAGACAACTTCTGAATACATCTTGAGAGGCAACTGGAGCTGGAAACTTTACAGACTCCGACTACAATGGTGGATGCCAACAGTGGAATCAATCCCTTGCTCCGCAGCAATCAAACAGGTCTGGATCAGATTAGTCGGACTCCCCTTGCATCTATGGTCGCAGAATGTATACAAAGAAGTCGGAGATTATTGCGGAGGATGGATAAGAACGGAGGAAGAGACCCAGCTGAGGAATCACCTCAAATGGGCAAGAATTCTGGTGAGAGGAAATGGAGACACAATTCCGAAGACTATCAACATTGAACATGAAGGGATCAATTTCTCGATCCAAATCTGGTGCGAATTACCGGCCAGATTCTCTCCCGGCGAAGAAAGCAAGGAAAGAACTTCGGACCATCGATTAATAATGGGTTCTAGCTCTACGGGGGTGTGGCTCGAGAGGATAGCATCCTGATAGGGCACGTGGGTAATTTTCAAATAAACCTTAATAGTCAACACGTGATTGGCCACGTGTGAATGCCTCCCTAACTAAAAGGCCACCAGTTTCTAAACCTTCGGGCCCAGATTTCCTAGCCCAACAACTTATGGGGGAAAATACACATGCAACCCACTTTTTAAAGCCCAGATCTGATCTATTTTTAGAGGAAGTAAACGCTATCTCTCAATTCACTGCCTCTCTGAACATTACGCAGCAGGGAAAAACTTACTCCACTACTCCATTCATGGCGAAGGGAAATTCATCTCCAGCAACACAAAACGACAATGAAGAAGGTTGTGAATTCAAGAACGACAGAGAAGAAACCATTGAAACAAATCCTACTCTCCTTCTGAACCACTACCCTCGGACAATATGCAACTCTCTATTGTTGGAGAAAAACCTGTTGAAGATGTTCTCCCCATTAGCATCCATACTGAAGAACCTGAGCAGTATCCAGATTTTGACATTCCAATCTGGATACACCAAAAACATCATGAAAATCGGCAAGCAATTTGGAATTGATTTTCAGGGCTTCGAGGAGGAGGCTCAACAATTACTCATAAAGATTGATCAAAAGAAGCAATTAAACATGGGGAAGACCAACATGATGCTGGAACTCTCACCAAAGATAAAAGGTGCTAAGGAACTGAAAAGTCTTGATTTTGGTCATAACTTCAAAAGCTATGGCACCAGGAGTAGGGGGGGGGGGGGGATATCACATCAATATTGATCAATGAAAGTTAACTTAATCTCATGGAACGTTAGAGGATTGAATGATGAAAGGAAAAGGAGAATGATCAAGAGTTGCATCAACACTTGGAAGGCAGATGTATACTGTTTCCAGTAAACCAAAGTTGAAGGAGATATCAATGGTTTAGTTAGAGATCTTTGGGCCAACAGATGGGTCGATCACATCCAATTGGAGGCCAGTGGTACCAGAGGAGGAATTTTTCTAATGTGGGATAAAAGATTTTGGGATGGTGAGTGCAACAGTCTGGTCAATCTAGGTTCCCACTCCATTACATGTAAATTCACAGGCAAGACACAAGATCTCATTTGGCACTTAACAGGAGTATATGCACCCAATGATAGAAAAACTAGAGAGGAAATTGGAGCTGCCAGAGGTGTATTTTTAGGTCCATGGGTATTATGTGGTGATTTCAACACAGTTAGATTCCCCTCAGAAAAGAAAAATTGCAACAGAATCAACAAATCAATGACTGATTTTTCTGATTTCATTCAAGATATGGACTTTCTAGATTTGCAACTGACAGGTGGGAAATCTACTTGGAAAAAAGGTGACAGACAAGATGCTGCTGCAAGGTTGGACAGATTTTTTATCTCTGATGAATGGGATGAAAGATTCAGGAATATCAAACAATCTATTCTTGATAGAGTGACCTCTGACCATTCACCTGTATTACTACAGTGCAGCAATTGGGAACCATCCAAATCATATTTCAAATTTGAGAAATTGGTGGTTGTAAACGGAAGGCTTCAAAGAAAGACTCTAGGATTGGTGGGACTCTTTCAACTGTATTGGCAGACCTGACTATGTTTTGGCTTACAAGCTGAAAGTTTTGAAAGCCTAACTTAGAGACTGGAGCAAAACATTTCAAGGAAACTTGGAGATGCATAAGCTTGACACGCTCAGTCAATTATCAGAACTTGAAGAAATCCAGGATCTCAGGAATTTAACAGAGGAGGAAATAAGAAACAAAATCGCCTTAACCATGGGCTTTGAGGAGATAGCAAAGAAGGAGGAGATGGCCTGGAGACAGAGATCAAGAGCATTATGGTTGAAACATGGTGACAACAACACCAAGTTCTTTCATAAAACAGCTAACGCACACAGAAGATACAACAATATTGATTTGTTAGAAATTGATGGTGAGCCCGTAAGGAATCCTGCTGATATAAAAAAGGAGATCATCTGTTTTTATCAGAACCTTTATTCAGAGACAGAAAACTGGAGACCCCACTATAACATGAGAATTTGTCCCACTCTCTCTCCAGAAGACAATTTGATGCTACAGAGCCCATTTGAAGTGGGCCAGTGTCCAAGCGTGTGCCGGGGACAAAGCACCTGGCCCAGATGGTTTCTCAATGGCCTTTTTCAAACATTGTTGGGAAGTAGTGAACACTGAAGTTATTGCCACTATTAAGTTATCAGTTTCAAAAAAAAAAAAGAAGTTATTGCCACTATTCAAAACTTCCATGAAAGAGGCATATTTGAAAGAAGCTTCAATGCTAAATATGTTGCCTTGATTCCCAAGAAGGTGGGAGCCAAAGAATTGAAAGATTTCAGGCCTATTAGTCTTATAGGCAATATTTACAAGATCATCTCAAAGTTATTGACTGAGAGACTTAAAAAAGTGATGCACAAGCTGGTGGATGATAAACAAATGACCTTCATAAAGGGGAGACAAATTATGGATGCCATTCTTATAGCCAATGAATGTGTTGATTCAAGAATAAAAGACAAAGAACCTGGTATCCTTTGCAAACTAGATATACAAAAGGCTTTTGACCACCTAAACTGGAATTTCCTACTCCGAAATTTGATGAAAATGGGTTTTGGAGAAAAATGGGTCAGCTGGATCCACTACTGCATCAGCACCATCAAGTTCTCAGTCCTAGTCAACGGCTCACTTGTTGGATTCTTTTCTTCTCAAAAAGGACTAAGGCAAGGGGATCCACTATCCCCTTTTTTGTTCATCATTGCCATGGAGAGTTTAAATGATATGATGAAAACTGCCCAATCAAACAACTGGATAACAAGTTTTAGAGTAGATTCAAGGGCTATCAATAGCCTTGAAATCACTCATTTACAATATGCTGATGATACATTAGTTTTCTGCGTAGCTGACAGAGGACAACTAAGATTTTTGAGGGTGATTTTCATTCTATTTGAGGCTATATCTGGGCTCCTCATTAACTGGAACAAGAGTTTCTTATATCCCGTTAATGAGGTCCCTGACATTCACAACTTGGCTAACATTTTGGGAGGAAGGACAGGTGTGCTGCCAACCATTTAACTTGGAATGCCCCTCGGTGCCAAAAGCAATTCCAAGGATATCTGGAATGGAGTCCTAGAGAAGTGTGAGAAAAAGTTGATTAACTGGAAGAGTCAATACTTATCGTTGGGTGGTAGACTAACCCTGATAAACAGTGTTGGACGCATTACCAACTTATATGATGTCTATTTTTCGTGCTCCAACAAATGTGGTGGATAGAATAGATGCTCTTAGCAGGAACTTCCTTTGGCAAGGCAACTGTGATACCAAGAAGATACATTTGGTCAAATGGAAGTCGGTGATTATCAGCAAAATGAATGGCGGTATGGGAAATCAAGAACCTGATAACTCATAACCATTGTCTTTTGATGAAATGGTTATGGAGGTTTGCCTCAAATGAACAATCTCTCTGGAAGAAGGTAATCACTCAAAAGTATGATATGGATGAGGAATGGACAACCAAGGCAGTCACTACACCTTACGGAGTATGTTTATGGAGGTCAATCAGAAATTTGGGGACAAAATTCATGAGTAAGTGCAGTCATCAAGTGGGTAACGGATTGAAAACATCTTTTTGGTCAGACAGATGGTTAGGCCAACGTCCACTAAAACAAGGCTTCCCTCTTATCTTCAGTCTGATCCAACAACAAGATGCCACAGTAGAAGTCTGGGATGCGCATGGTTGGAACCTGAACTTCAGAACACACTTTAATGATTGGGAGATAGATAACTTGGCAGAATTCTATAACACCCTCAATCTATTCAAGGGCCCCTCCTCTCAGGAAGACACTCTTACATGGCAAGCAGATAAACAAGGGAGATTTTCAGTCAGGTCAGCTTACAAGGAATTTAATCATTCTAACAACCAGATTAGTTGTTGGCCCTGGAAACTAATCTGGAAAGTTAAAATTCCTCACAAAGTGGCTTGTTTCACTTGGCTCGTGGCCAGGAAAGCGGTTCTAACTCATGAAGGACTTAAGAAAAGGGGCTTCCACCTATGCTCTAAATGTTATATGTGCGGAGAAGAATCAGAGACAACCAACCACCTTTTTTTCCAGTGCAAGTTAACTGTACAGCTTTGGAGGATCTACCTTAGTTTAAAAGGGATCATGTGGGTCATGCCAAGAGATACACTTGAAGTGTTGGAGTGCTGGAACAAATATAGCACTCACTCAGAACAGAAAGAAAGATGGAAGATTGTACCTGCTTGCATTTGGTGGACAGTTTGGAAAGAGAGAAATCAAAGGTGTTTTGAAGACAATTATAGCTCTACCCAGAAATTGGAGATGAAGTGGCTGCCCCTTTTTTATTTTTGGTGTAAATAGGATCTAATAGGGGAGATAGCAGTTTTTGTAGATTTCTTTGACAATTTGTAAGTTAGCAGTTGTACATAGGATCCCCCATAATCCTATTTTGTGAATGAAACCCTTCGCCTTAGCAGCTGTTTGATGGTGCAGAGGCTTTTTGGATATGAAATAAAAGTTACCTTGAAAAAAAAAAAAGAGTAATTTTTGGTAAGGTTAGCTGCTGCTTCATGGAATAAACAACTGGTATCTTAGTTGAATTAAACAACTGTTCTCTCAAAATTGGATTTAGCTTGTATAATTGTTTAAAGTTAACTTCAATCAAAGAAAATTCCAATCATTACTATAGGTGGAAAAATTGAGAACTTTGGAGCTAATTTTGAGCTTAGGACAACAGCTGGGAACAGTGAATACAGGTAGGTAGAGTTGAAGACATAAGGTGCAGAGCAACAGTAGCCTGTGTCGCCAACTATATGCCTTTGCCAACAGACTTTTGGTCATTAATGTGTTAGACAGAGTGATTTTTAGCACAAAGGGCTTGACCCTGTTGTATATAAGATTGATGGTTGTAAGAACTCTGTTAACTATGGGGACTTCTGTTTGTAGTGGTTCTCGTTTATGAAATTATACTTCAGACGTGTTTCTTAAAATCTTTTTGGCACGTCAGTGAAAGTTGAGATTATTGCCCCTTTTCTGAAGATTTTAAAACTGTTTGTTCTGAAGCCAATATAAAGACTAAAACCTCTGGGATGTTTCCAAATCTAGTGTCCTGTCTGATCTTAAACATTGTTTTATATGTTTTGAACTATCTCTAGCAGTGTGAAAATGTTCTATACTGATGATTTTGTCATCACTAAGGTCATTTTTACATGTAACCTTGTTCTCGGAGCCTTTAACTTTAGATCTACATGGTTGAGTTGATGGAGTTCTTTCTTCTTGCCTGCATTTCCTCCCCATTTTTCTAATGAGCTGCCTCTATAGTAGCATCACTAGTGCCTATCTACGTATAATGTTTAGGATATAAATGTTGACACAAGGACTGCATACTTTTTGATCTCCCATAAGGTTTTCACTAGTTCAAATGCAGTTCAATTCCTGCTAAATGTAAACCAGATGCAAAATGCCACCGTCATGTTTCTTTAGTCTCTCAATTTTGAGATCTTGTCCTTTACCCTGCTGTTTAATTGATGAGTAGCATAATTTTTTTTCTCTTTCAGTGGTATGCCGGAGTGTAAGCTTGGTCTTAATGATAGAGTATTGCTGGAAGCACAAGGACGTAATGCTAAGGGGAAAGCTATTGATCTAGATGATATCAAGTTTCATCAGTATGTGATTCAACTTCTTTTGTTGTGCATTACAACATCTTTTTGCATATATGCTTAATGCAATAATTGGCCCAATGAGGGTGAGGGACAGATTATGTTATTCTGGGAAATGTAGTATAATCTTTTAAAACTTCCGATAAGAGTAAGCAAGTGGGGGAGTGGGTGGTCAGTTTTAATAGTAAAAATCCTTTGCTTCCTTTTTTAAAGTAAAAAAGTCTTGAAGGCTTTTCTATAGTATAGCTTGACCACGTTCACGTTTTAACCCGTCTCTCTCCCACTCAACAAATCTCCCTTCCTCTGTCCAACCTGTCTCTCATTATATAACTTCTACTTCAACTTAGGTGTGTGCGTTTGGCCCGATTTGAGAATGATCGTACTATATCATTCATACCTCCTGATGGGGCTTTCGAAGTTATGACTTACAGACTCAGTACACAGGTACAATCATGTTTTGATGCTCTCTATCTGACTGAAAATTTTTAGTGCCTTCACCAATTCAATAGGTTAAAGTGTTAGTACTACTTATTCTCAGGTAAAGCCTCTTGTGTGGGTAGAAGCCCAAGTGGAAAGACATTCTAAGAGCCGTGTGGAAATTCTGGTTAAAGCACGAAGCCAATTCAAGGAGAGAAGGTATGTCCATTTGTATTATGCTACACACCTAATTGGAGCTGCATCATTTAATCTGTAGGAGTTTGGATGACATGCATTATGATATAACAATGTGTTGCTGGTTCAGTTTTGAGTTTATTTGATAATTTCAGCACTGCAGCTAATGTTGAAATTGAGTTACCCGTTCCAACTGATGCAACTAATCCAGATGTTCGTACATCAATGGGATCATCTACTTATGCACCTGAAAAGGATGCGTTGATTTGGAAGATAAAATCTTTTCCAGGTGGTAAGGTAAGCGTGAACTTATTCATGTCTTAAAGTCTAACTCAGTTACTTTTGCCGTTTGTTCTCTCAATGAAATTTCTTTTATGCTAATTCTCATTTCATTTTCAGGAATATATGTTGAGGGCAGAGTTTAGACTTCCCAGCATTACAGCAGAAGAAGCAGTTCCTGAAAGAAAAGCTCCTATACGTGTAAAATTTGAGATCCCATATTTTACAGTTTCGGGTATACAGGTGAGCTCTAAATAACTGTAATTGTAATTCAGTTGGATTATTCAGTATTTTCCTTTTCCCAAATTTGTACAATATGCTAGATGCCCAGGTCCACATTTAGTTCATCGTATTGAGAAATCATTATGAGTCGAGATTCAATGCGTGTTAAGGGTTTTTAGCATAGATCATAAAAGACGTATTCTCTTTGCTGATGCTATTGTATTAATTGATGAAACTAGTGAGGGTGTCAACCAAAGCTTGAACTATGGAAAAACACTGAGTACATGCACTACAAGTTTAGTTTGCATGAGAAGAGCAAAGTTGAGGTGAGACTAGGTGGTGTCAAAATGCAAATAATTTATATATCTAGGCTCATTCTTTCAAGAGAGAATAGAATGATGGATGAAATGTTACTCATAGAATTAAAACCTGATGGTTCAAATAGAGAAGTGTTACCCAGGTGTTATGTGATGGAATGATGCCTACCAAAGTGAAAGGAAAGCTTTACAGAACAACTATACGATCAATAATGTTAAATGTAGGAATCCGGAGCTTAAAGGGAAACTTTTTTTAACCAAAATTTCAAAGGGGCAATGGAAAATGGAAAATGGAAAAATACCAAAGGGGCCAAGGCGGGGAAGACATCCCGCCTTACCTTTAACCATTTAACGGCGTCAGTTAAATGGTTAAAGGTAATGTGGGAGCTCTGTCACGCCTTCTAAGGTGGCAACAGTGACCCGCCTTCCTTCTTCCATCAACTGTTAACAAAGCTGACAAAGCTGAAAACGTCTAAGGGGAATAAATGTAAGAAGATAGAGGGGAAACGTGCCTAGGAGTTGAAATAATACTTACTGTTTTTGAGGTATTTGAGGCAGTTAAGATAGGGAGTTAAATATAAGAAAAAAATATGAGGTATTTGGCAGATGGAAATTTGTCGGAATACTTTAAAAAAAATACTTAGGGTCTGTTTGGAAAGCCACCTGGTAATTGAAATTTGTGTAATTACTAGGGTAGTAATTACAAGCCTGGTAATTACACAACCTTATAATTATGATGACTTGTTTGTTTGCCACAATGTAATTACATTTACAATGTAATTACAAGTGTACTGTTTGGTTGTAAAAGTGTAGTTACATGGTTATATTAAATTTGTAAAATAAAAGTTAATTATCAAAAACTAAAAATTTATATTAGACAAATAAGGGCCTTTATAAATGCTATTAAATTAAATATTTAAGATATATATATATATATATATATATATATATTATCTTTTAAAAATATATTAATTAATAAACATATGTTCTTAACTAATATTATAAAAAAAAGTTAATTGATTTATATTTTTTCAAATTAGTATATTTTAATTAAATTAATTATAAAAACGGAAAGTATATGATTTTTAAGAACATCATGAAATGCATGTTTGACAAAAAAAAATTTATCTTATAAATATAATTAAAACATTTGACAAAAAGATAATCTATCAATTCTAACTAAAAAATGAATGACTTGCAATGTGAAATATCAAGTCAATACTTGCAAAACAATAAATTGGAATTGAAAATATAACAGAAGTTCAAAATTCAAAACAAAAAAGTTAACATAATACTCTTAAGTCAAGTTTCAACATAACGTACATAAATATTATTCAAAAGAAAAGGAAATTGTAAGTTTATAACCTTATTCAACAATGAATTCTACTTTAATTTAAAAATTACAATACTAACAAATTAAAATTATGCTAAATGAAAAAATAAATAAAAAATAGATAATACGGACAATTGCATGAAATCGCAAGAAGTAAAGGTTGGGAAATGAGAAGGAAATGAAATATAAATAGTATAAAATAAAAAAATATTTTAAAAAAATATTAGAATAATAAAAATTAAAAAGAATTTAATAATAGAAATTGAAAAAAAAAGAAGAAATAAAAAAGTAATTAGCTTGTAATTACACCATGTAATTACCAGCAATTCACAACTCCCCCCTGTGAATTTGAGAGTGTAATTAATCCCTACCAATTACACCCAATTACTTGCTGACCAAGTAATTACCTGGCCAACCAAACATGTCAAACCTTGTAATTACACCCAATTACACTAAATCCAATCCTAGGATGGCTTTCCAAACAGGCCCTTATTGTTTTTCCTTTTTCCTTCAAAAGGCCAACTTGCCTTGAACAATAATTTGTTGGAAATTTCCTACTTTAGCTATAACAATTGATTAAACCTAGGTAAGCGATTGTAAATTAGCCATACTTATTTCCTATTTAGATACTCCATCCGTTTCAAAATAGTTGACCCTTATTGACTTGACACTTTTCTTAAGAAAATATTTATTAGGGGTTTCTTTTACCAAATTAGCCTTATTAATTATGCTTTGATTTTGAAAATATAAATTTGGTTACATACACTTTGTTTAATCATTTAATGATAAAGGTAGTATTGGAAGAACACAATAAAATCCTCTTGATTTCACAAAAGGGACAACTAAATTGAAATAAATATTTTTAGAAAGAGGACCAACTATTTTGAAACGGAGGATGAATAACAAATTGATTAAATCTAGGTATTGAATGAAAGATAGGTGCAAAATTGAAAAAGAATAGTAAATGTGGCAATTAAGTAGTTGAACCAAAGAAGCAATAACTCCTAGGCACATATTCCCTCTATCTTCTTACATTTATTCCCCTTAGACGTTTTCAGCTTTGTTAGCTTTGTTAGCCGTTGATGAAAGAAGGAAGGCGGGTCACTGTTGCCGCCTTACAAGGCGTGACAGTGCTCCTGCCTTACCTTTAACCATTTAACTGATGTCGTTAAATGGTTAAAGGTAAGGCGGGATGCCTTCCCCGCCTTGGCCCCTTTGGGATTTTTCCATTTTCCATTGCCCTTTCGGAATTTTGGATAAAAAAAGTTGCCTTTTAGGCTCTGGACTCTTAAATGTAGTGCATGTTGGGCTGCTAAAGTCCAACATATCCATAAGATAAGAGTGTTGTAGAGATGTGGATGCTAGGATGGATGTGCCGTCATACAGGATTAGATAAGATTAAAAATGACAACCTTTCGCACCAAAGGGTGTGGCCTAGTGGTCAATGAAGTGGGTTGAGCACCTTGAGGTCTCAGGTTCAAATCCCAGCAGAGACAAAACACTACGTGATTTCTTCCCATCTATTCTAGCCTTGGTGGACAAAGTTACCTGGTACATGTTGCTGATGGTTAGAGGTGACAGGTATCTCGTGGAATTAGTCGAGTTGCATGCAAGCTAGCTCGGAAACCTCGGTTTATCAAACAAAAAAAAAGAAGAACACTTTTCCGACAAGGTGCAAGTAGCATAGTGCTGAAAAAGTGAAAGGCCTTCTTCATCTTTAAGCAAAGCGCTTGCTTCATTGAAGTGAAAGACAAGTTTTTAGAAAAGACCAAAATAAACCTTGCACAAAGATATAATTGCTGTTAGGAGAAAACAAATTCAGAAATTAATTAATAATTACTGCCTGCCAGAGCAAATAGAATAAAGAACTGAAATAGCTAATACAAGTAATTCAGTAAATTAACAATAGAAAATTCAATTAAATTAATAAACTGGAAAAATAAGAACAAGACGAGTCGGCTGAAGAAGAAAATAAGAGAAAAAAGGGGGAAAAGCTGAAAAAAATTAATAAGAGAAGCCAAAAGATAACAAGCTGAGGAAGAAAAAATGGAGGATGCGAGTCCAGCGACTCAGGTTAGAAAGAAAGAAAGAATGGAAAAAAAAATCCCCGAGGAGAGGAGGAGAAGGACACCTAGACCAACTCAGTAGAAAAGGGCCAAATAATTCCACTGAGAAATATTTTAAGGCGGTCATAGGTTGCCTGCAAAGTTTAAGTGTTCTTTGGGAAAAACTGGACAAGTCCAAATGTAATATCCCTATTTATTATCCTGGAGAGAGAATGGTTTGGAGGCGGGTAATAGTGCAGTTGATAAGCTGAGCAACTCTAAAATTTGTTTAGATAAAGTGATGTATAAGATGATGGAGCCAACAGAACCAACTTAGATGTGTGGCCCTGATTGTCCCTTCGTCCTAAAGAAGAGGACCTAAGTTAGTGTGTGTCTTAAACTTAGTCTTGTACGTTTCTGTCCAATCTTGTTTTTCTGGGTGGTGATGGAAGCATTGGCGGAGCCAAGATTTTCATCAAGGGGATTCAAAATATAAAAAAGTAACAGAAAGAAGCCAATGGGGTTCAACATCTACTATGTATACATATATTTTTTTAAAACCTTGTATATATACTGTAATTTTTCGCCGAAGGGGGATTGGATGAACCCCTTTCTCTCCACTTGGCTCCGCCCTTGGATGGAAGACGTGATAAAATATCCTGCTTTTTATGACCTTTTTTGTGGGTTTAGTTTTTGCGAACTTTTTGCATCAACAGCCTAAATGAAATTTTAGCTGGAACCACTTATTTTCGAAATATGTGACCAATGTGGATCCTTTAATGCATACTAGGTTCGCTACTTGAAGATAATCGAAAAAAGTGGCTATCAGGCTCTTCCTTGGGTGAGATATATTACTATGGCTGGTGAATATGAGTTGAGGCTTACGTAAAACCACACTGAGATGATGATCCAATCCAATTAAGTTTGCTTGAGGCTCAGATAGCTCACGAGTTCCAATGCTTTGAGCTGCTTTGCAGGAGATGAACTGCTTTAGTTCTAGGTTTGAAGCAAATTGTTTTGTTGTGCCATTTTTTGTAGTCATTGTATTTGACTTTATTCTTGTATGCTACAAACATTTTCTTGTATAATGATGTCTGCTGATTAATTTCATGTTGCATATACTGTTCTTAAAAAAAAAATTCAATGTTGCATATTTGCTTAACCACTGCTGGTACAGGCTGGTCGTTTATATTATTAATTCTGTTTTATCCTTATTTGAATTAGCTTGAAGTTTTATTTCAAGAGTTGCGAATTGGTTGTTCTTTTTGTTATTTTATACTAGGTGTCAAGGGATTATTGTGACAGGTAGTTTGGGAAATGGAAGCATTATCTAGAGCACCCACTGCAGAAATAAGTGAAAATACTAATGCTTGACGAGTAATGAATAAAGAGGCCATGCTGTATAATGAACATCGATTGGCAACTCGGAATAAATGGAAAGAAATATGCTATAACAAGTTAAATTACACCGACGATGTAAAGATTTTTTTACAGTGCACGAGGTCGAGAAGTGTAAATGTGCCTGGCCAACGATGATGTCTTCAAAGGAGGTGTGGAAAAAACAGACAATTTGTATCTTTCAACAAGTTGTGGCAATTGTTTCAAAATGAGTCATTACAGTCTCAAGGTTGACAGTAATAGAATAGAAGTATGGGTCAGTAATACGCACGATTGAAAGAAGAATCTAAGAGAACTGTATGATTATCGTGTCACCACGTTAAATATAATCAATAAACCACTCTTGATTACTCATACATTATTGTCTTTTGTTTCATGGAGACTGAAAGTTCACTTCAGCAAAGAAAATATTGTACTCCCTCCGTTCTTAAGTAAGTGCATGTTTTGGGTTTGACACACCCTTTAATAAATTATTAACTTCTAGAAAATAAAATGTAATTTACCAACTTACCCCTCAATAAAGTTTATACCTCTTTCCAAGTTGACATTGATCATATTTAATATGAAGAATTAGACATTAATGGTACAAAGGCAAATTAAGAAGATTATGATCAAAATATTCTTGAAGGCTTAAACATGTACTTATTTAGGAATAAAATTAAAAGGCAAAATATGCACTTACTTAGGAACGGAGGGAGTAAAAGAGAGGAGAGAAGATAGGAGTAACAAGCACAGAAAACCATATTATATTCACTATTTCCTTTTTCCATTTTCACAGCTCTTTGATTACATGTGGTATAGCTAATTAATGGATCACCTTTTTGACCCAAAAATACAATAGAAAGAATAACCCAAGCTGGCAAGCTCAAGAACCAATCACCCCAAAACTGTAAAAATAAGAAAGACCACATACTATACCTTTTAGTTTTAATTAGTAACAACGTTGGTTTCTACCAGGACCTCCATAGTAAAAATAATTACCCCAAACAGAATTAATCCCTCCTTGAATATCATAGCAATTTGGGTGATCAGCCACGACTTTGAGATTTGACAGAGGTACTAAGCTATTATCGGAATCAACTAGTTGCATATTTCGAAAATAAGAAGCTTTGCCATATCCTTGTGCAGCAAAATGACCACTTCCCATTTGAGTTGATGTGTGAAATCCAGAGGGATTACTGTTCACTATTTCACCACCAAATTGTATCATGCTTGCTGAACTCCTAAGATGTGAAAATAAAAATGATGGCCAGTACCCTACTACAACTCCTGACCCAAACTCTAGCCACCAGTTTCCATGCTTGGGATCCTGCATGCATGAATTACTTTGACATAAATATTTATCTTTTTTATATTGTTATTAATAAAAAGATTTTATATCAATATAAATGTTATGGCATGTTCAAAATAATAAATTTCAAAAGGCTTCATTGCTTTCATAACAAGTCAAACTATGTCATATATATTGGAATAGCTTAGAAGCGAATTCAAAATTTGAAGTCAATGAAAGCAAGGAAAGCTTAAGCTCTTTTGGAAAACTATGGTTACATAATTAATTGGCTATCCGAACTTTAACTTTGTAATTTTCTGTCTCATTGCCACTTTTCCTTCCCCTGCATATGATATAATAAAAATCTACTATATACATAATCTAAAACAAAGATAATGGATACATTCTTGCTCACTGTTTTAAAGGTGCGCTCACCTATGATACAGTCATATTGTTGTTGATCGAATCAAAGAAGAGGCTTATGAGAATGAATTAAGAGATAGTAATGTTATGGTAGCATGAGTTTTACTGTTCCATAACTAACATTACAAATAAACATTATGTAAGCTATTGCTAATTAAGCCGGCCAGCTGAATAAAACGATTTCCAAGATTAATTTCCTTTACCATCCATTTCGAAGAAAAAAAGCATTAGAATTGGAACTATAGAACCATGTTTGGAGGGTCGCTGTCGAAACAAATGCCTTGACTCTAAAAAGGGTGTGTGCGGCAGGAAGAAAAATATTTTTCAGATTTTAAATTTTTTTTTTTTCCTCATGTTCGATTGATCAAATTTTTTTTATAGGAAAATAAATTCCTTAAGTGTAAATGACTTTTCTAGTAAAAGTAGGGAAAACAATTCCCACAAGTGGCATTCCGAACCATTTTTTTTAACCGACACACCCTAAATCAGTGTACTTACTATTGCAATGCAATGTTCTTTCATTTCCTTTTTGTTTTTGGGGTTAAAAGTGAAATTACCTTCCAAATCAATATGGTGATATCAAATTGGCCACCATTATAAGAGGATGTTGGAGAGATTGCTGCCCCAATAGCTATTCTATTATTGGTCTGGACAAATCCTGAACAAAGCAAATTGTAACATCCAGTGGTTTGATATGCATCACTCTGTATAATTACGTAAATGATACCATCATTAATTAAATAGGTGGAATATTTATCAGGAAAAAAATGTAGTACGTACTATATATATATAAGAACTTACGGTCCAGTAGGTAAAGAACCTCGGAAAATAGTCTCCATATATCTCTGGGCTAACCTGTTACCATTTTAATGATCATCAAACTTCAGCTCAATGGAGAAATAACACATCACTTAAATTCCATGTCCAATTAAAGTACGTCACATAAATTAAAATGGATCATGAATGGAGAAGTAAAATAGAAGAAGAAACAGTGCATGCATGCCTGCCAACCAGCTTCAATGGTGTTGAGATCGTCACCAAAAGAACCAGAAACAACCCATATTTGTGATAAACTGAATTCATATTGGTTGGAAATTCGAGGTGCCCACACATTTATACTTGCTTTTGCTCCGTAATATTCATCTCCACTTACATGCCCAACTGCATGCTGGTTCCCACAAATGGAAAAGAAAAAACACATCATTACTACACTTGTTCTTTAATTTGCAAAAAATATATTTAACTACCCCTCTACTTTAGTTTATTGGCTATGTTAATCCCTAATTATATTTTATGGCCAAATATACCCCTGTTTTACCAAAGTTAATAAAAATATCTCTCTTTTTAATACTTTTCTACATGGTCTAACATTTGGATGAGGTGGATGCCACGTAGCCGGTGGCGGAGCTAGGAATTTGGTGAAGGGTGTGCAAATTTTATTCTCAGTTATGCTAAGAGTGTGCAAAATTAAATATACATTTATAATGACTAATATTTAACCTCTATTTACCACATAATTTTTCGATGAAGGGTGTGCATCTGACCACCCTTCGCAGAAGGTCCGCCCATGCACGTAGCATACCACCTCAGTGCCAGATACACATTCAATTTTTTCATTTCAGATTTTTTTTCCTTTTTTTCCTTTTCTTCTTTTTCCTTCTCTTTCTTAATTTAATTTTCTTCTTCAACTATAAACCACCATTGCTAATCTTTCTTTTTTTTTTTTTTTTAATCAACTTAACCTATTAACTTTTATACACTGAGGACATAAAATATTTTCTATAATATCAAGTCTCATAAAAGATGACAACAAAAATCGTCTATAAAAATTTACCTCGAGATAAGGCATTGTTGCCGGGGCGAAGTTAACTAGCTTGAAAGAAGGGGTTGAATTGAAATGATAAACTATGCAAGTGGGATAAAAACTAATGTTGTGGTTATATATAAGTTGTTGAATCTCTTTGACAAGAAGAGAAATTTTACTAGTAAAATTGCAAAAGGGGGTTCTATAGTTGTTTAATAGGCTCAAAGCCTAAGTGTGACATTTTAGAATTCCCTTAAATATATATTTTTGAGTCTTATCATTATTGTTTTCAACAACACGTTAAAGTACAATGAGTCCTTATATTATACGTTTATATGACTCAAGAAGTTAATACACCAAGAATTTCACAGCCCTTCTAAAAAAGGCAAATCTCGATTTTGATGACTTTAAGTTTCACTATCTGTTTTTCGAAGGGAAAGGGATAGCTTGCATTCATTTATGCATGAAATTGAACCTAACTAATATGGTAAAGGATATCATGGAAGTTTAATTTGGAGAAACCTAAACCAGAAATCTGACAAAACTACAAGAAGAGCCAAATGTGGAAGTTGTTGAAATTTATCCTCAAAATAGAATTTTCTTGAAAAGGGAGCACAAACCTCATGGCCGTTACTTATGGTGTCTCTTCGAATTGGTCTTTGGATTTTTCTGCCAAATGTTTGAACTGAAGAGGCTCTTAGAATGTCTTGTTCTCTTGTTCTTCTAATTGGAATTGTTCCTTCTGGACATGTTTCACCAGACAAATTCCACAACTGAAAGTTTTCGAATTCCATCAAGTTTAAATTTGACTTGTGTATTCCATTTGGCCTCTCTGGAGGATCCTACAATCAGCAGTATTATTTGAGTGCTAAATGAAATATATCACATCTTATCTGTGTGATTCTTGCCTACCCTTAAGTAATCTTAATCGTAGGAGTATTTTTTGTAAAGATGGAGTATCTACTTTAATTGGAGCATGGAACAAGGATGATTTTGGAATGGAGTTTAAGAAAGTAAAGAAAACTTTTTAAGTCTTAAATTAAAGAAATGTAGAATATACCAAAATATCTTTTAATCTTGTGATCCTAAATATGCCATGTAAAAGTTGAAATTAAAGAGTTATCAAAAAGGATAAACACATTATTTTTTTAAACGGACTAAAAAGAAAACTATGTCAAACAAATTGAAACTGATGGAGTACTAGTATATACTTTTTGTTGACATCAAATATATTGGAATAAATTCAGTTTTCCGAAAGAACTTGAAACAAAGGTGGAGTGAGGAATTTCAAGTGGTTTACCAAAGGCTTCTTGCCCCTTAGCTCAGGGTGATCAAAAGCCGGTTGTTGATGAGATAATACACAATCTATAACGTCTCCATCAGGACTCTGCATCAATATTTAAAGAGAGAGAGAAAAAAAAGAAACACTTTTATTAGAGGAAAAAGGGAGAAACAATTAAGATATGAAGAAAATTAAATAAAAGATGGCAATGCCTGAATTGTCTTGAGAGGAGGCTTATTGATCTTCATGAGATGAGCTTTAACAATCATCTTCTGAGACTCATGATTCCATGGCTTAAAAGTCTGATTGGAAATTTGAGTTTGCAGTGACCAAACAGGACAAACAGAGAAGATAAACCAAACAAAAGTGGAAATCTTGAAACAACTACAAGCCATAACTTGGTAATCTTGTTTCTTCTTCTTCTAAATCTGTTTGTATTTGCTGTTGCTATGTACATTGGTGTTGCCTTGTTAACACCAATTATTTGATGAGTACATTGGTGTTGCCTTCTTAACACCAATTATTGTCGTCATCACTTGCCAATAGAAGCACAATTCCCAGCAAATCCATCAAGTATATAAATACAATTATTGAGAAACCAAGCAGAGTGCTTATATATACTCTCACCGTTTTCAAGAATCCAAAAGAATGGAAATTCCCTTCTTCTATCCCAGAGCTTCTGATCCTATGTTTTTTTCTTTAATATTCTGTGTCTTTCTCTGACTAACAGCAATTCCTATGCATGAGGTAGGAGTAGAAAATGAGTTGTGTGCTTATAATACCAGTACGTGGGGGGTGGGCGTGGCCAGTTGAATGCTTGTACTTCATGGGTACTCATCAAGACATGCCCTAATTTCTTAAAAATTGAGTGGAGAGAGAAACTTAGTTTCTCTTTTGTTGAGGAAGAGGAATGTTTCCGGTCTACAATACAAAGACTGAAACTTTAGCTTTTGTGTCAAATTTCACAGGGCATAAAGTTATCATGAGGGTGAGAGGAGAGTGTTCTTTTTTCCCCATTTAATCGTTCCATGTCTGAATCTCACTTAATGAATTAATTTAAATTTATCTCCAATAAAGAAGCTTTCTATCAAAATGTTTTCTTATTTTCGAAGAAAGAGTGTTCTGGTGTCTATTACTATTCTTTACTTTGAGTTTAAAGACGGATAGGAATTACACTTGATTCTCTCTTTCCTATTCTTTGCTTTAGGTTTCCTCTCTTTCTGTTATGAACCAGCCTAGGCCCAATGTCGATACCTATACAGATGTCAAACAACTAGTTATTGGGCCGAAAAGAAGCAACAAAATTGAAAGGCATTCACAAAGATTGATTTGGGATTCAGGCCCACTTAACATCTACTAATAGGACAACGGATGAGAAAGAACAGTTTATGCAAATTGTTATGGAAGAAACGTCTGTTCCTCTCATCTTCTCTCTAATGTCTGAACTTCTGATTCCCTTCTAGTTATCTTCTTCCTTTATTGTTCTTAGATTTCCCCTTTAGTATTACTCATTGTTATTTTGTTGCTTGAATTATCAGTTGTAATTTGAATTCGTCAGTATAATATAAGTTAGTACTGCGTTAATAAATTCAGGTTGTAGTACTGCGTTAATAAATTCAGGTTGTAGTACTGCGTTAATAAATTCAGGTTGTTACATTGGTGCTTTCATTGAGAATCCCACTCGTAGGGCCGTGACTCAGAGTGGTGGCCTGGACCCAAGAGGGGTGCCAGTCGTGACCAACGAGGATCAATCCACGTGTGGAGCCTCGACTCGGAGTGGTGGCCTGGACCCAAAAGGGGTGCCAACCGTGACCAACTGGGCCCAGCCGTGACCAACGAGGTCGTTGGTTCTCAAGCGGAGGTGATTATTATTATGTACCAATTTTCTTACATTGGAAAAATAAAGAAATGCTAATGGGTTTATAGGCTAAATGAGTTCTCCCACCTATCAGACTATTCTTTTGGGTTGGGCTCTCCCGTTTGGTTTATAACATTGGTGCTTTCATCGATCGTACTCCAATTGCTGTGGTATTGCTAGATCATTTTAGCGGTGGAAACTTAGAAGAGTGGATTTTTTAGGCAGAACGGTATTTCACCTATCTTGGTTTCTTCCAGAAGGACTGGCTACCTCTTTCCTCCTTTTACTTTGATGGTGAAGCGCTTATTTGGTTTGATGGGTTGTTTCACAACAAAACAATTCCGCGATTGGAACCATTTCAAGGTGCAATTGCTTTTGCAATTTCAGCAATGGAGCTTTACAAGTTCAACGAAGAGTCTGACTTGTTTTGACTCCATTAGCGTCGCACCTATAGCCCTACCGGAAGTCCTCATGCTGCAACAGAATCTGATTTAAACAACACAAAATATGAGGAGTATGCAGAATAAAAAACTGCTTCTGATTTAGATGGTGGCAACTCAAGACCTGACAATTCTAAGGTCCCTCTTGAGATATTAGATGCTAAGATCGATAATTTTTTGCACCCCACTGATTTTAGTTCTTTAATAGTGTCAATTGGTAGCAATTGTGATGGGGATCCACCGCTAGATATCAAAATTGATGAGGACGAATATTCAAGAAACTTTTCCTTTAAGGTGATTGCTGAAGTAACATATAGAGAAATTGGCATGAACTTTGAACATTCAACGCAAACCGTCAACCAGGTGTTCGAGGAAATGTATCATAGATGTTGCTCTAAGGTACTCACTGATGAATCTGATTTGGATGATGTCGACTCGGTGAAAGTAAAGGCGCTTGCTAAAAATTTTCAAAAAGATATATACGGGTTGCCTAGTCAAAATGTCGACACATCTTTATTTCTGATTTATTTTGTTGCACCTTTACAAATAGGATCACGCTAATTACTGGGATTAAATGCCCGTTTGCAGACATATTAAGTTTTTCTAGTAAAGAACTTTCACTGGTATGACACTATGATATGTAGGTTACAAATGCAAGGGATATTGGACTGAAAAATTCTAATTATGTGGACAAATGGTTTGATACTGGGCAGGAATTTATCATTGCCTTAGGTTGTGCATCTCTTACTCACAATTTTTTAAGTCCTACATCATATGCCCATATACTACTTGAAGCAATCAAAAAAGGACCGAGTTCTTTTTTTGCGAATTTGTATGATCGGGAGCAGTTAGGCCGTGTTAAATTGGGTGTTGAGACCTTTGATGCCATGTATCCTTATATATATTTTTGGATAACTCACAATATTGAGGATGATCTTGATTATTTCTCTATGGAGTATGAGCATGCCATTCCAGTAAAAGAACTTCATTCTTACGATGACAAGGTGGAAATCTTTGAATTTATTGTGTCAGCAAAGTGTTTGTGCAAGATTCTGGAGCGGTTAGTGGGGAACCAATTGAGGGCTGCACGAAATCAGAACAAATCGATGACATTGAGTTCTCCTACTTATTTTGTGTGCAATATTTTCACGAAGGCTTTATATAACCTTTTGCCAAACAACTATTCTGACTGGAGCATGACTCTTCAACCTTATTCTTATTCCTTACTAGATTTTGTTATTTCTCTCAACTTTGCAAATCGTCCATTTGATCCTGGTATACATGATATTGCTCTGTCTTGTGGTGCCAACGAGAATATATTTCCAAATAGTAGTTTTGTTCTACTTACTTTTTAGTAGTTACATTTTGGGGTGAGCAAGTTTGTGCTTTTGGACGGAAACATGTAGGCATTGATGCCTCCGAACATTTTATTCATTCCTTGGAGTTTCCCTTAGCACTCAATGTTGTTAGTTTAGTGCAACATGTATGGATAACGCAACTGGATGCAGGAGTTGGTTATATTGACTACAAGCAGCTAGAGAAATGTTCCACATTATTTAGACCAATGTTAATTGTTACTAATGCAAGTGCTTATGCTGATCGATATGATTTTGCACGTAACAAGAAGGTATGTAACAAGCAAGAAGCTTTTCTCATGGTGGATATGACACGTATCAGTGGCATGGTTGCTTCTTGGGTCATATGTTCTTTTGAGAGTACAACTGTTCTTACATGTGCTACACAAATTATGAGTGCTAGAGTTTACACTACAGTTGTGTTTGCAAAGAGCTTGTTTGCACCTAAGGGTTTTGGTAATGAACATATCATATTTTACGTTGTTTCCATAATGGTAGTTGTTTCAAGAAGTGTATCAGATCACATACGATGGGGAGTGCACTACTAACATTATTTGTGGCTCGAACCTTGAGGACAAGGTTCTTATTGAGGACGAGAGTATTGTTATGAACCAGCCTAGGCCCAATGTCGATACCTACACGGATGTCAAACAACTAGTTATTGGGCCGAAAAGAAGTAACAAAATTGAAAGGCCTTCATAAAGATTGATTTCGAACCCAGGCCCACTTAACATCTACTAATAGGACGACAGATGAGAAAGAACGATTTATGCGAATTGTTATGAAGGAAACGTCTGTTCCTCTCATCTTCTCTCTAATGTCTGAATTTCTCATCCCCTTCTAGTTATCGTCTTCCTTTATTGTTCTTAGATTTCCTCTGTAGTATTACTCATTATTATTCTGTTGCTCGAATTGTTAGTTGTAAATTGAATTCGTCAGTATAATATACATTAGTACTGTGTCGATAAATTTGGGTTGTAACACTTTCTCACTTTCCTAAATGTTCTTAGCTTTCCACGGTCCCCCTATTATTATTTTTTTGTTTGGTACAACTATGATTAAATTTGAATTCACACTAAAAAGTTCACATTAAGAGGTAAAAAAAATACTTCTAATAAAAGCGCCCAAATTGAGAGGTAAAACACTTTCTAACAAAGACGTCCTTATATTAAGAGGTAAAACACTCCCTAACAAAGGGGTCCACATTAAAAGGTAAAACACTCCCGAATAAAGACGTCCATGCATTAAGACGTAAAATACTCCCTAACAAAGGAATCCATATTTAAAAGATAAAACACTTCTGAAAAAAAGGTGACTCTATCCTGACACTTATTTTATATATTTCAGGTGTGTGAATAATGTTTCAGTGTTATTTTTAGTGTTAAAAGTTGATAACTTTGTGGAATTAAGTTATTTATTTCCCCCTTTTTGTTGGACAGTATGTTTCTTGAAGAAATATTTTTTCACAACTTGAATATATTTCACATTTTCTTGAAAAAAACTTGAGTAGCTAATTAATGCAGAGTACATTCTTTATTTTTCTGCTTTAATCATTCATATCTAAAAATGAAGAAGGAAGCTCGAAACACGTGCAAAAAAAAGAACACGAGATTATTATTATTCCTTCTTTGGGTAAATGGACTTATAAAATAGGGGTCGTACTTTAGTGAAAGTCTAAAAGAAAAATACCATGACTAATTACGATATTAGTTATAATACAATCATCATTGTTTGATATGTGTTTACCCTGAAAATGGTACAGTTAAATTTATAAATGAGGCCAAGATCATGCGCGTTAGATCTATTGCGTTAGGACCCGTTACCAACAGGTAGATTATCTATGCGATGAAATAATCGACTAAAAAGTAAGTAAATATGAAACAAAGCTATGAATAGTAAATGATGTATGAAAAGAAGGCCTTGAGACGGTACCTCGAGGGTTAATATCTGCCTACAAGAGAAAGTGCAATGCAATGTGGTGATATGAGATGAAATGTAATGGCCAAAGTAAAAACTGTATACACCTTCTGAGCCTAAGCTCTAGGAGAGGACCCAGGGTTCTCAACCCATATACTAATCACAATCTCAACAATCAACCTTGCTGGCATATCCCTCGGCTAAGGCATTTTATTAAATAGTTCATTTTCTTTCACAAAGAATCCAACTTCCATAGTAGTATTAGCTCCATGAAATTGATTGATGAATGAGTATGCATGACCATGACAAAATCAATAATGCACAATAATCAACTCAATAATTGTATAATGAACCCAGGTCACCCAAATCTCAGTAAGTCATGATACAAGCCCCAGCATTGGCGTCACAACAATAATACAGAACTATTAATACTCTAACAAGATCTACACCAGTCCCCGCACGGACATCACAATAATAATAAGGAAATATCAATACTCAAACAAGATCAACACCAGCCCCTGCATGGGCATCATAATAATAATCTCTCAAATCAAAATGAAGGTTTACATAAGCCTCCACGCAGACATTACAATAATGATAATTAATCAAGTCATTAATAAGGTTCACACAAGTCCCCAGGCGGGCATCATATTAATGATAATCAACCCAAATAATGTAAGTATTGAGGATTCACCCAAACCATAGCATTCTTTACATGATAAATTTCCACCTTTCCCAATTATGAAGCAATTAGACCCAAATACTCAAAAGGGAATAAACTCGTGAACAAGAATGTTCAAAAGCTCACTTTCATTCACATTACATAGTAATTAAGCCAGGAATCCTCTTTTATCTTTTTATTTATAACTACAATCTATTTATACTGTAACTGATTACTAAACCCCAATTATTCTATCAATTTACCCTAAACATGATTCAAATGATTAAGTAGATACTCACTATCAATTTATTCATGATCAATAAGTTATTTATCCATAATTTACCGTAAACATATCAACAAGTAGAGAGAATAATTAAAATATTTATTTTATTACTCTAACCCATCAATAGAATTTAGTACCCACGAAGATGTTCACCATCTCACCTAAGAGGGACACCCATACCCTTAGTCATTCACAAAACACAAGTAATTAGCACATCTAAACACCTTATAAAAGAGTCAATGTAAATCTCAACTTGCTTTAAAAAAGACCCGCAATGCCAAATCACAGTTTTAAAAATCAAGCAGAAGATCTAATCCTTCGAATAATCACCAAACACATCTAATCTAATCAAATATGAGATCAACATGTAAATACAAGACCAATGATACCCATATTGACATACTTTGATTCGGGGTTCAAAATTACCTTAAAAATTAACTCCAAAAATAAAAGGGTAAAACTGAAATTTTAATAAAGAATTGCTTTATCCATAGTTTAAGGGTCTCAAATCTCAAACTCTCATAAAAAATTAAGTTGAAATCGGATTAGAAATCATCAAAATACTCATGTTTCACTTTACTGATAAAACCCCAAAATCTCAAGTTTAAAAGCTAAGTTTTGAAGATGATTTTGCAATATAATCAATGGATAATGATGAAAACAAGATTTAAAAACTAACCAAGATTTAGATCTCTAAAACCCACTTGAAATCGCTTCAATCCAAGCTCCCAGGCTCTAAAATTGGTAAAAATGGTGTTTCAAATCTTAACTTTGGATAGAAATTATGAAAAAAAATAGATATTCTTAGAAAATGGATAAAACAGGGTTATAAACACCTACCCACGGATTATACGAGAAAAAACATATCGAGAATCACGTCAATTGGAGCTCCCTAGCTTTCAAAATGTTAAAAATATGAAAACCCAAAACCTGTCTCGTATTTATACATAGAGTCACCACTTTTATGGTAAAATGACCGCTTTTGCAGTAAAATGACTGCTTTTAGGGTAAAATAATCACTTTTGCGGCAAAAAGACCGCTTTTGCTGCAAAAGACCGCTTTTGCTGCAAATGACCGCTTTTGTGGTTGCACCAGCACAACCACATCAACTTTAAAAATATGGACATAACTTCCTCATACGAACTTGATTTTGTCGATTCTTTTTGCCTTGTTTCTAAAATTTTTACACGGATCTAATGGTACCATACATATACACAAAATGACTCATTAAATTTAGGTGATACTATTAAAACTCAACGATGTAAAACTTCAAACTCTGAACAAGTATCCAAAACTCATCTAAGACCTCCCCAACACAAACCAATAGTGCAAACCACTTGTAAAATATATTTCAGACATGATGGAACTGACGAAATTCCCATTTGATGCTTGGATCACCGAATGTTGACCAAAGTCAACTATATCAATTTAAAGGCTTCTCAAAACCACAAACTCACATAAATTACTCCTGAATGCTTTGGGGACCGAGCCAACCATCCCCACAATTCATAAATGATATAAAGCAACAACGAGGAAAGGCAAAATAGTCAAAATATAGAAAATTTAAAAATCACTACGACGTTGTTACATTATCCACCAATAAAATACACGTTCGTCCTCGAATGTATAGGTAAGGAAGGTACCAAAATTGATAAGCAACCAAAAATATCACCGCAATCGTCATGCAAGCACTTCTCAAATGGGGTCATATCTATAGTACCACTGGTTTCACTATAGTAACCAAAATCTCTTCACATTTTAACTCTTTAGACCACAACTTTAGTATCTGAATCTAAATTTCTCGATGCATCCGATTTTCTTTATTTTTTAATTGTCTCTATACCCAATAACTAAGTTGATCGCAATAGAAGTTTTGAATATGCCCGATTTGACTAAATCCATCATCAACACCATAAGTCACTGTCTATACCATGAAGCCCATGCCACCACTGTTCCCATAAAATATGAAATAACCCATGGAACCACTTTGTCATTCTCCATAATACAAACTAATGTCTCCCTCTATCTCAAAAGAACTTTTCACTATTTTTAATCCCACTTTACACATTTTCTGACTGAGATATATTTACCCATCACTGATATCATAAATGTCAAATTGGGTAACACTGTCTCCTCAAGCTGAACAACTAAGTCAGAAATGATATCAATTCTATATAAATTCTTAAAGTTCATACCTCTATCACTATTTAAATAATCATATTCTCATGCTCAACCCTTAGAGAAAACCATGAATCTTCGTAAAAATTTCCACACCACAGCAGATACCCTTTTTACGTCACCAAAATCTTACACAACCCATCACAATAATCTTGTAGTTCTCATCACCTATGTAGTTTCAATCAACCTGAAGTCCTCAATAACCTAGTAGAGCAAAAAGTTCTTCCAATTATAAACATATAAGTAACATGTCATATCATGAATAATTCAACCCAGTAGAAGTGCGAGATTACCACATATCACTGATTATCACCCAAATCAAAATAAAATCTTAAGAGAGTCATCACTAATCTCTTCACAATTCACTGTCAAATCATGCTGTCAGGACTTCAAATTTTCAACTCGTACCTTTAACACAATTCGGAATACCTTAAAATTTCCTACATACAAGTTCTTCCAAGTCCTCTAAAATCGATATCTATAATATTTCTTATCTTTCCAATGCATACTATAATATAATCCACTACCACCATGTATCCTTGCCACAAAACCCCCAAATTCTAACCTCAAGCTATGTAGACAACTTTTTTAACAACCTATAACAACCCATTCAAAACATGAAGTAGTAC
This sequence comes from Capsicum rhomboideum, assembly GCA_031232105.1. NCBI lineage: Eukaryota > Viridiplantae > Streptophyta > Magnoliopsida > Solanales > Solanaceae > Capsicum > Capsicum rhomboideum. Next base: position 85,676,642 of record CP124715.1, read on the forward strand.
CAACATAATCTGAAGCAGATCCAAGTAACCACACTGATTCGAACACAAGTCCCAATCCTTAAAGATGAACCCATAACGTTCCATATCAAAAGCAAGTCCTAATCCTTGAAGATGAACCCATAACCTTCCATATGAAAAGCAAATATTCTTATACATTGAGTTCCTTCAAGTCTACCCAAGGATTATTTTAAAACACCTTAAGTATTTCTATGCAAGCATGGCTAACCACCAAGGTAGTAACAAATCTCAAGGCTTGAATGCCTGGAAATATTCCCTTATCTAACTAGAATATTTTAATAGTAATATTTCTGAGTTAGTCGCGCCAAATCACTAGTCATTCCACATGATAAATCTCATTGTCAATGCGTGAACCCAAACCACAGATAAATCGATTTGACCTTGTGAGACAAATAGCCTATGCATGCACACTTCCATTAACACATGTAGATAATTCCACATACAAGTATACCATTTGTAAGCTTCCTTTATTCAAAACACATCATCCTAATAATTGAATCACTTTCTCAATCCCAAGTCATATCACGACCCTCGCGTAAAACTCTAGAATACATTCCATAATTTGAACATAGCCATACCTACCATCAATCCACCAATATCCCACGACAAAACCATCGAGAAGACGACACCCAAATCACACCAAAATCTATAATATCTAGAGAAATCAAATCTAATCTAGCAATATACTCTAAATGAGTCATAACACAGGATTGACACACCCGATTCACCCCTAAAGAATCACCTACTGGGTAGTAACATAAATAGACATAACAAGAAACTTATGAATCACATTAAGACCTAATTCATAAAAAGTAAGCACATAGGAGAATATAGAATCACAGTCAAACACTATCAAAATAGATCAAAAGTGTATTGAAACCATACATATGACCACTGTACTGGAAAATCATGCCTTGATTCCACCCCGAGGAATATAATTCTCAGACCTTTCATCTTCCTGCAACATTAATGATGCAACTCTCTGTCTATGTTGTGGTCAATCCCTCCTATAGCAACTGAGACCACCATATGTGAAGTAGCTCGAATGAGTAAGAGTCTACTGAACTAAATTTGAAGCACCCAATTGGATACTATGGCTTAAGAACCTCTGAGAGTAACCATAAGAAGTCTGGTCTATATGATACATGTCACTACCACTGTTAAGTGTATGTGGCCTCTTGCCTACATGCTCATCACGTATCCACACAAACTCCTCTAGAAAAGCCTAAGTAAATATATACCAAAAGAGAAAAGACGACCCAATAAGCCTATTTTAATGACCCAAAAATGTAGTTACGGTAAGTTGGTGGGTAAAATTTTAGACTTAGCCTTCCTTAGACTAAAATTGTGAAATTCAGGCTAGCTAAGTTTTGGGTGGATTTTGGATATTATGTGGTCTAGGAAAATCTGGTAATTCTTGGTGTGTTAGATGTGGTATTTGAGTAGATTTCATGTTAGTCATCAAGTTTAGAAAGTCATAGAAACTTTTGATGCATAAAATAGATTAGGTAGAACTCTAGTTATAGTGATTTTCGTGAAAGGGTTAGTGCATGATGTCAAAGTGTATTGTGAAATGGGCATAGCTGGGAACAGATCACGAGTTACTATTTAAGTATCGCTGTACTGGTAGGATTTCCACTACAACAGAGTCACTGCAGCGAGCAAAGGGACCACCATAATAGAGGTTCATTTAGCCTAAGCCTCGCTGCAGCGGGAGGATTTCCACTTCAGGGGCATCGGTAAGGCAATAAAGCTATCACCACAACAACAATTAGGTATTTTATACCATTTAATTTGGGAATTAGCATTTTTCGTTCTAAAAATTTTAGTTTTCGACCTAAGGCAGAGAAGAGGTGATTTTCTCCATTGTTAGGGGTTTTACATCATTGAGGTAAGAATTTTCCACCATTTTAACTTGTAATTGCTTCATTTGTTCCTTAGGATTGTAAGGATCATGAATATGGCTAAAATTATGGTTTAGCCCTAGGTTTGATGTATTGGTGGGAATTGGTTGGGAATGATTTGTCTTTACACTTTATTGACTTTAGGTTGTTAGAAATTACTTCCTAGTATAGAATTCTTCTGGGTAATTATGAATTATGGTGAATTTGAAGAGATTAAAGTTTAGAAAACCCTATAATGATGAACTAGTCTAAGTTTATATGCTAAAATCAGTGGATTTGGGTTTGTAATGCTTATAAGTGGGTAATGAAGTATTGAATCATTCTTTTTTGTTGTTTATAGGCCAAGGACAAGCAAAACCAATGAGAAAAGGCAAAGCTTTGGCTGAATAGTGCATTTGGACGAGAATACGAGGTAGGTTATGGTTTGAAAATATTTGTGGACTTGATTTAACTCTATGCTTATATTTCAGTTAAATGATTGTGATTAGCCTTTTGGAATGCTTGTGATTGTTGGTTGAATTGATATTAAAGTTAAGTTCAAATGATAAACTTGAAGATTATAAGTATTGATGAATGGAATATGAACTTAATTATGGATATTATCATGCTTTGAGCATTATTTGTTGAGGTTTTTACTTGTTTGATTATATTGGGATTGGGTGCCACACTGGTACTGATATTGACAACCTTGCTATCAGAAATGGGTACCACTCTAGTACGGTACATGGACTCAGCTCGTCCCTTGCAGGTTATGACTAAGGGTCGGTCCATGATGTCCTTAGTATGTGTGTACACTATTTTTAGGCATGGTTGATTGTTGCATACTGGATTGCTTACGTGTAAGTGAATTGATATGAATAACTTAAGAATAATCAACATGAAAAGGATATTTAGTGGTTTTGTAAGCTAATGTAATTATGAATATGTACTGAAATGTTGGTTAATTATATGTTATGTCTTGATTGCTTCTTGCTTTTGTTTAACTTATTTATTTGTATAGTATTAAGTTAAGTCAGCCAATGATGCCTACCAGTATATAGTGTTTTGTACTATGCTCTTCTTTTTGTTGAGTGCAGAGTGTGTTCCAGAGTTTGCAACTAGACCTCGACTTTAGATTGTGACCAACGACTTTGATTCAAGGGTGATCACTATGTTCAGGCAATCATTGGATCTTTGTCTTGTTCATGTCCTCCATTCTAGACTATGACACTTCTCATTTTTATATTGGTTTTTGGATATGATTCTAGATTTTTCTTTTGAATTATAGTTCTTGTATAGTAACTTTTGGGTCCCAAAGAGATGTAATAATTAGAGATAATTCCACATATTTAATACTTTGTTGGGTCATTTGAGACGTTAGACTTATGTTATGATTTTGAATGTTTTTAAGTTATCAAATGATGGTTCTGGAAAGAACCTAGTAAATATTGAGCTTAATGGTTTAAGTGTTTGGGCTAAGGGTTGGGTTAATTGGTTCTCCACCCATAGAGTGAGGGTAGGTTCCACTCACGATCATTTGGGTCGTGACACCTATCCTTAACCACAGTCCCCCCACTGTCTGGCTTGTCCAAACAACTGAAAAGCAGCAATATCTACTCCATTAGAGCCTACCAAACCCAACTCGTGCAACCTCTCATGTAACCAACCAAACACTCATAAGCATGAACACTGGGATCTCTTTCGAATTAAGGGAATCCGCCCTCATGAATTCCACAAACCTGCTCTGCCCCTTTATAAACATAGCGGGTAAAGTGACAGGATATGGAGCAACATCTAGTAGTTTCACGTCAACACTAAAAGAATCTATATCAATAACCAACTATGTATCTAGAGTCTGAAGTCCCAAAGTAACACATTGAATGAAAGTCTAAGCCATCCCCTCTAGGAAACCTAACAACCGTACTAAGAAATCCTCAAGCATAGATATAGATCTGTCTCAACAAACCCACCAACATGAGAAACTCCTGAACCTAAGGTGGCAACCTAAGCCTGGCCTCTAATGGGTTTAGATGATCTAGTCTGACCACTCTCATGACCTCTATCCCAGCCACATACCAAGGGCACAGGCCTCTAAGTTTCTAGCCAAAGAAGAACGTGTCCTTACCATCCATGAGAGAGTGAATAATAGATCTTTTGAGTCACATTAAGCTATGAATGCACGGTACAAAATGAAGAAATGAATTTCTCCTCAAGTCGTGTAGCCTTTCAAAGATAGATAACAAATGTCTTCCGTAGCAATCTGTAAAACTATACTAATATCAGCTTGTACTTGTGAGACCTACGAACCTGAGATATTGTTTGGATATTGTACCTCTTTTATATTATTTTGGGATTATTTCTATTTCTTACTTCTTTCGTTTTTGATTTTACTTTGATAATCGTGTTTGGGTTTGGGTGGGCTTACCTATACCGGAGGGTGTGATAGGTGCCATCACGGTTCCTATTTTGGATCCTAACAAAATAGACAGGGAAAACCAAAACCCAATTGACTTGGGGGTAAATTTGCCACCTCGTGTTGTTTGCTGGTTGCTGCTCACGTTTGCACTTTGTCTTCATTATTCTCTAGAAGTTTACACGTATCCAGGTAATCTTCTCAATTTCATTCCTTATAAATGTTGGATTGTTTATAAATATTAATATAATAATATATTCAATGCATTAAGCTATCTGCTTGATTTTCTTGTATGATTTCTCATTATTTAATTCATTTTTGCTCCAAATTTCTTCATCTTCACACCAATTTAATTCTACACATAAAAATATAATATTAAGCATAATCCATACAATCAATGCTCAAAAATAAAAAATAAAATACTAAATGTGAGGTAAATAATAACTAAATATATTTACTTTTGACCTCACATCAACACCCCATACTTAGACTCTTGCTCGTCCTAGAGTACGCATTAAAACCTTCTCAGTTAATCAAGTCCTAGAATGCCGCCACCTAGGTTGATACAAATAATTAGACCATATAGCAATTCATAACATCAAGTAGACTTCCCGATCATTATGCAAGAAATACGAATAAACAACAAACCTCTAACCTCCTAACCTTAAAGACAGACTCTAACTCATCATATTTAAGCTCGCTTACCTATTCTTGTCAAAGAAACCTAATAACATCACCTATCTAACATGAAACAAGTGTCCTCACAAGAAGAAATAATCCACACACTTAATTTAAAAGATCGAATATAATTTAAGGACTTAGCATCAAAGAACAACTCTCTCACTCATAAAGAATTCACATGTATGCATAAAGAACCATAGACTTGCCCATTATGTACATCTCCACTAATTAAGCATGCTTGAATAGAATCAAATATGACTTTAATGGGTTTTTATGTTGTCTAGGGGACGGTAGGAAAACTATGTAATATTGACTTACACTTCCCTAAGCACTTTCTACTTATTTACTTCATCACCCATTATTTTCTCCTCTTCATTTTTTTCCAGCCCTCTCTTCATCTATTATTTTCACAAGTAATTTTCATCTTATTAAGAATGTTTCAGTCATTTTTTTTAAGCATTTTTTCTCTTTTTTTTTTAATGTCACATTCTTTTAAAGAGGACAATTCATCACTTTGTAGCTATCATTGGTCACCTTTTACACTCAACCATCCCTTTTCTTCATATTTAACAATTTTAGCATAGTCTATGCTATAGTGCTCAAGGAAGTAGGATGAAAAAAATAAGGGATTCAATAAAAGGACCAAGGCAAAAATACGGCTATCCAATAAAAGGCTACAAGCTTAAAGGGGCTAAATAGTGATATAATATCTAAAAAGGCTAAAATTTACAAGAAATATCAAAGAAAGCCTATTATCATCTTCTAAACAAAGCAACACTTTTATTTTACTTCAATACCATATAGGGCAAGTTTTAGACTAAGATGTAAAACATAGAATATATATAAAAATCCTCACCAGACATGACACAAGTATCAATCAAGATGGATCAATTCCACTTCTAAGACAGCCAGGGGCATAGCAAACTATAAAATAAGAATAAACTATATACAGAGTCACAACCATGAGATTATATGTCAAAAAAGGTTGCTATTTTATTTTATATTCAAGCACTCACAGAAAAGTATGATCATGCCTAAATTGCTAGTATCAAACAAATCAAAAAGGTCTTTTCTTTTCTCTCCTAAAAAATAAATAGAAATACTCCTAAAAATAAAAATAAAAAATAAAGAAAAAATTATATTCGGTTCAAAGGTCCCCCCCTCGAAATAGAACCAAAATGAAAAACCAAGGAGTGAACGAAGTATACTCTACTAAAAACTAAAAAGCTAAAAATCAACAAAAACTATGCTAATCTAAAGAACAAAAGAAAAATCTTTTTGTGTTTTTGGACTTTTACAATTTTTCTTCTTTTTTTTTTCAACTAAAAATAAATAAATAAAATAAAATTCTATGGCATACTTCATCCTTAACAAATATCGAAATATATTCACCCATACTTAAAATCATGCTTTGTCCCCAAAGTAATAAATAAAGTTAAACGAAGGTTAAAGAAACTCCCTGAGGCCCTCTAGAGCCTAGCTAGCAGTCTGTTTCTGCAATTTCTATTAAGGGTTATACACACCCCACACTTAAGCTCAAACGTGCTCCTTAGCTTCAAATTTAGATTCTCAGACTGCAAAAACAACAACAAAAAAACACACACACACAAAAAAGTGACACTATAGAAAAAAAACAAAACTAAGCTATACTACTTTAAATTGTGCTGCCTCCTAATAAACACCTTATTTAATGTCAAGGCATGATGCTTATCAAGTTCACCACTTTTTCATCCACTTTATAGATATGAATTGCACCCTTAATTTTGCATCAACTTTTCTACTTCATTCAAGGGGCAACGGTATAAATATAAAGGAACCAAGCAATATGTATCACATCTTACACTTCTTGGCACTTAATCGAGAAATGTAATTCTTCAATTTTGGCACAATAAATTTAAGAATATAGACATATTTTTCATCCTCCTTGCACTCTTCCATAGGCTCAGATGACTCGTTTAATAGCTTACTATCTAAACACAATGTCGAAAAATAATCGAAATGAGATCCAATGCACCCTAACTTATGAATTGCCTTATTATTTACATCCTCATATTCACACATACTAAATTCTTTAAAAATAATACTATCTACTTCCTCACATAACTCTAGTATATTTTTTTCAACAGTGACAACATCAATAAAAATATGGTCGAGTAATTGGCCCTCTAATTTTATCTCCTCAATTTGGCCTATAAGTATTTTTTCAGCCTCACACAACTCATAAATAAATTATTGGGTGTTACACGCATTAACTATTAGACTCAAATCTTCAATATCCAAGCCAAACATCTCAACCTCTTGAATAAACTCAAGTCTTTCTTTTATGAAGTATATCATCTCATCTGCAATGCTCTCATAGAGATATCCAAATTGATCTAATAATTTCCTACCAGGATCCATACTATCAAAAAGATAAGGATCAATAAAATAGGACTACCTATCACTCCACGCTTTTTCTTATAAAGATGCCATATCAAGAAGAGTAGTAAAATATTCAACAAAAAGGTTATAAAAAAAATAAAATATATACGAAAAATAAAGACTAATAGTCAAATAAGCTCAATTGAAATATTCTTAAATTGTATTCCCCAACAATGGTGTCAAAATTTGATGTCGCTCAAATTATGCCTTGCAATGAAGTATAAAGCGGTCGTTAATTAAATATAGAATCTAATTAGGTTGGGGTCGATCCCTCAGGGAATATGGGGCTTAGCAGTTAGGTCAATGTTGTTATTTTAACTACTAATATATTATTTTCAAGGGGGAACGTAAAGTAACAAGTAAACAATTTGTAATTTTAACAACAAGTATCAAAGTGTCAATTTATGTTGTAAAAATCAAAGAGAATGAACTAGGATTGTGTTCCCCATGATTTTATAACTCAGTAAGCGTAGCGTACTAGTGATTTATCCTGGTATCTATCATGCAAAATTGTAAGTTAGGTTCACCTACATGGCTGGTCGCGTCGATTAGATAAATATCACTTAGTCACCGGATAAGTCTATGAGTGTTTGCCTATTATCCCTTATCCTTGATCTCAGATTAGCTATCCCTAGACAAGGATCAAGCTATTAGATGAGGGTTAATTGCCTCAAATCTCCATTATTAATCTCTGTTCCAAATATTTCCCCCTACGGTCAAGCAAGTAAGAATTAAGGTGAGTTCTAACGCGTGTACTCGTTAAAAAATAATCCATACGAAGGAAAGAACAATACATGCATGAATACCATTCATGAATCACTTAGTACTTTAGCCTATTTGTTAATTTATCATGATTCTCACAATCCTAGTTATGAGATTTAGCTACTCATGTCTTGAGATTCACAATTAGAATTTGTGTAAGAAATCATAATTTTGAACTTACAAATTGAGTATAAGAAATCAAGAATCTTGAATTATCAAATAAGAATTAATAAAAAAAAATCAAGGTATGTAATCTCCAAAAAATCAAAAAACAATTTGTATGAACTTAGAACAAAATGTTTCTAAGGCTATGTAGTGCGTAAATTAAATAAATATGGAGAAGCAAAAAATAAACTAATTTTCTCCGGCCTTCATGGCGGCTCCTAACCCCATAGATCCAAAGTTATGTAAAAATTAAATTTATGAAATATTTATAGGTATAGGAAAATTTAGTTTATGAAAAAAATAAACTAATTTTCGCTGGTTGCTGCTCACGTTTGCACTTTGTTTTCTTTGTTCTTTTGAATTTAACACATGTCCAGGAAATATTCTGAATTTCATTCCTTGCAAATGTTGGATTGTTTACAAATATTAATATAATATTATATTCAATCAATTAGGCTACCTTCTTGATTTCCTTCTATGATTTCTCAATATTTAATTTATTTTTGCTCCAAATTTCTTCATCTTCACTCCAATTTAATCATACACATAAAAATATAAGACTAATCATAATCATAAAGTCAATACTAAAAAAAACAAATAAAAATACTAAATATGAGACAAATAATGACTAAATATATGCAATTTTGGCCTCACATCAGGGTCTGAAGGACCATCCTAAGATGGTCAGCATGCTCATCCTTATTACGGGAGTAAATAAGGATGTCATCTATGAACACAATAACGAACATGTCGAGATACTATTTTAACACCCTGTTCGTGAGGTCCATAAAAACTACAGGAGCATTGGTTAGTCCAAATGACATAACAAGAAACTCATAGTGACCATACCGAGTTTAGAGAGCTTTGTTTGGGATGTCAAACTCCTTAACCTTCAACTGATGGTAATCTAACCTGGGATCAATCTTAGAGAAACAACTGGCACCCTCTAAAGTTGGTCGAACAAGTCCTTAATTCTAGGAGTGGGATACTTATTCTTAATTGTGACCTTGTTCAACTAGTGGTAATCAATATACATTCTGAGGGAGCTATCTTTCTTACGCAAAAGAAGGACTGGATCACCCCACGAGGAAATACTAGACCTGACAAAAACCCTTACCTAATAGGTCTTTCAACTGCTCCTTTAACTCTTTTAACTAAGCTAGGACCATTCTGTATGGATGAATATAGGTTGCGTAGCAGGAAGAATGTCTATCCCAAAGTCTATCTCCCTGTTGGAAGGAACTTCAAGAACGACTCTGGAAACTCATTGACTACTAGAACTGACTGAAGAGTTGGGGTCTTAAAAGTAGAATCACTAACCCTCACTAAATGATAGATATAGCCCTTGATGATCATTTTTCAAGCTTTGAGATTTGAGATGAAACAACCCTTAGGTACTACAGGATTACCCTTTCATTCTATGACAGGTTCATTAGGAAATTAGAATTTAACAACTCTGGTTCTACAATCAATTGAGACATAATAAGAATACAACTAGTCCATACTCAGAATAATATCGAAGTCAATCATATATAATTCTACTAAATTAACTATAATATCTTTATGATGGATGCAAATAGGACAATTTTGATAAATTCTTCTTGCTATAATAGATTTTTCGGCTGGGTGGAACCAGAGAAGGGAGCTAGGAATTGTTCCATACTGTAATGATGCTCCAAGTCATTTTTTGTGTTTTTGTGCATTTTTCTACATTTAGAGCTTTCCTATAACTGCCCCAAGTCATTTATGACTTGCTGAGATTGACAGTTTGATTATCGGGTAGTTCATTTGATTTTTATAGCCATTTCCCTATTTTGGAGCTTTTGAAATTGAGAAAATGGCCTCGGGCCAAAAATTCAGCTTAACGGCCTCAGATGCCAATTTTGATGGTTCCGTTAGCTTCAAAATGTTGATTATAGGCTAGAGGGATCCTTGATCCGGGTCCCGAGGCTTTTGGGATTATTTTATGCTATTGGGCAGATTTTGGTTAAAATAGACCCTTAGATCTGGGACCCACATTTTGTCGAAACAACCTTGGATGGGAATTTTGATGATTTTATTTAGTTCGGTATGCCAAATTTGGTAGGTTAGCATACTTTGTTTGCATTCACGGGATTCTGAATGAGTTTTGAGGGCCGGTCCAGAGAATTTGCAACTTGGCAAAGTTGTTGGTGCATCAGCACCTGGTGCAGGCCAAAATTGGACTTTCCATTCGCGAGGCCTTGGTCACGATCGCGAGGGTCAAGGAATCTTAATGTCGCTCCCCGAATCCCATCAGGACGGATTGGAACTCGTAGCCGACAAGGCCCGAGAGAACCAAGCTTTGCCTCTATTTAATCATATACATGCCATAAGAAACCCATAGTCACATAATAACTTTGGATACCAACAATGGAATTCATGAAACATGATAGATATATACATATGCAAAACTGGGCCGTTGAGGCCATCAAGTCAAACAACATGTACCTTTTTCATTTATACACCCACAACTGTCTACAAAAGCCTCTAACAAATGCATTGACCAAAATGAACTAAAAGTCGGGACAAGTCCCCACTTTATACAACATGTACAACACCAAAACATATGTACAACAGTGATTCGGAGAAGCCCCGAACTAACTGGAGCTCACCAATGATCCGCAACAACTGGCAACCTACTGTGGAGGCCTACTAGTACCTGCGCCTGCAACAAGTAAGGTAAATTCCCCAAGAGGGGTCAGTACGAAGAATGTACTGAGTATGTAAGGCCATATGAAACTCGTATGATATGTAAAAAGGTCAATGAACTCAAATACAATAAATGATCAATATGGATAAGTCACTATATTGAACTTTGGGAGCCATGTATATTACTTTCATTACTTTCTTTGTATCTTTGCTTCAACGATTATTCATCTCAACTGTCTACAAAAGCCTCTAACAAATGCATTGACCAAAATGAACTAAAAGTCGGGACAAGTCCCCGCTTTATACAACATGTACAACACCAAAACATATGTACAATAGTGATTCGGAGAAGCCCCGAACTAACTGGAGCTCACCAATGATCTGCAACAACTGGCAACCTACTGTAGAGGCCTACTAGTACCTGCGCCTGCAACAAGTAAGGTAAATTCCCCAAGAGGGGTCAGTACGAAGAATGTACTGAGTATGTAAGGCCATATGAAATTCGTATGATATGTAAAATGTCAATGAACTCAAATACAATAAATGATCAATATGGATAAGTCACTATACTGAACTTTGGGAGCCATGTATATTACTTTCATTACTTTCTTTGTATCTTTGCTTCAACGATTATTCATCTTTGCTTGTGACCAGTGATACCCGAGCCCCGACTGAACAGTGGGTTTTAACATAACATCATGTTATGTTGGGATCGGCTCGAGCTAGACTTATGCCCCTAGAGATGCCACCCTATGAATCAATGTACATATCAGGATCGGCTCGAGCTAGGTTAGTACCTCTAGAGCTGCCACCCATACAATATTTCAGGTTTGGCTTGAGCTAGCTTATTACCTCTAGAGCTGCCCCCTGTCAGGATCGGTCCGAGCTAGGCTTATGCCCCTAGGACTGCCCCCTGATTTGGGATCGGCTTGAGCTAGGCATTTCGCCCCCAAAGCTGCCACCCATACTTGATCATTGACCACATATGCATTACTTTACTTCTTTACTTTTGAGAGATTGATACCTTTACTTGTGAGAGATTGGTACATTCACTTGTGAGAGATTGATACATTCATTTGACATAGCATTTTTGGAAGCTTTGGAACCATAACCAAAATAGAAGACATGTGAATAAACATTATTGGAAACATAGACTTATTGGAAACATAACACCATTGGAACCATTGGACAATCATCTATGAACAAGATACATGAGCATAATCACTTTTGGAACTTTGGAAAACAACCTTATTGAGCTTTTGGAACAATACCCATGAATATAAGACATGAGATTCACAAATGATCAATGAGTAGGAAATATATGACAATGACCATGTATAACCGAATATAGAATACCTTAGCACATTTCGGGATGGAACAAGCGTAATGTCAATGTGAATACTATTTGCCGCAGAAAGATACGGACAGGGTAACCTTACATACCTTGTACTCTCAATACGGATATACAATCCTAGATGTGCATACAATAGTCCCGCTCCTTCTTTATGTGTCACTTTACAACACAAATACATAACGGGATTTACATTAACCATCAACTACTTTACAAATGCATATAACATCAATGGGTTACATGTTTGCCTTTAAACATGTCATTTCCCCTTGACAAAACCATTGATGAAATTATTATTCCAAAAATCTCACAATATTCCCAACATTGACCAATACATGATAATCAATACATTTCACCACAACACTTCTCCTTTACACTTTCTTATCCACACCACATCACAAATAATCCATCAATTCACCTTAATACACTTCATAACACATATCGTCCAAAATCCCACAATTTATACTTATAGAAAAATAACAAGTTAAATAACAAAATTACACCATACATGTCCATATTTTATCCATACCATGCTCTTTCATCAAAGGCACAAGTCACAATTCAAGCTTGAACCTCATGGATCACAAATCTTATATAAAAACACAAAGTACCATGTCCAACATTTCCAAGCATAACCAACATGATTTACATACTCTCCCATGCATATAATATATTAATCCATAACAAGAATCACTTACCCAAGCTTGAAAAGTGATGATCTTGCCCCAAAATTGACTTTGAGTTCTTTAGGGTTTGAGAGCAAATATCTTCTTTTGGTCTAAAAAGGCGTGAGACTTGTGTGGAATAAAAATCAGATTTTATTGCCCTTTATATAAGACCTCAAGTCCATCCTTAGCCACTCTTTAGCATTTAATATGTGTTCTAGAAGGTCAAGGCAAGAATGGGTCTTTTGACCCATTTTTGGGCCATGATTTCTTTTCATTTTTTGGGTCCTTTTTGGGCCCAATTCACTTAACCCAGTAAAATCAATAATTCCTCATGTTTAAATCATCTCATACATGTTACAACAATATTCCCACTCACGCTATTCATATCCGTCTTCAACCCCCAAAACAAGTGATTCTAGCCACGTATGACCTATTTTGACCAAAAGGGTAAAATCGTTATTTTGACGCCAAATTCGGCAATTTTATCATACCAATATAATACTTGACTCATTTCATGTATATACTCATGGTTGTAGAAGAAACGTGGCACAAATCTGCTCGGTACGTCCCCGGGTACCCTTGGGACTTAGAAAATTTCCAACTTTCGAAAAACTGAAGAATCCATCCCGGCACACCCCTGGGCGCGCCAGGTTGCTGCCTGTGCAATAAAATTTTTGGACCAGAGCGGCCTGGAACGCCCTCTGGCACGGCTGGGCCCTAATTTTTCCGAAAATTTTATTTTTCGACTTTTCTTCGCGGGTTTGGTTAGATACTTCAAGTCCTATTCTTTAACTTATTTCTTAGCCTTAATATACTTTATTTAGAGGATCTCTTAGCCTCATTTTGAACTCCACAAGTGCTCCACGAAGATCACAAAACACCTCCTATGAAGGGTTAATCACATGTATGAAGCCAAATTTCAATTTTCTCATCATTAACATTACCAAATACATACTCATGGCATCTCGACACCTAAGTAACCATCGTTCAACGTCATCACATAGGGTTGGGAGAGTACGGGGTGTTACACTTAACCTTCCGCATTTCAGGGCTGTCCTAGCCGATCCAGCTTTTTTCTTTGTGATCATAATAGACCGGCCACATTCAAGAAGGCCAGCCTGGATTAACTCCCATAATCGCGACAGGGGTCCTGCATTTGAGAAGAAGGACCCTTGGCTGTATATATGGCTGGTTCCTTTGTTCTCATCTTATTAAACTAAGTCCAAAACTCTATTTGTGACCTCGGAGAGCTCGAAAATAGTGGGGGAATTTATATTTGGAGCTGGGATTTAGTTGGAAACGTCATTGGGATCATTTTCTTGCCTTTTATCTCATAAGTTTCTGGTTATGTCATGACCCGAAGTCTCAAGTCATGATGGAACCTAGTTTTAGCCACAGTAGGTAAGCCAAGCCATAGCCCGAAATGACAAGTAATGGGCAAGACATCGGAAGATAAAGAAATGCAGAATGTAAACATGCAATAGGAATTCCAAGCAGCGGAATACATAAATACGATAGTGCTGGAAATGAGGAACAGTATAAAAGAGTATCCCATGACCTAGTGAGGTTGGTACAAGATCCATTAAATCAAAATAGAGTACTAAACAGTATAAAATATACAGGTAGTCTTAGAAATGTAAAGACTATCCAAAAATAGCAGAAGTAGAGAGAATCAACTCTGGCTCTGAAAGGTCACCTTATCTCTGAATATCCAAAAACAAGCCCGAGTGAAGCATCAACGGTGGTAACTCGTACTCGGATCTACATTAGAAAAAGATGCAGAAGTGTAGTATGAGTACAAAAAGAAATGGGCAATCAGTACACATCATCGGCCGACTGAGATAAATCACAATAAAAATATAATAAAATGTGAGAAAGTACACTAAAGTCATGGATAAGGCTAAATTTGAAGTAATAGTCCAAATCGGGATAAAGCGATAAATATGCAAGAGTAGATAAGTTAAGATAAATATAGTCTAACTACGACCTAACTGGACCCCCATAAGCCCAGAAGGTACAAACATGTAAGGAATAACCCAACCGAGCCCCCATAAGCCCGATGGATGCAAATAAAGAGTAAATACCAATTATGAGAAGTTGAAATATGCCCGCAAGTGATAACATACCTGGAACTCCCTTCGTACCATAAGTACCGGACTTGAACCGAAACTGAGAATAGTATCATCATAATTATGTACCGTATATAGGTCATGAATGCCAAACTTAAATCAGAACTAGTAATTGTGTACTATGTGGTAAGTATGCCATAAATAACCTTAACATAATGAACAATAAGAGAGCGACTATTCGCCGGACTTGAATCGAAACTTAATAAATAAGTCAAGCGTCCAAATATTCCAAGGTCATGACTTTCCTTGACATCCATTCACTATCTAAACCCCCAAGTCATATGGTTAAGTTAATAAGGGAAGAAATATTTTCATACAATCTAGTTATAAGGATCTAGAAGCCAAAACGATACTTTATCCGAGATAGTAAGGCTAACCTAAGTTCATGGGATGGTTTAAGTCATCCTAAGGCTTAAGGTTTAGTCTAAGGGGGTGTATAGGGAACTCTTAGTTCTACAAGGAAGTAATTTAATCTTTTAACCTAAGGAAGGGCCAGCGGGGCCCGTTACTAATCCCAAAAGTGCAAACTAAGGCAAGCATCTACCCTGAAACTAGGCTAAGGCCCTAAAATATCATCCCGAGGTCTTGAATATCCCAAAGCTATCCTAAAGTATCATTCTAACCATTAAAAGGGAAGACAGGACCAAATTTTACCAAAAGACCCTAAATCGGCTAACTTCAACCCATAAAATACCAAACTAACAGCTAAGTCAAAAATACCTACCCATCGCTAGCATAAAACTACACTAATACTATAATAAAGCTCAATCTATGAGGAAAGTAAGCCTACCCTACTTGGATGCTGTCGGAAGCTCGAGAAAGTCCACTACTCCGGAGCCTTTTCTTTCCGAGAAGCCTCAGCATGCTGCCACACTATTAAAATAATAATCTACATATAACAACGATAACAATAATACACATATTGAATATAAATTCCTCGAGTTAAGAATCAAACCAAAAATCCCCCATGGGGCCCGCTTGCAAAATGACGAATTTAAAATCATCAACACATTCCTCTAAGCTCAAGGATCATTTATCTTAAAAAATGGGTGAAATTTGAGCACAAATGGACCCCCAAATCAGCCCCAACATAAAAATAGGGATTTAAAGTAAACCGAAGAATTAAACTAGAACTTAGATGGAAACTTACCGAAGTAAAGGCAAGAAAATGACCAAAAGGACGTCTCCAACTCACCCCCGACACCCAACGATTGATCTTCACTCTCTCTTAGCTTTCTATGTTTTTTAATGGACTTAGGACATGAAATAAAATAAGGAGAATCAGGTTCCATAACTTTAAATGCTGCCAGGGGTCCCTTCATCGTGATCGCGGGGACCCATTACAAACGCGACCCTTAACCGTGTTGACCTTTGCTAGTGCGGCCGGTTCACCACTAAAGTAAAGGGGAAACTCAGACTGGTCGACTGCCTGGCTCATCACAAACATGATGGATGGCTTACGAATGTGATGACCAACAACTTTGTCCTTCGCAAATGCGGCCAAGTCTTCGCGAACAAGAAGGTCATTTTTGGCCTGCACCAACTGAAACTGCACCAGCAAACTTGGCAATTTGCCAAGTTTTCAATCGGACCCTCGGGATTTGTTCAAAATATCGTGAGCACAAATAAACTATGATACCATAACAAATTTGACATTCTAGACTCAACGACGCCATCCAAATTTCCATTTGAGGTCATTTTGATCGAATGTGGGTCCCACACCCTAAGGGCCATTTTAACCAATCTCCACCCAATAGCCCAAAATGAGTTTGGAAGTCCCGGGACCAGAACCAAGGGTCCCCCCAGCCTAAAATTGATGTTCTGGAGATAAAAAAATTGTTAAAATTGGCATCCGGGACCATTTGATTGAAGTTTAGGTCCGATAACTATTTTTTAACAGCAAAAGCTCCCAAACAGGGAATTCACTCTAAAAACCAAAAAAAATGTTCGGTGATCGAACTTTCAGTCCCAGCAAGTCATAAATGAATTGGTGAAGTTTTTGGAAAGCTCTAACTATCAAACAAGCAAAAAAATACAGAAAAGAACCTGGAGGGTCATTACAATATCCACTGCTAAAAGGACTTTTTTTTGCAAAAGTAAAGGATCAAGATGTACTTGAGGGCAGGAATACGTGGGGATACTGGGCTTGCATCTCACTCTCAATCT
The DNA here is from genome assembly GCA_031232105.1 of Capsicum rhomboideum. NCBI lineage: Eukaryota > Viridiplantae > Streptophyta > Magnoliopsida > Solanales > Solanaceae > Capsicum > Capsicum rhomboideum. Next base: position 85,693,969 of record CP124715.1, read on the forward strand.
GCCAGGTAGCATCCTTGACTTGATGATGTCTCCACTGGACCTTAACTACTGGAATCTCCCCGGACCACAACCGTCTGACATTCCTGGCTAATATGGAAACTAGCTCCTCTACAAAGGCCTACCTCTCATCCAACTGAACTGAGTCCTAACGAAGCACGTGAGACTCATTCTGAATGTAGTACCACAACATGGATACATGAAAAACTGGGTGAACAGCTAAAAAGTCTAGGGGAAAGACAAGCTCATAAGTTATCTCTCCAACTATCTGAAATATCTCAAATGGCCCGATATACGCGAGGCTGAGCTTGCCCCTCTTACCAAATCTCATCATGCCCTTTATGGGAGACACTCAAAGGAAATCTCGATCACCAACTCCAAATTTCAAAGCACGAAGCCTACGGTCAGCATAACATTTCTACCTACTCTGAGCTTCCCGTTGCCTATTCTGAATCACTCGAATCCTATCCAAAGACTCATGAATCAAGTCGGTACCATTTGTGCTAATCTCAAAAGTCTCAAACCAACCAATTAGAGATTGATAATGCCTACCATACAAAGCCTCAAATGGTGCCATTTCAATACTCGAATGGTAACTATTATTATAAGTGAACTCCGCTAAGGCTTAATGCTTCTACCACTGAACTTCAAAGCCCATAACACACACACGAAACATATCCTCTAAAACTTGAATAGTCTGCTCTGACTGTCTGTCGGACTGAGGATGGAAGGCGGTGCTAAGATCAACCTGAGTACCCAACTCTTTTTGAAAGGTCTTCCAAAAGCTAGTAGTGGACACCGAGCCTCTATCTAAAATAATAGACATGGGTACTCCATAGAGGGAATTATATCTCGAACATAGATATGGGCTAACCTCTCATCACTGAAGGAAATTTGAATAGGGATGAAATGAGTCGATTTAGTTAACTAATATATAATGACCCAAATACTGTCGAAACCACAGGAAGTACGAGGTAAATCACTTATGAAGTCCATAGTAATCCTCTCCCACTTCCACTCAGGAATGGGTAGTCTCTGTAGCAATCCACCTGATCTTCGATGCTCGGCCTTTACCTACTGACAATACAAACACCAAGCTATAAGGTATGCTACATCCATTTTCATGCCACTCCACCAGTAATGCTGTCTTAAATCCCTATACATCTTAGCTGTCCCAAAGTGAATAGAATATCTAGAGCTATGAGCCTCCCATAATATCAACTGAATCAAATCTCCAACCCTAGAAATATAAATATGACCGTCGAATCTCAGAATGCCCTGTGAATCTAAGGCAACCCTTCTGGAATCACCTCTCAGCACCTGGTCACGAATTTCACAAAGTCTACTATCCTCGAATTGACGACTACAAATTTTCTCAAACAAGATAGAGCTAGCCTCAACACTAGCAAGAATCCTCCTGGGGTCTAAAATATCAAGTCAAACCATCAAGTTGGCTAAGGACTGAATGTCTAAGGCCACATACTGCTCTGATACTGAAATGAAGGCCAAGCTACCCATACTCACTGCCTTTCAGCTCAAGGCATCCGCTACCATATTTGCTTTGCCCTAATGGTATAGAATAGAGATATCATAGTCTTTCAGCAACTCGATCCACCTACACTGTCTATAATTAATCTACCGCTGGGTCATAATGTATTGAAAACTTTGATGGTCATGTGATGTCGCCCAAATTACACCTCTAAACAAAGCATAAAGTGGTTGTTGATTAATTATAGAACCCAACAAGGATAGGGTCGATCCCATAAGGAATAGGTCAAAATATCAATCAAGATGTACGTCAAGGAGATCAATGAAAATTTTCAGTAAAAGAGGGGGATTTGTAAGTAAATAATTCAGTAGTAATAGTTTTTGATTTGTAATCAATATGAGAAAAGCACTAGGACTGTGTTCCCTAATAACTTTATATCTCCATAGGTTCTTCATACTTCGTAACTCCTTTCGGTGTTCGAAATGCAGAATCGATAGGTTATGTATACTTAGAACAACTTTACGCTCTTGTCTAAGCAGTATCCTCAAGTAAGTTTTCTCTTCTCTTGACCCCACATTACTAACCCCTATCTTGGATCCCAGATAACTATCCTAGATTATCAGCTCAAGTTATTAAGTTGAGGTTGATAGCTCCAAGTTTCTATTATTTGTTCCCCTGTTTCTATCCGTATTAATCCTTTTGTCCATAATATAGATTAGGTGATTTCTAACATTGCGTACCGTAAAAAAAAATTCAAACCCAAAGAAGCAATCAATACATGTGAACACCGGTTGAAAATTACTCCGTATTATGAACTCTACATTGTTAATCCGTCATGGTTCTTAAAACTCTAGTTGTGGTGTTTAAATGCTCATAATTTCAAGAACACAAGAAGAAATCTGATATGAAAACATAATCATACACTTACAATAATGGTATATTTAACTCCGAAATTCCACTTTGAATCAAAACCCTTAAATCAATGTTTGTGAAATTCCAAAGCCAAAAGTATGCCATAGAACCTTACAACAATGTAGTAGAATGTAAACTAATACAATAAAATGAATAAGAGTATTTATAGACAAAGTAAAACCTATCCTAAACTAAATAAGAAATCTGAGTCAATCCCGTCGGACGAGAGGAAGGCACGATCGTGGTTGGATATCACTGTCATTCTTTGGTGCTCATTGGTTGTACTGGACTTGTGGTCTTTTTAGGTCTTGGACTGTTAGGCTCAATGTATGATCTTATGGTTCTTTGGCATGATCATGCTAAGTGTTTGTCTGATCATTCCTCACTTCAGTTTCTGCAAACTCGACATTTGAGCCTTTTTCCCATGACCTCAAGGTATGATCGTACAATTAAAGCACGATTGTGGAAAGCTCCATCTGATTGACTCCTGAAAACCCATCCTCTGATTCATGCCACAACAGTACTGGTACGATTATGGTTTGGTCCCATGGTCATGAGACTGATCATCTGCTGCCCTTTTTATCCCATATTCAACACTTCCCCTCTCAGAATCTATTTAACCTGCAAATACCAGAAAAAGTCTATTGTATCCACATGGAAATACCTTTGTGCTTGCAAATATTCACCGTTTTAAGCATCAAAAGAGTCTTAATTTTATGGCAAATCAACACCCTCAACTTATACCATTTGTATGTACTCAGGTAAATAAAAAAACTGAACTATCATGACGCTTAACTAAGAGAAAAACCAAGAAAACTACGACAATTAAATTTTTACAAAAACCATTTTCAACACGCATCAACAAAACACAGTTCAACACCTTCCAACCTCATCAAACTCAACAAATACTGCATATACACAAACCATCAACTGTAACACAATGGGATCCTGAAATGGCATTATATTATCAGTAGATGACCCAACACTTAAATAAATTTTATTACCCAAACAAGCAATAACTAAAATACAACCCTTATTCCCTCACATCAAAGAAGTCCCAAAATTCAGTATATACAATGAATATCACAAACTGGTTCTAAAACAAATCTCTCACTCTCACAAAGAAGTCAGGCCGTGTGTGTTTGATACCATAGGCTTGCCCTTATTTTCTACGCCTTAGCTTTGAGACAGTCGGATTAGGATCACTATAGGACTTTCATTGGCTTGTAATTTAGGCTTGGGGATGGGTATGGTACATATGGATAAAGTGACTAAATCCTCCTTGACACTACACTATTTCTGGCTCCACTTTCCTACTTTCATTTATTCTTTTCCCTTTTCTTATCTTTTTCAATCTTTCAGACCCCTGGTGCAGTTTTACTTTCTCAACTTCTCTTTCTCTTTTTTTTCTTTTCTTTTCAAACTTTTTCTTTTTCTTTTTTTTTCTCATCACACCATACCCGAGTCCCTTTTTCTTTTCCACTAACATTTTTGGCACACCCAATCTTTATGCACCCCTACGATATCCACCCTCAACTTAGGCAATTTGCTTGAGTTAAGGTGCATAGTGTCCAAGGAGGGACCAGGGCTAAAGCAGGTTCATTGTAAAAATTGGGAAGGTCAATAGGCTAGTTTCAAAGAAAATGGTCTATTTAAGCTTAAATTTGGGTTCAAGGGATATTTTATTCATTTGGTAAGAATTTTTAAGCTTTAAGTGGACTATTTCAAGAGCGGCCTATGATCCTTTCCTAACCTTCTATCATACGACTTGGGAAAGACTAACCGAGCAAGTTCTAGATTGCACACACATACTTATTAGGTAAAACCTTACACTCACTTAGCTTAGGGATATCATTTCAGTCACTACCTATTCGGTTCATGCAAAATTAGGCTAGTTTATCACACTAATAGTTCTAATGCCATGGTGAGATCCAAACATTGGTTACAGTTCAACTAAGCATACATATGACACACAGAAACAAATTTTTGTAGGGGTATCATTTACATCATTCAAAAGAAAAAATAGTTTGCATTCTCTTTTTGGTTCGATTGTACTAAGTTTTGTCATTACACACATAACACTAAAATAACACAAAAATCAAATAAAAACACCTAAACATGCCTATTCTAACTAAGATAATACAGCCGAGGGAAAAGTAACACGGCAAAAAAAAACCCTTGGCTATGGTATACCCCCACCCCCAACTTATCAGACAAGTAATGTCCTCATTGCAAGATATCTAAGAAAGTAAAAACTGGGACAAGGAACATACCTGAGGTGCACTAGACTCCTGTCATACTCTGATCAGCCAGGTTCTGAGATGGGACCCCATCATCAGCTTCTCTTCTCGTGGCCTCAGTTGTAGTCGGGGCACTTTTTGATATGTTGGCACCAGTGGTGGTAGGTGTGCTCAATGATGTCACAGAGGTGGTATCTATACCCCCATCAGTCTGGGCTACCTACTCCGTAGTAGGTGGAATCTCAACACCCTCCAGAATTACTGCCTCGGAGGTCTGTGCACTATTTTTTTATCTCTTCTTCTTCCTCTCACTCTTCTCACTTTTCCTTCTTTTTCTATGAGAGTGTAAATCATCTCCCATATACTCAACATCAGAATTATAACCTCCAATTATTAGGGATAATGTGTAAATATCAGGGACTAGAGAGTCCACATCCACTAATAGATCTGCCAAAGATGGCATAGGTAGAGGTGGAGGAGGTGAAATGGGATGGTTCACTCAGTCACTTCCTTGACTGCTTCCTTCAATGTGGCCAAGTCAGTAGTAATAACACTCATATTTAGAGCCTGGATCACTACAATCTTAGCCGTTATTCAACTCTCAAATCTATCAAAGTGGGTCTGAACCACTTATACCACTTCCTTAATCTCATTAGCTATGTAGAACTTTACCCCTACCTCCAACTTCTATTGCCGAGCATTATGCAAAAGCTGTGTCCATATAATCTGCTCCAGATGAGTAGTTGAAATCAATGTGTATCTGGCTGGAGCATATAGATGGGCACCCAAGGGTGCTATGGCCAGTTGCAAAGAAGATGATGTGGTACCGCTGTAAATAATAGGATCTCACTAGCGAGGGCATCCCCCACAACCTCTGGTGGTAAATCTGGAAGAGGCCCCTGGAATGGAGCTACTGGGTTCCTCAAGTCCTTGATCATTTCCAAATTTGTTGTCTTTATTGGCTACTAAAATCTATTAATTGCTGGGATAGAAGGCATACTTGAATCCTGTAGCAACTGTGTGGTCAAGCATGGGAATAGCAAAGTGGTTCTGAACTATAACACTCGATCCTAAATCTCCTCCATAATAATGCATGGAGTGTTCAACTCCAACTCCACCATAAAGCTGCGATGAGGTAAGCATTAGTGGCCCCAATGTATTGTCATTGCCCGTGGGTGCTATGCGATGACTCACAATCGACCACCAAGACTTGGCGGTGAACTTAAATGTATGCTTATACATTGTAGCCCCATTGACCCATGGTGCATTCTCTCTAGCATCCGTAATGTGGCCCGCTAACCACTTATAATGCATCAGCTTGTTGTCTAGGGTCAACATCTTTACCCTTTTCAAGTTGTTCATCTAAAAATCATATTCTAGAGTCTCTTCCACTGGCTTAAATACATCTTCGATCAAGGCTTTAGAAAGGGCCTTGATGAAGATATCGACTTTCTTACCCCGTACAACCAACATCTCCAACCGGGGCAACTTCTTTATATCTTTGTCTTTTCTGGAGGGAGTCTTATTTTTGAGTGTAGAAGCATAGTTTCCATAAAACTCCCTCACCAGTTCTTGCCCATAGATGCAGAGTGTCCTAGTCATCCACCATAAATTGTATCTCTTGAATACTCGGACCACCTATGGACTTTCTGCAATGATTCAAGCAAGATACAGAGTTCTTTCTGGATACTCCTCATTTGGTTCCCATTTTCCTTTATGGAAACCCTATGTAGATAGTAGTGTATGGAGTTTGGCACACTCTATCTCCTTGAGTTAGGACCTCTTTGAACTGGGGAAACAGTTGGGTCCTCATAGGATTTGGGATTTGTTATTCCTCCTCTTCTGAGGAAATTATCTCATCACTATGCTGATCATGCTCACCCCTATCTAGATTTGAGCATTCCCTTCCCTCTTTAGACTGAGGAAGGTTGATGGGGGTAGCTACGGGAACCAAAGCCATAGATGTGGTAGTGTCTTTGGCCTTTTCAATTTCCTTACTCTTTTCTCTAGTGGTCCAAGGCAAGGATTGATCATCTGAAATATTGGTGGAAAGGTTAACCTCAGACCCATTTGACCTTTTGGACTCACTTTCCAAAATTTGAGGTGTGTCTTTGGGTACCCGCTTCTTGGAGATGTCCTTCTTCAACTTGTTCTGTGACTTGGGTGCCATTGTTCCTGTATAGGAAAAGATTAGACTCAAATTTGAAACAGTGTTACAGGTGTAAGAATTTACTCAGAAGACCCTTCCTACGATTGTGCAGTGAAGGTACAACCGTACCTTTTGATCGTATAAAGGGTTCCTAAAAGTACTAGGAAAACATCATATCAGACTAACCTATCTTATGATTGTGCAATAAAGGTACGATCATACCTTCTGTTCATAGGAACAACCCTAATTTACTGAGTGTCACATCAGATGATCACATACCACGATTATACCTTGATAAGACGACCGTGGGATGTGCTAGTATGATGAGCACCTACAAGTTAAACACTGATACCCTATAATGACACAACCTACGACCGTAGGTAGACACCACTATAGTACATTATGTCGGGAATACACTAACACTTAGCAACTTTACACACTTGATTTTTTACTCCTTTAGACCCATTTTTAGACCATCATTGATTAAATTTTTTAGAACTAGAAGGGTACTCAAACTTCCGCTGTGCTTTTAATTTTTCAAAACACACACCAACCTTGAATTTATATCTTATTACTCCACCCTCATATTAAACCCAACTATATACTCATTCATTTTTCATTTAGACCTATACAATCACTATTCAAATAGAATGAGTACACTTACTTGAGTTGATTTCCAATCGAGTGGGAGAATCGAGTAGAAGACTGGAACCCTTGAGGAAACTAATTTTTCATAAATTTGAGATAAGAAATTCATGTATTACACTCGTTTGAATCGCTTAAAGATGAGGATTTTAGGTGCAAATGTTTGGCAATGATGAGTAAGTCTAATTGGGTCTTAAATATAGAGCTTAAGGGTTTAAACCCTAATTAGTTTGGCTTGGATCGGGTCCTTTTCATTTTAGTAGACCCAACAGACGACTGTATCCTACGATCGTGGTATGGAACCACAATTGCAACTCCTTGTTGTACCAAGATGGTTTAAGAAAACTTACCTGTGAACCTACAAGCCTTAAGAATGATCGTGATATGTAATAACGACCGTTCCTTAAAGTCATAGGTTTGATGTCCTGGATGTTGGTTTTCAGGATTTTAATCAAACGATTGAACCCACGTTCATTACATTGAGGTGCGATCATGATTATCAATCATACGATAACTCCTAAACTTTATCCCTCTAGAGTTTAGTGGATTTTGTGTAGACGACTGAACCCATGATTATGGGATCTTCCCACGGTCGTGCAATTCGTTTGTGGGTTCAGTGTTTGTTCCAGTTCTGAAGTTTCTTTTTTGTACAACCCCTGTACAAGTAACACATATTACCATATAAACATAATAAGTACAAAATCATGGGTTGCCTCCCAAGAAGCACTTAATTTAACGCTGCAGCAAGACGTGGCTAGGTTGGTTACTCAGACTTTACAAATAAGTCCATGGGTTGCCTCCCATGAAGTGCCTGATTTAACATCATGACATGACTCGGTTGTGCTTGACATCTCAAGTACCATCTAAATCCAGATCACATACCCCTTTTACTTCATCGTTGGTCCCAAGATAATGTTTTACCCTTTGTCCATTCACCTTAAACTTCTGGCCTTCTTAATTTTCTAGCTCAAGTGAACCATTGGGAAACACTCTAGTCACTCAATATGGACCCTTCCCCTTTGACTTCAATTTGCCCGAAAACAACTTCAACTTAGACTCAAAAAGTAACATTATATCGCCTGTGGTGAATTCTCTTTTCTCGATCTTGCGATCATGGTATAGTTTCATATTCTCCTTGTACAAAGTTGATCATTCATAGGTGTAGAGACGGAATTCATCCATCTCATTTAGCTTCTCTAGTCTTAATTTATCCGTATAGTTCCACTCCAGATTTAACTTCTTCAAACCCCACAATGCCTTATGCTTGTAACACCCTGTACGTCTCGGAGTCTAGCTGACTACCGTAACATTTATGGAAATATGAAAACATGAGAGATTTGATGAATTATGTATTAAATTATGGGCATTTAAAAATCTTGTACAATTGGGCCCTAAATAAGGCCCAAATATCATGAGAAAGACATGGCCCAAAAGAGATTTTGACCCATTCTTGCATTGCTCATCCATTGACCAAGTAAACCCACAAAGTGTGTGGATAAGGATCATTCCAAAGGGACTATATAAACCCATAAATCATATTTTTATTCATTAGATACACACATGTCTTTTTAACATTTTTCTTAAACATTATTTCTCACACAAAAACCCTAAGGCAACTACTTGTTGGGCCAAGATCACTCTTTGGTAAGATTTGGTAAGTATTTATTCTCATGGTTCCGTATATAATATGTTTAATATGGTGTATAAATCATGTTGGTTGTGTTGGCAAAGTGTTAGACAGTGTGCTATGTGTAAAACTGTCTATTTTTGCAATCGGAGAATGGTTTTGTCTTGTGAACTTGAACATGGACTTATAGTCATGAAGGAATTGAACTTGATGGAGTAAATATTGATATGTGAGATTTTATTATAGTCTTACCTTGTTTTGTCCTTGTGAATAATGTTTGGAATTGTTATTGTGAAATTGGTTATGGTTTTGGTGACGTATTGGCCGTAAAGTGCAGTTTTGGGTGGTTTTATGTGTGTTGTGAGACCATGGCTGATTTTTGGTGTTAAATATGATCAAAATTATGTCAAAATAAGTTTGGTTATGATAATGGACCATTCTTGGCCTTAAAAGACCCAAAAGAGACCATTTTGGACCAAAACGGGCATCCGCCCCCGCAGACGAGGGCACCTGCGGGCGCAGATGCCAAAGCAGGTGCCATTGGCATCTGTCACCAGACACCTGCGGGCACAGGTGTCTTTTCAGGTCAGCCCCAGGTATGGCTTTGTATGTTTTCCCATCGTCTTGGTCCCCGAAGGCCCCTATACCCTTTTTGGATGTAATTATCAACTTGTGATGTCGTTTTAATGACTTTAAAGTGTCGTATGGAGGTATTTTGGACTGTATTAAGTATGGATGATTGTTCACATGTTTTTATGAAGGAGTAATTGTGACGGAATGATAAAGATAAAAGCGTAAAGGGTAAGTATGGTGTGAAATGCTATCGATGTATGATCTCTTGGTCAATGTGCGTAATGTTATGGTGTTGTTGATATGATAATGCATTGGATTGTATTGTAAAGGATGACATGACGTTATACGGCAGTCATATAGTTCATTGTCGTCTTGTACGCCTATATAGTAATTAGTTGCTAATGTAAGCTCCGATATGTACTTGTATTGTAGAATAAGACGTAAAGAAGAAGTTGGACTATTGTGTTCATACATAGGCTTGTGTATTCATACTTGGAAGTGAAGGTATAAGGTTACTCTGTCCGTATATTTCTGCAGTATATAGTACTCACATTGACGTTACTCTTGTCCTATTCCGAAATGTGCTAAGGTACCCTATTCCCAGTTACCAATGGCTAATATCATATGTTTCCTATTCATTGATCAATGGTGAATCTCATGTCTTATATTCATTGATAGTGTTCCAAAAGCCCAATAAGGTTACATTCCAAAGTTCCAGTAGTGGTTATATTCATGTATCTTGTTCATTGATTATTGTCCAATGGTTTCAAAGGTGTTATGTTTCCAATAAGGCTATGTTTCCAATAATGTTTATTCACATGTCTCTCACTTATTGATTATTGATCCAAAGCTTCCCATAAGGTTATGAATATCATTGTATCAATCTCAAAGTAAAGAATAAAGTAATGCATATGTGGTTAATGATCAAGTATGGGTGGCAGCTTTGGGGGCGAAATGCCTAGCTCAAGCCGATCCCAAGATTGTTGGATCAGGGGGCAGTCCTAGAGGCATAAGCCTAACTCGGACCGAACCTGACAGGGGGAAGCTCTAGAGGTATAAACCTAGCTCGAGCCGAACCTGATATGTTGGTTTATGGGTGGCAGCTCTAGAGGTAATAACCTAGCTCGAGCCGAACCCAATGCTTTGATTCTTAGGGTGGCAGCTCTAGAGGCATAAGCCTAGCTCTAGCCGATCCCAACATAGCGTTATGTTATGTTAAACCTACTATTCAGTCAGGGCCCAGGTATCACAGTTCACAAGTAAAGATGAATAATCATAGAAGCAAAGAAGCAAAGAAAGTAAAATAAGCAATATACATGGTTTCCAAAGTTCAGTATAGTAATTTATCCATATTGGTTATGCATTTGAATTTGATTTCATTGGCATACTCACATATCATATAGTTTCATTTGAGCCTTACATATTCAGTACATTCTTCGTACTGACCCCTCTTGGGGGATTTACCTTACTGGCTGCAGGCGCATGTACTAGTAGGCCTCCACAGTAGGTTGCCAGTTGTTGCAGATCATTGGTGAGCTCTAGTTAGTTTGGGGCTTCTCCGAGTCACAGTTGTACAAATTTTTTGGTGTTGTACATGTTGTATAAAGCGGGGACTTGTCCCGACTTTTAGTTCATTTTGGTCAATGCACTTGTTAGAGGCTTTTGTAGACGGATGTGGGTGTATACATGTAAAAGGTACATGTTATTTTTGACTTGATGGCCTCAACGTCCAAGTTTCATATATGTATATATGTCACACATTCCATGAATTTCGTTGTTAGCATTATAAGCTCCTACAAGATAAGGGTGTTTCTGATGGCATGCATATGAATGAGCATAAGTACAGGTTGGTTCTCTAGGGCCTTATCGGCTATGGGTGCCAATCACGCCTCGTTGAAATTCGGGGCGTGACAATGCTCATGTTCGACAGGCAAGTGCATACTTTACCATACATAAGATGATATGGAGAAGTACCAATAGGCGTCTTGAATTCTATCCGATAGGCCCATAGTGCGTCATCTAACTTTCTTGCCCAATCCATTCTATTGGCATTCACAATGTTTTTCAAGATAGACTTGATCTCACGATTAAAGACCTCAGCCTACCCGCTTGTCTAAGGATGGTAAGGCATTGCCAGCTTATGTTTCACACCATATTTCTCAAGCAAGGCTTTAAATAGACGATTGCAAAAATGTGACCCTCCATCACTAATGATAACCCTCATAGTCCCAAATCTGGAAAATATGTTCCTCTTCAAGAATGCAGTGACAATCTTCCCTTTATTGTTTAAAAGCACAACTGCCTCCACCCATTTTAAAACCTAGTCAAAAACCACCAAAATATACTTCATACCATGTGAACTCACAAAAGGGCCCATGAAATCAATGCCCCATACATCAAATAACTCTAGCTCCAGAATAGTAGTCATAGGAAGCTCTTGCATTCGCGAGATGTTTCCTTGCCTTTGGCATTGGTCTCATGCCTTGGCATATCTTTGTAAATGGTAGGTCAATAGTACCCGCATTGCAAGATTTTATGCACAGTCTATGCACTATATGATGACCCCCAACTGGATATGAATGACTTGCCTCTAAGACACTCATCATCTCAACTTCATGAATACATCTCCACATCACTTCATTTGGACAACTTTGGATTAGGTATGGCTCATTTCAAAAGAACTTCCTCACGTCATACATAAATTTCTTGCATTGGTGAAATGACAGGTCTTTCGAAACCACATCACTCACCAAATGATTGTCAAAGTCTGCAAACCAAGGAATCAAATCTTGCGATGTGGTTAGTACCTGCTCATTCGAGAAAGTATCATTGATCTCAAGCTTATCTTTTAGCTTCAGCATGACCTCCTCTTCAAGGTGTGATAAGTGGTCGGCCACTTAATTCTCAGTCCCCTTTCAGTCTTTGACCACAAAGTCAAATTCATGCAATAAAAGTACCCAACAAATCAATCCTTGTTTTGCATCCTTCTTTGCCATAAGGTAACTCAGAGCTGCGTGGTCAATATGCATAATCATTTTCGTGCCAAGAAAATAAGACCTAAATTTCTCAAATAAGAACACCACAACAAACAACTCTTGTTTAGTAATTGTGTAATTTTTTTGTGCGTGGTTAAGTGCATTGCTAGCATAGTAGATGGGATAGAAGATCTTGTCTCACCTTTGGCCTAGGACTGCACCTAGCACCATGCTGCTAGCGTCACACATAACCTCAAATGGCAAGGACCAATCAAGAGAAATAATGATAGGGGCTAAAATCAACTTCTCTTTTAGGCACTCAAAACACTTTTATAAATGCATAATCAAATACAAAATTCACCTCTTTCTCCAATAGCTTACACAAATGATTTGCAATTTTCAAGAAGTCCTTGATGAATCTTCTATAGAAACCCGCATGCCGCAAAAAGCTACAAATACCCTTCACAGAAATTGGTGGAGGCAACTTTTCAATCACCTCAATCTTTCCTTATTGACTTCAATCCCCTTCTTTAAAATTTTATGACCAAGCACTAGTCCTTCTTTAACCATGAAATGGCACTTCTCCCAATTCAGGACCAAGTTACACTCCTCATATCTCCTCAGAACATTAGCGAGATATTCCAAATAATATTTAAAAGAGTCTCCAACAATCGAGAAGTCATCCATAAACACCTCAATAATGTCCTCAACCATGTCAAGAAAAATCTCCATCATGCAACGCTGAAAAGTCCCGAGTGCATTACACAAACCAAAAGGCATACTCTTAAATACAAATGTCCCATATGGGCAAGTGAAAGTGGTCTTATCTTGGTCCTCGAGAGCAATACAAATCTGATTATAACCTAAGTATCCATCAAGAAAACAATACCAACTTCTACTAACAATTCAGTCTAAAATCTGATCCATGACGGGCATAGGAAAGTGATCCTTCTCGGTCCATACATTCAACTTCCTATAGTCCATGTAGACACGCCAACCCATGGATGGCCTCATTGGAATATGCTCATTCTTCTCATTTGGAACCACAGTGATTCCATCCTTTTTTGGCACACATTAGACCAGGCTTATCCACTTGCTGTCTGAAATTAGATAAACCACATCCGCATCCAACCACTTGATGATTTATTTCTTCACCACTTCTTACATAGGCGGATTTAATCTCTATTGATGCTTAATACTGGGCACACAATCCAGCTTAAGTTGAATTTTATGTGTGCAAATACTGGGAAAAATTCTAATGATATCAGTAATGGACCATTAAATGGCCCTCTTGAACATTTTTAACACATAAATTAGAGCCTCAACTTGTCAATCTACTAAATCAGTTGCAATAATAACCGTCAAAGTATTGTTGTCTCTCAAAAATGTATAACAAAGATGGAATGGAAGAGCTTTGAGCTCCATAACTGGAGGCTCCTCAATAGAAGGTCGAGCTGGTGGGGTCACTCTATTCTTCAAGTCAAGGTCTAGCTTTTTCGGTGCATAGTTGTATAAACCCCTACCATTAAATGCACTTACTATCTCATTATAACTTTCAATATCATCACCCTCGAAATTCATGATTACTGCTGTGAGGGCATCAACTCCAAGCCTCTCCTCAATAGGAGCTACCAAATCATCCTTGTCAACTGTATTAATCCCAGAAATCACCTGTATATCTTTGTCATACTTTATGGACTGGAATTATTAAAGGTGCTTGTTCATTATTCAACAAGAAATTCACCTGCCCAATCTCCATATCAACCAATGCATGCTCAGTCGCGAGGAATGGACTCCCCAAAATAATAAGAACCTCAAAGTCAACCTCACAGTCAAGGATGACAAAATCAGCAGGAAAGATTAAGGATGTGACCCTCACCAAGACATCACACAAGATTTCCACTAGCTTTTTCACAGTTCTTTCCACCATGAGAAGTCTCATCAAAGTCAGTTTGGGACACTCCAACCCCAACTATTTGTAAACTGATAGCACCATCAGATTTATGCTATCACTCAAGTCACACAAAGCTTTTGTAAAGTTGAAACACTCAATAGTGCATAGAATCGTGAATGCTCCAAGTTCTTCCTTATTCTCAATTAAAGATCTAGAGGCTATTGCACTACAATGGTGCACATTATCAACAGGCTCAAAACTCACGATTCGCTTCTTAGTCACCAAATCCTTCAGAAACTTCACGTAACCTAGCATTTGTTAAAGTGCCTCAACTAAAGGGATATTCACTGTCAACTCCTTCAGCATAGAAATAAGCTTTTGGTATTTCCCTTCTTCGACTTTCTTTTTTAGTCTTTGCAGAAAAGGAGGAGGCGGTCGTGGAATGGGAGTCAATACTTGCGGAACCTCCTTGTTCTTCCCTTTTTTTTGCCTTGCCTTTATTATTATCAACTTGATGCTTTTCAGGTGTATTCTCATTCAATACCACTTTTTCAAAGTCTACAACTTTCTCATTATCTACTATCATCGGTTCTACGACATCATCAATAATCATGGGCAGAAGAGGATCAATGGTCATCTTTCCACTCTAAGTAGTACTAGCCAAGCAATGACCATCATTTTTTGGATTTTGGATAGTGTTGCTTGGGAGTGTACCTTGTTAACGCTGATTTAATGCCGCAAAAATTTGACCAAACTATTGCTCAAGCTATTTGATGGGGGTAGCATATGATTTAACTTTCTAATGCATACCTGAAATATCCTCCTTAATCTCCTTAGGACAGTCTTCCATTTTCTCTACCCCTTTCACAACTTTAGCAAGCATGTCTTCCACCTCTGAGTTGCTTGAACCCGCATCCTGATTTTTAGGTGGAGCGTAAAGGCCACTCTTATCCTTGTAGTCAACCTTTCTTCTCTAATTACCAGCATGATACCTACTCTTATCTCTACACCCAAGCTTATTGTAACTATTATCTCTATCATAGTTCCAACCTTGATTCCCTTGCCTAGAGTTCATATTGTCTTGGTTAGACACTTGTCCCTTGTCTCAAAAACCCTCCACTTCTCTTTTAAGATATTTTACCTCCTCTTCAGAGTCTGAGTCTTTATACCCAGGTGCTTTACCTTGTGCACCCACCACATTCACCTTTTCCACTCCAACCGCTGCAAATTATTTAGTAAGCAACCCAATTTGAATCCTAAGCTGTGCTACCTCTTGAGCTACTGACTCATTCAATGCTCACTATTCTGTGGATGATTAATTTGTATAAGTATATGCTGGTCTATCTGTCTCTCGAGTATGCCAGCCTCAGTTGTTTTTCATGATCCGATCTAGGATCTTAGAAGCGTGCTCCCAATATAGACTCATGAATGCCCCCCATGATAGTGTTTGCTACTGCCTTAGTTTTAGCATTCAAGGCTCTGTAGAAGATCTCTAGTAAGTTTCTACCAATCATTCTATGATTTGGGATATTTTGGAGCTTCTTCTTGAACCTCAACCAAGTCTCATATAGTGCCTCCAAATGTAACTGCCTAAAATTATAAATCTCATCCTTCAATTGCAACAATCTGGAAGGTAGGAAAAATTGGTCCAAAAACTGAGTCCTCAACTCATTTTAAGTAGTGATAGATCCATGTGGTAATTCAGCCAACCATAGTATAGCTTCTTCAGTCAGAGAGAATGGAAGCAATGTTTGCCTAATTGCCTCTTGACTCACTCTAGGAAGGTTGTAGGAAATGCAAATCCCTACAAAGTTCATCACATGCAAGTTAGCATCATCAGTAGGTAGGCCCGCATATACCCCCTTTAAGTTCAACAAGTAGATCATGGCACTAGTAATGTCAAACTTAGTCCCTAAAGGCAATTCTGGTGTAATAATTGCACCCATTTCAATCGGCTCCAAATAATCCAAATCTTCCTCCAAATTTTCATACTGAGAGAGGTACTGTTGTAGAGGCTGTTGTCCCTGTTCCTTCTCTGTCTCTCCCGATCATCAAGTGCGGCAAGACGATTTGCTTCATCTTGCCCAGCTCTTTCTTCCCTAACTGCTTGCCTGACAGCCTCTTGCCTAGCTTTTTTGTAGCCATCAATCGAGCAGTGATATATTTCGCAGTTTCCTGATCATCAAGATGAAGTGCTAGCTGATCATGAATCTCACCACCACTATGAACACCCTCCAACAGGGGTGGTGGATCATAAACTCCTTCGTTAACCATCCTTCAATTATTTCTTAGAGTAATCTCAAGCTCCATATCAAGTGGAATCAGGGGATTGCCTTGACTCCGAGTATGGGGCATACACCAGTGTGCACCCTAAAAAACAACAAAAAAGTAAAATCAGGAAACAACAACCAATAACCACAATAAACACACTCAAATCAACTTCGAGAACGGTGCCAAAATTTGATATCGCCTAAATTACACCTCTAAACAAAACATAAAACGATCGTTGATCAAATATAGAACCCAATAAGGTTGGGGTCGATACCACAGGGAATAGGTCAAACTATCAATCAAGATATACGTCGAGGCAATTAATAGCAATTTTCAGTAAAAGAGGGTTTTTTAAATAAATAATTCAGTAGTAACAATTGTTGATTTGTTGGATTTGTAATCAATATGAGAAAAACACTAGGACTATGTTCCCTAATAACTTCATAACTCCGTAGGTTCTTCGTACTTAGTAACTCCTCCCGGTGTTTGGAATGAAGAATCGATAGGTTATGTATACTTAGAACAACTTTATGCTCTTGTCTAAGCAGTATCCTCAAGTAAGTTTTCTCTTCTCTTGAGCCTGCATTACTAACCCCTATCTTGGATCCCAGATAGCTATCTCGAATTATCGGCTCAAGCTATTAAGTGAAGGTTGTCCAAGTCTCTATTGTTTGTTCCATTCTTCCCATCCATATTCATCCTTTCATCCATAATACAGATTAGGCAAGTTCTAACATGGCGCACCATCCAAAAGCATTCAAATCCAAGGAAGCAATCAATACACGTGAACATCGGTTGAAGATTACTCTGTACTATTAACCCTACGTTATTAATCCATCATAGATACTCATAATTACAAGAACACAAGAAAACATCTGATATGAAAACATAATCATGCACTTACAATAATGAAATAATAAACTCCAAAATTTCACTTTGAATCAAAACCCTAAAATCAATGTTTGTGAAAATTCATAGCCACAAGTATGCCTTAGATCCTTACAAGAATGTAATAGAATGTAAAATAATACAATAAAATGAATAAGAGTATTTATAGACTACGTAAAATCTATCCTAAACAAAATTGGAAATTTGAGTCGGTCCTGTCAGACGAGGGGAAGGAACGATCGTGGTTGGATACCACGATCGTCCTTTGGTGCTCGTTGGTTGTACTATGGACTTGTAATATCTTTAGGTCTTGGATGGTACAAATCAATGTATGATCTCGTGGTTCCTAGGCATGATTATGCCAAGTGTTTGTATGATCGTTCCTCACTTTAGCTTTTACAAACTCCACATCTGAGCCTCCTTCCCACAACCTCAAGGTATGATCGTATAATCAAAGCACGATCGCTGGAAGCTTCGTCTGATTTACTCCTGAGAACCTTTCTTTTGATTCATACCACGACGACCCTGGTACGATCATGGTTGGGTCCCATGATCGTGATACTGATTGTCTACTGCCCTTTTTATCCTATATTGAGCACTTTCCTCTTCGAACCTATTTAACATACAAATACTAGAAAAAGACCATTATATCCATATGGAAATACCTTCATACTTGCAAATATTCACCATTTTAACCATCAAAAGTTTCATAATTTCATGAAACATTATCAGTATATATCTCACAACACATACCATACAAGTATTGCCTCCAAATCTTAAGTGCAAATCTATTGCCGCCAACTCCAAATCATAAGTAGGGTAGTTGCGCTCGCGCACCTTCAGCTTCCGTGATGCATAAGCAATAACTCGGCCCTACTGTATCAAAATACAACCCAAATCCACACCAGAAGCATCACAATATACTATAAAACCCTCGCCTTCAACTGCAAGAGTCAAAATAGGAGCGAAAGTGAGCAAGTCCTTGAGCTTTCAAAAGCTCGAATCGCATTCATCCAACCACTAAAAAGAACCTCTTTCCTAGTCAATCTGTTCATAGGGTCTACAATGGTAGCAAATCTCTCGACGAACCGCCTGTAGTAGTCTACCAAACCAATAAAACTGCGAACCTTGGTCGGAGATGTAGGTCTGGCCCAATCATGAATAGACTCAATCATTTTTAGATCCATCATAATCCCATCCTTAGACACCACGTGTCCTAGGAATGCCACAGACTCTAACTAGAACTCACACTTTGAGAATTTGACAAAAAGCCTATAGTCTCTCAAAGTCTGGAGCATAATCCTCAAATACTGCTCATGCTCTTCTCTACCCTTCGAATAGATAAAGATATCATCAATGAATACAATCATAAAAGAGTCCAAATAGGGCCTAAAAATGCGGTTCATCAAGTCAGTAAACACTGCTGGGGCATTGGTGAACCTAAAAGACATCACCAGGAACTCATAATGGCTATAGTGAGTCCTGAAGGTTGTCCTAAGGATGTCCTCTGCCAAAATCCTCAACTGATGGTAACTAGAACTCAAGTTAATCTTAGAAAACACCGCCACACTCTGAACTTGGTCAAATAAATCGTCAATACGAGGCATATGATACCTTTATTCACTGTTACCTTATTCAACTGCCTGTAGTCGATACATATATGCATGGAACCATTCTTTTTTTCACGAACAGAATAGGAGTACCCTAAGGCGATACACTCAACCTAATGAAACCCTTAACCAAAAGATCCTAAAGATGAGAATTTAGCTCCTTAAGTTTAGTAGGAGCCATAGGGTAAGGTGCCATAAATATAGGTCGGGTGCCCAGCTTAAGATTAATAGCAAACTCAATGTCATGCTCAGGAGGAAGGACAAATAGGTCGGTAGGGAAAACATCAGGAAACTCACAAACAATAGGGACAAAATCAAACAAAGGTCCCTCTACAATAATATCATGAACATAAGTAAGATAAGACTCATAACCCTTTGATACCAATCTCCTTGCCCGAACATAAGAAATAATCCCCATCGATTCCCAGCTAAAAAACCCTACCACACAACCAAGGGTATGCTAGGCATGGCTAAGGTAATGGTCTTGGCAAAGCAATCTAAGACCATATGATAAGGGGATAACTAGTCTATGCCCAAAATCACATCAAAATCCACCATATCTAGCACAATAAGGCCATCTCGAGTATAAAACTCTCAAATGGTCATATCACATGATCTATAAACCTGATCCACTACTAAAGAATCACCCACAAGAGTAGATACATGCAATGGCACAAATAAAGGCTCCCAAGGAAACTCTAACCACAATGCATAATAAATAGAAACATATGAATAAGTGGATCTTGAATCAAATAAAGCATTAACTGGTTGTCGGCATATTGAAATCGTACCTGTAATAACAACATCTAAAGACTCTACCTTTGACCTACCCAGTAAAACATACAACTAACCTTGTCTGCCTCGAACTAGGTACCTGGCTGACTACCTGTCCTACTTGCCTGAAGACTTCCTTTAGAACCCTGAGGACCACCCCTACGACCCTGTGTACCACTTTTAGCTGGAGCCAACATTGATCTAATTGGCTGAACACTCTAAGCTACAGGCGGAATCATCCCACACTGGGGACACTCTCTAAAAAAATGGATGACTATCCCACAATCATAGTATGAACTGGGCACTCTACTCTGTCTAGAAGATCCGACTGACTAAGAATGGCCACCTTAGCCTGAAGACCCTAACTCTGCACCCCTCAAAGACTGACCACTACTCTAACCAATGTAGTCACTATAACTAGCATGACACCGGTCAGTAATCTGAAGTGCTACCTGAATGGGCATACTAGATTAACCCTGATACTGATAAGACTGACGTTGGGGGTACCTCTCCTGAAAACCTCTACCTCTGAACTATGAGCTGCTCTAGCTTCCACTGAAACTACCCTATTGATGTGGCCTATTATCGTTGACCCTTGGGCCTCGTGATGTATCTTCTCCATAGTCTATGCATAATTAAAGATGTCCATAAAGGACCTGCCACTAGTAACTAGAATCTAAGTAGCTATGCGAAGAGAAAGTCTCAGTCTCCTAACAGAACACCAAATCCTCTCATACTCGGTAGGTAAGATTATAGTATCATGTCAGGCCAACTCATGGAACTTGCCTCATACTGAACAACCATCATAGAACCTACTCTAAATTGGTAAATTGATCTCTCAGATACTTGCGCAGGCTATGAGGCATATACTTCTCAAAGAAGGCCTTAGAAAACTAAGTCCATGTCATAGGTGGAGATCTAGCTGGCTTGGAATCCATATAACCTCTCCATTATTATCTAGCAGCCTGATCAAATTGAAAGGTGGTGTAATCCATACCATGGAACTCTACCAGGCCCAAATTATGGAGACTCTCTTCGTAACTAGTCAGAAACTTAAATGCATCCTCGCTTGGGCTGTCTGCAAACCTAGGTGGAGTTAATATTAAGAATAAACCCAACATCTTCTGCTCCTCGATGGACATAACTAGTTGAGCAACTACAGATTGTGGAACTACCGGAGTTGGAGGAATCTCAACTTGGGAGCCACAACTATAAGCTGTACTCCTAAATCAATACCACTCTGGTTTGCTGATTAAGAACCATCAGATGGAACACTACCTACTAACCCTAGTAATTAAATCAAGGTATATATAAGAACTGACGAAGAAATAAACCCTAGTGAGGCCTGGGCTACCCCTGGCCCATCAGTGGATGAACTTCTGGAGCTACTTCTAGATCGGGAGCAATAACAGGTTCTAGCAAAGGCTCCCTCTTCTAACCCTTAGCTAGTGCTGCAGCTCTATCCTGGCCTCAACCTCTAGGTCAACCACGACCTCTAATGGGTGCCCTAGCTGCAGGCTCAGGATCTCCATCCCCGACCATCATAGCTCGTGTCCTAGCCATATGCAAAAGAGTGAAACAAATGAAAACTCAGAAACCAATTCAGACTCAGTGCACAAAATTAATAAAGAAAGTGAGGTTTTCCTAAGAATATCCTGTAGCCTCCAAAAGATAGGATATAGACGTCATCGTTCCAATCCCCAAGACTCTACTAGACACTTGTTCTTGTACTAACAATACAGTGAACCTGGATTTGATACCAATTTGTCACAACCCGAATTCTCAAGTCATGATGGCACCTACTTTTATCTGCCAGTAGGTAAGCCAAGCCATAGCTCGAAATGGCAAGTAATGGGCTAGACAGTGGAAGATAAAGAAATGCAAAATGTAAACGTACAATAGGAATTTCAAGTAGTGGAATACATAAATACGATAGTTTTGGAATAGAGAAAAAGTATAAAAGAGTATCCCATGACCTGTTAAGGTTGGTACAAGAGCCACTAAATCAAAATAGAGTTCTAAACAGTATAAAATATATAGATAGTCTCAGAAATGTAAAGACTGTCCAAAAATAGTAGAAGGAAAGAGAATTAGCTCTAGCTCTGAAAGCTCACTCTGTCTCTAAATCTCTTAAAACAATCCCAAATGAAGTGTCGATGGTTGTAACTCATACTCGGATCTGCATCAGAAAAAGATGTAGAAGTGTAGCATGAGTACCAAAACAACGGGTACTCAGTAAACATCATCTTTTGAGGGTTTTGGGGCATGAATGTTTTGGGGATGTTAAGGGCTCAGATTACACTCAATTTGGGGGAAAATGATCCTTGAGCTGAGAGGGACGATGTGACGATTTTAATTTTATGGTTTCACTAGCTAGACCCATAGGGGATTTTTAAGTCAATTCCTAACCCGAAGCATAATTTTGCATTATGGTTATTGATCTTCTCATTTTTATGTGTAGAACATTATTTTAATAGCATGGCAGCAGTTGGAGGCTTCTCGAAAGGGAAAAGTCCTAGTGTAGAGGTTTCTCCCATGCTTTTGCGATGTCCAAGTAGGCTAGGCTGACCTTTCTCCTAGACTTTGTTTTCTTATGGTATTAGTAGGATATTATTCTAGCTTTGGGCGGGTTCTTATGGTCCAAATATTATTTTAACATTTATTGACTTTATTAGTCGATTAAGGGCCTTTTTAGGTAGAATTTGTCCTGTTTTCCCTTATATTAGTCTATAATAATCTTTTAGGACTAGACTTAGCCTATTTAGAGCCTTAGGATAGGATTGAGAAGCCTTATCTTAGGTTTGGATAGGTTCTAACCTTAGGTTGGGTTTTTGGGACTGGAAGTGGGCCCACCGCCCCTTTTTAAGATAGAATGCTTAAAATAGTGCCCCTTTAGAACTAAATAATCACATAACTGCTTCCTTAGGCTATTTTATGGGTTTCAGGTTGATTTATACATAATCATATGCTTGTTTTGTTTTGTTACCCCAGGTAGGGTAGTGTTTGACCTTTAACCGCACCCTTCTGACTTAATAATTGGAACCCTCTTTCACTTAAAGGATTTGGCTGCTTAATATTAGAATTTGTGAATAAATGATGTGAGATGGACTACAACCCTGGGTTATTACTATTTTACTACTTATCAGTTCCAATTTGAGTCTGGTATTTACTATTTATATTTTATCTATCAATTCCAATTCGGGTCCGATATTTGCTATATTGTATCTATCCGTTTTGATTTTAGCCTGGTATATGCTATATCATTATTATTTACTAGTTTCAATTTGAGTTCAGCATTTATTATTATTACTATTACTGATCTAGGATTTGGAAATCGATAAATGTTGATAGAATGATGGTTATGGCTGGAAAGGGAGTATAAGGTATGCATATCATATAATTTGGATCATTTTACATTCATTACTATTGTATCCCATCCTTACTTTAGTTTTACTCTTTCTTTAAATTCTCTTATCTCTGCCTTCTAGGCTTATGGAGGTCCAGTTACATTACAACTAGGCTTTTATTTTTGCTATGGAGTTACTAGTTTTTAGTTTATCACATTGCTTAGCATAGCCTATTATTTCCATTTCTACCCCTTTAATTATTGAGTTTAGTTTACATACTCGTACTTTATTTATACTTTTACCATTATTAAGCTCACTCGACTTATGATGTCTTTTGAGTACCTATGGGTTTGGTACTCATACTACACTTCTGCATCTTTTCCCTGATGCAGATCCGAGTACGAGTCACCACTATTGATGACCTTTTTGAGCTTTGCTGCTGATAGGAGATTCGGTGAGATTTTAGAGTCTAGAGCTGATCCTCCTCCTTCTGCTGTCTTGATAGTCTTATTTTGTATATTCTGAGACTATGCTATATATATTTTGACACTGTCTAGTACTCTTATTTTGTTATAATGGCTCTTGTGCTGACCTTACCAAGTCTTGAGGGGATTTTTTGATATTTTATCCTCTTTCCTCTGATGTATGGCATGTATATATATATATATATATATATATATATATATATTTCTCTTTTGGTTGAATATTATTACTATTGTGTTCTTTTCCTTACCTCTCACCTGTTAGCCTATTACTTGCCATTCCTAGATATGGTTTTGGCTTACCTACTGGTGGGTTTAAGTAGATGCCATTATAATCTATGAAATTGGGTCATGACAGTTTGGTATCAGAGTCTAGGTTCATCGATATTGTTGGTATAAGAGTAAGTGTCTAGTAGAGTCCCACAGATCGGTACAATGATGTTCGCATCCTATCTTTAGGAGGCTACAAAACATTCTTAGGAAAATCTCACTTTTTTGGTTCATTATCATGCAGTGTTTCTATATTGGTTTCCAGATTCTCATTTGTTTCACTCTTTCATAGATGGATAGGACTTGGGCTACGACGGCCAGAGACGGGGACCTCGAGCCTGCAGCTAGGGCACCAATTAGAGGCAAAGGTCAGCCCCAAGGTTAAGGTCAGGCCAGAGTTGCATCCCCAGCTCGTGTCTAGGCTAGAGAGACTTCGCCTGATCTGATTATTAATCTTGTACCTGAGATAGCACCAGAAGAACTACCACCACAGTAAGATGATAGTCCATGGGGTAGCCCAGGCCCTACCTAGATTTATATCTTCTTTGATCCTTCATGATGCTTTGGTTTATCTATTGGGTATGGTTGGGGGCCAGCCAACAGATAGGGCCCAGACATCCACTCAGGGGGCAACCTAGGGTGGACTAGGTATAGAAGTGCAACCTACAGCTGCGGCTTCCAGAGTCAAGGTTACATTGGCACCAGTAGTTCCATGACTAGAAGCAGCCTAACTAGCCATGACTTCTAAGAAGTAGAAGATACTGGTCTGATTTGTTAGATTGTCTCCACCGAGGTTTACAGGGCCCCCAGATAAGAATGCATTTGAGTTTCTTACTAGCTGTGAGGAGAGGTTGCATAATTTGGGCTTGGTTAAGTCGCATGGTGTGGATTACACCACCTTTCAGTTTGATAGAGCAACAATACAGTGGTGGAGGGGTTATCTTAATTGTAGGCCAGTCAAATCTCCTGCTATGTCATGGACTCAGTTCTCTGAGGCTTTCTTGGAGAAATATATGCCTCGTAGATTGCAGGAGCATTTGAGGGATCAATTTATAGGGTTGCAGTAGGGATCATTATCAGGGGTAGAGTATGGGGTGATATTTCATGAGTTAACCAGCCATGCTACCATGATTTTACCTACTGAGTATAAGAGGATATGGTTTTCCATCAGAGGGTTGAGACTTACACTACGTATGGCTATTCAAATTCTGGTAGGTTTGGGTAGGTCATTTGTTGATATTACTGACTATGCTCAGACTATGAAGGATATGCATTATGAGGACCAAGGGGGAAGCTATAAGAGACTTTATTAGCTACACAGTTAAAATGGGAGCCATAATAGGTCACAATTTAGAGGTAGAGGTTTTTAGGGTAGGTATGCCCAGCATTAGCCATATCAGCGTCAGGGTTAGTCTAGTAGGCCTGGGTATTTAGGTAGTGTAGAAGAATTTAGATGAGGGTCAACCTGGTTATAATGATTACAGTAGGCCGAGTAGTGGTTAGTCTTTGAGGGTTATCTAGTCAGGGTCTTCAGGACAAGATGGCCATTCCAGGTCAGTCAGACCTTCTTGATAGAGTAGAGTGTCTTGGGAATGCTATGATTATGGTATTATTGGTCATTTTTCCAAAGAGTGTTCCCAACGTAGGATGGTTGAGCCTTTTGTGCAGAGTGTTCAGCCAATTAAATCAGTACCACTCCCCAGCTAGGGGTGGTATATAAGGTCTCAGAAGTGGTCCTAGTATTCTAGAGGAGGTCGTCAGGTAGGTAAGGCAAGTGGTCAGGCAGGCACCCAGTTTAAAGATGGACAGGGTCATTTATATATTGTTTTTGGTAGGTCAGAGGCTGAGGCTTCATATGCTGTTATTACTGGTATGATCTCAATCTGCCATCAACCAACTTCTACTTTATTTAATCTAGGTTCCATATATTCTTATGTCTTCTTATTATGCACCACAGTTGGGATTGTATTGGGAGCCATTATCTATGCCTTTGCATGTATCTACTCCTATGGGTGATTTTATAGTACTGGATTGGGTTTATAGATCATGTATTTTGACTGTTAGTAAGTATGACACTCGGGCTGACTTTATTATGCTAGACATGGTTAATTTTGATGTGATTCTGGGCATGGATTGGTTATCCCCCTGTCATGCACTCTTTGATTGCTTTGCCAAGACTATTACCTTAGCCATGCCTGGCATACTCCCGATTGTGTGGTAGGGTTCTTTTAGACACATGCCGATGGGAATTATTTCTTATATTCAGGCTAAGAGATTGGTATCGAGGGGTTGTTTGGCTTATTTGGTGTATGTTAGTGATGTCAGTATTGAGAGTCCTTCGCTTGACTTTGTTCTTGTAGTTCATAAGTTTTTTGATGTATTTCTTATCGACCTACCTGGACATCCTCTTGAGCATGATATAGAGTTTTATATTGATCTTGAGCCAGGAACCCAACCTATTTCTATGAAACTTTACCACATGGCACTTGTCGAGTTAGAAGAGTTAAATATTTAGCTTCAGGACCTTTTGGGTAAGATTTGATAGAGCATATCAATTTGGGGTGCTCTAGTTCTATTTATGAAGAAGAAGGATGGTTCTATGTGTTTGTGTATCAATTATAGGCAACTAAATAAGGTGACAATAAAGAATAAGTATCCTATGCCTCTTATCAATGACCTATTTGACCAACTTTAGTGTGTGACAATGTTTTCTAAGATTGACTTGAGATCTGGCTACCATCAGTTAAAGATTCGAGCGGCGGACATCCCTAAGACAACCTTCAAGACTCGCTACGATAATTACGAATTCTTGGTGATGTCTTTTGTATTGAACTCACACGTTCATGGACTTGATGAACCACATATTTAGGTCTTATTTGGACTCTTATATAATCATATTTATTGATGACATATTTGTCTATTTGAGAAGTGGGAGGAGCACGACCAATATTTGATAACTGTACTCCACACTTTGAGAGATCATTGGCTTTATCTCAAATTCTCAAAGTGTGAGTTCTGGATTAAGTCTTTAGCATTCTTGGGCGCATTCTTGGGGAATGTGGTGTCCAAGGATGGGATTATTATAGACCCAATAAAGATTGAGGCCATTCATGATTGGGCTAGGCCGATATCTCCAATCGAGATTTGTAGTTTTATTAGGTTGGTAGGCTACTACAAGTAGTTCATTGAGAAATTTGCCACTATTGCAGCATCTATGACCAGATTGACTAGGAAGAAGGTTCTATTTTAGTGGTCTGATGGCTGTGAGGCGAACTTTCTAAAGCTTAAGGACTTTCTCAATTCTTCTCCTATTTTAACTCTTCTAGTTGAGAACGAGGGGTTTACTGTACATTGTGATGCTTCTGGTGTTGGTTTGGCGTATGTCCTGATGCAGTAGGGCCGAGTTATAACTTATGCTTTGAGACAGCTGAAGGTGCATGAGTACAACTACCCTACTCATGATTTGGAGTTAGCGATGGTGGTTTTTGCACTTAAGATTTGGAGGTATCACTTGTATGGTGTTTGCTGTAAGATATTCATCGACCATCGTAATCTTCAGAACATTATATCTCAGAAGGACGTTAATTTGAGACAACATAGGTGGATTGAGTTGCTGAAGGACTATGATCTCTCTATTTTATACCATTTGAGAAGGCGAATATGGTGGCGAATGTCTCAAGCCAAAAGGCAGTGAGTATGGGGAGCTTAGCTTTATTTTAATTTTGGAGCAACTGTTGGCCTTATACATCCAGTCCTTAGCCAACATGATGATTCGACTTGATGTTTTATACCGTAAGAGGATCCTTTCTAATGTTGAGGCCAGGTCTACTTTGTTGGATAATATTCGAGGTCTACAGTTTGAGGATAGTAAGTTTTGCAGCATTTGAGATTAGGTGTAGAAGGGTGAGTCCAGAGGGATACCTTCGACTCTGAGGGTATATTGAGATTTAATGGTCACATTTGTGTACCGAGGGTAGAAGGTTTGATCTAGTTGATACTTCAGGAGGCTCATAGCTCAAGATATTCTATTCACCCTGGGACAACTAAGATGTATAGAGATTTAAGGTAGTATTATTGGTGGAGAGGTATGAGGAGAGAAATAGTAGATTTCTTAGCTCGGTGTTTATGTTGTTAGCCGGTGAAGGCCGAGCATTTGAGACTAGGCGGTTTGCTTTAAAGGCTACCCATTCCTGAGTTAAAGTGGGAGCAGGTTACTATGGACTTCATAGGTGGTTTGCCTGGTACTTCTCGTGGTTTGGATAGCATTTGGGTCATCGTAGATTGATTGACCAAGTCTGCTTATTTCATTCCTATTCAGACTTCCTTTAGTGCTGAGAGGTTGCCTCAGATCTATATTTAAGAGGTGATTTGCCTGCATGGGGTGCCCGTGTCCATTATTTTAGATAGAGGTTCTTAGTTTACCTCTAGCTTCTGGAGGGCATTTCAGGAGGAGTTAAGTACCTAGGTCAACCTTAGCAATACCTTTCATCCCAGACTGTCGGACAATCGGAGTGGACTATTCAGGTTTTGGAGGATATGCTTCGAGCATGTGTTTTGTACTTTGGAGGTTAGTGGGAGTAGTTTTTAGCCTTAGCGGAGTTTGCTTACAATAATAACTACCCTTTTTGTATTCATATGGCACTATTCGAGGCACTATTTGGCAAGTGTTGTCGATCTCCGATGGGTTGGTTTGAGACTTTTGAGGATAGTCCACAAGGTACCGACTTGCTTCAAGACTTATTGAACAGAGTTCGGGTGATTTAGGATAGGGTACAAGCAGCAAAGAGTAGGCAGAAGAGTTGTGCTGACCGTAGGCTTTATGCTTTGAGGTTTAAAGTTGGTGATTAGGTTTTACTTTTAGTGTCGCCTATGATAGGCGTGATGAGATATGAGAAGAGGGGTAAGCTCAGCCCCAGGTATATCAGGCCATTTGAGATCCTTCAGACAATTGGAGAGGTAGCATATGAGTTGGCCTCGCCTCTAACCTTTTCACCCATTCACCTAGTATTTCATGTATCGATGCTTTGGCTCTATATTCTGGATGAGTCTCACATGATTCGGTGGGACTCAATTCAGTTGGATGAGAGGTTGGCCTTTGTAAAGGAGCCAATTTCTATCATGGCTAGAGATGTCAGACGGTTACGTTCCAGAGATATTTCTGTGGTTAAGGTTCAGTAGAGACATCATATGGTTGAGGACACTACTTGGGAGACTGAGCATCATATACAAACTCAGTATCCTTACCTGTTTGAGCCTTCAGGTACTTTTTAACTCTTTGCTTTAGCAGACAAAAGTCCTTTTAGTAGTAGATGTTGTAATGAACCTCTAGGTCATTTTCTGTGTTTTCATGCTTTTTCTGTGTTTAGAGATTTCATATCTCTACCCCAAGTCATTTATGACTTGTTGGGACTGACTATTTGGTTACCGAGCAGTTTATTTGCTTTTTATAGCCATTTCCCTATTTTGGAGTTTTTGAAGTTGAAGAAATAGTCTCAGGCCAAAACTTTAGGTAAACGACCTCGGATGCCAACTCAGATGGTTTCGTTAGCTTTGTAATATCAATTTTAGGCTTGTTTGACCCTTGGTTCAAGTCTCGAGGCTTCCAAGCTTATTTTTGGGCTATTGGGCGAATTTTTGTTAAAATAAACCCTTGGGTGTGGGACCCATATTTAGTCGAAATAACCTCAGATGAGAATTTTGATGGTGTTGAGTCCGAAATGCCAAATTTGGTAGGGTAGCATAGTTCATTTGCATTCATGGGATGCTGAATGAATCTCAATGGCTCGTTCATAGAATTTACAACTTCACAAAGTTGCTGGTGCATCAGTACCTGATTCAGGCCAAAATTGGCCTTTGCATTCGCGAGGCCTTGGCCGCGATCGCGAGGGTCAAGTAATCTTGACCATTGTATTCACAAGAAAGCCTTCGTGTTTGCGAAGGGGGATCCAGCCTAGCCCGTCCAACCTTTTTCTTTTCGATCATGATTGACCAACCGCATTTGCAAAGGCCAATCCAGGTTAGCTGGCGTGATCGCGAGAGGGGTCCTGCATTCATGAAGAAGGACCCCTGGCTGTATATATAATTGGTTCCTTTGTTTTCAACTCATAATACAAAGTCCAAAATTTCATTTGTGACCCTTGGGAAAGTAGGGGAATCTATATTTGGAGCTGGGATTGAGTTGGGAACATCATTGTGATCATTTCCTTCCCTTTTTATCTCGTAAGGTTTTGATTCATTCTCCGATATATTCTTATTTTTCTTGTTTATCTCGATACTATTTTGGGGCTATTCGAGGCTCGAATTACGCCTAAGTTGGGGCAAATGATCCTTGAGCTGAGAGGGATGCTGTGATGGTTTCAATTTTGTAGTTCCGCATGTAGGCCCTATAAGAAATTTAGCTCGATTCCTGACCCGGAGCATAATTTTGCATTATGGGTATCGATTGTCTTATCTTAACATATAGAAAATTATTTTGATAGCATAGCAGCGGTCGAAGGCTTATCGAAAGGGAAAAGCCCCGTTATACAGGTTTCTCGCGTGCTTTCATCGGTGTGTAGGTAGGCTAGGCTTACCTTTCTCCTAGACCTTACTTTCTTATTGTATTAGTAGGATATTATGCTAGCTGGGGGGTGGGTGGGTTTCTTATTGCCCAGATTATATTTTAGCATTTATTGACTTTATTAGCTGATGATGGGCCTTTCTGGGTAGAATTTTGCCCTGTTTTACCTTATATTAGTCTATAATTATCTTTTAGGACTAGACTTAGCCCATTTAGTGCCTTGAGATGGGATTGAGAAGCCTTAGCTTAGGTTCGGTATGTACTTGCCTTAGGTTGGGCCCCACCATCCCTTTTTAAGATATAATGCTTAAAAGAATGTCTCTTTAGACCCAAATAATCACATATCCACTTTCTTACGCTATTACCCAGGTTTTGGGTTGACTTAGACATTGTCATACACTTGTTTAGTTTTGTTACCCCAGGTAGGGTAGTGTTTGACGTTAAATTGCACCCTTTTGACTTAGTGATTGGAACCCGCTTTCACTTAAAGGATTTGGCCGCCTAATATTGAAATTTTTGACTAAATGGATGTGAGATGGACTACAACCCTAGGTTATTACTATTTACTACTTACATTAGTTTCGGTTTGAGTTCAACATTTACTATTTATATTTTGTCTATCAGTTTCGATTTGAGTCTGACATTTGCTATATTGTATCTATCAGTTTTGGTTTGAGTCAGGCATATGATATGTTGTTATTATTTAATAGTTTTGGTTTTAGTCCGACATTTATTAGCATTACTATTACTGATCTGGGGTTGAGAAATCGGTAAATACAGAAAGAATAGTGGTTATGGTTGTAAAGGGAATATAAAGTCCGGAGCTGGTCCTCCTTCTTCTGCTAACTTGATAGTCTTATTTTGTATATAATGACTTCAAAATTCACACCAGCACAAGGTATGACAAAAGACAAAAATCCAGGATCTAACAAGGCATAAATGTCAAAAGAGAAGACCTTTAACATACCAGTAATGACATCGAGGGAATTGTCCTGGTATTGATGAGAAGTCAAAGCATAGAAGTGGTTCTGACTACTGCTTGCACTTGAAATTATGCCATTTTGAACATTTCAGCCTGCTGGAGCTGATGATGAATTAGCATGGGGTCTGTTACCCCCATTGCCTTGCCTAGCAGAGGGTCGATCCTTAAGCCTGTGACCTCTCTGACCATATCTTTAACAACCTTCCCTACTATACAAATACTCACCGGGATGATTCTTCCCACACTTGCTACAAGTAGGATAAGCTGTGAATCCTCCTACAACACTATCCTGAGATCAAGAACCCAATATTCTAACCTGCTGATCATACTTGGGCCTGGGTGCTGGCGTATTGGCTAACTACGAAGCTAGTCTGGATGACCTCTTCTGAAAAGATGACCGATTCTGTCATGACCCAATTTCTCAGATCATGATGACACCTACTTAACCCCACCAGTAAGTAAGCCAAGCCATTGTTATGGGCTAACAGACAAAAGATAGAGAATTAAGAATAAAAATAGTAATAATAAGTGACAAACGGGAAATATATATACATAAGTGTGCCATACAAGAGAGGGGAGAGGACAAAATATACCAAAATGAATCCCCCAAGACCTGGTAAGGTTGGTACAAGAGACACTATACCAAAAAGAGTACTAAACAGTGTCAAAATATAAAAAGTAGTCTCAAAATATACAAAATAAGACTATCACAACAGAAGAAGAAGAAGGATCAGCTCCGGACTCTAAAAGTTCATTCAAATCTCCGGCCGACAGCACAGCTCGAGGTCAGTGTCAACGATGATGACGCGTGCTAGGATCTGCATTAGTGAAAAAGATACAGAAGTGTAGTATGAATACCAAAGTGTGGGGTGCTAAGTAGGCATCATAGGCCGACTAAGATCAATTACAGTAAAAGCATAAAAAAGGGAGAGTATACATTAAAGGCGATAAGTGAGGATAAAAAATTGAAATAATCAGCTATGCTAAGAAAATGCGGTAAATAGAATATAAGTACTCAAAAGTAGAAATAAATACCTACCTATATCCTAATCAGACCCCCATAAGACCAGAATGCAAAAAAAGGAGAAATAAACCCAGCCAAGCCCCCATAAGCCCAGTGGATACAAACAAAGAGTAAAAGTATTACAAAGCCAATTATAACCTTAAGCCAGTAAAAATGAACCAAAATGTGCGATATGTATACTATTTATTCTTCCTTCAGCCATGACCATAACCTTACCAGTCTCAACCAGATTCTCAACCGAAGATCAATAATAATAGTGAATGCCGGACTCCAACCAGAACTAACAGAATCTAACCACTATACAAGATGCTAGACTCGAATTGAAATTAATAATAGTAACCCAGGTGCTGGACTTAAACCGGAACTCATAAGTAAGCAATAAGTAATAATATCCCAGTGTTATAATTCATCTCAATTCCATCTAGTTATTATTTCCATTTTCCAAATCACTAAAGGCATGTCAAATTTCATTTATTAAGTCAGAATGTGCAATTTAAGGGTGAAATGCTAATTTGCCGAGGATATCAAAGCTATTAAGCTTAAAATAGTGATTAATACAACCCAATTCCCAAATGACGGTCTCTCAAACAGTCCTAATAATCAATTAAGTAAAAAAGGGCGTTATTCTAAAGCAATCTATCTTAAAAAGGGACGATAAGGCTTGCTACAAGTCCTGAAAACCCAACCTAAGGCAAGCATATACCTGAACCTAGGATAAGGCTTCTAAATTCAGTCTCAAGGCACTAAGTTAGCTATGTTGAGCGCTAACAGATAAGCAACTACTAACTTAAGGGAAACACGATCAAAAATCATTACTAATGCCCCGTAACCGGCTAATATAAGAATTTACTAAGCGAGTATCCGAACCATATTAACCCACCCACAACTAGAACAATACCATGCTAATAGTATAACAGAGCAAAGTCTAAAAGAAATGTAAGCCTAGCCTACCTAAATGTCACTGAAAGCACGCAAAGTCCTCTATACCAGAGCTTTTCCCTTCCAAGAAGCCTCCGACCACTACCATGCTATCAAAAGGACATTCTACGCGTCAAGACAAACACATCAATACCCATATTGAAAATTTATGCTCCGGGTAAGAAATTGATCCAAAAATTGAATAGTGGGGCCTATCGATGGAATTGATTGAGTTCTTCACTAGGTCCCTCTCAGCTCATGGATCACTTGCCCCAAAATTAAGTGTAATCCAAGCTCAACAACATGCCCAAAACAGTCTCAACAATACTTGAAAACTCAAGAACAAAAAAGGAGAATTGAATCAAAATTAGATCGGGAACTTACGAGTCTAGGATGAGAAGATGATTAATGCACGAGAATCAATGACCCTAGGCTCCCAATTAATGATCCCCACTGATTAATTAGCTCACAATATGATATAATGGAGATTTGAATACTTAGAAATAAGCTTAGGGTCGGAGAGGATATATTTATTTAACATACAGTCGTGGCCACTTAAGAAACCAAATGACCGCTTAAGCGGTCACCACTTAAGCTACAAAAGGGCGCTTAAGCGACCCCCGCCAAGATGGCAAGCCTCTGCTTAAGTGATACTTTAGCCGCTAAAGATACTACCACTTAAGCGATGAATAGCAGCTAAAGCGGCTACCGCTTAAGCTGTCTCCAAGCCGCTTAAGTGGCTCACCAGCAACTTGGCGCCATTAATTTTAACTAAGTCCTAACAGACTCTGACCGGGTGCTCGGGATTCATTTGGAACTCTGAGAGAAAAACTATGCTACCCTACCAAATTCAGTATTCCAGACAAATGGAACCATTGAAATTTCCATTAGAAACCATTTTGACAAAATATGGGTCCCACACCAATGTTCTGGTTTTCACCAAAATTCACCCAATAGCCCAAAATGAGACCGAAAGCCACGAGACCCAAACCAAGGGTCTCCTTAGCCTAAAATCAACATTCCAGATCTAACAAAACTGTTAGAATTTCCATTTGATACCGTTTACATGAATTTTAGCCCAAGACCATTCTTTCAACTTCAAAAGCTCCAAAATAGGGAAATGACTATAGAAACCAAACAAATTGCCCGATAACCGAACTGTCAGTCTCAGCAAGTCATAAATGACTGGGGGCATCTATAGGAAGGCTCAAAATATAGAAAAAGCATCAAAAGGTAGAAAATAATCTAGAGGGTCATTACAACATCCACTACTAGAAGGACTTTCACCCATGAAAGTAAAGAGTTAAGAAGTACCTGAAGGCTCGAACAGGTGAGGATACTGAGTCTGCATATCATGATCGATTTCCTAGGTAGCCTTCTTGACTGGATGGTGTATCCACTTAACCTTAACCATAGGAATCTCTCTGGAACAAAACTGTCTGACATCTCTGGCTAGAATGGAGACTGGCTCCTCCACGAAGTTCAACCTATCATCCAACTGAACCGAGTCCCACTGAAGCACGTGGAACTTATCTGAAATATATCGCCAAATCATTGACACATGAAAAACATCAGGGAGCTTATGGACTACAATAACAGAGTTAAGTGAAGGATTCTCGATACTAACATTACACACATATGCAAAATAAGCCATACACACTCTCGATAGCAGTCTCCTAGATCGAATATAAGAAATAATCTCCATCAGCACATGACTATAAGAACCCTACCATAAAATCAGGGGTATGCCGAGCATGGCTAAGGTAATGTTCTTGGCAAAGAAATTCAAGACTGCATGATAAGGGGATAACCAATACATGCCCAAAATCACGTTGAAATTAACCATGCTAAGCTCAATAAGATTAACCCTAGTGTCATACTACCGAATAGTCAT
The DNA here is from genome assembly GCA_031232105.1 of Capsicum rhomboideum. Classification (NCBI taxonomy): domain Eukaryota; kingdom Viridiplantae; phylum Streptophyta; class Magnoliopsida; order Solanales; family Solanaceae; genus Capsicum; species Capsicum rhomboideum. Next base: position 85,729,489 of record CP124715.1, read on the forward strand.
AATGTACAATTTATACACATGATCCATGTCATGACCCAAGTAGTAATGATTGGCACCTACCCTAACACAATAGTGGGAGGACCATCTAAACAAACCTTTACCAACTAAGTCAAACCCTTCACAAGTCTCTTTCATAGTTTCTTTATCTTTAAATCATTAAAACACATTAATAACCAACTTAAATATAATCTAACTTAAACAATAGTCATAACCAAGGATTAGAGTGAAAAATATCTCTAATTATTACAACCCTCGGGACCTGAAGTCACCATACAAGAACATCTAACAATATCCAAAACCAAGTCTAACAGATTATCCATAAATATGAAATAATAGGAAAGTCTTAGTCTCAAAAAAAGGTACATGAACGATAATAAGAGGATCTAATAGCTTTTTATTCATGGTGCTCACCCTTGAATCGAAGTCTGAAATTACCGACTAGAGTCAATGTGTTAACTCAAATACTAGAACATGCTCTGCACTCAACCAAGGAAGAGTATAGGTAGCTTCAGTACATCAACTAAGTACTGGTAGGCATCATAGGCTGACTTAACTCAACACTATATAAATAGGCAAATCAAATGCAAGTAACAACAATCAAAATAGAACTTATAATTAATGATAACCGAGTACAGATATAACGCTTCACATCATCAGGAAAATAAGTACACGATTACACCAACTACACTAAGATAGATTCTTCAATAAGGTTCACTATAACATATGTATATAAATGTACATTCAAATGCATGCATGCAAAATGTATGTATCTTTTGATTATCATCTCAACATCAACAATATAACAATATCATCTCATTATTATTTCAATATCATTATCAACATCATCTCATCATGATCTTAATATCATCATCAATAACATCTCAAAAACATCTCAACATTATCAACAATATCATTATCAATATCCATGTAAATGTAAGATACAATCAATAATCATAAGTAATGCCCGAAAGCAATCATAAATACTCAATTCATATATAAGCATAGAGTCAAACAAGTCTTTGTTATAATTAAACCATAACCTATCTCGATTCCTTGCTTGTAAACACTAATTTGCCACAAACTTGCCCTTTCTTTTGATTTTGGCTCGTTCTTGATCTATACACAATAATTACACAACTCTTAATACAATATTCCAACTCTACTACAATATTCCAACTCTACTAACCATTAGGAACTCAAATTTATCACTTTAACCTAAGGAATTGCCCTAGTTTATCAACTTAGGGTTTTATACCCTTTAAACCTTATAAATTCTATACGATTAGCATTATTAACAAGAATTCTACCATAAGAAGTACTTTCCAACACCCTAGAATCAATAACAACTGAAATAAATGAATCGCCCACCAATTTCCCTCCATTTCATAAATTAGGAATCAACTACAGTTTCTACCATGGACAAGATTCTTTTGACTTCTAAGAATTTAAAGGAGTAATTCAAGTTTAGAATGTAAAGAAACCTTACCTCCAAGGATGAAAACTACAAAATTTGCAGAAAATTACCCTTTGCTAGTCCTTACATGTTTTTTTAGAAAAGTGGGAGTGAAAACATATTTTATGGTTTTTAAAACTAAAAAATGTATTTTCACCACTGCAGCGACACCTTTTCCGCTGCAGCGACCCTCAGGCCAAATGGGTTGCCACCGTGGTGGCACTCCTGCTTGCTGTAGAGGCTCCGCTGCGGCAACACTTCTTTCTGCTACAGCGGCCCCAAACCAGTAATTTGGGACTTGGTCCCAGTTCTTGCCATTTCACAACACACTTCCCAAAATCTGATATCATGAACTAACCCTTTTACGATAATCGCTATAATCAGATTTCTACCAGCCAGATTTACATATCGAAAGTTTCTATGGCTTTCTAAATTTGTCCTCTAAAACAAAATCAAATCAAAAACACAAACCAATGATCAAATCACTTCCAAATTTCCCTAGACCATCACACCCTCAAAATATGCCTAGGACTAGGACATCCCTGAACTTTTATCTTTTTTTGGTCTAAGGGGAAACTACGCAAGGATTCTATTCTATATTTCAACATAACGACGATTGGGTCATTACAATCCACTACTAAAGAATCACCCACTGGAGTAGCAACACACATAGGTATAAATAATGGCTCACAAGACAACCCCAACAAAGATGTATAGTAAGTAGAAACATAGGACTAAGTAGATCCTGGATCAAATAATGCAAAAGCTTGCTGATGGCACACCAAAGTACCTGTAATAACAGTATCTAAAGCCTCAACCTTTGGACTACTGGGAATAACATATAAATGATCCCACCCGCCTCTGGACTGGGTGCCAATTTGACCACATGCCTTACCTTCCTGAGGGCCTCAATGAGAACACTGGGATCACCTTTGTGACCCTGTGCATCACCCCTAGCTAAGGGTGGTACTGACCTGATCGATGGAACACTCGATGTAGAAAATTCTATCATCCCATATCGGGGACACTCTTTGGTGAAATAACACACAACACCACAATTATAGCATGCCCCAAGCACTCTAACCTGGCGAGAAGGTCCAATTGACACAGAATGGCCACCTCAATTTGAAGACCCTGTCTGAATACCCCTCGATGGCTGACCACTGCCCTAACCACCAAAATTATTATAACCAGGACGACCCCCATCTAAAATCTATAGCTCTACCTGAATGGGTATACTATACTGACCTTGATAATGATACACCTGCTACTGTGGATATCTGCCTAGAAAACCTCTGCACCTAAACTGTGAGCCACTATGGCTCGCATTATAACTGCGTGCTAATGAGGTCTTTTATTGCTGCCCCCATGAGCCTCGCGATGCAAATCCTTCATAATGTGATCATAGTTAGTAATATCAACAAATGATCTACCTATAACTACTAGACTCTTAATATCCATACAGAGTGGAAGTCTCAACCTTTTGATGAAGAACCATATCTTTTCATATTCAATAGGTAGAATCATAGTGGCATGTCTGGCTAACTCAGGAAATCTCAGCTCGTACTCCACCACTGTTATGGAAACCTTTTGTGACATTGTGAACTCATCCCTCAGGCACTCGCACATACTGTGAGGCATATACTTCTCTAAAAAAGCCTCAGAGAACTGACTCTATGCCATAGAAAGAAATCCAACTAGCCTAGAATCAAGGTATACCCTCCACCACTTCCTTGTCTCTCTATCAAACTGAAATTTAGTGTAATCCATATCATTCGACTCAACCAAACCTAAATTATGCAGTCTCTCCTCACAACTGGTAAGGAACTCAATTGCATCCCCCTATGGGCCCCCTACAACCTCGGTGGAGCTAATTTAAGAAACTGGCCCAGCATCTTCTGCTCCTTAGAAGTCATGGCTGGCTGGGCTAGTGTTGGTTGTGGAACCACTAGTGCTGGTGTAATCTCTACTCTGGTAGCCGCAAATACAAGCTACACACTTATACCCAACCCACCCTGAGCTGCTCCCTGAGCTAATATCTGGACCCCATCCATCGGCTGGCGACCAACCATACCTAATAACTATACCAAGGCATTATAGTGGACAAATGAAGGTATAAATTCAGGTGGAGCCTGGGCTTGCCCTGGACTACTAGCTACTGTGGCAGCAGATCCTCTGGTACATTATTCAGCTCCTTATCAACAAACAACTCTGTTGAAGGCTCCCTGGCCAGGCCTAGAGCTGGTGCTGCAGCTCTAGCCTGACCTCGATCTCAGGGTCGACATCTGTCTCTAACAGATGCCCTATCTCCTGGTTTGGGGGACCAGTCCATGGCTGTCGTGGCCCTCATCCTGGCTATCTGCGAAAGAGTGAAACAAATAAGAATCTAAAACCCAATATAGACACAATGTACGATAATGAATAAAAAATGTGAGATTTTACTAAGAATTTCTTGTAGCCTCCCGAAGATAGGATACAGACGTCACCGTATCGATCTACGGGACTCTACTAGACACTTGCTCTTGTACTGAAGATACCGGGGAACCTAGGACCAAAAACCAAATTTTCATGATACAATTTCTCAGGTCATGATGGCACCTAATTTACCCCACCAGTAGGCAAGCCAAGCCATAGCCTGGAATGGTGAGTAACGGGCTAATAGGTGGAAGATAGAGAAACAAGAATAGAACTAGTAATAACAAGCGACAAATGGGAAATATATATACATAAGTGTGCTATACAAGAGAAGAAAGAGGACAAAAAATACTAATATGAATCCACTAAGACCTGGTAAGGTCGATACAAGAGCCATTACACCAAAAAAAGTACTAGAGAGTGCTAAAATATACAAAGTAGTCTTAGATATACAAAATACGACTATCACAATAGTAGAAAGAGAAGAATCAACTTTAGACTTTGAAAGCTCACCTAAATCTCTGGTCAACAACACAGCCTGAGGTCAGCGTCAACGATGATGACTCCTACTAGGATCTGCACCAGGGATAAAGATGCAGAAGTGTAGTATGAGTACCAAAATACTGGGAACTCAGTAGGCATCATAGGTCAACTAAGCTCAATTATAGAAAAAGAATAAATAAAGGAAGAGTATAAACTAAAGGCGACAAGTGAGGGTAAGAAATGGAAATAATTGGCTATGCTAAGCAAATGCGATAAATAGAATCTACGTACTCAAAAGAAAAAATAAATGCATAGCTATAACCTAACTGGACCCCCATAAGCCCAGAAGGAACACACAAGGAGAAAAAAACCCAACCAAACCCCCATAAGCTTGGGGGATACAAACAAAGAGTAATACTAATACAAAGCCAAATATAACTGTAAGACAGTAAAAGCGAGCCAAGATGTGATATGCATACCGTATATCTTCCTCCAGCCATGAACATAACCTTACCAGTCTTAACCAGATTCCCAACCAAAGATCAATAATAATGGAGAATGCCGGACTCGAATCGAAACTAACAAATATAACCAATATACCAGATGTCGGACTCAAACTGGAACTAATAGGTACTAAATAGTAACCCTGGTGTTGAACTCAAATCAGAACTCATAAGTAAGCAATAAGCAATAATATCCCAGTGTTATAATTAATCTCAAGTCCATCTAGTCAGTATTTCCATTTTACAAGGCCAAATCACTAAAGGCGTGCCAGATTCCATTTATTAAGTTAGAATGCGCGATTTAAGGGTGAAAGGCTAACTAGCCAAGGATATCAAAGCTAATAAGCTTAAAATAGCGATAAATACAACCCACTTCCCAAATGATGATCTCTCAAACAGTCCTAATAATTAATTAAGTTCAAAAGGGTGTTACTCCAAAGCAACCTATCTTAGAAAAGGGCGATAAGGCTAGCTACAAGTCTCAAAAACCCAGCCTAAGGAAAATATCTACCCCAACCTAGGCTAAGGCTTCTAAATTCAATCTCAAGGCCCTAAGTAAGCTAATTCAAGCGCTAACGGATAAGCAACTACTAACTTAAGGAATCTAGACCAGAAATCATCACTAATGCCCCCTAATCGGCTAAAATAAGAATTTACTAAATGGGTATCCAAATCATAAGAGCCCACTCACAACTAGAAAAATACCACGCTAATATGTGAATGGATCTAAGAAGGGTAGAGGGACCTTGGGGTGTCAAAGGGATGCAAAAACAAGCCAAAAGTGGTTTTATAAGGACCTGCGGAGCAACCTGCGCCCGTATGTGGTGAGGTACTGCCATAGGTGCCCTTTTGGCCCTATCTAGGGCCACCTGCGAAGTCACCTACGCGGGAAGGTGGCTCATCCGGGAAGGCGGATGCCCGAATTGGCTAAAATGAGTCATTTTTGGGTCCATCTTTGTAATAAATGGTCCATGGCCATAAGTAAGATTCTCTTCTCATATTTTAGGTTAAATTTGATGCCAAGGAACAATTATGGTTTCAAAATGCCCATGAATATCACAAAATTATATTTTCTTTTCATTTCACCACAAGTTCCATGCATAATTTCATAACCACATTTCCACAAGTCATACACAAGGAGAAAACAAGTTAGGGACATAACCACATCCTAACATGTTGAAATTTCATCCATCTAATTCAGTTCCTTCAAGACCTTAAGTCCCCTTTCAAGTTTAAACCACATAGAAGGCAGATCCTTTAGTAAAGAAGCAAAAGTGGATTGCTTCACAATAAGTGGACTGCTTAACACTTTTTAAACATAACCAACATGATATACACAAGATCTTATGCATAAAATATATTAAACCATAATAGTAAACACTTACCAAGGCTTGCAAGGGGAAGATCTTGTCCAAAGGGGTGGTTGCTTAGGGTTTGAGAGGAGAAAATATCTTTTGCAAAAATCTGAAATTTTGCAAGTGTTTTCTGGTGAATAAGATCTGATTTTTCAGCCTTATATAGTCCCTCTAAACCACCTCTCTTTATGTCATCCTTATCCAAACTTTTGGTCAAAGATAAGGTGTTTACTTTGTCAAATTATGAATGGATCATTTCCTTTTGGGCCATGTCTTATTTGCTTAATTTTTTTTTTGGGCCTCAATTGAGCCCATTAGCACAATATTTGTTTAGCCCAATAAAGTTAGTGGATAATTCAACAACTATCTCAAATTTAAATAATTTCATAAATGTTAAGGTAATCAAATAAGTTAGGAAATGTATGGGGTGTTACATTCTTCCCCCCTTAGGAACATTCGTCCTCGAATGTTAGTAACGTTATCCAATTTAAAAAAGTTCAAGTCTAAGTTCATTCTTCATATTATCACACACACATAATACTTATATATACTTACTTGTTATTGCTCCAATTCCACATCTTGAACTTTCTCTTCAGTTTGAAATAAATGCGGGTACTTAGATTTCATCATTTCCTCGGCTTCCCATGTGTTTTCTTCTACTTGTTGATTTTTCCATAGCACATTTATAGAAGCTACTTCTTTATTTCTTAACCTCTAGACTTATCTATCCAGAATAGCAATAAATACTTCTTCAAGGTGAGATGTTCTGTAATTTGTACATCTTCAGCGGGAGCAATACGAGATGAATCTCCTATGCACTTCCAAAGCATTGAAACATGAAACACTGGATGAACTGTGGAGAGTTCTTGGGGTAGTTCTAATTTGTACACAGCCTGAACAAATATTTGGATAATTTTATATGGTCCCATATAACGCGGACTCGACTTTCCCTTCTTCCTAAATCTCATTACCCCTTTCATTGGTGACACTTTCAAGAATACATAATCACCTATGGCAAATTCTAGCCCCCTTCTTCTAACATCGGCATATGACTTGTGTCGACTTTGGGCCATATGTAGCCGCTGTTGTATCACCTTAACCTTCTCCATAGCTTGATGAACAAGATCTGGCCCAAATAAGGCAGTTTCACCCACTTCAAACCATCCAATTGGTGATCTACACTTTCTTCCATATAAAGCTTCATAAGGCGCCATTTTGATACTTGAATGATAGTTATTATTGTAGGCAAATTCAATAAGAGATAAATGATCATCAAAACTACCCTTAAAGTCCAATGTGCAAGCTCGTAGCATATCTTCAAGTGTTTGTATAGTATGTTTTACCTGTCCATCTATTTTAGGATGAAAAGCTGTGCTTAAATTCACTTGGGTCCCCAAACTCTTCTGAAAAGACTTCCAAAAATTTGCAGCAAATTGAGCTCCCCTATCCGATATAATAGATATTGGAACTCCGTGCAATCAAACTATCTCTTTAATATATAACCACACATAATCTACAGCTGTGTAGGTGGTCTTGACATGTACGAAGTGTCCTGACTTGGTAAGCCTGTCAACTATTACCCATATGGAATCAAATTTCCGAAGTGTACGAGGAAACCTGTGATGAAATCCATGTTGATCATATCCCACTTCCATATTGGAAGACTTATACATTGCATATAACCTCCAGGCTTCTGATGCTCTACTTTTACTTGTTGATAATTTGGACATTAGGCTACGAATCGTGTAATGTTCTTCTTCATGTTACTCCACCAATACATTTCTTTCAAATCATGATACATTTTGGTGGATCCCGGATGAATAGAATATCGTGAATGATGTGCCTCTACCATAATACGTCTCCTTAGCTCATCTACATCGGGTACACACAATCTACCTTGGCACTGAAGTACTCCCTCTTGCGTAAGATCAAATGCCTTTGTCAAACCTTGTTGTACATTCTCTTTTAGCTGCAGTAAAATAGGATCCGCATACTGTTTCTCTTTCACTTCAGCTACTAATGAAGATTCTTCCACATTTTGCACCATAATTTCTTCATTTGGAGTTTCAATAAGACGAACCCCCAAGATGGCTAGTTGATGTAGATCCTTAACTATACCTTGCTTTTCCATGAACTGGCCATCAGTGCTTCCTATTGCTTTGCGGCTTAATGCATCGGCTACTACATTTGCTTTGCCTGGATGGTATAAGATATCCATCTCATAATCTTTTAGTAGTTCCAGCCACCTCCGCTGCCTCAAATTTAGATCCTTCTGCTTGAAAATATACTGCAAACTCTTATGATTGGTATTTATGACAACATGAACCCCATACAAATAGTGGCACCATATCTTTAAAGCAAATATCATAACTACTAGCTCAAGATCATGTGTTGGATAATTTCTCTCATGTGGCTGCAACTGCCTTGAGGCATAAGATATTACATTACCGTGCTGCATCAATACACATCCTAAGCTGACTCCTGAAGCATCACACTACACCGCATACCCTTCTGTGCCTTCTGGAAGTACCAATACAGGTATAGAAGTCAATTTATCTTTCAGATCTTGGAAACTCTTCTCACATGCATCATTCTATTGAAACTTGGTTGCCTTGTATGTTAGCTTTGCTAAAGGTGCTAAAATGGAAGAAAACCCTTCAACAAATCTTCTATAATAACCTGCCAACCCGAGAAAACTACGAATCTCTGTAGGTGTCGTAGGTCTTGGCCAATTCTTCACCGCTTCTATCTTTTGAGTATCAACCCTTATTCCTTCATCCGACACAATATGACCCAAGAATGCAACAGATTTTAACCAAAATTCATATTTAGAGAACTTTGCATATAACTTACGATCACGAAGAATCTGTAACACATGCCGTAAGTGATTAGCATGGTCTTCTTTTGATCTTGAATAAACCAAAATATCATCTATAAACACTGTCACTAACACATCTAAGAATGGCTTGAACACCCTATTCATCAAATCCATAAAAACTGCTGGTGCATTTGTTAACCCAAATGACATAACTAAAAACTCATAATGACCATACCGTGTTTGGAAAGATGTATTGGGTATCTTTTTCTCTAACCCTTACTTGATGATAACCCGATCTCAAATCAATCTTTGAGAAGCATTTGGCACCCTGTAATTGATCAAACAAATCATCAATTCTGGGGAGGGGTATTTGTTCTTCACTGTTACCTTATTCAGTTGTCGATAATCAATATACATTCTCAACGTGCCATCTTTCTTTTGTACAAATAACACTGGTGCACCCCAAGGGGACATACTAGGCCTTATGAATCCCTTTTCTAGCAAGTCTTTCAATTGCTTCTTCAATTCCCATAACTCTGCTGGGGCCATTCTATACGGAGGAATAGAGATAGGCTGAGTGCCTGGAATCACATCAATACCAAACTCTATTTCCCTTTCTGGAGGCAAACCTGGAAGATCTTCCAAAAATACATCTAGGAATTCATTTACCACTGGAACCGATTGAAGAGTTGGTGAATTCACATCGGTATCTTGCACTCTTACTAGGTGGAATATGTACCCCTTGGATATCATTTTCCTTGCGTTAAGATAGGAAATAAATGTACCTCTCGGTGCTTTAATATTACCCCTCCATTCAAGGACGGTCTTTTGTGGGAAATGGAAATGTACCTTCTTAGCTCGAAAATCTACCATGGAATAATAAGAAGCCAACCAGCCCATACCCATTATAACATCAAAATCTACCATTCCCAGCTCAAAAAGATCAGCCAACGTATCATGATCACAAACAGTGACCATACAATTACAGTAGACTGTCTTAACTATAATAGACTCACCCATGGATGTAGATACTTCAAATGGCTTAACTAATAATTCTGGTGTTCTTTTGAATTTTTTAGCAATCAATGGAGTGACATATGATAGGGTAGATCTCGGATCAATCAATGCATATACATTATGTGAAAAGATGGATAATGTACCTGTAACCACATTAGGAGAAGCCTCCAAATTCTGCCGATCCGCTAAAGCATAGATACGATTCTGTACTCCACTAGAATTAACTGCTCCTCTAGCACCTCTACCACGCCCAATAGGCTGTGCACCTGATGATGATGATGCAATGGCTGATCCCGTAGGTCGCGCTATGCTACCTGTGCCCCTTTGTGGGCACTCTCTCATCATGTGCCCTGACATACCACACCAAAAGCAAACATTCATTCCAAACCGGCATTCTCCCAAATGAAACTTCCCACAATGCTGACACGACTGACGAGAAAACCTCAATTGGCTCATACTTCCTTATTCTCGATACCCCGCTGTCTATGAACCTCGAATCCCACTACTTTGCCCAACCTGACTGCCTCTAAACCCTCGAAATTGGGATGAAGTACCTACTGGAGAATAAGAAAATGATGGTCTAGGCGGTCTATTAAAAACCCGAGGCCTAAATTCTCCTTGGTATGCTATGAACTGTCCCATGGGTTTTGCCCTCTTTGACGGTCCTATTTCAAATTCTTGCATCCTTCTCCTTTGCCTCTGATCCTCCATCTTATGTGCAAAAGTTTGTATCCTGGCTATATCCATATCTCTATTCAAAGCAGCAATAGTACAATCCCTAACCAAATATGGGTCCAATCTATCCACATACCGAGTAACTCTATCGGCTATAGTAGCTACCACATTAGGAGCATACCTGGCCAAAGAGTTAAACCGAAGACTATACTCTCTGATACTCATATTTCCTTGACGCAGATTTAAGAACTGGTCTACACGAGCCTCTCGGATATCATATGGAAGGTAATGATCAAGAAATTCCACTTTGAATTCTTCCCAATTAGCTGGAAGTGCACCGATACCCCTAGATCGTTTCCAATCTTTGTACCATAATATAGCCTGTCCTTTTAGTCTATATGCTGCAAGCTCAACTGTTTCTATACCACACACATGCATAACATCTAAAGCCCTTTGAATTTGGTCCATGAAGTCTTGTGGATCTTCATTAAGATCTGACCCGATAAACATGGGAGGATCTAATTTCAGAAAATCTTGTGTCCGCCGACTAGCTGCCCTATCCGCACCGTCATTACTTATAGTTAGACCAGCTTGGCCTTGATTTTGTGCAGCAACTATATGACTAAACATTTGCACCTTATTTCTTAAATCCTGATCAGTAGAATTAACAGGTGGTTCTGGGTATACTCCTCTCCTTCCTGGCTCTCCTAGAAATGGAAGAGTAGAAGAAGCCCGCGATGCAAACTCGTCTTCAGCCTCACCTTGATTAACTTGTTCAGGTGGTGATTTACTGGTTCCTTCTCCGGGAATCATGTCTACCTTCTTACCTCTACCCCTACCTTTTCTTGTAATCGACATTTTGCTATAACGAAAGAAAAACAATTTCAGTGGTCAGATATGATTCCACCTACAACTTTGGCTCTATTGTACGAACTAGGAAATGAAGAACAGAAACAACTCCTAAATGTCCCATATCCTCCTACTTATAAATGTGGTGCACAACACATCCATAAGTAAGAATCTACTCGGACACGACTTTGTAGACATCCTAGGACGACCCGCTCTGATACCACTTTTGTCATGCCTCAAATCCCATTGGGGCGGACTGGCACCAGAAGCCGTTAAGGCCCGACAGAACCAACCTATGATCGAGTAAATTCATATGCATTTCACCAAATGAATAACATTCTGTTATATATAGATACAAGATATCAATGTCGAAAGTCATGGAAAGACATTCAAATAGATATGAGACTTGGTCGTTAGGGCCACCACGTAAAAAGGGTCATACATTCCTTCGTTCGTGTTATAACGTCTACAAAGCCTCTAACAAATACATAACCATGCCTAAAGTCAGTACAAGTCCCCACTTTATACAACAATTATACAGTACTAAAACAAGTGTATACAAGTGACTCGAAAAGCCCCGAACCAATCTGGAACTCACCAATAATCTGGAGATGACCCGTATCCTACTGTGAAGGTCTACTAGCTCCTGTGCCTGCAGCAAGAAAGGTAGGTCCCCCAAGGGACGTCAGTACAAAATAATGTACTGAGTATGTAAGGCCATAAGTAACTGTATGAAGCATAGAAACTCAAATGGAATCAAATACAAGTGAATATATAATATGGATAAACCACCGTACTGTATATGTGGAACCATGTACATTGCCTTCATTACTTTTCTTTTACTTTCCTTTTACGTTCATATCAATATCAACATCAATCATACAATGCCTGGGACCAACTGATCAGTGGTAAATAACATTGGGATCGGCTGGAGCTAGCCTTATGCTTCTAGAGCTGCCACCCATAAATCAATAAATTAGGTTCGGCTTGAGCTAGGTTTTCTCCCCCAGAGCTGGCCCTTGTATCCAATAAATTAGGTTTGGCTCGAGCTAGGCTTTCGCCCCCAGAACTGCCTCCTATACTCAACAATCAACCATATATGCATTACTTCATTCTTTACTTTTTGAGATTGATACATTGGTGGTCATAACATTATTGGAGCTTTGGAACAATAGTCAATGAATAAGAGACACATGAATAATAATTGCTAACAACCTGAAATGAGATGCTTTAAAACATTTCAGAGTGGAAACAAGTTCGGTATATGAACAATAGGTACGGCCAAAGGATACGGAAAAGAGTAACCTTACATACCTTATCCTTCCAACGTGTGACTATAACAGTTCAGCTCTTCCATAAAGCGTTACTCTACAATATGAATACATAATGGAGCTTACATTAAAAATCTACTACATTACAAGTTCACAAGGTGATAGTAAACTACTCGACTTCCATATAACTTCATTCCACCCTCTTATAATACCATGTACTGCCTCACCATACCAACAACACCAAACCAGTCCACATATCAACTTAGATATAACAAACCAATAGGAATTCACACCAAGTTTATACTTTAAATTTCCTCCTCAACACATCGTCACATTTACTCCATCAAGTCACCTAAATACCTTTTACAACAACACATTAAAAACAATCCACAATTGATACAATCCAAAAAGCTTCCGAATTACCCCCTTAGAGCTTTCCAAAGGGTACCATGAGTTAGTGAATGGATATAATAAGGGTAGATGTACCTTGGGGTGTCAAAGGGATGCAAAAACAAGCCAAAATTGGTTCTATAAGGACCTACGGAGCAACCTGCACGGGCAGGTGGCTCATCCGCGAAGGCGGATGCCCGAATTGGCTAAAATGAGTCATTTTTGGGTCCATCTTTGTAATAAATGGTCCATGGCCATAAATAAGCTTATCTTCTCATATTTTAGGTTAAATTTGATGCCAACGAACAATTATGGTTTCAAAATGCACATGAACATAACAAAATTATATTTTCCTTTCACTACACCACAAGTTCCATGCATAATTTCATAACCATATTTCCACACGTCATACACAAGGAGGAAACCAGTTAGGGACATAAACACATACTAACATGTTGAAATTTTATCCATATAATTCACTTCCTTCAATACCTTAAGTCCCCTTTCAAGTTTAAACCACATAGAAGGCAAATCCTTTAGAAAAGAAGCAAAAGTGGACTACTCAACACTTTTTAAACATAAACAACATGATATACACAAGCCCTCATGCATAAAATATATTAAACCATAAGAGTAAACACTTACTAAGGCTTACAAGGGGAAGATCTTGTCCAAAGGGGTGGTTGCTTAGGGTTTGAGAGGAGAAAATATCTTTTGCAAAAATCTGAAATTTTGCAAGTGTTTTATGGTGAATAAGAGCTGATTTTTCAGACTTATATAGTCCCTCTAAACCACCTCTCTTTATGTAATCCTTATCAAAACTTTTGATCAAAGATAAGGTGTTTACTTGATCAAATTATGAATGGATCATTTCCTTTTGGGCCCTGTCTTATTTGCTTAATTTTTTTTTTTGGGGCCTCAATTGAGCCCATTAGCGCAATATTAATTTATCCCAATAAAGTTAGTGGGTAATTCACCAACTAACTTAAGTTTAAATAATTCCATAAATGTTAAGGTAATCAAATAAGTTCGGAAATGTGCGGGGTATTACACAAACTCTCCAATTTGGAGCATCTGCTATGTAATTAAAAGAAAATCTCCATTTAACAGCAACTTTCAGTAACCTTTGAACATTCCATTCCTTCACCTTAGTTTCTACACATCCCACTAGATCCACCTTACGCTTGTTCAAAAAGAGTATTGACTCTTTCTGTTTAAAAGGCATATTCAGCCCTCTAATATTCCATGTGTAGACCCTCATGGAGGTTGATAAGCACTAGTACTCCCTACCTCTCTAATAGTTCCTAAAGTAGGCTTATCAAATGGTTCATACCTATTAGAAAGAGGTAATTTAGATTCTACAAACATTCCTAGCTAAGTGCTAGCATCTGGCTCTGCTTTACTACCATCCACTATAGATTCTTGATCTTACCTAATGCCCTGAGACCTAGTTACATCCTTTTGCACCTGATCATGAGTATTAACTACTAGATCATGGTCTTTAGGGTACCATTGTTTCACATAACCTTCTTCTTTTTCCTGTTCCTCTTTAATTTCTTCGTTGGAAGATTCTTTGTCTGCACTTCTTCCTCTTGTGTAGCCTCTCTAGTCTTCTTTTTCCAATACTCAGCTATTTCATGGCCAAACCTCATACAATCATTATAGTACTTGGGCTAAAAATCATAAGATATAGCCTGGTGAAACACTCCAGTTGGAATGTTATTTCAATACTATCTGGCAAGGGATGGGATATATCATCCTCAACTAATACTCTAGCAAATGATATTTTATCTAAATCTGCAGTAATTTTATCTGTGTACATAGGTTTCCCCACTACACTGGCAAGCTTACTTAGAGACTCAGTGGACCAATATCCCAATGGAAAGCATGGAAACTTCACCCAAATTAGTATAGAGCTCAAGCAATCTGGGTCAAATTCAAAATCGATCGTCTAATTCCAGAGAATAGACGGTTTGTTGTGATAACAATAAAGCCCCGAGTGAAGTACCAGGTCATGATTAATAGCTGTTTTGAATTAGAAAAGATAGTATCCATCAACATGATAAAGAATACGCGACTTTATAACAAAATTCCAAAAATTCATTACATCATTCTCCATTGATTTCTCATAAGGCATGTCTCGAAGGACATATCCTATAAGCGAAGTACTCCAGTAATCTTCCTGAGCTTGGGGGTCCTCCTCCACCAGCTCCACTATAAAAATGCCATTATGAATAAAAGGCGGAACATAGTTAAACTCCTTACCCTTTTGCGATGTCCTCACACGCTATTTAGGATGGTCCTCTTGCTCTTGCATCTCCTCTGCTTTATTTTTCGAGGGTAGCTTCAACGATGGTGACAGAGCTTTCCTACCTCTGTTCATAGAGAAGTCACTAATCCCTGAGAACTATAACTGGTGAGGCATCAATACTTTCTTATGCATAACTACTTTGCTAATTTGGATCTGATCATCTTCCTTGCTTTCTTCTTCGATCGATAAAAATTTAGCTAGAAGAAAGCTCCCAAATGTAATGGGATTGACTTTCTGTTGTATTCCACTAACCGGAGTGACCATAATGGTCCTCAGTGTTTCTAACTCCATTAGAATCTAAGATCGGTAAGGCATTTTTGTCTAAGGTGCACATGTTACCATATCCTAGCTAAACATACACCAAGAGAAAAACGTGGCTTCATGTTTAACTGTTTATTTCTATTATGGATTGGGTTGACTAAGCTATCACAGGTAGTAAGATAAGCGCCATCATAACTTGAATTTTCAATCGTGACAACTTCTGCTAAAGATAACGATGGATAAATGACTAGAATCAATGAAATTAATATTGCTGAAGAAGCAGTCAAATTATATAAGGATAAATTTAGTAAGGAAAATGATCCTATAGAATTTTATATTCTAAGTAACCTACCTATTATTAATTGTTAGAAAGTATCAGAATGAAGCAGTGGAAAAAGTCCAAATAAAGAGGAGATAGAAAATAGTGTTTAGTATAAATGCTAAAAATATAAGAGAATTAGAAAGCTTTACAAGACTCTTCTTCCAAGCAACATGACATATAATAGGTGAGGATATTACTAACCCGATTCTTGCTTTTTTGATGGTGTTGAGCTACTAAAATTTATTACTCATAATAATTTATTAATATCAACAAAGAAATAGATTGTTAGCATCTTTCTAGATCTAAAACCAATAAATTTGAGTATATTTGTAAATAAAATATTTTTTAGATTGTTACATGAAAAAATAGTACATTTGTTGTCTTCTATAATATTAGTAAAATATACAGATTCTATAAAAGAAAGAAGCATTATTGAAAATGTTCGAATGATACAAAATTAGTCACTGATATTAGAAAAGAATATAAACATATTAACATAGTGATTACGCTACATATGAAAAGAAAATCTTATGATGAAGTATTTTGGTTATTCCTTATAAGATTCTCAAGAAGTGAAATTAATAAAAGAACGATTGATATGATATATAATTATTGGGAATAATTAATATTCTCTACTGTGGAATGGGTATCCTCATGATATTTTTAGTTATTTAAGGGTGTAAAATAAGTTGATATGTTTTTCCTATATTATTTATTATTGCAGCTGAAGAACCATCTAGGTCCCTAAATGCATTACATCAGAATCTGTACTTCTATGATTAAGGATTCCTCTAGAAAGTCCAAAGCTAAATCATTTAGCTTTTGTTAATGATATGATTTCATTTAGTTCTGTTGATGTATGATCACTATAGTTGATAATGAAGGTGCTGAATAAGTATAAATGACACCAGGAAAAAAGATTAACAAAGAGAATAGTGCAATCTACCTACATAAAAATGTGACTAAGGACATTGTGGTGACAATAAGGGCGATAACTGATATAGGAAAGAAGCAATTTCCTTTTACATACTTAGGATATTCAATATTTCATATAAGAAAGAAAAAAAAATATTGCAAGCATATGCTCACTAAGGTTAGCAACAAACTACAAACATGTAAGAGTAAACTATTTGCATACAACAAAAAGGTTATTTTTAATTAAACATGTGTTACAAAGTATCACCATACATTAATTATTTATAGTAAATCCATCCAAAAATATGATAGACCACTTACACAAGTTATTTGCTCAATTTTTTTGAAGTAGTTATGTTAGTGAAGAAACATGCAGTGATCTTCTTAGCAAAAGTTATGTCTACTAGTAAATGAAGAAGGTATTGACTTTAGATAATGCATGATTTCTCAACTTTTCTTTAAGCTTTCGTAGAATTAAAAGACAAAACCATTCTTGTGAAGCTATTACATGGAGAATAATTACTATAAAAAGGAGAATGTACTGATTGTATTATAAAACTAGAAGACTCTCAAACACAAAAAAAGATGTTAGAGGCAATGGATACAATAAAATAACAAATTTAGTGGCAATTAAATAAGGAATATGTGTAATGACCCTCCAGTTTATTATCTTTGTTTTTATGCTTTTTCTATATTTAGAGCATTCCTATAGCTTCTCCAAGTCATTTATGACTTGCTGGGACTAACAATTTGATTATCGGGTTGTTCATTTAATTTTTAGAGTCATTTTCCTATTTTGGAGCTTTTGAAGTTGAGAAATGGGTCTCAAGCCAAAACGTTAGGTAAACGGCCTCAGATACTATTTCTAACAGTTTCGTTAGCTCTACAATTTTGATTTTAGGCTAGAGAGACCCTTAGTCCAAATCTCAAGGTTTCTAAAGCTTATTTTGGGCTATTGGTTAGATTTGTGTCAAAATGAACCTTTGGGTGTGGGACCCACTTTTTATAGAAACGACCTCAAATGGAAGTTTTGATAGTTTTGTTGAGTTTGGAATGCCGAATTTGGTAGGGTCGCATAGTTTATTTGCATTCATGAGATTCCAAACAACTCCAGAGGGCCCGTCCAAAGAATTTGTAACTTGGCGAAGTTGCTGGTGCATCAACACCTGGTGTAGGCCCAGATCCTTCATCACTATTAATATGAGGAACCTTGCAATCACGAGGGATTATGATCTTGGTCATCATAATTGTGAGGCTGGGGACTCGCAATTGCGATGAATGAGGATGTGGGACTTGGCCAGCTTGTTCATCGGGATCGCATTGTTAGGCCACCGCGATCATGATTGTTCCATTACCAGGGGGACCTAACGGTAGCGATGAGGAAACCCTTGAAAGTATATAAATTTCCTCCTTCATTTTTCCATCTATTGTTCTAAGTATTTAACACTATTAAAGAGTGTGGGAGCTTGAAAAATCCTGAAAAATTGATAATTGGAGCTGGGATTAGCTTAGGGATGTGATAGTGAGCATTTTATCATCGTTATCTTGTAAATGTATTGTCATGCCTCAAATCCCATTGGGGCAGACAGACACCCGTAGCCGTAAGGCCCGAGGGAACCAACTTATGATCGTGTACATTCATATGTATGTCATTAAGTGAACAAAAATTCTGCCACATGCAGATATAATATATAGATGACGGAAGTCATGTAAAGACGTTCAGAATAGATAGGAGACTTCACCATTGGGGCCATAACGTCTAAAAGGTAAGACACTTCTACGTTTGACTTTACAATGTCTACAAAGCCTCTAAAAGATATATAACCATGACTAAGGTCGGGATAAGTCCCCGCCTTATACAACTACTACACAGTACCAAAAATATATATAAATGACTCGAAAAGCCTTGAATCAACCTGGAGCTCACCAATAGCCTGCAGATGACCCGTACCCTACTGTAAAGGTCTACTAGCTCCTGTGTCTACAGCAAGTAAGGCAGGTCCCCCAAGGGACGTCAGTACGAAAGAATGTACTGAGTATGTAAGGCTATAAGTAACTGTATGAAATATAGGAACTCAAATGGAATCAAATACAAGTGAATAGATAATACTGATATACCACCGTACTATATATGCGGAACCATGTACATTACATTCATTTCTTTCCTTTTACCTTTATATCAATATACATCATACAATGCTCGTGACCAACTGATCAGTGGTAAATAACAATGGGATTGGCTTGAGCTAGGCTTATGCCCCCAGAGCTACCACCCATAAATCAATAAATCAGGTTCGGTTCGAGATAGGTTTTCACCCCCAGAGATACCCCCTGTATCCAATAATCCATCGGGATCGGCTCGAGCTAGGCTTTCGCCCCCAGAGCTACCACCTATACTCAACCAAATATGCATTACTTCATTTCTTTAATTTTTGTGAGATTGTTACATCGGTGGTCATAACATTATTGAAGCTTTGGAACAATAGTCAACAAATAAGATACACGTAAATAACAATTGCTAACAAA
Organism: Capsicum rhomboideum; assembly: GCA_031232105.1. NCBI lineage: Eukaryota > Viridiplantae > Streptophyta > Magnoliopsida > Solanales > Solanaceae > Capsicum > Capsicum rhomboideum. The sequence continues at coordinate 85,749,053 of CP124715.1, forward strand.
CCTGAAATCAGATACTTTAAAACATTTCGAAGTGGAAATAAGTTTGGTAACGATGTGAACAATAGGTGCGGTCAAAGGATACGGAAAAGAGTAACCTTACATACCTTATTATTCCAACATGTTACTACAACAATTCAGATGTTCCTTAAAGTGTTACTCTACAAGACAAGTACATAACGAAGCTAACATTAAAAGCTAATTACATTACAAGTTCACAAGGCGATAATTAGCTACTTGACGGGAAGTAAAAACTATCCAACATCCCAAACACATGGTATATCATTCCACATTCCTTTATACTTCCATATAACTTCATTCCAACCTCCTACAATACAATTTACTTCCCCACAACACCAACAATACCAAAACAGTCCACACATCAACATAGACGTCACAAACCGACAATATTTCCCACCAAGTGCATACTTCACATTTTTACCTCAATGCAACTCCACATTTTTATTCCATCAAGTCACATAAATACCTTCCACAATAATATACCAAAAATAGTCCACACAGTTTCAGATTTTGCTTTAACATAACAAGAAAGTATTCTCCTTTCACTACGCCAAACGTTCCATGCACAATTACGTATAAACATTTCCACAAGTCATACACAAGGAGTAACGAATTAGGTATAGAACACACTTAAACTTACTAAAATTTCATCCATCTAATTCAATTCCTTCAAGACCTTAAGTCCCCTTTCAAGTTTAAACCACATAGAAGGCAAATCCTTTAGCGATTAAGCAAAAGTGGACTGCTCAACACTTTTTAAACATAACAAACATGATATACACAACGTATTATGCATATAATATATTAACATATAAGGTAAACACTTACCAAGGCTTGCAAGTGGAATATTTGTCCAAAAATCCTTAGGGAAAATTAGGGCGGCTAGGGTTTGAAAGAAGAGAAATTCTTTGATTGAAAATCTGATTTTTTGCAAGTGAAATATGTTGAAAATGAGCTGAATTTTAGCCTTAAATAACCCCCTTTACACCGCCTCTCTATGGTCCTCCTTAGCCAATTATTTGGTCAAAAAGTCCAAGTATAATGATGTGTACACTTGGTCCATTTTTAAATGGATCATCTCCTTTTGGGCCCATGTATTATTTACTTAATTTGGGCCTCAATTAAGTCCATAAACATAATATTACTTCAGCCCAATAAATTTAGTGGGTAATACACCAACTATCTCAAGTTTAAATAATTCCATAAATGTTAAGGTAGTAAAATAAGTTCGGAAATGTATGGGGTGTTACATCCTTCCCCCCTTAGGAACATTCGTCCTCGAATGTTAGTAACATTATCCAATCTAAAGAAGTTCAAGTCTAAGTTCATTTTTCATATTATCACATACACATAATACTTATATATACTTAATTGTTATTGCTCCAATTCCGCATCTTGAACTTTCTCTTCGGTTTGAAATAAATGCGGGTACTTAGACTTCATTATTTCCTCGGCTTACCATGTGATTTCTTTTACTTGCTGATTTTTCCAAAGCACTTTTACAGAAGCTACTTCTTTATTTCTTAACCTCTTAATTTGTCGATCCAGAATAACAATAGGTACTTCTTCATAGGTGAGATCTTCTGTAACTTGTACATCTTCAGTGGGAGTAATATGAGATGGATCTCCTATGCACTTCCAAAGCATTGAAACATGAAACACTGATGGATTGTGGAGAGTTCTTGGGGTAGTTCTAATTCATACACAACTTGACCAAATCTTTGGATAATTTTATATGGCCCTATATAACATGGAATCAGCTTCATTGGTGACACTTTCAAGAATACCCAATCACCTATGGCAAATTCTAGCCCCCTTCTTCTAACATCAGCATATGACTTGTGCCAACTTTGGGCCATTTGTAGCCTCTGTTGTATCACATTAACCTGCTCTATACCTTGATGAACAAGATCTGGCCCAAATAAGGCAGTTTTACCTACTTCAAACCATCCAATTGGTGATCTACACTTTCTTCTATATAAAGCTTCGTAAGGCGCCATTTTGATACTTGAATGATAGCTATTACTGTAGGCAAATTCAATAAGAGGTAAATGATCATCCCAACTACCTTTAAAGTACAACACACAATCTCGTAGCATATCTTCAAGTGTTTGTATGGTACGCTCTGCCTGTCCATCCGTCTTAGGGTGAAAAGCTGTACTTCCCAAACTCTTCTGAAAAGACTTCCAAAAGTGTGCAGTAAATTAAACTCCCCTGTCTGATATAATGGAGATTGGAATTCCGTGTAGTCAAACTATCTCTTTAATATACAACCTCACATAATCTTCAGCTGTGTAGGTGGTCTTGACGGGTAGAAAGTGTGTCGATTTGGTAAGCCTGTCAACTATTACCCATATGGAATCAAATTTCCAAAGTGTACGAGGCAAACCTATGATGAAATCCATGTTAATCATGTCCCACTTCCAAACTGGAAGAGCCATACATTGCATATAACCTCCAGTCTTCTGATGCTCTATTTTTACTTGTTGACAATTTGGATATTAGGCTATGAATTCTGTAATGTTCTTCTTCATGTTACCCCACTAATACATTTCTTTCAAATCATGTTACATTTGGTGGCTCCCGGATGAATAGAATACCGTGAATGATGCGCCTCTGTCATAATCCATCTCCTTAGCTCTTCTACATCAGGTACACACAATCTACTTTGGCACTGAAGCACTCCCTCTTGCGTAAGATCAAATGCCTTTATCAAACCTTGTTGTACATTATCTTTCAACTGCAATAAAATAGGATCCGCATACTATTTTTCCTTAACTTTAGCTACTAATGAAGATTCTTCCACATTTTGCACTATAATTCTTTCAATTGGAGTTTCAAGAAGACGAACCCCCAAGCTGGCTAGTTGATGTAGATCCTTGACTATACCTTGCTTTTTCGTGAGCTGGCCATCAGTGCTTCCTATTGCTTTGCGGCTTAATGCATCGGCTACCATATTTGCTTTTCTCGGGTGGTATAAGATATCGATATCATAATCTTTTAGTAGTTCCAGCCACCTCCGCTACCTCAAATTTAGGTCCTTCTGCTTGAAAATATACTACACACTCTTATGATCGGTATAAATGTCAACATGAACCCCATACAAGTAGTGGCGCCATATCTTTAAAGAAAATACTACCGCTGCTAGCTCAAGATCGTGTGTTGGATAATTTTTCTCATGTGGCCACAATTGTCTTGAGGCATAAGATATCACATTACCGTGCTGCATCAATACGCATCCCAAGACGACTCCTAAAGCATCAAAATACACCGTATACCTATCTGTGCCTTCTGGAAGTACCAATACGGGTGTAGAAGTCAATTTATTCTTTAGATCTTAAAAAATCTTTTCACATGCATCATTCCACTGAAACTTGGTTGCCTTATGTGTTAGCTTATCAAAGGTGCAACAATAGAAGAAAATCCTTCAAAAACATTCTATAATAACCTGCCAACCCGAGGAAACTACGAATCTCTATAGGCGTTGTAGGTCTTGGCCAGTTCTTCACAGCTTCTATCTTTTGAGTATCAACCCTTATTCCTTCATTCGACACAATATGACCCAAGAATGCAACAGATTTTAACCAAAATTCATATTTAGAGAACTTTGCATATAACTTACGATCACGAAGAATCTGTAACACCTGCCGTAAGTGATTAGCACAGTCTTCTTTTGATCTTGAATAAACCAAAATATCATCTATAAACACTGTCACAAACACATCTAAGAATGGCTTGAACACCCTATTCATCAAATCCATAAAAACTGCTGGTGCATTTGTTAATCCGAATGACATAACTAAAAACTCATAATGACCATACCGTGTTTGGAAAGCTGTCTTGGGTATCTTTTTCTCTAACCCTTACTTGATGATAACCCGATCTCAAGTCAATCTTTGAGAAACATTTGGCACCCTGTAATTGATCAAACAAATCATCAATTCTGGGGAGGGGTATTTGTTCTTCACTGTTACCTTATTCAGTTGCCGATAATCAATACACATTCTCAACGTGCCAACTTTCTTTTGTACAAATAACACTGGTGCACCCCAAGGGGACATACTAGGCCTTATGAATCCCTTGTCCAATAAGTCTTTTAATTGCTACTTCAATTCTCATAACTCTGCCGGGGCCATTCTATACGGAGGAATAGAGATAGGCTGAGTACCCGGATTAACATCAATACCAAACTCTACTTCCCATTTTGGAGGCAAACCTGGAAGATTTTCAAGAAATACATCAAGGAATTCATTTACCACCGGAACCGATTGAAGAGTTGGTGGCTTCACATCGGTACCTTGCACTCTTACTAGATGACATATGTACCCTTTGGATATCATTTTCTTTGCCTTAAGATAAGAAATAAATTTACCTCTCGGTGCTCCAACATTACCCCTCCATTCAAGGATGGTCTTTTGTGGAAAATAGAAATGTACCTTCTTAGCTCGGCAATCTACCGTGGCATCACAAGAAGCCAACCAATCCATACCCATTATAACATCAAAATCTACCATTTCTAGCTCAACAAGATCAACCAACGTATCGTGATCACAAATAGTTACTATGCAATTACGATAGACTCTCTTAGCTACAATAGACGCGCCAACTGGTGTAGATACTTCAAATAGCCTAACTAATAATTCTGGTGTTCTTTTGAATTTTCCAGCAACCAATGGAGTGACATATGATAGGGTAGAGCCTGGATCAATTAATGCATATACATTAGGTAAAAAGATGGATAATGTACCTGTAACCACATCAGGAGTAGCCTTCAACTTCTGCCGATCTGCTAAAGCATAGGTACGGTTCTGGACTCCACTAGAATTAGCTGCTCCTCAAACACCTCTACCATGCCCAGTAGGGTGTACACCCGATGAGGATGATGCAACAGCTGATCCAGTAGGTCGTGCCATACTACCCGTGCCCCTCCATGGGCACTCTCTCATTATGTGCCCCGACATACCACGCCAGAAACAAGCATTTGTCCCATTCCAACATGTACCTAAATAAAGCTTTCTGTAGTGCTGACACGGCTGACGAGAAAACCTCGATTGGCTCATTCTTCTTTGTTCTTGATACCCTGCTGTCTGTGAACCTTGAATCCCAGTACTTTGCCCAACTTGACTGCCTCTAAATCCTTGAAATTGGGATGGAGTACCTGCTGTAGAATAAGAAAATGATGGTCTAGGAGGTCTATTAAAATCCCGAGGCCTAAATTCTCTTTCGAATTCCATGAACTATCCCATAGGTTTAGCCCTCTTTGACGGTCCTCTTTCAAATTCTTGCGTTCTTCTCCTTTGCCTCTGATCCTTCATCTTTTGTGCAAAAGCTTGTATCCTGGCTATATCCATGTCTCTATTCAAAGCAGCAATAGTATAATTCCTAACCAAATATGGATCCAATCTGTCCACATATCGATGAACTCTATCGCCCATAGTAGCTACTATATTAGGAGCGTACCTGGCCAAAGAGTTAAACCGAAGACTGTACTCTTTGACGCTCATATTACCTTGATGAAGATTTAAGAACTGGTCTGCACGATCCTCTCGGATCTCATATGGAAGGTAATGATCAAGGAATGCCGCTTTGAATTCTTCCCAACTAGCTGGAAGTGCACCGATACCCCTAGATCGTTTCCAATCTTCATACCATAATATAGCCTCTCCTTTTAATCTATATGCTGCAAGCTCAACTGTTTCTATACCAGATACATGCATAACATCTAAAGCCCTTTGAATTTGGTCCATGAATTCTTGTGGGTCTTCATTAAGATTTGACCCGGTGAATGTGGGAGGGTCTATTTTAAGAAAATCCTGTGTCTGCCAACTAGCTGCTCTATCTGCACCGTCATTACTTGTAGTTGGACCAACTTGTCCTTGATTTTGTGCAGCAACTATGTGAGTCAACATTTGCACCACATTCCTTAAATCCTACTCATTAGCATTAACAGGTGGTTCTGGGGGTACTTCTCTCCTTCTTGGCTCTCCGGGAGGTGGAAGAGTAGAAGAAGCCCGCGATGCAAACTCATTTTCAGCTTCACCTTGATTAACTGGTTTAGGTGGTGATTTACTGGTTCCTGCTTCGGCAGCCATGTCTCCCTTGTAACCGTTACCCCTACCTCCTCTTGTAATCGGCATTTTGCTATACTGAGGAAACAAAAACATAAAACAAATTCAGTGGTTAAATATGACTCCACCTACAACTTTGGCTCTATTGCACGATCTAGGAAATGAAGAAAAGAACAACTCCTAAATTTTCCATAGCCTCATACTTATAAATGTGGTGCACAACATATCCATAAGCAAGACACTACTCAGACACAGCTTTGTAGTCACCCTAGGATGACCCGCTCTGATACCACTTTTGTCAAGCCTCAAATCCCATTGGGGCGGACAGGCACCCATAGCTGTAAGGCCCGAGAGAACCAACCTATGATTGTGTACATTCATATGCATGTCATTAAGTGAACAAAAATTCTGCCACATGCAGATATAATATATAGATGACGAAAGTCATGTAAAGACGTTCAGAATAGATACGAGACTTCACCGTTGGGGCCATATCGTCTAAAAGGTAAGACACTTCTACGTTTGACTTTACAATGTCTACAAAGCCTCTAAAAGATATATAACCATGACTAAGGACGGGATAAGTCCCCTCCTTATACAACTACTACACAGTACCAAAAATATATATAAATGACTCGAAAAGCCTTGAATCAACCTGGAGCTCACCATTAGCCTGCAGATGACCCGTACCCTACTGTAAAGGTCTACTAGCTCCTGTGTCTACAACAAGTAAGGCAGATCCCCCAAGGGACGTCAGTACGAAATAATGTACTGAGTATGTAAGGCTATAAGTAACTGTATGAAATATAGGAACTCAAATGGAATCAAATACAAGTGAATAGATAATAGCAATAATCCATCGGTATCGGCTCTAGCTAGGCTTTCTCCCCTAGAGATACCACCCGTACTTAACCAAATATGCGTTACTTCATTTATTTAATTTTTGTTTGATTGTTACATTGGTGGTCATAACATTATTAGAGATTTGGAACAATAGTCAACAAATAAGAGACACGTAAATAACAATTACTAACTGTCATGCTTCGAATTCCAACGGGACGGATTGGCACCCAAAGCCGTTAAGGCCTGAGAGAACCAATCTTCATTCATGTACACTCATATGCATGTCACTAAATTAACAACATTCTCTCCCATGTAATTACAAGATACCAATGGCAGAAGTCATGGAGAACATATGATATATATGAAACTTGGCCTTTGGGGCCACCATGTCAAAAGCATACATTCTTTCATTCATCTTCCCACGTATATCTACAAAGCCTCTAACAGATACCTGTACATAACCATCCTAAAGTTGGGACAAGTCCCCGCTTTATACAACATTTACATAGTACCAACACTAATGTACACATAATACTCGAAAATCCCTGAACCAACTGGAGCTCACCAATGATCTACAAATGACCCGCAACCTACTGTGGAGGTCTACTAGCACCTGCGCCTGCAACAAGTAAGGTAAGTACCCCAAGGGACGTCAGTACGAAGAATGTACTGAGTATATAAGGCTATAAGAAACTGCATCATACATAAGAACTTCAATGAAATCAAATGCAAGTGAGTAATCAATGTGAATAAACCACCGTACTGTATATGTGGAACCATGTACATTGCTTTCATTACTTTCTTTACTTTTACGCTCATTCATCATCATTTGTATCATATCGTACTCGGGCTTCAACTGATCAGTGGGGCATAGCATAACATAACATAACATTGGGATCGACTCGAACTAGGATTATTCCTCCAGAGCTGCCACCCATAAACCAATATATCAGGTTCGGCACGAGCTAGGTTCTCACCCCCAGAGCTTCCCCCCTGTCAGGTTTGACTCGTGCTACGCTTCCGCCCCCAGAGCTGCCCCCTAATCCAATAGTCTCGGGATCGGCTCGAGCTAGGCTTATGCCTCCAGAGCTACCACCCGTACTCATACAACCAACAACTATGCATTACTTTATTTCTTTACTTTGAGATATTGATACGTTGATAGTCATAACATTATTGGAACTTTGGAACCATGTCCACAATTATGTGACACATGAATAACAATTGACCAATGAATAAGGAACATGTGAATAACAATAGATGACAACCTGAAATGAGATACCTTAGAACATTTCGGAATGGAACAAGTACAATCACAATGTGAACACTATGTGTTGCAGAAGGATATGAAAAGAGTAACCTTACATACCTTATCTTCCCAATATGAATACACAGTACTATATGTGAATACAATAATCCAGCTCCTTCCTTACATTTTACTTTACAACACAAGTATATAACGGAGCTCACGTTAACAACTAACTACCTTAAAAGTGCACAAGACGACAATGAGCTACATGACTGCCATATAACGTCATTTCACCCTTTACAATACAATCCATTGCATTACCATACCAACAACAACATAACATTCCACACATTTACCAAGACATCATAAACCAATAGCATTTCACACCAAATTTATCCTTTACGCTTTCGTATTAACACTACGTCACAATTACTCCATCAAGTCACCTCGATACCTTTCATAACAACATATAAAAAACAATCCATAATTGATATAATACAACATGCCTCCGAACGACCCCTTAAATCCATTCAAAAGGTACCATAAGTTGATAATTACATCCAAGAAGGGTATAGGGGGCTTCGGGGATCAAAAAGAGACGAAAACATACAAAATGAAATTCTGGAATGGGCTGTGGAGCCACCTGCACCTGCAGGTGGATGAGGTGCGGCCGCAGGTGCCCCTCTGGCCTTGTCCAGAGCCACCTGCGTTGGTATCTGCGCCCACAGGTGCTCCAGACGCGAGGGCGGATGCCCGTTTCAGCCTCCAGGGGTCATTTTTTGTAATAAATGGTCCATGGCCATAAATAAGATTCTATTTACATGTTTTAGGTAAACTTGGATGCCAAAAAACAACCATGGTTTCACAACACACATGAACATCACCAAAATTACATTTTCCTTTCAATACGTCACTAATTCCATGATCAATTTCATACCAACAGTCCCACAAGTTATACACATAGAGAAAGCAAGTTAAGAACATAAACACATATTACATGTTGATATTTCATCCATCAAATTCACTTCCTTCAATACCACAAGTCTCCTTTCACATTTATAAGGCAAAGCCCTTTACCGATTGAGCAAAAGTAGACAGTTTTACATATAGTGAACTGTCCAACACTTTGCCAACATAACCAACGTGATTTATACACCATCTTAAGCATATATTATATTAAACCATAATATTAAACACTTAAAAAAGCTTGAAAAAGAGTGATCTTGTCCAAAGAGAATAGTTGCCTTAGGGTTTGATAGATGAGAAATATCCTTAGAAAAGTCTAGACTTGGCAAGTGTATTGTTTTGAATAAGAATCTGATTTTTACTTGCCTTATATAGTCCCTCAATTCATCCTTAGCCAAACATTAAATGTGTTTTACTTGGTCAATGGTAGAATGGATCTTTTCTCCATTTGGGTCATGTCTTTCTTGTAATTTTTTTGGGCCTCAAATTGAGCACATGTTAATTCAGCCCAACTAATTTAATATGTGAAACCCCAACAATCTCATGTTTAAATAATTCCATAAATTTTACAGTAATTAACTAGGTTCAGAACTGTACAGGGTGTTACACTAACAAACCTGAAATGAGATACTTTAAAACATTTCGAAGTGGAAACAAGTTTAGTAACGATGTGAACAATAGGTGCGGTCAAAGGATACGGAAAATAGTAACCTTGCATACCTTATTTTTCCAACATGTGAATACAACAATTCAGCTCTTCCTTAAAGCGTTACTCTACAACACAAGTACGTAACGAAGCTAACATTAAAAGATAATTACATTACAAGTTCACAATGTGATAATTAGCTACTTGACGGGAAGTAAAAACTATCAAACATCCCAAACACATGTTATATCATTACACCTTCCTTTATACTGCCATATAACTTCATTACAACCTTCTACAATACTATTTACTACCCCACAACACCAACAATACCAAAACAGTCCACACATCAACATAGACGTCACAAACCAACAAGATTTCCCACCAAGTGCATACTTCACATTTTTACCTTAATGCAACTCCACATTTTTATTCCATCAATTCACATAAATACCTTCTACAACAATATACCAAACACAGTCTACACAGCTTCAGAATTTACTTTAACATAACAAGAAAGCATTCTCCTTTCACTACTCCAAACGTTCCATGCACAATTACGTATAAACATTTCCACAAGTCATACACAAGGAGTAACAAGTTAGGTACAGAACCACACTTAAACATACTGAAATTTAATCCATATAATTCAATTCCTTCAAGACCTTAAGTCTCCATTCAAGTTTAAACCACATAGAAGGCAAATCCTTTAGCGATTAAGCAAAAGTGGACTGTTTCACAAATAGTGGACTGTTCAACACTTTTTAAACATAAAAAACATGATATACACAACCTATTATGCATATAATATATTAACATATAAGGTAAACACTTACCAAGGCTTGCAAGTGGAATATTTGTCCAAAAATCCTTAGGGAAAATTAGGGCGGCTAGGGTTTGAAAGAAGAGAAATTCTTTGATTGAAAATCTGATTTTTTGCAAGTGAAATATGTTGAAAATGAGCTGAATTTCAGCCTTAAATAACCCCCTTTCCACCGCCTCTCTATGGTCCTCCTTATCCAATTATTTGGTCAAAAAGTCCAATGTGGACACTTGGTCCATTTTTAAATGGATCATCTCCTTTTGGGCCCATGCCTTATGTACTTAATTTGGGCCTCAATTAAGTCCATAAATATAATATTACTTCAGCCCAATAAATTTAGTGGGTAATACACCAACTATCTCAAGTTTAAATAATTCCATAAATGTTAAGGTAGTCAAATAAGTTCGGAAATGCACGGGGTATTACATGTATGACTCAATTTCTGTTTAAATTAGTAGTTAAAATCCTTGTTTCTCCGAACTTTGTGGGACTAATTTGGGACTGATTTGGGCTTATATTACGCCTAATGTTGGGGAAAATGATCCTTGAGTTGAGAAGGAATCTGTGACAATTTCAATTTCATTATTCTACAAGCAGGCCCCACGTGGGATTTTTAGTCTGATTTCCAACCTGAAGCATTAATACGCAACATAGTTATTGATATTCTCGTCTTGATATGTAGAAATTTATTTTGATAGTGTGGCAATAGTTAGAGGCTTATCGAAAGGGAAAAACTCTGGTGCAGAGGATTTTATGAGCTTTCATCAGTCTCTAGGTAGTCTATGCTTACCCTCCTTCTAGACTCTACTTGTTTATGGTATTAGAATTCTAATGTGCTAGTTTTAGGTGGGTTTTTATGGCCCAGGTACTCCCTTGTAGCAATTGTTGCTTAATTTAGCCGACTAGGGGCCCTTTTCGATAGACTTCAACCGCGTTTTCTCTTAATCTAGCTGCATATTATCCTTTGGGACTAGACTCAGCTTACTTAGTGTCTTGGGGTAAGATTGAGAATCCTTAGCCTAAGTTTGGGTAGGTGCTTACCTTAGGTAGGGTTTTCAGGGTTTAGTAATGGGCCCCACCACCCTTTTTAAGATAGAATACTTATAATAACGTCCCTTCTTGACCTTAATGATCACATAGCTACTTCCTTAGGCTATTACCTAGGTTTGGGTTGACTTAGACACTATTTTATGCTATTTAGCTTCGCTACCCCGAGTAGAGTACCATTTGACCTTAAACTGCATTTTTTCGACATATATATACCGATTATTGCTTACAAGTTTTGGTTCGAGTTTGGTATTTATATATTGACTTTTACTTATGAGTTTTGGTTCAAATCTGACATCTATATATTATTTCCATCTATTAGTTCCGATTCGAGTTCGACATTTATTATTATATCATTACGGATCTGAGGTTGGAAAATTGGTAGATAATAATAGAATGGAGGTTATGACTAGGATAAAGGAGTATCAAGTAGGCTTATCACACGTTGTCTTATTTTACATTCGTTATCAATGTTATTCCATCCTTATATTAGTATTATTCTTTGTTTGTACCCATCAAGCTTATGGGGGCTCAGTTGGGTTTATTTCTTCTTGTTTGTGCCTTTTTGACTTATGGGGGTCCAGTTAGTGTATAGCTAGGATTTTATTATCATTTTTGAGTTATTTGCTTTCTACTTATTGTGATTGCCTAGTTTAGCCTATTGTTTTCATTTCTTCCATTATTTATTGACTTAGGTTTACAAACTCGCACTATATTTATTATTATTTTACTATAATTTAGCTCAATTAGGCCAACTGAGTAACGGTTATTTGAGTACTCATACTACACTTCTGTATCTTTTCCCCGATATAGGTCTGGGTATGAGTCACCGCTGTTGACAACATCCTCGGGTTGTGCTGCTGTTCGGAGATATAGTCCAGAGTTGATCCTCATTCTTCTACTATTTTTGAAAGTCTTATTTGTATATTCAGAGACTATGATGTATATTCTGACAGTGTCTAGTACTCTTTTATTATTAGTGGCTTGGGGGAATTTATTTTGATGTTTTGTCCTCTTTCCCTAGTGTATAGCATGCTTATATATATATATGATCTCATGACTTATTACTTCTGTTGAGCATTTTATTTTCTTATCTTCCATCGGTTAGCCTGTTACTTGTTGTTTTGAACTATGGTTTTGCTTACCTACTATTGGGTTAAAGTAGCATGACTCAAGAAATTGGGTCATGACAGTTTGGTATCAGAGCCTAAGTTCACCAGTATTATTGGTACAAGAGCAAGTGTCCAGTATAGTCCCACAGATCGGTATGATGAAATTCATATCCTATCTTTAAGAGGCTATAGGGCATTCTTAGGAAAATCTCATCTTTTTGGTTGAATTTCGTGCGTTGTGTCTATATTGGTTTCTAAATTCCTATATTTTGTAATCTTTCATAGATGGCTAGGACGCGGGCTAATACAGTCGGGGATAGGAACCCTGAGCCTACTGCCAGAGCATTGGTTAGGGGAAGAGGTCAATTCAGAGGTCGAGGTCAGGCTAGAGCTTTAGCCCAAGACCGAGGGCAGACCAGAGAGCCTTCACCAGATCCAGTTACTGCTCCCAAGCCACAGATAACACTAGAGGGTCAAGCACCATAGCAATAGGTGGGCCAGGGGAAGTCCAGGCCCTAACAATGTTTATATCTTCTTCAGTTCTCCGCGATGCTTTACTACAACTATTGGGCTTAGTAGGTGGCCCACCAATAAATGGGTCCCACCTAGTATCCCGGGATGGTCTTGGTTTAGGAGAGTAGCCTGTAGTTGTGGCTCCCAAAGTAGAGGTCCCACTAGCACAGGTAGTCCCACAACTAGTAGCTTCCCAGCCAGTTATGACTTTTGAGGAGCAGAAGATGCTAGGCCGGTTTCTTAGATTGGCTCTACTGAGATTTATAGGGGGCCCAGGAGAGGATGCTTTTGAGTTCCTTACTAGTTGTGAGGAAAGGCTGCATAATTTAGGACTGGTAGAGTTGTATGGTATGGACTATACCACTTTTTAGTTTGATCGAGTAGCCGGATAGTGGTAGGGGGGATATCATGATTCTATGCAAGCTGGATCTCGCTCTATGACATGGACTAAGTTCACTGAGGCTTTCTTGAAGAAGTATATGCCTCAACTTATGCGAACGTCTGAGGGATCAGTTTATAGGTTTGGAGTAGGGTTCTATGTCTATGGCAGAGTACGAAGCGAGATTTCATGAGTTGGACAAACCTGCCATTATAATTCTACCTACCGAGTATGAGCGGATTTGGTATTTTGTTAGAGACTTAGAGTCTAGTAGCTGCGGGCAGATCTTTTATGGATATTGCTGACTATACTCAGACTATGGATGATATGCATTGTGAGGCCCAAAGGGGGCAGCAATAAGAGACCACATCAGTAGGGCATTTATGGTGGAAGCCACAGTGGCTCATAGTCCAGAGGTAGAAATTTTTTAGGGTAGGTACCCCCAAAACAGCCTTATCAAAATCAAGGTCAGTCGAGTAGGACCATTAAGGAAACACTTCAGATTTCAGATGGGGGTCATCCTGGTTATAGTGACTTCAGCGGGCAGAGTAGTGGTCAGTCTTCGAGGGGTGTTCAAAAAGAGTCTTTAGGCTAAGGTGGCCATTGCGAATCGGACCTTCTCAATAGAGCAGAGTGCCCGAGGCATGTCATGATTGTGGTATTGTGGTCCATTTTACCAAAGAGTGTCCTCGACATGGGATGATTGAGCCAGCCGCATAAAGTGTTCTGTCGATTAGATTAGTGTCGCCTCTAGCTAGGGGTGGTACATAGGGTTGTAGGGGTGGTCCCAAGGGTTCCAGAGGAGGTCCTCAGAAAATTTGGACAGGTAGTTAGGAAAGCATTTAGTCTGGAGGTAGAAGGGGTCCTTTATATACTGTTCTTGGTAGGCCAAAGGCTTAGGCTTTGGATGTTGTTATCACAAGTATGATTTCAGTATGCCATCAGTCAGCTTCTACTCTATTTGACCCGAGCTCCATATATTCATATGTTTCTACTTATTATGCACCATAATTGGGATTGTCTTGGGAGCTATTATATGTGCCCTTTCATGTAGCTACTCCCTGGGTGATTCTTTAGAAGTGGATAGGTTTTATAGATCATGTTTTGTGACTTTTAGGGAATATGACACTTAGGCTGACCTCATTGTGCCAGACATGGTGGATTTCAATGTGATTCTAGGTATGGAGTAGTTATCCCCCTATCATGTGGTGTTGGATTGCTTTTCCAAGACCGTTACCTTAGCCATGCCTAGCATATCCCCAGTTATGTGGCAGGGTGTTTTTAAATGTGTACCAACAGAGATTATTTCTTATATTCTGGCTAGGAGACTGATATTAAGGGGTTATACGTCTTTTCTTGCTTATGTTCATGATGCCATTGTTGAGAGTCCTTCACTTGGCTCTGTTCTCATAGTTCGTGATTTTTCTGATGTATTTTCTACCTACCTACCTAGCCTTCCTCCTAAGCATGATATAGAGTTTGCTATTGACCTTGAGCCGGGCACCCGACCTATTTCTATGGCGCCTTACCGTATGACTCTTACTGAGGTAAAAGAGTTAAATATTCATCTTTAGGATCTTCTAGGAAGGGTTTTATCAGGCTGAGTGTATCACCTTAGGGTGATCCAGATCTGTTCGTAAAGAAGAAGGATCATTCTATGCCTATGCACATTAATTACAGGCATCTGAATAAGGTGATAGTAAAGTATAAGTATCCTATGCCTCGTATCAATGATTTATTTGACCAGCTTCAGGGTGCGATAGTATTTTCAATGATTCACTTGAGATATGGCTACCATTAGTTAAGGATTCAGGTGGAGGACATTCCTAAGACAACTTTCAGGACTCGCTACAGCATTACGAGTTCCTGGTGATGTCTTTTGGGTCGACCAATGCCTCAACAACGTTCATGGGTTTGATGAACCTTGTAGTCAGGCCTTGTTTGGACTTCTTTGTGATCATTTTCATTGATGAAATCCTTTTCTATTTGAGGAGTAGGGAGGATCACGAGTAGCATTTGAGGATTGTGTCCACATTTTGAGAGATCATCGGCTTTATGCAAAATTCTCAAAGTGTGAGTTCTGGCTTGAGTCTTTAGCTTTCTTGGGGCATGTTGTGTCCAAGGATGAGATTATGGTGGATGGAGATTGAGGCCATTCGTGATTAGACTAGGCCGATATCTCCAACCGAAGTTTACAGTTTTATTGGGTTGGTAGGCTACTCTAGGAAATTCGTCGTGAGTTTTGCCATTATTGCAGCACCTATGACCAGATTGACTAGGAAGAAGGTCCCATTTCAGTGGTTCGATAGCTGTGAGGCGAGCTTTCTGAAGCTCAAGGACTTGCTCACTTCAGCTTCTATACTGAATCTTCCAGTTGGGGGCGAT
Source organism: Capsicum rhomboideum (assembly GCA_031232105.1). NCBI lineage: Eukaryota > Viridiplantae > Streptophyta > Magnoliopsida > Solanales > Solanaceae > Capsicum > Capsicum rhomboideum. The sequence continues at coordinate 85,765,102 of CP124715.1, forward strand.
GGGTTTATTGTCACGACTCCAAAAGTTGAGGTCATGATGACACTTATCTCGGCCCAGCCTTGATAAGTAAGCCAAGTTCCCAAAAGTTCAGAAAAATCAAAAACAGTAATAAATAAGACAAGACGAGACTTCTAGAACGAAGTCAGGTAACACATATGCAAAATTTAATGGAAGTCTACAAAAAATACCAAACCCCCCTCCCCCCAGAAATAGTGTCACAAATGTGAGAGCATCTAATACAACTTAGAATCTTGAATAATACATAGTCTCTTTCCAAAATAGAAATAAAGACACCTAATTGATAAGAGGAGGTCTGGGGTCGATTCTGAAAAGCCTAGAGTGGGCGAGTACTTCGAAATCACCAATTCAACAGCACAAAATTAGCCTCTGCATGTCGTACTCATGCTAGGATCTGTATCGAAAGAGCACATAAGGAGTGAGTACGGTCCTCTTGTACTCAGAAGGAATCATAGACCGACTGAGCAAAGTAGAAAATAATACAAGTAAAGATATACTATGAGCACATCACCTGCAAACCTAAAAGTTCCCAAAATAGTGGCTCACATCGTCTCGACTAACAATTCTAATATAATTACGAAAAGTAAAAGGGGGAAAATAGGTAATTGCAGAAGTAAGCATAATTAGAATAAACACCAAGAAACATGTAGATGACACTGAAAATGTATATGCATATGAAATACAATGATGTTGATGATGATGTAATGATTTGAAAGGTATCGCATAACTTTTTGTATACACCTACTGAGCCTCAATGCTCCCAAATAAGGCCCATGTGGGGTTAGCAACCCATATACTATATCTCAAAATTTCCATCAATCTCAATCTCATGTCTCAATCTATCCGACTGGTACATCCTTTGGTCTAGGCATTTTTAAGTGTGTCTCATTTACTTTCAACATCAGTGTTTCTCAATGATACCGATATCTCATGAATGTGTATTATGGAATAAGGATGATATGATCACAATCACATCAGTATGAAAATAACCAATCCATTCAATACTTGTACAAGTGAGCTCAAAAATCATCTTAACATGTCAATAAATCATGATATCATCTCTAATTTGGTACAATTTGAATAAATATGCATGTAAAACATCATTAATATCCTTCAACCCATAACTTAGGCGTGTTTATCATGATAAAGGAAAACAATGCTCAATAAGGCCTATGATATCCATTCAAGCCCCCGCACTGGCATCACATTAAGAATGAAGCATATAAATGCACAAATAAGGCCAATGATGTCAAATAAAGCCCCCGCAAGGGCAACACACAATATATGATAATTCCAGTCAACAACAACAAGGCTATAGGCCCCTACATGGAGACACAATAATAGTAATGATCTCGAAACAAAGATTTCCATAGTTATTTTCCCAAGGCCATAGCATGCTTTACTTATTTAATAACTACCCAGCCTAGTCTGAAGAAAGTTAAGCCATAACCTACCTCAAAATGATGAAATCCGACCCTAAAGTCCTTCAACACGAAGCTTTCCCCTTTGGAACAGTCTCAAAATCAATTAAAACAAACAAATATCGCATCTACGCGTTAAAAGGAAGCTAACAATACTCATATTAACTATATTTAAGATGGGTCCAAAACGAACTCAGAAAATGAGGGGTAAAACCAAAATTTTATTTTAGAAACTCATTCCCCAAGGTTATAGGATTCTACAGTTGAAAACCCATGCAAAAATGAGTTAAAAATGAGGTCCAAATTAAAGAAAAACCATCTTCAAGTTTAACAGGCAAAACCCCTAAAAGTCCATTCTAAAATCGAGATTAAAGAGTGTTTTCGAAGATATAATCAATGGAAAATAGAGGAAATAAGAGTTTGGAGCTTACCCAACCTCAAATGGTGAAGAAAACCCTCAAAATCACCTGTTCTCGAAGCTTAGAGGTCCAAAATGGTGGAAAATCATGAAATAGGGTATATATACTGTTCTGTGAATAGTACCTCGCGATCGCGGATCCCACCTCACGATCGTGAGGGTCAACATTGACCAGTCCAATTATATGGCCTTCGCATTCGCGGCCAGGGCTTCGCATTCTCTAAGGTCCATGACCCGAACCCTCACATTTACGAGAGCCCTGTCACTTTCGTGAAGAGGTAGGGTACCCGACCCGGACTCGATTACCCTTCACGATGGAGATGAAGGGAAAATTCCTTCTCTGCGTTCGCATCTAGGGGACCGTATTCTTGAAGAAAGATCTAGCATTCACCAAATATCAGCAAAATGCTAAGTTTTGCATGCCTTCAAAATTTCCAAACGGACCCTTGAGATTTGTTTGGGACCCCACCGAAATAAAACATATATTCTACTAGGCTATTTTTGACATTTTGGACTCAATGGCGAAGTTTAATTTTTGAAAAAGGATTGTTTTCAATAATTTAGCCCCTGAGACCCTTTTTTGCCAAATTTCACTAGTTTCCAAACAAAGGGTCGAAATGCAAAATAAAGGTTTCAAACCCTAACCAACCCACTACTAACCCAAATGCGACATTCCGAATCTAATGAAACTGTCCAAATCACTATTCGGGACTCAAAACATCAAATGTTGACCGATGTCAACTATAGGGACTTTTAAAGCCTTTAAAACCTCAAACTCTCCCAAAATATTCCCGAAGGCATTGGGAACCATGCCAACCATCCTCACACCTCAAAATCAACATGTAGCAACTACGAAGAAGGGCAAAATGGTGAATTTACATAAAATTAAAGTTTTCAAAAATCAGGTCATTACAATATCCATAACTAAGACTCTAGTTCGTCCTCAAACTAAAAAGCAAGAAAGTACCTAACTCAGTAAGGAGCTGAGGATAACTATTATACATGTCGGACTCGACTTCCTAAGTAGCTTCATCGACAAGATGGTGTCTCTACTGAACCTTAACCACAGGAATATCTCTAGAATGCAACCGTCTGACATCCCTAGCTAAAATGGAAATCGGCTCCTCAACAAAGGTTAACCTCTCATCCAGCTGAATCAAATCCTAATAAAGCACGTGAGATTCATTCGGAATATAGCATCGAAGCATGGATACATGAAAAACTGGATGAACGGATGAAAAATTTAGAGGCAAGGTCAACTCATGAGCAACCTCCCCAACTGTTCGAAGTATCTCAAAGGTCCAATGTACCTCGGGCTAAGCTTGCCCCTCTTTTCGAACCTCATCACGCCCTTCATGGGTGACACACGAAGGAAGACCCGATCACCAATCCCAAACTTCAAAGCATGAAGCGTGCGGTCTGCATAACTCTTTTGCCTACTCTTGGTTTCCCAAAACCTATCCTGAATAACCCGAACTCTATCCAAAGACTCGCAAAGCAAGTCGGTACCAAGGGGTCTAGCCTCTGAAGTCTCAAACCAACCAATAGGAGAATAATAATTCCTACCATACAATACCTCAAAAGGTTCCATCTTAATAATTGAATAGTAACTATTATTATAAGCAAACTCCGCCATGGATAAATGTTGCTCCTATTAACCTCCAAAGTCTATAACACATGCACAGAGGATATCTTCAAAAACCTAAATAGTCCGCTCCGACTGACCATTGGTCTGGTGGAGGAAAGTTGTACTAAGGTCAACTTGAGTACCCAACTCCTCTTGAAATGTCCTCCAAACTCTAGAAGTTAACACTGAGCCTCTATCGAAGATAATAGACATGGGTACCCCATGAAGACGAACTATCTCCCAAACATAGATATGAACTAACCTCTCGGCACAAAAAAAAATCTGAATAAGAATGAAATGGGCTAATTTGGTCAATCAATCTACAATGACTCAGATACTGTCAGACCCACAAAAAGTATGAGGCAACCCACACACGAAATCCATAATAATCCACTTTTATTTCCACTCAATAATGGGTAATATCTAAAGCAAACCACTAGGCCTTAAATGCTCGGCCTTCACTGCTGACAACACAAGCAATGAACTACAAAGTCCGCTACATCCTTCTTCTTACCACCCCACTACTAATGCTTCTTTAAATCACGATACATCTTGGTCACCCCTGGATGAATAAAATATTTAGAACAATGCACCTCCTCCAAAATCAAATTCACCCATCCACCAACTTTCGACACACAACTCGGCCTCTAATCCTCAAAACACCATCTGAATCAAGAGATGTCGCCTTAGCCTCACCACTCAACACCTTATATCGAATTACCCCCAAGCTATCATCATCAAATTGGTGAGCTTGAATCTGCTCCATCAAAGAAGATCTAGCATCAACAAAAGCTAAAACATGTCCTGGTGTCAAAATGTCAAGCCTAACCATCTGATTAGCTAAAGACTAAACCTCTAAGGCTAAAGGTCGTTCCTGAGTCAAAAGATAAACTAGACTCCCATACTAGCCGTCTCCTGGCTTAAGGCATCCGCAACCATATTAGCCTTACCCGGATAATAAGGAATAGTGAGATCATAATCCTTAAGCAACTCAAGCCAACATCGCTGTCTCATATTAACATCTTGCTGGTGGAAGAAGTACTGAAGGCTATAATGATCTGAGAAAATCTCACAATGGACTCCATATAAGTAATGCCTCCACAACTTCAACACAAAAACAACCATGACGAACTTCGAATCATAGGTAGGGTAATTCTTCTTATAAGGCTTCAACTGACGAGAAGCATAAGAAATCACCTTACCCTCCTGCATCAACACTGTACCCAAACCCACACCAAAAGTATCACAAAACACGGTAAAGCCCACGCCCTCCTTGGGTAAAGTCAAGATAGGAGCCGAAGTCAACAACTCCTTGAGCTTTTGAAAGCTCTTCTCACAAGCAACCAACTACTTAAAAATAACCTTCTTCTGAGTCAATTGGTCAAAAAGTCCATAATAGACGAGAAGCCCTCTACAAAACACCGATAATAACCTACCAAGCCAATAAAACTCCAAATCTCGATAGGACTAGTGGGCGTAGCCCAATCACAAATGGTCGCAATCTTAGATGGATCAACCATAATACCATCCTTGGTTACCATATGATCCAATAAAGAGATATAATCTAACCAAAACTCACACTTGGAAAACTTGGCATACAACTTCTCATCACGTAATCTCTGAAGTACAGTACTCAAGTGTCTCACATGATCGACCTTATTTTTGGAATAAACCAAGGTATCATCTATAAATACAATCACAAAGGAGTCGAGATACGGTCAAAATACTCGATTCATAAACTCCATGAATGTTGTTGGGGCATTAGTCAACCCAAATAACATGACCAAGAACTCATAATGACAGTATCGAGTTCGTAAAGCAGTTTTCAAAATATCCAAAGCTCTAATCTTTAGCTGGTGATACCCGGATCTCTAATCAATCTTAAAAAACACAGAAGCACCCTGGAACTGGTCAAACAAATCATTAATGCAAGAAAAAGGATACTTGTTCTTAACTGTCACCTTGTCCAACTACCGATAATCAATACACATGCACATAGAATTGTCCTTCTTCTTCACAAATAAGATAAGAGCACCCCAAGGAGATACACTAGGTCTAATGAAACCCTAACCTAACAAATCCTACAATTGCTTCTTTAATTCTTTCAACTCAGCTGGGCCATCCTATAAGGAGAAATAGAGATGAGCTTGGTGCGTGACTCCACATCGATAGCAAAATCAATATCACGATACTGAGGCATACCAGGCAAATTTGTAGGAAACACATCCATGAACTCGTGAACAACCTAAATAGAATGCATAAGAGGTGGTGAGGCAACACTAATATCATGAATGTAAGACAAATAAGACAAGCACCCTCTTTCTACCAAGCACCGAGCACGTAAAAAAGATATAACTCCTTTTGGACCCAAAATAAGCTTACTCTTCCAAGCTATCCTTGGCACATCCGGTGTAGCTAAGGTTGTGGTCTTGGCATAACAATCTATAATAGCATGATAGGAAGCTAACCAATCCAAGGATCAAAGTCAACTATTTCGAGGATAATCAAGTCTACCTAAGTCTCACACCCCTCAAAGGTAACTACACAAGATTAGTACACCCGATCCACTACTAAAGAATCTCCTACTGGGGTAGAAACATGAAGAGGCCTAGCAAGGGACTCACATACAGCATCAAAACCAGAAATAAAATATGTAGACATATAGGTAAATTTAGACCCAGGGTCAAATAACACAGAAGCAGATCTATAGCAAATTGGGAAGATATATGTAATGACTGCACCAGAAGCCTCTTCCTCAGGTATCCCAGGTATAGCACAACATTGGACACGTCTGCTCCTGAACTGAGCAACCCCGCAACCACTACCATGATCTCCCCTACCTTTACCTCAGGCACCTCTAGCACCACTTCTACCACACTATGAACCATCTCTGATTGTATATATAGGAGTAGGGCAAAGTTAAAGCTGAAAACCCTGCTGGGTAGGACCAACTACATGTCGAGGATAATCTTTCACCAAATGGTCAACATCACCACATACAAAGCATTCTCTATGGCCCAACTCAATCTGAGGGGGCACATACAAACTAGGAGAACCACCCATGTCGGAAGAATTGAAATTGAAACCTTCACTAGCATGACCAGATACCTGGCTATTTTAAGCTGTAAAACCTAAATGTCTACTACCTGATCCTTATAAAAAGGCCTGAATTATCCTAGCATAATAACCATGGGAACTTCTACTCGATAAATCTCTGCGTCAGTAGACGTGACCACTAAACTCGCCTGTTGATGCACCTTTCTGGTACCTCTCTAAGTAGCCTAGGTAATAGACTCAGTAAACTTGGCATGCTTAATAATTCTTTGAAAAGATACCCTTAAAACAACCATTTATCAAGTAGCCAACTGATAAGGACCCTTTAACCACTTCACAAACTTCTGAATCCTCTCAGACTCAGTAGAGATACTGTCAACTGAATATCTGGATAAAGCATGGAAATGTGCCTCATACTAGGCAATAGTCATGGAACCCTATCTCAAGTGATCAAACTCATCCCCCATCTGATCTTTCAAGCTTTACAACACAAATCTCTCCAAGAAGGCCTCAGAAAACTGAGTCCAAGTCATAGCAGGCAAACCCAAAGGCCTACAACTAAAAAAAGCCACCAATCCCTAGCCACATCTGTAAGCTGATAGGTAGTATAAGAAACTCCATGAGATTCAAGGGATCCAAGATTATGTAACATCTCCTGGCAATAAATCAAAAAATCATAGGAATCCTCGCCAATCGCTCCACTAAACTTGGGATAAGCCAAGCGAATAAACCTCTCAAACCTCCTCTGATCATCAGAAGACATCATAGTACCCAAAGTAATTGGAGGATAGTAAGTCTAGTAAGCAATGAGTCCCCACGTACGGGTACCATGGATGATTGCTGCACCCTGAAAGTAGGAATACCATAAGCAGAGGCTGATATAGATGGTGAAACACCACTCGAAGTTTGAGAAATATGAGGTACACTCAAGGGAACACCCTCCAATTTACTTAAAAGGAGAATAAACAAATCCTGAAGCACTGGGTGTCAACTGAACTCTATGGGACATGAGATGGCCCTGCACCCCCTGTCTGATAGTCATCTCTAGTATACTAAACCTTAGGTTTGGGAGAGGCCTCCCTAGCATGTCCTCTGACTGGGGAAGCTCCTCATTCCCATCCTCTAACTTTGGGTTGACCACGACCCCTGCCTCTTTCTCTACCCGAGGATCCCATATCCGATGCCGGCTCAGCATCCATAGCATCTCTGGACCTAGTCCTCACCATCTACACAAAAAAAAATGGAATATAAGTTTAGAACGTTGGGTATGAACAACTCGCATGACAAGGAATCAAATTAGAGAAGTTTTTACTAAAGACATCTTATAGCCTCTCAAAGATAGATATGGATTTCTACGTACCAATCTGTAAGACTCTACTAGACATCATGCTCTTACACTTATGAGATCGGTGAACCTAGCGCTCTGATACCGATTTGTTATGACCCAAAAATTGAGGTCATGATGGCACTTATCTCAGACTTACCTTCATAAGTAAGCCAAGTTCCCAAAAGTTAATAAAAATTGAAAACAGTAATAAATAAGACAAGACGAGACTTCTAGAATGAAGTCAGGTCACATATATGCAAAATTTAATGGAAGTCCAAACAAAATACCATAAAAGCCCTAGAAATAGTGTCACAAATGAAAGAGCATCTAATACAACTCAAAATCCTGAATAATACATAGTTTGTCTCCAAAAGGGGACAACTTCTTTCTCATTTGCCTTACTTAATCTTCCTAGCAATAAAGATAATTAAATGAGAAGAGGAGTTATGGGGTCAACTCTGAAAAGACTAGAGCAGGCCAGTACCTTGAAATCACCAACTCAACAGCACAAAATCAACCTCCGCATGTCCTACTCGTGCTAGGATCTGTACCGAAAGGGCACAGTAGGAGTGAGTACGATCCATTTGTACCTGATAGGAATCATAGACCGACTGAGCAAAGTAGAAAATAATACAAGTAAAGAAATACTATGAGCATGTCACCTACAAACAGAAAAGCTCCCAAAATGGTAGCTCACACTGTCTCCACTAACAGTTCTAATATATTTATGGAAAGTAAAAAAGGGAAAACAAGTAATTGCGAAAGTAAGTATAAACAGAATAAACACCAAGAAACATGTAGATGACACTAAAAATGTATATGCATATGGAATGAAATGATGATGATGATGTAATGAATTTGAAAGTTATTGCATAACTTTTTGTATACACCTACCGAGCCTCAATTCTCCTAAGATAGGACCCATGGAGGGTTCACAACCCATATAATATATCTCAAAATATCCATCAATCTCATTTCTCAATCTACCCGACCGGGACATTCCTTGGTTTAGGCGTTTTTAAAAGTGTCTCATTTTCTTTCAAAATCAGTGTTTCTCAATGATACCGATATCTCATAAATGTGTATGTATGGAATAATGATGATATGCTCGTAATCACATCAATATAAAGATAACCAATTCATTCAATACTTGTACAAGTGAGCTCAGAAATCAACTTAATATGTTAATAAATCATGATATCAATTCTAATTTGGTACCATTGGAATAAATATGCATGTAAGATATCATCAATATCCTTCAACCCATAACTCGGGCGTGTTTATCATGATAAAGGTAAACAATGCTCAATAAGGCCTATAATATCTATTCAAGATCCCGCACGAGTATCACATTAAGAATAAAGCATATAAAAGAACAAATAATGAAAATGATGTCAAATAAACCCCCGCACGGGCAACACGCAATGTATAATAATTCAAATCATCAACAACAAGGACATAAGCCCCCACACGGCCACACAATGATAATAATAATCTCGGAACAACAATTATCATTGTTATTTTCCCAAGCCCATAGCATGCTTTACTTATTTATTAGCTAACCAGCGCAGTCTGAAGAAAGTTAAACCATAACCTACCTCGAAACGATAAAATTTAAGCCTAAAGTCCATCAACACAGAGTTTTCCCCTTTCGAACGGTCTCAAAATCAACTAAAATACATATAAATATAGCATCTACTTGTTAAAAGGAAGCTAACAATACTCATATTGATCATATTTAAGACGGGTCCAAAATAGACTCGAAAAACAAATTCGAAAATGAGAGGGGTAAAACCATAATTTTATCTTAGAAACTTATTTCCTAAGATTATAGGAGTCTATAGTTGAAAACCCATGCGAAAACAAGTTAAAAACTAGGTCCAAATTGAAGAAAAACCATTTTCAAACTTAACCGGCAAAACCCCAAATATCCATTCTAAAATCGAGATTAAAGAGTGTTTTCAAAGATATAATCAATGGAAAATAACAAAACTAAGAGTTTTGAGATTACCCAACCTCAAATGGTGAAGAAAACCCTCAAAATCACCTATTTCCGAAGCTTAGAGGTCCAAAAATAATGGGAAATCATGAAATAGGGTATTTATACTGTTCTATAAATAGTATCTCGCAATTGCGGACCCTCCTCACAATTGCGAGGGTCAACATTGACCAGAAAAATTAATTAGCCTTTGAGTTCGCAGCAATGGCTTCACATTTGTGAAGGTCCATGACCCAGACCCTCGCATTCGCGACAGCCCCGTCGCGTTCGCAAAGAGGTAGGGGACCCAACCCGAACTCGATTACACTTCGCGATCATGGCCACCACCTCGTGATTGTGATGAAGGGAAAATTCCTTCTTCGCATTCGCAGCTAGGGGCCTATATTCACGAAGAAGGATCTGGCATGCACCAGATATCAACAAAATGCTGAGTTTTGCATGGCTTTAAAATCTCTGGAACGACCCTCAGAATTCATTCGGTACCCCACAAAAATAAACCAACTAGGCTATTTTTGACGTTCCAAACTAATGGCGATGTTAGATTTTTGGAAAAGGATTGTTTTCAACAATTTAGCCCCCAGGATCCCTTTTTGGCAAATTTTACTAGTTTCCAAATGAAGGGTCGAAATGAAAAATAAAGGTTCCAAACCGGAAACAACCCCGCTAATAACACAAATTCAACATTTCAAATCTAATGAAACTATCTAAATTACCATCCGGGACTCAAAACATCAAATATTTACCGAAGTCAACTATAGGACTTTTAAAGCCTCTAAAAATCTCAAACTCTCCCAAAACCTTCCTGAAGGAATTGGGAACCATGCCAACCTTCCCCACACCTCAAAATCAATATGTAGAAACTACGGGGAAAGGTAAACTAGTCAATTCACATAAAAGTAAATTTTTCACAAATCAGGTCATTACATTTATGGTATATTGTGATGCTTCTGGTGTTGGTTTGGGGTGTGTTCTGATGCAGCGGGGTCGAGTTATTAAATATTCTTTGAGATATCTAAAGGTGCATGAGTGCAACTACCCAACTCATGACTTGGAGTTGGCAGCGGTAGTTTTTGCACTTAAGATTTGAAGGCATTACTTGTATTGTGTTTGCTGTGAGATATTCACTGACCATCATAGTCTTCAGTACATTATAACTCAGAGAGAGCTTAATTCTAGATAGCACATGTGGATTGAGTTGCTTAAGGATTATGATTTCTTTATTTTATACCATCTGAGCAAGGCAAATATGGTAGCGGATGACTTGAGCTGGAAGGCAGTGAGTATGGGTAGCTTGGCCTTCATTTCAGTTTTGGAGCGACTGTTTGCCTTAGACATCCAGTGCTTAGCCAACATGATGATTTGACTTGATATTTCAAACCCCAGAAGGATCCTTGCTAGTGTTGAGGCTAGATCTACCTTGTTGGAGCATATTTGGGGTCATCAGTTTGAGGATGGTGGGTTGCGTGGCATTCGAGATCAGGTGTTGAGAGGTGAGTCTAGGAGGGATACCTTAGATTTTGAGGAAATTTTGAGATTCAATGGTCACATTTGTGTTCTGAGAGTAGGAGGTTTGATTTAGTTGATACTCCAGGAGGCTCATAGCTCCAGGTATTCTATTCACCCTAGGACAGCTAAGATGTATAGGGACGTGGGGTAGCACTATGGTGAGAGGTATAAGGAGAGGTGCAACAGACTTTGTTGCTCGGTGTTTGTGTTATCAGCAGGTGAAGGTCGAGCATTTGAGACCTGGTGGATTACTTCAGAAACTGTCCATTCTCGAGTGGAAATTGGAGCAAATTAATATGGATTTAGTGGTTGGTTTGCCTCGCACTTCTCAAGGTTCTAATAGCATTCGGGTCATCATAGATTGATTGACCAAGTTTGCCCATTTCATTCCTATTCAGACTTCCTACATTGCCAAGAGGTTGGCTTGGATCTATGTTCGAGAGCTTTCCCCTTTCGAACGGCCTCGAAAACAACTAAAACATACAAATATAATATCTACGCATTAAAAGAAAGCTAACAATACCCATATTACTCATATTTAAGCCAGGTCCAAAACGGACTTGAAAAAAGAGTTTGAAAATAATAGGGGTAAAATTGGAATTTTTTATTTAGAAACACATTCCCCAAGGTTATAGGAGTCCATAGAAGAAGATCCAAGCAAAAAACGAGCTCAAAATGAGGTCCAAATCGAAGAAAACCCATTTTCAAGATTAACCAGCAAAACCCCCAAAAATCCATTTCAAAATCATGATTAAAAGGTGTTTTTGAAGATAAAATCAATGGGAAATAGTGGGATTAAGAGTTTAGAAGTTACCCACATGAAGCTCGATCAAGAAACCCTCAAAAATCACCTTTCTCGAAGCTTGGAGGTCCAAAAATGGAGTAAAATACAACAATGGAACTTTTATACTGTTCAGTAAACCACCCTAGCGATCGAGGGCCCCACCTCGCGATTGTGAGGCTCAATGTTGACCGGCCATAAAATGACTTCTGCATTTGCGAAGGCTGATGATTTAGACCTTTGCATTCGTGACAGCCTCATTACGTTCACAAAGATAAATCTCGACTCGACCCCAAATACCCTTCGCGATCGCCGCCACCATCTCGTGATCGCGATGAAGGGAAATTTCCTTCTCTGCGATCGCGGACAAGGGCTCGCATTTGTGAAGAAGGATCTGGCATGCACCAGGTATTAGCAAAAATGTTGATTTTGCATGCTTTTAAATTCTCTGAATGGACTCTAGGAATTTGTTCGGGACCCGATAAAGTAAACCATATATGCTACTAGGCTAATTTTGACGTTCCCAACTCAATGGCTATGTCGTATTTTTGAAAAAAGATTGTTTTCAATAATTTAACCCTCGGGACCCCTTTTTCACTATTTTCCAAATGAAGGGTCGAAATATAATGTAAAGGTCTCGAAACCAAACCAACCTCGCCACTAACCCAACTTTGACATTTCGCATCTGCTGGTGCAATCTAAATCGTCATTCGAGACTCGTAACATGAAATGTTGACTGAAGTCAACTATTGGTTCATAAAGCCTCAAAACAACCTCAAACTAGCTCAAATCACTCCCGATCGCATTAAAAATCGTGCCAACCATCCCCATACACCAAAATCAACATGTAAAAACACGAGAAAAGGCAAAATGATCAAAACACAAAAAATATAAGTTTTCAAAAAATAGGTCTTTACAATATCACTAAGACTCTAGTACGTCATCGAACTAAAAAGTAAAAAAATACCTTAGTCGATAAAAAGCTGCGGGTAACTAGTACGCATATCAGAGTTGACTTCCTAAGTAGCCTCCTTAATAGAATGGTGTCTCTACTGAACCTTAACTACAGGAATTTCTCTAGAACGCAGTCGTTTAATATCTCTGGCTAAAATGGAGACTGGATCCTCAACAAAGGTCAGCCTCTCGTTCTGCTGGACTGAATCCCAATAAAGCACATGAGACTCATCCAGAATGTAGCGTTGGAGCATAGATACATGAAAAACTGAATGAACGACTGAGAAATCTGTAGGTAGAGCCAACTCATAAGCAACCTCCCCAACTATTCAAAGAATCTCAAAAGGTCTGATGTACCTCGGGCTAAGCTTGCTCTCATCACAAACCTCATCACGCCCTTCATGGGCGACACACGAAGGAAAACCCAATCTCCAATATCAAACTTCAAGGCATGAAGTTTGTGGTCGGCATAACTTTTTTGCCTACTCTGGACTCGAAACCTATCAAAAATCACTGTAACTCTACCCAAAGACTCGCGAAGCAAGTTGGTACCACGGGGTCTAGCCTCAGAAGTCTCAAACCAACCAATCCGAGATCTACAATGCCTACCATACAACACCTCAAAAGGTGCTATTTCAATACTCGAATGGTAGCTATTATAGTAAAATAACTCCGCCAAGGCTAAATGTTGCTCCCACTGACCTCCAAAGTCCATCACACAAGCGTGAAGCATATCCTCCAAAACCTGAATAGTCTGCTCCGCCTGACTGTCAGTCTGGTAATGAAAAGTAGTACTAAGGTCAACCTGAGTACCCAACTCCTCCTGAAATATCCTCCAAAAGCTAGAAGTGAACACTGAGCCTCTATCGGAGATAATAGCTATGGGCACTCCATGAAGATCAACTACCTCTCAGACATGGATACTAGCCAACCTCTCGGAACTGGATGAAATCTGAATAGGGATGAAATGAGCTGATTTGGTCAATCGATCCATGAGGACCCAAATACAGTCAGAACCACAAGAAGTATGAGGCAATCCACTCATGAAATCCATACTGATCTGCTCCCACTTCCACTCTGGAATGGGTAATCTCTGAAGCAAACCACTCGGTCTCTGATGCTCAGCCTTCACCTGCTGACAACACAAGCAACGAGCTACAAAATCCACTACATCATTCTTCATACCACACCACCAGTAAAGCTGCCTCAAATCATGATACATGTCCGTCACTCCAAGATGAATGGAATATCTGGAAAAATGTGCCTCTTCCAAAATTAATCTAATCAATCCACTAACACTCGGCACACAAAATCGACCACCAATCCTCAAAACACCATTAGGATCGAGTGAAGCCTCTTTGTCCTCGCCACTTAACACTTTATCCTAAATCACTCAAACCATCATGATCAAATTAGAGAGCTCGAATTTTATTCATCAAAGAAGATCTAGCATAAACAAAAGCTAAAACACGTCCACATGCCAAAATATCCAACCTAACCATCCGATTAGCTAAAGACTAAACTTCTAAGGCTAAAGGCTGCTCCTGAGTCAAGATATGAGCTAAACTCCCCATACTAGTCGACTTCTGACTCAAGGCATCCGCAACCATGTTAGCCTTACCCGGATGATACAGAATAGTGATGTCATAATCCTTAAGCAACTCAAGCCAATACCGCTGTCTCATATTAAGCTTTCGCTGAGTGAAGAAGTACTGAAGACTACAATGATCTGAGAAAATCTCACAATGGACTCCATACAAGTAGTACCTCCATAACTTCAACACAAACACAACTGCGGCCTACTCCAAGTCATGGGTAGGATAATTCCTCGCGTGAGGCTTTAACCGACGAGAAGCATAAATAATCACCTTACCCTTCTACATCAACACAACACTAAAACCAACACCGAAAGTATCACCAAACACAGTAAAACCCATGCCCTCCTTAGGCAAAGTCAAGACAGGAGCCAAAGTCAACAACTCTTTAAGCTTTTGAAAGCTCTTCTCACACACTTCTGACCACTGAAAGGTAATCTTCTTCTTAGTCAACTTGGTCAAAGGACCCGCAATAAAAGAGAAACCCTCAATAAAAT
This sequence comes from Capsicum rhomboideum, assembly GCA_031232105.1. Lineage (NCBI taxonomy): Eukaryota > Viridiplantae > Streptophyta > Magnoliopsida > Solanales > Solanaceae > Capsicum > Capsicum rhomboideum. The sequence continues at coordinate 85,780,299 of CP124715.1, forward strand.
GCCGATAATAACCCACCAAGCTAACAGAACTCCAAATCTCAGTAGGAATAGTGGGCCTAGCCCAATCACGAATAGCAACAATCTTGGCCGAATTGACCATAATACCATCCTTGGTCACCACATAACCCAAGAAAGAGATAGAATCTAACCAAAACTCACACTTTGAGAACTTAGCATACAACTTCTCATCACACAATCTCTGAGGTACAGTCCTCAAGTGTCTCACATGATCGACCTCATTCTTGGAATAAACCAAGATGTCATCTATAAATACAATCACAAAGGAGTCGAGATACAGTCTAAACACCCGGTTCATCAACTCCATCAACATTTCTGGGGCATTGGTCAACCCAAATAACATGACCAAGAACTCATAATGATCGTATCGAGTTTGAAAAGTTGTCTTCAAAACATCTGGAGCTCTAATCCTCAACTGGTGATACCTGGATCTCAAATCAATCTTAGAAAATATGAAAGCACCCTGAAGATGATCAAACAAATCGTCAATATGAGGAAGAGGATACTTATTCTTAACTTTCACCTTGTTCAACTGTCGATAATCAATACACATGTGCATAGAACCATCCTTCTTCTTTACAAACAAATCATGCACACCCCAAGGAGATACACTAGGTCTAATAAAATCCTTACTCAACAAATCTTGCAATTGCTCCTTCAATTCCTTCAACTCAGCTGGGGCCATCCTATAAGGAGAGAAAAAGTAGGCTTGGTGCCCGGCTCCACATCAATAGCAAAATCAATATCATGATCTAGAGGCTAGGCAAATCCATAGGAAACACATCCATGAACTCACAGACAACCCAAATAGAATCCATAGGAGGCGATGAAGCATTACTAGTACCACGAAAATGAGCCAAGTAAGACAAACAACCCCTTTCTACCATACAACAAGCACGTAGAATGAATATAACTCCCTTCGGACCCTAATTAAGCATATCCTTCCAAGCTAACCTTAGCATACCCGATGTAGCTAAGGTCACGGTCTTGGCATAACAGTCTAAAATAGTATGATAGAGAGCTAAATAATCCATACCAAAGATAACATCAAAGTCAACCATATCTAGGAGCATCAAGTGTAACCAGACAAGATTGGTATACCCGATCCACCACTAAAGAATCACCTATAAGGGTAGATACATGAAGAGGCATATCAAGGGGCTCACAAAAAATATCAAAACCAAAAGAAAAATATGTAGACACATAGGAGAATGTAGATCCAGGGTCAGATAACATGGAAGCAAATCTGTAGCAAACTAGGATGATACCTATAATGACTACATCAGAGGCCTCAGTCTCAGGTCTCCCAGGCATAGGATAACACTGTCCACATTCACTTCCAGACTGAGCAACCCCGTGACCACTAGCATGAGCTCTTCTATCTCTACTACGAGCACCCTTAGCACCACCTCTACTACTTTGTGAACCACCCCTGACTACAGAAATAGGAGTAGCCAAAGCTGAAGCTGAGATCCATAATAAGGAGGTCTAAACACACATTAAATCCTTGGCCCCATGGCCAAATTCATCACATACAAAACATCCTCTACAGACTGACTCAATATGAGGAGGTGGGATGAACCAGAACGACCACTATGGCCTGAAGAACCAAACCTAGAACCTTCATTTGCATGACTCAATACCTGGCTACTAGAAGCCTCAGAACCTGAAGGTCTACTACCTGATCCCTATAATGTGGCCTGAATTGGCCTACCATGATAACCACAAGAACCTCAACTAGAGAATTCTTTACCTCGAAAGACGCATCCACTAAAATCACCCTAATGATGTACCTTATTGGTGCCTCCCTGAGCAGCTTGGATAATAGACTCGGTCATCTTGGCATGCTCAATAATACTCTGTAAAGAAGCCCCTGAAACTACCATCTGAGTTGTAGCCAACTGATATGAACCATCTAACCCCTTCACAAACTTTTGAATCCTCTCGGACTAGGTGGAGATGATAGCGGCTGAATATCTGGATAGAACATGGAAACTTGCATCATATTCAGCAATAGATATGGAGCCCGACTCTAAATGATCAAACTCATCCCTCATCTGATCTCTCAAGATATAAAGCATAAACCTCTCCAAGAATGCCTCAGAAAATTAAGTCCAAGTCATAGCAGGTGAACCCAAAGGTCTACAACTAGTAAGCGACCTCCACCAATCCCTAGCAACATCCGTCAATCGATAGGTAGTATAAGCAACTCCGTACGACTTAAAAGATCCAAGATTATGTAACTTCTTTTGGCAATCAGTCAGAAACTCATAGGCACCCTTGATAATAACACCACTAAATTTGGGTGGACCCAAGCAAATAAACCTCTATAACCTCTTCTAATCATTAGAAGACATCACTGTACCCGAAGAAATCGAACAAATAGTAAGTCTGGCAGGAAAAATGTCCGTACTCCAGAAGTAGGAATACCATAAGCAGATACCAGTACAGATGGCAAAACATCACTCGAAGGCTGAGGATCACCCGGTACACTGAAGTACTGGGGTGTCAACTGAACCTTGTGGGACCTGAACTAGCCCCACCCCCCTATTTTATAATCATCTCTGGTATACTTAATCTTGGGCTCGGGAGTGGCCTCCCTAGTATGTCCTCTGACTGGGGAAGATCTTCATACCCGTTCTCTACCTATGGCCATCCATGACTCCTGCCTCATCTATAAATTGAGGCTCCCATATAGGGTGCCGGCTCAGTATCCCTAGCATCTCTGGATCTAGTCCTCACCATTTACGCAGAAAGAATGGAATACAAACATAGAATATTGTGTAACAACCCGCACGATAAGAAATTAAATTAGAGAAGTTTTTCCTAAAAACATCTTATAGCCTCTCAAAGATAGACATCCTAATTACACTTATGAGACTGGTGAACCTGATACTCTGATACCAAATTGTCACGACCCAAAAACTAGGTCATGATGGCACTTGCTGCAGCCTAGCCTTGATAAGTAAGTCAATCACCCAAAATGGAAAGAATACAAATAATAAAGGAAAATAAACTAAGGCGAGACTTCTAGAATGAAGCCAGGCTAATACAACTACAATAATGGCGGAAATCTAAAAGAAATAGTATATAATCTCCCAAAATCTGATATCAAAAGAGTAGAGCATCTAATAAAAATCCAAACATTTGAAAATACTACATAAGTCTATCTTTGATAGAAAATAAAGACATAAAATAGGATAGAGGAGGTCAAAAAACCAACTTTGGTCCCTAGAGTAACTCAGCACCTCGATTACAGTCTCTTAAAATCACGATCAGCCACCGCAAGTCATACTCATACCGGGATCTATACCGAAAGGGCACAGTAGGGATGAGTACGATCTACATGTACTCAGTAGGAATCATAGGCCAATTAAGCAAATTAGACAATAATATAAGTAAAGAAGACTATGAGAACCTCACCTGCAAGCAGAAAAGTTTTCAAATGGTAGCTCACACCATCTCCACTAACAGTTCTAATATAATAAAGAATTTAAACAACACAGATATACACAAAAAGTATACGGATCTAAACATAAGTCAAAGAAGACTAAAGGAATCACAAAAGATGCTTATGCAATGCAATGCGATGATGATGGGATGGAACAGTGAAAGTTATCATACGATTTTCTGTATACACCTACCGAGCTCGTAACTCTGCAATAGGACCCATGAGTTGTTCGCAACCCATATACTATAAGTCATATCTCAATCACAACCCACCTCTCCGGCTCGTGTTCACGGAGAGGGTTTTATAGTAAATGTCTCATTTTCATTCAAAACAATGTTCCTCAATGGTATTAACATCTCATGAATGTATATAAGGAATGAGGATGTAATGCCCACAACCAAATTAGTATGAAAATATCCAATCAATTCAATACATGTTTATAAGTGGGCCCAGAATCAACTCAATATGTCCACAATTCATGATTATCAACTCTAATTGGGCACCATCAAAATAAATACGCATGTAAGACATTATTAATATCATTGTGACCCCTAACTTGGGTTTTTCTATCATGATAAAGGTAATCAATGCTCAATAAGGCCTATAATAATAATTTAAGCCCCCGCACAGGCATCATATCTATAATAAGGCATATAAATGCACAAATAAGGCCCCCACTCGGGCAACACATAATATCATATATCACAAGTCAATAACCACAGAGTATAAGCCCCCACATGGGCACACAACAGGTAATAATAATTTCAAAATCTAAAACCCATAGTTATTTTCTCCAACCCATAGCATACTTTACTTATTTATTAACTACCCAACTCAATCTAAAAGAAGTTAAGCCATAACATACCTCAAAATGACAAAATTCGAGCCTAAAGTCCTTCAACACGGAACTTTCCCCTTTCAAACGGCCTCGGAATCAACTAAAATATACAAATATAACATTTATGCATTAAAAGAAAGCTAACAATACCCATATCGGCCATATTTAAGTCGGGTCCAAAATGGACTTGAAAAATGAGTTCAAAAATAAGAGGGATAAAACCAAATTTTTTTCTTTAGTAACACATTGCTCAAGGTTATAGGAGTCTATAGAAGAACATCCAAGCAAAAACGAGCTTAAAATGAGGTCCAAATAGAAGAAAAATCATTTTCAAACTTAACTGGTAAAACCCCCAAAAGTCCACTTCAAAATCATAATTAAAAGGTGTTTGTGAAGATAAAATCCATAGGAAATAGTGGGATTAGAAGTTTAAAAGCTATCCACACGAAACTCGATGAAGAAACCCTTGAAAATCACCTTTTTCGAAGCTTGGAGATCCAAAAATGAAGTTGAAAAAAAGATTGTTTTCAATAAATTAATCCCCGGGACCCCTTTTTCTCTATTTTCCAAATGAAGAATCGAAATACAATGTAAAGGTCTCAAACCTGAACCAACCTCGCTATTGACCCAAATTCGACATTTCGAATCTTCTGGCACAGTCCAAATCGTCATCCGAGATACGAAATATGAAATGTTGACCAAAGTCAACTATTGGCTCATAAAGCCTCAAAACAACCTCAAACTTGCTCAAATCACTCCCTATCGCATTGGGAATCGTGCCAACCATCCTTGCACCCCAAAATCAACATGTAGAAACTATGGGGAAAGGCAAAATGGTCAAAACATGAAAAGGCAAGTTTTTATAAAATAGGTCTTTACATCCATAACCTCAAGTACTTGAGGAGAATAATTTTTTTAAGGACACACCGTGAATTCAGTGGACTTGAATCTTCCAATCTTCATCTCTTTCTAAACGTTTGGTTTTGCTATTTTTCAGAAAATAGTTTGAACTTTATTTTGTTGTTCATAAGTTGGGTTGAACATATTGTTAAATTTCAAAGTTGTGAATACAGAGTTTCAACTTCATTTGATTGTTCATACTTTTGTTTGAACATGTGTTTGAAGTTCTTGTTGGAAAAATACAGATTTTACTAACCCGAAAAAAATAGTTTCTAATAGATCCTTGACTCATGGAAAAAAAAGAATCAACTATCATAATAATTTGAAGTAAAAAAATAAATGCAAGAGTAAATTAGTATGATAAGTATGATAAAAATATCGGAGAAAGTAAATATTAACAGAAAAATTAGTAAAGATAACCAAGAATAAAATAAAGAACATTAATAATTAAGTTTAAAAAATAGGTAATGCTATCATGAATATAATTATAATACTAGTAAGGAAGAAACTGTGTTCCAGCCTAGAATCGTGCTGCTAAAATCAATGAAGAAGAAGAACAACAACAAAACAAAAAAAACAATGTTTGGGAAAATTTTTGTGTCTTTTATCATTGATAACATCATTTATTTATACACAAGAATTTAATCAGATCCAAAACTAATTAGGATACCCAAAACCCTAACCAATTAGATCTAGAATTCCTATATTTACCATAATCCAAATTTGCCATATAGACATATTAGCATATTTATATTTAACTAGTTTAGTGTATGTGTGTTGCACGTACATATTCAATTAAATGAGAAATTTGACACAAATTTATTTAAAAAATTAAAATAATAAGATATATATGTAGATATCAAAAATAAACTTTATCAAAAAATAAACTGCAAAGCATAAAACAAATAAATGGAAGTGATTTTATTTGCCAAGACTGTGAGTACAAATTTGTAGTATTCTTTTTGTTCTTCTTTCCAAATTTTTTTTCATGATTCCAAAATGTCGGATTTTGGACCTCCCGGTGATGTGTTTGATCGCCAAGAATATCGATCATCACTTTGATATATCGAGTTAATATCGAGAAAGTTTAGCTTTCGATCACTTTTGATAGATCCAATTTTTCATCTATAATTATATTCATTTAGAATATATTTTATTTTATACTATTTTATCCTTGTTAATTTAAATTTATATGATGCATTTATTAATAAATTTGAATAAAAAATATGATATAGGTCTTACTTAAAATTTCCTCCTATAAAAAAAAAAATATTAGAGTCTGTTTTGTCATTAATAAATAAGACTAAAAAAATTAATGTATAAAATTATTCCCAAAACTTTTGTTCTTGGAAATGGCCAAAAGGCCAAAAATATATTTTCCATTTCAATTTATACTCTATTTAGTCTTTTTCTATAAGTTGAGATGTTTTGAATTAATGACAAAAAGAGTTTAGATATTCTAAAGAACATTTAGTCAATATGCTTATTTCCTAATTTTAAAATCACTTTGTTTTGAATGGGCGTTATTTAGATGATTATATATATTGAACATGTTAGTGCTATTGAGGTAACACTTGATTAATTTAAGGACATTTTAATACATTCTACATATTTTTAGAGCACAATTCAAAAGTCTTCATATATATATTTTTAAATTTTGTGTCAAGTCAAAACAGACAAACAAAAACCACCGTATAAATTTATGTGGCACTTTTGTAATTTTGAGATTCAAAATTCTTAACTTTGACATTTTAATTCAAATATAGATGTGTGATATATTTGAAATCTAAGTAAAATATATCATAAATCACAATAATAAACAACTTAAAATCGTTGAGCTGTACAATTACTTTTGATATAAGAAGCTTCCACGTATTGGTAAAAATAAAAGACTTAAAATATCTAAAAGATATATAAAAAATTATTGATCAAAATAAAATTTGATTGACTCTTAAAATTTCAATTGTACCTCATAAATTGAGACGGGAGGAAGTGATAATTATTAGATACACAATTTTTTTTTTTTATTAAAGTGATTGATGCCACAAAACATATAAACAGAAATATATCCAAGAACAAAATCAAATCAAAAGAGAAAGGGCCCAAAGATGGCCCAAAGCAATTTTTTCCTTAAATGGCATCGCATGTTAACTTCTAGAGGAAATTTGCACTAAATAGCCCACTTATATTTTTTTGGCAAATATTAATCTTTTTATAATTATTGGGTTAGTTAAAGTCCAGGTTTTAACTTTTAAATTTTTTTCTTAACTAGTGCGTGTACTTTGTATCTCTTTATTCCCTCTCCTTTTTTTCAAGAGAAACTTTCAAAAACTAGCTACTGTTTCAGCAAATTAAGGAGCGCTAGCCTAAGTTTAAAAAATTACCATCAGTAGTCAATGTATCAACTGTATTCAACTGACTGTATCTGATATAAAATATAAATACAGTGACTGTATGAACTGATGTATGCAACTGTATGCATCTAATGTATCAATTTGTATCAATGTATACAATTTGTATTTTATAGCACCGCATAATTATATCATACACAAATATAAATACAGAAATATAAATATAAATACAAATACAAATACAAAAATATATCATGAATCAATTGTATTTTTTAGAACAAAATTTAGTTGTATAAATCAGATATAAAATACAAATACAATTTGATATAAATATAAAATACTCTTCCAGGTCCTCTTATACATATTGATACAGTTAATGCTTTACTAAAAAGTGAAAAAAGAGAAAGAGAGAGAGCTGAGAGGTAGAGAGAGAGAGAGAGAGAGAGAGATGGAGGAAGGGAGGCAGCGAAAAAGAGGGAGATGGGGAGGGAGACGAGCGAGATTGAGAGAGAGGAAGGAGAGTGGCGAGAGAAAAAAGGAGAAGAGGGGCTATAGATTGTATTTAATTGGCAAATAGGTTGTAATTAATTGAAACTTAGGCTAAATAGGGAAATTAGGGGCATATGTTTGTTAAGCCTTATAGTTTTTCCTTTTTTCAACCGGTTCTTTCTTCTTCTATTCTAAACTCTATTTTACTTTCAACATTACATTTCTTTCTCTCCTTTAATACCTCTGCAATTAGATGTCTATTACATTCATGACTCTATCTTATTAGGGAAAATCGAATCCCACAAAAATTTATCAGGAATTGGGATAGTGACTCTGATATTCAAGATTCTCCACATATAATTTCAATACATGCAAGCCTTGGTATTCAAATCGAAGCAAAAAATATATTGTCCTTCAAGAAATTCAAGCAAAAGGGTAAAATTGTAGTACATTTTGATACTCATCACAAATCAAGTGATAATTATTAAAAAGGAAAGAGATGTATACATCATGTATGTATAACTTTTTGAAGCACCTATCTTTCTGACTGACAGAAAGTTGAGTCATACTGCTTTATCTCCCTTCAACCAAGTAATATTTTTGCATCTTTCTAGCTGATAGAAAAGTTGAGTCATACTTCCTTTTCTCTGGTCAACCAAGCATTTTTTATGTATCATGTATTTATATAGAATTTTGATAATCTATGGGTACTTTAAAGGCAAGATCTGCATTGGTTAGTGCTTATTTGGCCAAATTTTGTTTGTTTGTTGTTAAAAGTTTTAGATTATGAGATGAATTTTGTTAGAAAGGTTAGAATCAACTACTTTGATTTTGTGTATCATCGGTATCAGAAAAATTCTTCTAGGAATTAACATCTGACACTCTGACTTCCAAGATATATGTCGCATACCGTTTGCTAGTATTGCCTTTTGAGCTTCATTAGTCCCTCAACATTGTGCCTCTCCTGAAGTCTACTTTATTTTATTATCTTCATAAAGCCCTACTTTACGTTATAAAGTTTACAGTCTCACCAAAATTCTCAAGTAGCCAATGACAATAAAGTCTATCACCCTATTTTCAATTGACAAACATAGGTGGATTGTTTGGTTTTTCTATTGGAAGAGAATTGATTTATACTTTGTTTTTCCTAAAATTTTTGAGTTCATGTATATATTGTATACAATGTTTCTTTTATGTTTGAGTTGTATACATCAATGTATACACAACGTTTATTATTTGATTTAGGTAAGAGCATTTCTTGATGTTAATTGTTAGTATTGATGTATGCAATAAGTATATGCATACGTTAAATTTAATGTAGGTAATTTGTGATATATATGTGATTCATGTATACAATTTTTTCTCTGAGGTTCACGTTTACATAAATATAATGAAATTTGTTAATTTAATATAATGTAAATTTGTAAATATATATTCAGTACATATATACATTTTTAATAAATTTAATATAGTGTAAACCAAAAATTTGATGTAAGGATTTGATTCATGTATTCATTGATAACTTGATATACATTTGTTTGTATTTAAATTCACAGAAAAAAAAATAAATGAGAAAGAAAGAGAGAGAGAGAGAACGTGACTCCAAATTAAAAGGGATAATATGATTAAATAGATACCTAATTTTAGGAATATAAGAAACAAAAGAAAATCCTATATGATGTAAGGATTTGATTCACGTATACATTGATAACTTGATATACATTTGTTTGCATTTAAATTCACATAAAAAAGAAATAAAAGAGAAAGAAAGAGAGAGAACACGACTCCAAATAAAAAGGAACAATATGATTAAATGGATCCCTAATTTTAGGGATATAAGGAAAAAAAATCCCTAGTTGCATCCAGTTTAGGGATATAAGGAAAAATGGAAATCCCTAATTTCAAGAATGTAGTTTTACATGAATAAGAAAAAAGAAAGATAACCTCTCTCCTATTTTGGCTATGTAGTGCCAATATTTTATGGGATAAAATTTGTCAAACACTTTTGGGTTAAAAGATGTCAATTTTATCTAAGAGTTGTATTTATTTGTCAATTCCTCATTATTAATCACCTTTCCACCACAATTAAAGGTACAATTTTGATTGAATCACTTTTCTGTGATGGTAACATTGACAATGATGATCTTAAAAGAAATGTCTTAAAGATTTCTAAAACACTTTACAAAAAGGAATCAAAGTAAAACTTCCTCAATAACGGAATTACAATATCAAAGGACATACATAAAGAAAAGAACAAGAGAATTTATGAGGTCATCGAACTATATTACTTTTTTCCCCTTTGTACAAAAGTACTAATTAATACTATCCTCAATGATTACTTAAGTAGCATTTCCTTGAAATAAATATAAGCGTACACAAATATGAAGATACTTGATAATTAATGACTCAAAGACTAAATTTGAGGAAATGAAGACTTTAACGAACATGATCCTCTTACGCCACGAGAAGGAGAAGAATGTCTATACAACTCAAGGCACATCATAAGAATTGGAAAGAGAAGATGAATTGTAATTAGGAATTCTTTTTTAAGCAATAAATAACTTTTTTTGTTGACAATAAAATATAAATATTATCATACCAACAAAATTAGTTCACCTAAAGAGCACTTAGTTGCTTAACCACCTTCTAGGAAGGGTGCTAAGCTAGCCTAAGCCTCAAGAAACTAGTTATAAGTCCTATCCACATACACCCCACATCTCCTAGAATTTTTTAATACTCTATACATGCTAATTCTCTCCCTTACTACTAACTGAACCTGTTGAAATAAGAAATAAATATCCATATTATACCATCTAAAGATTTTAGTGTTCCTTGCTATCCAAATATTATATACCAATGCCCCATAGCAGGCTGCAACATTTTCTCTTTTAAGCCTCTTCCACTGCTTCCTCTTGATCTGATGTATTGTTCCCTGCATATCTCTAAGCTGAAACTGCACTTCCAGCCAAATAGTCAGTCTGTGCCATACTTTCTGAGCCACATCACATGCTGCAAGCAAGTGAGATATGCTTTTAGGCACCAGTTGATAACACAACAAACACACATCATTATCACAAGGAATGTCAATCCTCTTTATTCTCTCTTTAGTAAGTAGTTTCCCCTGCATAGCAAGCCATAGTATAAACCTATGCTTAGGTAGGAGCACTTCACTCCAAACTATGTCAGCACCTCTCCAGGAAGGTCGATCATCTAGCAAATCACAATAACTCTTAGAAATGGAGTAGTAACAGGTGTAAGGTTATTTTTTCCTTTACTGTACTAATGCTACATTCCAAGTTTAATTTTATGCAACTGCTTCCAGTACCAACTGTAGTCTTTAGGAGGATGGTGAGTCCCAATATCCTCTCTTTCCTTCATATTGATATTGTGAACCCATTGAATCCATAGCTGGTCCTTTCTCTATTGTATCCACCATAACAGTTTACCAACTACTGTAATATTTCAAATCCAATAATTTTTTATGTTTAAACCCCTTGAGCTTTTGAACAACAAACTGTATACCACTTGACTAGGGCTACCTTCTTCTTGTCTTCAGTTCCACCCTATAAGAAGCCTCTACACTTTGCCTCTACTAGCTTGATCACAATTTGAAGGAGTAAGAAAACAGACCCCCAGAAGTTGTGCAGTGCAAAAATCACAGAATTAACTATCTGCTGTCTACCAACATAAGATAAGTGTCTTATAGCAGTGGCCTATAAGTTTTTAGTGATCTTGATGTTCAACTGATGACAATCAAGCTTAGACCACTTCTTGTGTGTTAGGGCAAGCCTAAATATCTAATAGGCGGTGATCCAATAGTAAATCCTGTAATCTCCAACAATCTTTTGTTAACATCATCAGAAATTCTAGCTAAGAAAATATTAGATTTGTCATTATTTGCAGTCAAACTAGTAGTCCTTCAGAAGTAACTTATAGCTTCCATGATCCTAGTGACTGACGCCTCAGTTCCTTTACGAAAATCATAAGATCATCTGCAAAGGTAAGGTGAGTCAGCTTACACTTCTTGCACATGGGATGGAACCTAAAGTCATGACTCTAGAAAAATACTCCATGACCAAGACAAAGAGAATGGGAGAAATAAGATCCCCTTGTCTTAGTCCTTTATTTCTTGCAAAAAAAACCACAACCCTCCCCATTAACCTTAACAGTGAAGCTAGTAGTAGTCACACACACCATGATCAGTTGAATGAATTTAGGTGAAAATCCATACCCCTCCAATATTTCTTGCATAAACTCCCATTTGAATGTATCATAGGCCTTTCTTAAATCAATTTTCACTAAGCATCTAGGATTTGTCTTCCTATTATAGTGCCTTAGAAGATCATGACACAATACCACATTCTGCACAAGGGACCTACCTTGAACAAAGACAGCCTGAGTAGTATTCACTAAGCTTGGTAATACCTTCTTCAATTTGTTACATAATAGCTTAGAAATGTACTTATATAGAGTATTGCAACATGATATAGTCCTGAATTGACTGGCTAGTTCAGGCTTCTCAATTTTTGGTATAAGTGCAATCTTAGTTGCATTCACCTGTTTCAACAACTGGCCATTTTGAAAGAACTCTTGTATTGTAACATTCATAGCTGGTCCTACTATATCCCAAGCTGCTCTAAAGAATGAACCTCCATAGCCATTTGGACCAGGACTTTTATTAGGATTAATACACCATACTGCCTACTTTATCTTCTTTGAACTTATGGGCATCAGCATCTGCATTTGTTGTTATGCAGTTAAAATAGGACCTACTCAAAAATTCTCTTACTAGCCTTAATCTTTGAGGCTCCAGCATCACCCAATAAGGATTGATAATATCTTATAAAAACTGCTGAGATTTGTGCATAATCATGATGCATCTAGCTTGATTCATCTCTTAGTTGAGTTACTGAGCGTAAGAGCTTCTTTCTCTTGATCAAGAAAATAAAGTACCTAGTGTTATCATCACCAAGTCTAATCCAGGTTACTTTTTTTTTTTGAACCAATACTAATTCTGCTAAGAATGAGGATTTTTGAAACTCCTGCCTCAGCCTTTCTTCTTTTGTTATAGTCCTACGTCCAGTGTCCTAGTTTGTAGAAGACTTTGAACTCTCTTTAGTGCATCTTTATCAATGCTCACCTATCCAACCACATTACTAAATACTACTCATGCAACTGAGTTAGTTTATTCTTCAGTACTTTAAGCTTCTTCATCACTTTAAACATGTTATAGCCTGCAATAGGAGCATCCCAACCCTCTTTCACAATCTGATTAAAGGACTTATGTGTACTCCAGACATTATAATATTTGAATGCAGGTGTCTTCCTCTTCTCATCTTGAAGCATTTTAATCCACACTGGACAGTAATCACTCACCTTCTCAGGTAAAATATGGCTCTTTACAATAGTCATATTATCCATCCAATCAATATTGACAAACACCCAATCAATCTTTAAGTAAATCCTGTCATCCTGTCTATCATTCCATGTGCATTATGCTTCAATACTAGGCAGTTCCTCTAGATGACAGTCCTTCAAACACTACTGAAACTCAGTTACCTCAGCTAAAGTAACTACATTTCCTCCCACTCTATCTTCCTTATATAAAAATGCATTAAAATCACCTGAGATCATCTGGGCCTGGTGACATCCTTGATGTATCTTCCTCAAGTAGTCCCATAATTCAATCCTCTCTTTCTTTTGATTATATGTATAGATAAAAGTAATATCAAATGTGAGTTGTTTTGGAATGTATTTAACTACACAAGTGATTGCTTGTGTAGTTTCAGACTGGACCACCACCTCAAACCAATCCTTCCTCAAAACTACCAAAATTCTCCCATTATAATGAGAATTATGATTACAATAAAAAGACCAACCAACAAACATACTTTTAGCAATACCTCCTATCTTATTAGCCTTTATTATAGTCTCGAAGAAGCATATCAATCCTACTCCTAACTTACCGTAGAGGAGCTTAACCTTCCTCTGCTTATTGAGGCCATTAAGACCTCTTGTGTTCCAATAAAGTAATCCAAACTTTACCTCTTGCAAGAATATCCTTCCCCCCATTACCAGTTTTAGTAGTTTGTTCCTTCAATTGTACATTACTATCAGCTAACTGCTGAAAGCTATTTGAAATATGTAATTATTGTTGTCTCCATGTAGTCTGTCCCTTAACTTTAACAGTATGTCCAGTAACCTGTTTAGTGTCCATTAGCTGTCTATTGCCTTGGTTCTCCTTGGTCTTGTTCTAGCCATCTTCTGGTTTCTCTGCTATATTATGTGCTTGTTCTTTTCTCTCATTAACTTTATTCTTTCTGTATATCTCATGTCCATGACCATATTTTCTACATATACCACATATAGTAGGTTTCCAATCATAAGCAGTCTGTTGGTCCACAATTTGTTCCTTTTCATTCTTAAAATGCACTTGTTCTGGTAAAGGCTTACCAATTTGAACCTCCACAAGTAATTTAGCAAAGTTCAGGCCATTCTTCTGCTCAGTGTTCTTATCCACCATCAGTGGCTTACCCACAAGGATCCCAATTTAACTTAGAGTCTTTGTAGTCCAATACTTAAACTCCAACCTTGGCATTATGATCCATATAGGCACTGAGAATAACTCTTCTTTATAAAAGTACATCTTAGGTGTCCATGCTTTCACAATGAGGGGTTTACTGTCAAAGTGATGAATACCACCATGAAGAGCTTCTAATTTGCCCTCTGCATTGTTGAATCTGACCAGCACAACTCTATTCCTCATCATTGTAACTTTTCTTATTCCTAATTTTCCCCATTTTCTTTGAACATATCCGTTCAAAACACTGACTGGGGGATGTGCTCCCAGTATATACCATACTGTGGCATTCTTCCAGTACTCGACCTCTGAATTAATATCATCTTCTTCAATTTCCACCAGCAACATCTCCCTTGCCTTAACAGGTTTGATGTAATCCAGCTTGAAACCAGCATTTGACACCTTGGTGATAACAAAATCATCCCAAATAGAAGCCCTAGGTACCTCTACCTTTTTCGCAGAGTCCTTACTTGTACTTTCCTGCATACTCTCCACTTCACCAGCCCATGATTGTGGTGATGACCTAATGTTTAACTATTCCTGCACATTATCTCTCAGAGCTTGTGCCTTCAATTTTTGTTGCATTATCCTTGCAATTTGAGCAGGCTATATGGTTCCTTCTTCATTAACCCTCGATTCCTGAATTTTCGTTGTTATTGCGACTTGTGTGCTCGAGCTTCCTCCAACACTACTAGCCTTGGTCACCTTACTCGATGTTTCCCCTATTTCCCTACTCAAACTTCCAATCTCACTTTAGACAAAAGTGTTCATAGTAGTTACTGTTTCATTGCCGATCACCTTCCACCCCACTCTTTTACACTCCCTTGTTCCCCCCACTGTTGTTGTGAGCTTGCTATGACCAATTCCCCCTGAAATCGTAGTAGGAATCAAAGCTTTTGCTCACCTTCTCATGGTGTGCGTACGTTAAGCTAACGTGCACTTGGAGAGGAAAAAAGCTTTATCAATATAGATCATAATCAGTTTCAAAATAATAAGAGTGTTATATTATGACAAGTATTGTACGTCAATCTTTAATCATGGTTTTTTTTAAATTTAATAAGAGAAGCTTTTTCAATGCTAACTTGATCAAAGTAAATTATAATCAATTCACTGATACATTTTTTTTTTTTAAAAAAAAGAAATAGCGATGTAGTTAAAAAGATATAGCCGAAAAGTGCATGGATCGACCTTTGTAGGAAAATAACATAAAACCACCAAAGCATAGGTGCACAAAATGATAATAAAGTAAGGTGATTGTTTAACACTTTACAAGATAGAATTGACATACGTTATATTATAATAGCGCATGCACGTAATTAAGCCATTGTTATGTAATAATGAGGATTATGTTAAAAGCTGGTTGAAATAAGAAGGAACTCTGTCACATGGTAAAAGTATAATTTAGTATGTTAGGTACAATCTTTTTTATTAGTTTGTCATAATTAAATAGACAAGGGTGGTGTGAAAATTAAACAAAAGGTATACCAGACCTTCTCCAAAGGGTATTGTTAAGCCATGATTATGTCCCAGAGGGCAAGGTCAACTTTCCAAGCTACATCTACATTTTTCTAACCAAATAACATAAACAATTGATGGATAAAGAAAAGGATTTAAATTATATACTTAATCGTGCGAAGAAATTTTTTATTATCTATAACAATAGTTTTGCATACTAACTTTAATTTTACGGGTTATCAATCCATATATATTTTTTAAAAAAGTAGAAGCTAACTGCAATTAGATTTTAAATGATATGGAAGCAAAAATATTTTTGTAAGAAAAGGGTAAGGCAAGAGTTGGACAAAAAGAATTGAAAGAATTAATGTCTACCTACCAAATTCCCTTTTTTGTTTTGTTTTCTAGTTAGTGGGCATGCTTCATATAACAATTTTCTACTTCTTGTATCATCATAATATGGACACTACAATGCCCCTCACGTCATTGACACCTTTCTCTTTACTATAGCTTGCTTCAATGACCACACATCATTAAGAAATTTTTTTTGTATTGATTAATAATACACATGCACTAATTTGACATTATGATGGATCACATCTTTAATAAAAATACCAAAATCAATTGAAAAAAAAATAATTCCCAATTTAGGTATTTTACTTTGATGGAAAAAATAAAGGAGATTCAGTATTCATTTTATCAAAAAAAAAAATGTATGCGTAGTTGTTCCATATCCATCTAGATTTCCTCACTACTCGTTTATAGTAGCCCAGTGTAATTGCGATAAGTCGAGCAATGAAAGAAGTGTAAAGCAAAACTCTTAATTAACAGCCCAAACTTTTGATTGAATACAACATGAGTTAGAAGTTTGCTAGACTAATTAAGAAATGAGCAAAATTATGTTAATTTCACCCATTAGCCAGTTTTTCATGATACTATTTAAAGTTATAATCAGTTTTTTTCTTCAAATTATTCAACATACAGCTAACCAGAGCGGGTAAACTTCAGATGAAAATATTGTTGCTGCGCTTTTCCTTGCAGCATAGAAGGAATAGGAGTTCCATGTCCATCCATGATGTGGTTTTGTCTGTCCAATTTTTTTTTCCAGTTTACCTCTTGAGAATTTGTTCTGTTATATAAGATGAACTAGAAATACGTAAGACCCTTGTTGAAGCTCGAAGGTTTGAATAAATGAAGATTCTTGTTTACTCAGTATTCAAAATCTGAGGTCTTGCAAAGATTCGTCTCGTTATATTTCTGGCAATTCATAATTGTACTTGCAATCTCTACGCTATACACCAATTGATTATTAACTAGTAAATTGAAGTTAGGCTTGATGTCTGAAGTTTGACATGCCAAGTTAAATATCGGATAAAGATGTATGAAGTTATGGGAATTTTGGGCCATTCCAGACAAAGATGCGTGAAGTTTTGGGATTTTTAGCCCAAATTCTAGATAAAATTATCTAAAGTTGTAAGATTGTCAGACCAAACTTCAAACAAAATATCTAAAGTTGGCTTGCATAAGCAATATGCCACAATTTAGCAAAATTAATCACTTCAAACATAATTTTTCTATAACTATGGTCGCGTTTGCTTTTAATGTGACTAAACTTACAAAAAATTATACACTACTACAATGGCTTAAATAGGTTACTGAAGATCGGCTATCTGTACACTTACCCCTCGAAAGTTAGGAATGACTTCGATTAAAATTGAAACTATCAGGTAGCCAGTTTTAAGACAACTAATTGGGACATCGCCATGTTTGCAAAGTTGTTCGAAAAAAGCCATAGATTAAAAGTAATTGAAAAATAAAGCAACATAAACTTTAAGAAATTTACAAGTATCTTGTTAAAATTGCTACAGGTGAAATTGTCATGACCCGAATTTCAAGATTCGTGATAGCACCTACTCCGACCAAATCACAGTAGGTAAGCCTGACCTACTAACTCAGAAAAATCCAAATAAAGAATTTAATTTCACAAAACAGAACATAATAATTAAAGTAAAATATCTCCAACAACAAATCCAGAAGTCAAAAAGTACAACATCAATCCCAAGATTCAGTGTCACGAGTATATAGAGACTCTAAAACAACAAGTAGTAATCCAGTACATACAACTTTGTCTCTAAAATAAAATAAGAACATAAAAGTAAGGATAGATGTAGCATGGGGACGACTCTAAATAAAAGTTCACCGCGACTTCAAAATACTCTGAGAAATACTCGATCAGGAACCTTGAGGGGTATTCATACAAGGATATGCACTAAAAGTATACAGAAAAGTAGGAATGTGTATGGTTCACTTATACTCAGTAGGTATCGTAGACCGACTGAGCTCAAGTGGGAAACTATGGTAGTTAAAGAATATAATTAAGTAATTACACCCACGAACAAAAAAGTATCAACAGTTATACTGATGCATAATTCATCTCAACCACAACAACAACCCAAGAATATAATACAATGCAATGCAATGAAGTGATATGGTATGATATGCAATGACCATAGTACACTGCTATACACTTTTCGAGCATACAACTTCTAAGACAGGACCCAGAAGGGATTCACAATACATATACCATCATTTCCAATAAATAGAACTTGTTGACATATCCTTTCATCAAGTTGTCTCACAATCTCATATCGCTTGTCAGACCGTTCATCGGTCAAGGTTTTAGAAGTTGATTCATTTTCTTTCACAATCATTGTTTCTAATAGTACCAATTTAGTAATTCATGAGATGAGTGAATGTGCATGATTATGATAAATTCAACCCAGATAAATATCAAAGTGTATGGAAACAGTTCAATAATACGATGCAAGAATCATTCTCTCCAATTCACAAATGAATCATCAATACAAGTTCCCACATGGGCATCACAATAATAACTCAACACATCTATTATCATAATCAACATAGGTCCCCCCACAGGCATCACAATATTACAAATCAACTTAATAACCATAATAGTACTATGTTACCCATCTCATATCATACTTTACATGATAAGTCCTCATCCAAGCAATGTTTGAAAGAATTTAAGCCATAAACTACCTAAAAGCTGAAATGCAAGCCTGAAACACTCAATACAAACCTTTCCCTTATGAGCGACCTTAAAATGCTTTAAATCTATCAAAAATAGATTCTACATATAATTACGAGTCTAATGATATTCATATTGCCAAGGTTCTAGACCAGGTCTGAAAAGGCAACCCAAAAATCAACCTCAAGAACCTAAGGGTAAGATTGGAATTTTAAGAGAAAACCAATTTACTCATAACCCAAGGAGTTCAAATCTAAAACTTTATCATAAAAGGGGTTCAAATCGAGTTTGAAATAGTCAAAATATCATACTTTAGATTTATAGTTCCAAAATTAAGGTTGAAAAATAAAAATTTGAGGATGAAATCATGAACTAATCATTGGAGAATGTTAAATTAGTGATATAGAAACTTACCCCATGAAGAATTATCAAAAACCACCTTTTGAATTTCCCCAAATTCTGTTTTCAAAGCTCAAAAACTAAGTTATGGAGTTAATGGCCAAAAAGGGTAGTTAATCTTGCCAGGAGACATTTACTCATTGCGATCATGGTTAAGATCTTCACGATTGTGACGTTGACTACATTTGGTCATTGTGATCGTGATGGTCCTATCACGATCACGTAGGCCAAAGCATACCCAACCCGAACCCCTAAAAACCTTCTTTATGAATGCGGGTAGGTCACCACAATCGCGATGACCATATTTCCCTAGCCTTCACGATTGCGAGAGGCTTGTCACGAATATGATTAGTGCCATGCACCCAGACCAGAACTGGTGCACCAGTAGTTGAAAAGATTAAGAAATGTTCTGAATGGACCCTCGAGATTTATTTGGTATCCCACAAAAATAAACCAACTATGCTATTATGCTAATTTTGACATTCCAGATTCAATGGAACCAGAATATCCAATGGAGTTTGTTTTCATAGAATGTTGATCGAATTCAACCATAGGCCAAACTTTCCAACATCTTGTCTAAACACTCAAAATCACACCGAAGGCGTTATGACCCAAACCAACCATGCTACTAACTGAAAATTGATGTTCCAGAACTGATGGAACTGGTGAAATTATTATACGATGCTAAGATCTCCTAATGTTGACCAAAGTCAACTTTATCAACTTAAGAAACTTTTAAAAGGATAATCTTGTATAAAATCCAACCAATTACTTCGGGAACCACACCACCCACTCCTGCAACTCACAATTACCATATAACAACTACATGAAGGGTAAAATGATCAAAACACAAAAAGTTCCAAAAATTGCTATAAAGGTTGTTACATCATCCACCACTAAAATACACGTTCCTCCTCAAATGTAAAGACAAGAAAAGTACCTAAATCGATGAAAAACTGGGGGTATCTACTCCACATATCAAACTCAATCTCCTACATAGCCTCCTCCACAGGAGGGTGCCACCACTAAACTTTTACTAAATCAATATTTTTGGATCTCAACTTTCTAGTCTACCTATCCAAAATAGTTATAGGCTCCTCCTCTAAACACAAATTCTGATCCAAATCCAAAAAATCCCACTAGATCACATGAGAACCATTCGAATGATACTGTTTCAACATCGAAACATAGAAAATGGGATGCACAATTGAAAGACTCGAAGGTAACGCCAACTCATAGGCCACCTCCCTAACACGACGAAGAATCTAGAAAAGGGCCAATAAACCTTGGAATAAACTTGCCTTTCTTCCCAAACCTCATCACACCCTTCATGAGTGATACCTTCAACAAATCTCGCTCACCTTCCATGAACTCTAAATCATGAAATCTATGGTCCACATAGATCTTTTGCCTGCTCTGGGCTGTCAAGAGCCTATCCTGAATCAATATCACTCAATCCATTGAGTCTTATACTAAGTTTGTGCCCCAAGGTCTCTCCTCAAAGGAATCAAACCACCCCACTAGATACTATGCCTTCTTTCATACAAAGCCTTTAATAGTGCCATATGAATGTTCAAATGATAATTTTTGTTGTAGGCGAACTCCACCAATGGAAAAAATTGGTCCCAATGACCACCAAAATCCATCACACAATCTTGGAGAATATCCTCTAACACATGAATAGTACTCTCTGACTGACTATTGGTCTAAGGGTGGAATGCAGTGCTCATCTCCAATTGATTACCCAACTTTCGCTGCATAGAACTTCAAAAGTGCAAAGTGAACTAAGCACACCTATCTTATCTTATAGAAATGTTCACACTATACAATTGAAATATCTCTGGAATGTATATTTTGGCTAGCTTCTGTGCATTATTGTTCATCTTCACAGGTATGAATTGCACTGATTTGGTCAATCTGTTCATAATTAGCCAAACTGAGTCAAACCCCACGGTCTGGGGTAACTGATGTACCATGATTTTATGGTACTTTCGATGCTTAAAACCTCAAAATTATGCATGTTCTTACATAAATTATAGTAGATATGATGTGTTTTTGTGTGTTTATGTAGAAAAACAAGTCCCAAAAACTAAAGTTGGAAAACAAGCTGAAAATTACTATGCATTGAATTATGGAAGTAGAGAATGAGTTGTTCATTTAGAGTACAAACTGTACTCACTCTTGTACCGATGATCAGAGAATGTGGAAATTCAAAGTTTATACCACAAATCATCCAACAACTAGTGAACAAATAGTACGTGTCGTACTCTTGGCCATAGATAGAAGTTTCGAAGAAGTGAAATTTATCCCAGTAGTACGAGTCATACTATGACTCTCACGACCTATGACATCTACAACACAGGTCAGGTCTGTAACATGGACTTGTAGGATGGATTCCAAAAAAGATGTAATATAAGCTCAAGACTAAGAGTCAGACCACAAGTAGTAGTCCTAGACCGCGAATCGTGGAATGACACGTAGGAACTGAGAAGTTTTATTGATTTTTGGAAAACCATGAGTAGAGATCTTCAGAACATGAGTCATACCTTTAATGTATGAGTAGGACGTTGCTGACGAGCCTACAATCCTATTTTGTTTAGGACAAAATTTATTTTGTTAATAAATACTTTCCTTAGGTTTTATTTACAATTTATGCACCCAAAACATATTGTTACATTTTTGTATTACTTGAGAACATAACTCTCTTTGGTTTTTGAGCAATAACGTTCGTTAATTCTTAATTATTGGATTTGTTTTTATAATTTAAGATTCTGGAATTCATCTATTCTTCTCGTAGGTTCATAATTATGTTTTCTACCATAAATTATGGTTTTGTTCTTGCAAATATGAGTAGCTAAATCCCCAAATTTCACGACCTGAGTTCACTGGTCATGATGACACCTACTATATCCCACCAGCAGGTAAGCCAACCCATAGTCCAGAATAGCTAGTAACGGGCTAATAAGAGAAATGAAAATGAAAACCAAATAAAAAGGAGAAAAAAAGCCAGGAAAAAGTAAATATTCCTCAAAACTTAGTGAGGTCAGTACAAGAGTCACTAACAAAACAAGAGTACAAGGTAAACATGATATATAAATGCAAAATTGTCTTTGAAATACAAAATAAAGATCAATTCAGCAATGACGGAGAGTAGGAACAACTTCAGATGCCAGGAGCTCACCCTAAATCCCCGATCCATGGCATCTCCGTATGATGCATATGTCAGCTGCAAGAATTCATACTATGATCTGCAGGGTGCAGAAGTGTATTATGAGTACCAAACACATGGTACTCAGTAGTCATCAGCCGACTGAGCTCCAAAGATAATACAAGTATAGATAGCAAGTAAGGCAAGAATATACATTATAGACAACTAGCTAAGAAACAAAAACAATAAGGATAAAAGAGAGATAAAGATAAACTACCGTAATCTTCAAGTAACTACGGATGGGAGTGCAATACAATAGGTAGCTAGACAATATACGTTAGCAGAGTAAAGAAAGGGATATACAATAATAGTACGAAGAAAGAAGGTGATATATAATAAGAGTAGGTAGAGAAGAAAAATAATATACAATATTACTATATATAGGGAACCAGACACGAAGGTACTAACCTGAGGGAGCTAGCTTGACAGCCTAAATATCACAAGGATCATAAATAATAAGCGATCTAACTCTAGCACAATGATAGCATTTAACCCAAAATATGGATAATCACAAGGTTCATAATATAAGAGGGTAAAAGAACTTAGAAGCGTACCTAAAACCTCGGTTACAAGTCCATAACTAGCCTGTCATAGTCTATACAGTAATACTCAAAATAATAATACAATCGGATAAGCCCGGACAAACAATAACCTATTTGGACCCTCATAATCCTGATAAAAACAATCATTCAGCAAACAACAAACATAACCTATACCTATCCAGCCCCTCATAAGACCGATAGGTATAAGTGCCAAACAACTATACTCGTGATAGGCAATGCATATGAATAAATTAATGCAAGGAAAATCCAATACTACCAACCAACTGAGTGCCATATCGTACCAATTATATACACCTCCTTTGGCTCTCCGGCTCAAAAGGCAGGACCTATGGGGTATCCCTTCTTCTGACATATGGTTCCTAGATAGAGGGACCCATAAGAAACTCGAGATATTTGTATATACCGCTTGGTCCCAAACCAGAAATTCCAATAATAAACCATAACAAATCTACTCCATCCAGTACTGGAGAGAAGTAAGAGTATAATAATTTTTTGTAATCGAATCGAGGTTAAATAAGTAGAAATCCATAAAATCCAATGCCCAAGATCGAATCTAGGACTAAAATGGTAGAATAGTGTAGAAAGGATTGGGATCTCCCTCAAACAAAATGAGTAAATAGTGGATCAAGAATGGATCGAAGTCTATCTCGGTCTATGTTTCCAAAATAGTATGCTTAGTGTAACAGGTCATAAACCAATAATAATGATGGTGCGACTTCAGTTTCAAAATTAGTTTTAAAAGTGAAAATGTGGGAATAAATTCCTTTTTAGAAAGCAGTAGTAAAACCAAAGTTTTAGTTGGAATTGTACCACTAAATAAGCATGAGCAAGCATAAATGTATGCATGCCATCACCAGCATCCAAACAATAGGAAATAAAGCTCTTATGCATCTATAAACTAAGCCACGTCTCTTTTAAAGCATAGAGAACTAACCTGGTATCCAACTGATCTAATATCCAAGGCCTCAGGCCCAACAATATACAAAGTAAAAGGATATCAATATTAAAATCGGAAAGCTAAGGTAAATAAGGGCATCAAGCTACTGGAAGGGTCTAATCAAAGAATATAGCCCAAATCACTATGTGTTACAATAAATCTAATAATAGGGATCCCTAATGTCAACGTAAGATCAAAAAAGTATAATCAAGCTTAACATAACCCTATAGCTATAGCGGGTATTCTAGGCTAAGGCTCAATTACAATTCTATTTTAAAAATCCCTTAAAAAGGTCAAACCAAGATACAACTAGCTATTACCCTATTATATGACCCTTACCTAGCATGCAATTTATACAACACATAATCTCATAGAGAAGAGTAGACTGTAGCCTACCTCATAGCTGAACAGCAGTCTTGAACCATCCATGAACTACTCATTTTTGCTCCTCGAACTTTAAATGATTTTATGCTATCAAAATCATAATCTAGGCGTTAATATGAGTAAAACAAGATCCATATTGCAATATAAAACACCAGGCCAAAAGTTGGGTCAAAAATAGGCTCACGTGGCCCGCTAATGAAATTCAAAAATTGAATCCGTCATGAGGTTCCTCGAAGGATAAGGAATGCATGATCAAAAATTGAGCACAAATGGAGTCTCAATTTGGTCTCAAAACGGCCCTAAAAGCTAAGGAAAACAAGAGTGAAAATCAAGAATTAAATGGAGAATTAGGCAGAAAACTTACAAATAAATTAATGAGAAATAATCACCTCAATGTTTAAAACTCAAACCCATCTCCAATCCAAGATTATGCTACTATTTTCGAGCTCCAAAGGTCTCTAATGGAGTTTTACGCTTAGAGAAAAAAGGTTGAAATGAAGGAAAAGAAATATATAGAAGCATCAGTGATGGACGCTTAAACGGCCAAATGACAACTTTAGCGGTCATAGCTTAAGTGCCCAAAGGGCCACTTTAGCAAAACCTTCCAGGCTTTCCATCCTCCGCTTAGTGGTCCTCAACCGCTAAAGCTTCTACCGCTTAAGCGGTCACTAAGCTACTTAAGTGACTGAACCAACAAATTGGCATCAACCAATTTTGCTAAGTCCTAACAGACTCCGATGGGGTGCTCAAGATTCATTTGGAACCCCATGCACACAAACTAACTATGCTACCCAACCAAATTTAACATTCTAGACTCAACAAAGCTATCAAAATTTCCATTTGAGTTTATTTTGACAAAATTTGGGTCCCACACCTACTGTCCCATTTTTTTTAAAATCAACCCAATAGCCCAAAATGAGTCTGGAAGCTTTGAGACTCAAACCAAGGGTCCCCCTAAGCCAAATCAATATTTTGGAGATAACAAAACTTTCAAAATTCTCATCCAAGGCCGTTTACTAAAAATTTTGACCCAAGACTAATTTCTCAACTTCAAAAGCTCTGAAATAAGAAAATGGGCTTAAAACCCAAATGAAATGCCCGTGAATCAAACCAATGGTTCCAAAAAGTCATAAAGGACTTGTAGCTACTATAGGAAAGCATGAAATGTAGAAAATGTATGGAAATGGAGAAAATAACCTGGAGGGTCATTACACATAACTAGGATTATGGGAACCATAATGAATTAACAAAGTAGGTTAAAATATTTAGTGATTCTTAAATGGTGTTCATTCATGTTTGTTATTCTTTTTATATTGATAAATTTTGAATGGTTGCAACCGTTAGAACTCATCTTAATTGTTAACTTGCTTGATGAAAGAGGTGTAAAATAGGAAAAGAGATTAACAAAAGAGATTTGAGGCTACTAACCATGATATAATAGCTTGAGGCTTGATGGGAAATCTAATCTGAGATTAAGGATAAGGATCAAGATTCAAACATCTATAGACTAAGAGGTAATTGTAGTGATATTCATCTAATTAGGGTCAAGAGATGTTTAGGTAAATCAATCTCACCAATTTTACACCATAAGCACCGAGATAGATCACTAGTACGCTATGCTTACTAAGTTATAAAATTATAGAAAACACAGTTCTGGTCCATTCTTTATTGATACAAATAACATTCTGATACTCTGTTACTTGGTTACTAAATCTTACAAACTATTAATTGTCACTTTACAATTCCCCTTCACAAATAACTGACTACTAGTTTAAATCACCATATTGAACTAGTTTCTAGCCATATTCCCTCTGGGACCGACCCTATCCTAGTTGTATTCTCTATTTGATCAACGACCGTGTTATAGTTTATTATGAGATATAATTTTAGTGACATCAAATTTTATAGCCATTGTTGGGGAAATAATTTATCAACTGAAAGATATGGATGAGTTTTGACTTAGAGATTATGAAAGTGCAGCCCTCTACAAGGAAAATATGAATTTATATCATGACCAGAAGATTGAGAAGTGAGAATTTAGTTTGGGTGATTTGGTCTTATGATTCAACTCAAGATTTTGTTTGTTTCCTAACAAGTTGAGGTCTAAGTGGTCTAGGCCATTTAGAGTGGTATACGTGTTTCCGTCTGGTTCTATCGAGCTGTAGAATCATAAAGGTCAGTCGTTCAAGGAAAATGGCCAACGTATGAAACTATAGCTGGGGGGCAACTAACAAGATAAAGGTAGTTGAAGAGGTACACCTTGATAAAGTCTGAGTAATCAAGGTAGTCGAGTCATGTCGCGATGTTAAAGTAGACATTTCTTAGGAGGCAACCCATGGGGTACCTTTGTGAAGTCTGAGTAATCAAGGTACCTACATCATGCCGTGACATAAAATCAAGAACTTCTAGGGAGGTAACCCACGGTGTTTTATTTTGGTTTTACCTTTATTTTAAGTTTAGTGTAGGTTTGATGTTTGTTTAAGAGTGCATATAAGACTTGAACAAGAAAAAAAATGAAATATTAAAAAAAAATAGGGACAACGAGCCATTGCATGAGTCATACTATACTCTCACGACTCGTGGTTCTCTTCATGGACACTGGAACCAAAGTTGGAAAATTCAAGGGTGGAACTATGGTTAGTTTTCATAAATCATACTCTCAAAGAATGAGTCGTGAACCTAATCATACTATTTGACCCAAAATTGCATCCTTTTAGAATAAGATACCACGAGCTTCAGTATGATACTTACTTTCATTTCACGGGTCATAGTGTTACTCATGGGAACCTGGTAAAAATAGTTGCAAAATTACTAATTTATGGGACATAGTATGAATTATGGTCCCATATCACGAGTTGTACTTTTCAATCCATAGGTCCCAGGTAAGTTCCTTAACCTATCAACTCATAACATGCATGCACAACTCATGGTCTCTTACCATAAGTCGTAAGATGAGTCATGGTGAGTAAGTCAATTTTAAAATTTAATCATGAGCCAACCTAGTTCCACCCCTTTTGCCTCATAAGACCTAATCCACCTACCCGATACCCATAATCAACTAAGTTTAAATGGATAATCACTTTCTCTATCACTTAATTTACAAATTCCCTTAATTTTCTCCTCAAATCACTCCCCCACTCCTTCCATAATTATAACTCCTCCACACTCTTTTCATTCCATCACAAAAATATTCCATCATTGTTTCACCAATCGTTCCATAATCTTCATCTACTGCCAAGCATCAATTTACTCACTTTGTTTCTCAATATTTGCTCAAAACAAATCTCATTAAAATATAGGCTTTATTTTTCATCCTTAATTGAAATTTTGTTGATAATTGCTTGAACAAGGGTTTAGTT
The DNA here is from genome assembly GCA_031232105.1 of Capsicum rhomboideum. Classification (NCBI taxonomy): domain Eukaryota; kingdom Viridiplantae; phylum Streptophyta; class Magnoliopsida; order Solanales; family Solanaceae; genus Capsicum; species Capsicum rhomboideum. The sequence continues at coordinate 85,808,280 of CP124715.1, forward strand.
TTTGATAATTAATGCATAGCAACCCTATTGGATGATAATAAGTGAGTGAATTTAGTCTTATTTGATAATGTATATGTATGGTGTGTTAATTACTGTGTGATTACTTGTTCATGAGTGAATTAGCCTATAAACATTATTAAAAATTTTGAAGTATGCTGAATTTGCTGATTGTTGGCTTAGGTATTCATACCCATTAAGTCGACGGGTATTATGATCTAAAATTTGTCTCAAAAATAAAGCACGGTTTTTTTTTCCCACCCAAATCCCAACAATCTTGATTGTTAATAATAAGGGTGAAATCTGAGTATCTCGAAGTGCGTTAATGTGAAAATGGGAGAAATATGGAAAATTCAATGATTGTACTTTATGTATGGACTATTTTGAATGATTAAAGCTTGATAATTTAACTCCACTCTGAATTTATAACCTTTTGAAACATTTTCACTTCTTGTAATCTTAACATAGAATGAAAACACCAAGTTTCGAACCTCAAAAGTTTAAAAAAGGGCCAAGAACACGAAGAACAGTTGACTTCATGACTCGTGGTTTCACACTACGAGTCGTGGTATCAATCGTCGTACCTATTCTAAGGTGTTAATTTTCTGTTTAGGGACCACAACTAACAATACGACTCATACTTTCAAGTCACGAGTTGTAGTGTGAGTCGTGGTAACCTGGGTAAAACCTTCACTTTTATGGACTCTAATTCACGATTCATCTATGGGTCGTGGTCTCAGACCACAAGTTGTAGTTTGACTCGTACTAAGAAGGATGAAAATTGACAGTTCTGGACTCTTAATTATGAGTCGTGGTATGAGACAATGAGTCATTGTTCGACTCGTACTGAGTGGGGTTATATAATGGATTTTTGGATTCTTGTTCAAGAGTATGTGTTAGTCATGAAGTGACACTATGACTTGTGAACTTGTTTGTATTGTCAATCTGTTAACATGTATTTTTGTTTTCATTTATTTGTTTCATGGGTCTAATCTTTTCACCTAAAGGTACAATGCCTCCCAAAAAACTAAGCAAGGGGGAAGATCTACACCAGCTAAATGGGACAATAATTTAGTGGATGAATCTAGTGGTTCCAAGGAGCACTATGAAGTTTCCCAAGAATAATCATAAAATGAGCCTCAAACTTCGAGGCTGAGGACAAGAGAGTAAGTTGAGGCTCAGGCTATAGATCAAGCACAGGCTACCCCTCCCCAGTCTGAAGACGGAGAGGGATCATCTGGGTTATCTAGCAGTAATGAGCCTACGTCTCGTGAATCAAGATCTAAGAGTAGAACTCATGATGAGAGTTCTAAGGCCTAGACTTCCTCCGACAAAATGAGGAGACAAGAAGAGAAAAGACATAATTAAGCCCATTATATAAAGGATGTTCGATGGATGATTTCAGTCATGTGGCTATCTATCATCAAAATTTGGCCCTAAAAGACAATGGGAATGTGAAAAGGAGCATCTACAAAAAACCATAAATCCAAACTATTGGGTTGAGTGAGATGCCAGAAATCAAAGAGTTATTCGACTAATACATGCTCAGTTAGATGGGAACAACTCTGGGCTAGTATAGATAGGTAATGGTATGAGAGTTATATTCTGTGAATGCAACCACTTTAAATAACCAGACTCTGAAAGGGCAAAATTTCAAGAGTTAGCCTGTACTAGATATAATGAAAGTTTGGGGTAGGCATATGGATATTTCTAATTACACCATTCAATACCTCTCATTTGGCCCTAGTTTTTAGGCCCCTACAAATGTTTTTGAATATACATACAATGCTAATATGGGGAAATATGTGAAAAAGATGTCACACAAGGAGAGGCTAAAGAAGTTTTTTTGGATTACAAGCAAAATCACTGAGAAGAAAGAAGACGTTGATTGGGTGGTTAGCAAAGGGTAGATTACAAAGGTTTCTTCAAATTTTTCTGCCAAGTTTTGGAGGTCCATTGTGCAACATAGGTTGGATCCAACCAACAATGATAACACCTTGACTCTAAATCATGTAGTTTTAGTGGCAAGTATTAGTATGGGTATGCCCTGAACATAGCCCGATATATTATGAAGTAGATTTGAGAGCGTGCACTTAAGTACAACACAAACATTCCATTCTCTTGCCTTATCAATACCCTATGTGACCAAGCTGACATATTGGTCTTTACAGGGATTGATCAGAGTATGGAGGTGACTCAGATATAAAAAATTAGTTTGATTCACAATGATGTGAATCCTATTGATTGAATGAATGCCCAACCTTTGAGTTGTTCTAGAATTGGATTATTTAAGGGGATGATGGATGGGAGTGAGCAGGTTGATCCCTCCATCTAGATTAAGCATATTGACATGATTTTCACTGAGATATAGACAGAGACTGCAACCACTGAGGCTGACTCTATCGTAGCTATCACTATAACCCCTACTCTAATTTCTACTCTAGCACTATTAATTTCCCACCCGTCTTTCACTGGTATGATTATAGTTACACAGGATTTCCTTCAGGGTTTAGTGAGGCATCAATCCCAATCAGAGAAGCAGTTGGAGTAGCTAATGAAGAAATTGAAGCCATGGGTATGGACTTTTATTGAGCCTTCAAAGGCTAGATAGAAGATGACACTTAATTAGTCTGTGTGAGATTTTCATGGATGCATGGATGAATTTGAAGTAAGGATTAATAAGAGGATTTAGGTTCTACAAGTCCTAGAGTGGGAGAAGATGTATGATGAGCTTGCTTAGTTATGAGCATAGGTTACATCATTGTCTATGTGATACACTCATGTGGTTCTAACTCTTACTATCCCTACCATTGAGGAGCAGGATGAGACTTTGTTTGATCTATTTGAGCATAATGAGCCCTCTACTAATAAAAGAAAGAGAAAGAAGAGTGAGGATAAGGGTGAGGTGAGTGACCCACAGAGGGTGCTCAAGAGATCTTAGAGAGAGGTTCATGTCACCTAATGAGCCTCTTTAGATAAGCATAGGTAGCTTAGGAGGAGGTTATTGAGTAGGATAGAGGAGCGCCATAAGTACGACACCTGGAGGTGCCAGTTTTACTTAAGGTTAAGACCTTTCGGTCGAGCCTTGACCATTGAGTGTGCTAGGAACCACGACAGGTGAGGATAGTGCTGGGACTGTATCTATAGACCCCAAGTTAACTCTAGAAACTTTCACCTAGGGCACCACAGGTAAGTCCTACTTTTCTTATTTATAGTTTTATGCATTAGGGACAATGCATGTATTTTAATGGGGGTGGGGGTACTTGTATCTGTGTCCATTCAAGGGTTTTTCTTATCATGTTTCTTTTTCCCAAGGGTGTTTTAATTTTTGTTAAACCAACATGTTTAGGTATTTTTTGTTTTGTTTTTTTGTGTTTTCTTTTTTGTTGTTTGATTAGGTAGAAGAAAATTAGGAGAACTTAGGGTAGTCAAGAATAAGCAACTGGCATATGTAAATACTGGTTTTTGAATAAAGAGATTGTGAAATTGGAGACCCCTCCAAAATTTTTGTTGTGTGCTTCATTGCTTTGATATACTAACCTTTAAGGCTCTTTGCATGACGTTATGATAATTGATATGATAATCAGTGCTTAAGATAGGGCATGAACTTAATAGCTCGTAGTTAATAGTGTTATCCCGTGCCATGTGTGTTTGAGCAATATTACTTATTTCTTACTTTGTATATACAATCTAGAACTTACCTGTTTAGTCTTAATAATGTTGTAGGATAGTTTGTTAGGAAATTATCATAGGCCTTTTATGAATAAAGTTCACTTAGCCTAAATGACTGACCAAATAATGAAATAACCCCTAGAGCCATGTTTTGAACCTAAAATAGCCTTTAGTTTGATTAGACTATTCACCTTCCCAGTTTTGTTCTGAATCTTTGTATTGGCCCTCGTACCTCCTTGGACACTAAACCTCAACTCAGGCAAATCACCTAAGTTGAGGGTAGCTACTAAAGGGTAGATAAAAAATGAAGTTGGGTATGAAAAGAAAAATCTTGTCATCAAAAGTAAAGTGGGTATGGCATGTGTTGAAAAATAAAGAAAAGAAAAAAAAGTAATTGAAAGTTTGAAAAATAAAAATAAAAAAGGATTTAAGTTAGAAATAAAGCCACAACCACTGCTAAAAAGAAATAATAGGAGAAAAGGAAGGAAAAGAGAAAGGTCAAAGTTGAATGAAGTTAGCGTAGTACCAAAGAGGGTTGAGTCACTTATCCCAAATCTACCATAACATCCTCAAGACTACATCATAAGCTAAGTAAAGTTCTATATTCATCCTAAATTCAACTGTCTGAAAGCAGAAGTGTAGAGAATAAGGGCAAGCCTTTAGTTTGTGTACATGCATTGTTTGAACTTCTTTGTGAGAGCGATCACATTTATTTTGGTCCCGATTTCATTGAATCATGTGTGTGTGGGACTTATTTGTTGTGAGAGAACTAGGGTAGTATTGTCTAATTGCTGGTTGTGGGGTTGTGTGTCACTTGTGTATGTAAGATTGTCCATTAATAGCACGATATCATTCATAGATCCTTTGGTGTTAGTTTGATGAGTTTTAATTGTGGACATTTGTTTTATTTTGTAAATTGCTGGAAGTTTGAACTTGTGAAATATGTGTTTCCAAATGCCATGTGACTGCCATAAATCTCTTAGGTTTATTTAAACTTAAGGGTCGTGTTATTTTTTTTTGTTGCTTGAGGACAAGAAAAAGTTCTATGTTGAGGGTGTTGATGTACCAAGATTTTATGGCACTTTCGATGCTTAAAATATAGAAATTATGCACATTATTGAGTGTGTTTTATTATTTATGATGTGTTTATATGTGTTCGTGCAGGAAAACAGGTCTCGAAAGCTGAAGTTGGAAAATGAGCTGAAAATTACTAAGTATTTACTCGTGGAAGCATAGTACGAATTTCCTTAAGAGTACAAACCGTACACACTCTAGTACTGATGATCAGAGAATGTGCAAATTCAAAGTTGATATCATGACTCATCTAGCGACTCTTAAATAGATAGTATGAGTTGTACTTTTGGCCATAGAGAGAAGCTTAGAAGAAGTGAAATTTGTCCCAGCAGTACGAGTCATTCTAAGACTCTCATGACCTATGACATCAACAGTATAGGTCCATAGTATGGACTCGTAGGATGGATTATGAAAGGATACAAATCAAGCTCAAGACCATGAGTTGTAGTCCTAGACCATGAATCATGGAGTGACACATAGGAACTAGAGAAGGTTTACTGATTTTTGGCAAACCGCGAGTTGAGATCTTCAGACCACGAGTCGTACCTTCAATGTACGAGTCATACGTTGTTGATGGGCCTACAGTCCTATTTTATTTAAGACAAGATTTATTTTGTCTATAATTGCTTTCCGTAGGTCTTTATTTACAATTTATGCACCCAAAACATATTGTTCCATTTTGTATTGCTTGAGAACATAACACTCTCTGGTTTTTGAGCAATCAAGTTCATTGGTTCATGATTATTGGCTTTGTTCTTATAATTCAAAAATTCTAGATTTCATGAATTCATCTCGTAAGTTCATAATCATGTTTTCTACCAGAAATTCTTGTTTTGTTCTTGCAAACATGAGTAGATAAATCCCATAACTATGGTTGTGGGAACTATGATGAATTAACAAAGTAGGTTAAAGTTTTTAGTAATTCTTGAATGGTGTTCATGCAAGTATTGTTATTCTCTTTGTATTGATTGCTTTTTAACTGTTGTAAATATTAGAACTCATCTTAATTCTTAACTTGGTTGATAAAAAAAGTATAGACTAGGAAAATAGATTAACAACATAGATTTAAGGATACTAACCCTCATCTAATAGCTTGATCCTTAACTGGGAAAGCTAATCCGAGATTACAGGTAAGGGTCAAGATTCAAACACCCATGGACCGAGAGGTAATTTGAGTGATATTTATCTAATTCGGGTCGAAATACGTGTAGGTGAACTAGTCTTACCAATTTTTCATGCTAAGCACTGGGATAGATCACTAGTACAGTCCTATTCCGTTCTCATTTATTGATTCAAATACTATTCTGATACTCTATTACTTGGTAACTAAAGCTTACAAACTATTAATTGTCACTTTACAAATCCCTCCTTTGAAATGAACTGACTACTAGTTTAAATAACCGCATTGACCTGGTTTCTCATGATATTCCCTATAGGATCGACCCTAACCTAGTTGGGTTCTATATTTGATCAATGACCGCGTTATACTTCATTGTAAGGTGTAATTTGGGCGACATCAGTAACCCAACTACAAAATCCACAGTGATATGCTCCTGTTTCCACTTTGGTATAGCCATTATTTGAGTCAAGCCATTCGCTTATGTTGCTCATACTTCACTTGCTAGCAATTCAAACACTTGGCCACGAACTCTGCAATATTCCTTTTCATCCTATACAACTAGTCTATTTTAAGTTATGATACATCATGGTTGCTCCTGGATGAATAGAATCCCTCGAATTATGAGCCTTCTTTATAATCAACTTGGTCAAATCACCAACTCTCAATACACAAATCTGACCCTTGATCCTCAAATACCATCCAGATCAAGGAATGCTTCCTTAGCCTCGCCACTCAACATTTTGTCTCAAATCACCCTCAACTTCTCATCATCAAATTATTCAACCCAAATCTACTCCAATAACATGGATCTAGCCTCCACACAAGCAAGAACCTGCTCGGGTACAAAAATATCAAGTTGAACTAACTGGTTGGATAAAGACTAGATGTATAAAGCCATAAATCGCTGCTCAGCTAGAAGAAAAACCAAACTCACCATGTTCACTGTCTTCTGACTAAAGGCATCTGCTACCATATTTTCCTTGCTCGAATGATAGAGAATTGTGAGATCATAATCCTTAAGAAATTTCAACCACCTCTGCTATCTCATATTAAGGTCCCTATGGCTGAAGAAGTACTGAAGGCTACGATGATCAGTGAAGATCTCATAATGGACCCCATATAGATAACGCTGCCACAACTTCAGCAAGAATACTAACGCCGCTAAATCCGAAACATGAATGGGGTAGTTCTTCTCATGTATCTTCAACTGTCTAGAGGCATAAGCTATCACTTTATCCTTCTCCATTAACACACCACCCAAACCATCCCCAGAAGAATTATATTCAATGTAAAACCTACACCCTCCATAGATAAAGTTAAGATAGGAGCAGAAGTCAACAAAGTCTTGAGTTTTTGAAATCTCTCCTCGCACTTGTTCGACTACTGAAAAGCAACATTCTTCTGAGTCAGCCAAGTCAAAGGAGTTGCGATAGTAGAGAAGACCTACATAAACTGTCTGTAGTAGCCAGCTAGCCTAAAAAATCTTTGAATCTCGATAGGAGAAATAAGCCTAGCTCAATCACGAACTACCTCAACCTTGGTCGATCAACCATAATACCATCTTTGGTCACCATATGCCCTAGAAAAGACACCAAATCTAACCAAAAGCCACATTTTGAAAACTTGGCATACAACTTTTCATCCCTCAACCTCTAAAGTAAAATCCTCAAATACTTCACATGATCTGCCTTATTCTTAGGATACACTAAGATATCATCAATGAACATAATTACAAAGGAATCAAGATAAGGATAGAACACACTGTTTATCAACTCCATGAACGAGGTTGGGGAATTCATCAATCTAAAGGACACTACTAAGAACTCATAATGCCAATATCGAGTCCTAAAAGCCATCTTCAGAACATCTAAAGCTCTAATCTTTAACCAATGATAACTTAATCTCAAATAAATCTTCAAAAACACTGAAGACCCTTGAAGCTGGTCAAAAAATCATCAATATGTGGTAGGGGATATTTTTTCTTAAGGTTAACTTGTTCAATTGTTGATAGTCGATACATATGTGCATAAACCCATTCTTTTTCTTTATGAACAACATTGGATCAACCCAAGGTGATACACTAGGTCGAATGAACCCCTTACTTAACAAATCCTACAGTTGATCCTTCAATTCCTTCAACTCTATCAGAGCCATCCTATAAGAAGAAATAGAGATAGGCTTGGTTCCTGACTCCAAGTCAATAGGAAAATCAGTCTTGATCTGGAGAAACATCTGGTAAATAATAGGGAAACAAATCAATAAACTCTCTAATCACTAATACTTACTCCAAAATAGGCTTGTCGATACTAGCATCACGGATGTAAGCCAAGTAAGAAACACACCCCTTCTCCACCATTCACTAAACCCAAAGAAATGATACAACCCTATTAGGATAAAAAATCAGAGTACCCTTTCAATCTAATTTTGGCATACCCGACATAAATAAGGTAATTATCTTGGCATGACAATATAAGATAACATGATATGGAGAAAGCTAATCCATACCCAAAATCACATCAAATCTACCATATCGAGTGTAATAAAGTCTACCCAGGTAACATACCCAAGAAGAGTCACAATATAGGTCGGTATTCTCAATCCACCACTAAAGAATCACCTACTAGGGTCAAAACACGAATGGACATAGTAAAGGACTCATACATTTAATCAATACCCAAAGAAAAATATATAGACACATAGGAAAAGGTAGATCAGGGAGCAAATAACACCAAAGTAGGACCATGGCATACTGGGATGATATCTATGATAACAACATTAAAGTCCTCTACCTTAGGTCTACCCAGAAAAGCATAGCACTGACCATGTCTGCCTCTAGACTAAGCAACTCTATGTCCATAACCACGAGCCATCTGAGCTCTACCCCTAGCACCTCATAAACCACCCCTACCACTTTCTGCACCTCCTTTATTAGGCGATGTTAGTGCCCAGTATGTCTGAAGCTGAGAACCCTATTGTGGATAACCAAGTACTTATTTGGGGTAATCCCTAGCTACATGCCCAAACTCATCACGAGCATAGCACACTCTACCAGAAAAATCATGTTGTGAGGACTTGGAATAACTAGAACGTCCACCATCAAAAACTGGAATGAAGCCCCCTAACCATCTACCCCAAACATTGACCACTAGAAGTATCATAACTTGAAAAAACCCTATCAAAACTCTACAATGCTGACTGAACACAACTAAAATACTGTAAATAAGAACCTTTGCCTGAGAAATCCCTACCTTGAATGATAACCCCCAGAAACCACCCCTAGGCATCATGATGAATACCCTCAATTATCCTGGCATGATCCACTATCTGCTAGAAGGTTCTAGCCGTACATACCAAGTGTGATGTACCCAACTGAAGAAAAGTAGTCAAACCCTTCACAAACTTCCCGACCCACTCTTTCTATGTAGCAATGCTCATCAAGGCATGCCTAGATAGGGTATGGAAAAGAACCTTATACTTTGTAACAATCATAGATCCTTGATCCAAATCATTGAACTCATCCTTTTGTCTCTCTCAGACTGTGAGGCATATACTTCTCAAAAAATAACTCAAAAAATAGAGTCGAAGTCATGGGAGGTGAATTATTAGCCTGCAACCCAAATAAGACCACCACTACTATTTGGCCATCCTGACTAATTGAAAGGTAGTATAATCTATGTAGTGCGACTCTACTAGACCGAGGTTGTGCAACCCCTCCAAGAAACTGATCAAGAACTTATATGAATCCTCATCTGGTGCCTCACTGAACTTGGGAGAACTTAATCTCATGAACTTATCAAATAGTTTTTGCTCATCAATTGATATTACTGGCTTGGGTATCACTGGTGGCGTAACAAGTCTGAAAGAAAAGACATCAATGTATGGGGCCACAACAACAGCTGGCTATGCCCCTAGAGTCTGAAATCCCCAACCTAGTGCGTAGGCTAGTGGTTGAACACACTCTCTAGTCTGAGACCCATCTGGGATGACATGTAAGACACCTATTGTCACACACCGAATCCCATTCGTGATGGACTGGCACCCGAAGCCGATGAGGCACGAGAGAACCAATCTTTGCTCATATCTATTCAAATGCATGACTCTGTAACAACATCACTATATCTCATAAATTTTTGCGGAAGTCATAGAAACATGTACTGTATGTATATGAAACATGATCGGTAGGGCCTTTAGGTGAAACTAGACATACATCTCTTACCTTCCTCATCCCACATATGTCTACAAAGCCTCTACAGATATATATACATAGCCAATCTAGAGTCGGGATAAGTCCACGCTTTACACAACATCTACAATACCAAAATCAATGTACACTATGACTCGAAAAGCCCCAAACCAAATGGAGCTCACCAAAAATCTGCAAATGACCCGCACTCTTATGTGGAGGTCTACTAGTACCTGTGCCTGCAACAAGTAAGGTAAATCAACCAAGAGGGGTCAGTACGAAGAATGTACTGAGTATGTAAGGCTGTATGAAACTGTATCAGTACATAAGAACTTTAATGGAAAAATAATCACAAGAGAATGCCCAATATGGATAAGCCATCAATCTATATATTTGGAACTACACATATTACTCTCATTACTTTCTTCTCTTCTTTACATTACCTTACTTACTTCATCAATCATTAATCATATACTACCCGGGCCCAACTGATCAGTGGGAAAAATAATATCGTCATACAGGTGTTCATTTCACCCTATGGATACATCCCGTGATATTGGGAATAGACATCATGCAGGTGTTCATTGCACCCCATGGATACATCATGCAGGTGTTCATTGCACCCCATGGATACGTCATGCAGGTGTTCCTTCCACCCCATGGATACATCCCGTAATTTGGGGAATAGTCATCATGCAGGTGTTCATTTCACCGCATGGATATAACTAATTATACATTACTTCATTTTTTTAAATTCTGCGAGATTGGTACCTTTACTTGAGAGAGGTTGCTACGCTCACTCATGAGAGATTAATACATTCACTTATGAGAGATTGGTACTTTTGTTTGTGAGAGAGATTGATATATTTATAGTCATATAACCTTATTGGAAACTTTGGAACATAATATTATTGGATATGCTACTCAAGAATGAATAGATTCTCCTTACATCATCACTTTTCTTGAGATAGTTCTATTAGTAATTATAACATTATGATAGCTTAGGAACTTCAGTCCATGGATAAGAGACATAAGGATGCCAATTGGTCAATGAATAGGAAACACATGGATAACAATATATATCAAACCTGAATGAGATACTTTAGAATATTTCGAAAAGGAACAACTACTATGACAATGTGAACAATATCTGCTGCAGAAGGATATGGAATGAGTAACCTTACATACCTTCACTTCCATGTATAAATACACAAGCCCATGTATGAACACAATATTCCAGCTCCTTCCTTACGTTTCACTCTACAATACAAGTACATAACGGGCGTACGTTAACAATCAACTACCTTACAAATGCATAAGATGACAATGAGCTACGTGACTGCTATATAGCGTCATTTCGTCCTTTACAATACAATCCACTGCATTATCTTACCAACAACACCATAACATTACACACATTAACCAAGACATCATACATCAATAACAGTTCACACCAAGTTTTCCCTTTACACTTCCTCATCAACACTACGTTACCTTTTCTCCGTCAAGTCACTCGATAGTTTTCACAACAACACATTAACAACAATACATATTTTATACCATTCAAAATACCTCTGGTATACTCCTTTATAGTCATTTAAAAGGTACCATAAGTTTATAATTGCATCCATGATGGGTATAGGATGTATATGTATATGTATGTATGTGTATTACTATACATCCCATGCATATGTATGTATGTGTATTACTATACATCCCATGCATCTTATAGTAATACACATACATACATATACACATAATTCTTATGGATACTTCCTTGTTATTGTTCCAATTCCACACCTTGAACTTTCTCCCCCGTTTGAAACCATTACGGGTACTTCGACTTCAGCGTTTCTTTGGATCCCCATGTGATTCCCTTTACTTGTCGGTTTATCCACTGTACCTTTACCAAAGTTACTTATTTATTTCTTAATCTTTTCACTTACCCATCTAGAATAGCAATATATATATCTTCATAAGTGAGATCCTCCCTAACTTGTACACTTTCGATAAAAATAATGGATCTCGGCATATGACTTGTGTTAGCTTGTAGCTACTATTGTACCACCTTAACCTTTTCTATAGCTTAATGAATAAAATCTGACCCGAGCAAAGCAAATTTCATCAGCTGCAACCCATCCAATTGATGATCTATATTTTCTTTCATATAAAGCTTTGTAAGGTGCCTTTTGATACTTTTATTGTAAGCAATTTCAATAAATGTTAGATGTTCATCCCAACTACCTTTAAAGTCCAATGCACAAACTCGTGGCATGTCTTGAAATGTTCATATAATATGTTCTATTTGTCCATCCTTCTAAGGATGATAAGTCGTACTTACACCCACCTGTGTATCCATGCTTTACTGAAAAGACTTCCAACACTGTGCAATAAAGTGAGATCTCCTATTTGATATAATAGTGAGTGGAATCCCATGTAATCATACTATCTCCATAACATACAACTTTGCATAATGTTCAGTTGTATCGGTGGTCCTAACTGGTAGGAAATACGCTGACTCGGTAAGCCTGTCAGCTATTACCTGTATGGAATCAATCTTCGCAGTGTACAAGGCAACCCTGTGATTAAATCCATGTTATTCATGTTCTACTTCCAAACTGAAAGGGTAATACATTGCATAAAACATACAGATTTTTGATGGCAAACTGTTAATCAGTGATCGCTTGGACAATTAGCTACAAGTTCTACAATGTGCTTCTCATGTAACCTTACCAAGACATCTCTGCTAAACCATGGTACATTTTGGTTGCTTTCGAATGAATAAAATACCGTGAACGATGTTCTTCTATCATAATTCATTTCCTTAACTCGTCTATACCTGGTACACACAATCTACATTGGCGTTAAAGTACTACCTCTTGTGTTTGTTTAAATACCTTTGTCGAACTTTGTTGTACATTCTTTTTCAATTGAACTAAAATAGGATTACATATTGCTTTTCCTTTATCTAAGATACCAATGAAAATTCTACCACATTTGACACTATAATTCTTTCACCTGAAGTTTTATACAAGTAGTGGTGCCATCTATTACAAGTAATTTCCACAACTGTTATCTTAAAATCATATATGGAATAATTTCTCTTATGTGACCGCAATTGTCTTAAGGCATATGCTATCACATTGTTGTGCTGCATGTATACACATCCCACACCAACTTTTAAAATATCACAATACGCTGTATACTCTTATGTGCCTTTGGGAGGTACTAGTACAGGTGTAGGAGTCAATTTATCTTTAAGCTCTTGCAAACTTTCTCACGTACATCATTCCTCTGAAACTTGGTTACTTTGTGTGTTAGCTTTGTGAAGGGTAATGGCAGAAAGCCCTTTTTAACAATTCTTCGTTGTCACCTTATTCAGTTGCCGATAGTAAACACACATTCTCAATGTGCCATTTTTTTTTTGTACTGTGAACACTGATGCACCCCAAGGGGTCGTACTAGGTCTTATGAATCCCTTGTTCATCACGTCTTTTAATTTCTCGTTTCATTCCCATAACTCTACCAAGGCCATGCTATATGAAGAAATAAAAATAGGCCGAGTATCTGACATCACATTAATACCAGCTCATACATCGAGGAATTCATTTACCACCAGAACTGGTTGAATAGTTGGTGGTGTCACATCAGTATCTTTCACTCTTACGAAGTGACATATGTATCCCTTAGAGTATCCTTTTCTTTTCTTTAAGATGGGGAATAAATTTTCCTCTTGGTGCCCCAACATTTACCTGGCCATTCAAAAACATTCTTTTGGGGAAGAACGACACTATAACTTCTTAGTTCGGCAATCTACTATGGAACAATCCCTTTATAATATCAAAATTCCACTATTTTCGGCTCAATAAGATCAACCAGTGTCTCATGACCACAAACAATTACTATGCACTTATGATATACTCTTTTAACTACTATAGATTCACCAACTGATGTATAGACTTCATGTGACATAACTAGTAATTCTGGTGTTCTTTCGAATTTTTATCAATTAATGAAATAGCATATGCTAGCGTCGAATATGGGTCAATCAATACGTATAAGGTAGCTGTAGCTACATCAGGAGAAGCCTCATTTTGTGTCCCGACATACCACACGATAACAAACATTCGTCCCCAGCCGGCATTCACCTAGATGATAACTTTGGCAAAACTAACACGGCTAATGAGGAGACTTCGGTTGGTTCCTACTTTCTACGTTCTTGTGCTTGATTCCCCATTGCCCATGAATCCTGAATATCACTTCTTTTCCCAAACCGATTGTCTCTAAACCCTTTGGATCAAGGTAGAACATTTACTATAGACTAAGGAAATAATGGTCTAGGCGGTTTGTTAAACACCCAAGGCCTAAATTCTCCTTGGGACGCCATGAATTATCCCATAGGTCTAGCCCTTTTTGGCGACCCTTCTTAAAATATTTGTGTCCTTTTCTGTTTCCTCTGATCCTCCATTATCTGTGTAAAAAGCCTGTATTCTGGCTATATCCATATCTCTTTTCAATGCCGCAATAGTACAATCCATCTGTCCACATACTGATGCACTCTATCGGTCATAATAGCTACCACATTTGGAGCATACCTAGCCAAAGAATTAAACCAAAGACTGTACTTTCTGACACTCATAGTCCTTTGGCAAAAATTTAACAATTGGTCTGCATGAGCTTTTCGGACCTCATATGGGAGGTACTGGTCAAGGAATGTCGTTTTAAATTCCTCCCAACCAGCTGGAAGTACATCAATACACAGTCACATGCCTAACATCTAGAGCCCTTTTGATTTGGTCTATAAAGTCCTGTAGGTCTTCATTCAGATCCGACTTGGTGAATGTGGGAGGGTTTAATTTCAGAAAATCCTGTGTTCGACGCTAGGGTCACTCGTCATTGGGACAGCTCGCCCGTGACATTGTACAACAACTATCTGAGTCAACATATGCACTACATTTCTTAAATCCTGTTCAGTGGCATTTATAAGTGGTTCTGCGGGTACTTCTCTACCTTTTGGCTAAGAAACCCGTATTGCAAATTCCATGTCAGCCCCACCTTGACTAGCTTGGTCAGGTGGTGATTTAATCATTTCTTCTTTGACAGGCATATCAACCTGCTTACCTTTGCTCTTATCTTGTCTGATAATCAGCATTTGACTATACAAAAGAAAACCAATGTCAATGCGTACATATGCGTCCACCTACAACTTTGGCTCTATTGCATGATCTAGAAGTGAAGAAAAGAAATAACTCCTAAATGTCCCGTAGTCTCTTACTTATAAATGTGGTGCGTAACACATCCATAAGCAAGACTCTACTCAGACACGGCTTTGTAGACACCCTTAGGACGACCTGCTCTGATACCACCTTTGTTACACCCCGAATCCCATTCGGGATGGACTGGCACCCGAAGCCAATGAGGCCCGAGAGAACCAATCTTTGCTCATATCTATTCAAATGCATGACTCTGTAACAACATCACTGTATCTCATAAATTTTTGCGGAAGTCAAAGAAACATGTACTGTATGTATATGAAACATGGCCGGTAGGGAGTTTAGGTGAAACTGGACATACATCTCTTACCTTCCTCATCCCACATATGTCTACAAAGCCTCTACAGATACATATACATAGCCAAGCTAGAGTCGGGACAAGTCCCCGCTTTACACAACATCTATAATACCGAAATCAATGTAAACAATGACTCGAAAAGCCCCGAACCAACTGGAGCTCACCAAAAATCTGCAAATGACCCGCACTCTAATGTGGAGGTCTACTAGTACCTGTGCTTGTATCAAGTAAGGTAAATCCCCCAAGAGGGATCAGTACGAAGAATGTACTGAGTATGTAAGGCTGTATGAAACTGTATCAGTACATAAGAACTTCAATGGAAAAATAATCACAAGAGAATGCCCAATATGGATAAGCAATCAATCTATATATTTGGAACTATGCATATTACTCTCATTACTTTCTTCTCTTCTTTACATTACCTTACTTACTTCATCAATCATTAATCATACACTGCCCGGGCCCAACTGATCAGTGGGAAAAATAATATCGTCATGCAAGTGTTCATTTTACCCCTTGGATACATCCCGTGATATTAGGAATAGACATCATGCAGGTTTTCATTGCACCTCATGGATACATTATGCAGGTGTTCCTTCCACCCCATGGATACATCCCGTAATTAGGGGAATAGTCATCATGCAGGTGTTCATTGCACCCCGTGGATATAACTAATTATACATTACTTCATTTTTTTTAACTTCTGCGAGATTGGCACCTTTACTTGAGAGAGGTTGCTACGCTCACTCATGAGAGATTAATACATTCACTTATGAGAGATCAGTACTTTTGTTTGTGAGAGAGATTGATATATTTGTAGTCATAACCTTATTGGAAACTTCGGAACATAATATTAGTGGATATGCTACTCAGGAATGAGTAGATTCTCCTTACATCATCACTTTTCTTGAGATAGTTCTTTTAGTAATTATAACATTATGATAGCTTAGGAACTTCAGTCCATGGATAAGAGATAAGGATGCCAATTGGTCAATGAATAGGAAACACATGGATAACAATATATATCAAACCTGAATGAGATACTTTAGAATATTTCGAAAAGGAACAACTACTATGACAATGTGAACAATATCTGCTGCAGAAGGATATGGAAAGAGTAACCTTACATACCTTCACTTCCATGTATAAATACACAAGCCCATGTATGAACACAATATTCCAGCTCCTTCCTTACGTTTCACTCTACAATACAAGTACATAACGGGCGTACGTTAACAATCAACTACCTTACAAATGCATAAGATGACAATGAGCTACGTGACTGCTATATAGCGTCATTTCGTCCTTTACAATACAATCCACTGCATTATCTTACCAACAACACCATAAAATTCCACATATTAACCAAGACATCATACATCAATAACATTTCACACCAAGTTTTCCCTTTACACTTCCTCATCAACACTACGTTACCTTTTCTCCGTCAAGTCACTCGATAGTTTTCACAACAACACATTAACAACAATACATATTTTATACCATTCAAAATACCTCTGGTATACTCCTTTATAGTCATTTAAAAGGTACCATAAGTTTATAATTGCATCCATGATGGGTATAGGGGCTTCGGGGGGTCAACGGGATGCAAAAACAAGCAATTCGGGGTTCTGGGTTGACCTGCGAAGCCACATGCGAATGCAGGTGGCTGACCTTCATCCGCAGGTGACCTTTGGCAGTAGCCAGAGGCACCTGCAAAGTCACCTGCGCCCGTAGGTGCTTTATCTGCGAGGGCGGGTGCCCGTTTCGGCCAAAAAGGGTCTCTTTTGGGTCTTTTTTATGCAATGAATGGTCCATGATCATAACTAAACTTCTCTGGATATATTTTATATCATCTTAAATGCCAACGAACAGCCATGGTTTCACAACGCACATAAACATCACCAAATTATATTTTTCTTTCAATACGTCACCCATTTCATGCCCAATTTCGTAACAACAATTCCAAACATTATGTACAAGGATAAAACAAGTTAGGGATATAATCACATCTCACATGTCAATATTGAATCCATCACACTCACTTTATCCAAGACCACAAGTCCATTTTCAAGTTTACAAGGCAAAAACCTTCACCGATTAAGCAAACATAAATTGTTTCACACATAGTGAACTTCTCACACTTTACCAACATAACCAACATGATATACACCATATTACATGCATATAATATATTAAACCATAATAATATACACTTACCAAATCTTGCCAAAGGGTAATCTTGCCCAAAGAAGTGATGGTTGCCTTAGGGTTTGCAAGAGAGGATGTTGTAGAAAAGTCTAGAAATGAGACATGCCTTTTGTGGAATAAAATCTGATTTTTGGTGACTTTTATAGCCACTTTATAGTCATACTTAGCCACTCTTAAGCAATAAATATTTTATGTTGACTTGGTCCCAAGAATGGGTCATTTCCATTTGTTTTGGGCCATGTCTTTTATATGATTTTTGGGCCTCATTTGAGCCCAATTGCACATAATCAATTTAATCCCACTAATTAATGCATAAATCACCAAAACTCTCATGTCGAAATAATTCCATGAATGTTACGGTAATTAAATAGGTTCAGAAACATACGGGGTGTTACACTTATTTAGGCCTCACCCTCCAAAATACTCAAAAGTCAAATCAAAATATCATGTAATATCAGTGTGGCTATAAAACCCTATGAGTTTCAGGCTAGCACTATACCCTGAGGATGATACACTGCATCATTAGGCTCAACCTCAACTTCAGATATGACACTTGGCATGTCCCCTGATTGGACCTGCACCACGAGCTCTACCTCTTCTCCTACCACAACTGCAAGCCTTTCTTTGACCTCAAGATGGGGCCTCAGTAGCGAATGCCGACTCATTACCCTTGGTAGCACCAGATCATGTCCTCACCATCTGCATAAATAATGATGTACAAGATTTAGAATTCTAGAAGTTAATAAATCTATACAATAAGGAATAAAAAAGTATAATCTTTCCTAAGAATAACCCATAGCATCCTAAAGAAAAGTATGTACGTCAACGTACCAATCTGCGATACTCTACTGGATATTTGCTCTTATAATCATGAGATTGGTAAACCTAGCGATTTGATATCAACTTCTCATGGCCCATATCTTAAGAGTCGTAATGGTACCTACTCTGACCCAATCACAGTAGATAAGTCTCACCCATTAACTAGGAAAATTCCAAAAAACCGCATTTAATTTCACGAAACAAAACATAATAATTAAAGTAAAATATCTCCAACAACAAACCCATAAGTAAAGAAGTACAATATCAATCCCAAGACTTAATGCCACCCGTATAGAGTGACTCTAAAACAAAAAGTAGTAATCTAGTACATACAACTCTGTCTCCAAAAGTAAATAAAGATATAATAGTAAGGATAGATAAAGCTCGATGACTGCGCCAAATAGTAAGTTCACCGTAACTTCAAAATACTCTGAGAAATGACCGGTCAAAAACCTCGTAAAGTGCTCATACCATGATTTTCACTAAAAGGATACAGAAAAGTAGGATTGAGTATAATCCACTTATACTTTGCTGGTATAATAGGCCGATGGAGCTTAATCGAGAAACTATGGAAGGTAAAGAATACTATTTAACTAATTACACCTGCACGTAGAAAAGTCCCAATAGTTCAATATCACAACAGAATACACAATTCATCTCAACCATAATAATTGTCGAAGATATAATGCAATGCAATGCAATAAAGTGATTTGGTATGATATGCTGGCCATAGTACACCGATATATACTTTGTGAGCATAGAGCTTCAAGTACAGGACCCATAGGGGATTCACAATCCATATACCATGATGATCCAATCAATAGAACTTACCAGCGCATAACTAAGTCAAGTTGTCTCACAATCTCATCTCTTATCGGCACATTCATCGTCAAGGTTTTATAAGATGATTTATTTTCTTTCAAAATTAGTGTTTGCAATAGTACCAATTCAATAATCATATGATGAGTGAATGTGCATGATTATGATAAATGCAACCCAGATAAATATCAAAGTATGTGGAAACAGTTCAATAATATGATACAAGAATCACTCTATATAATTCACAAATAAATCATCAATACATGCCTCCACACGGGTATCACAATAAAATCTCGACTCATCTATTGTCATACTCAACACAAGCCCCAGACATGCGTCACAATTTCATGAATCAAACCAATAATCATAATAGTATTATGTTACCCATCCCATAGTATGCTTTACACAATAAGTCCCCACCCAAGTAAAGTATGGAAGAAGTCAAGTTATAACTTACCTCTAAGCCAAAAATACAAGCATGAAACACTCAACATAAAGCCTTTCCTTTTTGAGTGGTCTCAGAATGCTTTTAATCTATCAAAAATAGCTTCTACACATCAATATTAGTCCAACGATACTTATATTTTCAAGGTTCTAGATCGGGTCTAAAAAGGCAAACTAAAAATTGACCCCGAGAACCAAAGGGTAAAACCAAAATATTAAGATAAAATCAATTTATCTATAATTCAAAGACTTCAAATATGAAATTTTATTGAAAATGGGGTTAACATCGAGTTTGAAATCAACAAAATATCATACTTTATCTTCACCACTAAAACCTCAAAATTTAAGGTTGAAAATAAAGATTTAAAGATGAAATCATGAACTAGTCATTGGGGAATCTTAATTTAGTGATGTAGAAACAAACTCGATGAAGAATTATTAAAAACCATCTTTTAAATCTCCCTAAAGTATGTTTTCAATGCTATAAAGTTGAGTTATGGAGTTAATGGGAAAAAAAAGGTATTTATTTGCCCAAGTGACATTTACTAATCATGATCTCTGTTAAGAACTGCGTGATCATGATGTTGACCAAATTTGGTCATTGCAATCGCGATAGTCTTGTTGCAATCACGTAGACCAAACCGTACCTAACCCAGACTCCTAAACTCCTTATTTGCGAATGTGGACATGTCACCATAATCATGATGAATAGATTTACCTAGCCTTTGAAATTGCGAGAGGCTTGTCACGAATGAGCGCAATTAGGGTCATGCACACCAGAAGCTAAAAAGATTATGAAATGTTCCAAAAGGACCCTCAGGATTCATTTGGGACCCACAGAAATAAACCAACTATGCTACTAGGCTAATTTTGATATTTTAGACTTAATGGAACCATCAGAATTTCTAATAGAGGTCATTTTTACAGAATGTTGACCAAAGCTAACCATAGGCCAAACATTCCAACATCTCGTCTAAACTCTCAAAATCACACCAAAAGCCTGGCGGCCCAAATCAATGCACACGCAAGTGTACGTGGTCGTGCAAGTAATAAAGTGGCCCTTTCGAGCCGGATGTCGAACCCACAGGGACTTGTCGTTTAACTATTCACAAGACTAAACTAGTTCTTGATTGTTTATTTAGTGGTGGAATATAGAGATGTGATGGTTTTAAAGTTTAAAATAACTATGAAATAAACTAACATGATTAACATGGGGTATAAACAATATCAATTTGAATTTCGAGGGTCAAGGCATCTCGAACATCATCTCTAGCGCATGAATATTAATGGTTCAAGCAAATTGAGCTGTCTATTGTGGTTATTGATCACGAGGTTGATAATATGATTATATTCCTCTCCAAACTATAACCTTCTATAAGAAATGGGAAACCTAACTACATCGTTGAGCAGGGATAGATTTAACCAATTCTAACGCCTTTAAGCTATCTTCCCGTATTTAAACAAGCGCGGCGAATTAGGTACCTCTCAGTCCTAACCGCACATCAATCTGTCAGAATCCCTTCCTCGAGTAAAGATCACACTCCTTATATTCCAAGTTCTATCTCTCAATTTATCTCTCGAGCTCCTCTCAAGACAATAGATTTATTTTAATGGTGATCAAGCATTAAAATAGTAAAATCAAGAATATAAGAATAACCACTAATTGATAAAGTTTAGTAGAAACCAATAATATTCAACTTTAGAAATACATGCTTGTCGCCTCAACCCCAAGAATGAGGGATTTTAGCCACTCATAGCTTGATTTAACATCATAAATTACTAAAAAAACATACAAAGAAATAAAAGATGAAAAGAAGAAGTATGAACCCTAATTTCAATGCCAAAAACACCCCAAAGTAGTCTAGCAATGATGGAGAGACTCTCATATAAAAACCCAAGAGCCCTATTTATAGACTAGAATTTGGAGTCAAAAATTGCCCAAAAGCAGCCCGGCACGCTGCCTAGCGTACCAACTTGCTACCCATCCTTTTAAAATATTGGTCCAAAGCAGCCCGACACATCAGTTGGCGCGCCAAAGCCTTAAACTCTGATTTTATTCCTTTCTTTGACCTTTCTTTATGGATTCGAGTGGATTCTTCAAGTCCAAATCTTTGGCTTGTCTCATATCTTCAAGATTCTTTGCTCGTAAATCCTTCAAGCCTCACTTTCCACTCCAAAATGCTCCAATTAGTTGCAAATTCCACCTATAAGGGTCTAATCACATTTATTACCACAATATCAAATATTCCATCAAAACAATACAAAATATGCACTTATTTCTCTCAAAACTAATGTAAACATGGGTCAAAGTCTGCAATAGGGTGTAGAAATACGCCCTAGATCACCACCCGACACTTAAAGCTTTGCTCGTCCTCAAAAAAATCTTCACATTAATCATAATCAAGGAAGACTCTATCATTAGTACTACAACTAAGATACTCAATCTAGCACTACCACGACCACATGAATAGTAAGATCTACATTCGGCATGTTATATTACAACTTGAAACACATGAATACTACTTCAAAACTTCCTAGCCTCAAGAATTGACTCTACCAAGTTTGCAAACTCATGCACATTACTCAACAAAGTGATCATATAAGTTACCTATCTATCATCAAACGTGTTCCCTAACCACAAGAGAGTCACCCACACTTACTTACAGATATGCAATTTCTCACAATAATGGGTGTAAGAATCAAATTCTGCTCACTCTTACAATCAATTCACATGTCACATAAGATGAACCATAAGCTTTCCCTTAGTGTAGTAATCCACTAGTATCAGAATGTCAAAGCTCAAGATCAAGTAGTACTTTAAGGGTTGTAATGTAGGCTAAGGGACGGGTAGGAACTATTTGGTCAAGAATAGTGACTATCTTCCCTAAACGCTTTAATACACTACAATTTACAATAAGATTACCTCCAACCAACCAATTTTACACCACTTTTTTCTTCCTAACTCTGTTTTTGTTTTGCTCCATCTCTTTAAGCTAGCTTACACATATTAGGAAAAGAGTATTTGCTATCAACACATGATTCACTTCTTTTGGTCAATTTTTTTGTTTTCATTACATTACTCCCTACCAACAACACAAACTTTTTCACACACCAAAAGCTATTTACTTGGGGCTTTAACTTCACTTTTTCCTTCTTCAATTTTTACACTCCTTAACATCTGAATTTCTCAACTAAAGCACTTAGGAGTTTTGGATCAAACTACGGTTAATTGAAACAAAAGGATTAAGCTACAATTAAGGCTACCAAAGAATAGGCTAAAGGCTCAATAGGGCTAACTAAGATCATGCAAAAAGGGTAGATAAAGTATCAAAGAAATGCCTATATCATCTCCTAAACTCAACACCCTTTATTTCGCTTAGCAAACACATCGGGCAAGTTCTAGACATCTATATGCACATGGAATATCACAAAAACCTCACTCACACATGGCACATGTCTAAATCAAGATGGATCCCTATTGATTCTCAACCAATCAATAGCAAGAATTCAACATTAAGCCAACATCACAAAAGAGTCAAACAAATGATCCTAGGTGTCTCAATAATAGTCATTCAATTCACTACATATGCTTCAACATTCAGAACCAACTTGCATCATGCAATCATGCGTAGAATCTAATTAGAGCATATCTAAAATTTTAAAATTACTCCTAAAAATAAAAAGGATACTGGGTTAAAAGGGCTTCCCCTCGAAAAAGAATCGAAAAGAAAAACTGAGGGGTGGATGAAGTGTGCTCCTAAATAAAACTAAAAATTATTAAAGGAAAAACTTTTTGTATTTTTCAAATTTTCAGCAACATAAGCAAAAAGAAAATAACCAAAAGACTCCTATAACACACTCCACCCTAACGAAATCGTAAGATTTCCCACCCCATACTTAAAATCATACTTTGTCCCCAAAGTATTACTCAAAGAATAAAGAAAGAGAAATACTCCCTGAGGCCTCTAGGCCTAGCTAGTAGCATCTTATCCATCAAAGCGGTCCGGAGGACCACCCCCTCCCTCCCCCACTTAGTTTTTACAATGCTCCTTAGCTTAGATTTTGGGTACTCAAACATCCCCTAATTAAATGATGGGGTGCCTCCCACAAGCGCTTAATTTAACATCGCGGTATGACCCATCAACTTTTTCCTCCACCTTGAGGATATAAATTTCACCTCCAACACCGCATCCATCTTTTTGCTTCGTTCATAGGGTGGTGATGCACAAATGAAGGGACAAAGTGATGGATGGTGCATGTTAAATCTCTTGGCCCTAAGGTAAGGCATGTTGTTTTGTTGCCTGTCTAGTGAAAATTTAAGAATGTAAGATTCTTGTTCCTCATCTACACAATCCTTCACTAGTTCAGATGACTCAAAATACATGTCATCATCTAAAAGTAATGTAGAAAAATGCTTTGAATGAGATCCAATACATCCACTTTCCCGCTTGCACTAGCTACAACTTGCTTACATTTATACTCCCTCTCAACGCCAGCCTCAATCAAAGAATGATAGTCGAATTGTTGACATCTTCTTTCTCCACAGAATGGCTAGTCTCTGCAACTATTGATGATTGGACATCAGACATCTCAATCTTTTTCATCAACTGAACATTCAAGTCACAGATATCTAAGCCAAATTAAGCTATCTCTGAAATAAGCTCATCTCTCCATCTTTTTAATTGGGTTACCATGGTTGTGAGACTATCCCGGAGATATTCATGAATTTTTAATTATTGTGTTTTCTCCATTAGCCATTCCTGGCTCACTATGGCCTCTTTATCACAACATTCTTCCACTAGTGCCTCCTTTTCTTCATCAATTCGGGGTTCTTCTTGAATGTTGGATAAGATTGTAACTTGCTGATTAACGTAAGTTTCAGCCCTAGCCTATAACTTCATAACTTGGTAATGCATCTTCTCTGTGGGTTCCCTCATTCTCTGCATGTCTTCCATTTGTTGTTTCTACAGCTCCATTATTCGCTTCAGCATATCCATAAAGTGAGCCTCATATTCTGCCTCATTAGCTCCATTAGCCCTGCCAACATCACAAACAATAGATTGATCATAATAGGGGTTCAAGGAAGGGGAATAATAGTTTGGACAGTTACTCCAATGGCTATCCTAACCACCACACATCAGACATCTAGTGAATTCAAAAGATTGGGTAGGTGCGCACAACCCTCTCTCTTGAACATCATGATAATTACCATCCAAGTGTGGTCCTCCACAAAAACAACACGAATTATTATCATTCAATGACCATCTATCCCAGGCTGACATATCAACAAGAGTGGTAGAAAAGAAAAACAAAACTTTGTACAAAAATAAATTATATACAACTGAAACAACTAAAAAGAAAAAGTCCAATCTACATAAACAATTAAAACCAAAGTCTCCAGCAACGGGGCCAAAAACTTGTTGCTTCCAACTTCACACGTAAGTGTATGTGGTTTTGTAAGTCATAAAGTAGCCCTTTCGAGCCAGATGTCGAACTCACGGGGACTTGTTGTTTAACTATTCACTAGACTAAACTAGTTCTTGATTGTTTATTTAAGTGGTGGAGTATAGAGATATGATGGTTTTAAAGTATAAAATAATATGAACTAAACTAACATGATTAACATGGGGTATAAACAATATCAATTTGAATTTCGAGGGTCAAGGCATCTCGAACGTCATCTCTAGCGCATGAATATTAATGGTTCAAGAAAATTGAGCTGTCTATTGTGGTTATTGATCACGAGGTTGATAATATGATTATATTCATCTCCAAACTATAACCTTCTATAAGAAATTGGAAACCTAACTACATCGTTGAGTAGGGATAGATTTAACCAATTCTAACGCCTTTAATCTACTTCCCGTATTTGAACAAGCACAGAAAATTAGGTACCTCTCCGTCCTAACCGCACATCAATCTCTCGGAATCCCTTCCTCGAGTAAAGATCACGCTCCTTATATTCCACGTTCTATCTCTCAATTTCTCTCTCGAGCTCCTTTCAAGACAATATATTTATTTCAATGGTGATCAAGCATTAAAATAGTAAAATCAAGAACATAAGAATAACCACTAATTGATAACTTTAGCAAAAAAAAATAATATTCAACTCTAGAAATTCATGCTCGTCACCTCAACCCCAAGAATGAGGGATTTTAGCCACTCATAGCTTGATTTAACATCATAAATTGATTAAAAAGAAACATAAAAAGAAATAAAAGATGAAAAGACTAAGTATGAACCCTAATTTTAATGCCAAAAATGCCCCAAAGTAGTCTAACAATGATGGAGAGACTCTCATACAATAACCCAAGAGCGCTATTTATAGACTAGAATTTGGAGTCAAAAATTGCCCAAAAACGGCCCGACACGCTGCCTAGCGCGCCAACTTGCTGCCCATCCTTTCAAAATATTGGTCCAAAGTGGCCCGACACGTCAGTTGGAGCGCCAAAGCCTTAAACTCCGTTTTTCTTCCTTTTTTTGACCTTTTATTTGTGGATTCGGGTGGATTCTTCAAGTCCAAATCTTTGGCTTGTCTCTTATCTTCAAGATTCTTTGCTCGTAAATCCATCAAGCCTTACTTTCCACTCCAAAAATGCTCCTATTTGTCGTAAATTCCACTTACAATGGTCTAATCATATTTATTAGCACAATATCAAATATTCCATCAAAACAATACAAAATATGCACTTATTGCTCTCAAAACTAATGTAAACACGGGTCGAAGTCGGCAATAGGGTGTATAAATACGCCCTAGATCAACCAACCACATTATTAAACCAAAATTAACATTTTGGAGCTGATCGAACTAACAAAATTATCATATGGCACTTAGATATTTGAATGTTGACCAAATTCAACTTTATCAACTTAAGAATCTTTCAAAAGCATAATCTTCATGTCACCCACTCCTGCAACTTATAAATAACATAAGATAATTATGAGAAGCATTAAAATGGTTAAAATGCAAAAAAAATTTGAAAAATAGCTATAAGGGTTGTTACAGCAACTCCAAAATAGTGTCCTGGAGTTTGAAAAATATACAAATTGATATGCTACAAGTTAAACTCCTGAAATAATTTACACTTCCATTTTTCTACTATATTCATAAATTATAATTAAGCTAAGTCTAATATTTCTTGATGGCTTTTCCAAATCACTGCTTTAGCGATTAAGTTTTGTTTTCCTTAAGATAACAAAAAAATCTTTAGAAAACTGTTATTTAAATATCCTCATTGCTAAAAGTCTCATGATTAAGATAACTTGTCAATGATAAGGGAAAGTAGTTATAGAACTGAGAAGCGAAGAAGAAGAAAAATGGGGTTGCAGCATTAATTTGTTAATTGGTGTGTATTTTTACGTTACCTTACAAACATTAGTTATATTTCAATTGAAAACCCTAAATGTGAATATTTATGAATAACACATATTTGGATAGTTATAACAGTCAAGAGATTTATGGTGAGTAACTTCAACTACTAATTAAAACTCAACGTTCATGTCAGTTGGGTGAAAAGCAAAATTTGTAGGTTTGAGAAAGTGATTTATCTTGAATAACAAATGGTACAACTAAGTTTTAAATTACCAACCAATTTTCATCATTTTTATACCTTATGCTTCATTAAGGATGATTTATCATTAACTAACTTAATTTGATGAATTTGGAAAAAGGATGCTCAAAGAAGCAATCACTAAAGATGTTGAGCAAAATAGAGAAACAAGAAGAAAATAAGAAGCACAAAAATATAAGGAATACTGTAGGAAGAAAGCAAGGGTTCAGCTCCATGAAGTATAAAAGCAAAAACCTTGACAAATTCCCAAGTATTAGGGAAGGACTGCAAAGGAAATGGGAAGAGGAATGATAATACTCAATTACACCGTAACATGTACGCGATCGCTAGCTATATATTTACCCAACTCTTGAGTCGGGGTCGATCTCACAAGGAATGAATGAGAAAGGTTCACCTTAGAGTGTAATAATTTACTAAATGATTGTTTGAAATATTTAAAATTCAATAAAAGTAAAATGGAGGTTTGTTTCGAATGCTTTTATATTCAAATTATCAATTGTGAGTTTGATTTGCAAGAACGAGTACTAGAGAGTTATAATCAAATGATAACATAACTTAGGGTTATGCTATCATGAGTGTGAATGCATACATGGGTAAGTAAATATTTTCTTTAATTCAACTAAAGCCATAGGTAGGCTAGATTTTGAATCTTAATGTTAATCTTTCAATAAAACACTAAATTTTACATGTGAGTTCTTTCAAACACCTCACATGTGTTTCTTCATAACCAATCAAATACCTCAATTTGATATCCTTATGTATAATATCTATCATTAAATGATAAGAATCAAGTCATTGTTAACCATTACTCCTCAACCTTATCCCCTCTATCAAGGATGATAAAGGATCTAAGCTCAATTAGATTTTGCAACTTCCAATTTTATGTTAATAACATAGAGTAATGGTTAAACCCACAATAATTAATCAAAAAGTAAATAAACACTACCCAATAATCACTACTCAATCATAACACAACCCCAAGTTGGGGAAATTAGTGAAGCATAGTAATAGAAAGAGAAATGATACCCATATGCTCATTGAAATCTTCCATCAGATCCAAATATTCACAATTAATAAACCAAATCCAAGGTGTAAAATAAATAAATAGACTAATTCCAACCTTAGGGTTCTAATTACAAGTTTCTAAATCTCAATTTCAGCAAAAGATAGGATTGAAAGCTGCCAAAAACTATCACCGCGCTCACTTCAGAGTTTGGCAATTCTCCCAAGTGAGTCTTTATCGTCGAACTAGCTTTAAACATGATCTTCAGTGGTTAGAAACTATTGATTTTGGTGATACACTTCTACTATCGCTGAACAAAGCAGCGATATGCCAAACTCTTCCTCCTTATCACTGAACTGTTTCATTTGAAACTTGAACAAACTGTTAACTTCGATGAGGAACATCAAATTTGGCAATACACTATGATGTTTGGCAATCCACAAAACTACTTGGGCGATGCCATCTTTGCTTTTTTAGCTCTAATTTCTCCATCTTTTTGTTTTCTTATGCTCTATCAATCACCTTTTGGCTTCAAATCTAAAAAACAACCAAACTAACATTAAAATTAACTCAAATTAGCATTGAGGACTTGATTTCTCACCAATTCTAGGCCAAATGAGTCACAAATTGCCGACTCATCAACACTCCCAACATAAACCTTTGCTTGTCCTCAAGAAAATCAATACACACACACAAAAATCAACATTGCCTGCAAATGGTACTACTTGGGAGCTTAAACACATATTTCTTTGTGAAAACAACTTTGCCCTCATGATTTTGAAAAATATTGACATAAGTATCACCTATCAAACTCTCAATTCATGAACTACAAGCCTCAAATGTTGACTAATCGCTATCAAACCGAGCACATACTCATAGACTTCAACTAAGGTTAACAAATATGGTCAAGAAATACAATCAAGTGACCTCACAACAAAAATATCCCTTCCCTCAAGATACGATAAAAATTTAAACAATGGATTAGAATGATTCACTTTCGCTCTCAAAGCCGATCATGAATACAAGTACCATACCATAGAATTACGCATATGCTCCATATCACCACAATTAAGCATGCTAATTTGGAGATCACGAAGTTCTTACTTCAGCTTGTAGCATAGGCAACGAGTAAGGTAGGATAAATTAGGTTTATAGT
This sequence comes from Capsicum rhomboideum, assembly GCA_031232105.1. NCBI lineage: Eukaryota > Viridiplantae > Streptophyta > Magnoliopsida > Solanales > Solanaceae > Capsicum > Capsicum rhomboideum. The sequence continues at coordinate 85,837,920 of CP124715.1, forward strand.
GATTCAACCTCTCGAAGCATCAGATAAGACCTCAACTAAATTTCTTTCCCAAAGATTACTTCTTGTGACACACTATGGACCAATTCTATAAGATTCACATGCCATCTTCCTCCTCTTATCCTTTTAAAATTTAAACTCTTCAAATATTTACAAGCTAACTTCACAATTGCAACTCTTTTTTGCTTCTTTTCATTTTTTTTTTCTCTTTTTTAAGTATTTACAAGGAATACTAGGATAAATAGAGGAAGAAGTGAATGTTCCCCAAATCTACGAACTTTCAATTACAAATCTCACCTGATAGCTCTTCTACCCAAAACTTAGGCTTTTGGCCTAAGTTAGTTTACGACCTTACCTAAATACTTCGAGATGGGCTTGGTTCAAAAAAGGAAATTGTAGAAGACAAGTTATGACTTGTAATAAGTTTGTCCAAGAAATAGATTCCAAGGCATAAATTGGGTCAAAGATTGGTCACTCAAGTCACAATGGGGATGTCTATTTGGTCAAATCGAAGGCTCACTCTCCCTTGATGGCCTAAGGTCATTTCTCCGACGTTGCAACACTCTTTACTTAGTGATAGACCAACTGACAAAGTTCTAGATAGACTCATTGAACAAGATCTAGTCAAAACCTCACCACACATGGCACTAAATCACACACTCAAAGCAACACTTTTATTTCCTTAATTGACGTATCACATTCATAGCACATGATGATAAAGGTACTCAAGTAGTCAAAAAAAGATGCGGGTATTCACAAAAATGAGTGCCTAACTAATTCAACTCAACCAAATAAAATTTTAAAAGATGGGTACATTTTGAAAGGTGGAACAATTCACAAAATAATTTGTCATTTTTAAGAGTCGTGCATGTGAAAAATTTCCCCAAGAGTATTATTCGAGTCAAAGTGTTCTATTGCTAGCACACTTTTCTCATAAGTACCAATGCCAAAAAAGGTTTTATTTATCACCTATACTACAAACTACTATACTAAAAGAAAAATAAGGAAGTGAAATACAAATCATTACACACACTCAAATCAACCCAAAACACATGAACCTATAAGAACAAAAATTATCTAGAATTATTACAAAACAAATCCAAAAATCCAAAAATATCATCCGGATCATAGTTCCAAAATCAAAACCACATGCCAAAAATAGAGTATCAGAAACATAATCAAATATCAAATCAAAAAATAAGTAACCCCAACTCAAATGTAGGCACTATCCTCAATAAAATATGATAAAGAATATAATAGAAGAGTGAGTGGAAGGGTCCCTCTACATAGTACTAAGCCTGTGGCAATGACTGGCTCACCAAAGTGCCCTCAGTCTGGGCATTAGTGCATGGCTCAACACTAGCATCAACTTGCAGGGCTGGATATGAAGTGATGTCGGCTGTCTCTATGTAAGTAGCTAGGTGGGAGGTCTAATAAACTATATCCTCAATGGGTGTGGACCCACTAGTACCAATCTATGAAGTCTCCTGAGTCGACTTCACTAAAGATGCCTCCACTATGGCCTTCTCAGGGGCCTATACCTCAGCCTACATTGGATTAACTTTATCCGTAAAAATATTTATTTAATCATCTTTATCCTCATTAAATGTACGATTATCCTCATCATCATCCCCCCTCAACTACTAGAATACTCTCCTACACTGGTGCCTAAGCTGGGGTCTAAGATGGTGAAGCCCAAAGATATGTCAAATTAGGGAATCTGAGCTGGTCTACATGAGTTTGTAATAAATAAAGCTCAATATTCAACAATTCTAACTTCTTATCCTTTGTAGTGTCTAGCATAAGCTTAGAGAATCACTTGAATACCCCATATCTCCTCAATAATGGACACCAAAGCTGCCTTAATAGCATCTACAATCATCTGAGGCATCTGGGCCTTTAATATGGCTGACCTCACATCATCCAAATAAGCTCTATGGCCCATCTAAATAATGGCAGCCTAAGTCAATGAGGTCCACCAGAGTGCCTGGAGTAGTGGATGGTTGAGGACCAGGGGAACTAGGTTGAGGAGGCTGAGAGGAAGGCCCTATAGAGGAATCTGGAGGGGCTAAAGCTACATCAACAGGAGTGGTCTAGTTGGCACCATTATCAAGTGTCTCAGCATTAACAACAGGGGAAGAATCCACCTGGGCTTTCTTCTTCTTTTCTGCTTGCATAGTCTTAAGTCTTGTAATATCAACAATAGAAGTTGGGGTGTACTCAACATCTTTCTTCTTGTCAAAAGGGATCTTTTCCCTACAGCACAACTTAGCAATAAGTCAAGGAAATAAAAGGGAAGCAAGCTTTTATTAGGCCCACGTATCAATATATGGGGCAATTATTGAGGCCAGATTAAACCTTTCTTTCACGATAATAGTGCCCACTAATACTTTCTTAGGGCGCTAGAGGAATGTCTCATTTTGGGAGGTCATGCGGTTGCTACTGTAACACCCCGTACCTTCCTAACCCTCTTTTATTACATTGAATAATGTCTACTTAGGTGTCGAGAGCTAGACGTATGTAGTTGGTAATGGTAGTGATGGAAAAAATTGAAATTTGGCCTTGTACATGTGATTAACCTTTCATAGGAGGTGTTTTGTGATTTTCATGGAGAAGTTGTGGGGTTCAAAACGAGTCTAAGAGGACCTCTAAACAAAGTATGTTAAGGTTAAGAAGTGAGTTAAATAATAGGACTTGAAGTATTTAACCGAACCCGCGAAGAAAAGTCGAAAACAAAAATTTTGGAAAAAAATAAGGATGGGCGCGCCCAGGGGGGTGCCACGCCGCTTTGGGCTGAAATTTTCAGTCCATATGCATCAAATGGGTGCGCCAGGCAGCGTGCCACGCCGCCCCTGCGCACCTTTCAAAAGTTGGAAATTTTGTTTAAGTCCCAAGGGTGCCCGGGGACGTATCAAGCCGATTTTTGTCACGTTTCTTATACAACCATGAGAATATACATGAAATGAGTGAAATATTATATTGGTATGATAAAATTACTCGTGAACTGATTTGGCATCAAAATGACGATTTTACCCCTGTAGTCAAAATAAGCCATAGTGGCTAGAATTGCTTGCTTTTGGGATTGAGGCTACGAATATAAATCTTGTGAGTGGGAATATCATTGTAACACATATATGATGGATTATACATTGATTTTAGTGGGCCAAGATAATATATGTGTTAATGGGCCAAAAAGGAGCCAAAATGCATGGCCCAATGGGTCAAAAGAGACCCATTCTTCCATTGACTAAATACATATACAAATAATATTGGATAAGAATGGACTCAAGGCCTATAAAAAGGGGGGAAAATAAGATTTTTATTCATTATGCATACACATCACTTTCTCTCATTTTCTAGAGTTTTCAAGATAACTCTTTTGGTGCTCTTCAAACCCTAAGGCATTTTTGGACAAGATCATCATTTGGCAAGTCTTGGTAAGTGTATATTATTATGATTTAATATCTTATATGCATGATAGACTATGTATATCATATTGGTTATGCTAGAAAGTGTTGGAGATGACACTTGGGGTTTTTACAAAAAGATGTGTAATCCTTGTGAATTAAACTTGAAAAAGGACTTGATGTTTTGATGAAAGTGAATGGTGTTGATGATATCTCAACTTGTATGGTGTTGTTATGTCCGTAACTTTCTATTTTTCTACATGTGCAAATTATGGGATTTTGGCCGATTTGTGCTATGAAGTGTATTAAGGTGACTTGATGGATTATTTGTGATATGGTGGGAATAAGAAAGTGTAAAGGAGAAGCTTTGTGGTGAAATTTTGTTGGGTTATCATGTGTTGGTCAATGTATGAAATATTGTGGTATTTTTGGTATGATAATGCCACGAATGGTATTGTAAAGGGTGAAATAATATTATAAGGGACTCATGTAATTCATGGTCATCTTGAATGCTTGGAATGTAACTTGTGGTCAATGTATAGCATGAATGGGGTATTGTTGGTATAACAATGCCGTAAATGGTATTGTAGAAAAGGAAATGACATTTTAAAGATAAACATGTAACTCATTGTTGTCATATGCATTTGTAAGGTAGTGGTGGTTAATGTTGGTTCAATTATGTATTTGTGATGTAGAGTGAAACGTAAGGAAGGAGTGGAATTGTTGAGCCATATTGGATTGTGTATTTACATTGGAAAGCTAAGGTATGTAAGGTTACTCTGTCCGTATCTTTCTGCGGCAAATAGTTTTCACCTTGACATTACGCATGTTCCATCCCGAAATGTGCTAAGGTATTCCATAACCGGTTATCCATGGTCATTGTCATATCTTTCCTACTCATTGATTATTGGTGAATCTCATGTCTAATATTCATGGTTAATGTTCCAAAAGCAATAAGGTTACGTTCCAATGTTGATATGACTCAGGTCCCTTGTTCATGGATTATGGTCCACTGGTTTCAATAGTGTTATGTTTATAATAATGTTATGTTTCTCACACTGTTTGTTCACATATCTCTTACCCATTGGTTAATGATCCGAAGCTTCCAGGAAAGTTGTCATAACATTGAAATCTCTAAGGACCTATCTCAAGAGAATAAGAACATAAGAGAATCTATTCAATCTTGGGTGGTATTTCTCCAATCATGTCATGTTCCAAAGTCCAATATGATTATGAATATCTTAGTACCAATCTCATGAGAAGTGAAGAATGAGGTAAAGTGTTTGTGTTTTCAAAAGTATCACTATCCTCAATGTATCAATCTCTCAAATGAAATAAATTAGGTTACACATGTTGTTGGTTGCAAGAATGGAGGAAGATAATAGGGGGTGGACACAATTCCAAAGTTCCAATAATACTATGACTCCAAACTCCGATGATGTATGATCAAAGTTCTAATAATGTCACGACTATCTTTGTACCAATCTCATAGGTTTCATAAGAGAGGTGTGTTTCTCATAAGTAGATGTGTTAATCTCTCATAAGTTGAAGTATCAATCTCATAAGAGTAATACGAAGGTGAGGTGCAAGTTAAATAATGATTCCTCATAAGTGAAGATGTCAATCTCATGTAAGTGTGTGCCTCAATTAAGGTCATGAACTCTAATGTGTCACTCTTATAAGTATGGAAAAGAAAAGATGTGCATATGGTTCCTTTATGTTTCTTTGAGTATGAATCAACTAAAGGGTATAAGTTAAGATGGAACAATCTCAAATACTATACATATACAAATATATATATGATATCCCATCAAAGGTGGAGGCCCGGTACTATATATATCCCACCAAGATGGATGTCCGGTACTATATACATATATATATTAAATCCCATCAAAGGTGGATGCCCGGTACTATATGTCCCACCAAGATGGAGGCCCGGTACTATATACTTATTTATCATATCCCATCAAGGTGGATGCCCAGTACTATATATCCCACCAAGATGGAGGCCCGATACTAAATATATCTATACATCATATCCCACTAACAGTGGAGGCCCGGTATTAATATAAGATGATGATCCATAAGGTGTTATGAATCACTAACTAGTTGAGTGAATAATAATCAAGATAGTTGTAAAAGAAATGAGAATATATCCCTTGCATGTATATCTAAATATAGATGTTATGATAAGAATGAGGACGAGGCGACTGAATGACCAAGTAATGAAATAATAGACGTAATGAACATGGTTCCACATATTCAGGACTGAGGTATATCCATATTTATTATTCTCTTACGCTTCATTTCTTGGAAGTACTTATGTGCTATTCTAGTTTCATATGGCCTTACATACTCAGTACTTTTTTCGTACTGACCCCTTTTGGGGGACTTACCTTACATGATGTAGGCACAGGTGTTAGTAGATCTCCGCAGTAAGTGGAGAGATATCCGCAGATTGTTGGTGAGCTCCAGTTGCTTCGGGGCTTCCCAAGTCACATATGTATAGTAGATTTTGGAATTTGTAAATATTGTATAGACATGGTCATGTATCTATTAGAGGCTTTGTAGACATATGTGGGGTATCATGAAGGTAAAAGATGTACGTTCATTTTGATGAAATGGCCCTATCGGCTAAGTTGCATATATTGCATATGTTGTCCTGCCTTTCGCTATTGATATTTAATTACATGAAATAAGATAATATGCATACGCGAACATACATATGAGAGCACATGAGCATGAGCAAAGATTGGTTCTCTCGGGCCTTATCGGCTTCGGGTGCCAATCACGTCCCGATGAGATTCGGGTCGTGACAGCTACAGACAAAATTCAACCAATACCAAACCTCAATATGGATTTCACCCTTCATAATAGAGACCCCTGGTGCAATCCACGAAGGTGTACCATCACTCAGCAAAGGTACTAACCAACCTCGAATATCATCAACTTCTTTTAATGCTTGGGTATCAAAATAATGTGGAGTATCCATCTTACAACCATAAATCAAATTGATGAGTCTCTGATCACACTTGACTTTCGCACCTCAAACCATTACAAAATGTTTCATTTCTTGGAGTTTGCTTTTCCTTCTCTTGGCAGGCAACAACTTCCCATAAGCATCATAAAATTCATACACCTAACTTTTCACATATGGATTTGGAGGCTTAGTGAAGACTTCAAAATCATGATACCTTAAAGAAGCCAACACTCTGGGGTGTTTTCCCTCCAATCCATTTATTCTCAATCATTGCTCCTAGATTATTGTATGTTTTCCCAAAACTTTAAGTCGATTGAGGAATCGAGAAACTACTATGGTATGAGGGTCGGTGAACCCATTGGAGCTTTGATCAACCCTATTTTTTTTCTTTTGAGCAATTCCCGGATTAGGAAATGGTTCATAAATAGGGGTAGTGTTGCCCTTTTCTAACTTAGATAAGTTATATCTCTCAGATTTTGAACTATATTCTGAGTTTGACTCCTTGGTAATCGGAGCCTTTGGTTTTCCTTGCTCAACTTTTACCCTCTTCTTATTTTGTGCATTTTGTTTGGGTTGTGATCGCCTCAGAATTGAGAACTTTTTGGAAATCTTGGTTGTAGGAGGAGAAGTACGGGTGTGTTTCTTAGCGACAGGTCTAACCATATATACTGACGAAATAAGCAATGCACTAGATAAAGGTTAGCAAACATAAAAATATTTCAGAGGTGTATCGCCGAACTACTTTGGTGAATTGCCAAAGAGTTTGGTGAATCCCAACCTCTATCGCAAAACATAATAGTTGGCAAAACTAAGTTTGGCAGAGTAAAGTGAGAGTTTGGCTATATTCCAAACAATTTGGTGATACTCCCTGAGCATTGCCAAACTAGTAAGGCATTGCCAAATTTGCACCTTAATTAGCCAACCTAAACTGTCACTTTAGGTGATATGGGGAACACTTCGATGATCCTCCATGCAGTTTGGCGTATCACTAAAGTTCTCCACTCCATCGCCAAAGTGTCATCTTCCCCAACTTCAACAGTCAAACTCATCAAGCCATTTCAATGGTGATTTCAACAAAATTCGACCATGTGTAATCAGACTTATCCGGTTCTAACACTAAAGCGACAAATTTGACAATTTTTCCTTAAGAACGACGTCACCAAATCTATTATTGGGAAAAATAATTCGAATTTGAAGCTCGATTTATACAACCAATTCAAAATCAACACCATTTTAGCGAACTCCAATCCAACCCACATATCATAATTAAAGCCCAATTTGATAACAAGAACAAAACCAAAACCCATTTTTACCCAAATTGAGTAACCCTAATTATCTATTTACCAATTGAGAGCAAAATCAAGTATGAACATAGCTATTTCAAAAACATAAAAACAAAACTCAAGAACCATGGATAACAAGAAATGATAGGTATGAATAGTCAATATGCTTTAAAAGGCAAATCAAAAATTTCTAATCAATAGATGAGAGATAAAAATTGATTAAAATAAGGTGACAAAGCAATAGAACTAGGGTTCTGATAAGTGCACGACAGTGAAAATGGTGATACATGCACAGTGGTGGTGGTGATTTGATTATGGTGAGATAAGAGAATGAGTGTGTATCTGTGTATGTGTGTGTTAGTCGTATAATGCAAGTGAAATAGAAAGGGAAAATAGGGTTAAGGTTGTGAAAACTTAGAAATGGAATAGACAAAGTCAAGAAGTCAAATCGTTGCCTCTTTAAATACCCTTAAGTTTGGTGATAGACAGGTGCATCACCCAAGGGTTCGGCAATGTGCCAAACTAAATTGAGCATCTCTAAAATTAATAGTTTCCACAGCTTGGAGGCTCGATTGGGCAAATGACTTCAGCGATAGGTGAGTGCATCGCTAAAGTTTTCGGTGATTTTCCAAACTTTAAGGAGCATCGCCAAATTTTAAAATTCTCATAACTTGGGAGACTGAGTTAAGCGAAGGACTTTGGTGATTCACCAAAGTGTTGGGCCAATTACCAAGGTCACTTCCCTGGTGCTCAGTGCATGGTCTCCAACATTTCCTTACTATGACTTATTTTGTGACATGTGTTCCATATTCTAACCCCATCATACATCTGCACCATGCAACAAATGTTATTCAAAATAATAAAAAGTACAACTTGGGTTATCTCCTAAAAAGCAACGACGTCTCTTCTCATTGATCAAATATCTTTGAAGTTCAGTGCCTCAACTTTAGCAACTCTGGGTCCTTAAATGAAGAAATGCTTCAAATGGTATCCATTCACTTTGAACCTTCTCTCCTCATGGTACCCCAACTCAACTGCACCACTAGGATAAGCATTCACCACTTTGAAAGGGCCCAACCATTTGGACTTGAGTTTCCCAGTAAAGAGTTTCAACCTTGAATTAAAAAGCAATATTTCATCCCCATCTAAAAACTCTCTTATCAATATCTTGGCATCATGCCACCTCTTTATTCGCTCTTTGTATCAACCTGAGATTTCATAAGCCTAAAAGTGAAATTCCTCCAATTCTTGCAATTGCTCCACTCTAGATTTAGAAGTTTCCTCCCAGTCCATGTTTAGCTACTTTGAGGCCCAAAGAGCACAGTGTTCTAGCTTAACCAGTAAGTGACATGACTCCTATAAGAGTTCTTCTTAAAACTACCTAAAGTAGAGAATCTTGTCAACCGTCAGCATCTTTCCTACTACCTGGCTCCACTCATGTATGAATGTATGTACTAACTTACACCAAGTGTCTACTTTAGTTGGTTGTACATTTTGGTACCACATTTTAGCTTCACCTGTGAGAGAGTGTATGAACATTCCTAGCTTCAATTCTTCATCAAAAATTAATGCATTCCTCTACTATAGACACACACTGATAAAGTTCCTCAAACACTAAAGAGGATCACTCTCCCAAGTGTTATGAAGTACCCTTTTTCTTGCAAGGTCTCTCCTAATTCTGACTTATAGTGATAGTAATGGCACCTTAGGATAATCATACCACTTTCACTGATGCTACTTCTTCATAGAACACTGGAAGCTTTGAAACTTTATACACATCAAACACCTCAACCTTATCATGCTTGCATAGTCAGCTGGTCAGATCCACATCAATCAGTGATTTACCTGTAGCTAAGAATGGACGTCCCAAAATAGATGGGACTTTCAAATCTCATTCCAAATTAAATACTATGAAGTCCAGTAGGAAGATTAAGGATCCTACTTGCACTAAAATATCATCTACAGTGCCTTCTAGTTTACCCAATGACATGTCCACCAGTTGAAACACAATAGTAGTGGGTTGGGTACTGTTCAATCCTATCTTCTTATATAGTAACAAGGGCATCAGTTTGTGTTGGTACCCAACTCACACAATGCTTTGGCCATTACTTGTTTCCCAATAGAAATTTCAATAGTGAAACTTCGAGGGTCTTTCATATTTGTTGACAGTCAGTTTTAGATTTGAGCTCAGCATTGCTTTACATGGCTAATGTAGCATATTCTGTTATCCTTCTTTGGTTGGACATTATATCCTTTAGATACTTTAGGTATTGGGGAACATGCTGCAACATGTTAATAAGAGTTACACTAATGGTTACGTACTTCAACAGATCAAAGAATTTTTTGAATGACGCCTCTTCTATTGCTTTGATATGCTTTTGTGGGAATAGAGGAAGAGGTATAAAAGCTATTGATATAAGCTATATTACTACTCTTTTTGTGACACCTCGATGCTTTTTTGTTATATCCTTAAATATCTAAATAGTTTCTTGGATTGACCATCCATACGTGAGTGAAAAGTTGTGCTAAGATCTACCTAACTACCCAACTCCTACTATATAAACTACTAGAAATGAGATGTAAACTAAGTACCTCAGTCTAAAATGATAGAAATAGTCATCCCATGCAAATAGAATATATTTTTACTATAGATCCTGGCTAGTCTCTTTGAAGTGCAGGTTGTCTAATCCAAGTAATTTTCTCCCACTTCTATTCAGGTCTAGAAATCCTCTGAGTCATACCACCTGGCCTTTAATACTAATACTTCACCTTCTAACAATTAAACACCAAGAAACTTACTCCATAATGTCTTTCTCCATACCACCAATAGTGCTATTTTAAATCATGATGTATCTTTATTGCTCCTGTATGAATATAATACCTCAAATTGTAATCCTTTTCCATGATTAATCTAGTGATATCATCCACTCACAGTACAAAATTAACTCTTTGGACACTCCCCTCAACACTTTGTTTGGAATCATAACCAACTTTTAGTCTTCAAATTGTCGATCCATAATCTGGTCCACCAAAAGTTATTGAACCTTAACATAAGCAATAACTTTACTTGAGATTGAAATACAATGTCTCGTGAAGCTACTATATAGTTATTGAATTTCCATAGCCATAGGATGATCCTCGTGAAGCTACTTGAGATTGAATTTCCAAGGCTTCTTATATTTGCTGCCTGCCAACTCAATGCATTTGCTATCATATTAGCTTTGCCCAAATGATAAAAATTCATCAACTCTAACTATCTATACTACTTCAAATTTAAATCCTTTAGATTGAATATGTAATGAAGGTTGAGATGATATGTGAAAATATCATAATGCACACCATAGAGGTAATGCCTCCAACTCTTCATAATAAACACTACCTCTACAATAGATGACAAGCCTTTCATAAATCACTTGCAGTAACAAACCAATGCAATAAAATTTTGAATCTCAATAGGCAAAGTATGCATAGACCAATCTCGAACTGCCTTAATATTTGTTGGATTAATGATATCCGGCATTTGATGACACATTTGGTGTTTTTAACCATGAACAAATTCAAGTTCTTAAGAAACTTTTGGTAGTTTTGATTATTTTTTTTATCTAAATTGCAAGGAAATGTGCTAAGGCAAGAAACGAGATAACCTCGACTTCAAACACCAAGCAGCCAAAAATTTAGACGGGTCATCCAACCTTTGCCTAACCATCACCTTGAGCGTCAATATTAAACAAAATTTCCCAGTTCAAGAATTTAAGCGATGAAGAAATGGACGGGCCATTGGACCTCTGACGGACCATTGCCTTGAGCGTCAGTGCCATGACTCGAGTATACACCCTGGAAGTAACACAGTGCTTAGAACCACAAGTGGCCCTAAGCTAGCCCTTGATACTGGCATAGGTAATGAGCAGCTAAATATAAATATATAAACTAGAAAAAATAAATACTGAAAACACTATATGAAAGATTAAGCATGATCACTAGGCAAAACTGAAATTTTACTGAATGTCTATAAATTTAATGCAACAATTGTATCATGAAGAAACTAAAAAACACAAACTTAATACAACTTTAACTGACTGTCTATGAAACCTTCACTAATAGTGACTATAGGTATCCAAGACATGACCCGCAGCTATCTCTAATCAATATATGAACTGAAATAAAATGTTATGACTACTAAAGTCTGATTAGAGTTCCCAAATGAGGAGAACTCATAGCTTGTTGACTAGAAGTTGTGATCTGCCTGACCATGATTGGGATAATGAGAAACTACATCTACATCACATGAAAAATATAGGCTGAAGAGGTATGCGACCAGAACTTTGAATTTACTAACCATGTAAGATATGCATTAGTCATGAAAAACACTTAAAACATGATTTAAAACCGAGGACATAAATTATTTACAAAAATATGCATTAAAATCATATCTGCACTGAAAACCTGAGAGATATAACGAAATCTTGGATGATGTGAAATAATAATCTAAAAAAGTCATAGCATAAAAGCAAGTAAAACTGAACTGAGGGTCATGTATAAATACTGAGCCTTAAACTGTGAAAGGTTCTCGTAACCAACAAAGACCATGTGAGGAAACATGGAATCCAACCTGTAACCCAAGTTGAGAGGATTTTCTATACCTTGCCAAGGGTAAGAACCATGACTGGCGTGATTTCACTCATGAGCCCATTCGGACAAAAGGAGACACTCTTAACTGGAGAATATCCCTTAACCTATGATGGCACATACTTCTGGCTTGGGTGTGCTGAACCCTAGTCCAACTCGGTGCTAAGTACTTTCATACTATTTATAAATATAGCCTATAGAAACTAATATACTGAAAAGTGAATCAAGATGTACTTTATCTGAAAATATCCTGAAGGTCTGAGTAACTGAAAATAGGCTGTAAATTTTTGAATGAAACTAATGATATATGTTCCTTTTGAAATCATTGACTATTAGAATAGTGTGTTCATAACACGCTAAGTTTTATGATTGAAAAAAAGACTAAATCATATGAGAATACTGTAAAATCATATCAACTAGTAAAATCATGGAATACTAAATCAAAAGCAATTTACTTGAAATCATGTTGATATTCAATTTATATAGGTTAATATCATACTGAATGTAAATCCTTGGAAAATATGTCATGCCATACTAAAATAGACAGAAATCCAACAAATCATGGATAATTTATTCTGAAAGAGGCTGAAGTTTATAAAACATGAATAGTTCTTCAAGTATTAAAATAACTTTGTTAAATCCATGGAAATCATACATATTAACTTTGAATAGGAACTATAATTATAAGATAATATGAGGGAACTAAATTCAAGAATTTGGCATAATTGGGTGTGAATCGTAGATCACGAGTTTATAAAATCATAACTGAAATTCATAACTTAAAACTAGTTCTTGGGAATAAGGGTGAAAGGAATACCTTATTGAATACTCATATACCTGATTACTGAAGATTCTCGAACTAGAACATGGAGGATTTGAGAGTATGAACCCTAGGTTATGGAACTTTGAAAGAACTTGAGAGCTTTTGAATTGTTTCTTTTTTGATGTTGGGAGTTTAATGAATGTTAATGAGGGATAAGTAAACTAATTTTGCCTTTAATCCCCTCTAAAAGAATTAAAATAATGTAGTATAAGGTTTAAAAGAGTAGGAAAAGACCAAACAACCCTTTAAAATGGTCTGGAAAGTTACTGGTGCTAGTCACGACGGCTCACATGATGATTCGTAGACTGGGGGAACGAGTTTTTTACTGAATCGTGGTGTCAAACATTTTTGACACTTCTATGGATAGTGACGACATGTCAAGGGATGATCCGTTATGACTGGGGATGACTTGGCAGGTGGAATATCTCTCGTCTCCTCTGGTAAACCAGTCTTGAAGGTCTGTGTCGTATCCTTCACTCTCTTTATCTTCTATTTCTTACCCTTTTCACCTCTCCTCTTATTCTTCTGGGGCTGAAAATCATCTCTCCTTTCCTCTGTATCAGAATTATCCCTCTAAACCACCAGAGACCTGCTATAAAAATCTACCTGCTATAAAAATCTAGTACCAAAGTGTCCACATCAGCAGATAACTCTGCCAAGGATGGCATAGTAGGCGGTGGAGGAGGTTCAACTGGTATGGTCCACTCTATAACCTCCTTGAATACTTCTTTTAGTGCAGATAAGTCAGAAGTAATGGCCCTTATATTAAATCCTAGACAGCCACAACCTTAGCTGTTATCTAGCTCTCAAATTTGTCAAAACGGGTCAAAACCGACCGATACGACCTCTTTAATCTCAGCAACAATGTAGGGATTGACCCTTACCTCCAACTTTCTAATTCTGGAGTCATGAAACACATACATCCTCAAGATCTGCTCCAGCTGAGCAGTCAGGATTAGTGTGCACCCGACCAGAGCATGTATGTGGGCATCCAAGGGTGCTATGGCCTGCTATAAAGAGGATGAGGTACCACTGGCTTCAGATGCCAGAATTTCAAGTGGCAGGTCTGGTAAAGGACCGCGGGTTGGAGCCATCGGGTTTCTCAAATCTTTGATCATGTCTAAGTTTGCAGTCTTTGTCGGTTGAACAAACCTATCGACTGTCGGGATGGAAGGCATACCCGAATCCTGTAGCAATTATGTGATCAAGCACGGGAATGGCAATGTCATGCTGAATTTATACACACGATCTCGTATCTCTACCGTAATAATATGCAGGATGTTTAAGTCCAATTCTGATAGAAAAGCAGCTACCAGACAGGCATTAGTCACACTCAATGTATTATCATTGGCCGTGGGTGTGATGCGGTGCTTCACAATTGACCATTAAGCCTTTGTGGTGAACTTCAGTGTCTGCTTGTATATCATTGCCTCGTTGATCCATGGAGCATTTTCTTTTACTTCAGCAATGTGGTCCGCCAACCACCTGTAATGCAAGGCCCTGTCATCTATAGGCAACTTCTTCAGTCTTTTCAAGTCGTTCATCCATAAATTATATTTCGAAGTCTTCTCAACTGGAACAAATGCAACTCCAAACAAGGCCTTAGAGATAGCCTTGACGGAGATATCCATATCCTTCCTCTGTAAAATCACCATATCCAACCTAGGTTGGTTCTTTATGTCCTTGTCTCTTCCGGAGAGAGTCATATTTTTTAGCGCAGTAGCATAGTTTGCGTAAACCTCCCTCACAAGCTCCAGCCCATAAATAAAAAGTGGCCTAGTCATCCACCCTAAGCTATATTTCTCAACCACCCAGAGCACCTCTGGGACTTTCAGTAGTGACTCAAGAAATATGTGGGGTTCATCTTGGATGCTCCTCTTTTGGTTCCCATTGTCTTTTATGAAAACCTCGTCTAGATAGTAGTCCCTAGATTTTGGCACACTCCAGCGCCTCAGATTAGTACCCCTTTGTAGAGGAGATGCAGCAGCCCCCTCAGAGGATTTGAAGTCGGATTCTTTCTCACCTGTTTAGGAGCTTATCTCCTTATTAGCATCATCATGCTCACCCCCGTCTTGTTGTGAGTTTCACCTTCCCTCTTTAGACTGGGGAAGGTTGATAAGGGTAGTAGATTCCATTAAGGCTGTAGATGTGTAGCCTTGGTCTTCTCAACTTTCTTACTCTTCTCTCTAGTGGTTTGAGGCAATGATTGATCAGTAGAAACATGGGTAGAAAGGTTCACCTTAGACTCACTTGAGTTTTCAGACTCACTCTCCGAGGTTAGAGGTATGTCCTTGGGTGCCCACTTCTTGGAGATGTCCTTCTTCAACTTGTTCTATGCCTTGGATTCCATTGTACCTGTATACAAACAGATTAGACTCAAATTTGAAATAGTGTTTTAGGTGTAGAAAATAACTCAGATGACCTTTTCTATAATCATACAATAAAGGTATGGTCGTACCTTCTTATTGTGAGAAGGGTTCCCCAAAAGTACTGGGGAAACACCACATCAAACGAGCATTTCCTATGATCGTACAATAAAAGCCCGATCGTACCTTCTAATCATAGGAACAACCTTAATTTACTGAGGGCATTTCACATCAGACGGTTACATACCACGATCATACCATGATAGGATGATCATAGAATGTGTTTGTATGATGAGCTCCTACACATTGGACTCTGACACCATACAATGACCCAACTTATGACCGTATGTAGTTACCATTACATTGGGTCGTGGAATACACTAACACTCAGCACTTTGTACACAACAAATTTTTGACTCCCTTAGATGCATTTGAGACCATCATTGACAAAAATTTAGCACAATTGAGTACTCAGACTTCCCCTGTGCCTCCAATCATTCAAACACACACCCAATATTGCAAGTATACCTTATTATTCTACCATTCCCTTTACATCCAGGTAGTTACTCATTTATGCTTTTATTTAGACAAATAGAATCATGATTCAAATGGGGTGAGTACACTTAATTCAATTAATTTTCAAATAGGGTGGTAAAAGCATTTAGAAGACAGGAACCCTTGAGAACGACTGAATTCACACAAATTTTAGGTAAGAAATTCTTGCTTGATCGTTTGAGGGTGAAAAATGTTAGGTGTGAATGATTAGCAATGATGAATCGGGCTAATTGGGTCTCAAACATAGGGTTTAAGGGTTTAAACCCTAAGTGGGTCGGGTCAGATCGGGTTATACGTATTTAAATGGACCATCAGATGAGTTACCCCTATAATTGTGGTATCAACCCACGATCATGACTTTTTATTATGCCATTAGAAAAACCTACTTAAGAACCTACGAGCCTTAAGGACGATCGTGATATTTAACCATGACCGTTTCTTAAAATCATAGGTTCGATGTCCTGATTGTTGGGTTTTAGGAGTTTTATCAGTTTTATTAGACGATTACCACCACAATCATGATCTCAAGGTACAATTGTCATAGCCAATCATGAGATAACTCCTAAATTGCATCCCTCTGGACTTCAATAGTTTGTATACAGACGACTGAACCCACGATCGTGAGATCTCCCTAGGGTCGTGCAATCCTCTTGTGGGTTCAGTGCTGAGTCCAGTTCTGCACTTTCTTTAAAGCATAATCCTTGTACAAGACACACACATTACCCTATAAAAGTAATAAGCACAAAAATCATGGGTTACCTCTCAAGAAGCGTTTGATTTAACATTGCGGCATGACGTGGATAAGTTGCTTACTCAGACTTCACCAACTCATATATGGGTTACCTCCCATAAAGCACCTGATTTAACGTTGTGGCATGAATCGGTTGTCCTTGAAACCTCAAGCACCATCTAAATCCACATAACAAACTACTTTCAGTTCATCAATAGACCTTAGATAGTGTTTCACCCTTTGGCCATTCACCTTAAACCTTTAGCCTTCTTTATTTTCCAGCTCAAGTGCACCATGGGGGAACACTCTAGTCACTCTATATGGACCTCTCCACTTAAACTTCACCTTTCCCAGAAATACCTTCAGCTTAGATTCAAAAAGCAATACCAAATCACTGGTGGTGAATTCTTTTCTTGATCTTGTGATCATGTTATAGATTTATCCTCTCCTTGTACAAAGTTGATCGTTCATACACGCAGAGATAGAACTAATCCATCTGATTTAGCTGCTCTAGCTGTAACTTGGTTGCATCTCTCCACTCAAGATTTAGCTTCTTTAAAGCCTACAATGCTTAAGCTCAATAGGCAAGTGGCATGTTTTACCATACACAAGCTAATATGGAGAAGTACCAATGGGGGTCTTAAATGTTGTTCGGTAGGCCCATAGTATGACATCTAACTTTCTCTCCTAGTCCATCCTATTAGCATTCACAGTCTTCTCCAAGATGGACTTGATGTCATGATTAAAGACCTCAACCTGCCCACTTGTATGAGAATGGTAAGATATTACCACCTTATGTTTCACACCATATTTCTCAAGCAAAGCTCTGAATAGACGATTGCAAAAATACTATCCTCCATCACTAATGATAACCCTAGGAGTTCCGAATTTGGAAAATATGTTCTTCTTTAAGAACGTTGTGACAGTTTTCCCTTCATTGTTTAGAAGCGCAACTGCCTCCCCCCATTTTGAAACATAGTCTATAGCCACCAAGATATACTTAATACCATGTGAACTCACAAAAGGTCCCATGAAATCAATGCCCCATACATCAAACAACTCGAGCTCCATAATAGTGGTCATTGGTAGCTCTTGCCTTAGCGAGATGTTTCCTTTCCTTTGGCATTTGGTCACATTCCTTGGCATAGTCGTGTGCATCTTTGTAAATGGTGAACCAATAGTATCCACACTGCAAGATCTTGTGTACAGTCAGTGCACCACTCTGATGACCCCCAACTAGACAAGAATGACATGCCTCTAAGATACTTATCATCTCAACTTTAGGAACACATCTCCGTACCACTCCATCAGCACAACTTCAAAACAAATATGGCTTGTCCCAAAAGAACTTCCTCACATCATACGTGAATTTCTTACGTTGGTGAAATACAGGTCTTTGGGAAGGAAATACATCACTCAATAAATAATTTACAAAATCTGCAAACCATGGAATCAAATTTTGTGAAGCGACAAATACCTGCTCATCTGGAAAAGTGCCATCAATATCAAGCTCATCTTTAAGTTTTAGTATGGACTCTTCTTCAAGGTGTGATAAGTGGTTAGCCACTTGATTCTCAGTCCCTTATCGGTTTTTAACTTCAAAGTCCAATTCTTACAACAAAAGTACCCAACGAATCAACCTAGGTTTTGCATCTTTCTTTTCCATAAGGCACCTAAGAGTTGCGTGGTCAGTATGCATAACAACTTTTGTGCTAAGTAAATAAGACCAAAATTTCTCGAAAGCAAACACCACAGCAAGAAACTCTTGTTCAATCACAATATAATTTTTTTGAGCAGGATTAAGCACTTTGCTAGCAAAGTAGATAGGATGTAAAATCTTATCTCGCCTTTGGCCTAGTTCTGCACCTAGTGCCACACCATTAGCATTACACATAATCTCAAATATCATGGACCAATTGGGAGACACAAAAATCGGGGTTAAAATCAACTTCTCTTTCAGACACTCAAACACTTTTATACATGCATCATCAAACACAAATTTCACCTCCTTCTCTAGAAGCTTACATAATGGATTGGCAATCTTAGAGAAGTCCTTGATGAACCTTATATAGAAACCCACATGCTCCAAAATGCTGTGAATACCATTCACAAAAATTAGTGGAGGCAACTTTTCAATCCCCTCAATCTTTGCCTACAATCCCCTTCTTCGAAATCTTGTTTCCAAGCACTATTCCTTCTCTAACCATGAAGTGACACTTCTAATTTAAAACCAAGTTACATTCCTCGCATCTCCTCGATGTGCTAAATAATCATCGAATGAATTACCAACAATTGATAAGTCATCAATGAACACTTCAATAGTATCCTAAACCATGTCAGAAAATATAGCCGTTATGTAACGCTAAAAAGTTACGGGTGCATTACACAAACAAAAAGGTATCCTCTTTAACACGAGCGTCCCATATGGATAAGTGAAAGTGGTCTTCTGTTGGTCCTCGGGAGCAATAGAAATCTAATTATAACCTGAGTATCCATCAAGAAAACAATACCAACCTCTACTAGCAAGTCGGTCTAATATCTGATCTATAAAGGGCATAAGAAAGTGATCCTTCTTAGTCTAAGAGTTCAGCTTCCTATAGTCCATGAACACTCACCAACCCATGAATGGCCTCATTGGAATAAGCTCATTCTTATCATTTGGAACCACAGTGATTCCACCCTTCTTCGGCACACATTGGATCAGACTTACCTATTTGCTATCTAAAATTGGATAAACCATACCCGCATCCAACCACTTGATGATTTTCTTCTTCACCACCTCTTGAATAGGTGGATTCAATGTCCATTAGTTCTCGATACTAGGAATACAATTTGGATCAAGTTGTTTTTTGTGCATGCGAATCCTGGACAAAATCCCAATGATGTCAGCAATGGATTAACCAATGGCCCTCTTGAACCTCTTCCAAATAGAAACTAAGGCCTCCACTTGCCATACCATTAAATCAACCGCAAAAATAACCAGCAAAGTATTGTTGGCTCCCAAAAATGCATAATGAAGATGGGATGGAAAAGCTTTGGGCTCCAAAACTGGAGGCTCCTTAATAAAAGGGCAACCTGGAGGGGTCACTCTGTTCTTTAAATCAAGATATAACTTTTTCGATGCATAATTATATGATCCCCTACCTTCGAGTACACTAACCATCTCATCATAGTCTTCAATATCATCACCCTTAAAATTGATAATTACTGTTATGAGGGCCTCGACTCCAAGCCTTTCCTCAATAGGAACTACCAAATCATCCTCATTGACTGTATAAATCATAAAAATCAACCGCATATCCTTTGGCTGCTTCATGGATTGGAACACATTAAAGGTGACTTGTTCACCATTTAACCAAAACTTTATCTGCCCAGTCTTTATATCAACCAATGCATGCCCAGTCATAAGGAATGGTCTCCCCAAAATAATAGGAACCTCAAAGTCAACCTCATAGTCAAGGATGAAAAAACCAGCTGGAAAGATAAAGGAGGAAACCCTTATTAATACATCACACAAAATTCCCACCAAATTTTTCATAGTTCTGTCCGCCATGAGATGTCTCATTGAAGTCGATTTGGGTGACCCCAATTCCAACTTTTTATAAACTGCTAGTGGCATCAGATTTATGCTAGCATCCAAATCACACGAAGCTTTTGAAAAGTTGAAACACCCTATTATACATGGAATCGTGAATACTCTCGGGTCTTTCTTCTTCTCCACTGAAAGATTTGGAGGCTATTGCACTACAATGGTGCATATTCTCAAAGGGCTCAAAACTCACTATCCACTTCTTAGTCACCAAATTATTCATAAACTTTGCATAATATGCCATTTTTTCAAGTTCCTTAACTAGAGGGATATTCACTATCAACTCCTTCAGCATATAAATAAACTTTTGGTATTTTCTCTCTAAGGCTTTTTCAGTCTTTGTAGAAAAGGAAGAGGAGGTCATGGAATTAGGTTCAATACTAGCGGGACCTCCTTGTCCTTGCCCTTTCCTGCCTTATCCTCATTATTGTCAACTTGAGGTTTTTCAGGTGCATTTATATTTACCACCACCTTTTCAGAGTCGATAGCTTTCTCATTCTCTATTATCATTGGTTCTACCATATCATCAATAATCATGGGCATAGGAGGATCGGTGGTCATCTTACCATTTTGAGTGGTAATACCCAATCAATGGACACCATTTTTTAGGTTTTGGATAGTTTTTATTGGTAGTATACCTTGTTGACACTGATTCAATGCCGCAAAAATCTGACCAAATTGTTGCTCAAATTGTTTGATGGCGATAGCATATGATTTAACTTTCTGATTCATACCTGAAATATCTACTTTAATCTCTTTAAGGAAGCCTTCTATATTTTCTACCCTTTTCATAATCTTTGCTAGCATGTCTTTCATTCTTGAATTACCTGAACCAACATCACTATTCCCCGATGGAACGTAAAGACCAATCTTATTCTTGTAGTCATCTTTTCTCCTCCAATCACCATCTTTATCTCTATCTCTATAGACTTATTGTAATTGTTATGTCCATAGTAGTTCCAACCTCAATTCCCTTGGTAAGAGTTCCAGTTGTCTTGGTTAAACCATTGGCCCTTGGCTCGAAAACCCGCCACTTCTCTATCAAGATACTTTATATCCTTCTGAGAGTCTGAATCTTTATATCTAGGGTTTTTGCCTTGTGAACCGACTGTATTAACCTTTTCAAATCCAGCTGTTGTTAATGGTTTAGTCAGCAACCCAATCTTAGTCCTCAGTTGTGCTACCTCTTGAGCTACTATCTCCTCTAGTTCTCGCTATTTTGTGGATGCTCCAAGTGCATAATTATATGTGGCTCTTTATGCAACCCGAGTGTGCCAACCTCAGTTGGTTTTTGTGATCTGATCTAGGATCTTTGAAGTGTCCTCCCAATGTAGACTCATGAATGCCCCACCTGTGATAGTGTCTACTATAGCCTTAGTGTAGGCATTCAAGGCTCTGTAGAAGATCTCGAGCAAATTTTACCAGTCATTATGTAATTTGGAACACTCTATAGTTTCTTATTAAACCTCAGTCAGGCCTCATATAGTTCCTCTAAATGCAACTATCTGAAATTATAGATCTCATCTTTCAACTGTAGCATTATGGAAAGTGGGAAGAATCTTTTCGAGAACTGATTTTGCAATTCACTCCAAGTAGTGATCGACCCCCGTGGTAGCGTGGTAGCTCTTCTAGCCATAGTGTGGCTTCTCTCATTAAAGTGAACAGAAAAAGGCGTAGTTTGATTACCTCTTGGGTCACTCTAGGCAGATTGTAAGATATGAAAATCCCAACAAAATTCATGACATACATATTTGCGTCATCAGTGGCAAAGCCTATGAATAACCCTTTCAAGTTCATCAAGTAAATCATGGCACTCGTGATATCAAGCTTAGTCCCAGAGGAGGTAATTCTGGTGGAATGATAGTACCAGTTACCACTGGCTCTAAATAGTTCAAATCCTCCTTCGAATCCTCATATTAAGGCAGATACTATTGCAGAGGCTATTGTGTAGGCTGTTGTCCCCTATGCCTTCTCTGTCTCTCTCGATCATCAAGTAAAGCTAGATGATTCACCTTATCTTGTCTAGTACTTTCTTTCCTAGTTGCCCATTTGAAAACTCTTGTCTAGCATTCTCCTAGGCCATTAACTGAGGCGTGGCTTGTTTTGGAGTCTCTTGACCCCCCGTACTGGTGTAATAGTAAATTTAAGAGTGTTGGATCACCTTGAATACAATCCAATAAAGTTGTTGAATTATGCATATTTCTCCAATAACGATGCCAAAATTTGGTGTCGCCCAAATTACACCTCTAAGCAAAGTATAAAGCGGTCGCTGAACAAATATAGAATCCAACTAAGGTTAGGGTCGATCCCACAGAAAATAGGTTGAAATATCAAGCAAGATGTATGTTGAGGCAATTAATAACAATTTCTAGTAAAAGAAAGGGATTTGTAAATAGATAATTCAGTAGTAACAGTTGTTTATTTATCGAATTGTAATCAGTATGAGAGAGGCACTAGGACTGTGTTCCCTAATAACTTCGTAACTTCATAGGTTCGTCGTACTTTGAAATCTCTTCTGGTGTTGGTGTGATGATAGGTTATGTATACTTAGAACATCTTTACTCTCTTGTCTAAGCAATATCCTCAGGTAAGTTTTCTCTTCTCCTAAACCTGCGTTACTAACCCCTATCCTATATTCCAGATAGTTATCCCGTATTATTGGCTCAAACTATTAAGTGGAGGTTGATAGCTCCAAGTCTCTATTGTTTATTCCCTTCTTCCCATCTCCATATTTATCCTTTCATCAAAAATATAGATTAGGCGAGTTCTGACATTGTGCACCGATAAAAAGCATTCAAAACCAAGGAAATAATCAATATACGCAAACACCGGGTGAAAACCACTCTGTACTATGAATCCTACTTTGTTAATCCATCATGGTTCCCACAACCCTAGTTGTGGTTTTTAGCTACATGATTGCAAGAACAGAAGAAGAATTCATAGAAGAAAACATAATTCTGAACATACAAGAATAATATGAAAACTCCAAAATATCATTTAGAATTAAACCCTAAAAAATAAATCTTTTTACTTGCAAAACCAATAATATGTCTTGAAAGTAATAATAGAACGTAAACTTACAAAATAAAACAAATATAGTTATTTATAGAAAAAAAAACCTATCCTAAAATTAATAAGAAATTTAAGTCGATCACATCGGACGAATGGAAGGTACAATCGTGGTTAGATACCACGATCGTCCTTTGGTGCTTGTGGTTTCATCAAGGATTTTGTCATCTTCAAGTATTCAATCCCATGACCTCAAGGTATGACCATCACATCAAGGTACGATCTTGGGATCCAATCATCTGATCTTCTTCAACCTTAGCTTCTACATGCATGTTTTCAGGACATCATTCCCACAATCAGACGGTACGATCGTATGATTAATGTATGATTGTGGGAACTTTTGTCAGAGTGACACCTGAGAGTCACTTCTCTACTTCTTCCTACGATGCCAAAGTACGATCGTGGTCAGAGCCTACGGTCTTGGCAATGGTCCTCTGATGCCCTTATTAGTCTAAAATCCAACACTCCAATCTTCGTTACCTGTTTGACTTGCAAATACCCTAAAACCTGCTATATCCACATAGAAAGACCCTTATACTTGCAAATATTCATGATTTTAAGTATCTCAAGTACCATAATTACACGGCACATCAGGGATGAGTCGTAGTTTGAGTCATTGTATCATACATTTTTTGACACTTTTCTAGACAGTGATGATGAGTTTAGGGACGACCCATCATGACGGGGGATGACTCGTCAGGTAAGTCGTTGTCACTAAAATCACAGCTCGATAGTGGTTCACTAAAACACCCCATAACTTTTTACGCTAGAATCGAATTGACAAATAGTCGGTGGAATGGGAAAGAAGATTCAAATACCTTTAATTTGGTGGGTATTAGGCCACCTAACTCTTCATATACTAGAATCAATGATCGTTTGAAATTGCACCAAGAAGAATCTTACACTAGAACTTGGTCAAAAGAAGAGTTTTCACTTCAACTAGGTTTTAGGGATTTCTTATGACCTCAAATCATATCTAATACTATCATCATACTTATATACATATATATATATTTTTGGTAGTTGACATGTCATGGGATTGGGAGAAGACCATTTTTAAATGACTGATGGACTGGATAGGCACCCAACGAGTCATAAGATGACTCATCGTGACTGACTATGACTCGTCATCATGGATCGTAGCCACTAGGATAAATTTTTGTATTTCAAGACTTTTGGAACTACACTCAGGATGAGTACTAGTGAAGGCTCATCATACCTAACCACGACTCATGGTCAGGGTCATCCTGAGGTCAACTTTTGTTGGTTTCTATCCTATGTTTGTTCTAAGTCTGAGATAGGATTCTAGGGACTTCTGGTGTGTTACGGACAACCTTAAACAGAATAGGCAAGGTAAAGATTCTATGTGATAAATAAATGGACGTAACATCGGTGACTCAATAAATCATCGCCCATGCCATGGAGCTTAAGCAAAATATGAACATATTTACTAGATGGCCATGATGTAAAACTAGACGGACCGTCTCCTGGAAAATGGGCCATCGATTGACGGTGTGACTAGGGACAGGATTTTCTCCTAATTTTATTTGGTCTTTAATTCCCTGTACTGTATAAATCCACTATTAGGGCTTATTTTATCATCTTTCATTTTAGAGAGAAGACTGATATTGTTCTTAAGATATTTATTGGGTTTCAAAACCATCAAACTTAGAATTTGAAGACAATTGAGTTCTCAGATTCATCTTTATAAGATTATTCTTCATCTATGAATTATATTGCTTATTTATCTTCAAAATCTAAGAGTGGATAAAAACCCTATAATAAGGATTGTGGGATCCATGGCAAATTAACATCTCTAGGATCAATATCGATGTATATTCGGATGGTGCCATTATTGGTATTGTCAAATCTTTCATCTTAATTGATTTATAATGGTTGTAAATATTTGAACACGCCTTAGGGTTAACTTGCTCGAGAAAGAGGTTAAAATTAGGAAAAAAATTGATTATAAGGATTTGAGATTTCCAACTCCCATCTAATAGTTAATGTTGTAATAACATTAACCAACTTAAGGTAATTATTGAGTTTTATATTTTCATTACTCTTAGTTTGAAAGAATATGGGTGAATATCATCTTATTAGGTTGAGAAGCGTTTAGATGTATTGAAAGAGTCAATAGCCCTGCATGCTTAGCCGTAGAGGAATTTACTATTGTTAGAAACCCGATTGTGTTATGAAGCCATGGTGATCACAAACCTAGTTCTCTCTATTACTTGATTACAGTTACTAAAATACTGACATTGTTACTTAAACATCGTTGGAAATTGAAGAACAAACACTTTTCATGAACCCCCCTTTTTATGAAAGTAATTGACTAGACGTCAACATAACTATATAAGGGTTTTTACCTTATTCCTAGTGGGATTCGACCCCAACCTAGTTAGATTCTATATTTGACAGTGACTACTTTATACTTCTAAATTGAGGCATCATTTGGGAATATTAAATTTTAGCACTATTGTCGAGGAATACAGTTGTCAATTAACTCACATGTGTTTATTTGACTCTTAGTATTATTTCCTAATTTTACTTTATTTGTTGTTTTTGTTGCTATAAGGTACAGGTTAGTGCATACCAAATACCCAAAGTTGGGGTAAACCACTATTACCTTACAACCCTAAAATTAAGAACTCTCTTTAGAGATTAATGAATTCACAAGAGCGTGAAGTAGTAAGGCAGCAACAAGGCTACAATAGCTTGTTAAAGCTCAGGCTAGGGACAATAACCAAAACACGCCTAACAATAATGGAATTATTGGTGATGAAATAGAGGATCAAATTGATGATAGTGTGGACCCTGCCAATCTATGTCAACAACAAAGAGGCAGAGGACAGAAGCAACAAGCCATGCCCTTTGATTCGGATGATGAAGACGATGCGGATTTAGATGGGATTGGTGCCACTAGGACCATCATCCCTCCACTACTAGCTCTGAGAAAAAAATTCAATATTACTAACACTATGATCCAGATGTTGAATCTCAAGGGATTGTTCAGAGGCGTGCCTAATGATGACCCAAACTTGCACTTAATGAACTTTTTGGGAATTTACAAGTCTTACAAGATGCCCGAAGTGAGTCAAAACATCATTCACTTACAGTTATTCAAATTATATTTGTCTGGGGATGCTACCATATGGTTGACAAAGTTGTAACCTAATTCCATTACTAATTGGGGGAAGTTGAAAGGAGCATTCCTCGATAAGTTCTTTCCACCCTCTAGGATGTTGCAGCTGAGGGATGAAATTAGCAATTTCAAGCATCTGCCTAGTGAGGCATTACATAAAGCATGGTTTTGGTTTAAGAAGAAGCTGAATTAATGTCCCAACTATAAGCTAATAGATGAACATCTGATGGAGACACTTTATAAGTCTTTAAATTCAGTAACTAAACCAGTTGCTAACAATGCCACTGGGGAGCCTTTACGTCCCTTTCTTATGCAGATGCATCTGTAATTTTAGAAAAGCTCACAATGACCAACAGAACTTGGCCCGCTCGAGACTCTAAGGTTGCATATGGTACATATTTTGTAGGCATGTTTGTTGATTAATGCTGCAGAGAGGAGGAACATGACCAAGACATTACCCATATGAAGACACAGATAGACTTGCTCACAAAATATTTATTGGCAAGTGGTGCTAAAAAAAAGTGAACATCGTAGGTTCAAATGGTAAAGCAGCTTAATAAGATTCTAAGGAGGAGGCAAATTATCTAAATAATCTGATGGGGGTTTTCGATCTAACACCCAAGGAAAGAAATTTCGAAACTATCAGGAGATAGTTATTATGACAAGGCTGGTTATAAGGATAGAAATCAAGCCAACTAGAAGAGCAAGAATGATAAAAGTGGTCTTTATGTGCCTCTCAAAAATCATGATAGAGCTAGTATTAATACAGAGAATTTGAAGATGGAAGATATATTGGCTAAAGTGTTGCAAAGGGTCAAATCCACCAACTCTGGTGTTAAAGAAATGTAGGGAGAAATCTCTAACATTAGCCAACTAGTAGATTCACATTCCACTTCCATCAAGTAGTTAGAATATCAAATGGGTCAAATATTCACAACTTTGAATCAGCAGAAGCGTGGGACACTACTGAGCGACACTATCCAAAATCCAAGAAATGATGGCCAATGCATGGCCATCAGGACTAGAAGTGGCCAATTGCTTCACTCACTTTGGTTCAGGAGAAGGAAGATCCTGGTGCTTTTAGCATTCTTTGCACCATTAAAACCTTTAATTTTGCTAACGCATTGTGTGACCTTGATGAAAGCATCAATATGATTTTGCTTGCTATATATAAATAATTAGGATTGGGAGCCCCAAACCAATGACAATACGACTATTGATGGCGGAACGATTGATCAAGAGGCCTGCAGGGATCTTATGTGTGTGCTAGTAATGGTAGAGAGTTTCATATTTCCTGTTGATTTCATGATCATAGATTGCAAAGTGGATTTTAAAGTTCCTATAATCTTAAGAAGACCTTTTTTAGCAATTGGTAGAGTATTGGTTGACATGAAAAGCAACCAATTGAAATTCACATTGAAAAATGAGGAGGTTAAATTCAATGTGTGATAGTCCATAAAATAACCAAGAGAAATAAATGTTGCATCTGTGATTGATGTTTTGGATGAAGAGGTGATTGAAGTACCCCTTAAAGAAAGGTTTGCAGTTGAAACTTTAGCTGCAGTGATGATGAAATTTGACGGTGAAGACATCAAAGACTATGATGAGACAGTGAAGGCAGTAATTGGGATGGGTTTCTCTTTTTATGCTCAAAAGAAGTTAGACTTGGATTTGAAAAATAGGCCTACCCCTTCAGCTAAGCCTTCGATTGAAGAGCCACTGGTGTTGGAACTGAAAGTGTTTCCTGGTCACTTACACTATGCTTTCTTAGAAGAGAATAGTATATTTCCCATTATTATGGCCGCTGATTTGGTTGAGTGGCAGGTTGATACACTATGTCAGTAATAAGATGCTTCAAAAGGGAAATTCGGTGGACCGTTGACAATATTTCAGGATCCCTCTTGGTATTTGCACTCAAAATATCTAGTTGGAGGAAGATTTCATAGCAAGCATAAATCATCGGCACAAACTTAATCCATCTATGCAAGAGGTGGTAAAGAAAGAGATCATTAAGTAGTTAGATGTAGGGGTAGTGTATCCTACCTCGAACAACAAAATGGGTAAGTCCAATATAATGTATCCTAAAGAAAGGAGGTATGAAAGTGGTTCCTAATAAATGCAATGAGTTGATCCTATTTAAATATTCACAGGCTAGTGCGTATGTATAGACTACCGAAAATTAAACTCTTGGACACTTAGAGATCATTTTCCAACACCTTTCATGGACCAAATATTGGATCGATTAGTAGGCTGAGGTTGGTATTTCTTCTTTGTTGGTTACTCTGTGTACAAATAGATTTCTATTGCACCAGAGAATTAAGAGAAAACAACATTCACATACCTCTACAGTATGTTTGTGTTTAAGCGCATGCCATTTGGTTTATGTAATGCACCTGTGACCTTCCAAATATGTATGATGTATACTTTCTTGGATATGGTGGATGACACTATGGAAGTTTTTATGCATGACTTTTTCATAGTTGGTCATGTTTTTGAAGATTTCTTGGACAATCTTGCTAAGGTTTTATAGTGATGTGAAGAAGCATATTTGGTGTTGAATTTGGAGAAATACCACTTCATAGTGAAGGATGGAATTGTTGTAGGACACAAGATTTTTGAAAAAAGTATTAAAGTTGATAGATCAAAAATTAAAGTGATTGAGAAGCAACCTCCACTAATCTCTTTAAAGAGGGTTCAGAGTTTTCTTGGTCATGCAGGTTTTTATCGAGGTTCATTAAGGACTTCTCTAAAATTGCTAATCCTCTTTGCAAGTTTTTGGAGAAGGAGGTTACATTCATTTTTAATGATGCTTGTTTGAAGGCATTTCATGGCCTTAAAGAAAAGCTTACTTCTGCTCCTATTATTGTTGTTTTGGATTGGTCCAAACTATTTGAAGTAATGTGTGATGCAAGTGGGGTAGAACTTGGTGCTATTTTAGGTTAAAATCAAGAGATATTTCACCCAATTTATTATGCAAGTAAAGCATTGACTGGAGCACAAAAGAACTATATGGTGACCGAGCAAGAATTGTTTGCAGTGGTATATGACTTTGAGAAATTTTGGGCATACTTGCTTGGTACAAGGGTGGTAGTGCACACAGATAATTCTTCCTTGAGGTACATCTTGGCCAAGAAAACTGCAAAACCATGGTTGATTCGATGGGTAATCTTGCTTCAAGAATTTGACTTTGAAGTCAAAGACTGTAAAGGCTGCGAGAATCAAGTTGCTGACCATATGTATAGACTTGAATATGAAAGAAAAGTGGAGGATGAGGTATAGATTGATAACTCCTTTCCATATGAGAAGGTATTAGTGGATTCTCGTGGTCTTGTACCGTGGTTTGCTGATTTTGCTAACTTGTTAGCAATATGATGCCGGAAGATCTAAATTTTCATCAAAGAAATAAATTTCTACATGATGTGAGCAATTACTTTTGGGATGAGCCATATCTGTATAGGCTCTATGCTGACAACTTGATAAGAAGACATGTCCCAGAAGTTCAAATAATAAGTATATTGGAAGCATGTTATTCCTCCCTTATGGGGGGACATCATGGTGATGCGCGCACTATTTAGAAAATACTGTAATGTGGGTATTACTGGCCTACAATCCATCTAGATGCACAAGATATTGTAAAGGCAAGTGACCAATTCCAAAGACAAGGACCTACTTCACGAAGGCATGATCTACCCATGACCCCAATCTTAGAAGTAGAATTGTTTAATGTATGAAGCATCGACTTTATGGGTCCCTTCGTAAGTTCTTTCAATCAGAAATGCATATTAGTGGAGGTGGATTATGTGTCTAAATAGGTGGAAGTTGTGGCACTACCAAACAATGAGAGCAAGAGTGTGACTACGTTCCTAAAAAGGAACATCTTCTCAAGGTTTGGCACCTTAAGGGCTATCATCAGTGATGGGGATGCACATTTTTGCAATAAAATATTTTGTGCTCTGCTAGAAAATTATGGAGTTAAGCAATACAAGGTGGCTACCCCATACCATCCATAAACTAGTGGCTAAATAAAACTGTCAAATTGGAAAATAAAGATGATTTTTGCCAAAATAGTGAATGTCAACCAACCTGATTAGGCTCTCGAAAGCTTGATGATGCCCTATGGGTGTATAGGATTACTGCATACAAAACTCCCATTGAGATGTCTCCATATCTATTAGTTTTTGGTAAGGTATGTCATTTGTCAATGGATCTTGAACATAAAGCCTTATGGGCACTCAAAAAGCTCAACCATAGTTGGAGTGATGCCTCTAACTTGAGGCTTGAACAAATGAACAAGCTAGATGAGTTTCGTAAGAGAGCATATGAAATATTGGCCTTGTATAAAGAGAATATAAATATATATCATGATCATAAGATTGAGAGGTGAGAATTAAGTCCAGGAGACTTAGTATTGCTATTCAATTCTAAGCTTTGATTATTTTTGGTCAAACTAAGATACAAGTGGTCCGGTCCATTTACAGTGACACAATTGTTCCCTTCTGGAGTGGTTGAACTAAAAAATTATAAAAGGGAATGCTTCAAAGTTGATAGTCAATGTGTGAAGCAGTACTTTGGAGTTATCGAGCAGGTAAAATTGATAGAAATGGAGTACTTTGATGAAGTCTGAGTAATCAAGGTACCCGAGTCGTACTACAAAGTTAAATTAGGCGCTACTAAGAGGAAACCCAAGAATTATTGTTGTATAACTTGTTTTATATCGAGTTTCATAATTTTGATATGGTTGATGTGTATGTTGAAGTGTGAAGGTGTAAACTCTAAAACTAGATAGAGATGATGGAAAAAGTGATGGCCATAGGTAAACCAACGGCCCATCAATTCAACCATCACTTTGGTACTTTTAACAGGTTGGATTTGGATTAGGAGGACGATAAAAGCTATGGTCTATTGGGAAATTGATGGACCATTGCTTCAACCGTTACCTAGAAGCTAGTTGGAAGATATTCTGGTTAAAGATGATGGAAAAGTCAATAGACCATCGATCAGGTGATGGACTGTAGCTCTGACCGTATGATGTCACTCAATTATAGATCATTCTGGATATGCCCAATGACTTTCCAGAGGGACAGTTATGCAATCGAAGGGTTGTACGTCCAATGTTAGCCACAATTAAGTTCACTTTTATTTAAGGACACTGACTCCACTATCACCCAAACAAAACCTAACACATCACTATCTCTTTAATAATATTCCAACCCAAACCTAATGAAAATCACACCCAATCCGACCCAATAACAAATCGACCCGATCCAAACCTTGGGGATTTAATATAAACCATTTAAAAGAGTCGGTTCACATTTAATTTCCGCTTTATCTTTTTCACGCACAATCAAAACTCTATTCCACTTCCATAACCCCCAAATATTATATAACCTGAACCTTATACTCCATATTTAACTTTCCCAATCTATGAAAATACCCATCATCACTATCAAATCCTCTTCCTTGTGGTTTTCTTTGAGTAATCGAATTTCTAGGTCACAAGTTTCCACTTGTTTCTTCTTTACATCTCTCTTAAGGTATAAAATTTTGTTCTTGATTTTAATTTAGTTTATTTTATGTTGTATTGGATTGGCAATTTGCTCATAAGCACTTAATCTTATTGAGACAAAGGGTAACAAATTTTTGAATTCTGGAAATGAAATTCTTGTAAAATTAGGTTGCCCGCCAACTCAATTTTATAATGAATGGGAAATGAAAGGGTGAAGTATAATTAACCCTAGTCTAGATGATTGTGAAACTTTTCATCATGCAATGAGAGTTACACCTTGTATGAGTTTGTAACCTTAATTGTATTTTGAAAAGTTAAATAATTTGAAAGATACTTCGATCTACAGGTTTGGTTTTGAAACTATTTTGAGGTGATGTTAGAGCCAAGGACCATTACATGATCTATGGAGCATCGACTTCACCGTCATATTCTATAAAAAAATATTTGATTCTGTTAAGGTATGATGGCATGGCAGATAGACCATCACCTAGTTGATGGGCCATCACTTCTACCACCAACTGGAACCTCATAAACTGTTTAAGATTGATGGTTGGACCAACGAACCATCATATAGATGATGGGCCATCAGGAGTATTAAGGTTGTAAATCTTTCTTTCTTTTCTGTTTGTATAGTTTTGTTTTGATTCCAACACTAATACTCCACAGGTAGTTATGCCTCCTAAATTCAAACCCACACGTGGAGGGGATTACAAGAGGTCTATAAAGGACACAACCACTTACAAACTAAGAGATGAACCCAATCCAGAGGTCAAAGAAATAGACAAAGCACAAGGCTACCATACTAGACAAGCTTCTAGACAATAATAAAATGCTCCCCAGTCTGATGAAGGAGAAAAATCCTCTGATAGTGAGACTAGTATGAGGGCCTTGAGTTTAGATATATGTAATAAAAATGGCACTGATGCCACAAAGAGTCTAGAAGAGGCACCAGACCCTATTCTGGATAAGGTCATCAAAAGCTAAACTCTAGGGTTTTGTGAATGCACTGGCAAGTGAAGGGCTCTCATAAGTACTTCCAAGATGGCTTGACAATAACGAAAAAGGTAAATCTAAAAAGACCAACTGTTGAGGAAGTCTAGATTGTCTCATTCGAAGTTGTTGAATATTTGGATATTGAGAAATAGTTCAATCATTATGGCTTGGGGTGGACTGACACAGCACCAGGGTACTATTACCCACTATAGTTTGTGAGTTTAATGCAAACTATGCTACTACTCTGGACAACTATTGCAAGAAAGGCCAGAAAGCTATAAATTTTCCAAACTTAAATAAGGGCCCAGTTTGTGGAGTCTCGGTAGACATTTTAGATCAAATGATCAATCGCTTTCTATATGGGCCTGATTTTGTGCCACCTGCCAACATTGCATACTTTGCAAATAAAATGAGGGATAGTGATAGTCAGTGCCTATGGTTATCCCAAGTCATAGCTGAAGGTAAGTCGGCATGGTTGAAAAATATAAAAGAAAAGATTTTTAAGGCAATCCTGAACTTCATAGCTAAGTTCTGGTGGGTGGTGGTGTATTATAGGTTGAGTCCTACTGAAGGGAACAATTAGTTATTGATGATAGAGCAGTTATGGTGGCTAGTTTGATGTCGGGATATAAGATAAATTTTGGCATTATCATAGCTGATGAGATGAGGGCTTGAGCTATTGGAGCCTCTTCTAGTTTACCACCAATGATAGTGGGTGGTACTGAGTTGAGGGTAGAGTCTTCTACTCTACCACCTGTTATATTTAGTGTGTCGGTCACTCCTGGTGCCATTACTGATAATGTTATAGCTGATGTTGTAGGCCACTCTATGTCACATGAAACAAGCGCCTAGGCACTACAGGTACATACTCCCTCTAGCACCTTATTACTTGATTTTTTGATACATTAGGGATAATGCATATTCTTTTAATAGGGGTAGGGCTACCTGTGTCATTCATGACCTGAGGATTTTTGTTGTTGTATTTCTTTTCCCTTGGGTATGCTATCTAGTAGAACCAGCATGTTCAGGATGTCCTTAAATTTTTAGTGTTTAGGTTGTATTTGTTGTCTTATGGTTGTCTTTGTAAAAGAATTTAAGGAAGCTAAGGTAGTGTGTTTTGAAATAATTAGTTCTGAAAAATCAAGACCCCTCAAAATTTTATGTGGCATGTGCATGTCTTTTTTGATACTGTGGCCACTATGGATTCTTGCATGACTTTAGATGTATATTGATGTGATAACTATTGTTTAAGCTAGGGCATGAACCTAATAGTTAGTAGTTGATTTGCTATTTTGTACCAAGTATGTGTGAGCTATTTTGTCTAGTACTTACTCTATGGATGCAATTAAGAACTTGCTCGATTTATCTTGCGTAGGTCGTAGGATAGTGGATTAGGAAAGGATTTTAGGCCTATTTGATTTTAGTCCATTCAACCCATATGACAGTCCAAATGATGTAAATTGTCCCTTGTTCCCAAATTTTGAGCCTAATTGACCTTTTATTGATTAGTCTATTGACCTTCTCTATTTTTCTTGAAACCCTTGACTTGGCCCTGGTCCCTCCTTGGACATTGTGTACCTCAACTCTGGCAAATAGCCTAAGTTGAGGGTGGTTACTGTAGAGGCTCCTCAAAACCTTTATTTTGGCCCTGGTCCGGTCTTGGATATTATGCACCTCAACTCAGAAAATCACCTAAGTTAAGGGTGGCCATGGAAAAGGGGTGTGAAAATAAGAATGGGATATGAAAACAAGAAACTAGTGATAAAAGAGGAAAAATAGGTTTGCCTTATGTGTAAAAAAAAATAGAAAAGACTTATTAAAAAAAGAGCTGTAATTGAAAAGAAAGTCACACCCATAGTGGAAGAAAGGAGCGAATAAATAAAGAATAGGAAGAAAAAGGGGATGGTCAAAAGTGGAGCAAAAGTAGTGTAGCATCAAGGAGGTTTTAGTCACTAATTCCAAATGTACTATACGTACCCCCAAGCCCACATTACAAGCCAAAAAAGTCCTTGGGTGATCCTAGTCTAACTATCTGAAAGTTGAAGCATAGAAAATAAGGTCAAACCTATGATATTGTATGTGCATTGTTTGAAATTCATTGTGAGAGTGAGAAATTTTGTTTCAGTCCTAATTAAATTTAATCTTGTGTGTATGGGACTTCTTTGTGGTGAAGGCACTTAGAATCCACTGTTGATGGCTAATTATTAGGGTACGTGTTGGTTGTGTATGCAAAGTTGTTCATTTATATCATAATTTCATCCATAGATCCTCTTGAGTCAAGATGATAAGTGATTACATGCACACCTGTCTTGTATGTAAAAAGATAAAGGAGTTGTACTTTAAGTGATGAGCTTTAAAAGGACCTCGTGACTGTAGTTGACCAAAGTTCTTTTTCTTTAGCATCATTGTTAAGTATGGTTGTGTTTTGTTGCATGAGTAAAAGAAAACTGTAACACCCTAAAAGTCCTTAGAATCCTATCTCATACTTAGAATAGAAATCAGAAAGAAAATAGAAAAAAAGTTGACCTCAGGATGATCCTGACCACGAGTCATGGTCAGGTCTAATGAGTCATCACCAGAACTCTTCCTAAGTGTAGCCCCCAAAGTCCAGAGGAATGAAAACTCATCCTAGTGGTCACAACTCCTGATGACGAGTCATGGTTTCTACCTACGAGTCGTCCTATGACTCGTTACGTGCCTATCTAGTTCAACAGTAGTTTAAAAATGGTCTTTTACTAATCCCATGACATGTCAATTACCAAGAATACCTATATATATATATATATATATAATTATGATGATAGTATTATATGTTATTTGAGTTCATAAGAAGTCCCTAACACATAGTTGAATTAAAAACTCCTCTTCCAACCAAGTTCTAGTGTAAGATTCATCTTGGGTCAATTTCAGATGATCATTACTCCTATTATATGAAGATTTAGGTGGCCTAATACCCACCAAATTAAAGATATTTGAATCTTCTTTCTAACGTCACTGACCGTTTATCAATCCTATTTTGTAGTAAAAGGATATGGCCATTTTAGTGAAGTACTGCAAAGCTGTCAGATACGACGACCCATACGATGAATCATTGTTACTTAGGACGAATCATTCTATATGCTCATCCTGTAGAGAATACAAAAGTCCTGAAGGTTGTAAATTTAACCCTCGATACCACGACCCGTGGTATGATAGGACAGACCATTCCTTGGTCCATGGGATCAAATTAATAGTTTTCAGGAATAGTTTTGTCAGTTGTATTTCAGTCCTTTCCCACTATTTTAACACCTAAACTAAGTCGTTTTAAGTATTTTAAGAAATGGTATATAATCCTAAACTACTCCTAATCCCTCATTATCTCAAAATCACATTTCAATAAGAGAAAAGAAATGTTCACGTCTCCAAGTCAGTTTTCTAAGGTTCTTCACCAAAGGCTCTAAATTTCAAGTCTTCAATCCAAAATCTTCCAAGTAATCAAGTATATGGGTATTCAATAAGGGATTCCTTTCATCCTTGTGCCCAAAACCTAATTTTTAAATTATGAATTTCAGTTATGATTTTATGAGCTAATGATCTAGGGTTCAAACCCAATTATACCAAATTTTTGAAATTTAGTTCCCTTATGATATTGTTTGATAAAGATCTCCATTCAAAGTTATTACGCATGATTTCTATGGATTTAAATCAATTATTTTAATACTTGAAGAATTATGCATGTTTTACAGGCTTCAACCTATTTTAGAATGAATTATGCATTATTTGATGGATTTCAGTCTATTTTAGTATGACATGGTATGTTATGAACACATGATCCTAGAATTCAGTAAATTTAGCATGAATAGTTCCAGTATTTCATAAATTTCCATAAAACAATAATTTGAATTATTTCATGCTCTATTTTTTTGACATCATTTTTCAGTTATCTATGAGCAAATAGCATTTATTTTAGTAGTAGTATTTAACACTGAGAGGACACGGGTTCTGGATAAATCAAGTCCCAGAACTACATGCCACCATAGGTTAAGGGTCTTTTGCCAATTGAGATTGACACCTTTATCCCTTTGAGCCTCAATTTAGTGGATCCACCTTAGTTCAGGATCTATATAAATGGCAAGGTATAGAGCAGCCCTCCTCAATGTGGATCAAACGTTGAACTCCATGTTGCTCACATGGTTTATATCGGTTAAGAGAAACTCCCATAGAAATAGTCTTACATAGTTATTGTACTTAACCCCTAGTTTTACCAATTTTGAGATTTCTTATGTGATTTTGTTATACTTTAGATATGCAGATTATGATTATTCATTTTAGGTCTTGTAGTTTAACTCGGTATATTTTCTAAGTTATGCATCCTCAGTTAAACTAGTTCTACAGCATGTTTAGTATTAGTTTTAAATCATACAAAATATTTCTGCTTCCACATCTTTCTAGTTTTTCTTTGAAAATGTTTGAGCTCATGATTCAGAGGTTGTTTTATGCCTCACAACGTTTTAGTGCAGACATGATTAAATTCAAATTTTAGTAAATGTTTATGTCCTCAGTTTTAAAAGCATGGTTTGATTATTATTCAGTATTATTTCATGTCTCACATGCTCAGTACATTCAAAGTACTGACCGCATAATTTCCTCACACTGCATTGTTTCATAATATAGGTATCAGCTCTAGCTCATAGGATCATGGTCAGATAGATCATAGCTTCCAGCCAGTAGGTGATAGGTTCTCCTCATTCGGGAACTCCAGCCAGACTTTAGTACTCACATCATTTTATTTTTATTCTTATAAGTTGATTAGAGATAGTTAGCATGTGAATCCGCAAACATGTCCTCAATATAAGTGAGAGAATGGAATGAGAAAATTTTAAGAGTTATAGTTGACCAAGAACGCATGAAAAAGAATCAAAGAATAGAATTTTTCCTAAGAATGTCCCATAGACTCCCGAAGATAAATATAGAAGTTATCATACCGATCCGCGAGACTCTAATAGACACTTGCTACTATACATATGAGATGGGTGAACCTAGCGCTCTGATACCAACTTCTCATGACCCAAAAATCATAAAGATTGTGATAGAACCTACCCCAACCAAACCATGATAGGTAAGCCTGACTCAACAACTCAGAATACTCAAAATAAAGGGAACAGTATAGAATTCATGAAAATCTTGAATAATAATAATAATAATATCTCAAAACATCTCCAAATAAACTAAACAAGAAAATCAACATCCCATAAGTACCAGAGCGACTCTAATACAGAATATCCAATCGAAATACAAGACTTTCCAAGGGAAAAATTGAATAAGACGGGAAAAAGATAGATGAAAATGAGACAATCTCCTATCAGGAGAGCTCACCAAAGCTTCAAGTACCATCGACGTACACGAATACTAGCCACATGGACCACGCATACCAGGATCTGCATCAGAAAAATGCAGAAAAGTAGGAGTGAGTACAACCATTAGTACTCAGTATGAATTATAGGCCAACTGAGTTTAAGTAAATGTTATATCTAACAAATAATACTAAAATAACTCCGTATACAGAAAAGTCCTAGTAGTTCATTATCAATAAATATCATAGAATCATCTCAAACACAACAATAATCTAAAAGTGATGTAATGCAATTCCATGGGATGATATGCAATTGTCAATGCCTACCATTATACACCTCTCCTCAGTCCTTGATAGAATGTGGGACCCATAGGAGACTCGGGAGGCCTATATACCCAACCCAGAATCCTATCTTGAATAAAATCAATAAAACATCATATATATATATACGCCTGAAATCCTACATTGTACTAAGTATAGTATCATATATCTATGTCCAGAATCCTGTATCAAACTTAAAGAGTAAAATATCATATATTTGAGTCGAGAATACTATATCGGATTGAATGATAAAATATCATATATCTGTGTCTGAAATCCTGCATCGAACTTAATGAGTAAAAGTATGGTTCATTTTTAAAAAAACTCAAGTATTTCAATTGTACAAATCCAATTATCTATGCTATAAGTGAATTTGCACAATTAAGATAATAAGATGAAGCCAGATATAACATATATATATAAAAAAAAAAAAAAAAAATCTCAAGACAATACTCAACTCATAAACATAGGTACAAGCCTCAATATCAAATGAGAATCTAACCCTCAAGTCGATTTAACAGTATAAACCCCAATATGGACATCACCACAAAAGTCCATCTCATTTATCACTAAATTCATTAATCCTCCAAATACATAGCATACTTTACCTGATATGTCCTTACCCAAGCAATGTCTGAAGAAACTTAAGCCTTAACCTACCTCAGGGCCGAATAAATGCACCATGAACCACCACCAAAAGTCTTCACTTCCCAATATAATTTGAATCGATTAATAACAAGTTGTATAGGTAAATATGAGTCCATCGATACTCATATTGCTCTAGATCTATTTTGGGTCAAAAAAGTCAACCCCAAACCCACAAGGGTAAAACTGAAATTTCATTGAATATGTTATCCATAACTTAAGGAGTTCAAATTTGAAATTTCATCAAAAATGGAGTTAAAGTCAATATTGAAATCATAAAATAACTATTTCTTAACTTTACCAAGAAACCCCCAAATTTTCAAGCTCATACGCAATTTAAAATAATGAAAAAATTGATAAATCTATAAATTTATGCCAAAATCACTTTTCCCATAACATAAGAATCCTAAATATGAAATTTCATCAAAACTGAGTCTGAATCGACTAAACTTCAATTTTTCTCCAACAAATTCATGGATAGAGAAAGAAAACCAGCTGAAGAAATCATGAAAGAATACCAAAATGAGGATTAGATATTTACCCTCTTATTAAACTAGAAAAGAATTCCACAAGAATCATTCAATTCTGATTTTTGCGCCAGAATTTTCTTTGCACCAACTTTATTTTTCACTAAAAAGGTCATAACATCATCATACAATAGTGAAATGCCTCGATTCTTTTTCTTGTGATTCCTAAATAATGATACATATCTATTCGTTCAGTCTAAACTCAATTTCATGTTTGTTTACCCAGTCAGATATAATTTTTACTCATTTGTTAATCATCTCGTGTTCCATGATAAAAACCCGATCTCTAATTATCAAAATTATAAAATTTCCAAATCATCCCTATAATTCATTCTCAAATTTGTAAAAGTCTTGACATAATTTTTTGATCTTTAGAACAAATAACGTACCTTTTAGTCGATAGATTTTTGCTTAAACAAGGTCAAAGCATCCAAAATATTTAAAAATTCACCCAAAATTTATCTGAAACCCCCCGAACACAAAACAAATATGTACTAGCGTAGAAAAAGTATTTCATACTTAATAGAATTATCAAAACACCCAAATGAGGGCATTTTGACTAGATATTGATCGAAGTTAACTCTTATCTTAAAAATCTCCAAAGCGCAAAATAATGACTCAAAACTTATCTAAAAGCCTCGAAAACTGAACCAGATCATCAATTAGATTAAAAATCACCCTCTAAACCCAGTGAAATCATCAAAATTCATAAACAATCTTTCAATCCTTGATTGTTGAATTTGGTCAACTCTCTTAAGTTTCAACTTTCAAAATTCAAAAACTCTGTTAAAACTCATCTGAATATTTTAAGACCCGAACCAATGATTCTACTAACCCAAAAATCATATTCTAGATCTGATGATGCTGACAAAATTTTAATAAAAACTCAACTTCTACAGATGTTGACTAAATCAACCATTCCAACGCTTAATCCTTCCAAAATGAAAATCTCTCGAAACGCTTAACCAACCATCTTGGGAGCTATTTCATCCATTCTTGTATACCAAAAATGACATCAAGCAACTATGAAAAAGGATGGAATGGTCAAAATGCATAAAATAGAAAAACAACCATGAAGCTTATCACAAGTCTCTTGCTGCTGACTAGTACCAATCCTATCCTGATGCATCATCGACCATATAAGAGCACCAATATTAACCATCTATTATTTCATCACCAGATATACCAAACACATTTGTTACCTTGTAATCATTTTGGTATAATCACATGGAAAAAACTTACGACAAACAATCTTCAACCACACTCTAATTTCTCTAGTGATGTAGCACATCCCCAAATTCTTATACTTCCCATTATCATTCATGTGCATCAATCTAGTAGTAGAATTAACCAGGTATAGTGTGTGGCATATTGCCTAATATAGTAGATGTGCACACATCTTATTATATGGTCTACTAAAAACTACTAGGATCCTTAGTATCTGACAAAGCATCTCATCTCTAAAGGGAATAAACATGCCTCACAGCTTAACCTCCTTAAGATCCTCTAAAAGGCTCTAAATTCATAGAACTTTGGATGAGGCTAAGATTTCACTCATTGAGGTCTGAAATATAGACTACAGACCTAACACATGAACTATAGCCCAAATCTCAAGCAACTCTAACTATATTTTGGCTTTATTCACCAGTATCTCCTCTAGATATATATATTTTATAAACTTTTTAAACCATGACTTATCATGGCTTTCAACCTTTTTGATATCAAACCACTCCCTGGTAGGAGTAGGTGGCGCTCGTTGAGAAAGTTGTGCCAGGCCATGACTCCTGGATGCTTGCTTAGTGTGATCTATCTTCCTCCTTTGGCCCTCAGGGGCTTACCTTTTCCTTTATTTATAGTTGAATATTCTATTGTACCTGAAAAATAAACAATTAAGAAACATACAATGTGACTAGCAAAATTAAGCAAATATGAAGTTAGTGGACCCCACACTTAATTTTGTAACAAGAGTACTTAAAATTCTCCAAAACAATTTTTCTACTTTATGTAAAATATTTCCTCAACATCTTTTTTTAAAATAAAGGTTCACATGGGCCAAATTTTATGAAAGTGAAAGATATGCACAAAAATCAAACTGAGTAGCCCAAAGTGCTATGACCCGGTTCAAACAAAGTAGAAAATAAAAAGAAAAGGGAAAGGAAAAGATCTAGAAACAAAAGAAAATGGGAATTTGTAAAGGCAGCTCAAAATCTCATCTTTGTACCTCAAAAAAGCACATATCCAATCGATTAGCTCTTGAATCAAAGCATCATCAGAGATCAAGCTTCCTAACTGTAAAACTCGTACAATTCCTTTCTGTAGTCATCTGCAGCTTTAAATCCCAAACCAAGGAGTGATTGAGCATCCACATCAACATCGAGTAAAGTAAAATTAATGTAATTTTCTTAGATCTAATCATCAAATGGGTTGAATCCCACATGACATTAGTACCACTATTGATGTTTCAATCCTTGAGAAAGATACTAATTTGCCATTTTTGAATGTTTGTGAATAAGAACCATGGTAGATCTGAGTTGCAAGCTCAATAACAGATGATGGAGCATTTAAAATAGAACCCAGGTAAATTTAAACTCATGTATTATCTTAGATTTAACTATTAGTGAATTGACACCACTAATTTTAAATCTTCGAAATTAACACCAATTTTCTTTAGAATGTGGCCAATTTGGGCTGGACAATGAGGATTGCACCTTCAGAGAAATCTGGGAACCAAGTTCTTCATGTGTGACAGTGAGGCACATCTCCAATCTCTAAGAACTTATTAATCTCTTAATTCTCTTCTTTATGGATGAACCCAAATAAGTTAATACCACCATAAAAGAAAAGGAATCTCAAGACTAAAAGGTCCTTAAAGATACTGCATTACCTGTATATGAATACTTAGGAATATTTGACAAGAAAACACTACTATTAATCTGTAAGTCCTTATTTTATACCATTTTCAACACCTCAAAGCTTTCACCAGGTGCATGGTATAGTAATCAACAGAAAATAATTCAGACATCATAGATATAATTTTCCTTCTTCAACCCTTTAGTACTCATGAATAAGCAGTGATATTACTATAAGAAGGTTATGATGATATAATTGAAGAACATGTCAGTCCAATCTGCCTAATTCTCAAATTTGGGAAATTTTGCTTATCAAGGTTGATGAGTCTTTTCCCATTAGTAGGAAATTCCAAAAATATTTTAAATTCATAGATACCTACAAAATCAAAAATTAAGTTAGCAAAATAGTCAACAAGAGTATTTTTATATCTTAAGAATTGTTTTACTCTTACTGACAAAACTTTCCCCAGCCTATTAATGAAGTTGACCTCCAATGTCACACTCCAAGGCACTTCCCAAACACCATTTAAGATATGCACCATAGCCAATGAGCCTATTTCAAGAATGATGTTTGGGAAATTATTCTCCTAACAAAACTAAAAACCTTCTCTTATAGAAATAGTTTCATCTAATAGGTCAGTAGAATCAGCAATCTTCAAACCCTTAGCACCCACTAGATAACCATCAGAATTTCTCACATAAAATGCTACAGCACTAGGCCATGGATTGCCTTTAAAGGCCTTATCAGTGTTACATTTCCACCAACGTGATGGAGCTTGCAACCATTTAACCATTTTATAGTAAAAGGTTGGCCTATAAGCATTAAGAAGTTCTACCATATGAGTCCAAGTGTTTAGGATTATTGAGTATTGAAACTTTAATTTTATAAACTTCTGAATAGTAGTGTTTTTAGGGTCCCACAAAATATTACCAATAGAATAGACACCAACATGCAACACAAAATTCCTTCTCTTCCATAAATACCACAAAATAATATTTGGGATAGCTTGAAAGATGACCTTCTATCTAGCATTCCCTTGAGCATTCCACCATATCTTTATTGTTTACTTCACATGTACCCTAGTACCAATGATAGTAGTGACATTAGAAAAATAATTCCAAATATTACAACAATATCACCTTTAAGAAATATAAGTGCTCTAGAGTCTCTCTTTCAGGGATTGAACAACATGAACATAGTTGAGAGATAGTGGGATTCCAATTAGCTAAAATAGCTGCAATAGGGACCCTATTAGTCCAAACACTTCACCCAAAGAATGAGATCTTAAGAGGTAAGCCTTGCACCCATATCTTCTTCAAAATCTCTAAAATATCTTCTTTCTTTCTCAGAATCTACTATACACTGTTTACAAAAAAAATTCCAAAGCAAGATTTAGTCCACCATGGTTTATCACCCTTAACAGTTTGCTTGATATGATCAATATGTTGTTTAACATGCTCCAACATAATATCTAACACCTAATTTCATAGTCCCAACCAGTCTCTTTTATAAAGATATTACTACCAATCAAAGGGTGGCAATAGTGCAAATCTATTTGAAGTGAATAAAGAGGACCAAGAATAGTCCAATTATCATACCAAATAGTAGATGAACATCCCTTATGTTCCCACCATATGAATTTCTCAATGCAATCCCTATTCTGAAGTATATATTTCTACTTTTAAGATCCTT
The DNA here is from genome assembly GCA_031232105.1 of Capsicum rhomboideum. Taxonomy (NCBI): domain Eukaryota; kingdom Viridiplantae; phylum Streptophyta; class Magnoliopsida; order Solanales; family Solanaceae; genus Capsicum; species Capsicum rhomboideum. Next base: position 85,882,356 of record CP124715.1, read on the forward strand.
CTTTGTACTGTACCAGAGTAGGAATTTGTTTTTTACAATAGTTATTCCATATAGAGTTAGCCCATAAAGAATTTTGATTTCTAAATCTCCACTAGAGTTTTGCATGCATGGCTTATGATACATCAAACATTGATTTAAAATTCAAACCCTCTTTTTGTTTAGGATGATAAATTTTATCCCAAGCAGTCGAGTGCCTACTTCTTTCTGTAACTTTGTTACTCTAAAATATTTTAGCAAAAATTATGTGTAACTCCTTAAAGACACACTTAGGGGGAACTATTATTGATAGAACATGAATGGCACCACTTTTTAAAACACCTAAAATTAATTCCTCTTTACCCCCATAAGATAGCGTGTTCCCTTTCTAAGACTATAGATTTGTCTTGATCCTTTTGATAAGATCAGCATAGTGTTTCTTCCTTTTCTTGATATGTGTAATGGGACAACCCAAATACTTCAGAGGAAACTAACCTCTAGATATACCTATCTGGTTCTCCACCAATTGTCTCACATCATGTGTTGCATTTTGATGCAAGTAGTAGGCACTCTTATCCTTTTTCACTTATTGCCCTAACTGTGCTTCATACTCCTATAAGATTGACACTATTTTCTTTACAAAATATTTATTAGCAGAAGTAAATATTTTAGTGTCATCTATATATACTAGGTGATTGATATTTGCACTCCACTTAGGTAAACCAAACCCTACAACTTGAGCATCATCAAATAGAAAATTTAGGGTTGTAATTAACATTTCTGCAGACAAAATGAATAAATCAGGAGATAAAGGATCTCCTTGTTTCACTCCTCTGATTGAGTTACAAAAAAACTATATGATTGACCATTCACAAAGATAGAATACCAATTATTAGAGATTAACCTGCATATTAAATCAATAAAGACTTCAAAAAAACTTATATTCCTTAAGACTTTCATCAAATAGAATCATGAGACTCTGTCATAAGCCTTTTCCATATCAAGCTTTATCACCACATTGGCAGGCTTACCCCTCCTGATTATATCCATAACAATCTCTTGAGTCAATAACACATTCTCAATAATGATTCTACCCTAACAAATTTTGATTAATTACAAAAGATAAATCTAGGTAGAAGTGCTTCAATTCTGTCATGAAAAATCCTGAAAATAAACTTATTAATGAAATTGCTCAAATTAATTGGCCTCAAATCAAAAAAAGGTTTGCACCTGTTCCCACTTAGGAAGGAGAACCAAATTAGTATGAGTTATGGATTTACGAAAAGTATTACCACTGAAAAAATCAAGAACCATTCTGTGAATATCATACCCCCACAGTCTCCCAACAACTTTGATAAAATCTTTCTGTTAGACCATCAGGACCTCTAGCTTTATCCCCATTTAATATAAAAATAGCTCTTCTTACTTATTCTAAATTTGGATCTCTTCAAAGATCTAAATTATCCTCCTCTCTAATACTTTCAAGGATATTTCTAAGCTATGAGAAAGATGTAAAAAAAAATTCTTCCAAGAACTGATTATGAAAAAGCCTGACTACTTCTGTTACAATTTCTTTTTCCTAGTCTAACCAATTGCCTTCATTATTCTGAATTCTTTACAACTGAAGCTTCTTCCTTCTGTCTTTCACAATACTGTGAAAAAACCTTATATCTCTATCCCTATTCTCAAACCAATTATATCCATATTTTTATTGCCAAAAAATCTCTTCAAAATGCAGATATCTTTTGAACTCAGCTTGAGATCTTTGTATCACCTCTCTATTTTCATTATTAGGCATTTCTTCAAACAACTTGTCCTCAACATCCTCCTATATAACTCTTCAAATAATCATGGATCACCCCACACTTATATATGTTTCTAGGCCTTACATTTTACCGAATGACTAATGAATCCTTAATACTATCATCATCCATCTATCATAGGAAATGTAACATTCATGAATATAATTTCAGATATTCTCAGCAACCATATTGCATACTTCTAAGGTTCTATTCAAGTATTCATGCAAAAAAGCTATTATTTTACTCAATTCCCACAACTTAATCATTTTCTAGACAACTAATCCCAACAACAATTCCTATAGGAATCAAATATCACCAAAATCATAATTTAATTCATTTCAATCAAGTAACATAAAAATCTACCAAAATAAGCTATGTTTCTAGACTTTATCAAATCTATAAAATTAAAATCAAGAAATAATCATGCAAATTCAAAATCAACATGTAGTATATTCTTAATACCACTATATCAAATATTTAGAGCTACTCAATCAACCAATACAATTCAAATTATGCTAAAATCAAACACAATTCATGATTCTACAAACTTTAAGCACTTGCAAAAATCAAAACATATAATTCAAAAGTAATACAATGGAAAAGTTGGAGAATGGGTTTAGCATAAAATAGAGAAGAAATATTAAAGAAAACTTACCACTTGAAGTTTGTGGAACTTGTGGGAAATTTTAAAGTATATTAATAGAGAAAGGAGAGAGTAAAATGAGTAGGAGAAGAAGAAGAAGAAGAAGAAAGGTTTTTTGGGGGAGAGACATAAAAAGTGGGAGTAGATATAGGGCCCACATGGGCGTTTACCTTTTTGTTCATGGCATCGATAGCTCACGTGCTGAGGCCTAGGGCGTGGCCTGGAACCTCACACTGCGAAGCCTCTAGGACATGCCTAATTCAGGTTTTTTCTATGTTCATTCTCGCACTCCATTTTTATGATATATTCAACTCATGTACCTACACATGGTCAAAACAAACATTAATAGGTTATGGTACAACATCATTTCATATTTTTATAATTTTTTCTATTTTTTTTATACTTTTGTCATTTCTTTTCTTTTAACTTCATTTATTACAAATCATGGGTTACCTTCCAATTATCCTTGATTTAATGTTATGGCATGATGCAGTTCACTTTTAATGACTTGGATTGTCAGAGAAATTAGAATTGTGGAACTCTTCACAAAAATTTCATTCTTTAAATCTTTATTTTCAACTACACACTCCATCCATCAATGATCTAACCATGGAATTACACTCCTTGTCATGTCTTGCCATTGTTTAATAACTTAGTTGCCTCATTAGAAGTGAAATCTCTAACGTCTTTTCAGGCCATAGAATTGACTATGATTGATTCATAGAGTCTAGTGTATGATAGAATGATTCAACCAATACTTTTTCATTGATATAATTCTATGAAGGGATAAAAGATGAAGGGATAAAAGATTCTATGAGGCACTCCTCCCACACATTTGATAAAAGCTCACCTTCTTTTTACCTGAAGAATAGAATATTTCTACAGTTCCTCATTTTACCTTGTGGTGTTCACTATTAGCATGGTCATATTAGATAATATATGATGACAAAACTTGGTACGATACTTTTTCTTCCCTTGCAAAAAAATATATGAATAGTTGAAACTACAATGTTTCTGTAGAAATTCGTACCTTCTTGTTATAATTCTTATAGAAACTTTTGGTTTTTAGTGTATTTTGATTATTTTACTCCTCCCCATAGTTGTAGTATAGTATTTGTGGTCTGCGATAGTAGGTGGCATACTTCTCAAGGTGTTTGGTTGTATTCTAAGTGAGTTATTTCTTTTGAACGGTTTTGAAGTTGATAGGATTGACTTTTCTCAACATTCAAATTTTTAGATGTCATATGGGAATTTCATTAGTTTTGTTAAATCTTAGACTGTCATTTTGAGTTAGTAGCACTATTGGTTTAGGTTTCGAGGTGTTTAGATACATTTCGAGTCATTAGTTTGAAAGTTTGAAACTTATGGTCTAGAGTTGACTTCAATAACATCGATTAATAACAACCTATATTTGCTACTCTGATGGCTCTATTGAGTCCAAAATATTAATTTTTGTCTAGTAGCATAGTTGGTTTAACTTTATAGGGTTTTTAATGTGTTTTGAGGATTGATTTAGAGATCATGAATGGTGTTGCTTTAGCTATGTTCTGTTCATATCTGGTGCGGCCGCTCCTGTGATCTTAGGTCTCCTTCTGTGGAGTTGCACCAGTGGTTAAGATTCCTCTTCTATAGAGCTTGGTTGGGAAATACTTTACTGCTTCTGCGGAGCCTCATCCACGTCGGCAATATTGTGGCTATGGTGTTCTTTCGTGCTTGTGAGCCCGCTCCTGGAGGATGTGTCCTCTTCTACAGAGGACTATGTGGCTTGTGGTCCTCACTGATGTGGCATTCTTCCACTTCTATGATATTGCATCTGTAGTTAAACTTCCACAGATGCAGAGTCACCATCATTTAAATCATGACCTTTTCTCTTTTCTCCTCATTATTTTTCATATCTCAAATTTTGGAGCTTTTAAACTCTATTTTGGGAAATTCAAAAGTAGATTTACAAAATTTCTTCTTTGGATAAGTTGTTGAACCAATATTTTAACAAGTACCAATGGTTATTCCATGATTTTACCTTTAAATCTTTGGTTTTCAACTATAAATTTAAAAGTTTTTCTAGTAAAGTTAAGAATGGTATTTTGATGATTTCAAGATTGATTTTAACTCTAGTTTTAATGAAACTTCATATTTGAACACTTTAAATTATAAATAAATTATTTTTCTAATAAAGTTCTAGTTTTGCCCTTAGGAGCTTGGGATTGACTTTTGGGTTGAACTTTTGGACCCAGAATAAAAGCATAGCAATATGGGTATTGTTTTATTCTTGATATATTGGGAGCATTTTGAAGAAATTTTAATGAGTAAGACTATTTTGTGAGGGTTGGTGGCTTGTAGTTTATCTTTGAGTCATGTTATGGCTTAACTTTCTTTAGACTTTACTTGGGTGGGTACTTATCAAGTAAATCATGATATGGATTAGGTGAATTAATGAATTTTAATACTAAATGAGATAACTTATTATTTTGCTGCCTGAATTGGGTCTTATATCATTTAATAACATTAAATTTGGATTTCTAGCTTGATACAAAGTCTTGTAGCCTATGTTCATGGATGGACTATTGTTTTTTTGGATATCTTTGTTGCTACTGGATGCATTTTATCATTGTGTTCATGCATATTAATCAATTTTATGGATCATGGACATGATTAAAAAAATTGATTTTTATGTCCTGGTTTTAGTAAAGGGAATACTTGTTGAAATCCTAGTTTGATTAGAGTATTTTGATACAGATTTTAAGTCTCGATTTGAGTTCAAGAAAGATAACATAGAAGTCCCAGTTTGAGTTCGGGCATGATACATAATCTCGTGAATCATCCACGGGTCTCATCTTATAGCACACGACTAGAGTGGATGTATATTGGTAGGCATTAGCCATTGCATTTCATTTCATACCATTGCATAGCATCATTCATTATTATTATTATTGTGTGTCATTGTTATTTTAGTGGTTATTGATATTGAAATACTGGACTTTCCTACGTGCAAAGTTATTTTAGTATTCTTTATTTGATATAGTATTCGCTTAAGCTCAGTTAGGCTATGAATCCTACTGAGTACTAATGGTTATACTCACCCCTACTTTTCTATATCCTTCTACTATAGATAATGATTCAAGTGGATAATGGGGATCTTGATTTCACATGGTTTTCAGTTTATCTAAAGTTATGGTGAGCTCCTACCTAGGAGACTGTCCCAGCTTACTCTATTATTTATTTTTTTGCCTTTTTTACTTTCTTAGATAGTATTGTATTGTTTAGTTATTATTTATTGCATTACAGTCTCTCTTGTATTTGTGACAGCTGAGTCTTGGAATTTTTTTGAGTCCACTATTTAGTTCCTTTTTTAACTATTATTGACTTGTGTTATTATTGGATATTCGTTATGACTTTACGCTATTTTCCTTTACTTTGAATATTTTGAATTTTTAAGTTAGGCTTACCTACTATGGTTGGTTTGGGGTTGGTACCATCATAATCCTTGAGATTTTGGGTCATTACAAGTTGGTACAAAGCACTAGGTTCACCAGTTTCATGAGTATAAGAGCAAGTGTCTAGTAGAGCCTCGTATATCAGTATGATGACCTTTATATCTATCTTGGAGACTCTATGGGACATTATTAGGAAATATTCTACTCCTTGATTTTTTATTATGTAGATTTATTCACTTCTTGGATTCTAAGCTTTTATTTCCTTCTCTTGACATATGGTGAGTGAGATTAGCTGTTACTGAGCATGATATACCTATACTCACTACTAAAATCTAGCTAGGGTTTGAGATAAGGGTCGAGGTCATAGCATAGGTAGAGCACGAGATTTAGAAATATCTAGGGGATATGCCAGGGCGGCATCTATTGAGGTGGAGATTTAGTTTAAGGGTAAGGTTTATTAGCAAGAGAGAATGGGATAAGCCCATGTTCTATAGGTCTTTGTAGCCACCCCAGTGTTGCATGATACTATGGTTCAGATCTTGAGTTTTTTGAAGGTTATGGCTCATAAAAAGGTTCTACCTGTCACTCCTGATGGATCTCAAACTAGGGATGGAGATCAACTTCTAGAGTAGGAATTGGTTTAGGGTTTTTAGACTTCTAAGGTATAGCCAGCTGCCATTATGGCTTCACATATTGATATCTTTCTTGTTATACTTATTGCTCCATCGGTTGTGGCTAGGTCGATGATGACAGTTGAGGAGTAGAAAATATTTGACAAATTTGTTAGGTCGGTTCCTCCCAAGTTTATTAGTGCCCCTGAGGATGATGCACATGAGTTTCTGGTCAGTTTTCAGGAGAGGTTGCATAATTATTTTTTGGCTAAGTCTTATTGTGTAAATTACACTACTTTTAAGATGGTAGGGGCAGTGAAGCAGTGGTGGAGATCTTTTCTTGATTATAGACCAGTAGGTTCACCTCTTATGACAAGGATGTAGTTCTTTGAGGCCTTTGTTAGGAAGTTTGTGCCTCACAGCTTAAGGGAGACTGAGATATAAGTTTGATGACTTAGAGAAGGGTACCATGATAGTTACCAAGTATGATACTAGGTTCCATACCCTTTTTAGGCATGCCCTTTGCCAAAGGAGGAGCAGATTAGGAAATTTTTGAAAGGATTAACTACCGCTCTTCATTTGGCTACAACATAGTTAGTGACTATTGGGGGTAATTTTTAGTAGATAGTGGACCATTCTAAGAGCATTGAGGGCATCCATCATGATGTCTAAGGTGGTGGAGACAAAAGGGCTCGTAGACATATTGGTTTTAGTAGTTTATTATCTCAGGGTAGAGGCTTCTCAGGAAAAGGTCATCATTATCAGCCTAGTAGTCCAGTATAACATATTTTGGATGGTAGATATACTGGGTATAGTAGTCAGGGCAGTCAAATTTTGGGATAAGTGTCTAAAGGTTTTCATTCTGGGTTCTCAGGTTGTAGCAGACATACTAGTTCATCTGGGACATACTATCAGCCTACTATAGTTAGTATATTCTATGATTATGGAGAGTTTGGTCACTACACTTGAGGAGTCCCAAGATTTTTCAAGGCCATCCACAGTAGTGTTCTCAGATGCAGACTTATAGAACATTGGCACCACTAGCTAGAGGAGGTATGTAGAGTGGTAGAGGTAGTTCTTAAGGTGTTAGGATGGATCCCAAGTGGATCATAGTGGTATTCATGGAGTTTCTTAGTCCAGGGGTAGATATGCATAGTGTTATTCATTCCTGGGTCGACCTAAGGCAGAGGCCTCCAATGTGATGTGTTAGGCTTTCATAGCACTTTCGATGCTTAAAATAAGGAAAATATGCAATAACTTGGGTATATTTGGTTGGTATGATGTGTTTTCTATCCTATCTTATAGGGAAATAGGTTATGGAAGCAAAATGGAGAAGAAGGGAAGAAACATGCAATAGAATAGAGCATTTGAAGATGAAAGAGCCAAGTCGAAACCGAGGGAGTAACCCACGACAGGGACACACGTCCCGTGAGTCGACCTACATCACGTAGGTTGGTACCGTGGGTCAACTCTTGAAGGTTGTAAAGTGGCCTGATTTCCACGAGATGGGCCCACGTGATGTAGGTTGGTTCCACGATACCAAGTAACAGAATCGTGGAAAGTTACCGACTTTTTTCTCCTACTTTGTTTAGGATAAGAATCACCTTGTATCTATAAATACCCCTATGTTTTCCTATGTTTAGAGTTATACAATTACATTATTTTGGATTATATTTTCATTATTTTGATTTCATAAACACATTATTGATTCTGTAATCTTGGAACATCGATTCTAGGGTTTTCATTCATATTGAGATTTTAGAGTTTTCTTCTTATTATGAGTTTACAATTATGTTTTCATCATTGAATTCCTCTTGTGTTCTTGCAATCATGAGTAACTAAACCCATCAACTAGGTTTGTGTGAACCATGAGGAATTAACGAAATGAGTTAAGTGCAAAGCAATTCTGAACCAGTATGAATGCATGTATTGTTATTTCTTTCATTGTGATTGATCTTCTAACGATTGCAAATGTTAAAAACTCGCCTGTATTCTAGACTTGCTCGAGAGAGAGAGGTAGAGATTGGGAAAATGAAATAACAACAGCTATTTGAAGCTATCAATCTTCATCTAATAAATTGAGCTGTAACAGGAATAGTTATCAGAGATCCAGAACAAGGGTTAGTAGTGCAACACTCGGAGACCGAGAGGATAAGAGTGAAATTCGTCTAACCAAGGTCAACAGGCGTTTAGATGAACCTAACTTGTTAGATTTTGCATACAACACATCAAGATAGTTTGTCAGCACAAGTAATCGGTGGAGTTAAGAAATCATTGGGGATCACACTCCTAGTGTATTTCTCATATTGATTACAAATTTAAAAATCAACAATCGTTACTGTTACTATTTTCTTACAAAAAAAACCTTTTTTTACTTACTTGCCAATTAGTCGCACAAGCACTCAACCTAATTTCATCCTATTCCCTGTGGGATCGACCCTAACATAATTAGGTTCTATATTTGATTCAGTTATGGCCTTATACTTTCTTGGAGGTGTAGTTTGGCCGACATAAAATTTTGGCTCCGTTGCCAGGGAATACGGTTATGGAGCTAATTAGTTTGCTTGTTGGAGTTGACTGGTTTTATTTTTCTATACTTTTAAGGGCACACACCGGTGTATGAGCAACACTAGGAGTCAAGGCAATCCCCTGATTCCACTTGATACTGAGATAGAACGAACACTGAGAGCAAATTGAAGAATGGTGAACACCAATGGAGTTCAGAATCCTGCAGTCGCGGAAGGTATTCATAACCAACCACCAATTTATCCGGCTGGTCATGAAACTGCAGAGCAAATCACTGCTTGATTAACGGCTGAGAAGATGTTAGGCATACAGCTCTTAGACAAACAGATAGAGATCATCAAAGAATGCAAGAAGCAGCACAATGTTTTGCTGCACTTGAATAGAGACAGTGAAGACTGAGGGGGAACAACCACCTCAAACACCATATGTGTCGGTTTATGATGATCCCAAAGAAGATGATGTGTCTTATTTCGAGTCGATTGATACTGGTGCCATTATTCCACCAGAGTTACCTTAGGGCACTAAGTTCGACATTACAAGTGCCATGATCCACCTGCTAAACTTGAAAGGCATATTCGCTGGTCTTCCTGCAAATAATCCGAACATGCATGTGATGAACTTTGTAAGGGTCAGCACTTCATATAATTTGCCTGGAGTTGACCAAGAGGCTATTCGGTTGAGATTGTTTCCATTCTCTCTAATAGGAGAAGCGACTTTGTGGTTGGATGAATTACTACGAGGTTCCATCACTACATGGAAAGAATTGAGAAATCAGTTTCTGGAGAGATTTTTCCCACCCTTCAAGATCCTACAATGGAAGGATAAGATTTACACTTTCATACAGCTACATTCTGAAGCACTTTACGAAACTTGGCTTCGGTTAAAGAAGAAGTTGTAAAATATTTCAAACCATAGGAGGAATGGTCAAAATTTACATGAGATCTTCTACAGAGCTTTAAACGCCAATACCAAGGCTGTAGCAGATACTATCAGTGGCGGAGCATTTATGAGTCTGAGGTGGGAACAAGCTTCAGAGATTTTAGATTGTATCACTAAGGCCATTCGAGGATGGCATACTCGGGAGGCAGATACACCTGCTGAGACATATGCTATTGGAGTCTCCGCAGCACAATGGGCTTTGGATGAATATACAGCTTAAGAAGTTGCACAGTTGAGGACATAAATAGGCTTGCCAGCCAAATAGATTATGGTTGGGTGTGCTGAGAAGGTACATACAGTAGATGCATAAGGCAAAACACCTAGGCATGAAGATTATGAATCTGATGAGGAGGCTAAGTACTTGGATCGAGAAGTGGTGAGTTTTTTAGCCAAGGGCCAAGGGTATAATCAAGAATCTTGGAACTCAAGGCATATGAATCAAGGTCGAAACTACTATAGAGACAATTACAACAAGTCAGGATATAGAGACAGATAATGAGATCATGACGCGGATTGGAGGCGAAAGAATAATTACAAAGAGAAGAGTGGTGCATATGTCCCATCGGGAAATTGTGATGCTGATTTCAAAAATTCAAGAATGAAAGACCATCTTAATAAACTGGTTAAGGGGTCAGAGAGCCAGGAGAGTTGCTTGAAAGAGATTAGGTCGGACATTTCAGGAATAAGTCAAAAAGTAGAATCTCATTCGACTTTCATAAAATAATTAGAGCGATAGTTCGGACAGATATGGTGGAATTGAACCAGCGTCAACCAGGCACCCTTCCGAGCAACACCGTCTAGAGTTCAAAGAATGATATTCATTTTTTGGCCATTACTACTAGAAGCAGGAGGTGCACGACTGACCCATCTATGCCTGTGGATAGTGGTATGAAAGATGAGCCGGTGGTAGTTGATAAAGTGGCAGAAATAGAGTCAGAGAATTCATAGGTTGATGGAAACACAGATCACAAGCCCTAAAATGTTGATAAGGAAACTAAGTCTGAAAAAAGGAAGGAGAAGGAGGTTACTCAAGTTCTAAAACCCATTCCACGACCTCCTCTCCCCTTTGCTCAAAGGTTGAAAAAGAAAGTTGAAAAGCATAAATATCATAAATTTATTTCAATGTTAAAGGAGTTATCAATAGATACTTCACTGATCGAGGCTTTGGAACAGATGCCAGGTTACATAAAATTCATGAAAGATTTGGTGATGAAGAAAAGAATTGTCAGTTTTGAGTCTGCAGATAATTTACACCATTGTAGTGTAATTTCTTCCCTTTCACTTGTTGAGAAAAAGAAAGATTTAGGAGCCTTCACAATTCCTTGTACTATAGGATCCTACAACCTTACAAAGGCACTGTGTGATTTGGGTGCTAGCATTAACTTGATGCCACTAGCTGTGTTTAAATAGTTAGGATTGGGAGCGCCAAAACTGACTTCAATGAGACTTTTTATAGTAGATAGAACTGTGAAAAAGTCGGTTGGAATCTTATATGATATTTTGGTAAAGGTCGTATCTTTCATCTTTCTAGCTGACTTAGTAATTCTAGACTATGAGGTTGATTTTGAGGTTTCCATAATCTTGGGAAGACCATTCTTTGCCACCGGTCGTGCATTAGTTGACATGACAACTGGGCAGATAAAGTTCAGGTTGAATGATGAGCAGGTTACCTTCAATTTTTGTTGTTCCATGAAGCAACAAAGAGACATGCATGTAATTTTGCTGATTAACACAATTAAAGAAGCAGATTTAGCAGTTCCTATCGAAAAAAGGCTGGGAGTTGAAGCCCTTGCTACCGTGATTATGAATTTTGATAGAGATGGTATTGATGAATACAATGAGATGGTTGGTGCACTTATTGGTAGGGGATCATACACTTATGCTCTAAAAAAGCTTGATCCTGATTTGAAGAATAGGGTGACCCCACCGACTCGCCCTTCTATTGAGGAACCTCCAGTTTTGAAGCTTAAGGCTCTTCCGACTCACCTTTGTTATGCATTATTGGGAGCCAACAATACCTTGCCTGTTATTATTTCTGCTGAGTTGGTGGAGTGGCAAGTAGAGGCTCTTGTTTCAGTGCTGAAAAGGTTTAAGAGGGCCATTGGTTGGTCTATTGCTGACATTATTGGGATTCCATACGGTATTTACACTCACAAAATTCAGCTTGATCCTGAGTGCATACCAAGCATTAAGTATCAACGTCGTCTGAACCCAACTATGCAAGAAGTTATGATGAAAGAAATCATCAAGTGGTTAGATAAGGGTGTGGTTTACCCCATTGCTGATAGCAAGTAAGTTAGCCCAGTTTAATGTGTACCAAAGAAGAGAAGAATCACTGTGGTTCCAAATGAAAAGAATGAGTTAATCCCAATGAGGCTGATTACTAGATGGAGAGTTTGCATGGATTATTGAAAGAGAATTCTTGGACTGAAAAGGATCACTTTCCTATGCCCTTCATGGATTAGATGTTAGACCGTCTTGCTGGTAGAAGATGGTATTATTTTCTTGATAGTTATTCAGGGTATAATCAGATTTTCATTGCTCCCAAGGACCAAGAGAAGACCACTTTCACTTGTCCATATGGGCTATTCGCGTTCAAAAGGATGCCTTTCGGTTTATGTAATTCACAGGCCACTTTTCAGCGTTGCATGATGTCCATTTTCTCCAACATGGTGGAAGACACTATTGAGGTTTTTATGGATGATTTCTCTATTGTGGGAGACTTATTTGATGACTGCTTGACCCACCTTGCTAATGTGTTGCAAAGATACGAGGAGTGCAATGTAGTGCTAAATTGGGAAAATGTCACTTTATGGTTAATGAGGGTGTCGTATTGGGGCATCGAATCTCAAAGAAGGGTATTAAAGTTGAAAAAGCCAAGATTGAGGTGATTGAAAAGTTACCTCCACCTATTTCGGTGAAAGGAATTCAAAGTTTCTTGGGACATGCAGGGTTCTATAGAAGATTCATCAAGGATTTCTCTAAGATTAAACATCCATTATGCAAGCTTTTAGAGAAGGTGGTGAAGTTTGTGTTTGATAAGGCTTGCCTAAAAGCGTTCGAGTGTCTGAAAGAGAAGTTGATTTCAACCCAGATCATTATTTCGCCAGATTGGATGATGCCATATGACGTTATGTGTGATGCTAGCGGTGTGGCCTTGGGTACACTCCTTGGCCAAAGGCGTGAGAAGATTCTACATCTAATTTATTAAGCAAGCAAAGCACTTAATCCAGCTCAAAAAAATTATACTATAACCGAGCAAGAATTACTGGCAGTGGTCTTTGCTTTTGAGAAATTTTGATCTTATTTGATTGGTACGAAGGTGATTATGCATACAGACCACACAGCACTTAGATATCTTATGTCAAAGAAGGACGCCAAGCCAAGACTGATTCGGTGGGTGATTTTATTGCAAGAATTTGATTTTGAGGTTAAGGACTGAAAGAGAACTGAGGATCAGGTCGCAGACCATCTATCACGCCTTGAGGAGGAGGCCATGCTTAAATTAAGGGATGATCTTGATATTGATGATACTTTTCCATACAAGCAAGTGTTGGCAGTATCACAAGATCTAATCCCTTGGTTTGCAGATTTTGCCAACTTTTTTGCAAGTGATCTAGTCCCGAAAGATATGTCGTATCAGCAGAGGAAGAGATTCATGCATGAGGTGAGAAAATTCTTCTAGGATGATCCTTATTTATTTAGGGGGTGTGCATATGGTATAATTCGAAGGTGTATTCCGGAGGTCGAGATGATGAGTATTTTGGAAGCATGTCATTCATCTCCAGTTGGGTGTTATCATGGAGGTGCGCGAACTACTCATAAGATCTTATAATGTGGGTACTATTATTCTGCCATTTATAAAGATGTGCATAACTATGCTCGGGCTTGTGACCAATGCCAAAGGCAAGGGAACATCTCGCGTAGACACGAACTTCCAATGACGACTATCCTTGAGCTCGAATTAGTCGATGTATAGGGTATTGACTTTATGGGCCCGTTTGTGAGTTTGCATAGGATGAAGTACATCTTATTAGTTGTTGACTATATTTCTAAGTGGGTGGAGGCAATTGCGCTTCCCAATAATGAAGAAAGAAGTGTCACAACGTTTCTGAAAAAGAACATATCTTACAATTTGGAACACCCCGAGTTATCATTAGTGATGGAGGATCCCACTTCTGTAGCTTGAAAAATATGGTGTCAAACACAAGGTGGCAACACCTTATCATCCTCAGATAAGTGGGCAGGTTTAGGTATCTAATCATAAGATTAAATCTATCTTAGCGAATACGGTAAATGCCAACAGGATTGATCGAGCCAAAAAGTTGGATGATGCATTATAGGCATATCAAACTGCATTCAAAACACCAATTGGTGCATCTCCATATCATCTGGCATTTGGGAAATCGTACCATTTTCCTGTCGAGCTTGAACATAAAGCATTATAGGCATTGAAGAGGTTAAATCTTGAATGGAGCAAAGCGGCTAAATTAAGATTAGAGAAAATGAATGAGATGAATGAATTTCGTCTCCGAGCTTATGAAAGTTCAGCACTGTATAAAGAAAAGATAAAGTTGTATCATGATCGAAAGATTGAACGAAGAGAATTTCATCCGAGAGACTTGGTATTGCTCTATAACTCCCGACTTTGCTTATTTCCTGGAAAACTGAGGTCCAAATGGTCTGGACCATTCACTGGGGTGAGGGTGTTCCCGTATAGGGCAATTGAGCTAAAAGGTGATAATGATGTCCTTTTCAAGGTCAATGGTCAGCGTGTAAAGCACTATGAGGGAACCACGGAAGACATAAGGACGTGTGACGAGTTTAGTCTTGATGAAGTCTGAGTAGTCAAGAGAGTTGGGTCGTGCCGCGATGTTAAATCAGGCGCTTCATAGGAGGCAACCCATGGGATGGTTGGTGAAGTCTGATTAACCAACCTAGCTATGTCATGCCGCGACGTTAAATCAAGTGTTGTCTGGGAGGCAACTCAAGGATTGATACCATTTGTGTTTTGTTCCTTGTCAGGTGCAAATGATGTTATAGAACAGACAAGTTGAAAATAAAGATGTGAATTAAAAAGTGTGCAACTTAAACCATGGTGGGGACCCACGTTCCATAGATCAAACCACGTAACATAGGTCGATTCCATGGAAATCAGACTAAATTTTCAAGTTGCAAAATCCAACCCATGCCAGTGACCCACATGACATAGGTCAACCTACGTGACGTGGGTTGGTATTGTGGAAATCAAACGGCATTTTTTTTGGTGCGGAATCCAACCCATGCCTGTGACCCATGTGACGTAAGTTAACCTACGTGATGTGGATTGGTACCATGGAAATCATTAATGTTCTAAAACCTGAAGATCTGACCCGACCCAACCCAAATTTTTGGCCTATTTCTTATAAAATCTGACACCACCCAATCTAAAACCCTAAACTCAATTTTCCAATCCTCTAAATCCCCGATCCCTTGAACACCAATTACTACAAATTAACACTTCCAATCCTAAATTCACTAAATTTCCTAAGTACCAAACACTCAAACTCATAAATTCCAACTACCCAAATTGCTGAAAATCCAAAATTTTCCAAAACCAAAAGTTTGAACCCACCCCCAAACTCGAAATCCATACTCGACCAGACCAAAATCCATAAAAGACCTGACCCATTCAAATAATTCAACCAAAAGGAAATCCCAAACTCATAGATATGGGTTCTTCCTAGAAAATTCGAACTAAAAACCCAAAAGTTAGGACAAAGCTGTGAGATGAACCTTCGCAGCTAGAGAAAAGTGTGTCTGAAGAGGTTTATGAGTTTGCTAGGGATGATTCTACTACTGTGCCTCGCACTACAAGGAAACGAGCTTGGGATCGAGCTACAACCCAAGCCACACCACAGCCTACTTCACAGCCCCTGCCACCTACCACACCGGTGAATCCTGTTCAGTCATCTGATTCCTCTCCTAGTATGATGAGGGGATGGTTGCGTTTATGACCGGTGATACTGTAAATAGGGATGATGCACCTGGTACCAATGAGAATGCTGAGGGTGAAGATGATTCTGAGTCAGGTGATAGTGGTGAGGCTGCTGGGATAGCTTCTGCATCAGGTACTGGTGTCCAGGATTCGACTAATTTCTTATAGACATAGTTGGTTGTACAGCGAGCCGTAGCTACAGCACAAAGGAACACAGGAGGTAGTGTGTTTAGTGTATGAAGTCCATTTATGATAGGGATGCAGAGCCGACTGAGCGGGGTGCGTGTAAAAAAAGTATCACTGAGGAGCCCCGATATCGGATAGATGAGTTAAAGGCACTACCCGATATTAAGTCATTATTTGATCGCTATGGATTTGGGTGGATGACGGAGACTTTCGGTAGCTATAGCCCAGAGTTGGTCTGTGAGTTTTATGCTTCATATGTTGTTAATATTGAATTGATCACACAAAATAAGCAGCGATAGCGGGACCAACCCCCATTGACTCACACTTTGGGTCGTGGTACTAGAGTAGACATATTTGAGCAGACTATCCATAGGTTCTTATTTGGTTCCAAGCATGAGCTTCCAGCTAGTACTACTGAATTTGATCACCGCATGGAGACTGTGAAAAATAGAAACAAAATGAAGGATGCTGATTAGCGCTTAGAGCTACTACGGTGGGTTGTGTAGTATATCGCTGAGGATGGCGTAGATGCGAGATGGGTAGCTGATAAGTTGGATATTAATAATTCCTCACTTTATTCTGTGGGCAAGTTTTGGTGGTCAGTTGTATGAAACCATCTCGATCCTACAAGTGCGGATAATTCTCTTACACTTGATCGAGCTGTTCTAGTATCGATCATCATGGAAGGATATGACATCAACATTGCCTGCTACATTATTTAAGAGATTCATGAGCGCACCATTATAGAATTTAACAGCATCCCTTTCCCCTGTCTGATTTAGGGCCTGTGTAATGTTTTTGGTGTGGTCACGATGCCTGCAGTAGATCATGACTTGAGGTGACCCACATAGCTTGTATAGGGTTGATGCAGAAGCGAGGTGATAACCCAATTTCCCAGAGGAGGTCTTAGCCCTCTACTTCGTTAGGCGCCGCCCTTTTTGAAGGGCAGGAGGATCAAGAGAAATCGATTTACACTTCAGCACCAGTTAGTGAGCTCGAGTCTGGGAGGTTACCTACTGAGGGCATCGGCCCCTTGATTGAAGAGGGGAAAGCAGGAACTACCACACCTCTAACCCTGTCTGGCATGGTGGCAGTCTCACGAGAGTTTTTGCAGCAGTTAGTGGATAGACAGACGCAGGCAATTGAGCGACAGGCTCACACAGAGGCCTAGATGGCTAAGTTAATATCTCAACTTAAGCCATGGGTTCGGACTGCGATAGATGCTTCAGAGGTGAGAGTTGAGGCTCATATGAATACTGTTATGGAGAGGTTTATGTGTGAGTTGCATGGGCAGATTGATAGTTTTGAGCATCGGATAGGTAGCTAGTTGAGAAAACCCATAGCTCAAATTTGATAGGGTTGATAAAAGAGGTGGCTTCATTGAGGGCAGAGGTTCAATATTTAGAAGTTAGCCATACTCCTATCATTCCACCCATACCGACATCGGTACCCACAATTATGGTTTGTGAGGTAGATTTGTTTGCTAATGAGGAGCCTCCTCCTGATAGGGGAAAGAGGCCATGGAGTCCCGAGGGACAAGGTGAGTGTGGGAATGAGTTTGAGAGTGATCTGAGGAGAGAGACTAAGGCCTCCCAGGCTGAGTACCATGCTAGCCGGATTGACCATGAGCAGCGAGCCCGGGGTACGTCTTCTAGTCAGCCACTCGCTCCACCGTCAACACCCAACGTGGAGCCCAAAAATTACATTGATGATTTTACTGTGGACGGGCCCACATCTAATGCCTAGGGTACCGTAGGTATGTCTTCACTCCCTTACACTTATCATATTGATAGTTGTGCACTGAGGGCAGTGCATTATTATTTAGTTGGGGTGGGGGTATACCATCACTTGGGAGTTTTTGTTGCTGTGTTTCTTTTCCCCCGAGTGTGCTATCATAGTAGAACTAGCATTTTTAGGTTTTTATTTATATTATTATGTGTTTTCGTGTTTAATTAGGAGAAAAATAAGGGAACCTTAGTGTAGTCCAATTTTGAACGAACTTTAAATGATAATGATACTTTTTGATGTTTTAAAGGACATCCCTCCTAAAAATTTTGTTTTGAACTGTGTGTGTAGTATGTTAGTTTGTGACAGCTGTTGGATCTTGTTATGGCATTAGTATTATAGGAAGAATGATTGTAGCTTACCAATGCATGAACTAGATAGGTAGTATTCTATAGTGTAACCCTGTGCTATATGTGTGTGAGGTCATTACCGAGTTCACTTTGTGTGTACGATCCAGAACTTGCCTGGTTAGTCCTACCTAGGTTATAGGATAGTGGTTAGGAAAGGATCATAGGCCATTCTTTAATAAGTCCACTTTTAGCCTAAATGACCGACCAAATGAAATAAATATCCTTTGATCCAGATTTTGAGCCTTAATTGACCTATTTCTTTCGTTAGCCTATTCACCTTCCCATTTTGACTTAGAATGAACCTGTCTTGGTCTTGGCCCCTCCTTGGACATTGTGTACCTCGACTCAGACAAATCGCCTAAGTTGAGGTTGGCTATTATAGGAGTGCGTAGTTTGACTTGGGTATGAAGAAGGGGTTAGTAAAAGAAAAAGAGAACAAATTTTGGTGTGAAGAAAAAAAATGAGTGAAATAAATAGAAATTGCAAATAAAGAGAAAAAGAAAAAAAAATATATTGTGTTTTAAAAGTATGAAGAAAACAACACCTAAAAATCTAAAAACAAATGAATGAGAATAAGGGAGAATAAAATGAGAATGGTTGGAAAGTGGAGCCAAAAATAATGTAGTATCAAGGAGGGTTGAGTCACCATATCCATATGTTTCACTCCTGTACCCAAGCCTACATTACAAGCCGATGAAATTCCTATAGTGATCCTAGTCCAACTATCCAAAAAACTAAGGCATAGAAAATAAGGGCAAGCCTATGGTATTTCACGCACACTGTTTGAACTTTTTTGTGAGAGAGAGTGTTTTGATCCATTCCCTACTTTGATATTCATTAGTATACTGTGAGTGTATGGGACTTCTTTGTTGTGAGAGTACATGGATTGCATTGTTAGCTGCTATTTGTTTAGATAATGTCATTTGCAATATATGCTTAGTTGTTTGTTCATAATTTGATGCCATCATTTGATCCCTTCTGTGTCATGATAATATGCTGCATATATACACACCGTGGTTTTGATTTGCAAATAGGAGGATTCGGAAAAGTTTTGGTGCCAAAAGCAATGAGTCGACTGTCGTAGGTATCTTAGGTTTCCTTTAGTTAAGCATCGAATGTGTTTATTTTGTGTTGTTCGCCTGAGGACATGCAAACGTTCTAAGTTGAGGGTGTTGATGTGCCATGATTTCATGGGACTTATAATGCTTAAAACAAGTAAAATATGCAATAACTTGGGTATGTTTAGATGGTATGATGTGTTTTCTGTCCTATCTTGCATGGAAATAGGTTATGGAGGCAAAATGGAGAAAAAGGGAAGAAGCATGCACTAGAATGGAGCATTTGAAGATGAAAGAGCCAAGTCGAAACCGGGGGAGTGACCCACAGCAGGGACTCACGTCCCGTGAGTCGACCTACTTCATTTAGATTGGTACTGTGGGTCAACTCCGGAAGGCTGTAAAGTTGCCTGATTTCCATGAGATGGACTCACATGACGTGGGTTGGTTCCACGATACCAAGTCACAGAACCGTGGAAAGTTGCCGACGTTTTTCTCCTACTTTGTTTAGGATAGGATTCACCTTGTATCTATAAATACCCCTATATTTTCCTATGTTTAGAGTTAGTCAATTACATTATTTTGGATTATATTTTCATTATTTTGAGTTCATAAACACATTATAGATTTTGTAATCTTGGAATATCGATTCTAGGGTTTTCCTTTATATTGAGATTTCCGAGTTTTCTTCTATTGTGAGTTTACAATTATGTTTTCATCATTGAATTCTTCTTGTGTTTTTGCAATCATGAGTAACTAAACCCATCAACTAGGGTTGTGTAAACTATGAGGAATTAACGAAACGGGTTAAGTTTAAAGCAATTCTGAACCGGTGTGAATGCATGTATTGTTATTTCTTTCATTGTGATTGATCATCTAACGGTTGTAAATGTTAGAAACTAGCCTGTATTCTGGACTTGGTCGAGAGAGAGTTAGAGATTGGGAAAAGAAAATAACAACAGAGGTTTAAAGCTATCAACTTTCATATAATAACTTGAGCCATAAGTGGGATAGTTATCTAAGATCCAAAATAAGGGTTAGTAGTGCAACACTCCGAGATGGAGAGGAGAAGAGTGAAATTCATCTAACCAAGGTCGAGAGACGTTTAGATGGACCTAACTTGTTAGATTTTGTATGCAATGCATCGGGACAGTTTGCCAGTACAAGTAACCAATGGAGTTAAGAAATCACTGGGGATCACAGCCCTAGTGTATTTCTCATATTGATTACAAATTCAAAAATCAACAATCATTACTGTTACTATTTGCTTACAAAAAAAAAACCCTTTTTACTTACTTTCTAATTACTCGAACAAGCACTCAACCTAATTTCATCCTATTCCCTATGGAATCGATTCCAACCTAGTTGCGTTCTATATTTGATTCAGCAACCGATTTATACTTTGTTGGAGGTATAGTTTGGGCGACATCAAATTTTGGAGCCGTTGCCGGGGAATACGGTTATGGAGTTGATTAGTTTACTTATTGGAGTTAATTGGTTTTATTTTTCTATACTTTTAAGGGAATATGCTGATGTATGCCCAATACTAGGAGTCAAGGCACTCCCCTAATTCCACTTGATACTAAGATAGAAAGAACACTGAGAGCAGATCAAAAAATGGTGAACACCAACGGAGTTTAGAATCCTGCAGCTGCGAAAAGCATTCATCACCAACCACCAATTTATTCGGCTGGGCAGTGATTTCGAGGGAAGCACAGCTCTTAGACAAGCAGATAGAGATCATCAAGGAATGCAAGAAGCAGCACAATGTCTTAAAGCACTTGAAGAGAAACAAAGAAGACTGAAGGGGAAACAACCACCTCAAAGACCATATGTGCCAGTTCATGATGATCCCAAAATAGAGGATGTGGCTTATTTCAAACCGGTTGATAATGGTTCCATTATTCCACCAGATTTACCTTAGGGCACTAAGTTTGACATTACAAGTGCCATGATCCACCTGCTAAACTTGAAAGGCGTATTCGCTGGTCTTCCTACAAATGATCCGAATATGCATATGATGAACTTTGTGGGGGTCTGCACTTCATATAATTTGCCTGGAGTTAACCAAGAGGCTATCCAGTTGAGATTGTTTCCATTCACTCTAATAGGAGAAAAGACTTTGTGGTTACCTGAATTACCACGAGGTTCCATCACTATATGGAAAGAATTGAGAAATCAATTTCTAGAGAGATTTTTCCACCCTCCAAAATGCTACAGTTGAAGGATGAGATTTACACTTTCAGACAGCTATATCCTAAATCACTTTACGAGACTTGGCTTCAGTTCAATAAGAAGTTGCAAAATGTTCCAAACCATAGGAGGAATGGTCAAAATTTACATGAGATTTTCTACAGAGCTTTAAACGCCAATACCAAGGCTGTAGTAGATACTATCACTGGCGGAGCATTTATGAGTCTGAGGTGGGAACAAGCTTCAGAGATTTTAGATTGTATCACTAAGTCCATCTGAGGATGGTATACTTGGGAGGTAGATACACTTGTTGGGACATATGCTATTGAAGCCTCGACAGCATAACGGGCTTTGGATGAATTTGTAGCTCAAGAAGTCGCACAGTTGAGGACAGAAATTAGCTTGCTAGACAAACAGATTATGGATGGGAGTGCTGAGAAGGTGCATGTTGTAGGTGCACAAGGTAAAACATCTAGGCATGACGATTATGAATCTGATGAAGAGGCTAAGTACTTGGATCGAAAGGTGTTCAGTTTCTAAGGCAAGGGCCAAGGGTCTTATAAAGACACTTGTAACTCAAGGCAAGGGAATCAAGGTCGAAACTACTATGGAGACAATTACAACAAGTCAGGATATAGAGACAGAGAATAAGATCGTGATGGTGATTGGAGGTGAAAGGATGATTACAAAGAGAAAAGTGGTCCATATGTGAAACCGTAACGCTGATTTTGGAAATTCAAGAATGGAAGCCCTTCTTAATAAACTAGTTAAAGAGCCAGAGAGCCAGGAGAGTTGCTTGAAGGAGATTAGGTTGGACATTTCAGGAATAAGTTAGAAAGTAGAATCTCATTCGACTGCCATAAAACAGTTAGAGCAATAGTTCAGGCAGATATGGTGGCATTGAACTAGCGTCAACTAGGCACCCTTCCGAGCAACACCGTCTTGAATTCGAAGAATGATAGTCAATTTTTAGCCATTACTACTAGAAGTGGAAAGGGTACGACTGACCCATCCATTCTTGTGGATAGTGGTAGGAAAGATGTGCCGATGGTAGTTGATAAAAAGGCTGAAATAGAGTCAGAGACTTCAGAGGTTGATGGCAAATCAGCTCACAAGCCCCAAAATATTGATAAGGAAACTACGTCTGAAAAAAAGAAGGAGAAGGAGGCTACTAAGGTTCTGAAACCCATTCCATGACCTCCTCCTCTCTTTCCTCAAAGGTTGAAAAAAAAAGTTGAAGAACATAAATACCAGAAATTTATTTTAATGTTAAAGGAGTTATCGGTAAATATTCCTCTTGTCGAGGCTTTGGATCAGATTCCAGGTTACGCAAAATTCATGAAAGATTTGGTGACAAAGAAGAGAACTGTCAGTTTTGAGCCGACAGATAATTTACACCATTGTAGTGCAATTTCTTCTCGTTCACTTGTTGAGAAAAAGGAAGATTTGGGAGCCTTCATAATTCCTTGTATTATCAGTTCCTACAACTTTACAAAGGCACTATGTGATTTGGGTGTTAGCATTAAGTTGATGCCACAAGCCATGTTTAAATAGTTAGGATTGGGAGCACCAAAATTGACTTCGATGAGACTTTTTATGGCGGATAGAACTATGAAAAAGTTAGTTGGCTCTTATATGATGTTTTGGTAAAGGTGGAATCTTTCATCTTTCCGACTAACTTTGTAATTCTAGACTGTGAGGTTGATTTTGAGGCTCCCATAATCTTGGGAAGATCATTCCTTACCACCGGTTGTGCATTAGATGACATGAAAACTGGGCAGATGAAGTGCAGATTGAATGACGAATAGGTTGCCTTCAATGTTTATCATTCCATGAAGCAACCAAGAGACATGCGTGTAATTTTGGTTATTGATACAACTGAAGAAGCAGATTTGGCGGTTCTTATCGAAGAAAGGTTGGGAGTTGAAGCCCTTACTATCGTGATTATGAACTTTGATAGCGATGGTATTGATGAGTACAATGAGATGGTTGGTGCACTTACTAATAAGGGATCATACACTTATGCTCCAAAGAAACTTGATCTTGATTTGAAGAATAGGGTGACCCCACCGACTCGCCCTTCTATTGAGGAACCTCCAGTTTTGAAGCTTAAAGCTCTTCTGGCTCACCTTCGCTATGCATTCTTGGGAGCCAACTACACCTTGCCCGTTATTATTTTTGCTGAGTAGGTGGAGTGGAAAGTAAAGGCTCTTATTTTGGTGCTGAAAAGGTTTAAGAGGGCCATTAGTTGGTCCATTACTGACATTATTGGGATTACACCCGGTATTTGTACTCACAAAATTCAATTTGATCCTGAGTGCATACCAAGCATTGAGCATCAACGTTGTCTAAACTCACCTATGCAAGAAGTTATGAAGAAAGAAATCATCAAGTGGTTAGATACGGTTATGGTTTACCCCATTGCTGATACCAAGTGGATTAGCCTAGTTCAATGTGTGCCAAAGTAGCGAAGAATCAATGTTGTTCCAAAAGATAAGAATGAGTTAGTCCCAATAAGGCTGGTTACTAGATGGAGAGTTTGCATGGATAATCGAAAGCTGAATTCTTGGATCAAAAAGGATTACTTTCCTATGCCTTTCATGGATCAGATGTTAGACCGTCTTGCTGGTAGAGGATGGTATTGTTTTCTTGATGGTTATTAGGGGTATAATCAGATTTTTATTGCTCTCAAGGACCTAGAGAAGACCACTTTCACTAGTTCATATGGGACGTTCGCATTCAAAAGGATGCCTTTCAATTTATGTAATGCACCGACCACTTTTCAGCATTGTATGATGTCTATTTTCTCCAACATGGTAGAAGACACTATTGAGGTTTTTATGCATAATTACTCTATTGTCGGAGACTCATTTGATGACTGCTTGGCCCACCTTGCTAATGTGTTGTAAAAATGTGAGAAGTGGAACTTAGTGCTAAATTGGGAAAAATGTCACTTTATGGTTAATGAGGGTATCGTATTGGGGCATCAAATCTCAAAGAAGGGTATTGAAGTTGAAAAAGCCAAGATTGTGGTGATTCAAAAGCTACTTCAATAGTTCTACTTATTCCTATGTGTCGGTGTATTTTGTATCTGGTATTAATATGGTGTGTGAGTCCCTTGTCATGCTTATTCGTATTTCTACCTTAGTAAGTGTTCATTAAATATGGATCGATGTACCGATCCTATATTGTGACTCTTTTAAGGTATGATACTCGGGCAGGTTTGATTATTCTAGATATGATAGATTTTTATGTTATTTTGGGTATGGATTGAGTTTTTCTATATTATATTGTCTTGGATTTTCATGCCAAGATAATTACCTTGGTTATACTAGGAGCATCGAGGTTGTTGTAGAAGAGTACTCTTGGTTCATATCCTAATAGGCTTATTTCCTTTCTTCAGGCTCAGCAAATGGTTTAGAAGGATTGTCTTTATTATTTGGCTTACATACGTGATACTAGTGTGGACACACCTCTTTGGAGTCAGTGAGGGTGGTTAGATAGTTTATGGGTATGTTTCCTGCTAGTTTATTGGGTGTTTCTCAAAATAGAGATTCAATTTTAATATTGACTTAGAGCTGGGCACCAACCCCATTTTTATTCCTCATTATAGGATGACCACAGTGGTCTTAAAAGAGTTGAAGAATCACCTACAGGATTTTTTGACTAAGGGATTCATTAGGCTTACTGTTTTATCTTGGGATGCTCCAGTATTGGATGTGTCACACCTCGAATTCCAATGGGGCGGACTGGCATCCGAAACCGATGAGGCCCGAGAGAACTAACCTTCATTCATGTACACTCGTATGCATGTCACTCAAAGAACATCACTATCATGTATAGATACACAATGCTAATGGCGTAAGTCATGGGAAACATATGATATATACATATATGAAACTTGGTCGTTAGGGCCACCACGACAAAAACATACATTTCTCACTTTCCTTCATTCATCCCACAACGTACGTCTATAAAGCCTCTATAGATACATAGACATAACCAAGATAAAGTTGGGACAAGTCCCTGCTTTATACAACCTTTACATAATATCAAAACAAGTATACACATGTGACTCGGAAAGCCCCGAACCAACTAGAGCTTACCAATGATCTTCAAATGACCTGCAACCTACTGTAGAGGTCTACTAGCACCTGTGCCTGCAGCAAGTAAGGTAAGTCCCCCAAGGGACGTCAGTACAAAGAATTTACTGAGTATGTAAGGCTATAAGAAACTGCATGATACATAAGTACTTCAATGGAATCAAAACAAGTGAATAATCAATATGGATAAACCTCTATTCTATATATGTGTGGGACCATGTACATTACTTTCATTATTTTCATTATTCGATCATTCATTCTTATCATTATCATTCATATAATAACATTCATATATACTCTCATTCAAGTGATATACTTTTTTTGCTTTTATGATCATCCTCATTATCATTCATCCAGCTGATCAGTGGGCCATATATCATTCATCCAGCCGATCAGTGGGCTATAGTACAATCATCCACCTTATCGGCGGGCCATAACATAATATAATGTATTTATATCAACAATCATCCACCTTATCGGCGGGCCAATATCATTTAATGTATTATATCAACAATCATCCACCTTATCGGCGGGCCATAATAGCATATAAAGTAACCATAAAGTACCCATAAAGTAATCATAAATTAACCATATATGGATTACTTCTTTGCATTACTTCTTTCCTTTTCTTTGGTGAGGTTGATACCTTTACTTGTGTGAGATTGATACATTGGTGGTTATAACATCATTATTGGAACTTGAGAATGCAATATTGTTGGAACTTTGGAATAATGTCCCCAATTATATGGCACATGAATAACAATTGGTCAATGGATAAGAAACATGTTAATAACAATATATGACAACCTGGAATGAGATACCTTAGAACATTTCGGAATGGAACAAGTACAATGACGATGTGAACAATATATGTTGCAGAAGGATACGAAAAGAGTAACCTTACATACCTTATCTTTCCCAATATGAATATACAGTCCTATATGTGAATACAACAATCCATCTCCTTCCTTACGTTTTACTCTACAACACAAGTACATCACGAAGCTCACGTTAACAACTAACTACATTACAAGTGCATAAGATGACAATGAATTACTTGACTGCCATATAACGTCATTTCTCCCTCTTACAATACCATTTATCGCATAACCATACCAACAATACTATAACATTCCACACATTTACCAAGACATCATAAACCAATAACATTTCACACCAAGTTTATCCTTTACACTTCCTTATTAACACTACGTCACAATTACTCCATCAAGTCATCTCAATACCTTTCACAATAACACATGAACAACAATCCATAATTGATACCATTCAAAATACCTCTGGTATACTCCTTTAAAGTCATTCAAAAGGTACCATAAGTTGATAATTGCATCCATGAAGGGTATAGGGGTTCCAGGGGATCAAAGAGAGATAAAAACATGTAAAACGGGGTTCTGGGATGACCTGTTAAGCCACCTGAACCCGTAGGTGGTTGAGGTGCAGCCTCAGGTGCCTCTTGGTAGTGTCCAGAGTCACCTGCAAAGTCACCTGCGCCCGCAGGTGCCTTCATCTGCGAGGGTGGGTGCCCGTTTCGGCCAAAATGGGTCTCTTTTGGGTCCTTTTTTGTAATGAATGGTCCATGATCATAATTAAAATTCTCTTTTCATATTTTAAGTTATCATGGATTCCAAAAAACATCCATGGTTTCACAACGCACACAAACATCACAAAACTACATTTTTCCCTTTAATACGCCACCGGTTCCATGTACAATTTCGCAACAACAATTCCAAATGTCAAACACAAATAGAAGTAAAGTTAAGGACAAAAAACACCTTACATATTGATATTTAATACATCAAATTCACTTCCTTCAAGACCACAATTCCACTTCCAAGTTTACAAGGCAAAACCCTTTACCGATTAAGCAAAAGTACACTGTTTTACACATAGTGAATTGTCCAACACTTTGCCAACATAACCAACATGATTTATACACCATATTAATCATATAATATATTTAAACATAATATTAAACACTTACCCAAGCTTGTAAAGAGATGATCTTGTCCCAAAAGATGATTGCCTTAGGGTTTGGAAGAGAAGAGAAAATATCTCTTTTGTGGAAAATTCTAGAACTTGGCAAGTGTAATGAAATGAATAAAAATAAGATTTTTGGTGCCTTTTATATCCCCTTAATGTTCATCCTTAGCCAAATTTTGGTCAATAATTTATGTGTTGATTTGGTCAAAAGAAGAATGGATCATTTCCTTTTTGTTGGGCCATGTCTTTTACCTAATTTTGAGCCTTAAATAGAGCCCATTTGCACAAGGTTTGTTTAGACCAATAACTTCCATGAATAATATACCATCTATCACAACTTAATTAATTCCATGAACATTAGGGTAGTTGCGTGAGTTCAGAAAGGTACGGGGTGTTACAGGATGTGAATAAGAAGAAGGATAGGCCTATACTCATGTGTATAGACTATCAATAATTGAACAAAGTGACCATGAAGAATAATTATCCTCTTCCACATTTTAATGATTTGTTTGATCAGCTTCAGGGTGCTTTTGTGTTTTTTGAAGATTCACTTAAGGTTGAAGTACCATCAATTAAAGATTAGGGATCAGATGTCCCTAAGATAGCTTTTAGGATCTAATATGGTCATTATGAGTTCTTGATGAGGGCATTTAGGTTAACCAATGATCCAATAGTCTTTATGTAGTTGATGAATAAAGTGTTTTGACCTTATCTATATTTCTTAATGATTGTATTCATTGATGATATCTTAGTGTATTCTACTAATGAGGCAGATCATGTGAAGCATTTGAAAATTGTGCTTCAGAGGTTGAAGAAAGAGAATTTGAATGTTAAGTTCTCAAAATGTGAGTTTTGGTTGAGTTTTGTGTCTTTCTTGGAGCATAGGGTGACCTAGGAGGATTTATAGTCGATTTAGCTAAGGTTAAGGTGGTTTGGGAATTGTCTAGCCCTACTTCTTCTATCAAGATAATTTTGTTGGGTTAGCAGGCTACTACAGAAGGTTTCTGCAGGGTTTATCTAATATTGTTGCTCCTTTGACTTAGATTTACCTAGAAGAATGTTATATTTTAGTGGCTTGATAAGTATGAGGATATCATTCAAAAAATCAAGGTTTTGTTGACCTTACATATGGAAGGTAAGGGTTTTACCACGTATTGTAAAGTCTTGGGAGTTAACCTTGGTGGTGTTTTGATGTACAAATGAAAGGTGAAAGTCTATTCTCTGAGGCAGTTGAATACCCATGAGAATAACTACCCTACTCATGTCTTGGAGATGGCATTGGTAGTATTTGTTTTGAAGTTGTGGCAATATTACTCATATGAGGTTCATTATAAGGTGTTCGCCGTCATTGCAACCTAAAATATATTTTAAACCAGAAGGATTTGAATTTAATATAGCGCAGGTTGTTGAAGTTGTTGAAGGACTATGACATAAGTATTCTTTATCATCTGAGCAAGGCCAATGTAGTGGTGGATGCCTTGAGTAGGTAAGCGGTGAGTATGAGTAGTCTTGCTTTGTTGGTGGTTGAGGAGCAACCTTTGGCTATGGATGTATTGTGTTTATCCAATAGCTTTGTGAGACATGAGAATTCTCAGCCGGGTAGAGTTCTTACTTGTGTTGAGGCGCGGTCCTTATTATTAGAGCATATAAGAGTAGACGATTTAAGGATAGGAAGTTGTGGATCGTTCAATATAAAGTGTTGAGTGGTAAATCTAAGAAAGTTATTCTTAATTCGGAGGGTGTTTTGAGGATCAAGGGTGAGATTTGTTTTCCTATGGGGGTGACTTGACTAGGTTGATCATGGCGGAGGCTCATAGTTTGATGTATTCTATTCATCTAAGTACAGTAAAGTTGTATCATGACTTCAAGCAACATTATTGGTTGTGTGGGATAAAAAGGACATTGTGGAGTATGTGGGAAAGTGTTTGAATTATCAGCAAGTGAAACATGAGCACCAAATGTCGGGTGGTGTGATTCAGAGGATACCTATACCTATACAGAAGTAGGAGTATTTCACCATGGATTTCGTGGTTGGATTGCCTCAGACTTTGTGGAACTTTGACTCCATTTGGGTGATTGTGGATGTGTTGACTAAATCAGCTCATTTATTCTAGGGATGGTGAACTACAGTGTGGATAATTTAGCTAAAATCTACATTTCAGAGATAGTTTGCTTGCTTGGTATGCCCATTTTTATTGTTTTAGATAGAGTAGACAATTTACTTCACAATTTTGAAGTTGTATACAACAAAATTTGGGCACTCAGTTGGAGATAAGTATGACTTTTCCCCCACAGACAGATGGTTAGTTAGACCAAACTATTAAGGTTTTGAAGGATAGGCTTCAATCTTGCATGATTGACATTGGTGGTCATTAGGAACAGTTCTTGTGCCCACATAACACCAATAGATAGTAGTTGGTATTGGAGAAAAAACAACTCTTTGAATAGCATAATTCAACATGGTATGCTCAGGGTCAGTTCAATCTTACTGCTAATAGGAAGTACTAACTTACCAGTGGATACCTTGCTCTAATTGGCACTCAAGCTAAGCTGGATGTATCTAAGCTAGTTTATAATTATGTATAACTATATAATAAAAGGTTCATTATGTGGATTATAGTCCATAATAGGCTTCTCACTATTGAAAAACTACTACATATGAATATCCTCGTAGAAAATGTTAATTGTCGCCTATGTCAAGAATTTGTGGTGTAGACTAGAAGACACCTTTCTATTGAATGTGATTATACTACAGAGTGAGAGTTAGACTCATTAAAGGTCTAACATATCACTGCATGTAAGGGACTTAAAATAAATGATGGACCTGATCAGGAAATGGCATCGGAAGAGGTTCAAAAACAAGGTGGTGGTTGATCTATAGGGAGTTATGGTTTATTACATTTGGAAGGTAAGAAAGTGGAAACAATTCAAAGATGTATATATATACAACACACAAACATAGAGGTACAAATTACATGAGATATTGTATAGATAATAGAATACTTACAGGATACTGAAGAGTCCCTCGATGTAGAGATTTTTGGTAGAAATTTTTGTAACTTGAGTTCTGGTTCTATGGAGACCTATCCTCTTTGCAGTCTTCCTAGAAGGGGTTAGTGAGATTGGGTGCTTTTAGATTGTATCTAATTTCTATTAATGCTATTATTTATGTTCATTACAAAAGAAATTATGTGAAATGTGGACAATTTCACTAGTAAAAAGAAGAATAAAAAAATGTCCCTATAAGCACTTCATTTAGCCTTTTTATATTCTTTCATTCCCTCTTCCCTTAAGCATGCTCATTCATTCATGTGCATGGTTCTTACCTTCATTTACCCCTCTCACATAATGGTAAATCATATTTTCAAAGATGAGTTATAGATGTGTTAGTTTGATCACCCCACATATCAATGGGTATTTAATGCCTATCCTAGACTCATCTAGTTGATTGAGGAACAAATGAGTTGCAATCAATTTGATATGATCGAATTGCTTTTTCAGCCCAAATCAAGGAATCTCTTAGATATAATACAAAAGGGATCTTGGTTTATCCTTGATTAGATATTTTTGTATGAAAAAATATGAATCAAAGTTTAAAAAAAGAGAGGGAGACGGAGCCTTTGACTCACAGGAGGATTTAGTCAATTATATCATTTGGGCTCATGGAATATGGTATCCTTGGGGTTTTTTATCTGATTTTATTGAAAGGCCCAAAGTATTAGGAATTCCCTATTTGCCCAGGTAATTTTATGGAAAGTGGATCATTTAAGATGACGAGGATGAGTTTTAAGAGAATAATTCGGGGTTCTTGTAGTGTGGAACCATGCAGTACTAGATCTGAGATAGATCTTCCAAAGAAAAAGGCCTTTTTCAATCCAGATATACCTGAGAATCACTCATAATATACGTGACAACCCTATAACACTGCTTCTTATCATCCTGGTATTAAGCTATTTTTCTGCTGGACCACTCTTAAAGTATCACCACTGTAGTAGAGTTTAAGCACCAAGTTTGGGATGAATTTGTGTATTTCCTCTATACCTTGGACAACAGAATATCAAACTAGGTATGAATAAAGGTATGAGAGAAAATCATATTGGCTAGTGACTGTGAGGCCTTAATTTTTTAGTGGAGGGGACACCAAAGGCCTCTACTCTTTAATTCCTTGGATAGATAGAGGGGAGGGGAGAGCTTTTGATTTTTCATGTTGTCAAAGAGTTGAATAATGATTATTTCATGTTATCAAAGATTTGAACAATAAAAATAGATAGAGAGTGCCGATCAAGTTGACTTTTTGATCGTGAATATCAGAACTGGTTGTTTATTTTTCAAGAATTGGTCATGAATATTTGAACTAGTTGTTTGTTGTTCAAGAATTGGTTGTGAATATCTGAACTGATTGTTTGTTTTTCAAGAATGCTTATTTAGGCAGTTCATACTATACATAGTATTTGATCTAAGATTTTAATTCTTCTCTATTTTATAATAATAGTAATAACCAAAATAATAGTAGTAGTGGTAATAATGATGAGGAGGAGGAGGAGGAGGAGGAGGAGAAGAAGGAATTTTTCCTACTAACTTTCATTCTTTTATAAATTAGAGAGAGTAATGTTGAGTAGTCTGGTATAACTGAAAACTTAAAATTGGACTATGGTGGACAATTATAATGGACAGTATTACCCTCATTACTGATTTCACCATCCCAAAACAATGTAACTCTTAACCCTTAGAATTCGACATTCTTCAAAAAGAGGTTGAAAATATCAAAAAATGAGTATAATGAGTATGAGAGTAGATTAAGCAAAGCTCTATAAAATATAGGAGATAAATGAAGCTTTAGCTCATCCAAGTCCACTTTAAATAGACTTTGAAAGAGCTTTTGGACAAATAATCTGATGAAAAAGTATCATATAAAGCATTATTTTCTCGACTATGCATATCTGGGTCAAATTAAGTATAAATATTATGGAGAAAGACTGAAAGAGTGTCCTATAATCTTAATGACTCATATAGTGAACTGAATCTCCATGGAACCTAACTGTTGTTAAAACTTGATCCCTTAATAAAGGTCATTTGGTTACCTTTCAGAGTGTGGTGACTAGGACTCAGATTGATTTCTTTCTTCTAAGGAAGGGTGACAGAGGCCTTTGCAAGGATTGCAAGGTTATTCTGATCTAGAATCTTAAGACTCAGTATAAGCTTTTGGTTATGGACTTAAAGATTGAGTCGAAGAGGAAGAAGAGGTCAGGGTATGACCGACCAAGGATCAAATGAGGCAATTTAACTTCTAACAGAGCCCAAGTTATGGGGGAGAAGTTGGTGGTTATGGGGGATAAGTTGGTGGTTATGGGGCTTGGAGAAGCATAGGGATGTAATAGATATGTGGAATAGTACTGCTAGTTGCATAAGGTAAGTGGCTAGAGAAGTGTTGGGGGTTTTGAAGGGCAATTCTGGGGTTCACCGAGGAGACTGGTGGTGGAATGGTGAAGTCCAACTAAAGGTAAAAGCTAAGAAGATGGCGTATGTAAAGTGGGTAGAGAGAAAGGAAGGGGAGGATAAGAGGGCAAATAGAGAAGTTTATAAGGTGGTGAGGAAGAAGGCAAAGTTGGTAGTGATGGCGCAAAAACAATAGCTTTTGAATGCTTATACCAGGAGCTAGGGGAAAAAAATAGAGATAAAAAGTTGTACAGGCTAGCTAAGGTAAGAGAAATGAAAGGTCGTGACCTAGACCAAGTGACGTGCATTAAAGATGAGGGAGGCAGAGTATTGACAGATAAGACACTCATTTAATGAAGGTGGCAGACATACTTCCATACACTCCTGAATGACTAAAAAGACACATGCATTATGCTAAGAGAGTTAGAAGATTCCGACAAGCAATAAGATTTTGGGTATTGTGGGTATATACAAGTAGAAAATCTTAAGTTTTTTATTCTTAGAATGAGCAGAGGAAGAGCAACTAGGACAGATGAGATCCCAGTGAAATTCAGGAAGGCCATTGGCATGGAAGGCTTGGAGTGGTTAACAGGGTTTTTTAATGTCATTTTTATGACAGAAAAGATGCTTGAATCATAGAGGTGGAGTACGATGGTTTCAGTGTACAAGAAAAAAGGTGATATCTAAAACTGCAACAACTATAGGGGGCATCAAGTTGCTGAGCCATACTATAAAGATGTGGGAGAATGTGGTAGAGATGAGGTTAAGAAGGAGTGTGTCCATTATCGAGAACTAATTTGGTTTCATGCCTGGGCGATCTGCCACAGAATCTATCCACCTTGTAAGGAGACTGGTGGAAAAGTATAGGGAGGAAAAGGGGGTCTATATATGGTTTATTGATCTTGGGAAAGCATACGACAATGTCCTTAGGGAGTTTCTATGGACATGTTTGGAGGAAAAAGATGTTCCTATGGCTTACTCTAGGTGGATTAAGGATATGAATGAGGGAGCCAATACTTGGGTGAGGATAGTAGGAGAAGACTCTAAGCACTTTCCAACCATGAAGGGTTGTATCAGGGATTAACTCTTAGCCCATTTTTTTCTGCACTTGTTATGGATGAACTGGCACATCATATACAGGGGGAGGTATCGTGGTGTATGTTATTCACCAATGACATAGTGTTGGTTGATGAGACTAGGAGCGGAGTTAACACTATACTAGAGATTTGGAGGCAAACACTGGAGTCTAAAGGATTTAGGTTGAGCAAGACCAAGACTGAATATTTGGGATGTAAGTTCAACAATGTTGCACCTGAGATCATTATAGATATAAGGCTTGAGTCTCAAGTCATCCCTAAGAGAGATTGTTTCAAGTACCTAGGATCTTTGATTGAAGGTAATGGCGAGATTGACAAGGATGTTACACATCGTATTGGTGCAGGACAAGAAAAATGAAGGCTAGCTTTTGGGGTCTAGTGTGATAAAAAAAGTACCACCTAAGCTGAAAGGTAAGTTTTACAAAGTGGTGGTTAGACCGACTATGTTGTATCGGATAGAGTGTTGGCCTGTTAAGAACTCTCATGTTCAAAAGATGAATGTTGTGGAGATGAGAATGTTAAGGTGGTTGTTTGGTCATACTCGGAAGGACAAGATTAGGAATGATGAGATACGAGACAAGATTGGAGTGGCCCCTGTGATAGACAAAATGAGGGAAGTAAGGTTGAGATGGTTTAGTATATGAGTAGGATGAGTGAAGATATACCAGTGAGGAGGTGTGAGCGCTTGGCAGTAGTGGGTGTCAAGAGAGAAAGTGGCAGGTGAAAGAAGTATTGGGGGAGTGATAAGATAGGACCTGATTTATCTTGACCTTACAGAGGACATGGTCTTAGTTAGGAGAGTTTGGAGGTTGCGTATTAGGGTAGAAGGTGTTGTTTTCCTATGTTCAATTTATAAACTAGAAATCCAAAACTAGAACAAGAGATAAGAAAAAACTTAATTAAAATATCCGAATACATAATTTCTTGGGTGTCTTTAAAGAATTTAATCCGCTCACTATACCCGAGGTTATGGATTACTTCCTCCCAAAATAAAATAGATATACCTATTACTGGTGTAGTGGTACCTCAAATGCCAATAACTTCATCGAACTCAAAGTCAGCAACAAATCACATGAAGACTCTATATTTATTTGTAAGAAAATATGCAAAAGAAGTTCAAAAACTTTTATAATGAAAACTGAGGCTAGTCCTCTGAATTTATAGCCAATGAAGAGGTACTTATTGTGTCTTATAGGAAAAGTCACAACTTATCGAAAAGGTCACAATTTATCAAAAAGTCACAACCTATCAGAAGAGCCACAACCCATCAAAAGGTCACAACCATTCAAAGTGAAAAGGTTTCTTTTAACATGCACTCTTTCTCTTGGTGTCTAATCATTTTTCGTTCACACATCTCGAAAACCCAACAATCCCCCACATGAATGGGGAATGTCTATATATGGAAAAACATGCATAAAAGCTGTGTGATTTGTAAGTAAGGATTAAATGCATTTGGATATATAGATTTCCTTTTGAACTTTCTATAGAGAACATATGTCGGATATACTCGATCAATCGGTAGATTTGATATCTTTGAACTGTCGAGCTTTGGTGTATATCTAAAAAACCATATGTCACACAATCAATCCTTTAATTATCTTTGGTTCTCATTGTTTTATTCATTTTATCCATGAACACACCCTAATTTTATAAGTGCATAGAGAACTGTCCTAAAAAATCCTCCTTGAAGCGGGTTGATAATGCTCAATTACACTCGTAAAAAGTGTATGCGATCATCGTTAATATTTTTAACCCAACTTTGAGGTTGGGGTCGAACCACGGGGAATGAATTTGTAAAGTTCAATTTGAAGTGTAAGTACCTCACTTAATGCTTGCACGTATTAATATGAAAGAATAAAAGTAAACGGGAATTTTTGTAAACACTTTTGAACACCTTTGATTGTAGTTATCAAGAGTGTTGATGTAACACCCCTAAAGTCCCTTAAGATTATGTCTCAAACTTAGCACAGAAAACCAATTAGAAATAAGAAAATTCTTCACAAAATGACTTAAGAAATGAGTTGTTGTCAGTGTCAATGACTCGATAGGCTAGCCAAAAATCCTAAAGGACTATTTTCCTACCAAGTGACAACGACTTAGTGATGATGAGTCATTATCAGTCATTATGAGTCATCGTATGACTCATTCTGAGTAGCCCAGACAAAATTCCTAAAAGTTGAAAATTTGGCTTAGTGGTGATGACTCTATACGACGAATCATTGTCACCTCAGAGAACTTATCAGATCACTCATCCTGATGAGGACCTGAGAGATGACAGTTTAGGTCCCTAAGCAACGAGTCCACATAATGACTCATCATCAGTGACAATGAGCCATTGTGTCCAGACATGCCCAGGCCCAGGAAGATTGCCCCGTCACAATGAGTCTAATGATGAGTCATTGTCAGTCACGAAGACTCGTCCTGATACTTGTGACAACTGGTACAGTAAAAATAGTTATGTTTTCTTAGGGGTATTTTTGTATTTTCCTAAAGTCTGAGACTTATACTAAATAGTTATAAGGGTGTTTTGAGAGGGATTAAGAGGGACTAGTTGATCTTTGACCTCATTCTCACCCCAAACATTTAGAAAACTCTCAAAAGGCAATTTTTTCTCTCCAACAGAAGAAAGCTGGGGTTCTTATCCAAAATTTTCAAGGTCTAAGGTCTTAGCAAAGATTCTTTAAATTCTAGGTATGTGGGTATTCAATGAGGGTTTTCTTTTGCCCTCATGCCCAAAATAGTTTTCAAAGTTCAATTTCCATGAAATCCATGAATTAGGGCAAGTTCCCAAATAACCTAATTTTATGATTTCTTTCAGTATTAATGTTTTCAAACATCTTATGAGTATGAATTTATTTTATGAATGATTTTAAATAGGGCTTTATATATGTTGGCATGTTATTAACACACGATCCTAGATTCTTGTAAAATTAGCATGAAACACCCAATTAAATCATAATTTCACATTAATATTAAGTATACCATGTTAATCATGATTATCAGAGATAGTAAGTTGCATATAACTAGTTCCACGATTTTAGTCATTTTCAGTTACAGCAAATTGAACTAGTTTATGTATTTTACTCAGATTTCAGGATGATTATGAGCATAAGTATATGATTATGGAAGTAGCACTTAGCTCTGAGAGGACACGAGTTTAGATAAACCATGTCCCAAACTATGTGCCACAATAGGTTAAAAGAGTCCTCGACAGTTGAAAGTGTGTCCCTTAGCCTGAATAGGCTCATGACTAAATTTACCCCAG
Source organism: Capsicum rhomboideum (assembly GCA_031232105.1). Classification (NCBI taxonomy): domain Eukaryota; kingdom Viridiplantae; phylum Streptophyta; class Magnoliopsida; order Solanales; family Solanaceae; genus Capsicum; species Capsicum rhomboideum. The sequence continues at coordinate 85,919,735 of CP124715.1, forward strand.
TCATGGTTCTTACCCTTGTCAAGGTACAGGACACCCTCCCAACTTTGGTTATGGGTTGGATTCCATGTTTGCTTACATGGTCTATGTCTGTTATGAGAACCTTCTACAGATTCAGACTCAGTATTGTACATGGCCATTATTTTAATTTGTACTTGCTTAACCATGACTTTTCAAATATAACATTTATATCAGTATACATATATGTTTATACATCTCAGCCGGGGTCATTACACTTCAGTTTAGTTTACATCTCAGTATAGTATTTCCTCATTTTCCAATATATTTAGCATGTTTTATTTTTGCATATCTCATATACTCAGTATATTTAAAGTACTGATCATATACCTTTTGTTGTGTTATATCGTATCATGATATAGGTTCGAACACTCAGCATCAACCCTGCAGTTGATACATTCCAGTACGATTGCAGCAGCTGATAGTGGTGAGTCCTCATCACCCAAGGATGAGAGTTTTTATTTATTTTAGCATTTCTTTTTTTTTTTTTCAAATAGTTTAGAGTTAGCTGGGGGGGGTTTCCCAGCAACTCATCATTGACTAGAGGCTTTTAGATAGACAATTAGATATTCTTGCTTTATGGTTTGTGTCAGACATTTTAGTTTTTTATTTAAGTATTAGTGTTGGTTCAGACCCTTATTATAATGAATTCAGTTTTAGCTTCCGCTTAGTATAACTCATATTCAGTGTTTTAGTATTTATGCCATGTCATGGGTTAGCTTGGAGTCACTTGTGTCTTTAAGCATCGTGTTACATCCAGGGCGTACGCTCAAATTATGAAAAACTTGGTATCAGGGCATCAGACTTAAAATATCCTAGGGTATCTGAAAGTTGTGTTAAGTATAATCTCTTTCATAGGTGTAAAGTACACCACACTTTGTTGGAGAAGCTATGAAACATTTTAGGAAAGTCTCACTTCTTTCATATTCATATAGTGCGATAGAGTGTGAACTCTATTTAATTTCCTTCTAATTCATGATTCACGTATAGATAGAAAATGCCTCGTAGATGAGCTTATGGATGAAGGAATGATAACAAAAATCAGCAAGCCCACCAGCTCAAGCAGACCCCCTGAACAAGCAAGTCTCTCATGCCAAATTCAGGGCTGCTTTCCAAGTGCTTGCTCAGGGGATGACCAATCAGGTCAATCAACAAGTTGTTGGACCTACTAATCTTAATGGGAATATCCCATTGTTTCCATGAGGGTTCAAAACTTCACTCAGATGAATCCTCCAGAGTTCCATGGTTCAAAGGTGGACGAAGATACATAAGACTTCATTGATGAGGTTCAGAATTATGGGCATTACTCTAGCTGAGAGTGCAGACTTATCCACTTATCAGTCGAAGGGAGTGGCTCATACTTGGTGCAAATAGTGGAAAGAGGGTAGGCATGTTGATGCAGGCCTAGTTAATTGGGATGAGTTTGTGACAGCTTTTCTGGATACTATATTTTCCTGTGAGTTGAGAAAAGCTAAGGCTGAGGAGTTAATCAACTTGAAGTAGGGTACTATGTCAGTAAAAGAGTATTCTTTGAAGCTTACTCAACTCTTCAGGTATGCTTCAAAGATGGTGGTTGAGACAAGGGTTCGATTGAGTAAGTTTGGGTTAAGTGTTTTTGAGCCACTGGTCAAGGAGTGCAAGACTGCTATACTTGTATGGGATATGTACATCTCCAGACTTATGACTCATGCTCAGCAGATTGAAGAAGAGAAGATAAATAAGAAGGGAAGGGAGACTAAGAAAGCTAGAATAGGTAACTTTGACTATTCTTAGCAGAAGTTAGGTGGTGGAAATCTCTCTCAGTATCAGTAGAGATCTTCATCCCCAGCACCATCAACAGCCAGTGTTCTATCTCCCAAGCCTATACAGGATTAAAAAGGTAGAGCGCTAGGCACTAGGTATCAGAATAGTTATTTCAGTGGTCGTACTTTCCCAACCTATAACAAGTGTGGGAAAAAACACTCCAGAGAATATTTGGTAGGTAAGGATGGATGCTTTGGTTATGGAAAGTCAGTACATAGACTTCGAGATTGTTTGTTAGTCAAGAGAAGTGATATCAGTGGTCGTACTTAGGCTACCTCCTTAGCAGCTCTAGTAGGTCACCTAACCCAGTAGGGTGCCTTATTTAGTGCAGGTGGTGGCAATGCTATATGAGGTTCTATGCTTTAAAGACTCAACAAGATTAGGAGGGTTCCCTTGATGTAGTCACTAGTACTTTACAAGTCTTTCATATTAATGTATATGCCTCGTTAGATCCTAGAGACACATTCTCCTTTATGACTCCTTATAGTGTAGTAGATTTTAGTGCCAATACCAAAATTCTTTCAAAAACCTTCTCACTCTCTACTCCTATTGGTGCCTCAGTTATAGCTAAATAGGTATACAGAAATTTCCCAAAAAATCACAACAGTTGATCTAGTAAAGTTATAAATGACTGATTTTGATGTCATTCCTGGCATGGATTGATTACATTCCTGTTATGCCTTAGTTGAATGTATAAAGAGAGTCGTTAAGTTTCAGTTTCCTAAAGAACTAGTCTTAGAATGGAAGGGTAATACTTCAGCGCTTATAGGTCGGTTTGTCTCTTACCTTAAGGCCAGAAAAATTATTTCTAAGGGTTGCATCTACTATCTAGTTTGGGTCAAGGATTCTAAATTCCAAAACCCCAACTCTCTAGTCAATTTCAGCTGTGAATGAATTTCCATAATTGTTCCCTGAAGATCTGTTGGGATTTCCTCCTGAGTGGGAGATAGACTTTGTAATAGACCTTCTTCCAGATACCCTGCCTATCTCAATTCTTCCTTATAGAATGGATCCAGCTGAACTTAATGAATTGTAAGAAAAGCTAAAGGACCTCTTAGACAAAGGTTTCATTGAACCCATCATCTCTCCATAAAGTTCTCCAGTTCTCAGCATGCGTAAGAAAGATGATTCCCTCAGAATGTGCATTGATTACCATTAGTTGAATAAAGTTACAATCAAGAATAAGTATACCATTTTAAGGATTGATGACTTGTTTGACCAGCTTCAAGGTGACAGTTGCTTTTTAATGATAGACCTCAGATCTGGCTATCATCAACTCAAAGTCATAGAATGTGACAACCTAAAGACAGCCTTCAAAACCTAGTATGGTCACTATGAATTTGTTGTTGTCCTTTGGATTAACGAATTCTCCTACAGCTTTTATAGACTTGATGAATAGGGTGTTCAAGCAGTACTTGGACATATTTTTCATTCTCTTTATAGATGACATCCTTGTTTACTCTCGAAGTAAGGATGAACACGCAAACTATTTGAGGATTGTCTTTTGTCACGCCTAAAATCCCATTGAAATGGACAGGCACCTGATGCCCTAAAGGCCCCAGAGAACCAACTTGTACCCTGTACTTACCATGCATGTAACTGTAATAATTATAAGGCTTTGAAAAGTATAGATAAGATTCCCTAATAAAATACCAACATAGATAGGCCCATAATGGATATACATTACTGGGACGTTGGGGCCTTAATTTCTAGAAAATAAGACACAAATGCACTTTTCTTTAACAATATTCTATAAAGCCTATAAAAGATAGACAACTTATGTTAGGTCGGGACAGGACCCCGCCATACCCTTAACTATAATACAATATCAAATACATGTTAAAGACTCGGCAAAGCCTGAATCAATCTGGAGTTCACCAAAAGCCGTTGTGTATCATGTGCTTCTATTGGGGAGATCTATTAGCTGAAATACCTAAAATACAGTGTCTCCCATGTGGGATGTCAGTACAAAAGAATGTACTGAATATGTAAGGCAGAAAGTAACCATATGTAAAATAGGAGGTCAAATGAAACCAAGTTCAAATGTAAAGAAAATGATAGAATACCACATTTGAACTTGTGGAACTGTGTACGTTATATTCTTTTCTTTACTTTTCTTTTCTTTTCTTTATAAACTTTATAAGGCATGTGATATAAATGACCAGCTGATCAGTGGTAGAAGATGATAACCCATGCTAGCCATTTTAACCCCTGAAATACGATCCTCATAAATACATAGCTTGGAATCGTCCTCTGCTAGGTATTAACCCCTGAGCTGCCACCCATAAATACATCAACTGGGATAGGGACATGCTAGGTATTAACCCCTGAGCTGCTAACTATAAATACATCAATTGGTATCGGCCCATAATAGGTATTAAACCCTAAGCTACAACCCATAGATACATCAATTGGGATCGGTCCATGCAAGGCTTTTACCCCTGAGCTGCCTCCCATAATTATAGATTCACTTTACCTTGTTCCTTTAATCTTTGAGATTGTTCATTTGGTGGTCGTAACTTTTTGAGATTTGGTACTATGGAACAGTAGTAAAAACATGTGAATAAAATACTTGAGGTAGAAACAATGACATAGGAAGCAAAATATAACTTCAATGTGATACTTAGGAACTTATATGACTCAATGAATCTCATTGGGCACAAAGCATATTCACAAATGAGCCATGAAGGCATGTGACAAGTAAGGTCATTAGGGCATGTAGAAAATGAGTCATTAAGATCTATAACAAGAGATCAGGTGATTCTACTTAGCACATGGCTCATTTAAAACACATTTAGACGTTTTAAATGGGGACATACGTGCATTTCAAATAGAGACGTGTAACTCCTCAAATGGAGAGTAAAGACTGTATAAGATGATACGATAGTGAAACACTTAGTAGAAGATGTCAAATGAAAGGGTGCATAAACATGTGAACTAATGAGGCACATGGACAGATCCAAAATAAGGGACAAGTGTACATTCCACTTAAGGATATATAAAATGTATAATGGACAAAATGTGTATCCTACATATGATCACTCGTAACATATGTATTTGTAACACCCCGTACATTTCCGAATCTAATTGATTGTCTTAACATTTATGGAATTATTTAAACATGAGATGGTTTGTGTATTGCACATTAATTTTAGTGGGCTGAATTAGTCTTGTGCTAATGGGCTCAAAAGAAGCCCAAAATTAACAAGAAAGACATGGACCAAATGGAGAAATGATCCATTCTTAAGTTTACCAAGTAAACACCTCAATCATTGACTAAGTGTTTGGATAAGGATGAAAATGAGGCACTATATAAGGCACAAAATCATATTTTTATTCACCAAGAGACACATGTACATTTCTAGAATTTTCCAACAATATTTCACTTCTCTTACAAACCCTAAGCAACCATTTCCTTTGGACAAGATCATACTTTTGCAAGATTTTCTAAGTGTTTATTCTTATGGTTTAATATATTATATTCATGAGAGGGTGTATAAATCATGTTGGTTATGTTGACAAAGTGTTGAGCAGTACACTATGTGTGAAACAGTCTACTGTTGTTTAATAGGTAAAGGGTTTTGTCTTATAAACTTGAAAGGAGACTTGTGGTATTGAAGGAATTGAATTTGATGGATTAAATGTCAACATGTAAGATATGGTTATGTCCCTAACTTTCTTCCTCTTTGTGTATAACATTTGAAATTGTTGTTGTAAAATTGTACATGGAACCGGTGGCGTATTGAAGGGAAAAATGTAGTTTTGTGATGTTCATATGTGTTGTGAGATCATGGTTGTTTGTTGGAATCCAAGTTAACATAAAATATGAAAAGATAAGCTTACTTATGGCCATGTACCATTTATTACAAAAAAAGGACCCAAAAGAGACCTATTTTGGCCGAACCGGGCATCCGCCTTCGCGGATGGGGCACCTGCGGCCGCAGATGCTAATGCAGGTGGACCTGGACAAGTCCAATGGACACCTACGGATGTACCTCACCCACTTGATGGTGAATGTGGCTTCGCAAGTCCCTCCAGAACTTCGTTTTGATTGTTTTTGCTTCTTTTTGACCCCCCTAAGGCCCTTATACCCTTCTTGGATGCAATCATCAACTCATGGTACCCTTTTAATGACTTTAAAGGAGTAGTTCGGAGGTATTTTGGATTGTATCAATTATGTATTTTCTTTAATGTGTTGTGGTGAAAGTTGTTTAGGTGACGTAAGGAAGTAAATGTGACGATGCATTGAAAAGGAAGTTTAAAGTGTAAACTTGTCATGTAGTTGACTTCTAATGTAAGATCCGTCATGTATTCCTATTGTAGAGTAGCGCTTTAAGGAAGAGCTGAATTGTTATAGTTACGCATTGGAAAGATAAGGTATGTAAGGTTACTCTTTTCGTATCCTTGGCAGCATCTATTGTTCTCATTGTTATCTACTTGTTTCCAGTTCGAAATGTTCCAAAGTATCTCATTTTAGGTTTGACATATATTGTTATTCACATGTCTCTTATTCATTGACTAATGTTCTAAATCCCCAATAAGGTTACAACTACCAATGTATCAATCTTACAAAAGTAAAGGAGTAAAGTAATACATAGTTGTTTACTGTTTGAGTACGGGTGGAAAGCTCAAATGGGCACATAAGCCTAGCTAGACACGATCCTGAATGATTATTGGATTTGCGGGTGGAAGCTCAAAGGGGCACATACGCCTAGCTAGAGTCGATCCCAATGATATGTTATGTTATTTCCCGCTGATCAGCTTGGGCCCCAGGCTTTATATGAATGAATGATGAATGAATGAATGAATGAATGAACGTAATGAATGAATGAATGAACGTAAAAGCAAAGAAAGTAATGAATGTAATGTACATGGTTCCCCACATACAGAATGGTGGTTTATCCATATTGATTATTCATTTGTATTTGATTCCATTTAAAGCTCTTGTAATTCAAGCAGTTACTTATGGCCTTACATACTCAGTACATTCTTTCGTACTGACGTCCCTTGGTGGACTTACCTTACTTGCTGTAGGCACAGGTGCTAGTGGACCTCCACAGTAGGATACGGGTCATCTGCAGACTGTTGGTGAGTTCCAAGTTGATTCGGTACTTTTCGAGTCACGTGTGTACATCTGTTTTGGTACTATGTAAATATTGTATAAAGATGGGACTTGTCCCGACTTTAGGTTAGTAATGTATCTGTTAGAGGCTTTATAGATGTTGTGGGATAAATGAATGGATGTAAGGAATGTATGCTTTGATGTGATGGCCCTAACGGCCAAGTTTCATATCTATTGAATGTTTCTCCATGACTTCCGCCATTGGTATCTTGCATCTATATGTGATAGAGTGTTGTTCATTCAGTGACATGCATATGAATGTACATGGACGTAGGTTGGTTCTCTCGAGGCCTTAACGTCTTTGAGTGCCAGTCCGACTCAATGGGATTTGAGGTATGACAAAAGTGGTATCAGAGAAGGTCGTCCTAGGGTGTCTACAAAGCCGTGTTCGAGTAGAGTCTTACTTATGGATGTGTTGTGCACCACATTTATAAGTAGGAGGCTACGGTACATTTAGGAGTTTTTTCTGTTCTTCATTTCCTAGATCGTGCAGTAGAGCTAAAGTTGTAGCTGGAATCATATCTGACCATTGAAATTGTTTTCCTTTATTATAGTAAAATGCCGATTACAAGACGAGGTAGGGGCAAAGGTGTAACACCCCGTAACTTTCCAACCCTAATTGATTGTCTTAACATTTACGGAATTAACTAAACATGAGATTGTTGGGGTATCATACATGTAATTAGTTGGGCTGAATTAACATGTGCAATTGGGCCCAATTTAAGGCCCAAAAATTACCAAGAAGACATGGCCCAAAAGGGGAATTGACCCATTCTAATGTGACCCGTTCTTGGTCAAATAATGGGGCTAAGGATAGACTTGAAGTGGGAGTATTTAAGGTGACAAAAATCAGATTTTATTCCACAAAAGCCACATGCCATTTTCTAGAATTTTCCACAAAAGAGATATTTTTCTCTTCTCTCAAACCCTAAGCCACCATTCTCTTTGGACAAGATCACTCCTTGGTTTGGTAAGTGTTAATGCTTATAATTTAGTATATGATATGCTCAATATGGTGATCAAATTATGTTGGTTATGTTGGAAAAGTGTTAGACAGTACACTATGTGGGAAACAGTGTGCTTTTGCTTAATCGAAAAAGGGTTTTGCCTTGAAAACTGGAAAATGGACTTGTGGTCTTGAAGGAGGTGAATTTGATGGATTAAATATCAATATTTATGATGTTTTTATGTCCCTAAATTTCTTTCTCATTATGTATAACATTTGGAATTGTTGTTGTGAAATTTTGCATGGAATTGGTGATGTATTGAAAGAAAAATGTAGTTTGGTGATGTATATTTGCATTGTGAAACCAAGGCTGTTAGTTGGAATCTAATATGATCTAAAATATGTTAAGATAAGGTTATTTATGATCATGGACCATTTATTACAAAAAAAAAAGGACCCAAAAGAGACCCTTTTTTGGCCTAAACGGGCACCCGCCCTCGCAGACGAAGCACCTGCGGGGGCAGGTGACTTTGCAGGTGCCCCTGGACACTTCCAAGGGTCACCTGCGGCCACACCTCATCCACCTGCGGGTGCATGTGGCTTCACAGGTCAGGCCAGAACCCCGTTTCGGTTGTTTTTGCATCTCTTTGACTCCCCAAAGCCCCTATACCCTTTTTGGATGTAATTATCAACTTATGGTACCTTTTGAATGACTTTAAAGCAGTATCCCGAAGGTATTTTGAATGGTATCAATTATGGATTGTTTTTCATGTATTATTGTGAAAGCTATCGAGTGACTTGACGGAGAAAAGGTAACGTAGTGTTAATGAGGAAGTGTAAAGGGTAAACTTGGTGTGAAATGTTATTGGTTTATGATGTCTTGGTCAATGTGTGGAATGCTATGGTATTGTCGGTATGGTGATGTAATAAATGGTATCGTAAGAGGGCGAAATGATGTTATACGGCAGTCACGTAATTCATTGTCGTCAGATGCACTTGTAAGGTAGTTGTTTCTTAACATAAGCTTCGTTATGTACTTGTGTTGTAGAGTAACACGTAAGGAATGAGATGGATTATTGTATTCACATATAGGACTGTGTATTCATATTGAGGAGATATGGTATGTAAGGTTACTCTTTCCGTATTCTTCTGCAGCACATATAGTTTACATCGTCCTTGTACTTGTCCCATCCCGAAATATTCCAAAGTATCTCATTCAGGTTTGATATATATATATATATTGTTGTTGTCCACATGTTTCCTATTCATTGACCAATTGGCATTCATATGTCTCTTATCTATGGACTGAAGTTCCTAAGCTCTTATAATGTTGTAACTACTAAAATAAACCATCTCAAGGGAAGTAATGATGTAAAGAGAATCTATTCATTCTTGAGTAGTATATCTAATAATGTTATGTTCCAAAGTAACAATAATGTTTTAATCATTAAAGTATCAATCTCATGAAGTAAAGGAGTGAAGTAATGTATATATGTGTGCTTCAAATAATGTCATGATCCTCAATGTATCAATCTCTCACAAATAAAGGAATGTAGTATTATATTATATTATGACCCACTGATAAGGTGGATGATCGGTATTATATTATGACCCACTGATAAGGTGGATGATCGGTATTATATTATATTATGACCCACTGATAAGGTGGATGATCGGTATTATACTATGACCCACTGATAAGGTGGATGATCAGTATTATATTATGTATGACCCACTGATAAGGTGGATGATCAGTATTACATTAATGGCCACTAACCAGTTGGATGAGCAGTAATGAAGATAATTATAAAGAGCAATGAAAGTATAGCTCTTGCATGAATACATATAAATATGAATGTGATTATAAGACTGATGATGATAAGAATGAATGATCAATTAATGAGAATAATGGAAGTAATGAACATGGTTCCACATATTCAGAATGGAGGTTTATCCATATTGATTATTCTTTTACGCGTAATTTCATGGAAGTATTTATGTATCATACCGTTTCATATAGCCTTACATACTCAGTACATTCTTCTTACTGACGTCCCTTGTGGGACTTACCTTACTTGTTGCAGGCACAGGTGCTAGTAGACCTCCACAATAGGTTGCAGATCATTTGCGGATTGTTGGTGAGCTCCAGTTGATTCGGGGCTTTCCGAGTCATTATGCACATTTGTTTGATATTGTATATGTGTATAGAGCGGGGTGTTGTCCCGACTCTAGGTTGGTTATGGTTATGTATCTATAGAGGCTTTGTAGACTTATGTGGGAGAATGATTGTAAGAGATGTGTGTCCATTTTGACGTGATAGCCATAACGGCCAAGTTTCATATATATATAGCATATGTTTCCATGACTTCTGCATAGTTGCATGAGATATAATAATATTCACACGGAGACATGCATATGAGTGTACATGAGTAAAGACTGGTTCTCTCGGGCCTCAACAGCTTCGGGTTCCAGTCCGCCCCATTGGAATTCGAGGCGTGACAAATGGTAAGAAGGTAGACATGTTTGTCGGAGAAGGAACTAGTAGATCACCACCTGAACAAGTTAATTCAGGTGAAGCTGAAAATGAGTTTGCATCGCGGGCTTCTTCTCCTCTCCCAGTTCCAGGGGGGCCATAAAGGAGAGAAGTATCCCTCGAACCACCTGTTAATGCTACTGAGCAAGATTTCAGAAATGCAGTGCAAATGTTGACTCGTATTGTTGCCGCACAACATCAAGGACAAGTTGGTCCAACTACAAGTAATGATGGTGTGGATAGGGCAGCTAGTCGAAGGACACAGGATTTCCTAAAATTAGATCCTCTTACGTTCACTGGATCAGATCTTAATGAAGATCCGCAATACTTTATAGATCAAATCCAAAGGGCTTTGGATGTCATACATGTAACTGGTATAGAAATAGTTGAGGTTGTGGGATATAGATTGAAAGAAGAGGCTATATTGTGGTACGAAGATTGGAAATGATCTAGGGGTATCGGTGCACTTCCAGCTAATTGGGAAGAATTCAAGGTGGAATTCCTTGATCACTATCTTCCATATGAGATTTGAGAGGCTCGTGCAGACCAATTCTTAAATCTTCGTCAAGGAAATATGAGCGTTAGAGAGTACAGCCTTCGCTTTAACTCTTTGGCCAGGTATGCTCCTAATGTGGTAGCTACAATGGCCGATAGAGTTCATCGGTATGTGGACAGATTGGATCCATATCTGGTGAGGGATTGTACTATTGTTGCGTTGAATAGAGATATGGATATAGCCCGGATACAAGCTTTTGCACAGAAGATGGAGGATCAGAGGCAAAAGAAAAGACCGCAAAAATTTGAAAGAGAGCCGTCAAAGAAGGCTAGACCTATGGGACAGTTCATGGCGTCCCAAGGAGAATTTAGGGACAGCCATTTTAGACAGAGTAATGGGAGTCGAGGTTCATAGACAGCAGGATTTTCTCATCAATCATGTCAGTGCTGTGGAAAGTTTCATTTAGGTGAATGCTGGGTTGGAACGAATATTTTCTTTCGGTGCGGTATGTCGGGGCACCTGAGGAGAGAGTGTCAACAAGGGGGCACGAGTAGTATGGTGCGACCTACGAGATCAACCATTGCATCATCATCATCGGTTCCTTCCCTAGGTAGGGGTGTACAGCCTGCTGGTTGTAGTAGAGGTGCTAGAGGAGCATCCAGTTCTAGTGGAGTACAGAACCGTATATATGCTCTAGCGGATCGGCAGAATTTGGAGGCTTCTCCTGAGGTGGTTACAGGTACATTATCCGTCTTTTCACATAATGTATATGCATTGATTGATCCGGGCTCTACCTTATCATATGTTACTCCATTGATTGTTGAAAAATTCGAAAGAACACCAAAATTATTAGTTAAGCCATTTGAAGTATCTACACCTGTTAGTGAATCTATTGTAGCTAAAAGAGTATATCGTAATTGTATAGTAACTGTTTGTGACCATGATACGTTGGCTGATCTTATTGAGTTGGAAATGGTGGATGTTGGTGTTATAATGGGTATGGATTGGTTGGCTTCTTGTTATGCCACGGTAGATTGTCGAGCAAAGAAGGTACATTTTCATTTCCCATAAAAAACTTTCCTTGAATGGAGGGGTAATGTTGGAGCACCGAGAGGTAAATTTATTTCTTATCTTAAGACAAGGAAAATGATATCCAAAGGGTACATATGTCGTCTAGTAAGAGTGCAAAATACTAATGTAAAACCACCAACTCTTCAAACGGTTCCGGTGGTAAATGAATTTCTTGATGTATTTCCTAGAGATTTTCCAGGTTTGCCTCCAGAATGGGAAGTAGAGTTTGGTATTGATGTGATGCCAGGCACTCAGCCTATCTCTATTCCTCTGTATCGAATGGCTCCAGCATAGTTACAAAAATTAAAGGAGCAATTAAAAGACTTGCTGGAAAAGGGATTTATAAGGCCTAGTATGTCCCCTTGGGGTGCACTAGTGTTATTTGTACGAAAGAAAGATGGCACATTAAGAATGTGTATTGATTATCGGCAACTGAATAAGGTGACAGTCAAGAATAAATATCCCCTCCCCAGAATTGATGAGTTGTTTGACCAAGTATAGGGTGCCAAATGCTTTTCAAATATTGACTTGAGATCGAGTTATCATCAAGTAAGGGTTAGAGAAAAAAAATATACCTAAGACGGTTTTTCGAACACGGTATGGTCATTATGAGTTTTAGTTATGTCATTTGGGCTAACAAATGCACCAGCAGTTTTTATGGATTTGATTAATAGGGTGTTGAAGCCATTTTTAGATATATTCGTGACCGTGTTTATCGATGATATTCTGGTTTATTCAAGATCACAAGAGGACCATGCTAATCATTTACAGCAGGTGTTACAGATTCTTCGTAAGCGTAAGTTATATGCAAAGTTCTCTAAGTGTGAATTTTGGTTAAAATCTGTGGCATTCTTTGGTCATATTGTGTCGGATGAAGGAATAAGGGTTGATACACAAACGATTGAAGCGGTGAAGAATTGGCCAAGACCTACGATGCCTACAGAAATTCGTAGTTTTCTTGGATTGGCAGGTTATTATAGAAGGTTTGTTGAAGGGTTTTCTTCCATTGGGCACCTTTAACAAAGCTAACCCACAAAGCAACCAAGTTTCAGTAGAATGATGCATGTGAGAAGAGTTTCCAAGAGCTGAAGGATAAATTGATGACTACACCGTATTGGTACTTCCAGAAGATACAGAAGGATATGTGGTGTATTATGATGCTTCAGGAATCGACGTAGGATGTGTATTGATGCAGCATGGTAATGTAATAGCCTATGCCTCACGATAGTTGCAGCCATATGAGAGAAATTATCCCACACATGATCTTGAGCTAGCAGCTGTGATATTTGCTTTAAAGATATGGCGCCACTATTTGTATAGGGTTCATGTTGACATATATACGGATCATAAGAGTTTGCAATATATCTTTAAGCAGAAGGACCTAAATCTGAGGCAGCGGAGGTGGCTAGAACTCTTAAAAGATTATGATATTGACATCTTATATCATCCAGGAAAAGCAGATGTGGTAGCCGATGCATTAAGCCGCAATAGGAGGCACTAGTGTCCAGTTGACGGAAAAGCAAGATATAGTCAAGGATCTACATCAACTAGCCAGTTTGGGGGTTCTTCTTCTTGAATCTCCAGACGAAAGAAAATAGTATGCGAATTCTATGTTATTGCAGCTGAAAGAGAATGTGCAACAAGGTTTAACAAAGGCATTTGATCTTACGCAAGAGGGAGTACTTCAGTGCCAAGGTAGGTTGTGTGTACCTGATGTAGATGAGCTAAGGAGACGGATTATGATAGAGGCACATCATTCACGGTATTCTATTCATCCGGGAACCACTAAAATGTATCATAATTTGAAAGAAATGTACTGGTGGGGTAACATGAAGAAGAACATTGCAGAATTTATAGCCCAATGTCCAAATTGTCAACAAGTAAAAGTAGAGCATCAAAAGCCTGGAGGTTACATGCAATGTATAAATCTTACAGTTTAGAAGTGGGATATGATTAACATGGATTTCATCACAGGTTTGCCTCGTACACTGCGGAAATTTGATTCTATATGGGTAATAGTTGACAGGCTTACCAAGTCAGCGCACTTCCTACCGGTCAAGACTACCTATACAGCTGAAGATTATGCACAGTTGTATGTTAAATAAATAGTGCGACTACATGGAATTCCAATCTTTATTATATCAGATAGGGGAGCTCAATTCGCGGCACATTTTTGGAAATCTTTTCAGAAGAGTTTGGGTAGCCAAGTGAATTTAAGTATGGATTTTCATCCTCAGACAGATGGACAAGCAGAACGTACTATACAAACACTTGAAGATATGCTACGAGCTTATACATTGGACTTTAAAGGTAGTTGGGATGATCATCTGTCATTTATTGAATTTGCCTGCAATAATAGATATCGTTCAAGTATCAAAATGGAACCTTATGAAACTTTATATGGAAGAAAGTGTAGATCACCAACTGGATGGTTTAAAGCGGGTAAAACTGCCATACTTGGGCCAGATCTTGTTCATCAAGCTATGGAGAAAGTTAAGGTGATACAACAGCAGCTACAAATGGTTCAAAGTCGACACAAGTCATATGCCGATGTTAGAAGAAGGGGGATAGAATTTGCCATAGGTGATTGGGTATTCTTGAAAGTGTCACCAATGAAAGGGGTAATGAGATTTGGAAAGAAAGGAAAGTTGAGTCCGCGCTACATAGGGCCATATGAGATTACCCAAATATTTGGTCAAGTTGCGTATGAATTAGCACTACCCCAAGAACTCTCCACAGTTCATCCAGTGTTTCATGTTCCAATGCTTCGAAAGTACATAGGAGATCCAGCTCGTATTGCTCCCATTGAAGATGTACAAGTTACGGAGAATCTCACCTATAAGGAGATAACTATTGCTATTCTGGATCAAAAAGTTAAGAGGTTAAGGAATAAAGAAGTAGCTTCCGTAAAGGTACTTTGGAGAAATCAATAAGTAGAAGAAATCACATGGGAAGCTGAGGAGATGATGAAGTCTAAGTACCCTCATTTATTTCAAACGGAAGAAAAAGTTCAAAATGCGGAGTTGGAACAATAACAAGTAAGTATATATAAGCATTACGTGTATATGATAACAAGAAAAATAAACTTAGATATGAATTTGTCTCAATTGGATAATGTTCCTAACATTCGAGGATGAATGTTCCCAAGGGGGGAAGGATGTAACACCCCGTACATTTTTGAACTTAATTGATTGTCTTAACATTTATGAAATTATTTAAACATGATATGGTTGGTTTATTACACATTAATTTTAGTGGGATGAATTAGTCTTGTGCTAATGGGCTCAAAAGAGGCCCAAAATTAACAAGAAAGACATGGACCAAATGGAGAAATGATCCATTATTAAGTTGACCAAGTAAACACCTCAATCATTAACTAAGTGTTTGGATAAGGATGACCATGAGGAACTATATAAGGCACAAAATCATATTTTTATTCACCAAGAGACACATTCACATTTCTAGAATTTTCCAACAATATTTCACTACTCTTACAAACCCTAAGCAACCATTTCCTTTGGACAAGATCATCCTTTTGCAAGATTTGGTAAGTGGTTATTCTTATGGTTTAATATATTATATGCATGATAGGGTGTATAAATCATGTTGGTTATGTTGACAAAGTGTTGAGCAGTCCATTATGTGTGAAACAGTCTACTTTTGTTTAATCGGTAAAGGGTTTTGTCTTATAAACTTGAAAGGAGACTTGTGATCTTGAAGGAAGTGAATTTGATGGATTAAATGTAAACATTTAAGATGTGTTTATGTCCCTAACTCTCTTCCTCTTTATGTATAACATGTGGAATTGTTATTGTGAAATTGTACATGGAACTGATGGCGTATTAAAGGGAAAAATGTATTTTTGTAATGTTCATATGTGTTGTGAGACCATGGTTATTTGTTGGAATCCAAGTTAACATAAAATGTGAAAATATAATCTTACTTATGGCCATGTACCATTTATTACAAAAAACGACCCAAAAGAGACCCATTTTGGCCGAACCGGGCATCCGCCTTCGCGGATGGGGTACCTGCGGGCGCAGATGCTAATGCAGGTGGCCTTGGACAAGTCCAATGGACACCTGCGGATGCACCTCACCCACTTTAGGGTGAATGTAGCTTCGCAAGTCCCTCCAGAACTTCGTTTTGATTGTTTTTGCTTCTTTTTGACCCCCCCAAGGCCCTTATACCCTTCTTGGATGCAATCATCAACTCATGGTACCCTTTTAATGACTTTAAAGGAGTAGTTCGGAGGTATTTTGGATTGTATCAATTATGTATTTTCTTTAATGTGTTGTGGTGAAAGTTGTTTAGGTGACGTAAGGAAGTAAATGTGACGATGCATTGAAAAGGAAGTTTAAAGTGTAAACTTGTCATGTAGTTGACTTCTAATGTAAGATACGTCATGTATTCCTATTGTAGAGTAGTGGTTTAAGGAAGAGCTGAATTGTTATAGTTACGCATTGGAAATATAAGGTATGTAAGGTTACTCTTTTCGTATCCTTGGCAGCACCTATTGTTCTCATTGTTATCTACTTGTTTCCAGTTTGAAATGTTCCAAAGTATCTCATTTTAGGTTTGACATATATTGTTATTCACATGTCTCTTATTCATTGACTAATGTTCCAAAGCCCCAATAATGTTATAACCACCAATGTATCAATCTTACAAAAGTAAAGGAATGAAGTAATGCATAGTTGTTTACTGTTTGAGTACGGGTGGAAAGCTCAAAGGGGCACATAAGCCTAGCTAGAGACGATCCCTAATGATTTTTGGATTTATGGGTGGAAGCTCAAAGGGTTACATAAGCCTAGCTAGAGTCGATCCCAATGATATGTTATGTTATTTCCCACTGATCAGCTTGGGGCCCGGGCTTTATATGAATGAATGATGAATGAATGAATGAACGTAAAAGCAAAGAAAGTAATGAATGTAATGTACATGGTTCCCCACATACAGAATGGTGGTTTATCCATATTGATTATTCATTTGTATTTGATTCCATTTAAAGTTCTTGTAATTCAAGCAGTTATTTATGGCCTTACATACTCAGTACATTCTTTCGTACTGACGTCCCTTGGGGGACTTACCTTACTTGCTGCAGGGACAGGTGCTAGTAGACCTCCACAGTAGGATACGGGTCATCTGCAGACTGTTGGTGAGCTCCAAGTTGATTCGGTACTTTTCGAGTCACGTGTGTACATCTGTTTCAGTACTATGTAAATGTTGTATAAAGCGGGGACTTGTCCCAACTTTAGGTTGGTTATGTATTTGTTAGAGGCTTTGTAGACGTTGTGGGACAAATGAAAGGATGTAAGGAATATATGCTTTGATGTGATGGCCCTAACGGCCAAGTTTCATATCTATTGAATGTTTCTCCATGACTTCTGCCATTGGTATCTTGCATCTATATGTGATAGAGTGTTGTTCATTCAGTGACATGCATATGAATGTACATGGACGTAGGTTGGTTATCTCGGGACCTTAACGGCATTGAGTTTCAGTCCGCCTCAATAGGATTTGAGGCGTGACAAAAGTATAGGTTCTTATTGATTCAATGAACTTCATTTGACCTAAGAGAATAACTCATGAAACTTGTTATTTAAAAAACCTTTTTCCTTCTAGTACTTGGAAGCATAAATACACCGGTATAGGATAATGAACACATACAGTAGTACTTTGACACATTTTTGAAACCATGGGTTGTAGGAAGAAGATAATTAACCACATTGGAGATTATACACCATCAATATGTATCTTTTACCATGAATATCACTTAGAAAGATAGCTTTGTTGGTAGTAACACAACAATATGATTTTATGCCAAGGAATATGAAATTAACTAGCCTTATATACGTTGTTGCACAACTCAAATATTACAATGAATTAGCCTTCTTTCCTTTAAGACATTTATGTACAATAAAAGTACATTATAAAGATTATATTAGCAACTAATCAAAATGTAATTCTTGCAAAACAGTAGCTAAACACTATGACAGGCAGTAAGACCGTCCATCCCTCAAATACTTGATGTATCACCACACCCTCCTTCTATACTTTAATATAACTCCACTCAACCATTTATAAGGTCACCCACTACCTCCTAACAACATTACATATAATCAGCGCCTAAACAGTTCCAAAATCCTTCAACACAATATGAAAATTTTAACTCATTCGATCATCATCCCATTAGTTATTAATATTAATACATATAAAATCCTCAATCCAGTAATCTTACCTTTATTTCCAAAAGTTGCTATCTTAAATTATACTCCATCAAGACTTTAAGATTCCCTTCAAGTTGAACAAAATACTACTAGAGATCTCTTAGAAGTTAAATAGAAGTGGACTGCCAAGCTTGGAAAAAAGGGAGTTGTCCTACACTTAAACAAAAAGAACTTGATTTCTATTACTTTCCATGGTAGAATTAAGTTAAAAACCTGAATTACTTTACTTACCTAATCTTGAGAAAAGAATAAAACTTTAAGAACCCTAGAGGGAAACTTAAGGTGGCTTGTTGGAGCTTGAGAGAATAAGAGATGTTGAGAGAAAACCTTGAGAGAATCCACAATTTTTGTGAGAAAATCAGTAAGGATAACCTTAAAAGGGCCCCCTTTAGCCACCTCTCTCTTTCTCTTTCAATTAGGACAGCAAAATAATTGAGTAGGTGATCCACCTACTTGGCCAAATAAGCTGGTCAAAAGTCCAAGTAGGTGATGCACCTACTAGACCATTCTAATTGAACTTTTGTGGGCTTATACATATTGTGCCTTCACTGCCCATTCCTTTCATTTCCTCTTTCCTTTTCTTTCTCTTGATATGGGCCACAAAAAGATCCATTATTCAATATAGGTATTGCATCTACTTTGTCCATATACCTTAAGTAGATGATGCACCTACTTGTCACCTACTAGCTTAATTAAGTCAAGCAAGCACCTTACTTTTTATAATTTCATGTTCCATCTCTAAATCATTTACTTTAACTTAACAAAATCCACATAGCCACTTTAAATATTAACATCAAATACCAGTATTTTACAATCTCGAGTTCAAATATTTTTGTCGAGTTCACTTAGTCATATATGTGTTGGAAGGTACGGGGTGTTACATCATCCCCCCCCCCCAAGATCATTTGTCCTCAAATGAGAGGTGTTGCTCAAAACAAGGTTAACTTTGAATATTCTACAAAAAAAAATGCTAGAGTTCCCTTTGTAAATAGGACAATCCAAAATGTGTCAACTGACCAGAACCACATATAGACAAGCCTCATAAGGCATTTTAGCGAGTGTAGCATATGACATCATTAAATGATGAGTAAGTCTCCTCTTTGCCTCATATAATTGAATGAAATAATTTTGTATAGCATATCTCACCTTTCTCATTTTTTATACACTAGATTGGTGTGGAACATTTGGAATTTGGGAATCCCAAGTATGAGCTACACATCTGAACATATGAAACATGAGTAAGATAAAAAATGAACTGGTGGGCAAGTGAACAAGTTTACAAGTAATTAAGTGATCCTATGAACAAGTGAATATATACATGTGAAACTTATGATTGGGTAAGGAAGAAAATGATATAGGAACCTCCTGCAGTTTCTTGGAACAAATGTGGATACTTGGGATTCGTAGAGTTCTAGATTCTCAAGTTGCTTTTGTTTTAGAGCTCTCTAACTTCTACACAATACTCTTCTAGAGGCTACATCTCTTAACTCTCAACTTTCTATATGTTGGTTTAGGGTAGACATTAGAACTTATTCAAGTAAAAAGCCCTCAATAAATTTGATACCCTTAATGGGTATAATAAGTTATGGGTCCCATAAATATTAACGCTACATAGACATGTGAAATACTAGGTGTAAAAAATCTAACTCTAGAGATAGCACTACCCCAGGCCGCTTGGTCAATTCTCTATATGTTAAGGCCCAACATATCCAGGCTCTGCCTTCTTTCTTTCTAAATCTCCTGAGGTCTTTAATAGGTGAATTAGTAAGAATATATGAAACTCTAATTTTTTTCCACACATCTTAATAAGGCACTATGTGTAGTTATCTATCTCAGGTAAAGGTTGTGCAAAAATTCACATGTGTGTCCAATTTTTCCTGGCAATATCCTTACTTTATTATGAAATGGGAGGAATTTACCCCAATATATTCAATACTTAAGTAAATAAGCACTGAGAGGCATATAATCTATGAAAAAATATGTCACATAAAGTCTATGACGCACAAGCAAGCAAAAACAGAGGATCACCTAATATATGAGCAATGAGCCACAAAGACGTGTATTTAGCATATGAACAGGTGTACATAAGAGGCATACAACACATATTTCATCCATAGAGACATATGGTCTATATACAAGTAAGTTATAAAACCATGTAATATATGAGCATGTGAGAAAATGAACTGTAGGACATATAGCTTATGGGAAGATGAATTACAAAATGTTAGTACATAAGCAACTGAACTATAAAATACATTGATCAAATGGACTAGAAAGCACATAACATGTGAGCACTAAAGCTATGAAAGCATATAACATATAAGCAAGTGGAATTTATATGTAGTCATATAATAAAGTGAAATATCAAGTATGAATAATGTGAACATATGGACTATACATACATAAGTGGACTAACACATGAATAAGTGTACTTTGTGAAATATAAGAAAGTGAGCACATAATATGTGAACAAATAAACTATGGGGCAAGTAACGCTTAAACAAGTAGGCTATTTATCATGTTACATATAGGCAGATAGTCTATGAAGTATATAATATGTAGAAAAGTGATTTGTGGTATATATAACTGATGAGCAAGTAATTTATTATGCCTATAACATTTAAGCAATCAATCTATGATGAATATAAAATATGGATAAGTGATCTTGATAAGTAATTGGTGAAATACATCACATCTAGGGCAAGATCCTATGAAATATATGGAAATAAGCAAGGGTTTTCTGAAGTAGATAACACCTACATGCCAGTGTTCCATGACATATGTAACATGTGAGAAAATAATCCATAATGGGAATTATGACCTAAGATTAGATGAGTTAGAAATAAAAAGACATCCTATAGAAACACTCTGTCATATTTTAAGCATAAGCAGACTACCGCTAGTTCTAACTCATAGGGTGGTATAGTTCTGCTCGCGTCTCTTACTCACCTCGAAACATATGCAATAGATTTTCTATGTTGTCTTTTAGATACTGAGAATTTTTCTCACAAGTGTTCCAACCATTAGAATCGAGCCACTTTTTGAGTATACCCAAACATTGGGACAAGGGTATGGGATCCCTATAAATCTTCTATAGTAATGGGGGATCAAGGCTAACTACGTCTTTGTTCCTAGATAACGATACATAATTACACTTGATGTTTGATACCTTATTAAAGTTAAAATAAGAAAATGAACAAATGAATCTTGAGGTCATCATAACCAATGATCTTTTGCACACTGTCAATCACACATAATGTCAAGTACATGCAAACTCATCTTGTGATTTTGTAGCACATGAGGATTAACCACTTGGATCAACAAGTTAGGTTTTCCATGCTAACAGAATTATTGTAATAGTATACAAGTGAGTGCTCCAGCCCCTTTCCATACAAAGGAACTAATAAGAAAAACTGGTATACAATCAACTATCCTCTCTTTAGTCGAGCTATGATTGCAACTTTATTTTAATTGACTCTATGCATATGCCTAATGAACCATCTTTATTTCATATGAATGATGTAGGTGCATTCTAGGATACCACACTAGTCAATGTATCTTCTGTCAAGGTGATGTTTTTATTGCCCTCTCTGTTCTTATAGCTATTAAGATTGGGTACCAGAATTCACATCAATACTAAAATAATTTCTCCATCTAACAAAAGTTCAAAAAAAATTTAGGAAGCACTTCTGGTGTGCCTCTATAACTAGTTAGGCTTGAAGAGTCAATATCCTTTTCTTACTTTCCCATGCTTAATAAGTATTCTCTATAATAAGGGCACAATTTATATCAGATTTTCTTTTAATTCTCATGTAGATCACTTTCTTATACAATCAGAAAACTTTACTCAACTTGTCTCTCTATTTTATGGTATTTATATGTTGTTCTCTTTAATTTCATATGAAACCAGATAATCTCCTGCTAGTGATTAATTAACACTATGCCTCCCTCAACTCTTAATATTCTAATAAACCACAACTTATGTCTAACCCCTTAACATTTTCACCCTTAATCTTTAGTCACATTCTAGTATATAACCAAGATACAGATCACAACAGGGCATTATTATACATATTCTCCTTATATGAAATAATTGAAACACTTATCCTTTGAGTTTACTAACCACAAAAAGGATCACATATTTTAATCTATTTAGGGTGGTCATATGCACATATCTTATAATTCCAGCTACTAACATACCCAGGATGAAGAGTAAGTATCCCAGCTCTATCGGCCAACTAAGAGTATCTCTAGTCAATACCATTGTGGTATATTCACTTATTAGACTATCCTAATGCCACATCTTTTACCTAATACAAAGCTAAATCAAAAACTTCTATTTCTAATACATGCATAACCCTAAAGATTCCATAGATTTTGCTGATAAAGTTCTAAATGTCCTCGGTAGGATTAGATCCTTTAACCACTGGAGGAGTCATATTTGAGTAAATCTCAGACTCATGAATTGGTCACATTCTCAAAAGAAGTTGTACTAGGGAATGTAGCATCCCATCTTTGTGACTAGGTAACCAATTACAATGTAGTATATGAATGACTATGTTATGTCTTTCTCAGATTAATCAAGATGATATAAGTGGTACCAATGTAACTATAGATGCAAGTAATACAGAAACTTCTACAAGCCTTTCTCTAAATTTTATTAACATGAGACCTTTCTCTGAAGATTGCCTCATGAGAAATACTTGTGCAGGCCTTTTGCCACCTTTGATCTTAGTTGTAGTAAACTAATCTAGATGACATAAATCATAGTATGATTGGGAATAGACTCCCTAACTTAGCTCTATCGCATGATCTGGATTATGAAAAAAGGTCACAATTCCAAAATGCCCAAACAGCCCCCTAATTATAAATGTGGTGTGCAACACATTCATAAATAAGGCTCTACTACACATGACTTCGTAGACTCCCTAGGATGACTTTCTCTAATACTACTTCTGTCATGCCTCAATCCCTTTGAGACAGACAGGCACCCGATGCCTTAAAGGCCCGACAGAACCAACTTGTACCATGTACGTACCGTGCTTGTAATTGTGATAATTATAAGGCCTTGACAAGTATAGGTAAGATTCCCTGATAAAATACCAGCATAGATAGGCCTATAATAAATATACATGACTTGTCCATTGGGGCCTTAATTCCTAGAAAATAAGACACAACTGCGCTTTACTTTAACAATAGTCTACAGAGCCTCTAAAAGATAGGCAACTTAGCTTAGTTTGGGATAGGACCCTGCCATATCCTTAACTATAATACAATAAATGTCATGCCCCGAATTCCATCAGAACGTGATTGGCACCCGTAGCCGATAAGGCCCGAGAGAACCAATCTTTACTCATCCCCAAGCATGTGCATGCTATAAGAAACACCACTATCACGTAAGGACATAAAAGACCAATATCATAAAGCATGGAACATGATGACGTATATGTATATATGTGTGTGAAACTTGGCCTTCAGGACCATCAAGTTAAACGGACATACAACTCCTTTCTTCACATTCATTTACAAACCCACATACGTCTACAAAAGCCTCTAGCAGAAGTACATAGATGACCAACCTAAGTTAGGGACAAGCCCCACTTTACATAACATATATAATACCAAAATCAAAGTACAACTTGGACACGAAAATCCCTGAACCAACTGGAGCTCACCAAAGATCAGTATATGTCCTGCAGCTTATTGGGAGGTCTACTAGAACCTGTACCTGCAGCAAGTAAGGTAAATTCCCCAAGAGGGGTCAGTACGAAGAATGTACTGAGTATGTAAGGTTGTATGAAACTGAATCAGTATATAAGAACTTTCATTGAAAAATAATCACAAGGGACAGGCCCATTATGGATAAGCCATCAATCTACATATTTGGAACTGCGTGCATTACTTTCGATACTTACTTCATCTAGTACCTTTTCTTACTTGCCTGCCAGACATTAGTTATATATATATATATATATATTGCCCGGGCCCAACTGATCAGTGGGACAAAATAATATCATCATGCAAGTGTTCATGTCACCCCATGGATACACCCATAATGTTGGGATATTCATCATGAAGGTGTGTTCTTTCACCCCATGGATATCGTCATGAAGGTGTTTATTTCACCCCATGGATACACTCATAATATCGGGATCTTCATCATGAAGGTGTTTATTTCACCTCATGGATACACTCATTCATGAAAGATTATTACATTGAGGATTATGACATTTTTGGAAGCACACATATATGCATTTCGTTATCCTTCACTTCATGAGATGGATACCTTTGATAATTGTAACATTATTGAAAGCTTTGGAATACAACATTATTGGAACTTGGAATCATGTCTATAAGTATGTTATACATGAATGACCATAGATCAAGAATAAGATATATATGATCAAAACTAGATGATAACATGAAATGAGATGCCTTAGGACATTTCGGGAATGAGTAGGTACCATAACAAGGTGTACACTATATGCTACAGAAGGATACGGAAAGAGGAACCTTACATACCTTCACTTCCAAGTATGAATACACAAGCCTATGTATGAACACAATAGTCCATCTTCTTTCTTACGTCTTACTCTACAATACAAGTTCATACCGGAACTTACATTAGCAACTAGTCACTATACAGGCGTACAAGACAACAATGAACTATATGACTGCCGTATAACATCATGTCACCCCTTAAAATACCATCCAATGCATTTTCATATCCACAACACCATCACATTACACACATTGACCAAGAAATCAAACATCGATAGCATTTCACACCATACTTACCCTTTACGCTTTTCTCTTTATCATTCCGTCATAATTACTTCGTTATAAGAGCATATGAACAACCATACATACTTAATACAGTCAAAATCACCTCTATACAATACCTTAAAGTCATTAAAACGACATCACAAGTTGATAATTACATCCAAAAAGGGTATAGAGGCCTTTGGGGACCAAGACGATTCGTAACCACTCAAAACCAATTTTGGGGCTGACCTGCACTGCCACCTGTTCCCGCAGGTGGCTGAGGTGCATGTACAGATGGCCTATGGAAAATTCTAGGGGCATCTGCATTGGCATCTGCGCCCGCAGATGCCCTCGTCTGCGGGGCGGATGCCCGTTTTGGTCCGAAATGGCCTCTTTTGGGTATTTTCATGCCATGAATGGTCCATGATCATAACCAAACATATTTTGACATATTTTTTACCATATTAAACACCAAAATTCAGCCATGGTCTCACAACACACATAACAACATCCAAAACGACATTTCACGGCCAATACGGCACCAAGACCATAACCAATTTCACAATAACAATTCCAAACGTTATACACAAGGGTTAAACAAAGTAAGACTATAATCACATATCACATGTCAATATTTAATTCATCAAGTTCACTTCCTTCAAGACCACAAGTGCGTATTCAAGTTTACAAGGCAAAACCATCCTCCGATTTAGCAAGCATGTAACGCTTCACAAATTGTGAACTTCTCAATACTCCACCAACATAAACAACATATTATACACCATATCACATGCATAAAATATATTAAACCATCATAATAAACACTTACCAAGCTTGTACAAATATGTTCTTGGCCCAAAGGATAACTTAAGGTTCTTGAGAGACAAAAAGATGATATTTGGTAAAGTCTAGAAAAACATGAGAGTTTAAATGAAATAAAATCTGATTTTCTATCTTTATATAGTCCCTCATGTCTCCCTTATCTCTTCCTTAGCATTTAATGCAAGGGTTGATATGGTCAAATGTAGCAAATTGGAAGAATGGGTCAAAAATCCTCTTTGGGCCATGTCTTTCTCTTATAATTATTTTGGGCTTAATTTAAGGCCCAATGGTGTAAGACTTAATAATGTCCACAATATAAATGTGTGATTCACCAAATCTCTCATGTTTCCATTTTTCCATAATCGTTACGGTAGTCAACTAGACTCAAAAACGTACGGGGTGTTACATTCTTCCCCCCTTAGAAACATTCGTCCTCGAATGTTAGTGTTATCATTTCACAGTATACCAATTACAAGTTTAGGAGCATTCTTCATGTCATCATATAAATATAGGTTCAAAGCTTATAAATACTTACTTGTCATTCTTCCTTTTTAGAACAAATGAGGGTACTTGGATTTCATCCTTTCTTCAGCTTCCCACGTGACCTCTTCCATTTGCTGATTCCTCCAAAGTACCTTTACGGATGCTATGTATTTGTTTCTCAACCTCTTCACTTGTCTATCCAGAATGGCAACAGGTATCTCTTCATAGGTAGATCCTCTGTAACCTGTACATCATCAATAGGAACAATACGAGATGGGTCTCCTATGCATTTTTGAAGCATCAAAACATGAAATACTGGATGAACTGTGGAGAGTTCCTGGGGTAGTGCCAACTCATAAGCAACCTACCCAAATCTTCTAATGATTTCATATGGGCCTATGTAACGTGGACTCAATTTCCCTTTCTTTTCGAACCGCATTACCCCTTTCATTGGTGACACCTTCAGAAATACCCAATCACCTATGGAAAATTCAAGTCCTCTTCTTCTAACATCGGCATATGACTTGTGTCGACTCTGGGCAGTTTGTAATCGTTGTTGAATCACCTTAACCTTCTCCATGGCCTGATGAACAATATCTAGCCCAAGTAAAGCAGTTTCACCTGCTTCAAACCATCCGATGGGTGATCTACATTTCCTTCCGTACAAGGCTTCATAAGGTGTCAATTTTAATACTTGAATGATAGCTATTGTTGTAGGCAAATTCAATAAGAGGCAAATGGTCATCCTAACTGCCTTGAAAATCCAACGTACAAGCTCGTAGCACATCTTCAAGTGTCTGAATAGTATGTTCTGCTTGTCCATCAGTCTGAGGATGGAAAGCCGTACTCAAGTTCACCTGTGTACCCAAGCTCTGCTGAAAAGATCTCCAAAAGTGCGTTGTGAACTATGCTCCTCTGTCTGATATAATGGAAAGTGGAATACCATGCAATCGTACTATATCTTTCACATACAACTTCACATAATCCTCGGCTGTGTAGGTGGTCTTGACTGGTAGAAAATACGCTGACTTGGTAAGCCTGTCCACTATAACCCATATCGAATCAAATTTCTGCAATGTACGGGGAAAAACTGTGATGAAGTCTATATTAATCATATCCCACTTCCAGACTGGAAGATTAATACATTGCATGTAACCTCCTAGTTTCTGATGCTCTACCTTTACTTGTTGACAATTCGGGCACTGAGCGACAAATTCTGCAATATTCTTCTTCATATTTCCCCACCAATACACTGCTTTTAAATCATGATACATTTTAGTAGCACCCGGATAAATAGAATAGCGCGAATGATGTGCCTCCGTCATGATTCGTTTCCGCAGTTCATCTACATCTGGAACGCATACTCTACCTTGGCATTGGAGCACCCCTTCCTGTGTTAGATCAAATGCCTTTGTCAAATTCTTTTCTACATTCTCCTTTAACTGCATTAACATAAGATCTGTAAACTGCTTTTCTTTCACCTCAGCTATTAACAAAGATTCAGCCTCATTTTGCACAATAACTCCTTCATCTGAGGATTCAAGAAGACGAACCCCCAAGCTGTCTAATTGATGTATATCTTTGATTATCTCTTTCTTTTCTGTCAATTGCTCGCTAGTGCTTTCTATTGCCTTGAGGCTCAATGCATCCGTCACTACATTTGCTTTACCTGGATGATAAAGAATATCAATATCATAGTCTTTTAGGAGCTCTAACCACCTTCGTTGCCTCAAATTGAGTTCCTTCTGTTTAAAGAGATATTGTAAACTCTTGTGATCCGTATAGATATTAACATGAACTCCATACAAATAATGACGTCATATCTTTAAAGCAAAGACCACCGCTGCCAATTCAAGATCATGTGTGGGATAGTTTCTTTCATGTGGTCGCAACTGTCGTGAGGCATATGCTATGACATTACCGTGTTGCATCAATACACATCCGAGGCCAATCCCTGAAGCATCACAATACACTGCATAACCCTCGGTACCTTCGGGAAGCACTAAAACTGGTGTGGAGGTTAATTTATCTTTCAACTCTTGAAAGCTTTTCTCACACGCATCATTCCACTGGAATTTAACTGCCTTATGTGTATGCTTCGTTAGAGGCGCAGCTATGGAAGAGAAACCTTCCACAAATCTTCTGTAATAACCTGCCAGCCTAAGAAAACTACGAATCTCTGTGGGTGTCGTAGGTCTTGGCCAATTTTTCACCGCTTCAATCTTTTGTGTATCCACTTGTATCCCTTCATCTGACACAATATGACCCAAAAATGCAACTGATTTTAACCAAAATTCACACTTAGAGAACTTGGCATACAACTTACGCTCGCGAAGAATCTACAATACTTGTCGTAAGTGATTAGCATGGTCCTCTGGTGATCTAGAATAAACCAGGATGTCATCTATAAATACCGTGATGAGCACGTCCAAAAATGGCTTAAACACCCTATTCATCAAATCCATGAACACATCTGGTGCATTTGTTAGTCCAAATGACATAACCAAAAATTCATAATGGCCATACCGTGTTCGAAAAATTGTTTTGGATACATCTTCTTCTCTAACTCTGACTTGATGGTAACCCAACCTTAAGTCGATCTTTGAAAAACACTTGGCACCCTGTAACTGATCAAACAAATCATCAATTCGAGGGAGGGGATATTTGTTCTTGATCTTTACCTTATTCAATTGTCGATAGTCGATGCACATTCTCAACATGCCATCTTTCTTCCTTACAAATAATACCGGTGCACCCCACGGTGATATACTAGGCCTGATGAAGCCTTTGTCCAGCAAATCTTTCAATTTCTCCTTCAATTCACGCAATTCTGCTGGAGTCATTTTATATGGAGGAATAGAAATAGGCTGAGTGTCTGAATCACATCAATACTAAATTCTACTTCCCGTTCTAGGGGTAAGCCTGGAAGATCCTCTGGAAATACATCCAGAAATTCACTGACCACTGGAACTGACTGTAGAGTTAGTGGTTCCCCTTCCGTATCTCTCACCCATACTAAATGACATATGTAACCTTTGGCAATCATTTTTCTGGCTTTCAAATAAGAAATAAATCTTCCCCTTGGTGCCCCTACATCACCTTTCCATTCAAGAACATTCATTTGTGGGAAATGAAAATGTACCTTCTTGGCTCGGCAATCTACCGTGGCATAACAAGAGGCCAACCAATCCATCCCCATGATTACATCAAAATCCACCATATCAAGTTCAATGAGATCGGCCAATGTATCATGACCACACACAGTTACCATACAATTTCGATATACTCTTTTTGCAACAATACATTCACCAACTGGTGTAGACACTTCAATTGATTTAATTAATAATTCTGGTGCCTTTGCAAATTTCATAGCAATCAATGGAGTAACATAGGACAATGTAGAACCGGGGTCAATCAATGCATATACATTATATGAGAATATGGATAATGTACCTGTGATGACATCAGGAGAAGCCTCTGAATTCTGTCGGTCCACTAAAGCATAAGTGTGATTCTGGACCCCGATAGTACTGGCTGCTCCTTTGGCACTCCTACCACGGCCAACAGGCTACACACCTCGGCCTACAGAAGGAACCGATGATGATGATGCAACAGTCGATCCCGCAGGTCGCGCCACACCACCCAAGCCTCTTCGCGGGCAATCTCTCATCATGTGCCCCGCTATACCACACCAATAACATACATTCATCCCCCGCCGGCATTCACCTGAATGAAACTGTCTACAATGCTGACACAACGGGTGAAAAGATCCCGTTGTCCGTGAACCACGACTTCCGCTGCTTTGCCCGGCTTGATTAAAACCCCGGGACCCTCGAAAGTGAGAGGAAGTGCCTGCCATGGAATGAGAAAATGAAGGCCTAGGTGGTCTATTAAAACTCCGAGGCCTAAACTCTGCTTGGGATGCCATGAACTGTCCCGTAGATCTAGCTCTCTTGGACGGCCCTTCTTCAAACCCTTGTGTTCTTCTCCGTTGCCTCTGATCTTCCATTTTCTGCGCAAAGGCCTGTATTCTAGCTATGTCCATATCCCGATTTAGAGCAGCAATAGTGCAATCTCGTACCAAATATGGCTCCAATCTGTCCACATATCTATGGACTCTATCTTTCATCATAGCCATAACATTGGCCGCATATCGGGCCAAGGAATTAAATTGTAGACTGTATTCCCTGACACTCAGATTCCCCTGACGGAGATTTAAGAATTGATCCTCACGTGTTTCATGAATCTCATAGGGTAGATAGTGATCCAGGAACACTGCTTTAAATTCTTCCCATGTAGGGGGGTTTGCACCAATACCACGAGCTTTTTTCCAGTCCTCATACCATAATATAGCCTCACCCTCCAATCTATAGGCCGCGAGCTCAACCATTTCCACAGCGGACACATGCATAACCTCCAAAGCCCTTTGGATCTGATCTATATGATCCTGGGGGATCTTCATTCGGGTCTGACACAGTGAAGGTGGGAGGATCTAATTTTAAGAAATCCTGAGTTCTGCGACTAGCTGCTCTCGATGCACTACCATCACCCGTCCTTGGACCACCTTGTCCCTGAATCTGTGCAGCAACTATTCGAGTCAACATTTGAACTGCATTCTTTAAGTCCTGATCAGTGGTAGTATTTACTGGTGGATCTACAGGTGCTCCTCTCCTACTCGACTCTTCTGGAACAGAGGGAGTGGAGGAAGCTTGTGACACAAATTCATGCTCAATATCGCCTTGATTAACTTGATCAGGTGGTGGTATACTAGTTCCTTCACCAGCAATTCTATCTATCCTCTTACTTTTTGCTCGACCTCTTCTTGTCATCGGCATGTTCTATAATATACAAGAACAACAATATATATGGTCAGAAACAATCCCACCTATAACTTTGGCTCTAATGCACGATCTAGAAATGAAGAAAAGAAACAACACCCTAAATGTCCCGTAGCCTCCTACTTATAAATGTGGTGTACAACACATCAGTAAGCAAGACTCTACTCAGACACAGCTTTGTAGACACCCTTAGAACGACCTGCTCTGATACCACTTTTGTCACACCCCGAATTCCATCGAAACGTGATTGGCACCCGTAGCCGATAAGGCCCAAGAGAACCAATCTTTACTCATCCCCAAGCATGTGCATGCTATAAGAAACACCACTATCATGTAAGGACATAAAAGACCAATATCAAAAATCATGGAACTTGATGACGTATATGTATATATATGTGTGAAACTTGGCCTTCAGGACCATCAAGTCAAACGGACATACAACTCCTTTCTTCACATTCATTTACATACCCACATACGTCTACAAAAGTTAGGGACAAGCCCCGCTTTACATAACATATATAATACCAAAATCAAAATACAACTTGGACACGGAAAGCCCCGAACCAACTGGAGCTCACCAAAGATCAGTATATGTCCTGCAGCTTATTGGGGAGGTCTACTAGAACCTGTGCCTGCAGCAAGTAAGGTAAATTCCCCAAGAGGGGTCAGTACGAAGAATGTACTGAGTATGTAAGGCTGTATGAAACTGAATCATTATATAAGAACTTTCATTGAAAAATAATCACAAGGGACATGCCCATTATGGATAAGACATCAATCTACATATTTGGAACTGCGTGCATTACTTTCGATACTTACTTCATGTAGTACCTTTTATTACTTGCCTGCCAGACATTAGTATATATATATATTGCTCGGGACCAACTGATCAGTGGGACAAAATAATATCATCATGTAGGTGTTCATGTCACTCTATGGATACACCCATAATGTTGGGATAGTCATCATGAAGGTGTGTTCTTTCACACCATGGATATCGTCATGAAGGTGTTTATTTCACCCCATGGATACACTCATAATATCGAGATCGTCATCATGAAGGTGTTTATTTCACCTCATGGATACACTCATTCATGAAAGATTATTACATTGAGGATTATGACATTTTTGGAAGCACACATATATGCATTTCGTTATCCTTCACTTCATGAGATGGATACCTTTGATAATTGTAACATTATTGAAAGCTTTGGAACACAACATTATTGGAACTTGGAATCATGTCTATAAGTATGTTATACATGAATGACCATAGATCAAGAATAAGATATATATGATCAAAACTAGATGATAACATGAAATGAGATGCCTTAGGACATTTCGGGAATGAGTAGGTACCATAACAAGGTGTACACTATATGTTACAGAAGGATACGGAAAGAGGAACCTTACATACCTTCACTTGCAAGTATGAATACACAATCCTATGTATGAGCACAATAGTCAAGCTTCTTCCTTACGTCTTACTCTACAATACAAGTTCATACCGGAACTTACATTAGCAACTAGCCACTATACAGGCGTACAAGACAAAAATGAACTATATGACTGCCGTATAACATCATTTCACCCCTTACAATACCATACAATGCATTTTCATATCCACAACACCATCACATTACACACATTGACCAAGAAATCATACATCGATAGCATTTCTCACCATACTTACCCTTTATGCTTTTCTCTTTATCATTCCGTCACAATTACTCCGTTATAAGAGCATATGAACGACCATTCATAATTAATACAGTCCAAATCACCTCTATACGATACCTTAAATTCATTAAAACTACATCACAAGTTGATAATTACATCCAAAAAGGGTATAGGGACCTTCGGGGACCAAGACGATACGAAACCACTCAAAACCAATTCTGGGGATGACCTGTGCTGACACATGTTCCTGCAGGTGGCTTATGTGCGTGTTTATATGGCCTCCAAAAAATTCCAGGGGCATCTGCGTTGGCATCTGCGCCCGCAAATGCCCTCGTCTGCGGGGCGGATGCCCGTTTTGGTCCGAAATGGCCTCTTTTGGGTATTTTCATGCCATGAATGGTCCATGATCATAACCAAACTTATTTTGACATATATTTGACCTTATTAAACACCAAAATTCATCCATGGTCTCACAACACACATAACAACACCCAAAACGACATTTCACGGCCAATACGGCACCAAGACCATAACCAATTTCACAATAACAATTCCAAACGTTATACACAAGGGTTAAAAAAAGTAATACTATAATCACATATCACATGTCAATATTTAATTCATCAAGTTCACTTCCTTCAAGACCACAAGTGCATATTCAAGTTTACAAGGCAAAACCATCCTCCGATTTAGCAAGCATGTAACACTTCACAAATTGTGAACTTCTCAATACTCCACCAACATAAACAACATATTATAAACCATATAACATGCATAAAATATATTAAACCATCATAATAAACACTTATCAAGCTTGTACAAAGATGATCTTTGCCCAAAGGATAACTTAAGGTTCTTGAGAGACAAAAAGATGTTATTTGGTAAAGTCTAGAAAAACATGAGAGTTTAAATGAAATAAAATATGATTTCCTCTCTTTATATAGTCCCTCATGTCTCCATTATCTCTTCCTTAGCATTTAATGCAAGGGTTGATTTGGTCAAATGTAGCAAATTGGAAGAATGGGTCAAAAATCCTCTTTGGGCCATGTCTTTCTCTTATAATTATTTTGGGCTTCATTTAAGGCCCAATGGTGTAAGACTTAATAATTTCCACAATATAAATGTGTAATTCACCAAATCTCTCATATTTCCATTTTTCCATAATCGTTACGATAGTCAACTAGACTCAAAAACGTATGGGGTGTTACAATAAAAATATATTCTAAATACTTGGCAAAGCCCCAAATCAACCCGGAGCTCACCAAAAGCCGTTGAGTATCCTGTGCTTCTGTTGGGGAGATTTATTAGCTGGAATACCTATACCTAGAGTATAAAACACAGTGTCCCCCATGAGGGATATCAGTACGAACAAAAGTACTAAATATGTAAGGTATAAAGTAACCACATGTAAAACAAGAGCTCAAATGAAACCAGGTTCAAATGTATAGATAATGATAAAAAACCACCTTTTCTTATACTTGTGGAATCAAGTACGTAATATTTTTTTTCTTTACTTTGCTCTTCTTTTCTTTATAAACTTTTTAAGGCATGTGATATAAATGATCAACTTATCAGTGGTAGAAGAGGATGACCCATGCTAGGCATTTTAACCCCTGGAATATGATCCTTATAAATACATATATTAGGATCAGCCCATACTAGGTATTAACCTCTAAGTTACCACCCATAAATATATCAATTGGGATCGGCCCATACTAGGTATTAACCCCTGAACTACCACCCATGAATACATCAATTGGGATCGGTCCATGCTAGGTATTAACTCCTGAGCTGCCACCCATATAAAAATCAATTGGGATTGTCCCATGCTAGGCTTTTGCCCTTGAGCTGCCACCCATAATTATAGATTCACTTTACCTTGTTCATTTAATCTTTGAGATTGTTCTTTTGGTGGTCGTAACTCTTTTGAGCTTTTGTATTATGGATTAGTAGTGAAGACATGTGAATAAAATACTCGAGGTAGTAACAATGACATAGAAAGCAAAATATAACTTCAATATAATACTTATGAACTTATATGACTCAATGAACCTCATTGGGCACAAAGCATATTCACAAATGAGCCATGAAGGCATATGACCAGTAAGGTCATTAGGGCAAGTAGAACATGAATCATTAAGTTGTATAAATAGTGAGCAAGTGATTCTACTTAGCATATGGCTCATTTAAAACACATTTAGATGTTTCAAATGGGGATATACGTGCATTTCAAATAGATACGTGTAGCTCCTCAAATGAAGAGTAAAGACTATATAAGATGATATGATCGTGAAACACTTAGTAGACGATGTCGAATGAAAGGTGCATAAACATGTGAACTATGAGGCACATGGACAGATCAAAAATAAGGGGCAAATGTACATTTCATGTAAGGATATATAAAATGTATCATGGATAGAATGTGTATCCGACATATGAACACTCATAACATGTGTAATATAGGATATTATTGATTCAATGAACCTTATTTGACTTAAGAGAATAACTCATGAAACTTGTTGTTTAGAGTACCTTTGTCTTACTAGCACTTGGAAGCATAAATACACCGGTATAGGATAATGAACATATATAGTAGTACTTTGACACATTTGTGAAACCATGGGCCGTAGGAAAAAGATCATTAACCACGTTGGAGATAATACACCATCAGTGTATATCTTTTACCATAAGATCACTTAGAAAGCTCACTTTGTTGGTAGTAACACAAGAATAGGATTCATGCCAAGGAATATGGAATCAAATAGTCTTACATACCTTACTGCACAACTCGAATATTACAATGAATTAGCCTTCTTTCATTTAAGACATTAATCTACAATATGAGTACATAATGAATCTAATATTAGCAGTTAATCACAATATAAGCCATGAAAAATAGTAGCTAAACACTATGACGGGCAGTATGAGTGTCCAGCCCCCAAATACTTTATGTATCACCACACCCTACTTCTATACTTTACTATAACTCTAATCAATCATTTATAAGGTCACCCACTACCTCCTAACAAGATTACATATAAACAGCCCCTAAACAGTTCCAAAGTCCTTCAACAAAATATGAAAAGTTTGAACTCACAACTGCTGATCACCATCCAGTGAGTTATTAATAAAAATACATATAAATCCTCCATCCAAACCTATACATAAAGAGGGACGAAATTGGGGAAGTAATCTTTCCTTTATTTCTAATATTTGCTATCTTAAATTATACTCCATCAAGACTTTAAGATTTCCTTCAATTTGAACCAAATACTACTGGAGATCTCTTAGAAGTTAAATAGAAGTGGACTGCCAAGCTTGGAAAAAAAAAAGGGAGTTGTCCTACACTTCAAACAAAAAGAACTTGATTTCTATTACTTTCCATGGTAGAATTAAGTTGAAAACCTAAATAACTTCACTTACCTAAGCTTGAAAAAAGAATAAAACTTCAAGAACCCTAGAGGAAACTTAGGGTGGCTTATTAGAGCTTGAGAGAATAAGATATGTTGAGAGAAAACTTTGAGAGAATCTACAATTTTTGCGAAAAAATCATCAAGGATAACCATAAAAGGACCCCCTTCAATCGCCTCTCTCTTTCTCTTTTAATTAGGACCACAAAATGATTAAGTAGGTGATCCACCTACTTGGCCAAATAAACTATTCAAAAGTCCAAGTAGTGATGCACCTACTATACCATTCTAATTAAACTCTTATGGGTTTGGACATATTGGACCTTTACTGCCCATTTCTTTCACTTTCCTATTTTCTTTTCTTTCTCTTAATATGGGCGGCCACAAATTGATCAATTAGTCAATGTAGATGTTGCATCTACTTGGTCCTTTTAACTTGGTCCATATACCTTAAGTAGGTGATGCACCTACTTGTCACCTACTAGCTTAATTAAGTCAAGCAAGCACCTCACTTTTTTATTTCTTGTTCCATCTCTAAATCCTTTACTTTAACTTAACAACAAAATCCACTTGGCCACATTAAACAATATCAAATATCAACCTTTTACTATCTCGAGTTCAAATATTTTTGTTGAGTTTACTTAGTCGTATATGTGTTGGAAAGTACGGGGTGTTACACTTGCAGACTCTCAAAGTTTGCCAGTTATTTGCTAAGTTCATCATGTGTGAATTCTAGTTGAAATCAGTAGCATTCCTTGGTCATATAATTTCCAGTGAGAGCATTCAATTTGATCTTCAAAGGACCGAAGCAGTTAGGAACTAGCCTAGACCCATCTCTTTATCAGACATTAGGAGTTTCTTGGGTTTAACCGATTATTGCAGATAATTTGTTGAAGGATTTTCATCTATTGCTTCTCCTATGTCCAAATTGACTCAGAAGAAAGTCAAATTTCATTGGTTTGATGCTTGCAAGAAGAATTTGCAAGAATTGAAGATTTGACTCATTTCTGCTCCAGTTTTGACTCTACTAGAGGGTCCATATAGGTTTTTTGTTTACTATAATGCTTCCAGAGTTGGCCTCAATTGTGTGTTGATACAGTATGGTAAGGTCATAGCTTATGCCTCTATACATCTCAAACTTCATGAAAAGAATTACCCGAGTCGTGATCTTGAGTTGGCAGTAGTTGTTTTTGCCTTATAGATTTAGAGGCACTATATTTATGGAGTTCATGTAGATGTGTTCACTGATCATAAGAGCCTCCAGTATGTGTTCAGTCAGAAAGATCTAAATCTTTGTCAAATGAGATGGCTAGAGTTGTTGAAAGATTATGATATGAGTGTCTTGTACCATCCAATTAAAGCCAATGTAGTGGATAATGCTCTTAGCAGAATTTCGATGGATAGTTTTGCTCAAGTAGAGAATGAGAATAAAGAATTAGTTCGTGATGTTCACAGACTTGGTAGATTGAACATTCAGTTGGTTGGCTTTGCCAAAGGTAGTGTCATGGTTAAAAACGGTTCAAAATCTTCTATAGTGGCAGGGGTGAAGGTGAATCAAGATATCAATCCTATTTTATTAAGTTAAAAGAAGCAGTCCAAGGTAATGAAGTTGAAATTTTCTCTCAAGAAAGATATGGTGTTCATTGTTGTCAAGGCTGATTATGTGTTCCAGATGTAGATGAATTGAGAAATAGGATGTTGATGGAAGCTCGCAATTGTTAAAATTCCATTCACTTAGGTGCCACCAAGATATACCGCGATCTGCAAGAAGTCTATTGGTGGAATGGCATGAAGAAGGATATCACGGTATTTGTGACCAAGTGTTAAAATTAACAGCAGGTTAAGGTTGAGCACCAGAGACTTGCTGGTATGACTCAGAATATCCATATTCCCACTTGATAGTAGGAAGAGGTGAATATAGATTTTATTATAGAGTTGCCTCGTACTCGCCGACAGCATAATTCTATTTGGGTTATTACTGATCGGATAACTAAGTCATCATATTTCCTACTAACTAATACTACAGATTTAGTCGAGGATTATGCAAGACTCTATCATAGAGAGTTGGTCAAATTGCATAGAGTCCCTTTGACTATCATTTCGGATAGGCGTACTCAGTTCACTTTGTAATTTTTGAAGTCCTTTTAGAAGGATCTTGGTACCTAGGTTCACCTCAGCATAATTTTTCACCCATAGACAAATGGTCAGGTAGAGCAGACCATTCAACAATTAGAGAATATATTGAGAGCCTTTGTGATCAACTCTAAAGGTAGTTGGGATAATCACTTTCCTTTGATTGAATTTGCCTATAACAACAGTTATAACTCCAGTATTCAGATGGATCCGTTTGGAGCGCTTTATGATAGGAGGTGTAGATCTCCTATTGGTTGGTTTAAGGTTGGTAAAGTTACTTTGATAGAGCTTGATTCAGTTTATGAGGCTATGAAGAAAGTTCAGCTAATAAGAGAGAGGCTTAAAATAGATCAAAGTCATTAGAAATTCTATGCAGATTTGAGAAGAAGAGAGCTTGAGTTCACAGTTGA
This sequence comes from Capsicum rhomboideum, assembly GCA_031232105.1. Classification (NCBI taxonomy): domain Eukaryota; kingdom Viridiplantae; phylum Streptophyta; class Magnoliopsida; order Solanales; family Solanaceae; genus Capsicum; species Capsicum rhomboideum. Next base: position 85,958,492 of record CP124715.1, read on the forward strand.
TGATAAGGTGTACTTGAAAATTTTGCCCATAAAAAGGGTGATGAGCTTGGCAAGAAGGGTAAACTCAGTTCCTGCTATGTTGGTCCTTATAGGATTCTGAGGTACATTGGCAATTTGGCCTATAAGTTAGACTTGCCTATAGATTTAGCATCGGCGCATCCAGCCTTTCATGTGTCTATATTGAAGAAATGCATTAGTGATCCAGCTTTAGTTGTGCCTTTAGAGAGTATGAGCGTGAAAGATAGTCTTTTTTACGAAGAGATTCTAGTTGAGATTCTTGACTGTCAGGTTCGTAAGTTGAGAAACAAGAAAGTCACTTCAGTGAAAGTTCTTTAGAGGAATCATCTCATTGAGGGAGCTACATAGGAAGCAGAAGCAAATATGATGACAAAGTACCCTCAACTATTCCCTTCTAGGTCAATTCCAACTTAAGGTAATAGTTTCCTCTTTAGTATTCCCCTCAGTTTCATGTCCATCAGTTGCTCTCATGTCTTAGTTTGCATGCATGAGTTGTTATGTCCAGTTGTACCCAGGCCCAGGAAAACTTCCAAGTTACAACAAGTCTAACAACGAGTTGTTTTCAATCACGACGACTAATCCTGAGACCCGTGACGACTGGTACAATAGAAAATAGTTACATTTACCCAGGGATATTTTCATATTTTCCTAAATTCTGAGACTTATACTACATCATTTTAAGGGTGTTTTGAGAGGGATTAGTCGATCCTTTCCCTCATTCTCATCCTAAACACTTAGAAAACTTTTAAAAGATGATTATTTTATCTCCAACAGAAGAAAGCTATGGTTCTTCTCCAAAAGCTTCAACGTCCAAGTTCTTAGCAAAGATTCTTCAAATTCCAAGTATATGGGTATTCAATGAGGGTCTACTTTCACCCTCATGCCCAAAATAGTTTTCAAAGTTTAGTTTCCATGAAATCCATAAATCAGGGCAAGTTTTCAAATATCTCAATTTTATGATTTCTTTTAATATTAATGTTTTCAAATATCTTTTGACTATGAATATTATTTTATGAATGATTTTAAAAAGGGCTTTATATATGTTACGATCCTATATTCTTGTAAATTAGCATAAAACACCCAATTGAAGCCTAATCTCAGATGAATATTCATTATACTATATTTATTTTTAGAGATAGTAAATTGCATAAAACTAGTTCTATGATTTTAGTCATCTTCAATTACAGTAAATTGAACTAGTTTATGTATTTTACTCAGATTTCAGTATGATTATGAGCATAGTATATGATTATGGGAGTAGTACTTAGCACCAAGAGGATATGAATTTAGATAATCCAAGTCCCAAACTAAGTGCCACCATGGGTTAAAGGGGTACTCGCAAGTTGAGAGTGTCTCCCTTAGCCTGAATGGGGTCATGAGTGAATTCACGTCAATTATGGTTCTTACCCTTGGCAAGGTGCAGAACACCCTCCCAACTTGGGTTATAGATTGGATTTTATGTTTGCTCACATGGTCTATGTCGGTTACGAGAACCTCCCACGATTTCAAACTCAGTATTGTACATGGCCCATATTTCAATCTGTACCTGCTTAACCCATGACATTTCAAATGTCATATTTATATCAGTTTACATATATGTTTATGCGTCTCAAACAGGGTCATTGCATTTCAGTTCAGTTTACATCTCAGTATAGTATTTCAACTTTTTCCAACATATTTATCATGTTTTATGTTTGCATATCTCACATGCTCGGTACATTCAAAGTACTGATTGCATACCTTTTCTTGTGATGTATCGTATCATGATATAGGTTTGGATGCTCAACATTAGCTACGCAGTCGATATGTTCCCGTGCCATTTCAGCAACTGACAGTGGTGAGTCCTCATCATCTAAGGACAAGAGTATTTATTTATTTCAGCATTTCTTTTCTAGTTTTCAAATAGGTTAGAGTTAGCTAGAGGTTTCTCCCAGCAACTTATCATTGAGTGGAGGCTTTCAGAAAGACAGTTAGAAATTTCATCTTTATGGTTTGTGTCAGACATTTTAGTTTTCTATTTCAGTAGTAGTATTTGTTCAGACATTTATTATAATGAATTCAGTTTTAGCTTCCACTCAGTATAACTCATATTCAGTGTTTTAGTGTTTATGTTATGCCATGGGTTAGATTGGGATCACTTGTGGCTCTAAGCACTGTGTTATGTCCAGACTGTAGGCTCGAGTCGTGACAGTTGAATTGCAATAAATAGGACTTGGAAGTAGTAATCAAGGACAAAAGGAACTTGGGGTATGTTATCATAAGAGTAGACTCATACATGGGTGAGTAACAATTTACCTTAATTTAATCTAAACTATAGGTAGGCTAGATTTTTTATATTAATGATAATCTCTTAATTAAGCACTAAATTTCACAATTGGGTTTTCACAAGCCCAGTGTGTACCATCATGACCAATCTAAAACCTCAATTTGATAACATTATTTCTAAGATCTACCATTAAAAGATATCAATCTAGTCATTGTTAACCATTATCCCTCACCTTTATCTCCTTTCTCAAGAAAGATAAAGGATCTAAGCTTAACTAGAGTTTGCAACCTCCAATTGTAAGTTGAAACATGGGATAATGATTAAACCCATAATAAATAATCAATTAGAAAAGTAAATAATTACTACCCATGTATTTATCAATACTCAATCATCACACACCCTCAAGTTGGGGAAATTATCCAACAATTATGAAAGATAAAGAAATTATACCATCATGCTCACCCTAATCTGCCATTAGATTAAATTATCCACAAGAAGCCCTTCAATTCCAATGTAGAAAAGTAATATAAAAAATAATCCCAAACTTTCGGGTTTAATTATAATTTTTCATATCTCAAAATTATGTAAAGGATAGGGTTTGAAGTCACAAAAATCTATTTGTAGTAGAAGCAAATTGAGGCCAATATATTTACAAAATTGCCACTGCGCTACTTTGGCGATAGAGATGGAATTTACCGAACTCATTATCAATGCACAAAACTTGCTCAGTGTCACCGAACTGACTTAGATCTTTGAGCTTCAGTTGCTTGTTTCTACTAAGTTTGGAGATGGAACCTCATCATTGCTAAACTTTTTAGCGATACACCAAACTTTAGAGTTGCTCATCGAACTGCAATCTTCAAAACCTGAATAAACTGCTTCTTTTGGAGACAGATCTATAACTTTGGTGTTGTGCTAAGTAATTTGGTGATGTGCTTAACTACTTGTGCGATGCTACTTCTATTTTTAACTCTTTCTCTATCTTTTTGCTTCCTTAGGCTTCATTGGTCATATTTTGGCTTCAATCCTGTAAATTAAATAAACTAACATTAAAACTAGCTCAAAATGGTATTGAGGACTTGATTTCTTATCACTTTTAAGCTAAATAAGCCGTAAAATGCCAACTCATCACGGCTTTCACTTCACACTTAAATAGGTGATTTTTAAATGTGTAATCCTGTAGATATACTATTTGATAATTCTATATCAAACTTAGAAACCATTAAAAAGCAATAATGCTTCTTCCTAATATTGTTGACACATAATTTTTGTCCTCCATAAACTAGTTTGGTTTGAGCTTCTTCGATTTTAAATAAAATTAAAATATTTATTTTATCCGAATTAAGAATTTTCTAAGTGATTTTTGGGTCAATTTTGTCACTTTGAATAGCAATTATGCATTTTTGTATTCAAATGACAGAGATAATATGATTTTTGTTATTTAAATGCATTTTTACTGAGATCGACTTTTGATCGAAGTTTTACCGAGATCGACTTTTGATCAGAGTTTGTCTTTTAGGGATTGATTTAATCAAGAATAATTAGACTTAAATCCACTTTCATCTTGAAATAAATCATTTTAGAAAAGCAATTATTTGGATTTTATTAAATCGAGAAGCTTTTAATTAAATTATGTTCCCATTCGTCTCAATCCTATTTTTAATTTAGTCGATTGTTAAATGTGGTCGCGCTTGAAAGTTAAATTGACTACAATTGTAATACATTTGACTATATTTAAATTTAATTGGGTTAAATCATAGTTGAATTTGGCTAATTTCTTAACCAATTGGCCATTTCCTAATTAATCTCTTGGAACCTTCTCTTTTTTATTTTTTCAAATTGGACCAAGTCCAAGCCCAATTACACTGACCCACACCGGTCCAACACACCCACATTACCCATCTCCTTCTTCACTTAACCCAATTACAACAACAACAACATTCAACAATATAACAGTAACAACAACACAGCCAAGACCAAAACAATGAAGAATCTCCTTGTTTTGTTGATTTCGTACTGTTGCTCGTGCCAGGCATGTTTTTATTGTACTATCATAAGCTTCCAGTGAATTTTCCCTAAATTATCCATCCAATATTCTGATTTTTCACCTCAATTTTTCAAAAAATCTTACCAAAATTCCAGATGCTCCAATCAAATTTGAGAATTCCCAAACAAATTCCCCGAAAACCTCTTGAATATCCCAAATCCAACATCGAATTGAGATAGATTTCTCACTCAAATCCCTTACCTATATAAACCCCATGATTCCTCTTGTGTAGGTAACATTTTCAGAATTAGGAGAACCCTCAAAGGCTCAAAAAGAGCTTGGGATTTCTTGACGGAAAACTCGATGGATTTTCACACCCAAAAAGGCGAAATCCCAAATTGAAAGAAGGATTTTGCTTAGTCTAAAAAATTCTCTGGTGCTAAGACTCTTTAAGACTCCGTTGAGCCTGAGTCTTGGCTAAAAGAATCTAAGTTCATCTTCTCGGTGGTGGTGGTGGAGTCGAATTCCGACGAAGTTCAAGTCCCGGTTGGCTGCTCTAAGAAAGTTAATAATCCTTGCTCTTCTTTAACTTCTCCTTACATGTTTGAATGAATTTGGACATAGAATAGTTTCTGTGTTTTTTTGCATTATTTTCCATTATAGTTTTTTTTTTTTCATGCTTTGAATTTTGCTTGGGGTTATTATGGCTATGGAATGATTCTGATTAGGTTCACTATACTTAATAATACATCAGATATATAGTCTTAAGTACTAAGAAATTCAAGCATGATTACCGGAAAGAGTATTTGTTGTTCTTTTAGATTTACATTATCATGTATGTGGATTTATTGTATTTATTGTTCTTTTATCTAGTTGAAATTAGCCTAAAGTTAAAACTTGGCTAAATGGAAAAAACTTGATTCTTAACTGTTTAACTCCTGACATGTTATATTCTCATAGGCATATTGTTGCTTTCTTTTGTCCAGATAATCAAATAGGATAGAAAAGTATGATGTTTGATTCAATTCAACTTTTCCCATATATGTGCTAATATGTTTTCCCTTTCAATTGTTTTTAGATCAATTCTTATCATGGCATGAATATAAGTTTAGCATTTGTATCTTTGGAACTCTGATTTATTGATCTTTTTAAAGATCTGTTATGTTTTGTGTTAGCCATATTTCAAACAAGTCTCTTTTTCGTTAAAATAGATGACACAAGCTGACAAATTTTAGTTTATACATGAAACGATAACCTCGGTATATTCTTGAGATCAACTTTTCTATTTCTTTCCTTTCTTTTAGTTTCTTTACAATGGCCTATTCTCATTTTTCAAGTTCCTCTTCTTAAAGATCTTCTTTAAACTAGTATGAAGTTCCTTGTGGTTGATTGTTTTCCCCGCCCCTTAGTTCCTTTCTTGTTTTTTGTTGGATCAGTAGCCTTTATCCTTTCATGATGGCTCGTATCCAAATGAATGAGTTAAAGCTATCAAGAAGTTGGGAAGTTTGTTAGACTGTTTATGTTGTGTTGAGGCTTGTAAGTTAGTCGAATATTTATTTTGCCATTAGCTTGGGTCTTGAATATTAGATGAATCTTTGATTAAGTTATTCCTTACTCACCGAAAAGCAATGACCTTTGGTGTATTTTGTGTTCTTTAGACTCTTGCTTGGTTGTGAATTTTCTTTTGATCATGTAGGACTCAATATAGAATTGCCATAGAAGTTGTCCATTTCATCATGACTTAGGTTTGTCCAGTATCTTTATGGCGTTGGATTTATATGACCGTTTTGACATTAAAAGGGACTAAGGAGTTCCCTTGGATAAACGTGCTTTCTAATCCCCGAAGCACTATTTTGAAATTGACTAGGACAATATACGAGTGGGTTTATCCTTTATTTCTTTCTTGTTTGAAGAATTATAAGGTACTTTGTTTGATCAAGTTATTTTTTAAGTATAATGATAACTTTTGCAAACAGTTGTCTCTTTATTCCCTCTTTATGTGATTGTTCAAATCCTAACATGACTCGTTTCTAATATTCATTCTTTTCTTTCTCGCATGTGATGTTGTTGGAGTCCAATTTGGACTCCGTATCCTCCCCTGCATATCATGTCGTTGAGCTAAAGCCCAACATTGAGTCGGCCTCATTCATCCAAATATAGAAATCTGAAGCAAATAAAAATGGTTTAAAATCCCATAAGGCAGCAGCAGCCCCAAAAGCTAATTGAGCATATTTTGGACTCAAAATTTCAATGGTCCTGGCAGGCCAAATCATTAGAATTAGGACAGGTTATTAATTTCTGAGGTTCCAAAGGATTAGCGATTGAGCTATAGGCTTAATCAAAAAGTTTTCCTCTTCTTTATTTATATGTATATTGATACTAACACTTTTTATTAAATTTAACTTAGTTGAATTCCAAGAGTTTACCATTTTTCTTTACGAATAAATCATTTTCTTCGGGCATGCTTCACCCATTTAACTTTTACTTTAACGCTTAAGTTATCAACTGGTGCTTTTGCTTACTTTGAAATGAACATTTTCTTTTAGTAGTTTTTCTAATGGAACCTTTGCCATTAAATTTGTCAAAATCTTCTTAATATTTTCTCCTTTTCTTAAAAGACGGCCTTTTCTAAAAACCTCAACATCAAAATCTCATTCTTCTTTAAAAAGTTAGTCAATAAAAGAGTTAGTTTTTAAACAGATCGGACAACAGCAAGTTAGCGGATATTCTTGGTGCCTTAACTCCCTTTCAAGAGTATTAATAGGAACCACTTACCCGAATTTCTTATTTCTTAAAGATTTTTTCTGTTTTTTAAATCTTTAAAGAAATTTTTCAAAGGTTTTCTTAATTTTCCTAAATAAATTAAGTGGCGACTCTGTTTTTGATCGAATTTGGAAATTTCTTTAAGTTTTTTTGAATATGATTAAAGTCAAACCATTTTTCCCACGAAACAGGTACTAAACATTGTCTTCATCTGAGAATGGACAAATATTTTATTTTGACAATGTTGAACCGTCAATTGTAACTTTTCTTTTCTCCTTGAACCTAGATCTTGGGATCTTCAGTCTTCTAGATAGAGTTACCCCCATGTTGACTTGTCCTCGGCCATAGTCCCATTCTCTTTGATGATGTTTCAACTCCCTCTCTAGTTAGGCTTTTTGTAAGTGAATCTGACACATTATTCTTTGACTTTACATAGTCAATTGTGATAATTCCACTAGAGATTAGTTGTCTAATAGTATTATATCTTCATCAAATGTGATGAGATTTCCCATTATACATAATGCTTTCAGCCCTTCCTATTGCTGCTTGACTATCACAATGTATGCAACTAGGTGACAAAGGTTTGGGACAAAATGGATTGCTTCTAAGAATTTTTGGAGTCATTCAGCTTCTTCATCAGCTTTGTCTAAAGCTATAAACTCAGACTCCATTATTGAGCGAGCAATGTATGTTTGTTTGGATGACTTCCAAGATACAACTCCTCCTCTAATTGTAAACACATATCCACTTGTGGACTTAGTTTCTGTTGATTCGGTGATCCAATTTCGCAGAATATGAATTGTAATGCAAAATCTATTCTTGGGTATATTTCAAATATCCTAAAACTCGTTTCATTGTAATCCAATGATTTTGATCGAGATTACTTTTGTATCAATTTAGTTTACTTATGGCATAAGCTATATCTGGTCGTGTATAATTCATGATATACATCAAACTTTTCAATACTCTAGCATACTCCGATTGACACTTGCTTTGACCTTTATTTTCCACAAAGCATGATTTAAATCAATAGGAGTTATTGCTACTTTAAAGTCTAAATATTTGAACTATTCAAGTACCATGTTAATATAGCTAGATTGTGACAATGCTAGACCTTGAGGAGTCTTATGGATTTTAATTTCTAAGATTAAATCAGCAACTCCTAAGTTTTTCATATCAAATTTTCTAGGCAACATACACTTTGTATCAATTATATCGACTATTTCTTTACTCATTATTAACATATTATCAACATATAAATACACAAAGGCTACAAAATTTGGAGTGTTCTTGGTGTAAATACATTTATCATACTCATTAATCATAAATCCATTTAACAATATTGTTTGGTCAAATTTTACATGTCGTTGTTTGGGTGTTTGTTTTAGTCCCTACAGTGACTTAACAAGTTTGCACACCTTCTTTTCTTTTTATGAAATTACAAACCCTTCAGGTTGTTCCATATAAATCTCTTCTTCCAATTTTTCATTTAAGAAGGTTGTTTTAACATCCATTTGATGAATTTGAAGACCGTACATGGAAGCCAAAGTATCAACACCCGAATGGATGTAATATTTGTTAGTGGAGAGTACGTATCAAAGTAATCAAGGCCTTTTGTTGCCTAAATTCTTGACAACAAGTCTTGCCTTATATTTGTCAATAGTGCCATCATCTTTCATTTTTCTTTAGAAAATCAAATTGGAACCTAAAGGTTTATTTCCTGAAGGAAGATCAACCGATTTTCAAGTATGATTATTTAATAGGAATTTTATTTCACTATTGACTACCTTTTTTCATTACTGGGTTTCTGATGAAGATATTGCTTTCTTAAAAGTTTGAGGTTCTTTTTCCACTAAGAATGTCAAAAAGTCGAACCAAAGGAAGTAGATGTCATTGATGTTTGTTGTGTCTTGAATTCTCCTCATTAGGAGTACTTTCCTTTGTTTCTTCCTGAGGTCATTTTGAACTTCGCTAGATGACTCACATTTCTTTTTGTACGGATGAATACTTTCAAAAAATTCAGCATTGTCTGATTCAATTACCACATTAACATGAATATCGGGATTTTCTAATTTGTGAACCAGAAAATGATATGTCTTACTATTGGTGGAATATCCTATGAAAACACAATCAACAGTTTTTGGTTCTATTTTAACCCTTTTAGGTTTAGGAACCTGAACTTTAGCCAAACACCCCCACACTTTAAAATATTTTAAGTAAGATATTCTTTCTTTCCATATGAAATAGATTGTATTTTACAATGGGAAACTCTATTAAGTATTTTATTTATCATAAGAATAGCTTACCCCATAAGTTTTGGGGTAAATCAGAACTTATCAGCATCGCATTCATCATCTTATTTAATGTTCTTTTATTTTATTCTGCAATTTCATTAGATTGAGGTGAATACGGGGCAGTTGTTTGATGAATAATGTCATATCTCAAACATATTTCTTCAAAAGGATATTCATATTCCAAATCAGAACTTATCAATATGGCATTCATCATCTCATTTAATGTTCTTTTATTTCTTTCTACAATTTCATTGGATAGAGGTGAATATGGGGTAGTTGTTTGATGAATAATAGCATATTCCAAACATATTTCATCAAAAGGAGATTCATAATTTATACCCCTATCACTTCTAATCATTTTAATTTTCTTATTAAGTTGTGTTTCAACTTCATTCTTGTATTTCTTGAATGTGTTAATTGCTTCATCTTTGTAATTAAGAAGATAAACATAGCAATATCGAGTGTTATCATCAATGAAAGTTATGAAATATCTTTTTCCATCGTGAGATGGTATTGACTTCGTGTCACAAATATATGTATGAATAACTCTAAGGGATTTGAATCCTTTTAATTGAGTTATAAGAATGCTTAGCATACTTAGATTCCACGCATACTTGACACTTCAAATTATTACTTTCAAATTTAGATAACATTTCCAAGTTAATCATTTTTTTCAAAGTTTTTTTATTAACATTTCATAAATGTACATGCCATAAATTATTTGACTCACGCAATTAGTAAGAAGAAGTAGAACTTTTATTCATATCAATCACAATTACATTTAGTTTGAAAAGGCCTTTGTAAGGTAACCTTTTCATACATACATATTATTCTTGCTAATTACAACTTTATCAGAAAGAAACACACATTTAAATCCATTCTTGACTAGAAGTGATGTCGAGACCAAATCCTTTCGTATTTCGGGAACATGAAGGACATTGTTAAGAATCACAACCTTTGCCCGAAGTCATCTTCAAGCCTATCTAGCCAGTTCTTTGAATCTTTCCTGTTGCAGAATTTACCATAAATATGATCTCATCGGGAGCTGATAAAGTATAGGAAGCAAACAGTTCTTTATTAGAACCAAAACATGGCAGGTAGTACCCGAATCTATCCACCATTCTTTGGGATTTCCTACTAAGTTGCATTCTGAAAGCATTGCACACAATTTGTCTATGTCTTCATTCTTTTCGGACATGTTTGCTTGCCCCATCTTCTTATCTTTCTTTGGAGCATGACAATCTGAAGACATATGACCAAACTTGCCACATTTGTAGCAGTTTCTTTTGAACTTTTTCTTACTTGGTGCATTCTTGTAACACCCCGTATCTTTTCAAACCTATAATACTACGTTAACATTTATGGAATTATTTAAACATGAGAGGTTGGTGAATTATGCATTAATTTGTTGGGCTTAAGGGAATCATGTGACATTGGGCTCAAATGAGGCCCAAAATCATATAGAAGACATGGCCCAAAAATGAGAATGACCCATTCTTGTGTTTGACCAAGAAAACATGCTTTTAATTGGATAAGTGTTACCATTAAGTGCTATATAAAGCAAGGAAAAATCAGATTTTATTCATATCAACACACATGTCCCATTCTAGAATTTTCTACAACATTTTCTCTTCAACTAAACCCTAATGCAACTATTCTCTTTGGCTAAGATCATCATCTTGCAAGATTTGGTAAGTATTTACTTTCATGGTTTAGCATATGATATGCTTAATATGGTGTATAAATCATGTTGGTTATGTTGGTAACGTGTTGGACAGTTCACTATGTGTAAAACTGTCTATTTTTGCAATCGAAAAAGGGTTTTGCCTTGCAAACTTGAAAATGGACTTGTGATCTTGAATTAAGTGAACTTGAAGGATTAAATATTGATATGTGAGATGTTATTATAGCCTTAACTTGTTTTATCCTTGTACATAATGTTTGGAATTGTTATGGCAAAATTGTGCATGGACTTGGTGGTGTATTAAAGGGAAAATGTGATTTTGGTGATGTTTATGTGCGTTGTGAAATCATGGATGTTCTTTGGCATATAATATAAATTAAAATATGAAAATAGAAGATTAATTATGATCATGGACCATTCATTACAAAAAAGGACCCAAAAGAGACCCATTTTGGCCGAAACGGGCACCCGCCCTCGCAGACGAAGCACCTGCGGGCGCAAGTGACTTCGCAGGTGACCCTGTACACTTCCAAGGTTCACCTGCATCCGTACCTCAACCACTTTCAGGCGCAGGTGTCTTCGCAGGTCAGGCCAGAACCCCGTTTCGGTTGTTTTTGCATCTCTTTGACCCCCCCCCCCCGAAAGCCCCTATACCCTTCATGGATGCAATTATCAACTTATGGTACCTTTTGAAGGACTTTAAAGGAGTATCCCAGAGGTATTTTGAATGGTATCAATTATGTATTGTTGTTAATGTGTTATTGTGAAAGTTATCGAGTGACTTAACGGAGAAAAGGTAACGTAGTGTTAATGAGGAAGCGTAAAGGGTAAACTTGGTGTGAATTATTATTGGTTTATGATGTCTTGGTCAATGTGTGGAATGTTATGGTATTATTGGTATGGTGATGTCGTAAATGGTATTGTAAGAGGGTGAAATGACGTTATACGGCAGTCACGTAATTCATTGTCGTCGTATGCATTTGTAAAGTAGTTGGTTGTTAACATGAGCTTTGTTATGTACTTGTGTTGTAGAGTAACACTTAAGGAAGGAGATGGATTATTATATTCACATATAGGACTGTGTATTCATATTGAGAAAATAAGGTATGTAAGGTTACTCTTTTCGTACCCTTCTGCAGCACACAGTGTTTACATTAGCATTGCATTTGTTTCATTCCGAAGTGTTCTAAAGTATTCCTAGCTCAGGTTTCTTATCCATTGACTGAAGTTCCAAAGCTCTCATAATGTTGTAACTATTAAAAGAACTATCTCAAAGAAATTAATGCTATCTCAAAGAAAGTAATGTTGTAAGGAGAATCTATTCATTCTTGAGTAGCATATCCAATAATGTTATGCTCCAAAATTCCAATAATGCTATGGCCGCAAATGTATCAATCTCTCTCATAAGGAAATGTATAAATCTCACAAAAGTAAAGGAATAAGTAATGTATATAAGGGTTATTGTTTGAGAATCGGGAAGACTCAATGAGGCACATAAGCCTAGCTCGAGCGTACCCTAATACTATCTACCCACTGATAAAGTGGATGACTACCCACCGATAAGGTGGATGACTATCCACCGATAAGGTAGATGACTACCCACTGATAAAGTGGATGACCTACCCACCAATTGGTGGATGACTACCCATCGAAAAGGTGGATGACTATATTAACCCACCGAAAAGGTGGATGACTAATAATAATAATGAACGTAAAAGCAAGAAAAGTAATGAATGTAAAATACACGGTTCCACATATACAGAATGATGGGTTATCCACATTGACTATTCTCTTATATTTTATTCCATTGACATTCTTATGTATGATGCAGTTTCTTATAGCCTTACGTACTCAGTACATTCTTCGTACTGACCCCTTTGGGGAATTTACCTTACTTGTTGTAGGCACAGGTGCTAGTAGACCTCCACAGTAGGCTACGAGTCATTTGCAGATCTATGGTGAGCTCCAGTTGGTTCGGGGCTTTTCGAGTCATAGTGTACATTTGTTTTAGTATTGTAAATGTTGTACAGAGCGGGGACTTGTCGTGACTGTAGGTTGGTTTTGTACATGTATCTCTTAGAGGCTTTGTAGACGTGTGTGGGAAGATGAATGTAAGAGGTGTATGTCCATTTTGACTTGATGGCTCCAACGGCGAAGTTTCATATATATATATTGAATATGTTTCCATGACTTCCGCATAGTTGCATGAGATAAAATGATGTTCAAACAGAGACATGCATATGAATGGACATGAGTAAAAATTGGCTCTCTCGGGCCTCAACGGCTTCGGGTGCCAGTCCACCTCAATGGTATTTGGGGCATGTCAAAAGTGGTATCAGAGCAGGTCGTCCTAAGGGTGTCTACAAAGCCGTGTCTGAGTAGAGTATTACTTATGAATGTGTTGTGCACCACATTTATAAGTAGGAGGCTACGTGACATTTAGGAGTTGTTTCTTTTCTTCATTTCTAGATCGTGCAATAGAGCCAATGTTGTTAGTGAAATCGTATCTGACCATTGGAATTGGTTTTCTTGTTTATAGTAAAAATGTCGGTTACAAGACGAGGTAGAGGCAAAGGTAAGAAGGTAGATATGCTTGTCGAAGAAAGAATGAGTAACTCACCACCTGACCAAGCTAGTCGAGGTAGGGCTGACGCTGAAATTGCATCACGGTCTTCTTCTACTTTACCAGCTCCGAAAGAGTTGAGGGGTAGAGATGTACCGGCAGAACCTCCTGTAAATGTCACTGACCAGGATTTAAGAAATGCAGTTCATATGTTGACTCAGCTAGTTGCTGCACAAACTCAAAGACAAGTTGGTCCAATGACAGGCAATGACAGTGAGGCTAGAGCAGCTAGTTGGAGGACACAGGATTTCCTGAAATTAGACCCTCCCATATTCATTGGTTTAGATCCGAAAGCAGATCCACAGGATTTCGTGGGTCAAATTCAAAGAGCTTTAGATATTATGCACGTGACTGGTTTTGAAACAGTTGAGCTGGCATCTTATAGATTGAAAGGTGAAGCTATATTGTGGTATGAGGACTGGAAAAGATCAAGGGGTAATGAGGCACCTCCAGCAGGTTGGGAAGAATTTAAAATGGTATTTCTTGATCATTACCTCCCATACGAGATTCGGGAGGCACGTACAGACCAGTTTCTAAATCTTTGCCAAGGGAATATGAGCGTTAGAGAATACAGTCTGTAGTTTGATTCCTTGGCTCGATATGCTCCAAATGTAGTGGCCACAATGACAGACAGAGTCCATCGATATGTGGACAGATTAGAGCCATATTTAGTAAGGGACTGTACCATTGCTGCTTTGAACAAAGATATGGACATAGCCAGAATTCAGGCTTTCGCACAGAAAATGGAGGACCAGAGGCAAAGAAGAAGGACACAGAAGTCTGAGAGAGGGCCATCAAAAAGGGCTAGACCTATGGGACAATCTATGGTATCCCAAGGAGAATCTAGGTCTCGGATGTTTTCTAGATCACCTAGACCATCATTTTCTTATTCCACAGCAGGTACTTCACCTCAATTCCGAGGGTCTAGAGGCAGTTATACTGGGCAAACCAGTGTAGATCGAGGTTCACAGATAGCAAAATTTTCTCGTCAGTTGTGCCAGCACTGCGAGATGTTTCATTCAGGTAAATGCTGGTATGGACTGAATGTTTGCCTTCGGTGCAGTAAGTCGTGGCATCTGATAAGCGAGTGTCTACAAGGGGGCACAGGTAGTGCGGCGCGACCTACGTGATCAGCCGCTGCGTTATCATCGTCAGGAGTACAGCCTATGGGGCGTGGCAGAGATTCTAGAGGTATAGTTGGTGCTAATGAAACCCAGAACCGTACCTATGCCTTAGCGGATCGACAAAATTTGGAGGCTTCTCGTGATGTAGATGCAGGTACAGTATTCATATTTTTACATATGGTATATGCATTGATTGATCTGAGTTCTACATTATCATATGTTACTCCATTGATTGTGGGAAAAAAAAAGGATTTTTGGCCAAGGCCATAGGAGAACAAAGCTAACATATAAGGCCACTAAGTTTCAGTCGAATGATACATGTGAGAAGAATGTCCAAGAGTTGGAAGATAAATTAACTCCCACACCCATATTAGTACTTCTCGAAGGCACAGAAGGGTATGTGGTATATTGTGATACCTTAGGAGTCGGCTTGGGGTGTGTATTGATTCAGCATGGCAGAGCGATAGCTTATGCCTTAAGACACTTGCATTTACATGTAAGAGTTTGAGTTAAGCAGTAATATAGCACTACTACTTATGGGGGTTCACATAGATATATATATATACCGATCATGAAAATTTATATTATATTTTTAAGCGGAAGGACCTCAATGTGAGGCAGCAAGGGTGATTGGAACTCTTAAAAGACTATGATATGGATGTTTTATATATCATCCAGGAAAGGTAAATATGGTAACCGATGTATTAAGCCGCAAAGCAATAGGAAGCACTAGTGGTCAGTTTATGGAAAGGCAAGGTATAGTTAAGGATCTACATCAATTAGACAGTGGGGGGGGCTTCGTCTTCTTGAAACTCCAGATGAAAGAATTATAGTGCACAATGCAACAGAGTCTTCATTGTAGCTGAGAGAAGGAAAAACAATGTGCAAATTCTATTTTATTTCAGTTGGAAAAAAAAATGTACAACAGAGTTGGAAAAAAATATATATTTGAGCTTACATAAAGAGGGAGTACTTCAATGCCAAGGTAGATATTGTGTACCGGATATATATGAGCTAAGGAAATGAATTATGACAAAAGCACATTATTTATCGTATTCTATTCGTTCGGGAGCAACCAAAATATACCATGGCTTGGAAGAAATGTATTGGGGAGGCAATATAAAGAAGAAGAACATTGCAGAATTTGTAGCTCATTGTCTGAATTGTCAACAGACAATAGTAGAGCATCGGAAATTTGGAGGTTATATGTCGATATTAGGAGGAGAGGATTAAAATTTGCCATAGATGATTGAGTATTCATGGAAGTGTCACCAATGAAAAGGGATAATGAAATTGGAAAAAAAAGAAAAAAAAAAGTTGGCCCTATATAACATGTCATATGAAATTGTCCGAAGAATTAGTCAAGTTGCATACGAGTTAGCACTACCCCAAGAACTCCCCACAGTTCAGGATTTTATGTTACATGTTTTAATGCTTCGAAAATACATGGGAGAGATGTACAAGTTACAGAGAATATCACATATGAAGAGGTACCTACTACTATTCTAGATCGATAAGTGAAAGGATTAAGAAATAAAGAAGTAGTTTCCGTAAAGGTACTATTGAAGAAATCAGCAAGTAGACGGAATCACTTGGGAAACCGAAGGAATGATGAAATCTAAGGTACTCGTATTTGTTGTAAACAGAAGAGAAAGTTTAAGATGCAGAAGTGAAGCAATAACAAGTAAGTCTCTACAAGTATCATGTGTATATGAGAACATGAAGATGAAAGCATGAAGGATACACTTGGATGTAAATTTGTTTCAGTGAGAAAATGTTACTAACATTCGAGGACGAATGTTCCTAAGGGGGGAAGGATGTAACACCCCGTACCTTTACGAACCTATAATACTACGTTAACATTTATGGAATTATTTAAACATGAGAGGTTGGTGAATTATGCATTAATTTGTTGGGCTTAAGGGAATCATGTGCCATTGGGCTCAAATTAGGCCCAAAATCATATAGAAGACATGGCCCAAAAATGGGAATGACCCACCCATTCTTGTGTTTGACCAAGTAAACATGCTTTTAATTTGATAAGTGTGACCATTAAGTTCTATATAAATCAAGGAAAAATCAGATTTTATTCATATCAACACACATGTCCCATTCTAGAATTTTCTACAACATTTTCTCTTCAACCAAACCCTAAGGCAACTATTTTCTTTGGCCAAGATCATCATCTTACAAGCTTTGGTAAGTATTTAATTTTATGGTTTATCATATGATATGCTTAATATGGTGTATAAATCATGTTGGTTATGTTGGTAAAGTGTTGGACAGTTCACTATGTGTAAAACTGTCTATTTTTGCAATCGAAAAAGGGTTTTGCCTTGCAAACTTGAAAATGGACTTGTGGTCTTGAATGAAGTGAACTTGATGGATTCAATATTGATATGTGAGATGTTATTATAGCCTTAACTTTTTTTATCCTTGTACATAATGTTTGGAATTGTTATGGCAAAATTGTGCATGGACTTGGTGGTGTATTAAAGGAAAAAATGTGATTTTGGTGATGTTTATGTGCGTTGTGAAACCATGGATGTTCGTTGGCATATAATATAAATTAAAATATGAAAATAGAAGATTAATTATGATCATGGACCATTCATTACAAAAAAGGACCCAAAAGAGACCCATTTTGGCCGAAACGGGCACCCGCCCTCGCAGACGAAGCACCTGCTGGCGCAGGTGACTTCGCAGGTGCCCCTGGACACTGCCAAGGTTCACCTGAGTCCGTACATCAACCACCTGTGGGCGTAGGTGGCTTCGCAGGTCAGGCCAGAACCCCATTTCGGTTGTTTTTGCACTTCTTTGACCCCCCCCCCCCCGAAAGCCCCTATACCCTTCATGGATGCAATTATCAACTTATGGTACCTTTTGAATGACTTTAAAGGAGTATCCCGGAGGTATTTTGAATGGTATCAATTATGTATTGTTGTTAATGTGTTATTGTGAAAGTTATCGAGTGACTTAACGGAGAAAAGGTAACGTAGTGTTAATGAGGAAGCGTAAAGGGTAAACTTGGTGTGAATTATTATTGGTTTATGATGTCTTGGTCAATGTGTGGAATGTTATGGTATTGTTGGTATGGTGATGTCGTAAATGGTATTGTAAGAGGGTGAAATGACGTTATACGGCAGTCACGTAATTCATTGTCGTCGTATGCATTTGTAAAGTAGTTGGTTGTTAACATAAGCTTCGTTATGTACTTGTGTTGTAGAGTAACACTTAAAGAAGGAGCTGGATTATTATATTCACATATAGGACTGTGTATTCATATTGAGAAGATAAGGTATGTAAGGTTACTCTTTCCGTACCCTTCTGCAGCACACAGTGTTTACATTAGCATTGCATTTGTTTCATTCCAAAGTGTTCTAAAGTATTCCTAGCTCAGATTTCTTATCCATTGACTGAAGTTCCAAAGCTCTCATAATGTTGTAACTACTAAAAGAACTATCTCAAAGAAAGTAATGCTGTAAGGAGAATCTATTCATTCTTGAGTAGCATATCCAATAATGTTATGTTCCAAAATTCCAATAATGTTATGGCCGCAAATGTATCAATCTCTCTCATAAGGAAATGTATAAATCTCACAAAAGTAAAGGAATAAGTAATGCATATAAGGGTTATTGTTTGAGAATCGGGACGATTCAATGGGGCACATAAGCCTAGCTCGAGCGTACCCTAATACTATCTACCCACTGATAAAGTGGATGACTACCCACTGAAAAAGTGGATGACTACCCACCGATAAGGTGGATGACTACCCACTGATAAAGTGGATGACCTACCCACCAATTGGTGGATGACTACCCATCGAAAAGGTGGATGACTACTAAAAATAATGAACGTAAAAGCAAGGAAAGTAATGAATGTAAAATACACGGTTCCACATATACAGAATAATGGGTTATCCACATTGACTATTCTCTTATATTTTATTCCATTGACATTCTTATGTATGATGTAGTTTCTTATAGCCTTACATACTCAGTACATTCTTCGTACTGACCCCTTTGGGGAATTTACCTTACTTGTTGCAGATACAGGTGCTAGTAGACCTCCACAGTAGGCTACGAGTCATTTGCAGATCTATGGTGAGCTCCAGTTGGTTCGGGGCTTTTCGAGTCATAGTGTACATTTGTTTTGGTATTATAAATGTTGTACAGAGCGGGGACTTGTCCCGACTGTAGGTTGGTTTTGTACATGTATCTGTTAGAGGCTCTGTAGACGTGTGTGGGAAGATGAATGTAAGAGGTGGATGTCCATTTTGACTTAATGGCTCCAACGGCCAAGTTTCATATATATATATAGAATATGTTTCCATGACTGCCGCATAGTTGCATGAGATAAAATGATGTTCAAACAGAGACATGCATATGAATGGACATGAGCAAGGATTGGTTCTCTCAAGCCTCAACGGCTTCGGGTGGCGGTCCCTCTCAATGGGATTTGGGGCGTGTCAATTCTTATCTTTAGCAGCTCTCTTCCTTTTCTTCTTCTTTGTTGGAGGAGTTTCAACAACATTTGGTCCTGGTATTGCTGACTTTCCAATACCTTTCTTTTCTATAGATCTGTTATCTTCTTCGATCCGTAGACGAACAATCAGATCTTTCAACTTCATTTTCTTTTATTTGTGTTTCAAGTAGCTCTTAAAGCCCCTCCATAAAGGAGACAACTTTTCAATACGTGCTTGCACTTGAAATGTTTCATTAACGATCATACCTTCAATAATAATAAAATTATTATAAGCAACATAACCAATTCTTTTAATAAAGATATTGATACGGATCATACCTTCATCAAGTAAATCATGAATAATAATTTACAATTCCTAGACTTGAGACATAACAGACTTGCTGTCAATCATCTTAAATCCTAGAAATTTGACAGCCACAAATTTCTTTAGTCCAGCATCCTCGATTTTGTATTTCTTGTTCAAAGTGTCCTATAATTCTTTTGAAGTTTTGCATACGTTGTAAACATTATATAGACCATCCTTCAAACTATTCAGAATATAATTCTTGCAAAGAAAATCCGAATGGTTTCAAGCCTCTGTTACCAGAAAGCGCTCTTTGTCAAGAGTTTCATCAGGCAAAGTTGAAATATTCTCAGGAATAAACCTTTGCAAATTGAGGGTGGTCAAATAGAAATACATCTTTTGTTGCCACCTCTTAAAGTCAATACCCAAAAAAAATTCAAGTTTTTTGTCGCTGTCATTGCAGGGGTAGTACGACTTGAAGAAACTTCATTTGTTGGCCCAGAAGCAGAAGCCATAACAGTATCAGTTGGTTCTCCTATTTCTGTACAAAAATATACAAACAGAATTAAACAAACTGGTTAACAATAAAAAAAAAATTATTCATTCGATGAAGTTTTTATACTCTTTGAATCGAGAGAAACAAAAACTTTATTAACTCAATGAAGTTTTTATATTCTTCGAACCAAGTTACTAAATAAAGTAGAAAATCATAAGATTTTAATCTCTACACACAATGTATAATACAAGAAAAATAATATTTAAAAAATTATCAACACACAATGTATATGCAAATAAAAAAGTTTACATTCACTCGATGAAGTTTTTATAGTCTTCGAATCGAGAGAAACAAAAACTTTATTAATTTGATGAAGTTTTTATATTTTTTAAATCGAATTAATAAATAGAGTAAAAAATCATAAGATTTTAATCTCCACACATAATGTATACGCAACTCGGCATATATTGGCAGACTAACACCACCTTTGACTCCAACTAATTTTTTTTTTTCAATATACTGAGTCAAGGTTGAACCCAATTCAAAAAAGAAACAGTACTGGATTTATAAACACTCTTATCTACTAACTTAAAATAATTCAGTAGAAAGTACGAAATCAAAGCCCAATAAATGGCAGTGACGTTTGGCCATGGATTTTTTTCACTTTTTTCTAGAAATAAATTTCACTTTAGTGAAAAAAGTGAAATGTAGGAGTGTTTGGCCATGAAATGTATTTCACTAAAGTGAAATAAATTTTCGGAAAAGTGAAACAACTTTTTCTTGTTTTCACTTTTTTTACTTTTACTTCTCTCACAAAAAATCAAAAAGAACACTATTTATTTTCATGGTCAAACACAACTCCAACTCCAACTCCAATTTCAACTCCAACTCCAACTCCAAAATATTTTATTTTCATGGCCAAACGCCTACTTAAAAAACAATTTCCAGTGGCGTGCCTTCATCACGCAAATTTTCCACATTCTCAAGTGACCACAGAAAATAAAACATTTTAAATTCCTTAAGTTTGTGTTCTCCCATGTTCAACTTACAAACTACTTTCTCCGTTCGTTTTTACTTGTCACTTTTTAATATGACACATCAATTAAGAAAACAATTATTGATATAGCTACTTTACCATATTACCCCTATCAATTGATGTTAAGAGTAATATGTCTTGAAAATGATTTAGAGATTAAGCAATTAATGATAAGGATAAAAAAAAAATTCTTTTATTTTTTCTTGATATGTCAAAAGTAACAAGTAACAATAGAAATTAAATTAGGAAAATAGTGACAAGCAAAAGCGAACGGAGGGAGTAGAAAAACCAAACTAGAAAAAGAGATGAACAAAAACTTAATTAAAATATTCGAGTCCACAATTTTCTTGTATGTCCTTAAGGAATTTAATCCCCTCACTGTATCAGAAGTTATAGATTACTTCCTCTTAGGATAAGACGGATATAACCTATTATTGGTGTAGTGGTACCTAAGACGGCAATAATTTCGTCGAACTCAAAGTCAGCAACACATCACACAAAGACTCTATATTAATGTGAAAGAAAATATGCAAAAGAAGTTCAGAAAATTTTATTATGAAAATTGATTCTAGCCCTCTGAATTTATAGCCAATGAAGAGGTGATTATCGTGTCTTATTGAAAAAAGTCACAATTTATTAAAAAAGTCACAGCTTATCGAAAAAGTCACAGCTTATCGGAAGAGTCACAACCCATCGAAAAAGTCACAACCATTTCAAGTGAAAAGGTGTCTTTTAACATGCACCATTCCTCTTGATATCTATTCATTTTCCATTCACACCTCTTAAAAATCCAACAGAAGTTTAATTGATAGTTGAAGCGTTCTCTCGCTTCCCTGTGAGATAGGCTTGGTGGCTATTCTTGGACCTCCTACCTTTTCAGTATTATTAGCACTAAGCTTGTAGTTCCTTAAGCTTTAATTTCAGTTTTCACTGGTGTGTTTTGTGTGCAGATTATTGTATTATTTTATTTTTATTATTGTCCCTTATTGTTTGTGTAGCGCTTTTCATTTCGGTTAAATTGTATTGTGATTGCCCCCATATGTGTCTCCCTTTTTTCGAATGTTTGGCAGGTATTAGTTAAGTTGAGGGTCTATCGAAAACAGCCCCTCTACCTTTATGAGGTAAAAGTGAAGTGTGCATACATTCTACCCTCCTCAGACTCCACTTATGAGATTACAGCGGAATATTGTTGTTGTTGGTTTATCTCTTATTTTGATCAATTTTTTTTTTCACGTCATTTAGGTTCCGGACCCCACAATGGGCAGCACCTGCACATTTTCTTTTGATGGCGGGGGGTCCATTTATCAATTGACAAGACCTGGCATCTAGCGACTAAGACGCATCAGTTGGTGGGACACCATTTCCGGTGAATGAACAGTTACCATCATACATACCTTAGAATTTAGTGGAACTATTACTATCTTACACTGCTCTGGTATTATCAAAGATCTAGCCTGGCCCATGAACAAATTATAACAATTTTCATGGCTGGTTCCAACTTCTATTCTCTGGACCATTGCCTACTTGCTACTACGATCATTTTCTTTTCATTTTTCCACAAGGCAACACTAAACATTTCAATTTCAGTACAACTATCATGACAGGAATAAAGAAAACCTTATTCATGATTCATAATCTACTGGTATTTGGAGGCTACCTAGCAGTTATAGTCATAATATCCAAATCACACACTGACAAGCAGACAACCCTATCATGATTCATTGACCATGACAATATAATCTTTGTAGAACTCTTACACGTCTTATTGTGAAATAAAATTATAAACCCTCCTTATGATGCTAAGGACACATGAAATGTTCATTTACAAAAACACCATACTGCCATACACCACTTTAATTGCGTGTAATTACATATGTGTACCCCGTTAAAACGGCTTAGAAGCACAATGACTAATGAATAGCATATATATACCAATAGATTTAACAATTATTCAATCAGACCACTGTACATGAGGATGGCTGACTTATGCCCCCATCCTCAGAAAATTCAAGATCTTTAAGCTAAAAAGAAAAAGACCTAATGGGATCTTAGTTATACAGGGAAATGGCACAATTTTTCAAAATTGAGAGGGGAAAAAGGACTATGAACTTAGCTGCTCATTAAAAGAACCGAATTATACATGACCATGTGTTCTTTTTACAGATTAATACATGCATTCAACAACTATCAAAGACCACATATTTGTCATTTCCAACTTCAGAAAGTCAAGGAAGCTAAGGAAAGAACGTGTAGGAAGAAGAACGATAACAAGATGTCATCTAGGTCCTGAAAGCTCCATTGCTTCAACTACTAGTGATGATTCTTCTATATAATCAGAATATCTCTTTGGTGTATTTTCAAAAGTTCTGTACCTTGGAGTCTCCACTTTTTGTGAAGCCTCCCATTTTTCAGCTAATCCATCTCCCTCCAACATCCTTAATACTTCGGACATCTTTGGGCGATAAATTGGATTAAATTGGGTACAGAGAAGGGCAACTTGAACCATCTCTTCAAGTTCAATCCGGTCGAAGTTATTCCTCAAATCATTGTCCACCATAAGGTTCAGCTTTTTCTCTAGATGAAGCTTCTTTACCTGCATTATACTAGCAGTAAATTTAACAAGGGAATCCAATAACAGCATGCTTAGCAATGCACACTGTTCAAACAAGTAAACAGAATTAAAATGATTATCCGGTATTCCAGTAGCTACTCTTTTTAAAAAAAAAAAAAAAAAAAAAAAAAAAAACTTTTATGGCATTCTACTACTCTCACATTTCACACTATGTTTTGGAACACATAAAACAGAGAAGGCAAACGCACCCAATCAAGCATAACACCTTTCTGGTTGGACCCTCGTCCAAAGTCCACAGCTTTCTGACCAGTAATTAGCTCAAGAAGCAAGATTCCAAACCCAAACACATCAGTCTTCTCTGACGATTGACCGGTTGACAAATATTCTGGAGCAATGTGACCAACTGTGCCCCTGACAGCCGTAGTTACATGAGAATCCCGGTGATCCAAGAGCTTCGCCAACCCAAAATCTCCAACAACTGCTTCAAATTCCTCATCCAACAGAATGTTGGCTGCTTTGACATCCCGATGGATAATTTTGGGGTCACACTGCTCATGCAAATATACTAGCCCTCTAGCTGTACCTAATGCTATTCCTTTCCGCCTTGACCAGTCCAAAACTGGTCTGCCATGGATGTGATCTGCAAATTTAGGAACCACAAAAGACATGGCTAATATAAGGCAGTTGTTTGCCATCCATTCTTCAAAGTGATACAAAGTTCACTTATAAATCCTATAAAAGCAGCTGTGGCTCGGTGAAAAAGAAAAATGGACACAGCTAAAAATTTAAGAACAATAACAAGATAAAGAAAAGAAGAAAGTACATTACTGTGGTGGCTGATGATGGCTTACCATATACTTGATGAAGAAGAACAAGAAATATGACAAGGGACAGAGAATAGGACAGGTTCTGATAAAATAGGTCAAACATTAAAAGCTTGTATTAAAAAATAAAGGATAGTATCACATGACACTTCTACAGTTAAGGAAGTGATAATTGTAAGCCATTATCATAGAAACACTTGTAGAAAGTTTATTAAATTAAGCTTTTCCTCTCAATCTTGAATACAAGTGGCAGAGATGTTTCCATATTTATAAGGTGTCATGTTTGGACCTTTAAATTAACCTACCAACAAACTATGGTAAACCAATGTAATCATGACACTGGAAACTATAACATATTTTACATGGAGAAAAAGTGGATCCCCAAACATCATGATGGAAAGCAGAAACTGAATGTGTCAAGAAACGTTGTGAGACGAGTGGAGTTTGAAATATTAGCTAAGCTGATCTATCCTTTAAGATTTGTTAAGTTACACATTGGTTGAGGGAATGGGTTGTGGTCTCCTTATATGGTCTTGAGCTAACCTTTAGGGTTGAATTAAATCCAAGGTCCATTTCTTCACAAGATTTGTTCTTGTGAGATGATACGTTCTTCTGTTAAGCCTCACTTTCTGTAATAGCAAATTGTATAGCTTTAAGAGAGTATTTTCTAGTGACTTCCAGAAATCACACAGAATGGATTAGAGAGGTGTTGCCAAGCACCTAAAAAATGTAAAAGAATGGTAACCACAGTTGAAACTAGATAACAAACACCAACACAAGAAGGCCCAACTTCACAGAAAAAGATGTTGGAGTAATGATCTGAAGCTAGCAGGCAAAGCAATTATTCACTAACAAAACATGCAGGCCAAGCTAACCTTTTAATCGAGCAGCTACACTTCCATTTGGCATATAGGGGTAAACAAGAAGCCGTTCACTTTCAGTTGAACAAAAACCCCAAAGACGGAGAAGATTTCGATGGACAGCCAAACTAATCAACTCGACTTCTGTCTGAAATTGGATTTCACCACCAACAGCATTGTAGTCCTTCAATCTTTTGACAGCCACAACTGTTCCATTATTTAAGCGGCCTTTGTACACAACTCCAAATCCTCCACTACCCAAAATATTTTTGGAGCTGAAATGATCAGTTGCAGTCCGCAGTTCCTTAAAGGCATACCTTTTCAAGTGACCCAAGCATACCTCTGGATCATATTGCTCTGCAGTTGACAAATGATTGTTCAGATACAGCTATAGAGAATAGCTGGAGACAGGGGAAGTGATGAGAAAGAATTAGTCACAAGTCCCCAAAATTTGTCCACAAATATGCATGACGCAACCACGTTATAAGTTTGATCAGGGAAAACTTCATCTCAGTGGGAGGGGAAGCAATTGATTCACCTGGCAAGGTTCGTCAGGATATGAATTAAGTTGGTATAAAGCAGTGAAGTTATCTTGTCCAAGATTTGGATTATAGAAGTGAAGTTATCTTGTCCAAATTTCTTCAGAAATGTTTAGTTCTACTTTCACTAGAAAATGCAAGTGCAACCATTCTATGTTGCTCGAACTCTTCAAAAATGTCATCAGGTGTGTGTCGGATCCTTCAAAAGTAGTGCATTTTTTGAAGGATCCGGCATGGGTGCAGCAACATTTTTGGAGAGTCCGAGCAACTTAGCAACCATTTATATATTAGCAAATCTTTCCATGTCAACAGCTCTTTCATCGCGTACTGAGGAAAAGATGTACCAGTAAACTTTTGGACTATAAGTGCCCATAGACACTAGTGAAGGGAGGGGAAAAATCATAGTTATACTTTGACAATCAGCAGATAAATGAGAAACAATAGTCCCAATATTTTGGTCTTGATAGGTAGACTAACTAATGAAGACAAGAACTGTACTAACTCCCAAGTTGAAGAAACATTGACCAATATTTTCACAGTATGGAGGGCTGTGTAATTTGCTAAATAAGAAGAATTATCTGGCTTTCAACATATTCTCGATGTAAATGTAGAACGACTGTTAAACATCGAATTTGGGTCCTCCATAATACTAGACAATTCGATTTACAATCAAATTTCAATGTAAACCTTCTCTATGTCAGATTAACTGAAAGATGTATATTAAGAAACTAAGATAACCAATTAAACCACAAGACACAAAACTTTGAAACACCCTTACTTGAGAAAATAATCAAGTGATGACAAATTTTGGAACTTAATACATCCGAGAAGAAAAGAACATGAATTATCTAAGATGGCTAAAAAGCAAAAGAAAATTAGCTAACCATTGACATCAAAGAAGATCTGCTGATTATGCCGGTAGCGCCACCAAAGAACCAGTGCTATAGCTATTATAACCAAGAAAGCACCAAAACTTGCTCCAAAAGCAACAGCCACATGATGGCTTTTACTTCCTGCTCTTTGATCTATGAAATTGAAGAAAAAAGACAACACAATTTCAACAATAGAGATAACAGAACCTCCTGTGTCTATTTCCTTAAGTTTTATTGTTTTCCACTTTCAAATGAAAGGAATGGAAGTGATGTTATACAGACCTCCTAAACTATCTGGCGGGAAGGACAGTGGTTCTGGATAGACTGCTGAACAATAACTTTGGCCACAAATCAAAGGATTTCCAATAACTCTGAAAATCATGATGAGAAACTTAAATTCCATATAGTAAGGTTTATTAATCTATCAAATATCTTCCTATAAAAGCTATCAAAAAAAAAAAAAAATACTTTCCAAGTAGCATTAACCTAGAAGCACTATAGTAACTACTTAATTATTGTTAACGAAAATTAAAAATACAGAGGCATGAACAAGTCAATTTCAGTATTATTGAGAATTACTACTTCAAGTGCAGCAAATTTGTATTGAAACAATAGAAAAAGGCGACTCACTTGAAAGCTCTTGCAGATATTTTGGGCAATGGACCACTAAGATTATTGAAAGAAACATCCCTACAAGCAAGATCAGCTAAATCAATAAAATGTATGAGGAAGAAACAGAACATTAGAGTAATTTAGGGTCTTTTAAGTATATGCATAACAAATTTCGAAGCAAGATAGGTGAAAAAGGGTACGCAGACGTACACAAGAGCAAGGCCTCCAATGTTAGAGAGAGATTGAGGAATGGATCCTGTGAGGCTATTGTTGTTTAATCGCCTGTCTTGCTCAACAGTGAAGATACACAATAAGATTCAAGTTAAGTTTGATAAGACAGTCTGGAAACAGTAAAATAAGACAATTTCCTGAACTCACAAATAATTCAAATTCTTCAGGTCACCGAAAGAAGCAGGTATTTCGCCATCAAATCTGTTGTTGGAGAGATCAAGTGTCTGAAGATTTTCTAAATTACCAACCACATCAGGAATAGGACCATAAATAGCATTGTTTTGCAGCAATCTACACGAATAGGTCAATCCAATATGCCCGAAAAAGAAGGGAATCAGATTTAGCTTATAAATAACACAAGGAAGCAGAAGCATATAGCCAGGAACTTACAAGGATTGCAATTTAGTGAGGTTGCCAATTCCAGGTGATAAGGTGCCAGTTAAACTTTGACTAAGTAGTCCACTGATGGAGGACGAAAAAAGTTTCAGTATTCAGTTCACTTTAGGTCTTATAATTATCTGGAGGGAAAATTCTGCTAATTTATTCAAGCTCAACTACTTACAGAGAAGAAACATAGCCATCAGTGGAACAGGTGACCATTCTCCAACTGCAAGGGTCTACAGAAGTCACATCCCAATTCTCCAGAACATTGTAAGGATCATGTAAAGCCTTCTTAATTTCCGTCAAAGCAACAACTGCAAATAGTTATATCATAGTTTGCAATTTATAAGTGGCAGATGAAGAGGATTTGCATCCCCAATTTTAGTGATAAAAGGTAAAGAGAGAAAGGAAAATCTAGGAAAGAAGATTACCTTCATAGTTGATACCAGTAGGGGAAAGAGAAGCATAACAACTCCTCTCCATCAATGTTAAAACCAGCAGCCCCACATGCCAGAGTATAGACCACTTCCTCTCCATTCTTTACCACAACAGTCTTCTACAATTTAACTTCTCACAAAAGGGAACAAAGTTGCTTTATCACTTGTTCAACATTGCTTACAATAAAAGGGACACTCTCAGAATCAAATACCAATTTGCCAAAAAAGGATAGATGCTCTTTTCACTTCACAGCAACCACAAATCCTGCTCCTTCATTAATGCCAAACACCAAGATGCCAAAGCTGTTGTCATTACACAATTATGCAGATGCTGGAATTACAGAGTTTGAGCCAAATAGGCAGCCATCAATTATTTGAGGAATTTTCTCGAGAAAGAAAACAGACTAAGCTGGTAACTTTGAGATCTGATGATGTTGTAATAGGATCACTGATCCCAACAAATTCCATGTGGGAATTATGTTTAAGCTATGTTTCTCCTTCAGTGAAGCTCTCTACCATATCCATTCAACATCATCATCACTATCTCCCTCTATTATTATTCATTCTTAATATATACCACAAACATACAAACACAACACAAAAGGCCAAAACATAGGCAAAAAAACTCACAGATACAGAGATGTCAACAAAAAAAAAACAGAATTTATTTAATATGTGAAAAGAAACAAATAAGCAATTGGGTTTTGCAAATTTTACTTTTTATTCAGTGATTGGACTGAAGGGATGCGTTGGATTGATGAGAATTCAGAAAGAACAAGAGCATGTCTAAAAGGAAAAAGCAAAATTTTTGCAGTAGTAAAAAATATTTTGGCAGGTCACGTGCTTGACTTGTCCTAGTCTTTGTTGGCTTTTGGAGTTTTTCACGTCTTTTTGAACATCTTTAAATTATTTTGTTCTGTTAAAGTTTTTGCAGATATGGTCCACAATCCATATTGCTAGCTTGCGCCTCATTTTACTTTTGTTTATGTAAAAGTTTATTCTTCCCCTTACCGCTATTTCTATTTTTAAAAAAATTTAGAATTCAAGTTATATACCTTAATACTATTTTATAATTAGATCATTATAATTATAAGAAAAAAATATTGAAAAGTAATTGACAATCTAGCAAATATTAGTAATTAATCTACTATTACACGTTCTATATTTTAGTAAGGAAAAGTTTTACATTAGCAAAATAAATAACTTAAAGTTTTATGATTTAAGTTAATTATACGGACAATGAAACTATTACATTGTCAATGTAGTTTAAGATGTAATAATAGGTTAGTTACTATTTTAATGCTTTATCAATTAATGTTTATCGTCAAAGTTTAATTTTTCTATTTAACTCCATTTATGCATAGCTTTAAACCTCTCAATTTAATTAGTATTCCGTCCGTCCCATTTTATATGAGTTAGTTACTTTTGAAACTTATAGTTTAAAATAATCCATAGATGTTTGTGGCTATAGATCATTTCATTAACAATAAAATGAGCATTTTTATGTTGAATTAATACTAAATATAGAAATATGACATTTTTTTGGAACTAACTAAACAGGAAAGCGAACCAGATTTCTTTTTTTTTCAACCAAAGGACCCTAATGGGTCAGATTTTATTGGAAAATAATAGGATATTTACAAAGATCGATTAGCCCAAAAAGCAGACCCGATTCAAAAAGTGAGTCATGTAAATTGAGACAGAGAAAATATTTTAATCAGGTATTATTATAAAATTTCAATATCATTATTTACTTAGCAAACTTATTTTTATAAGAGCCATTATTAAATCAATCTTATGGCAATGCACAACAAGATGCATTTTTCAAGTACAAAGATCTTACCAGTGTTTTCAAAGGCGTTTTCGGGGAGAGTCTAGAGGCGGGGCATAGCAAAAATACTTCGGGCGTAAATAAAAGGTGTAGATCCATAGAGCGTAAGTCCTAGAATTTGTAGCGTAAGCCTTGGGTGTAAAAGCGTAAGTCCCGGGCGTAAAAACGTATGTCCTAGGCGTTTATTTTAATTTTTGTTATTTTAAAAGCATTTTTGTTATAAATCTATTTTTTATTATTCGTGTAATGGTATTTATACTTTATTTTATCATTTTTTTTCATATTGTAGTGATTTTTTCTGAATATATAAATAAAGAAAAACAACTTTTCTAGAAAATAATTACAATTTTTTTCTATATTATTGGTGATTTATTTAAATTTATTTGTAGAATTATTGAAAATTTTACTTTTGCTTATTTTTTTAGTAATAAAATTATAAATTTGAAGATACATGAGATATGCCCCGTAGATCCATGAGACTTACACCCCATTTTGGGGGGCTTACGCCTCGCCCCGTGCTACGTGAAACGCCTCGTCTCACGACCCACGCCTTTTAAAACACTGGTTCTTACAAATTAAGGATCTATAATGTTTCACTTAGGCCCGTTTAGACATACGATATGAAATCAAATTGAATTTTTATTGGGACATGTAATTTAGATTTTTGAAATTGTATTTTTTTTCCCCATAAACATAAAAACCCACAAGTTGTGAAAACTATCAGAATCTCTTCAATTCTTATATAATTTTAACCAATGAGCAAATCATAGTTCATAACCAATATATCGGACAGTCCTGAAGCGGCGGATTGATAAATCACATATCTCCATATTCCTTTTATAAGTAAATGATTAAACTTTCAAATATATATAATTTTGTAAAGATCCACTAGTCAATAATAGTAGTAACTAGTTATTCTTTAATATAATCATTTCACGTGGTACAGACCAATCTCTTCACTTTGAGCATAAGTCTTTTTTTTTTTCTTTTGCAAAATTTAATATGATACGTTTTTTTTTTTACAAAATAAACTTATGAATCAAGTTTTACAAATTAACAAAAATAATTAAAATCATCATGTTTTTTTGGAGAGTTTGAAATTCAAAATCATGATTTCAAATCATATATCTAACAATTTAAAATTATGACTTCATATTGCATGTCCAAACACAAGCTTAGTATTATTCCATATAAAAGGTAGGTAAGATGGTCTTTTTGTTTGTCAAGAAGCTCTATGATAACGAAACATAGCATATAAAACACAGCCAAATTTACATCTATTGTAACTAACTTACCACTATCTTTTTATTCCTCTATTATCAAATCTTGAAAATCAAAATAATTCGTGGAGTAGTGAGGCATGAGAAGGATTGTTCACTTATTATATTCTATCATTTAACTTTTTAACAAAATAAAAAATATGGTACTAGAATCTAACATCTTAACTGTTGATTTAATGAACCATATGAAATTATTATTTTTTCCTTCTAATCATTCGAAAGAAAAGAAAAGGATAGAAACTAATCAGTGGAGTGAGATGAATTTTGTTCTCATTTACCAGTAACCATTTATCTCCCGTTTGACCATAGATTCTGAAGTTAAAATTTGAAATTTTGAATTTTGAAAGTTGCAGTCGGACATATATTTTACTTGAGAAATTAAAGTTCATGAGTGGAAATGAAATTTCTCCCAACAAAAAACTTGAAAATATTTTGATGATAAATTTTTAAAATCTGATTTAAAATATATGATCAAATGATTACTTAGTTTTCTCAACTATAAACTCACAATCCGATTCCTCAAGTTTTTAATCCTTGAAATATAATGTTATTTCCGAAAAATAAATTAGATGTATCACTTTTGACCACTTTTTGTTTTTGGAGGGAGAGTTGAATGACCCTGTTTTTGTTTAAATTATTTTTAACTTGCTTAAAACCGATCTTTTCATTCATTTGATACCTATAAAAAAAGATGCTCAATTTTGTCTCTGTATATTTGAAAATTTTCAACTTTATCCTCTGTTATACCTTAATTTCATTCATATTTTAGTTACTAGTTTAGTGTATGTGCGTTGCTCGTGTATGCCACGTCAACATTATTAACTTGAAATATAAGTGTTTGAAAACCTTGAATATTGTTGTAAGTCTTTTTTTTGTTTTTTCATTTGATGTTTAGAACCTACAAGAGAGTCTGACTAGTTCGAATGTGATGAGTAGAGTCCATTTGCTTGTAGCATTCTCTATCAATGATTTTTTCATATCCAGCCTACACAATTCTAAGTAGATGA
Source organism: Capsicum rhomboideum (assembly GCA_031232105.1). NCBI lineage: Eukaryota > Viridiplantae > Streptophyta > Magnoliopsida > Solanales > Solanaceae > Capsicum > Capsicum rhomboideum. The sequence goes on from CP124715.1 coordinate 85,990,997, forward strand.
AATAATAATGATTTGTTACTTTCTTCATACAAAGTTCTAAAATTTTAAATCCTAGGGAAAAAAAAAAAAAAAAAAAAAAATAGACCAGCCAAAAGAAAATTTTAAGACTAGAAAACCTTAAACTTTTCCATGTCCTTGCAAAAAAATTTCAAGATTAGTTCTAATTGCCCCTTTAACATGTGATTATTAAACAACTTAAATTGTGCGCAAACAAATCTAAAATAGTAATTTATGGGAAGGTTGATAATATTGACAATAAATAATTAATCTATAGAATTACCTTAGAAGTAGAGAGGTTGTTTTAGACCCTCGGCTCAAGAAAAACAATCCAAAGCAATTATTTTAGTACATTTTACGGACTTCTAATTTAAGACGATAAGATTCAAAAGTATTTTCTACTTTCTTAAATTTTGTCTCTAAGTCAAAATCAAATAAATGAATGATCAGGAGAGGATCATATACCAATGTCATAGACAGTGATGTCAGGGGTCGTTTGGTTGGGAAGAACTTATCCCGGGATAAATTATTCCGGGATAAGTTATCCCGGGATAAGTTATCCCACCATGTAGGTGGGATAACTTATCCCATCACTAAGGAATAAAAGGTGGGATAAATAATCCCAAGGCAACCTAATACCCCCAACCAAACGTGGGATAAAATTATCCCAAATTTTATCCCGGGATTATTTATCCCAATACCCCCAACCAAACGACTCCTTAAGGAACTTCTTGTCCATTGTCCATTATAATGGTTATCTAGGTCACATATGGAATGCCTTAGTTTTGTGAACAAGCATCAGAATCTTGTCTTGATCAAAGTATTGATGTATCATTAACACGTGAATACAAAAGACTTAATCTCTTTGGTGGCAGTACAGTGTGAAATAGATAGTGAATAGTAGTACCTCAAGAGTTTGGAATTAAGGATTTCCTCAAACCTTTTACTTCGCCATCAAAATTTGCTTTGTAATGCTGGCTTCCATATAAAGAAATGAAAAATATGCAATTATTACTTGAAATAAATTTAACACTAACATGCAGGACTTCTACTATGTTTATGGAGTATTGATTACCAATATAAAAAATATTCTGGTTTGTGGAGCAGCATCAAGTATTGTCTAGGTATAGTGTCTAGCTTAACACAAACGTCAATAATTCTTGCTAGTTGTTGCCATGCACTTTTTCATATATGTGCCCTTCTCTTCTTTATTTTCACCTTCTTCTCCGAGATAAGTGCTCTTGGTCTTTAACACTCCTTGTAATTAATTAGTTTAATGAATAAAGAATTGCTATAAGTTAATAAAATTGTAATTGATTATAAAGTCTTAAATGTTAGGACTTTTAATATAGTCCAAATAAAGAAAAATTTAAGATCATTTTTTGAAGAAAAAAAATTACAGGGCATAGCAAACATAGCCCCTAATTAACCTACTCAGCCAAACTTTCAATTAATTGTCGTTCATAGTCTCTCTTCTTAATTAAATACAATCTATAACCTCTCTTCTCAATTAAATACAATCCATAACCTCTCTTCTCTTATCCCTCTATCGCCACTCTCCTCCCTCTCTCCCAATCTCGCTTTGAAAATTTCATAGCATTAGACGATTACAAATAGTAAAGACTTCAAAATCTAAATAGACTCTTGAATGCACAGGTTGTTTTCCTATTATTCTCTTTTAATGATTTTTGTTTTACTAATTTACTATAATCGAATAATTAATTGGTTATAATCATATAAAGAAGAACAAAGATTTCTAAATCATACAGAAATTCTTAGTTCACGAATATCGCCTATTTTGATTTTTCTGGTGTTATTTTCTTTTATAATTTTTATATAATTCAAATAAGAAAGGATTTAATACGCAAAAATTAGTTGATCTCAAATTTTTAAATTAGAAAACTTATAAAAAGATAAAGAAAGAAGAAAAGAGATGAAATGATATAACCTTTGATTTTTCGGCACATAGCAATTGACTACCATCTGATCCACTTCCGACAACATTGCATGTTTCTTTCTAATTTTTTTATCAAAAATTTTCAACTAAAAATAAAAAACATAAAATTCGTATAAGTATTGATATTGAGCAACACTACTGTCAAACTAATAGATAGCATACAAGTTAGAAAATCACACAAATCACATGATCAAATTGATGCTTTTAATATCAAGGCCGAGAATCAAACAAGGTTAAAATCACATAAAGACTACTCCTCAATAGATAAAAGCTTAACTCTATCCCTCAAAAGCTCTTCTATTTCTTTCTTCATACCATCCACATCAACACGAGTGGAACCACGTTCCACACCCTACATCTTCTCATCCAATACTAACAATTATAAAGCATGAATGATAAACATATGGACAAAATTTTGAAAAAAAATATATGATAAAGTGAAAGTTGCAACAAACATAAGGAAAAGTAGTGCAGGTTACAATTTCTCAATTTTCACCTCTGTTTTCTTATAGAGAGTGGTTCCACATTTCCACTCAATACATGGGGGCTAATTTCCTACTTGAAGTTGTCTTACAATCTTCTCCATAAGGAAAAAGTATCTCGCGAGGCAACAAGTTGATGAAGTTGATTCAGTATAAAAAGCTCTCTTTTTTGTGGATAGTTGAGAAGAATTTCTATGATCAGCTATTGAATTTTTGATACTACTGCCTACAGATTTATTTAGAAAACAGAACTAAACTTTAAGAGATTTATTAAAAGCCTATTTTTCTTCTCCAAAAGAAAAAAAACAGAAAACTATAACAAACCTATACAAAGAAAGCACTAAAATTGTAATAAGAACCCTTATAATCACTGTTAATTAGATTAAACCCATAACTCATAAGTAAACTCAATAAGAAATAGTTACCGGTGCCTCGATTGTAAGAATTTCTGCAAGTTCAACATTGTACTTGTCCGTCATATATAGGCTTACACCTACTCTTCTTCAATATAAAATTCTGTAATTATAAACAACAACGTTGAAAAGAAAATGACTTTAATCAAAACCAAATTAGAAGAAGCATAACTTTCTGGTAAAGTTTGATCCAATGACTACTTCATTCGGCGACAATATGCGTGTTTCGTCTAATTTTTTGATGAGAAATTTTCAACTGAAAACACACACGAGAAATTATCAAAAGGAAGAATCTATTGTCAATTGTTGATCATGTATAACTCATATGTAATCTTTAAAGCTATTAACTAAAAGAAATAAAAAAGAAAATAAAGAAATACATAAATGCTAATGATAATCAATGCAAGAACATAGCTGCAATCAAAACCAAAATAAGAATAAGAACAACAGTAAAAGTAGAAGAAGCGTAAGAGTAGAAGTTGAAAAAACGTTACTTTTTGGTAAAATTTTATCCAAAATATTACTTAAATAGAATTGTAGAAAATATTTTTTATATAAGGTAAGGTTCTAAATGATTTAGAAGTGGTAAATATAATTATTTTTTACCTAAATAAAAAAAACAAAGTCCTAAACAATGTACAATTTGTTTTAAAACTAAGTTAAAAGAGACAATATGAAAGAAGAAAGTAGACAAGAAATGAGAGCTCAAGAGAAGAGAGTTTTTTATTCTTCCAATTGTTCAAGTGTGTCCAATACAAATCTTTATGCCTCTATTTATATTATTACATAGAAGCATATAAAAGGTTATCATAAATATGACATTAACCATGAAGATTATGGGGGAGGTTAAAGGGTGTAAGAGTTACATCCATAATGGTGAGAGTAGTGGATGATTAACTATATATTATGGAGAAGAGTAGTAGACATCCATATTAACTAATATAATATTTTATAACACTCCCCCTTGGATGTCCATAGATAATGTGCCTCGTTAAAACCTTACTAGGAAAAACCCTGTGGGAAAAAAATTCTAGTGAAGGAAAAAGAGTACACATATCTTTTAATACGCATTATTTGTTGCCTCATTAAAAACCTTGCCAGGAAAACCCGTGGGGACAAAACCTCGGCCAAGGAAAAAAGAGTACAACACGTATTATACTCCCCCTGATTAAAACATCACTTAATCCTTGTAACGATGTCTTCCAATCTTGTTTAGCTTTTCGAATGTTGATATTGACAGTGTCTTTGTGGTCAAATCACATTCATGAAGTTGTTGCATTCTTGAACTCATTCAACTTGTTTGTAGCAACAACCAAATTGCGGATACTTTCATTTGCAAGATTATAGAATGGACCGTCTTGTCGAATAACATGATATGACAATGTTCCCATGTGCAAACAAATTACTTTCTTGAGATCAAACTTCATATAAATCAAATAATTTTCCTGCACTTTCATAATCAACAATCCCTTGACAATATTGGTTAGAAATAATAAATTCAATCAATATTTGATTTCATTCAAATCCACATAAAAGTGAAGTCTTTCCTGCATATTAACAAAAAAAAAATATTTTCTCATGTATAGAAATAACAGGATACATAAGTGCATCAATTGCACTAACCATTTTCATGAGATCAAAATTGATCTTTCTTTATGTTGAGTGATCTCGCAACCATTAGGGTATTCAATGGATCAAATCACTTTAAAACCTTTTAAATTCTTCAAGGATTTTCATATAGCATTTTCTGTCTAGCTAGACATGACAATCATTCATTATACGCATTCAAGTTTTTCATACATTGCCAGATTTAAAGAAACCTTATTGCATCCACCACAAGAGAGCACATCTCCAAATAATAATGCCAGGACTTTTGCGAATAATCTTTGTGTTTCGAGGCACAATACGTACTATATATCTTAAGATTTTACATTTCGCACAATAATCCATTTGTACCCCACTGACATTATACCTTAGTCTATAGACTAAGTCCATACCATCACTTTTCAAGTGAAATAAAATATACTTGAATTGCGTATTTTTCCTCACCAATCATTTATCTGTCCATACTATTTGACAGATTCGAATTCAAGATCCTCGTCACCTTTTATAATGTTGAGCTTTACATTATACCAAAAATATCGTCGACGGTTATTTGATATCAGTTCCGTTATAACATAACTTATCGAGATCTCTTCATTTTTCATCATTTTCAGGTACATGAACCTTTGTCAAGTTTTATGAAGAGTTATATCATGGTGATCTTTTAAAGCACTTGCCTCATTATCAAGACCATCTTGATCATTTGCTCCTCTCCTTCTTTAAGGAGTTTTACATTTGGAACCAATTGGTCTATCACGTTTTAAATGTGCCATAGACTCTGTCCTTCAAGGACTTTTTATTAGAGCATTTACAGCTGAATTATTACATAGGATCAGTCTGGCAATGAACTTGCAACATTTTGCAAATCATGAATTATCTCTTGAACTTTAGGTTCACTTTTTTTTTTTTTTTTACGAGGATCTAGATAATTCATTCCATGCATTTCAGCTTTTAATCATATCTCCCCCTAATGTTAGAAAATCTAACATTCACCCCAACCTTATTTTGGGGATCCATCTTTGTGCATGGTGGATGTTACACATTCAAATTTTTTAGATGAATTTATTTGGTTCATGATCCTGAACCAACAATATAGGGGAACCTTGTTAGCTTGATGCATACAAATGTTGCTACATTTAAATAAACTCGTCTCACACCAAACTTTCTTTTTGGCAGATTTGTTCTCATAACCAATGGTTCAACTATAATTGGAGGCACACACTTTCTGCTAAACCAATCAACATTATCAACTTTTATAGTTTGGAACCATGCTCTTAATTTAACAATTTGAGCAAACAACCTTGCAAAAATCAAACAACCTTCCAAAAATCAAAGTGCAAGTTGATAACAAAGAGCATGTGACCAACCATAGATGCATCTTATTTCATAGTAAACGGTCCACATGGCAGGTGAACGGACCCATATTCACCTTGTTATATGTTCCAAAAATATAGGGATATAACCCCAACCTTAGCCGATATAATCTTTTATCGTGAGAACAAGCAACATAGGAAAATTCTTGAAGAATCTTTTATTTCTTCAATATATAATCACATGAATTCTCAATTATTTTGCATCACATTTGAACCGGGATGGTCAACCGATCACGCCAACTTATATATTTTCTGTAAACTTTAAGTTTACTATCACATGTGATTCCATCACCATGCCCATATTTATATCAACAAATAGGAGGAAAACGGGTAACCTTTCATATTTATAACCCGTTTCAATTGTAGTAATATGAAGAATATAAAAATCATTCCATAATTTATAGTCTCAAAAAAACAATAATTTTTTTTAATTCCTTTGAAACTTGAAAAGTTTCTTTTGGAGACTTACTACAATCTCAATATCATGAATAATTTCATTCCTCCATGTAGTAACACATTAGCTTTTTCGAAGCTATCAAATACTTGTGTACTACCTCATATTTCAAAACACCATTTGTATGGCGGTCATCTCCTTTTAGGGAGAAAATTATTGTCATTATGGTCAAAATCATTATATGCAAGACCTCTTTCTTGCTTTACTTTTGCCTTTAATAATTTATTTTTATAACATTCGGCAAAGTCCTTTTGGCATACCATATTTACACGATCAATGACAAATTCATTCGACCACACCTTAATATCCATTTGGTCATGGCCAAAACTTTTATAGGCAAGAATCATTCTTACTTTTACCCTTTGGTAGATCATGATAAAACATACTGCAACATCAATGACCTTTTTATACTAAATTAAAATTCTTTATTTCTCTCAAACCTCCGGTAGAGGTGAGTTTTTGGTATTTATCAACCATACATAAGCACATTCTTATTCAAGCCTTTAACATATAAACACATTAATTTTCAAGAATGGCCAAGCATTTTACAATGCTTACTACAAGTCACATTCTCTTAAAGGAATAGACTAATAATTGTACATACTTCATAAATTTTATTATATTCTCAATATCATGTCTTGATATTTATCATATTTACATGATCCACCTCAACATCACTTTGAAAGATTAAGTGTACCACCACTTTGTATTCTTCTGATGGAGGAATTTTAATATTTATCAAATTAGGTCACATGACAAGCGCGCCCAATAAATACCTTTTATACCAAATTGATGGTAAAATTACATTCATCTTTTGAAGGGCCATTTTGAGAATCATAATGTTCTTCATTTTTACCATAATAATGACTATTATAATTTTGTTCCTCTACGCCCACATAATTTAACCACTCGTCTTCTTTCATACTTATATGCACTGCTACCACATTCATAACAAGGAATGGAGCAAATTAATGTGGCGGATTTCATGACTTTTCATCAAAAGTTCATTATTTGCCTCGGTCATCATCATCAATATATTGTTTTGGGACTTGAACTCAAACTTCTTACCTATAAAAAAATGTGTTAGGCCATAATATGATGGGACTTGAACCCAAACATCTTATCGTTATGGTGCATCGGGACTTTAACCCGATGTCTTACCCTCTTGGTGTGATGTGACTTGAATCCACCGTCTTACCTTAAACCAGTGGCATAATTTACCAAATTGCACCATGAAATTCAATACGTTGTTCAAGATAAACCATCCATCAACAAAAACACATTTAAGATTTTATAAACACATCACCTTCAATTGAACAACAATCAGATACAATTTCGTGTGATATAAAAACCAGTTCATAAAATTTCTACCCAAAACTTATAGAGAACTTTTCAATTATTTATAACTCCTTTTATATAGGGAACATAGGAAGATAACTTTCAATAAAAAAACAACAGAACCAGTAAGTTAGACAAGTACATGTGCAATGGCATATATAGCATACTAACTGCCATCATATATAACAGTGAAACAAATAGCAACTTTAAAATTATATTTTTTACTTTATCCAATTAAATTGAATCTCTCGTTTCCAGTTCATGCCAAGATAAGTAGTATTAGTAATATAATATACCTTAAAATATTTCACAAGAATTTTTGTAGCACTGGGTACCTGACAATGTAAAATGCAAGAATATTATTATTACCTTGGCAAAGCTCTCGTGAAAGGCTTAAATGATTTGAGCTTCGTGCTGATAACGTGTTTTAAAACTAAGTTAAAAGAGACAATATGAAAGAAGAAAGTAGACAAGAAATGAGAGCTCAAGAGAAGAGAGTTTTTTATTCTTCCAATTGTTCAAGTGTGTCCAATACAAATCTTTATGCCTCTATTTATATTATTACATAGAAGCATATAAAAGGTTATCATAAACATGACATTAACCATGAAGATTATGGGGGAGGTTAAAGGGTGTAAGAGTTACATCCATAATGGTGAGAGTAGTGGATGATTAACTATATATTATGGAGAAGAGTAATGGACATCCATATTAACTAATATAATATTTTATAACACAATTTGACTTCTTTTATAAAAGTCTAATTGATTTAGAAGTGGTAAATATCACTAATTGATTTAGAAGTGGTAAATATCATTATTTCTTACCTAAATTTATAAAAAATAAAGTCCTAAATAATGTATAATTTGACTTCTTTTATAAAAGTATTTAGCTCCTTTAATCGGAGTTTTTTTTTATTTTAAAAATTCTACATAAATAACATTATTTGGTAAACTTAAATCAACTTTGGATTAAAAAAAACAATCTTTAAAAAAATAAATCTTTTTACATAGTAAAAGTACTACACTATACCTATATTTGACAACTTTTCCTTTATCATATTTGACTATTTGAGTTGGTTTTAAAGTCCTTAATTAAACTTAGAAATCCAATTTAAAGTTGAAAAGGAAATATTAAGCCGAATATTTTTTCATATATTTATTAATTGGAGGAAAAGGGTGAAAAGAAGCTTTTGTCTAAAGAAGAAGCTTTTAATGAAGGACAAAAAATTTAAATCATTTTTCTAAGACAATGTACAATTTGACTTTTTTTTATAAAAGTTTAATTGATTTAGAAGTGGTAAATATAATTATTTCTTACCTAAATAAAAAAACAAAGTCCTAAACAATGTACAAATTGACTTCTTTTATAAAAGTATTTAGCTCCTTTAATCGGAATATTTTTTTATTTTAAAAATTCTACGTAAATAACATTATTTGGTAAACTTAAATCAACTTTGGTTTTAAAAAAAACAATCTTTAAAAAAAGAAATCTTTTTACATAATAAAAGTACTACACGTACTATACCTATATTTGAGTTGTTTTTAAAGTCCTTAATTAAACTTAGAAATCCAATATAAAGTTGAAAAGGAAATATTAAGCCGAATATTGTTTCTTAAGAATATTTATTCATATATTTATTAATTGGAAGAAAAGGGTGAAAAGACGCTTTTGTCTAAAGAAGAAACTTTTCGTGAAGGGCAAAAAGTTTGAATTACATTGTCTTCACACTTTTAATATAGTATAAATAGATATAGATTTATCTATATCTATACTATATTAAAAGTGTGAAGGACCTTAGAAATATTGTTTGAACTTTTTGCCCTTCATTAAAAGACTTCGCTTTAGACAATATTGTCTTTTCACTTTTTATGTCAAATTATTAACTACTTATATTTATTTAAAATTAAGAAATACTGAAATATATGGTAAGTTTTAAAAAGTTAGAGTCCTAAATTATATAGTAAAAGGAGGAGGAATTATATAATTATTAGGAAAATTCGTTCTAATAAGTACTAATTTTCTTAAAAGTCCTCTTTTGTCAACACGAGCATATGTAATTTGATTTAATAAATACAATTTAATAAGTTATGTAATTCCTATTAGTTGGTTCTACAAGTCAATATATCTAATTTTTCGTGCTTGAGTTTTAAAAACTAAACACTTTGTAGTCATAATTTTGGTTTCGTCTTATGTCTGGGACATATAATAAATCAAAAATATGTTTATTTATTCGAAGTTATCATATTTAAAAAATTATATAACTTCAAGCTATTAATCTTTTAAAGAAAGTTTAAATATGTATAATATTTAAAATTTATTATTACGAGATTGATTTTGCACCAAGTATTTTCGGTCAAACGTGCAATGCACGTTCACATAGACTAGTAATATTCTAAAAGTGGGAAGCCACTTAGTTAAAAGTTAGATTATGATAATACCCTTCAAATATTGATTGACTTAATTACCCCTAATCCTAAACCAAACCTCTATATATTGCATTAACTACAACCTCTAAATTCTAATACCCCCTCCCCCTCCCCCCCAATTACCTGGCTGCTTTAAACATAATACGTTGAAAATCAACCCCCCAAGTTGTAATTACAAACGTGCCAAGAAAATGCAGATATATATTTTAATACCCATTAATTGATTGCATTAACACCTATAAATAACCTCCCAAATACTACCGAAAACTCCTATATATTAATTGCATTAACACTTACAAATAACCTTCCAAATTCAACCATCGTTCAAAAGAATACATATAATGATATGTAATTTAATAAGTAATAGTGAGTAGTGGTTAAAAAAAAATCATAATAATTGGTAAATTATTGTTACAAAAATCAATCCTATGAAAAGTTACAACTATTATGGCTTCAGTTTTAACCATCGTTCAAAGAATTCATATAATGATATGCAATTTAATAAGAAATAGTGAGTAGTGGTTGATTAAAATCATTATAATTGGTAAATTGTTGTTACAAAAATCAATGCCTATGAAAAGTTACAAGTATTTTGGCTTCAGTTTTAGCCCTTTTTAATCCTATGGTTTCCTCTCATCTATCAAAGGCCACTAATGCTGAAATTTATATTACATTTTGTTCATTAACCTCTAATATCAATAGACCACAAGTATATGCTTAACCCACACTATTGGCTGGATCAACTCAGCAAATATGTAACAATTTACCAAATGTTTGTACTTTGATTTTATTACTTCATTTTTTCCCTGCAAGTAGGTGAGTACTATAGTGAGCTACTGTTCAACTTAACTGTACCGAAGGTCCGAAGCAGTGGCTCGCGAGCAGTTGATGTTGTTCCACCTGCTGTTCCTGCTCATTCTTCATCCTACTTGTATTGGTTGAGATGGTTTTGCCTTTAGCAGGCATTAGTTTCTACCTTAGTTTCCCCATTTTGTAGTATAGGCAATATAGTAGTGTTTCTGCTGATGTCTCTTGAGATGTATATACTCTCTGAAATATTTGTGTTTCATTAGCTGCTAAAATTCTTTGGTCTATGTTCCAGGCTTAGCGTAGTAATGTGTAGAATTTTACCTGGAAACTTTCATTTGCTTGTAAAGATAAATAACCGATTGTTTTTCCTTTGCTTTCTCCTCCATTTCCTTTACCTCCCTTTAAACAAACATTATTCTCTAATAGTTCTTTGCTTTTTCTATTTTCCCGCACTCAGGTTCTTTTTCCAAAGCATCAAATAGACAACTTTGTAATTTCTCTATTTATCATTGTATAGGAAAGTTTAGCATATATATTAGAATCCTAACAAGTAATATATATTTTAGTGTTAGCATTCATTTATTTTTATTGTATTTTTAGTAGTAGAGAGATTGATATGTCTTTTGTTTTCTCTATAATGATGAGGTATCTGTTATTTTTCGAAGGTTTAATATTGTACTTGGTAATTATCAGTATTTCTATTGCAGTAAGAGTGAAATCTTTTAGCAAAAATTTAAAAAGAGAGTAGGGATCTACAAACAATATGCCATAAACATAATTAAGAAAAAAAATAATCTTTTCAATAATAATTTAATCAATTAAATAAATTTTAAAGAAAATAATTTATATCTTCTTGATTACGTAAATGTACACTTATTTTGGATCAAAATAAAATAAAAAAAGTTAAAAAGACATTTATTATGGACATGAGAGATAATTACTTCCAACACATAGTCCAATTTGAGAAAAATGTTTTTGATAGCTAACATAGTATCTTGAGTCTCAACTGTAAAAGTGAAATTCGAGGTCAATCTCCTAATATTTTAATTGAAAAAATTGAACTTCAGATACTGTTTTCAATTGCTCTTGATTGAAGAAAGGCAAATTTGATCATTTTCTTCAAAATTAATCACATTACACATACATTGTACTTATTTAACTAAGTTTAGTCGTTCAATTCTACAAGTCAGACATTACATCATCATTTTACATTCAACAATCGATCGAGTTCGATGGATTAGACTCACCATTCATATAAGTTTGAGTTTTTATTTTTTAAAACCATTACATTTTAATACTATATATTCCCTTCGTTTCAATATAAAAGTTTGAATTGATTAACACGGAATACACGTGTAACACACGTGTCCAAATACTAGTAGATATAAATATAGATATAGATTAACAAATCATCTTGTATTCATCCGTGTGAAAAAATGATCTTCACATGTCAAAATACTTTTTTTAGAAAAAGATCAATATTCATCCCTCTACTTTTGATAATAGTGTAAATTATCCCGTCCCTTTAGGGATAGAGTATTATCGAGACTTTTTCCTATCAATAGTCAATATGAATAAGATTTATGGATGGAAAAATTACTTTATTTTGACCATTTTCAGTACAAAATAAAACCCCTCTCGGATGAATTATGATGTTAAATTTCTTCAATTCACAGTCGATACTTCTCATTTTCATTATCCATATTAAGCCGAATTAAGAAATAAAATACCAAGAACTCTCAATGTATGTCATGAAATCACGAAATGTACTAGTGAGCAATCACAATTGAAAAACTGAAGGACAATTAGAGTTGATAGACTGATAGTCCTTGGAGAAAAGAACTAATAGTCATTACCTGGTAGTCGTGAACCTTTTTTCCCTTTTAAATTGCACTAGTAAATTACTAATAAAAGGAAAATAAACACTTGTCTAAAGATAATTGTAAACGTGGAATTAACCAACAATTATTCTTATAGTCTGCAGATATATAGAAAATGGAATATTTGGACTTCAATGCAACTCATATAGAAGCAGCACTTAAGATTTTAACAAACTAATGGGGCCCTCGCCAGTAGGTTAATACTCTTAGCAAAATTATCCGTGTTCACTTGATTTATTCTTTCATTGGAGGGGTGACACATAGAATCTCTACTAAAATGCGCAGATAGCTGGCGCAAACGTATTCAACATGCCTACTTGACTACATCCTTTCCTCTTAGATCGTCTCCAATCATACTTTATTTTTTATCCTCTAAATATAAATATTCGCTATTATTTGGAGAACACCAACTCCAATTTAGAATTTTATTTTACACTTTAAAAAAGAATCTTCTTCTCTCTCTTCAATATGATATTATTATTTTTATTTCATTTATATTTTCTTTTATTTCATAACTTAAATCTTTTATATATATATATATATATATAAAATCACCCTGTAAAATTCATATTCTTTTTAAGTTTTTCATGTAATACAATTTAATTACTCATTTTATACGTGCACTTTTAATTTTTGTGATGGTCATATTTATTGTACAACTATAAATTATAATAGAACTAACTTATATCTTAAAAAAAAATTATATGGAAATTAATTTAATAAAATTTAAAAGTAGTATAATAAAAATATTACATTAGAAAATAATTACAAATATTAAGGACTTAATTAATTATCAAATATAATTTATAATATGTTAAATTATAAATATTATATAATATAAATATTAATATTATAATCAAAAAGTAAAATAGAGGGGATGGATAGCAACTCTCTATATTTGGAGAGTTACTATTCATCGCCTCCAAATATAGAGTTTAGAGTGGGATTTGAACGGGTGATTGGAGTTGCACCCTCTATTTTTCTCCTCCAAATTTGGAGTTTACGGGGGAAAATAGAGGATGATTGGAGATGACCTTAGCACTATACTAGATATTGGTGTCCGTGCCAACACGGACCCAATTTATATTACTTTTTTTATCCTAATTTATGTGGCACAGATGAAATTTGAAAAGTCAATCAATTTTTTGTATGATTTTTAAATATTTTAAGTTATTAATTATTAATTTATAGTACTTTTACATAATTTTCAAATACTATATGTTACTCTTTTTGTTTTAATTTATGTGGCACTGATGAAATATTTGAGAAAGTCAATCAAATTTGTTATATAGTTTTAGATATTTTAAATTATTAATATTATGATTTATACGATTTTCTACGTAATTTTCAAGTAATATATGTTACTCCCTCTATCCCAATTTATATGACATTGATGGAATTTGAAAAGTTAAACAAATTTTTTATACATCTTTCAAATATTTTAATTTGTTAATTTTTGTGATTTATATTACTTTTCACAAAATTTTTAAATAATCTATCCCAATTTATGTTACACTAATAGAGTTTCAAGTCAACCAAATTTTTTATGTGCCTCCATGTAATTTAAATTGTTAATTATTGTAATTTATAATGTTTTTATGCAATATTCAAATACATGATAGATTAAAAATAAAAATAAAATAATTAAATTAAAACATGAAATATTAAATTACAAAAATACTCTCGACCAGAAGCAGGCATGACAACCGCCAACTGCCTGCTTCAGCTGCTTGCTCACTCACACTTATTAATAGTAGTAATAATTTTCTCAATACTAGAGATTTTACAATTATGATAAATCAATCAACATGAGATAAACAATTAAATTTGAAGGAATGGAATAGTAATGTTTCTAATTATTATATTTTTATTGAAATTTGATTTAGTTATTGCAGTAACTTTTAGCCTAATAAGTTGTTTAGATTAAAGATGAGTTTGAAAACTTTCAAAATTGGTCAGTGAAAATGAAATCTCATTTTTTTGGTAATGAACTGTGAAATATTACCATAACCAATAAAAGAATAACACACCTACAGAGCACACAATTAATCCAGCCCCCTCTAATCAGTTGTTGGTCAATTGTTCCTCAGAAAAAAACAAAACTATACAAGGCAACCTATCTATCCTGTTATCCTTTGAATTAACTGTCTACAACTATAAACTCTTTTTGTACACTTCTGGTTCCTTAGCCTCTCCTGAACTTCCTTTTTAATTAGTTGCGTAACACTTGCAGCTTGAAACAACAAATTCTGAAATTGCTTCCAGTTCCTTGCCTTTCATATATGATATATCAATGCTCCCCATTTAGAACCTAACATCTCCTTATGAAGGTGTTTCCATCTCATCTTCCTAATCCATATCAATGTTTGTTTTACTGTGAGGTATCTAAAAGCAATACCTGACCAACTATGTAAAGTTTGTTGCACTTCTTTAGTCCATGCACATTCAACAAACAAGTCCATTTGTGTCTCCACCTTATCCTCTGTACAAGGATTCCATTTATCATTTCTATATAGCATATTGAGTTTATCAAGTCTGGCCTCTGTGAGGAGTCTATCCTATATCCTGATATGCAAGCCAAACTATAAACATGTGTCTATGCATCATAAGTGAGTTCCACACCAAGCTGGCTTCCTTCATTCCTTCCTGCCTCCCTTGCAAAGCTTCATAACTCTTTTTGACTGAATATTCACTATTTTCTGTCAACAGATACACACCATTATTGTACCAGTGTGTCATACTACCTTTGAGTTTATTTAACTTCCTCCAATATCAGCTACAATCAACTGGCACTGTATGATTCCAAAAATCAACATTCTCATCCTTCATATAGATCCCATGGACCCATTTCACCTATAACAAGTCCTTTTTTCCTGCTAGCTACCAAATAAGTTTGCCTACAGATGCAATGTTCCATCATTTATTGTTTTTGATGCTCAAACCTCCATTTCTTTTGGGTGTACACACTGTATCCCATGAAACTAAGGCAATCTTCTTCTTGTTAGTAGTGCATCCCCATAAGAAATCCCTACACAACTGATCCACCTTCTTCATAATACTTTAAGGCAAAATGAAAACTGCACTAAAAAAATTATAAATTTAAAACAAGACAAACATGATAATTTGCAAATTGCCTGCAAAAGAGAGTATCTTTGAATAACAAGAAGTTACTCTACTAGTGATCTTCTCAACAAGTGTATGACAATCCACCTTACTCCATTTCTTGGAGGACAAAGGCAATCCTAGATATCTAATAGGCAGTGTTCCACTAGAAAAATCAGTAAGGTCCAGTAACCTTGTCTCAGTAGCAGCTTCAACCCCTACACAAAAAAGCTAGAC
This sequence comes from Capsicum rhomboideum, assembly GCA_031232105.1. Taxonomy (NCBI): domain Eukaryota; kingdom Viridiplantae; phylum Streptophyta; class Magnoliopsida; order Solanales; family Solanaceae; genus Capsicum; species Capsicum rhomboideum. Next base: position 86,007,071 of record CP124715.1, read on the forward strand.
TTATCTGTATTTGCCACCAAGCCTGTCACCTCACTAAAATAATTTAACACCTCCATTACTCTTGTGATAGATTTCTCTTGAGCTTTTCAAAATATTATCAAGTCATCTGTAAAGATCAAGTGAGTGAGCTGAGTAGTCTTGCACATGGGATGGAATCTAAAGTCTGGTAGTTCACTCATTTTCTGTAGGCTTCTTGAGAGGTATTCCATGACTAATACAAATAATAATGGAGACATGGGGTCATCTTGTCTCAACCCTCTCTTTCCCTCAAAGTATCCATAAGCTTCCTCATTTACCTTGACTAAGAATCTAGTTGAGGTAACACAGGTCATCACAAGTTCAATGAAAGATTCTGGGAATTCATAACCATGCAAGACCTTAGATAAAATACCAACTGATCATATCATAATTCTTCTTAAGATCAATCTTCATCAAATATCTAGGTGTTGTTTTCCTCGTATAATGTATAAATAGATCATGGCCTATTAAGACATTATGCACTATTGATCTCCCCTCCACAAATGCTAATCATCTACTAGCCATGACACTGTGATCTTAGGCGTATTTATACACATAAGTGTCATTATCTATGCGCGTTTAGCTTAGTTTTGAGGATAATTTGATGTGCTTAATGAAATATAAAGTGTTCTTTGAGTATTTGTGTGCTAAGTTACATGTTTAGAGTGTTTGAGGTGCATTTGAAATAAGTCAAGAGTCAAAATGATCAAATAGAGTTTAGACGACAAAACTAGTTAGGCTAGCCTAAGCTATGCTTGTTCTATTGTACTTTTGATGAGCTTTATTGTGTTGTGTGGCCTAATGTTTGTTATGAGATATTGTAGGAGACCATTGAAGCAGTTATGAAAGTTAAATGAAGCAGTGACACAAGCCACAAGGAGTGGGGAAACAAGGAACAAGTAGATGAGAAGAAGAGAACAAAGATTGGACGAAACCTCACCTTGTGGATGGGGCCATACGCTGTACCCCCTAGGGAGAGGGTCTACTATTTTGGCCATGCTATGGACCTTCATCACATTCCCTTGTTCATGCTATAGGCCATGTAATGCAACCCCCCCGCCCCTATAAAAAATAGGATTAGAACTTGGTTTTCTTCTTGGTTTAAGTTGAGGGCAAATGGGTAAATGCATATATTTTGTATGGGGCAGCCTATGGATGAACTAGAGGACTATATAAAGAGAACTTAGCCATAATTACAAGACATCTTGGGAATAAAACAATATTAGAGAGAGGAGAAAGCATCAAAGGCTCTACACTAGGGTTTTTCGTTCTTTAACTTTTCTTTCTTGTAGTTTTACTTTATGAATTCATTAATGGTGATTCTTTTGTAAACCTATGAGTGGATAAGCACCCTATTTCTAGGGTTGAGGCTACAACATGATTGCTTAATTATGGTTTTACAGTTTGGTTTATATGTTTATTATGTCATGTGATTATTCTTGCTTTCTTGCTTTACTATTCTAAAGAGTCATGAACTTTAAGATAAATTCAAGTCTCAAAACGAATTGACCGTAGGAGTGGAGGGACGGAAAGAAGAACGTAGGGAGTGTGGATCTTATCTTTACTTTTTTAAAGAAGGATTTGCGGTTAGGATAGAGATATACCTAAACACCCCACTTGGTTAATAAAACGGAAAGATAACTTAGTGCATCCGAATTAGAGACTCACATACCCACTCAACAATATAGTTGTGAGACTAATTTGGGTAGACGACTTAGAGGGTGACCATCCCCGAGCTATACTATCAACCTCGTAGATCAATAATCATGATAAACATAAACACTAGCTAGAAACCATAGTTATACATGAATGTGCAGTAAATGTCTGAACCCTGGACCTCTCCATATATTATTTACAATTCTAATTTCATATCATTGTTATTTCTATCAGTTAGTTTAAAAAAATAAAACTCAAACTCTTTTGGTTACAAATCACACTTGTTTAACTTTGATAGTAATACTTAAGTTGGATCGTATGCTAAACACCAAGTCTCTGTGGGTTTGACATCCGGCTCGTAAGAGCCACTATATTACTTGTACGACCGCGTACACTTGTGTGTGTGTTTGGATGCTGTTGACACCCAATTTTGGCTCTCCTTTTTCCTAAAATTAATTTCTCGATGATTATGAGTCCTAAATATTTGTTTTCCTTTTTTTTTTTTAACATTAATTTCAATAAAATTAACACCAATAACAATTTTTCAAAAATAATATCTTCTTCTTATAATTATTATTCTTCTATCAAATTACTTATATTGTATGTTGTAAAATTACCCGCAAAAATGAATTAATGATAATAATATATCTTAATTCATTATTTTCACTATTCTTTTTTTTTTCCTCTGAAAATATATATATATATATATATATATATATATATATATATATAAATATATGCTAACGTATTAACTTTTATTTCAAAGACTCTAAATAATCCCGCTATACTATTATATTTTTTTGCAAATTTACTTTATTTTACTTTTTATTTACTTTTGGACTATATCTATACGTATTTAAAATCGCGCACATGTGTATATGCATTTAGATGTGTGAAAATGTATATGTATATATGTACACTGTAGTTGAAATTAACTAGGACGAAACAAGCATCATTTAATTAACTAAGCGAAAAATAACAATTGGAAAAAATCAGATTTCCTAAATTAATTTATCTACACTTTTGGGCCAATCCTTTGCCTAAAACTACCCAGCCCAACCCAACTTAAAGACCTAACCCGACCCAAATCCCTTTTAATTAACCAAATCAGCCCCTAATCCCCCTCCTCCCCTCACTTCTCCATCGTCAAATTGCAACCAGAAAAAGAAACTTGAACATTGCTCCTTCCTCTCTCCTCTCTCAACACCGGCGGCCCACAGACCACCGAAAAATGGCAATTTACGGTGGTCTTTCCCCTTTCCCTTTATTTTTTCACCTGCATCCATCAATCCAAGCGCCCCCATCACCTTTACATCTCCTCTGTCACCTTTTTCTGAAGCGAATCAGACCTCGAAAACAAGCTCCTCCGCCGTTTTTTCTTCTTGGGAAGTAACGAAGTTGAAGAATTCATCGGATTTGGGCTCTTTATCCCTTTAATATCGATGGATCGGAGTATTCCACCTTTAAACCGTCACTTTTTCCCTTCAAATTGGCCTGGAAAAAAAAGTCACCCCATTTTTGGTTCTTTCAATTCAGCATCTTATCTCTGAAATTAGCTTCCCAAGAATTCAAAATAGCTTCCATGAAGAGCCGTTTGGAACACCCATCTCTCGGCTATAAAAGGGGGCGCCTTTGGCCTCCATTAGGGGGAGACATCAGAAAACAGAGAGAAAAACACGGAGATATCCGAATAGCTTCTTCAATTTCTCTATATCCTCTAATCAGGGTTCTTTTCTTGCTTTTTTCGAAAAATTCAAAATTTAAACCGAAGTCGAAATCGTTAGTTTGGAACTCGACACTCGACGGCCTCAATCGCTGCCTCGGAAGAGGTACGAATTTGCCTTTTCGTTTCACTTTCACTCTCTTCTTTCATCTTATTTTGGTTCGAAATATGTGATTTTATTCTAGTTCTAGGTTTCATTGTTGTTATTTTCGTCTCCTCTGCGGATAAAATGTAATTCTGATTTTGGTGAAGTTATTTTGGGTATGAGAAATACAAGTCTATAAATAGGTGAATACATGATTTTTTTTTGGCTTTGAATTTGGTTATGGTGGCGTTGTTATTCGTTATTTGCAAATTGGGTTCGAGTTCGACTTCGTCCTAATTTGGGTTCGACACTGTTGGGAGCAAAAGTTGTGAAAATCACCCTATTTACTTTACTTTATTCCCCTGTTCGAAATAGTTTTTTTTTAATATGTGTATATGCTATATTTAGTACATCTTAGTATTACTACTTATTTTTTCTTCCTCTCCGTTTTACTTCTTTTTCTTATAGCTAATGTATGATTCTGTATAAATATCAAAATATTGGCAGCCCTACCATTCGGGAACGTGAATGTTTAACACGGCCTTTTAGCCGTGTGATTTGTGAAACCAATTTGTGTCTGATTGTTTGTTTGGTTTACATTAGACTATATGTTTTATAAATATATGCGTCTTGTGATTAGCTCAAAAATAAGATTACATAAAGTTCATCGTTTTAAGCATGGTTAACCACATGTTCTTGTTTGTCAAAAACTTTTAAGTGTGGCATTGTACATTTTCTCTAAATCTAGTATAGGGTGATGGTTCTCGATAAGTTGGGTTGTCACGTTTTTTTCTTTCCTCTCAAAATAATGTTTGTGTGTTGGAGGTAAGTGTAGGTTTATGGTAGTTTGAATGAAATTTTTTTTTCTTCTACTTAAGTTGAAAATTGATGTCTTGTTTAAACCAACCTACGTTTGTTTGTTTTCTTTAGTATTTGCTAAAATTAGTTGGGTAAAGATGCATTGGGAGACATAGTATTTTCTTAATAGTGTAAGTACAACATGAGGTGGCCTATTTTGGGGTTTCACGACTGTAGAAATCTTTTTGTGACAATTAGATAATATTGATTATGCGTATGTGCTCTGTTCTTGTAATATGTCCGTGTTTCTGGAAAATAATTAAACATATGTGCTCCATTTTGAGTTTCTATCTCTACACCATACTATCTTTACTTTTATGTTTCATTGGTTTATTAGAACTTGAATTGGTTTCTAATCCTTATTATTTCTCTTGTTTTATGTGAACTCGGGAGTTGGAGTTTCAATTGAAACTCCATTTTGACCCGAACATCGGGTTGGAAGCTATAGGATGATCGCAGAGCCTCGAAGTCTTGAAAATTAAAAACTCAAACTCCGTTAGGAGTATAGCATCTCTTAGTCCCTTCTCTTTATTTATCATTCATGTTATGTTGTTAGTTCTTGAAACTCAGAATGATAATTAAGTACTATTTTTATTTGGAATTGTATTATTTGCTTATTGTTTATATTGCCTTATTGTTGTTGATCCTTTAAATAGTTTAACGTCCTCACTTTTTCGCAATTAATATATGACTAGTTAAATGAATTTTTATCAAGTAAAAGTGGGCTTTAGCAATTTAGATAGTCGGCTAACCTTTTTTTTTTGTGAAACTAATTACTCGCCTCAAAACCCTTTTTATTTTAATAAAGAACAAATGTCGCAACTTTAACATTTTCTTAAAAACAAAAGAGAGTTTTAATAGTATTTTGCGAATAGCAAAAAATTATACCTTTGAGATCTAATATTATTCAATTCCGACTCATTTTTAATAAATTAAATTATACCAACATGTTACTTCACTTTCACTCGTTTTCCTCAATATTTATTCCAAGATCTCTAAACTTTAAAAAGTTCAAAATGCAAGGTATATATGTGTACACTACCATATACAAAATATTTTCATCACTATTCTTATCTATTTATTTATTTTTAACAAAATGATTTTTATTATTATTTACACTTTGTTTCAACCATATATTTATGTGTGTATTTTACAATTACATTTATTTTATTTACTGTAAACCATTACCCTTATAATCTTTACAAATAAATAAATATTAGCACGATTTTTATATCTTAAATATTTGCAAGTCTATTTTACTCAAGAACTAACATATTATCGCATTTTGACATTTTTATAAATATCTTTATTTTGTGATAAACGCATTTACATCAACTCATTTTCAAATTAAATAAATTTTATTCTTCTTAATATAAATGTTTATTTTATAATAAATCCTTACATGTTTTCAAAACTATATTTTCTTTATTTTTGCATAAACTTTGTTTGAATACTTTACTTTATACGCCATTAAACATTATATTTTTGTAAAATTATGAAACTTTATACCATTTTCTTAGTATACATATTAGAACAAAATATTAGTGTTAACTTTTACTCTTCATTTTCATATTTTTGAAGCATGCACCTATATGTTACAATAAATTACGTTACATTTTTTTCGTATATCGTAAGTGTATATTTATATACCTTGTATGTTTTTCTTTGATTTTCAAATTTGACAAATTTCTATAGTTATCACTATTTTAGCAAGTAATAAAACAAATATTTTTTGAATATTTTTCCTAAACTGAGTTTAAGGACTATCTTCGGATAGGCTCTGAGGGGTGCCTAACACCTTCCTCTCGAGTAACCAAAACCCTTACTCAGAATCTCACACGTTTTCGAAAGACCTAAAAACAGAGTTTTGCATAAAAAATGATTTTCCTAATTTTTCCTTGAAATTTAGGTGGCGACTCTAAAAAATGAATTTTCAAAACCAGAGAGTCACAACGATCACCACACGTTGTGTGCTGTTTCGACCGGTTCGAAATAGGGCGCGGCAGCGTGGCGACTCTGCTGGGGATTCCAACTTAAGTTTTTACCTTAACAGGATTAGTTTAGGATTATTATGTGGGAATATTTGTTTTCATTATGTTACTTGCTTTATTTATACTTATATCTTGCTTTGTTTGAAAGGACGCAAGTCAAATCCAAACTTTTCCTTATTTGTTTAATCAACACTACTTGTTACTTCTTTCTCATTTGCACTTTCCATCGAGTCTTTGGCCATACACAAACACACACTGTGGTTCACGCGGGGGGTGTCACACACTCCTCCAAACCTTCTTTTAGATTCCCTAGCTTCAGAGTCGGTGCAATTAGGTTAGTGCGCCTTCTCGCAACTATTCAGTCCTACTCTTAAACGTTTAGGAAAAACTCTTACTCTAGAAATAGGTCATGTTGCATACACCCTAGGTGAGACGGTCCAAGGCATCGTCTTCGCAATTAGGAAGCCACCCTTTTATCAAAGGTTACAAACCTAACGACATACTTTTTATGTGAATGATCCAAACCTAAACATATAATGGATTTGGAATAAACAAACTTTTCATACGCTTAACCCTTTTTCCTTTCAGATGAATATCAATCAGAACCTACCAAATATCCAAATGGTCATCTCAGCTCCCGACAGTTTGCAAAATTGGTGGCGGAATATTCATGTAGCACATGGGGGCGAGATTCGAGAGCATTTGGGAGCTTTGTTCTCACTCATGAGGATCCGAGCTAACAGAACCCTCATTACTCTGTTAATGGAATTTTGGGATCCAGCCACAGTAGCTTTTAATTTCCTGGATTTTGAAATCACTCCCACCTTGGAGGAAAACAGTGAATTTTCTGAACTACCGCTCCGAGGAAAATTGCCAGCACTCCCATCATCCGTAAGAAAGGAATATTTTTTGAGGCTCTTAGGGTTGGATATTTTTCCGTCATTAAGGAATGTGGAAGGAGGAAAAGTGAGGTTGGATTACCTTTTTAGAAGGTATGGTCGTCTTGAAAGCTACAATGACATCGAGGTGAATTTGTTTGCACACGTAGGTAGTGGCTATATATGCGGCCTAGAGTATTCGTGTTGGCTTTCTTGGGAACCATGGTCTTCCCAATGAGATTGCATTGTATCGACATCAACATTTTATAGTTATGAGTATCTTCGTAGAGCCGCTAAGACTTACCATGGTACATATGATTCTTGCCGAGGTATTCAGGTCATTGTCTGCATGCACTAGAGGCCATAATTTCTTTGGAGGATGCAACTTATTGTTGTAAATCTGGGCAATGGAACACTTCTATCGTCGCAATCCACAAATGGACTACACCATTGACGCGCGTAGTAGAATCCAAATCCATGAAGATCGTCTAAGGTATTGGATCGCACCCAGTGGAGAGGCAGAATGGCGCGAGTATTTGACTAATCTTACTGGAGATTCCATCCAATGGAGGTATCCTTGGATGACAGGATTGGCTTTCCTCAGGACTCGACACTTTTACTTTATTGAGTTGATTGGACTAGGAGGAATTCAGCCGTATGCGCCTCTTCGAGTTCTAAGACAGTTCGGCGTTGTTCAGGATTTACCACTGTGGTCAGTTATGGTGCTATATGAGGATGGTTATGGTGATTTAGTTCCAAGAGCGCGTGTGAGAAACTTACAAGCAGAATGGGACTACATGATTACACTGCACATGGAAGGGGAGAGATGGTGCACACCAGAATATTATGCATGGCGTACTACCGTGAGCCACATGGTTCAACCAAGTGCGGATGGGTCCAGAGGGTTCACGGACATTCAGTGGGTCGAGTGGGTTAGGAAAGAAGTACTTTGTCGCATGGACCTCACCATGCCTATGTATAATCAGATAGTTCCAGGCTCAGTCGATTATCTGATACTAGTAATCGAAGAGGATTCGGGTGAGTTAGAGGAGGAAGAGGAAGAGAATCCTAAAGAAGATACCGAGGAAGACCCTGAAGAGAACCCCGAGGAATGGATGGAAGAAGAACCCGAGGAGGATTCTGAAACTGGCTCCAACATTTATGATCCTGAGGATGGAGGGGTGATGGATATAGACTTAGCACCTGAGCATAACCCTGATGGATCCCAGAATACCACCCAAGATCATATTATGATGTGAATGACGATGATGATGATGATCCGCATGGCCTTAGATTTTCTTTTCTTGTTGTACTTTTTCCTTTCTTTCCTCTAAAGAGCCGCATGGAAAGTCCCATTGTATGCCTTTGCGGCCGTCCATGTACTTTCAGTTCCTTTTTAGGCTTCCTTTGCTCTATTTCATTGTAATCTTTTGAAGCCATATTTTGCTTAATGAAAGTCGTTTATTCCAAATCCAAACGTGTTTAAATTGGATCATATATCATCAAACTGATTGCATCATAGGCCCATCTCTGGCAAGAAGAGGACCCATATTAGGATGCGTTTTGAATGTCGCCAACTTGGCGTATATACGTGTTACTTATTTGTTACATTTTTCAATATCTCCCAAGCTAACATGGTTTCCTTTTCTTTCTTTTCTTTTCTTTTTTTTTTGTTCATTATTAATCCCCAAAGAAAAGAACGTTGCTTTGTGTCGACTTACAAACTGGCTAAATCACAATACAACCTCTAGTCTAAAGGAAAAATGACGGAATAATCCAACAACACCTCGATAGTACCGATAGATAGTGCCGAAAGTTCCCAAAAGCTGATAGATACTCAAAACGATGAACAAATGGCCAACATGGCACAAGAAATTGAGATTTTAAAGGAAGAACTGTGCCAAGTGCGAGACTTGACTAAGCTCACGGCTGCTGCCTTCCCCGCTCAATTCTAATTTTCAAATAGTGAACTACCTCATATCACTCCCGACGACTTAACAGATCCGCCCAAGCAAACATCACAAATTACCACTTATGCTCAAGCTCCACTTGTTCCTCCCCTCACTGCTAAGGCTGCACTTAATCTGTCATTGCCTACTCAAAACTTCACCATTCCAGTTCACCCAGCAATGCAGCACATACCTGAGGCACACGTCACTTGTGAGATGCCTGTGCCACCCGTATATGCTACTGAAGCTCCTACTTTTGTGACATCCGCGACTGTCAAAATCCCGTATGAAGTCGATCAGTACGTGGGATTTGATAAGGACATCCAATTGAATGGATAAAGGTCAATCGTTGCTCAACTTGAAAGTTTGAAAAGGGCATTTAGAAACATGCAAGTCACTAGAGAAATCGAGAGCCTGGATTATGATGACCTATGCATCCATCCAGAAATTGACATGCCAGTCGGGTACAAACCACCAAAGTTTGATATATTTGACGGAAAGGGCGACCCACATGCACACCTAAGAGCCTATTGCGACAAGTTGGTCGGTGTGGGAAGGAATGAGAAGTTGAGGATGAAACTGTTCATTCGAAGTCTATCGAGAGAAGCTCTGACTTGGTACACTTGCCAAGACCCTCGAAAATGGCGTGATTGGCAAGAAATGGCTGTAGATTTCATGAGTCGTTTCAGGTTTAATATCGAAATCACCTCAGATTGGTTCTCATTGGCCAACATACAGAAGAAGCCATCAGAGTCATTTCAGGAATATGCATGGCGATGAAGGATTGAGGCTGCCAGGATCCAACCCCCACTGGACGAGGGTGAACTCTCCAAGTACTTTATCCGAGCCCAAGAAGGTGTTTACGTTGACAAGATGATGTCGATGATGGGACAGAAGTTTGCAGAGTTGGTCAAGATGGGAGATTTCATAGAAGAAGGCATCAAGTCAGGAAAGATTCAGTTTATGGTTGCATTGCAAGCCACAAGTAAAGCCATACAGTCAGGTTCCACCGATGTTAACAAGAAGAAGAAAGAAGATGTCTCAACTATTACACCATACTACTAGCCTGGAAGTTCTTCCTACCATTACCCTAACAACCCCCAAATTATTGCACATGTCCCTGTATACAATACCCAACCACACTATAATCCACCTCGAGCTCCAGTACACCAAAATCCACCAAGACCATATGCCCCTGTCCAAGCTCCAGTGCACCAAAATAGACCAGCATATGCACCAAGACCACGTCCAAATCTTGAAGCCAGAAATACCCGTACCTACATGCCTATTACCAAACCTTTGGCCTAATTATTTAAAAGGTTGAGGGAAGCAGGATTGTTGCACCCAGTCGAAGGAAAGACCCCTGATCCAACCTCTCAAAACTTTGATGGAAACAAGCGATGTGCTTATCACTCGGGAGTCTAGGGGCATGACACGAAAGAGTGTTATGGTTTAAAGAACCAGATTGAGTCTCTGATCAGAAAAGGAGTAATTAAATGCACCACAGCTCCTCTAAATGTGAATAATAACCCTTTACCAAATCATGAGAATCGAGAAGTTAACATGATTACCCTGGAGGAAGAGTATGATGACTTGGAGGGAGCTATTGTGCCTACTTGGATTACAGAAAAAGTTGCCACTACATCTCTAGCACAACCCTTTATTACAGTTCAGTCAAGGGAGCCGTTGAGCGTTCAAACCTACCTGCCGAGAGTTGTAGTAACCACTATAGCTGCTAGAAAGCCTGACTATAACACTAAAGCAGTCCCATGGGACTATCGAGCAGAAGGTAAAGGCAAGATAACAGACACTGCTGTAGCCCACGGGATGACCAGGTCAGGAAGGTGTTATGCCCCGGAGTATCTAAATGGAGGGGTTTCTGGGAAAGAGCAATATCCAAAGAAGAATGTTACTGATGTTGAAGCCGCAAAATTTTGGAAAAAGATGCAACTAAGCACTATTCGGTCGAGGAGCAGCTGAAGAAAACGCCGGCCCACATATCCATTATGTCCTTGCTTATGAGTTTTGAAGCCCATAGGAATGCTTTGATGGAAGTATTAGCGAAGTTAGCATATCGAAAGACACCACAAGTAAAACTTTGGCTGCCGTAATCAAACGTATGGTGGAAGCAAATAAGGTCTTTTTCCATGATGATGAGCTACCGTCAGAAGGTGCTGGACACAACAAAACACTTTATATCACCGTCAGATACTGCAACAAGGTCGTGAATAGGGTTCTAATCGATAGTGGTTCTGGTTGTGATATCTGTCCATTCTCCACTCTGAGAGATTTAGGTGTGAATATATAAGAGATAAGGGAGAGTCGGGTGAAGGTTAGAGCTATTGATGGGTCGCAAAGGAGCGTCATTGGAGAAATCTACCTAACATTGCAAGTAGGGCCAGCTGAATTTCCAATTTTAGTTCAAGTGATGGACGTAGCGTCCAGCTACAACCTATTGCTGGGAAGGCCATGGGTCCATATGGCGATAACAGTTCCCTTAACTCTTCATCAGTGTGTAAAGTTTCAGTGGGGTCGCATTGAAGTTACCATTCATGGGGAGCTCAGTCATCCCATATATTCTGTTAATTCTATTCCAGTCACGGAGGAGCTAGATGGAGCCACTTTCCATACTCTGGAGATCATGCAAGCTGACAAGATCAATGAGGAAGTAGAGTCGGTTGAAGTGAAAATATCGAGTGCAGCAAAGATGGTTGCATCTGAGATGTTAAAATATGGGTATCAACCTAAGACAGGACTAGGACTAAATGCCAACAGTATAATTGAGTCGATTCAGCTAAAATATCAGAGAGGTACCACTGGGCTAGGATATGAACCCATTCCAGGAGAGATGCATGGTATAGGATTAGGTAAGACAGTATTTGTGCTAACCCAAGTTCCAGTTTCAGAGCAAGCAGTTGATGAGGACATCATAGAAGGAATAGGGAATCTGTTTGTGGCCGTGATCGAGTAAGGACTGGAGATAGATCTCAAGGAGCTGACTATCAGTGATGCTGAGTCTGGGGAAGTCTTGCAGAATTGGACCATTAGCCCAACCCTGTTTCGACAGGAGTCCTGGTAGTGTGGAATGGTAGTTGATTTCAAAGTTGTTTTTGCATGATCAATTGAGGCTTGAATCATGCCTAAGCCTTTTTCGCTACTCGCCTCTTGCTAAAGCCAAGCGCTTTTCTTTAATAAAAGTCTTTATTTTCTAAAAAATACTTTCATTATTTTCCATTAAAATATATTTATTTTTACTCACCTTTTATACTTTCAGCGCCAATATTAATAACAATCCTCATTCAACGATTATGACGTGTAATGAATCCACTGAGCAAAATACGAGCAATATGACGAAAGCATGATGCCTGAAAACCTGCCACATGAGATTGAACAACTTGAAAGTCAGAAGAAGCCTAATCTGGATGAAACTGAGGTTGTCAATTTGGGTGATGAAGAAACGGTGAAGGAAACGCGAGTCAGCATACACTTGGAAGCCGAAAGAAAGCAAGAATTGATAAAATTGCTCAAGCAATACATTGATGTGTTCGCTTGGTCTTATGATGACATGCCAGGGTTAAGCACCGATATCGTCTCACATAGGCTACCAATTGATCCCGTCTGTCCTCCCGTGAAGCAAAAGACGAGGAAATTCAAATCCGATTTGAGTTTGAGAATCAAAGAGGAGGTGACCAAGCAGATAAAAGCAAATGTCGTAAAGGTCACAAATTACCCTACATGGTTGACCAATATTGTACCGGTACCGAAGAAGGACGGAAAAATAAGGATATGTGTAGATTATCGAGATCTTAACTAGGATGATTTTCCTCTTCCAAACATTCACATACTCATTGATAATTGCGAGAAACATGAGCTGCAGTAATTTGTTAATTGCTTTGCGGGATATCATCAAATCTTTATGAATGAAGATGATCCTGAGAAGACAGCCTTTATCACTCCATGGGGAGTGTATTGCTATTTGGACTCAATCTATCGATGCAACTTATATAAGGGACATGACTACCCTTTTCCACGATATGATTCACAATGAGATTGATGTGTACGTGGATGATGTTGTTATCAAGTCTAAGATGAGTTTAGATCACCTGGATGATTTACGAAAGTTCTTTGAAAGGTTATGGAGGTACGACCTGAAGTTGAATCCAGCCAAATATGCTTTTGGAGTCCCTGCTGGGAAATTATTGGGGTTCATTATTAGCAGGAGAGGTATAGAGTTGGATCCTTCCAAAATCAAGGCAATCCAGGAATTACCACCCCCTAAGACCAAGAAGGATGTGATGAGTTTCTTGGGAAGATTCAATTACGTCAGCCGGTTCATATCTCAGTCCACGATAATCTGTGAGTCCATATTCAAGTTTCTTAAAAAGGATGCCCCCACGGGATGGATGGAAGAATGTCAAAAAGCTTTTGATAGAATCAAGAAGTACTTGTCCAACCCGCCGGTGTTGGTTCCACCAGAGCCTGGGAAGTCGTTGCTATTGTACATATCCATTATGGATGGCGCATTTGGGTGTGTGTTAGGACAATACGATGAGACAGAAAAGAAGGAGTAAGTCATTTACTACCTAAGCAAGAAGTTTACACCGTATGAAACAAGATATATGCTGTTGGAACGAACCTGTTGTGCGTTGACTTGGGTGGTACAAAAGTTGAGGCACTACCTGTATGCATACACCACGTACTTGATTTCAAGAATGGATCCACTCAAGTACATCTTCTAGAAACCAATGCCTACTGGAAAATTAGTAAAATGGCAGATTTTGTTGAGTGAGTTTGATATTGTGTATGTGACACAAAAAGCTGTTAAGGGCCAAGATTTGGCTGATCATCTGGCAGAAAATCCTGTTGATCAAGATTACCAGCCACTCAAGACCTACTTCCCCGATGAAGAGGTATTGTTCACAGGGGAGGACATCTCAGAGTCGTATGATGGATGGAGGATGTTCTTTGATGGGGTATCTAACTTTAAAAGAGTCGAAATTGGGGCAGTCCTGGTTTCAGAAATAGGTCAACATTATACAATCTCAGCAAAGATTAGGTTTCCTTGTACAAATAACATGGCTAAATACGAAGCTTGTATTCTCGGACTCAGAATGGCTGTAGACATGGACATCAAAGAGTTGTTGGTCATAGGAGATTCTGATTTGTCGATTCATCAAGTATAAGGGGAATCGACCACTAAGAATGTCAAGATCCTTCTCTACATGCAATTTGTCAAAAAGTTGAGCAAAAGATTTATGAAGATTGAGTTCAAACATGTCCCTCGAATTCAAAATGAGTTTGCCGACGCCCTGGCAACACTATCTTCGATGATCCAACATCTAGATAAGAATTACATCGATCCCATCAAGGTATAGATTCACGATCAATATGCATACTGTTTCCATATTGATAAAGAACCGAATGGAAAGCCGTGGTATCATGACATTAGAAGGTTGGTCGAAGTAGGAGAATATACAGAAGGCGCCACTAGCAAGCAAAAGCAAACTTTGAGAAGGATGGCTAACCACTTCTTCCTCAACGGAGAAATCCTATATAGGAGGACTCCAGATCTGGGATTGTTGAGATGTGTAGATGCCACAGAGGCAACCAAGCTATTGGAAGAAATACATCCAAGGACCTGTGGTCCCCATATGAATGAGTTCATGCTAGCAAAGAAGATTTTGAGAGCCGGATACTTCTGGATGACCATGGAGAGGGATAGAATCCGATACGTGCAGAAATGTCATCAGTGTCAAGTTTATGGGGATTTTATATGGGTTCCACAAAACGAGCTCAATGTGATGGGTTCTTCTTGTCTATTTGCTGCTTGGGGCATGGACGTTATTGGGTCCATTGAGCCTCCATCATCGAACCGACACCGTTTCATCCTAGTAGCTATCGACTATTTCATAAAATGGGTTGAAACATCAATGCACAAGGCAGTAACGAAGAAGGTGGTAGCAGATTTTGTTCGCAGTAACATAGTCTGTCAGTTCGAAATTCCAGAGTCAATTATAACAGATAATGGGGCCAATCTTAATAGCGATCTCATGAGAGAGACTTGTGAAAGGTTTAAGATCTCTCATCGAAACTCCACATCATATCGTCCACAAATGAATGGAGCAGTTGAGGCTGCAAACAAGAATATTAAGAGGATTTTGAGGAAAATAGTGGACAGTAATAGAGAATGGCATGAAAAGCTACCCTATGCTTTGCTTGGTTATCGCACCACGATCAGAACATCCACTGGGGCAACTCCCTACATGTTGGTCTATAGTTCAGAAGTAGTGATACCCACAGAAGTGGAGATACCTTCCTTAAGAATCATCCAAGAGGTCGGTCTGGATGATGCTGAATGGATTCGTAATAGGATCGAACAGTTGATGCTCATTGATGAGAAAAGAATGGACGCAGTCTATCATGGTCAACTCTATCAAAATTGAATGATCAAGGCATTCAACAAGAAAGTCAAGCCTCGACGATTCACACCGGGACAATTAGTATTGAAGAAGATATTCCCTCACCAAGATAAAGCTAAAGGGAAGTTTGCGCCAAATTGGCAAGGTCCCTACGTGGTTCACCAAGTACTCTCAGGAGGAGCAGTAATCCTCGCAGAAATGGATGGCATAGTGAGCACGAAGCCGATCAATTCAGACGCTATCAAGAAATACTATATTTGAAGACATCAGGACTAGTTGTTATTTCCTTGTACTTTTGTATTTTTCCCTAAATGTAACAGAACTACGTATTAGCCTGACTTCCCACGGAGGGATACGTAGCCAACCCTCATCGGGTCCGGTCTCCCTTGGAAAAAACTAAAAAAAAAAAATCATCTTTCATGTATTCAGAACTACGCTTGACCTGATTTCCCTAGGTGGGATACGTAGGTAATCCTCATCGGATTCGGTCCCTTCATATTTTACTCTTTTATTGTATTGAACTACGGCTTGACCTGATTCCACTTGGATACTTAGGCAGCCTGAGTCAGGCTCGGTCATTGCATTTCATATTTTCATTTCTCCCCTTGTACTTGAACTACGTCATGAACTGATTCCACTTGGATACGTAGGCAGCCTGAGTCAGGCTCGATCGTTGCATCTCAGAATATAAGAGATCTCTCCATCAAAATTGTTTTAGCATCTGCATAGCCAGAGAAGCGCCATCCGAAGGATAAGGCTACATGTGTATACGATTGACAAATGGAGGCTCGATGGATTTTGGAACATGTCATAATCTAAAAACAATAAAGGATTACTATATATACTCAATATATCCATAATATATTTGCGGAAAATATTTTTCAAAAATTACTTTCCTACTTTGCCACCTACCAAGTCTCCAAATTTGGGAAGATTGAGCAGCCGATGAAGTACTGAAGGATTTTGATGACAAAGCTAGGATCCCCGAGTTGACACAAATCAACACCCCCTCCCAACTAAGAATTTTTCTCTGAGCGCAGGAAAATAGGAATTAGGAGAGATGATAGCAAGTCAAGCTCTTGAAAATGATTGAAAATATCATACGGCTTATCATGATGACATGAGCCAAAATATTCTCTCCCTATTCTATTTTTTAGGATATTTATACTGATCCTCATAAGCTCTAAGAGTTTTATTTGAATTCTTTTGCAGGTGAGTCAAAGATTCGGACCAGAGATGACAAAGAAAACGGCCCCTCATAGGACAGTTAGGCTATTTTACTTCTTTCAATAAACTCCACTAATCGGAGCTCTACACCTGACTGCGTCGAATAACTTTGCCAATTAAAGAATCACCGTCTAATTGCGTCAAATAACTCCCCAATCGGAGAATGTCGTCTAACTTTAGCAAGCTCTCATATTTCAAAGACTGTGTATAAGCAAACAAAGTCAAACTCCAGCATTCCAAGGACTGTATATAAGCAAACGAAGTCAAACTCCCACATTTCAAGGACTGTACATAAGCAAGAAAATTTTGTGTTTCGAAGATTGTACATAAGCAAGCGAAGCGACCCTCTGCCGTGTCGGAGGATGTAACTAAGCAGTGCGACTCTCTGCCATATCAAAGGTTGTATAGTAGCAAAACAACAGTCCGCCACATCGGAGATTGCAGATAAGCAAAACGATGCTCCGCCATATTGGAGAATTGTATTTCAGCAAGCAAAGCAAGCTCTGCCAATCAGAGATTCACATCATAGCAAAGCAGTATCAGAAATCCGCTATAGTAGCAGCATCAAATTCCAATAGCAACAACATCATCGAGTTTGCGTTGGATATTACCTTGCTAGAAGAAGACATTTACTTCTAAGAAACTGGCCCACCAGTCGGAGGCGTTTACTCTTCAACAATCGCCCCGCTAGTCGGAGGCTTTTACTTTTCAGCAATTGCTCTGCCGACAGAGGCTGTTACATTCCATCAATTTCCCAGTCGACGGAGGCTTTTACATTCCAACTGTTGCCCCGCCAGTCAGAGGCATCTACACTACAGAACAGAGATTACAATCTTAGTTTGAATATCTACACTCTACTCTTTACATTACAATTTCAATTTACTATTTTTACACCTCAAGAGGTACTTTTCACCCTTTTTACCTATTTTACAGGACAACACATTACAATGTGTAACTACCTCTAAGCAGCGATTGAGGCCTTGCTTGATGAGGAATACCAAACTCACAAGCCAGAGTTCAAAACTAGCACTCCGACTCCGATTCTCATAAGCAATTGTCCGCACTTCCAAATCAGAGCATATCCACTCTTATGATATTAATACTTTTTTCTTCTTCGTCTCTCAGGATTCTCACTAGAGATTTTGGAGGACCCTACACGCATCCATTCTGAAACAATCTTGTAGAGATGCGAGACACAGTTAAGTAGAGTCCCGCTTATGGGTGTGTCGCGTGCCACATTTATAATCGGGAGGCTATGAAGTATGCCCCATCTCAAAAGGATTCTGTCATCCAAAATTTCACTCTACCATTAACACCACGAAGTTCTTTCCAAAGAAACCAGCGTCAACCATAAATCTTACATAGGGGCAAATTTTGAGGACCGCCTCAAAAATTTGCCGTAATTCTTCATTCCAAAACTACAACCGACCTGATTTCTTAAGGATATGTATGCATCTCAATTTCAAGTGTGGTCGGACCCACTCCATTCATGCCGAATTACTCTTATCTCCAGCATAATTAATACAAGTGTCATCATAAACCCGACACTGAGGCAAATTTTGAGGACCTCTCAAAATTTTATAATTCCTGAACTACATCGGCCTAATTCTCATGAAACCTAAGATATGTAGGCTACTCAGAGACCAAAGTTTGGTCGAATCCATAATCACAATCATGGTGGCTTTAGCTTCACCATTCCCCTTTTAGGGTGCAACTTTTCTGAAACCAACATGATTTACCAGTCGAGACAAAATTGGTTTATATCAATGTCTTCGCCCATAGACTCTTTCATTATCTATGTACGAAGAGGGGCAAGTTGTTGACACCCAATTTTGGCTCTCCTTTTTCCTAAAATTAATTTCTCGATGATTATGAGTCCTAAATATTTATTTTCCTTATTTTTTTTAACATTAATTTCAATAAAATTAACACCAATAACAATTTTGCAAAAATAATATCTTCTTCTTATAATTATTCTTCTTCTACCAAATTACTTATATCGTATGTTGTAAAATTACCTGCAAAAATGAATTAATGATAATAATATATCTTAATTCATTATTTTCACTATTTTTTTTTTCTCTGAATATATATATATATATATATATATAAATATATGCTAGCGTATTAACTTTTATTTCAAAGACTCTAAATAATCCCTGCTATACTATTATATTTTTTACAAATTTACTTTATTTTACTTTTTATTTACTTTTGGACTATAGCTATACGTATTTAAAATCGCGCACATGTGTATATGCATTTAGATGTGTGAAAATGTATATATATGAACACTGTAGTTGAAATTAACTAGGACGAAACAAGCATCGTTTAATTAACTAAGCGAAAAATAACAATTGGAAAAATCAAATTTCCTAAATTAATTTATCTACACTTTTGGGCCAATCCTTTGCCTAAAACTACCCAGCCCAACCCAACTTAAAGAACTAACCCGGCCCAAATCCCGTTTAATTAACCAAATCAGCCCCTAATCCCCCTCCTACCCTCACTTCTCCATCGTCAAATTGCAACCAGAAAAAGAAACTTGAACATTGCTCCTTCCTCTCTCCTCTCTCAACACCGGCGGCCCATAGACCACCAAAAAATGGCAATTTTGGGTGGTCTTTCCCCTTTCCCTTTACTTTTTCACCTGCATCCATCAATCCAAGCACCCCCATCACCTTTACATCTCCCCTGTCACCTTTTTCTGAAGTGAATCAGACCTCGAAAACAAGCTCCTCCGCCGCTTTTTGTTCTTGGGAAGTGACGAAGTTGAAGAATCCATCGGATTTGGTCTCTTTACCCCTTTAATCCGATGGATCGGAGTATTCCACCTTCAAACCGTCACTTTTTCCCTTCAAATCGGCTTGGAAAAAAAAAAGTCACCCATTTTTGGTTCTTTCAATTCAGCATCTTATCTCTAAAATTATCTTCCCAAGAATTCAAATTTTGAATTCTTGGGAGCTTCCATGAAGAGCCATTTGGAACACCCATCTCTCGGCTATAAAAGGGGGCGCCTTTGGCCTCCATTAGAGGGAGACATCAGAAAACAGAGAGAAAAACACTGAGATATCCGAGTAGCTTCTTCAATTTCTCTATATGCTCTAATTAGGGTTCTTTTCTTGCTTTTCTCAAAAAATTCAAATATTAAACTGGAGTCGAAATCGTTAGTTTGGAACTCGACACTCGACGGCCTCAATAGCTTCCCCGAAAGAGGTGCGAATTCTCCTTTTCGTTTTACTTTCACTCTTTTCTTTCATCTTATTTTGGTTTGGAATATGTGATGTTATTCTAGTTCTAGGTTTCATTGTTGTTATTTTTGTCTCCTTTGCGGATAGAATGTAATTCTGATTTTGGTGAAGTTATTTTGGGTATGAGAAATACAAGTCTATAAATAGGTGAATACGTGATTTTTTTTTGGCTTTGAATTTGGTTATGGTGGCGTTGTTATTCGTTATTTGCAAATTGGGTTCGAGTTCGACTTCATCCTAATTTGGGTTCGACACTGTTAGGAGCAAAAGTTGTGAAAATCACCCTATTTACTTTACTTTATTCCCCTGTTCGAAATAGTTTTTTTTTTGAATATGTCTATATTCTATATTTAGTACATCTTAGTATTACTACTTATTTTTTCTTCCTCTCCATTTTACTTCTTTTTCTTATAGCTAATGTATGATTCTGTATAAATATCAAAATATTGGCAGCCTTACCATTCGCGAACGTGAATGTTTAACACGACCTTTTAGCCGTTTGATTTGTGAAACCAATTTGTGTCTGATGGTTTGTTTGGTTTACATTAGACTATATGTTTTATAAATATATGCATCTTGTGATTAGCTCAAAAATAAGATTACGTAAAGTTCGTCGTTTTAAGCATGGTTAACCACATGTTCTTGTTTGTCAAAAAATTTTAAGTGTGGCATTGTACATTTTCTCTAAATCTAGTATGGGGTGATGATTCTCGATAAGTTGGGTTGTCACGTTTTTTTCTTTCCTCTCAAAATAATGTTTGTGTGTTGGAGGTAAGTGTAGGTTTATGGTAGTTTGAATGAATTTTTTTTCTTCTACTTAAGTTGAAAATTGATGTCTTGTTTAAACCAACCTACGTTTTTTTGTTTTCTTAAGTATTTGCTAAAATTAGTTGGGTAAATATGCATTGGGAGACATAGTATTTTCTTAATAGTGTAAGTACAACATGAGGTGGTCTATTTTGGGGTTTCACGACTGTAGAAATCTTTTTGTGACAATTAGATAATATTGATTATGCGTATGTGCTCTGTTCTTGTAATATGTCCGTGTTTCTGGAAAATAATTATACATATGTGCTCCATTTTGAGTTTCTATCTCTACACCGTACTATCTTTACTTTTATGTTTCATTGGTTTATTAGAACTTGAATTGGTTTCTAATCCTTATTATTTCTCTTGTTTTATGTGAACTCGGGAGTTGGAGTTTCAATTGAAACTCCATTTCGACCCGATCATCGAGTTGGAAGCTATAGGATGATCGCAGAGTCTCGGAGTCTTGAAAATTAAAAACTCAAACTCCGTTAGGAGTATAGTATCTCTTAATCCCTTCTCTTTATTTATCATTCATGTTATGTTGTTAGTTCTTGAAACTCGGAATAATAATTAAGTACTATTGTTTATTTGGAATTGCATTATTTGCTTATTGTTTATATTGCCTTATTGTTGTTGATCCTTTAAATAGTTTAACGTCCTCACTTTTTCGCAATTAATATATGACTAGTTAAATGAATTTTTATTAAGTAAAAGTGGGCTTTAGCAATTTAGATATTCGGCTAACCTTTTTTTTGTGAAACTAATTACTCGCCTCAAAAACTTTTTTATTTTAATAAAGAACAAATGTCGCAACTTTAACATTTTCTTAAAAACAAAAGAGAGTTTTAATAGTATTTTGTGAATAGCAAAAATTTATACCTTTGAGATCTAATATTATTCAATTCCAACTCATTTTTAATAAATTAAATTATACCAACATGTTACTTCACTTTCACTCGTTTTCCTCAATATTTATTCCAAGATCTCTAAACTTTAAAAAGTTCAAAATGCAAGGTATATAGGTGTACACTACCATATACAAAATATTTTCATCACTATTCTTATCTATTTATTTATTTTTAACAAAATGATTGTTATTATTATTTACACTTTTTTTCAACCATATTTTTATGTGTGTATTTTACTATCACATTTATTTTATTTACTGTAAACCATTACCCTCATAATCTTTACAAATAAATACATATTAGCATGATTTTTATATCTTAAATATGCGCAAGTTTATTTTACTCAAGAACTAACATTTTACCCCATTTTGACATTTTTATAAATATCTTTATTTTGTGATAACCGCATTTAAATCAACTCATTTTCAAATTAAATAAATTTTATTCTTCTTAATATACATGTTTTTTTTATAATAAATCCTTACATGTTTTCAAAATTATATTTTCTTTATTTTTGCATAAACTTTGTTTGAATACTTACTTTATACGCCATTAAACATTATATTTTTGTAAAATTATGAAACTTTACACCCTTTTCTTAATATACATATTAGAACAAAATATTAGTGTTAACTTTAATCTTCATTTTCATATTTTTGAAGCATGCACCTATATGTTACAATAAATTACGTTACATTTTTTTCGTATATCGTAAGTGTATATTTATATACCTTGTATGTTTTTCTTTGATTTTCAAATTTGACAAATTTCTATAGTTATCACTATTTTAGCAAGTAATAAAACAAATATTTTTTGAATATTTTTCCTAAACTGAGTTTAAGGACTATCTTCGGATAGGCTCTGAGGGGTGCGTAACACCTTCCCCTCGAGTAACCAAAACCCTTACTCAGAATCTCACACGTTTTCGAAAGACCTAAAAACAGAGTTTTGCAAAAAAAATGGTTTTCCTAATTTTTCCTTGAAATTTAGGTGGCGACTCTAAAAAATGAATTTTCAAAACAAGAGAGTCATAACGACCACCACACGTTGTGTGCTGTTTCAACCTGTTCGAAATAGGGCGCGAAATCGTGGCGACTCTGCTGGGGATTCCAACTTAGGTTTTTACCTTAACAGGATTAGTTTAGGATTATTATGTGGGAACATTTGTTTTCATTTTGTTACTTGCTTTATTTATACTTATATCCTGGTTTGTTTGAAAGGACGCAAGTCAAATCCAAACTTTTCCTTATTTGTTTGATCAACACTACTTGTTACTGCTTTCTCATTTGCACTTTCCATCGAGTCTTTGGCCATACACAAACACACACTGTGGTTTACGCGGGGGGTGTCACACACTCCTCCAAACCTTCTTTTAGATTCCCTAGCTTCAGAGTCGGTGCAATTAGGTTAGTGCGCCTTCTCGCAACTATTCAATCCTACTCTTAAACGTTTAGGAAAAACTCTTACTCTAGAAATAGGTCATGTTGCATACACCCTAGGTGAGACGGTCCAAGGCATCGTCTTCACAAATAGGAAGCCACTCTTTTATCAAAGGTTACAAACCTAACGAAATACTTTTTATGTGAAGATTGATGTGAATGATCTAAACCTAAACACATAATGGATTTGGAATAAACAAACTTTTCATACGCTTTACCCTTTTTCATTTCAGATGAATATCAATAAGAACCTACCAAATATCCAAATGGTCATCTCAGCTCCCGACAGTTTTCAAAATTGGTGGCGGAATATTCATATATCACATGGGCGCGAGATTCGAGAGCATTTGGGAGCTTTGTTATCACTCATGAGGATCCGAGCTAATAGAACCCTCATTACTCTGTTAATGGAATTTTGGGATCCAGCCACAGTAGCTTTTAAATTCCTGGATTTGGAAATCACTCCCACCTTGGAGGAAATCAGTGAATTTACTGAACTACCGCACTGAGGAAAATTGCCAGTACTCCCATCATTCGTAAGAAAGGAAGATTTTTTGAGGCTCTTAGGGTTGGATATTTTTCCGTCATTAAGGAATGTGGAAGGAGGAAAAGTAAGGTTGGATTACCTTTTTAGAAGGTATGGTCGTCTTGAAAGCTACGATGAACATAGAGGTGAATTTGTTTGCACACGTAGGCAGTGGCTATATATGTGGCCTAGAGTCTTCGTGTTGGCTTTCTTGGGAACCATGGTCTTCCCAATGAGATTGCATTGTATCGACATCAACATTTTACCGATAGTGATGAGTATCTTTGCAGAGCCGCAAATACTTACCTTGGTACATATGATTCTTGTCGAGGTATTCAGGTCATTGTCTGCATGCACTAGAGGCCATAATTTCTTCAGAGAATGCAACTTATTGTTGCAACTCTGGGCAATGAAACACTTCTATCGTCGCAATCCACAAATGGACTGCACCATTGACGCGCGTAGTAGGATCCAAAGCCATGAAGATCATCTAAGGTATTGGATCGCACCCACTGGAGAGGCAGAATGGCGCGAGTATTTGACTAATCTTACTGGAGATTCCATCCAATGGAGGTATCCTTGGATGACAGGATTGGCTTTCCTCAGGACTCGACACTTTTACTTCATTGAGTTGATTGGACTAGGAGGCATTCAGCCGTATGCGCCTCTTCGAGTTCTAAGATAGTTCGACATTGTTCAGGATTTACCGCTGTGGTCAGTTATGGTGCTATATGAGGATAGTTATGGTGATTTAGTTCTAGCAGCGCGTGTGAGAAACTTACAAGCAGAATAGGACTACATGATTACACTGCACATGGAAGGGGAGAGGTGGTGCACACCAGAATATTATGCATGGCGTACTACCGTGAGCCACATAGTTCAACCAAGTGCGGATGGGTTTAGAGGGTTTATGGATATTTAGTGGGTCGAGTGGGTTAGGGAAGAAGTACTTCGTCGCATGGATCTCACCATGCCTATGTATAATCAGATAGTTCCAGGCCCAATCGATTATCTGATACCAGTAATCGAAGAGGATTCGGACGAGTTAGAGGAGGAAGAGGAAGAGAGTCCTGAAGAAGATCTCGGGGAAGACCCTGAAGAGAACCCCGAGGAATGGATGGAAGAAGACCCCGAGGAGGGTTCTGAAACTGGCTCCAACATTTATGATCCTGAGGATGGAGGGGTGATGGATACAGACTTAGCACCTGAGTATAACCCTGATGGATCCCCAGAGTACCACTCATGACCATATTATGATATGAATGACGATGATGATGATGATCCGCATGGCCTTAGATTTTCTTTTCTTGTTGTACTTTTTCCTTTCTTTCCCCTAAAGTGCCGCATGGCCAGTCCCATTGTATGCCTTTGAGGCCGCCAATGTACTTTCAGTTCCTTTTTACTCTTTATTTGCTCTATTTTATTGTAATCTTTTGAAGCCATATTTTGCTTAATGAAAGTCGTTTATTCCAAATCCAAACATGTTTAAAATGGATCATATATTATCAAACTGATTGCATCGTAGGCCCACCTTTGGAAAGAAGAGGACCCATATTAGGACGCGTTTTAAATGTTGCCAACTTGGCGTATATACGTGTTACTTATTTGTCACCTTTTTCAATATCTCCCAAACTAACATGGTTTCCTTTTTTTTCCCTTTCTTTTCTTCTTTTTTGTTCATTATTAATCCCCAAAGAAAAGAACGTTGCTTTGTATCGACTTACAAATTGGCTGAATCACAATACAACCTCCAGTCTAAAGGAAAAATAACAAAAGAATCCAACAACACCTCGATAGTACCGATAGATGGTGCGAAAGTTCCCAAAAGTTGACAGATACTCAAAAACGACGAACAAATGGCCAACATGGCACAAAAAATTGAGATCTTAAAGGAAGAACTGTACCAAGTGCGAGACTTGATGAAGATCACGACTGATGCCTTCCCCACTCAATTCTAATTTTCTACTTCATATCACTCCTGACGACTTAACAGATTCGCCTAAGCAAACACCACAAATTCCCACTTATGCTCAAGCTTCACTTGTTCCTCCACCTGCTGCTAGGGATGCACTTAATCTGTCATTGCCTACTCAGAACTTCACCATTCCGGTTCACCCAGCAATGCAGCACATACCTGAGTCACACATCACTTGTGAGATACTTGTGCCATCCGTATATGCCACTGAAGCTTCTACTTTTGTGACATCCGCGGCTGTCAAAATCCCGTATGAAGTCGATCAGTACGTGGGATTTGAGAAGGACATCCAATTGAATAGAGAAAGGTCAATCATAGCTCAACTTGAAAGTTTGAAAAGCGCATTTAGATACATGCAAGTCACTAGAGGAACCGAGAGCCTGGATTATGATGACTTATGCATCTATCCAGACATCGACATGCCAGTCGGGTACAAACCACCAAAGTTTGATGTATTTGATGGAAAGGGCGACTCTCATGCACACCTAAGAGCCTATTGTGACAAATTGGATGGCGTGGGAAGGAACGAGAAGTTGAGGATGAAACTGTTCATTCAAAGTCTGTCGGGAGAAGCTCTGACTTGGTACACTCGCCAAGACCCTCGCAAATGGCGTGATTGGCAAGAAATGGCTGAAGATTTCATGAGTCGTTTCAAGTTTAATACCGAAATCACCCCAGATAGGTTCTCATTGGCCAACATATAGAAGAAGCCATCGGAGTCATTTCAGGAATATGTATGGCGATGGAGAACTGAGGCTGCCAGGATCCAACCCCCACTGGATGAGGGTGAACTCTCTAAGTACTTTATCCGAGCCCAAAAAGGTGTTTACTTTGACAAGATGATGTCGATGATGGGACAGAAGTTTGCAGAGTTGGTCAAGATGGGAGATTTCATAGAAGAAGGCATCAAGTCAGGAAAGATTCAGTCTATGGTTGCATTGCAAGCCACAAGTAAAGCCATACAGTCAGGTTCCATCGGCGTTAACAAGAAGCAGAAAGAAGATGTCTCAACTATTACACCATACTACCAGCCTGGAAGTTCTTCCTACCATTACCCTAACAACCCCCAAATTATTGCACATGTCCCTGTATACAATACCTAGCCACACTATAATCCCCTCGAGCTCCAAAACACCAAAATCCACCAAGACCATATGCTGTCCAAGCTCCAGTTTACCAAAATAGACCAACATATGCACCAAGGCCACATCCAAATCTTGAAGCTAGAAATACCCGCACCTACACGCCTATTACCAAACCTTTGGCTCAACTATTTGAAAGGTTGAGGGCATCAGGATTGTTGCACCCAGTCGAAAGAAAGACCCCTGAACCAACCTCTCAAAACTTTGATGGAAACAAGCGATGTGCTTATTACTCGGGAGTCTAGGGGCATGACACGGAAGAGTGTTATGGTTTAAAGAACCAGATTGAGTCTCTGATCAGAAAAGGAGTAATCAAATTCACCACAGCTCCTCCAAATGTGAATACTAACCCTTTACCAAATCATGAGAATCGAGAAGTTAACATGATTACCCTGGAGGAAGAGTATGATGACTTGGAGGGAGCTATTGTGCCTACTTGGAATACAGAAGAAGTTGCCACTACATTTCCAGCACAACCCTTTATTACAGTTCAGTTAAGGGAGCCGTTGAGCGTTCAAACCTACCTGTCGAGAGTTGTAGTAACCACTATAGCTGCTAGAAAGCCTGACTATAACACTAAAGCAGTCCCATGGGACTATCGAGTAGAAAGTAAAGGCAAGACTATAGACACTGCTGTAGCCCATGGGATGACCAGGTCAGGAAGGTGTTATGCCCCGGAGTATCTAAATCGAGGGGTTTCTGGGAAAGAGCAATATCTAAAGAAGAATGTTACTGATGTTAAAGCCGCAAAATTTTGGAAAAAGGTGCAACCTAAGGACTATTCAGTCGAGGAGCAGCTGAAGAAAACGCCGGCCCACATATCTATTATTCCTTTCTTATGAGTTTTGAAGCCTATAGGAATGCTTTGATGGAAGTATTAAGCGGAGTTAGTATACCGAAAGAAACCACAAGTGAAACTTTGGCTGCTGCAATCGGACGTATGGTGGAAGCAAATAAGGTCTTTTTCCATGATGATGAGCTACAGTCAGAAGGGGCTGGACACAACAAAGCACTTCATATCACCGTCAGATACTACAACAAGGTCGTGAATAGGGTTCTAATCGATGGTGGTTCTGGTTATAGTATCTGTCCATTATCCACTCTGAGAGATTTAGGTGTGAATATAGAAGAGATAAAGGAGAGTCGGGTGAAGGTTAGAGCTTTTGATGGATCGCAAAGGAGCGTCATTGGAGAAATCTACTTAACATTGCAAGTAGGGCTAGCTAAATTTCCTATTTTATTTCAAGTGATGGACGTAGCGTCCAGCTACAACCTACTGCTGGGAAGGCCATGGGTCCACATGGCGAGAGAAGTTCCCTTAACTCTCCATCAGTGTGTAAAGTTTGAGTGGGGTCGTACAGATGTTACCATTCATGGGGAGCTCAGTCATCCCATATATTCTGTTAATTCTGTTCCAGTCACGGAGGAGCTAGATGGAGCCACTTTCCATACTCTGGAGATCATGCAAACTGTAAGGATCAATGAGAAATTAGAGTCGGTTGAAGTGAAAATGTCAAGTGCAGCAAAGATGGTTGCGTCTGAGATGTTAAAATATGGGTATCAACCTAAGACAGGACTAGGACTAAATGCCAACGGTATAATTGAGCCGATTCAGCTAAAACATCAGAGAGGTACCACTGGGCTAGGATATGAACCCACTCCAGGAGAGGTGCATGGTATAGGATCAGGTAAGACAGTATTTGTGCTAGCCCAAGTTCCAGTTTCAGAGCAAGTAGTTGATGAGGACATCATAGAAGGAATAGGGAATCTATTTGTGGTCGTGATCGAGGAAGGACTGGAGATAGATCTCAAGGAGCTGACTATCCGTGATGCTGAGCCTGGGGAAGTCTTGCAGAATTGGACCATTAGCCCAACCCTGTTTCGATAAGAGTCCTGGTAGTGTGGAATTGTAGTTGATTTCAAAGTTATTTTTGCATGATCAATTGATGCTTGAATCATGCCTAAGCCTTTTTCACTACTCGCCTCTTGCTAAAGCCAAGCGCTTTTCTTTAATAAAAGTCTTTATTTTCTAAAAAAGTACTTTCATTATTTTCCATTAAAATATATTTATTTTTACTCACCTTTTATACTTTTAGTGCCAATATTAATAACAATCCTCATTCAACAATTATGATGTGTAATGAATCCACTGAGCAAAATGCGAGCAATGAGCATGATTATGAAGAATATGACGAAAGCATGATGACTGAAAACCTACCACATGAGATTGAACAATTTGAAAGTCAGAAGAAGCCTAATCTAGATGAAACTGAGGTTGTCAATTTGGGTGATGAATAAACGGTGAAGGAAATGCGAGTCAGCATACACTTGGAAGCCGAAAGAAAGCAAGAATTGATAAAATTGCTCAAGCAATACGTTGATGTGTTCGCTTGGTCTTATGACGACATGCCAGGGTTAAGCACCGGCATCGTCTCACACAGGCTACCAATTGATCCCGCCTGTCCTCCCGTGAAGCAAAAAATGAGGAAATTCAAACCCGATTTGAGTTTGAGAATCAAAGAGGAGGTGACCAAGCATATAAAAGAAAATGTCGTAAAGGTCACAAATTACCCTACATGGTTGGCCAACATTGTGCCGGTGTCGAAGAAGGATGAAAAGATAAGGATATGTGTAGATTATTGAGATCTTAACAGGGCTAGCCCTAAAGATGATTTTCCTCTTCCAAACATTCACATACTCATTGATAATTGCACGAAATATGAGCTTCAGTCATTTGTTAATTGCTTTGCGGGATATCATCAAATCTTGATGAATGAAAATGATGCTGAGAAGACAACTTTTATCACTCCATGGGGAGTGTATTGCTATAGGGTAATGCCATTTGGACTCAAAAATGCTGACGCAACTTATATGAGGGCCATGACTACCCTTTTCCATGATATGATTCACATGGATATTGAGGTGTGCGTGGATGATGTTGTTATCAAGTCCAAGAAGAGTTTAGATCACCTGGATGATTTACGAAAGTTCTTCGAAAGACTGCGGAGGTACGACCTAAAGTTGAATCCAACCAAATGCGCTTTTGGAGTCCCCGCTGGGAAATTATTGGGGTTCATTGTTAGTAGGAGAGGTATAGAGTTGAATCCATCCAAAATCAAGGCAATCCAGGAATTACCACCCCCTAAGACCAAGAAGGACGTGATGAGTTTCTTGGGAAGACTCAATTACATCAGCCGGTTCATAGCTCAGTCTACGATAATCTGTGAGCCCATATTCAAGTTGCTTAAGAAGGCTACCCCCACGGGATAGATGAAAGAATCTCAAAAAGTTTTTGATAGAATCAAGGAGTACTTGTCCAACCCACTGGTGTTGGTTCTACCAGAGCCTGGGAAGACGTTGCTATTGTAAATATCCATTATGGATGGCACATTTGGGTGTGTGTTGGGACAATACGATGAGAAAGGAAAGAAGGAGCAAGTCATTTACTACCTAAGCAAGAAGTTTACACCGTATGAAGCAAGATATACGCTGTTGCACATTGACTTGAGTGGCACAAAATTTGAGGTACTACCTGTCTGCATACACCACGTACTTGATTTCAAGAATGGATCCACTTAATTACATCTTTCAGAAACCAATGCCTACTGGAAAATTAGTAAAATGACAGATTTTGTTGAGTGAGTTTGATATTGTGTATGTGACACAAAAAGCTATTAAGGGCCAAGCTTTGGCTGATCATCTAGCACAAAATCCTGTTGATCAAGATTACCAGCCACTCAGGACCTATTTCCCCGATGAAGAGGTATTGTTCACAGGGGAGGACATCTCAGAGTCGTATGATGGATGAAGGATGTTCTTTGATGGGGCATCTAACTTTAAAGGAGTCAGAATTGGGGAAGTCTTGGTTTCAGAAATAGGTCAACATTATCCAATCTCAGGTGATGAGTTCTCCTTATTCGGGAACTCCTGTCAGTTAGTAGTCATAGTGTTCTATTCTATTCATATGTATTGATTTGGGATAGTTGGGGGTCATGTCCTGGCTACCTATATTTAGTATTAGTAGAGGCTTCATAGACTATCAGTTAGAGTTATTGTGTTCAGTTCCAGTTTTCTTTTCTATAATATAATTATTGTATACAGTTGAGGTAGTGGTATGGACAACGTACACTTTACCCTCCCCAAACCTCACTTTGTGGGAATACATTGGGTATGTTGTTGTTGTTGTAATACAATTGTTGTATAAAACTTTTAGTCTTTCAGTAAATTTTTTTAGTGTTGCCCATTTTATCATGCTTAAGCTTCTGCAAAGTATTTTTTTTTAGTCTACATGTTTTTATTTATCCGCTCATGAATTATGCCAGTATCAAGGTTAGCTTGGGACTACTTGTGGTTCTAAGCACCATGTTACTTCCAAGATGTAGACTCGAGTCGTGACATATTATTTCTTGCTAACCAAATTATCACCTAAGTTGATAGGGTACTTACATTGATCTGTGATGTACGAGGTCATTGGCTACTCTCACGTTTCATAATACTCTGGGCCAAGTAGGGTTGTGGGTGCTCGGATGAGCGAGGTAAGGCTGAGGGGGTTTGGATGAACTCCTTTCAGTGAAAAGTTGAACTAATTATATATGGTTAAATAATTTTCATGTATATATAGTAGGTTATGAACTCCCTTCAGCTTGTTTGTGTATTTTTTTCTTTATAGTTTGAACACTTTAGTGAAAATCCTGGTTCCGCCACCGTCACAAAGTGCATCTAACCTTTTGTGTCTTACGAAGACTACTTCTTTAGAATAACTCACAAATCAAACCATGTACTGTTACATTTAGGGATAACAATTTGGAGGGGTGGGGGCTGGGGTTTGGATATGGGGGGGAGGGTGGGGGGCGGGGGCAGGGGCAGGGGCGAGTATAAGGTTAGGTAGGTATGGGTATAAGGTTATGCGGGGCGGGGTGGGGCGGGATGAAATAATTATTTTAAAAATTAATGGGGGCGGGGTGGGGCGGGTTGCGGGTCTATGCGGGTATAAACAAAACAAAAGCTAAAAAAAATATTATTTCTACAAAATACTAATTTTTTTAATAAATATATTAAAATCATAAAACATCCGATAAAAAAAACATTAATAATATTAGTTATTAATTGTTATGTTATATAGTTTTTGATGATACCCACTATTTGCACACCTCTGTTTCTTCTGCTTTTTTGATTCATCTAAGCACTAAAAATAAAAAAGAGGAACGTCATTTTTGTGCAATTACAAGTTAACATCTAGATAAAACCTATTAAATTGTTAAAACTTCTTTGCTTATGTAACCTTATATATAGTTATTATGCTGGACATGTTGATAGTAACAAAAAGCAAATCACACAGGGCAGGATGGGCGGGGTAAAAACAAAAAATTATGTTATGCGAGGTAGGGCGGGGCGAAGTCTATGCTAGTTTTACCGCAATCTCCCCGCTCCATTGTCACCCCTAGTTACATTGTGATGTTTGAATATGTGGCATCGATTGAGGATATAGGCTAATTAGTGTGAATCAAGGACTTTTAGGCTTCTAAATTGTTTGATTTCGAAAAGAAATAGTGTAGTCCTAGCTAGAATAATCCCACATAAAAGAGAGAGTAGAGAGATGTTAGGTATAAAGAATATGAGTACACTTATACCCCAAGTAATGCATCTTAAACTCCTATTTATCTAAGCTTATATCGGATAATATTACTAATGGATAGTAGATAGTACATATGGTAATATTAGTTACTTTATATACAAATTTGGGGATAATAGGATAATCCTTAGCATGAACTTTGAATCCTTGAAGGGGATATATGTGACACCATAGTGGAGGACAAACAATTAAAACTTTAGGTATCGATATGTGATTGGTTTGGTTTGATTTGGTTTCATACAAAAATATTGAAATATATATATGTGTGTGTAATTTTTCTTTTAAATTTTGTAAAACATCTTTGTCAATTTTACTTGGGATGTGATATATTAATAAGACGATTATAGAGGAAAATTACTTGCTTATGTTTACCATTGATTTGGGAAAGTTAGATTAGTTTGTTGGTTAAGATCACGTGCTATGGCTTTAACTTTGGGTTAACCGTAAACATTTACAGAAAAGTAAATAATGTAAATAAAATATAGAATAAATTGAACAAGACAACGATTAGGAACAAATTTGTAATGATAGCAGAGTACACGGTCCTTCCAGCTATAGGTTGGTTGTGACCGAGAACATAGTACAGGTAAGCGCAATAGCAAGAAAATGGTGAAACAACTAAAGAAAATAGAGGAAGCTTAAGAACCAAGCTAAAGATATTTTATTACTTTAGAGTAGAGGCAAACAAAAATCAAACCTTTACAATGAGGGTAGGGGTATCTATTTATAGGGCACGAACATTGCCTGTGTCCAATAGGACAATGCCACTCTCTCTTATGCCGTTGGAGAGTAATCATCCTACTAGAGTGTGTCAGACGCAATTCAACTAGGAGTCACCATGCATATGAATAATTTAACATACCATCCTTTATATCTATCCTTTGTACGCAATCTCCATCGTAGATGGTTTTAGGCTTCTATAATCTTGCCCGAGAGGATGCTTCTTCATGTCGATATTGCTCTCGAGATGATGACATAGTAGGCAGGCCTTTGTTACACTCGACCCAAATTGGCTCAATCTTTACTAAAGCTATTTTACCCCATATAGATAGTCCCTCTACCTTTCGGGTGTAATATTGTTGTGTTTTAGAGGCGGAAAGAGTGATCCATAGGTATCCCTCATGACCTATCTAGAGTATTGATCTTAGGCATATTTATACACCTAAGTGTCATTATCTACATGCGTTTAGGTTAATTTTGAGTATAACTTAATATGATTAATGATGTATAAAGTGTGTATTTGTGTATTTTTTTGTGCTAAGTTACATGTTTGGAGTGTTAAGGTGCATTTGAAGCAAGTCAAGAGTCAAAATGATCAAATAGAGTTTAAACGAGAAAACTAGTTCGGCTAGCTTACACTATACTTGTTCTAGTGTATTTTGATGAGCTTTATTGTGTTGTATGTACTAATTTTTGTTATGAGATGTTATAGGAGATCATTAGAGCAGATTTGGAAGTGAACATAAGCCTACACATAAGTGATAAGTAGTGGGGAAATAAGGAATAAGTGGACGAAAAGAAGAGAACAAAGATTAGCCAAGATCGCACCTTGAGGAGGTGGCCATGTACCGAACGCCCCATAGCATGGGAGGAGTCCATGCACTGCACCCCCTATATCAGGGGACTACTGGTTTGGTCTTTCTATGGGCCTTGCATCGTACCCCCTTGTCCATGCGATAGGCCATGCGACGTAACCCCCCCCTCCCCCCCCCCCCCAAATCGTCTAAAACTTGGTTTTTACTTGGTTTAAGTTGGGGGTAAAGAGGTAAATGCATATAATTCATTTGGTGAAGATTATAGATTACCTAAAGGAATATATAAGGATTACTTATCCACATTTAAAATATATATTTGGAACAATACACATTTGGAGAGAGGAGAAGGCATCAAGGGCTCAACGTTAGGGTTTTTCTTTCTTTAACTTCTAGTTTCTTGTAGTTTTACTTATGAATTCATTAATGGTGATTCTTTGTAAGACTATGAGTGGATAAATCCCCTATTTATAGGGTTGAGTCTATGAACATGATTGCTTAGCGTATATTCAAGTTGGTTAATGTTAAATATCACAATTGGTTGTTCTTAAGTTCTTGTACTTACTATTCTATTGATTCACGACCTTTAGAATACATCTATATTTCTGTTGTGAGCTCGAAAGGAGTAACATTAGATTATAACATAGAATATAAGGGATGGGTTCTTGTATTTACATTAATTAAATATAAGATTCGCGATTAGGATAGGAATATACCTAATCTGCTCTATTGGGCCCAAATATACAGGATGAAATACAAATGCATTTGAATTAGTTCCCACATCCCCATTCAACAATGTAGTTGTGAGGCTAATTTAAATTGACTATTAGAGGCTCTGAAGACCATAATCATGATATTAACCCCATGAACCAACAATCAAGATAGACAACTTAACCAACGAGATAGTATAGCTTAGCTTGATTGTTCAAGATGCCTCGACCCTGGAATCCTCCAAATTATTATTTCTAACACTTTTAGTTTCTGTTATTATTCATTGTTACTTTGAGCATAATAAGACTTAAACTCTCATTGGTTACAAATCTCACTCATTTTACCTTAATAGTAATACTTGAATTCCGAATTCATTCGTGAATAATAATTCAAGGGCGTGAAGCAATTACTTCTAGCTGCATCGCCTACTTCTTATTATGGCGGCTATGTTTTCATGGCGAAAATGAATGAAAAGCGAGATGAGCATGCTATTTTCAAATCGATTGATAGATATCCTAATATGTTTTGATAGATCGAAAGAGATAGAGAGGGAACGTTGCTTTTCTTTTTGTTACTTTGAAAGTAGTTGCTTCAGCTTCATCCACTCGAATTTTTGATATTCCTTTTTATTTCTCATCAAACGATGGATAGTCTGCTAAACACCAAGTCCTTGTGGGATCGATATTTGGCTCGCAAGAGCCACTTTATTGGTTGCACAACCACATACACTTGTATGTTTGTTTGGACGCAATAAGTATACTTCCCTAACTAGAGGGACCCCTCTATTTTACTGTGGAAATCCTTTGAAAAGATCAGATATCACACCTTTTGAGAGGTCTTTTCCTTATTTTTTGATTAATGGTCTTGATGTCACGCCTTGATTCCATAAATTTGTCCCTGTCGTGTTAATAAAATAGGCGCCTTCTTATCCAACCGATTATTACTTCTTCTTTTTTCCCATTTATTAATTGCGAGGGTAGTCAAATAGTTTGCTTGTCGCCTTAAATGTTGCTTTGGTAATGACAGAAGGACTCTTTATGCTTCGGCTCCTACATATTGTCACGTTTTCTATGGATGGCTGTCCATGCGTCCTTCATCCAGAGGCCCTTTCCAGTGATTCTTGGCCTATAAATTCCATGCTCTCTCGATTCATTCTCTTTATACTCCCTTACTTTAAGCCATCTCAAATCAGAAAATATGATAAGTTCTTCTATGTTCCAAGCTTTTTCCCTTTGTTTCCCTATAGTTCTTGCCTCATTCTTGTCTTTGATCCTGACAAACCACTCATATGGCTCTTTTTTGGGTTTATGATGAGAGTGAGGTAAATATTATGGAAAAAATCTGGGGTGAAGGTGGTAAGTCACTCTCGAGCCAACCAACATATGCCGCAGTAGTTCTGGTTTCTCCCTTTGATGCCAAGATGTCCACTGCTGACAATATCTGGGGCACTAGAATCTTATCCCAAAGGCTTGCCTGGTCTCCATCATCTGGGAAATATGTTCGAAGTGCATTTGGTATTATAGATACCTGACGTTGTAGAGGACTCCACGCTCTGAGGGGCTTTCCCTAGCCTTCGATGAAAGAGTCTAAGGTGATGAAAAAATTGGTCCCCCTTGTCATGCTGGTGAGGATACATTATCACGGTGGGCCAGCCCTGCGTGTCCACTTCCTTTTATGATTCTTTCTCCTATCAAAGGTGTCATAAAGTGGCTCATGCTATTATCAGGAGGAGTGGATAAAACTAGCTCCCAGGGGTTCCTCCGTTGGGGTGTGTGCTTGGAGAATATGAAGGCACACCCACACTATGATTCGAGGCACTCCTATCCACTTTAAAGGAGGGGACCAAGATGAAAGAATTTTCTCTTGCCAACAGACAGAAGGAACTATTTTAGCCAGACGTAAGATTGGTCTCTCTCTCTCTTTTAGTCGTTGTTGTATACTAGCTTTCAAAGCATTGTAATATGTAATTTTTTCCCATTTTAGGGGAAATAATAATAATAATAAAGCCCTTCAACTTCTCAATTTTGCTCAGTGCTTTTCTTATCTTGATTATTAGTTCGTTTGGATGACCTTTTAGCCTGGTGAGACCGTTTCTGGGTAAGCGACCGTGCCCGAGTCACTACATTAGGCCGATGATTTTGTTTCTCAATAAGGCCATTGGATTCCTTCATCTTTCCAGCACTTTTGTTTGGGCATCCACCTCTTTTACGATGGAAGGGTTGGGATCACCCCGGAGTCCCTAGTGGCAGTGCACTTTTGTTGTGATATTCTAAGGGAGTCTCACCAGCACTCCTGACATGGGCTAGTTGGGGCTTTTGATATGCCCAAATCACACCTCGTAGTGAAGTATAAAGTGGTCGCTATTCAAATATAGAACCCAAAAAGGTTGGGGTCAAATCCCACAAAGAATAAGGTGGAAACTAAGTTCAATGTAGTTATTTCACTAATACCCAATTACATCCATAAAGAGGGGTTTTAAAAGAGTGGTATCATTTCAACATCAAATGTGAATAATTTCCAATTGCAATGTTCAAAAAATGAATTCAGTAATGACAGAGAACTAGGTCTGTGTTCACTATGGTTTTATAACACAAATGGGTATTGACGATGGTAAACTATTCAATGTTATACTTGTAAGGCTATAAATGATATTACTATGTCTTGGTGTTTCTCAACCTACTCAGATGATTATCCTATCGAACTAAGAGTGATTATAACAAGAAACACAATAATTGTACCAAGTTGGTCAATCTAATTATAGCATCAACTATTAGATGAGAGTTAAAAACCTCGAATCCTTTTTATTAAATCATTTTCCTAGCATTAACTTCTTTTCTTAAGCAAGTTTAGACCTAAGGCAAAATCTAATATTTGTAACTAGTAGAAATCAATTAAGACAAAGGAACTAACATTACTAGTATTTGGAATATACAAATCTACACTATCTTTGACCCTAAAAGTGTTAATTCACCATGGCTCCCATAACCCTTGTTGTGGGGTTTAGCTATTCATAACTTTACAAACAAATACAACCATATAAATCATAATAGAAGTAGAAACTTACACAAACGAAATCACAAGAACTAAATTTGGATTGCAAATCTTGAGTTAATTGCTAAAAACCACAAAGAATTTAATAGTACTTGTCTTGCTTTCTAAAAAATGAAGAGTAATAAAATAAATCCTAACAGTAGGTATTTATAGTCTGGGAAAATTTCAAGTTTTGTTAAAACTCAGAAAATGACCACATCGCATCGCACGGTTGGGTTGATAGCCCATCCTATAAGTGATGGCCCATAGCCCTAACTGTTGTCTTAATTCGGTGAATATATATTGAGTCTACATAAGCTGCATGGTTTGGTCGACGGTTTGTCGAGTCAATGATGGTCCGTCATATGCTTCGTCACTTGAGGTACTTGATGAGTCGGTAAATTACGACTCATTTACCCTAAAAATAGGGAGAAAACATGTTCTTAATACTAAATTGAATGTGTTTTAATGTTTTTTGGTTTAATTTTAGGGTTAAGACCAAAAAGTTATTGGAATAGCAAAAAGAGGCAAAAAAGAACAAAAGGAATGAAGATTGGAATTAAAAAATCACAAAAGTAATACGAGGGGCAGTCGGTACATCGCTGATATGTCCTGTGCAACCCATCCAGCTCATCTATCACTAATTCTAATAGTTTGGGGCCAAGAACTATCGTGACAAAACAGCGACACTCAAAAAGATTTGGTGCATCGCCGAACAGATCGGTGGACCATACTTCGTTCACCGAAAGAGACAGAAGCCAAACTGAAGAGCTTGATATGTTGATAGATAGGTGAGCTAGAGGTAATTCGGTGCATCACCGACACCTTCAGCGATGGGATATTGCTTAGCGAAATTTCATGCGGTGGCATTTCTATAATTTTGTGGCCCGACTTTGTTGAAGCTATTTAAGCCTTTTTGGCCATTGGAAACCCCATATTTTGTCAATTTACTAAATCTTAAGCTGGTACTAAAATCCTAATTGTGGGATTAACTACTTTGTGCTTAGAATTTGAAGTTTTTTGTGAAACATTTGGATTCTTGGTGGATATGAAAGAAGAATTTGGTATAATTCATTTTTCCTATATTATGATTAGATAATTTCCCCTAAACTTGGGGTTATGTATTATTAATTGTTGATTGTTGTGTGGGTAGTGATTATTTACCTTTGCATTAGATTGCATGTTATGATTTTAGCTAGATCTCTATGTTTTAATTTATAGATTGAGGTTGCAAACTTGATTTATGCTTGAATCTTTTGTATTGCTTGAAAAAGAGTACAAAAGTGATGAGATTTAGCTAACAAAACTTGAGTTACTCTCATTTAAGTGGTGATGCTAGGAATAGATTACCCATTTTGGGGCTATTGGTTGTTTGGTAGTGTGTTTCGGAAGAAACCCAGAAACCCATGTGATATTGGGTTATGGATTGGGAAATCACCACAAATGCCTAAAACCATGCCTAATTATAACTAGCAATTGAATCTTAGGTGTATTTTCACTTATCCATGCATATAATTATTCTCAAGAAGGCTTAACCCCAAATGTTTTAACTTATTTAATTACAATCTTATAGCATTCGTGTTGGCAATCCACCATTGAAATTGTGAACTCAAAACAAACTCATTTTAACAAACCCCCCATTTTATTTTCTTGTCTAATTTTAGCATTGTGTCACTTGAGAATGAATCTATTGCTCTCATTCCCTATGAATTCGACCTTGACTCTTAAGTTGGGTAAAAGTATTCTAACGACTACATCCATTCATATTCGAGAGTGTATTTGAGCATTTACAAAAATGGAGTTGTTGCCGGGGAATAAAATGTAGCATTAATTCTTTTTTGTGTTATAAGTTGCTTTGGGTTAGACATAGTGTTTACTTTATGTTATTTGTTGTTTTTGTGTTATACAGGTGATAATCT
Organism: Capsicum rhomboideum; assembly: GCA_031232105.1. NCBI lineage: Eukaryota > Viridiplantae > Streptophyta > Magnoliopsida > Solanales > Solanaceae > Capsicum > Capsicum rhomboideum. The sequence continues at coordinate 86,046,750 of CP124715.1, forward strand.
GAGCTTCCACAACATGATGAGTCAAAATGGTAGTGATTCCTCTACCTTTGATAGGCACCTTGATGATAAAGATCACCTCGGGGACGTCGGTAGAGCGAGTGCCATCCGCATTCCTCCCATGAGGGAAATGGAGTGTTTCACTTCACTAGTGTAATGCTCCATTTACTTTAGATAAAGGGTTTATTTGGTGGAAAATCACACGAAGATGCCATCCTTCATTTGATGAACTTTATTGATGTGTGTATCCCATTCGATGTTACCCACATTTCACAAGTGTCCATACAGTTGAGACTCTTTCCTTTTTCATTAATGGGTAATGCGGTACTAAGTTTGCGGGAATTGCCTGTGGGTTCTATAACTTCATGGGTTGAATTGACGGAAGCATTCTTGGATAGATTCTTTCTACTACCCTGGATGCTACAATTGAGGGATGAGATTATTAACTTCCGGCAATTGAGTGGCGAGCCATTGCATGAAGCATGGCAAAGGTTTAACAAGAATTTGTTGCAATTCCTAACTCTTGAGGTTCCAGATAAGATGCTTCTCCGAATCTTTTATAGAGCATAAGATCGATTGAAAAAGATGGTTGTGGATAATGCAACTGGAGGATCTATAGTTAAAGAAATCCTATGGTGTTGCTTTAGCATTGTTGGATCAAGTGACAAAACAAAGTTGAGGTTGGCACACAAGAGATACTAAGGTGGCCTTGGTGGATCCCTCTGAATCTTTTATGAGTCAAGAACAAAGAAAGAAGGATGAGGAGAGAGATGAGAATATGGTAAAAGTTATAACATAATTGGACCTCCTCACCAAACATGTAATGGCTCAACTCTAAAGGTGGTCAATTTCGTTACTTCTAAGGGTGCTAAATCATATAATGATGATGAGGCAGAGGCTCTTGATGAAGAAATCCAGTTCAAGTCGAACCAAATGGGGGGGTTGATAGTAATGTTTCAAAACTGGATAAAAATCCGATAGTCTCATGGCCGCAAGACAAAATCCCTCCTCCATTTCCACAATGGGTTAAGAAGAAGGAAGATAATTCAAAGTTCAAGAAGTTCCTTGCAAAATTTAGCAATCTATCGGTAAACATACCATTGTTGGAAGCTCTACAAGGGATGCCCGGGTATGCTAAATTCATGACGGAATTGGTGACAAAGAAGTGAGTCATGGATTTTGAAACAATTGAAGTGACTTATAATTGTAGTGCTATAATGACTAGCATAATGGTTGCGAAGAAAGAAGACCCTGGAGCATTCACCATCCCATGCACTATCGGGGTGTACAAATTCAGAAAGGCTTTATGTGATCTTGGTGCAAGTATTAATTTGATGCCGTTGGCCTTATTTCAAAAGCTATGTTTGGGTGCTCCTAAGCCAACCACAATGAGACTTTTAATGGACAACCGTTCAATTAAGAAACCCGTGGGTGTGTTTTATGATGTACTTGTGAAGGTGGACCATTTCATTTTTCTGGCCAATTTTATGATCTTGGATTGCGAAATTGACCATGTGGTCCCTATTATTCTTGGTAGGACATTCTTGGCTACCGAATAGGCTTTAGTTGATGTTGAGTGTGGTGAAATAAAATTTTGAGTTGACAATGAAGAGGTGTCGTTTAACGTGTGCAAGTCCTTGAAGCACCTATGAATTTACAAGTTGTCTCCATAATTGATATGATTGATAATGAAGTGGCTAATATTATGGAGATCAAGTTTTTAGTGAGCCTCTAGCGGGAGTGTTATGGAACTATAGAAGTGATGACATCGAAGAATATGATGAAGTCGTAGTCTCTTTGGAAGGTCTTGGGTCTTACATTGAGAATCCATGAAAGCTTGATTTTGATTTGAAGAATAGAGTGAGTCCTCCCTCTTAAATCCTCAATTATAAAGCCACCGAACCTTGAGCTTAAACGTCTACCGCCACACTTATGTTATGTATTCTTGGGAAAGGATAACACCTTACCCATTATCATTGCAGGAGATTTGATGCCGTAGCAATTTGAAGTATTAAAATTGGTGGTGAGAAGATATATTCGGGCCATTGGTAGACCATAGCTGATATTATAGGGATTGCACCCGGTATTTGTACCCATAAGATAAAGTTGGAGCCCGATTTCACACCAAGTGTTGAACATCAAGAGAGGTTGAATCCTCTCATACAAGAAGTTGTAAAAAAAGAGATCATCAAGTAGTTAGATACAGGGGTTGTGTATCCGATCTTTGATAGCACATAGGTAAGCCCAGTCTAATGCATCTCTAAAAAAGGTGGTATCATGATGGTCCCAAACCAGAATAATGGTCTTATACCCATCCGCCAAGTCACGGGTTAGAGAGTGTGTATTGATTATAGGAAGTTAAATTTGTGGATGGAGAAGGACCACTTCCCCACACCCTTCATGGACCAAATGTTTGATAGAATAGCAGGAAGAGGGTGGTATTGCTTTCTCGATAGATACTCAGGCTGCAATCCAATTTCAATCGCCCTCGAAGACCAAGAAAAACTACCTTCACATGTCCTTATAGAACTTTTGCTTTCAAGCACATACCCTTTGGGTTATGCAATGCATCAACTACTTTCCAATGGTGTATGCTTTCTATCTTTTTGGACATGGTGGATGACTCGATGAAGGTATTTATGGATGATTTCTCAATTGTTGGTGATACGTTTGAGGGTTGCCTTGAACATTTGAAAAAAGGTGCTTGAAAGATGTGTGGCAAGTAACCTTGTCTTGAATTAAGAGAAATGCCACTTCATGGTGAAAGAAGGGATTATCCTTGGACAAAAGATTTCAGGTCAAGGAATCCAAGTTGATCAAGCTAAAGTCAAGGTTATTTCAAAATTTCCTCCTCCGATATCTGTCAAAGGTGTAAGAAGCTTTCTTAGACATGTGGGTTTCTATAGGAGGTTCATCAAAGACTTCTCCAAGATTGCCCATCCTATGTTCAAGCTTCTTGAGAAGGAGGCAAAGTTCGAGTTTGATGGTGAGTGTGTAAGGGCATTCAATTGCTTCAAGGAAAAACTTGTCTCCGCCCCTATTATTGTGGCCCCTAGTTAGTCACAACCGTTTGAAATCATGTGTGATGTAAGTGGGTTTGCATTGGGTGTGGTGCTTTGTCAAAGAAGGGGAAGGTTTTTCATCCGATCTACTATGCTAGTAAATCATTAAATAATGCACAAAGAAATTATATAGTTACGGAGCAAGAGTTACTAGCCGTGGTCTATGGGTTTGAAAAGTTTCGTGCTTACTTATTGGGAATGAAGGTTGTTGTGCACACCGATTATGCCGACTTATGGTAGTAGATGGTGAAGAAAGAGGCTAAGCCAAGGTTAATAAGGTGGCTTTTTCTATTACAAGAATTTGACTTTGAAGTCAAAGATTGAAAGGAATGTGAAAATCAAGTGGCAGACCACTTGTATCGCCTTGAGTTGATTGATGTAAGGATGAAGGAATTGGAGATCAATGATGAGTTTCCCGATGAGCTTATCATGACTTTTTTTAGGGAAAATTATGCCTTGGTATGCAGATTTTGTAAATTATATAGTATGTGGAGCACTCCCCGGTGACTTGAACTATTATCAAAAGAAGAAGTTCCTCCATTGATGTGAAAAAATATTATTGGGATGAGCCCTATCTCTTTAGGGAGTGTGCTGATGGAGTTATTCATCATTGTGTTATGAAAGACGAGACGATTCTGATTCTTGAGGTAGGCCATTCATCACCAGTTGGTGGCCATCATGGTGGTGTGCGTATGGATGCAAAGGTTCTAAAAAGTGGATTCTATTGGCCAACATTGTATCGTGATTCACATGAGCTAGTAAGGGCAAGCGAGAAATTCCAAAGGCAAGGGGGGATCTCAAAGATACATGAAATGCCCTTGCAACCAAGCGTGGATGTGGAATTGTTTGATGTATGGGGTTTGAACTTCATGGGGCCCTTTGTGAGTTCGTACGGAAACCATTACATCTTGGTAGCGGTTGATTATGTTTCTATATGGATTGAAGCCATTGCCTTGCCAAACAATGAAGCTAAGAGTGTCACTCAATTCTTAAAGAGATATATCTTTACTCAGTTTGGCACTCCTCGTGCTATCATAAGTGATGGAGGTTCTCATTTTTGCAATCAATCATTTCTGTCCTTGCTTACCAAATATGGATTCAAGTATAAGGTGGCTTCTCCATACCATCCTCAAGCCAATGGGTCGGCAAAAGTGTCTAATCAAGCGATAAAGGAGATTTTAGAAAAAACAGTGAATGTGAGCAGAACAGATTGGGCACAAAAGCTTAATGATTCCTTGTGGGCCTATAAGACTGTATTTAAAACCCCCATTGGCATGTCTCCATATCAATTGGTGTTTGTAAAATCTTGCCATTTTCCCATCGAGTTGGAACATAAGGAGTTGTGGGCCTTGCGGAGATTGAATATGAATTGGGAGGATGCCTCCAAGTCTAGAGTAAACCAACTTCAAAAGATTGATGAATTCTGTTTGAGGGCTTACGAAAGCTCTACTCTCTACAAGGAGCGTATGAAGAGGTGGCATGATTCTAAGATTTTAAAAAGAAAGTTCAAGGTGGGTAATGATGTGCTATTGTTTAACTCAAGATATATGTTGTTTCTGGGTAAACTCAAAACTAGGTGGTCGGGTCCCTTAAAAGTGGTACAATGTTTTCCTAGTGGAGCGGTTGAATTGGAGAATGACATGGGATTACAATTTACCATGAATGGGCATAAGTTAAACATCATCATAAGTTTCTCCCAAAGGCGAATTTTTTAGAGGTGATTTAACTCGATAATGCATGAGGAATGAACAACAACGTCGTGCCACGACGATAACTAAGGTGCTTCTTGGGGGGTAACCCAAGTTTAATTTTTTTCATTTTGAATAACGTTTATTGATTTGTGTAGGTGAATGATGGAGTTAAAAAATAAGAAACATGGCATGATCAAAGAAAAAGTTAGGAAATCATGCACCAAGCTCCAGGGAGGAGACTTTAGCGATATGCAGAGCAATTCGGTGCATCATTAAAGCCTCTCGCAGATATAGGTTTCCCAACCTTAACATTCTGCTTCATTTGGTGATGATCTGTGTAAATCGATGCATCACCGATGCCTTCGGTGACAAATAGAACATTGTCAAAATGCTTCGACAAAAGGCAATCTAAGGCCTTGTGAACTTTAAGATTGGGTGATAGAGCTCCAAATTGGTGCTTTGTCGATGTTTTTCGTGATGGAAAAGGGATCGCCAAAATGGTCGGGTTTAAGATTTGACAGTTTGACTTCTTGAACCTTGACCTTTCACTTTCTTTTGACTCTTAATTTTATTCAAAATCCATCCATTTCCAACTTCCCTCTCTATATTCACTCACTCAACTCATTAACCTTTTGCACTCACATACTCACACATAAATCTCTTTTTTTGAATTTCTGCACCATTACACACGCATAAGGTATGGGTGTTCATCATTTTCTTCCCCAAGTTTTTCCTACAAGTTTTGAAGGTTAGAATGTCTTACACTTTGAATTGTATTTGTTGTTTGATCAATTAAGTGTGTTGGATTGTTCTATTTTGTTAGTGTTTTGAATTGTTCTCTTAGATTAGAGTTGATAAATTATTGGTTTTTATATTTGAAGTGAGTTTAGATTAGAGTGATATCGTCGAAATTGATATTTAAATGTTAAATATTTGAGCATGCTTGCAGTTGAATGATTTGTTTGAAGCTTTGGGTGCCAAAAATTTAGCTGAAAGTTCAATTAGATTTAGTCGAAAGTTGGATGATTTTGCCCAATAATAGATGGAGTGATGTCATTCTTAAGTGAAATATGAAACCTGGGGAAGTCTGAGTACCCATGGTTGAAAAATTATAAAATCGCCATCAAAGAAAAGCTTGAATCGCGATGTTAAGATGGGGATGACGATGACAATTGGTGATGGGTCGGCGATGCACCGAACTATATAACGTATTACCGAAGTACTCCATTAATCACCGAAAGCCACAGTAAACCGTGGAGAATTTAGGTGTAATTTGGCATTGCCTTAGTTAATCAGTGATGCTCATGGAGCATCACCGAATCCTTTAGTGTATCGCCGAATTCTCACTTTCCTTCACCAAAGTGATCCCATCTTTTCTGTGTGCTTTGGCGATGGTACTTTGTATCATCGAACTATTTGACGATGCCATTTTAAAAAGTTTTGTGTTTTGTTTTGCTAACTTTGACCTAGCCTATTGCTATTCTTATGTGCAGATATGCCTCGTATGAAACGTGTGTCCAAGAAATACTCTAATCTTCTCCTTCCTCCTCAAGGCTTGCTAAAGGTGTTACCATTTAAGAGAGAGAAAGACCGCAAAAGGTTTATAAGCCTAAAAGAAGTGATGAGGGCAAGTATAAAGGCCCAGTTGTTGAGGATGACATTTTAGAGCATAGCTCAAACTCTGAAAGGGACAACTTTAATTCCTCGGAGGAAGGGGACTCCACTCCTATTCATCATCCAATTAGTATTCCTGAGGTAGCTCCAGCAAAGAAAAAGAGGGTCGGGCAGTCCCCCACTATTGCTGCCAAGTAACCCCCATACCCACATGGAGGTCACCATATCCTCAACCGGCTCAAAGTACCAAATCAGCACTCTATCATTCAGGAACAATGGTTGAGCTTGAATAGTTTAGAGGGCAAGCATCCTCGAGTGTTGTCAGCTTTGAACTACCATGACTTTTAGGTATTCACTGAACCTTTGAAGCCTTACATTGAGAATTAGGTTAGAGAATTTTACGTACCTTATGGGGAGATTTTGCCAGAAAGGAGAAAGAGAGGGCCATAAGAGACAAAAGATGTTGTTAGTGTGAGAGGTGTCAATGTTGTTTGTGATGGGGCAACAATTAATGAGGTCTTGGGGTGTACGAAGATTACTAACCATTACTTTGCCTCTAGAATTAAGGACCCGGTGGAGGATGTGTAGGCTTGGTTAGCCCCTTTGCTGAGTAATGATATGCCACCGTGGCTTGCATCAGGGGTTCAAATTCATAAGACTAATATTCATTTGGAGGATAGATATTGGTTGAGTTTTGTCTGTAGTAACATTTTACCCTCCCAAAATCAGTCCATTCCAGTGAGTCTAAGTGAATTACTTATAGGCTCTATTATTGGGAAGGAGAAGTTGAATTTAGGTTCTCTCATTGTCCCATACATTGCTTGTCGGGCCCAGCAAAAGAAAACTTCCCTCATATTCCCATGTTTGATTATTGAGTTATATAGGCATGCCAAAGTCCCCTTTTACAAGAAGAAAGATTTTGAGTATACCCCTACCTCTACAGTGGATATTACTAGGATTGAGCTTGTGTAAAAAATTAAGCAGAAGAAAGCCCGGGTGGATGTTGTTCCAGTAGTTTATGTCGGTTCTATTGATAGTGGTGCCAACCAACCCACTCCTGATTCTACATCTACCCTTTTCGGGTTACTTCCTACTCCTCCAGTTCTTCCATCAGGTATATCATCGCAACTATCTAGACCTAATGGCACCAGTCCTCGGCCTTCCACTACTTTGGGTTCCTCAAGGGCCCCATTGACTCAGGTTGATATTATCTGGATGGGGAAGTTAGCCTATTCGGGAGATGCTAGATTGGCTAAACTTGAGAGGTACATACTTAGGATGATTTCTCATGCGGTGATAGACGTAATGGATCTGGTATATGAGGAGATGTGGGGTGAGACTATTAGGAGTTTTGGAAAGAGGTTGGATGGGTTGAGTGCACCATTGCAGCCTATTGTGCCTGACAGTATAGCCCAGATGAAGGATGAGCTTGCTTTTCTTTGGAAGCATGTAGATGAGCTCCGATTCTATGATGTGACACATCTTTGGGGAGCTCCATCTGAGGCACCACCTCCAGTTTCTATACCTGCTCATGATGCTGATCCTGTGATAGAGGAGGAGAAGGTTGATGAAGATGACCATACTTCTGATGATGATGTTGATAGTGCTGAAATTGAGGGCTATTTTGAGGATCAGGGCCAGGTTGGGATACAGGTTCATGCATAGTAGACTAATAGGTAGGAGACTGAGGATACTATGCTTGTTGCTACATTGGAGAGGTCAGTGCATGAGACGACACACATTGGGACCTTTGGTTCAGTTACTGCCACAGAGACTACAGATCCTGTACCAGATCCACCCCTTCATCGAATGTGTGATTTGTGGTGTGCTATTTTCATTTCTTTATCTTGATGTTTAGCTTAGTAGTTTCTATTTCCATTGCACATAAAATTCATTTTGGCATGCGTTTTCAAGAGGAAAGTGTACTAGTAATAGAACACTTTGACTCAAATGGTACACTTGGGTGCGGTTTTCACATGCGAGACTCTTGAATTTATTATCCATTATAATGTATGCCCATTTTTCAAAAATGTTCCCATCTTTTAAAAAAATTTCCATTAGTTTAGTTAAGCTAGTTAAGCTCTCATTTTTTTTGAACACTCGTATCTTATTTTGGCTACTTGAATACCTTTCTCGATATGTGCTATGAATGTGGTACAACAATTGAGAAAGGGTACTTTGCTTATGCGATTGAGTGTCATGTACGGGAGGGATTTCAATTTGATCTTGTGCATCGAGTCCACCTAGAACTTGCCTAGTTGCTCTACTTCTAAAGCAAAGAGTGTACGATATTGGAGATATGATCTTAGGCCATTAATTGAGAGCAAACCACTATTTTGACCAAAATTGATCCACCCCTTGGTGAGTCGAGTGACCAACTTTTTCCCTTATTGAGCCTTGGAGCCCATTTTCTTGAATAACCTTGTTACAAGTCGAAACCCTTTTCTCTCATATTCCTTTTTTGAACCAAACCTTCTCAAAGTGTCTTAGGTGAGGGTAAAGACCAACTTAGGCCAAAATCCTAAGTTGAGGGTGGAGGAGACCTTGGAATTTGCATATACTTGGTGGTTTAAAAATGTGGGGACCATTAAAACCCTCTTCCAACTATCCTTACATCCATGTTAGCTATATATATATATATATATATATATATATATATATATATATACATATATATTTGAGAAAAAGGTCGAAAACAATCAAAAAGGGGAGTTGCAGTTTAGTTCTATTTGTAAATTTATGTAGTTGTTTAAAGTTTGGAAGGATGGGAAGAGGGAAATAGCTTGAGCGGTTTCAAAAGATTGGTTCGAGAAGTAATGTATAAGAGCAAACCTTGGGAAAATATATTGAATGAGGTCTCTCTAGATGCTTTGATGAGGTAGTGCCACTATAACCTTAACTTCCCCTACTTACCCATAGCCTTTGCTACAAGCCGAACTAAGACCTAGGTGATCTTTGAAGTAGCATGCTTGAATGTGGTGAAATGGAGCTTATGGGAAAGCCTATGGTGTGGTACTTATGTCCTTGATCATATTTTGGAGAGTGAGTAGTTTGTGTTAGTCCCTAGAATTATTGATAATCATTCTTGAGGGAAGGGACTTCTTTGTGTGAGGACGCTTAATTACTATGCTTGAGTATTCTTCATTCTCGGTTGAAGTCTATGAGTGTGTGCTTTGCTTGGTAACATTTAGCCAATGTTTGATACTTGTTGTTGACAAATTTAGAGCTTGATAGGTGAAACATGAACCATTATTTTCAAAATCATAAGGGCAAGGTGTTTTCACAAAAGAAGTGTATGTCTAAGCTCCCAACTTGTACAATTTGAAGGCATTCGTGATTTTGTTATGTGTGCATTGATTTACTCGAGGACGAGCAAAGGTTTAAGTTGGGGGTGTTGATGAGTCGGCAAATTGCGACTCATTTGCCCTAAAAATAGGGAGAAAACATGTCTTCAATGATAAATTAAATGTGTTTTAATGTTGTTTTGGTTTAATTTCAGGGTTAAGGCCTAAAAGTGATTGGAATAGCAAAAGGAGGCAAAAAGGAGCAAAAAGAATGAAGAGTGGGGCTAAAAAGTCAGAAAGGTAATACGAGGGACAATCGACGTATAGCTGATATGTTCTGCGCAACGCCGATCCAGCTCATCTATCGCTAATTTTAATAGTTTGAGGCCAAGAACTATCGTGACAAAATAACGACACTCAAAAAGATTCGGCGCATCGCCGAACAGATTGGTGGACCATACTTCACTTCACCGAAAGAGACAGAAGCCAACCCGAAGAGCTTGATATGTTAATAGATCGATAAGATAGAGGCAATTTGGTGCATCGCTGACACCTTCGGTGATGGAATGTTGCTCAGCTGAATTGCACGCGGTGGCATTTATGTAATTTTATGGCCCAACTTTGCTGAAGCTATTTAAGACTCTTTGTCCATTGGAAACCCCATCTTTTGCCAATTTGCTAAATCTTAAGTTGGTAATAAAACCCTAATTGTGGGATTGACTACTTTGTGCTTAGAATTTGAAGTTTTTTTGTGAAACATTTGGCTTCTTTGGCGGATTTGGAAGAAGAATTTGATATAATTCCTTTTTCCTATATTATGAGTAGCTAATTTCCCCTAAACTTGGGGTTATGCATTATTGATTATTGATTGTTGTGTGGGTAGTGATTATTTATCTTTGTATTAGCTTGCATGTTATGATTTTACCTAAATCTCTATGTTTTAATTCATAGATTGAGGTTGCAAACTTGGTTTTTGGATGTGTTGTATTGCTTGAAAAAGAGTACAAGTGTGATGAGATTTAGCTAACAAAACTTGAATTACATTCATTTAAGATGTTATGCTAGGAATAGATTACCCATTTTGAGGCTATTAGTTGTTTGGTAGTGTGGACATTTGGGGTTTCGAAAGAAACCCATGTGATATTTGGTTGTGGATTGGGAAATAACCACCAATACCTAAAACCATGCCTAATTATAACTAGCAATCAAATCTGAGGTGTATTTTCACTTATCCATGCATATAATTACTCTAAAAAAGGCATAACCCCAAGTGTTTTATCTCATTTAATTACAATCTTATAGCATTCATGTTGGTGATCCAGCATTGAAATTATGAACTCAAAACAAACTCATTTTAACAAACCCCCCATTTTATTTTCTTGTCTAATTTTAGCATTGCGAGTCAACTTCTAGTTGCTTGTGATACTTGTGAGTGAAGCTATTACTCTCATTCCCTGTGGATTTGACTCCAGACTCTTAAGTTGGGTAAAAGTATTACTAATGACTGCATACATTCATATTCAAAAGTGTATTTGAGTGTTATCAGTACTTCATCATCATTCATTGGTTTGGTGCTATGATTTGGTTTACGGTTCCTCGGAATGTTGATGGTTAATCAATTGGTTCATTGACTTGCCGACACTTAGCGTACACACTATTTTAGCACCACGATTTGGGGGACAGTCCATCAAAGGGTTGATAGATCGTTAAGTGAGCCATCATGTCTCTCTTTTCAGCATATTTTTCTCTTTGGTACATTTTCCTACACATGAAACAAAAATGCGATCAAATCCAACCAAAGGTACTCAAAAACTTGCAATAATTCATGGTCAAAAGCATCAAATACGCCATCAAATGCCGACACATCAACACCCCTAACATAGTATTCTTGGTTATCCTCAAGCAACTTAAACAAGACTCGATCTTAAACCTATATGTGTCAGATAATCAGGTAGTCAGTAGCAAGTCCATTGTCATTAACTAGCCAAGCATGCACAATTCCATACCTCTCTGTCAGACACTGTGCAACATTAAAGCTAAATAAGATAACTTTGGTGGATCAAAACTGACATTATGTTACCAGTAGACAACTCAGTACACAACCAATATCACATGAAATCTCAACCAACGATTTCTAAATATTACCCTATGCCCTCATATAAATAAAGTTCCTCGCACACAATAAAGATTTTAGAATGGGACTGTAACAAAGACTCTCGCACTCACAAAGAGCTTCAAATGATGCTAGAATGATACCATAAGCTTGTCCTTATTTTCTAAACTCTCCCTAAACACTATATTTCTCAATCAGCCCCACATTTTTTTCTGGCTGTGATTTATTCTTAACAGCTACTAATTTTTTGCTGCATAATTTTCATCATTTTTATATAATATATATACATACCACACAAACTTTTTCACAACTACTTACAAAACCTTTTTATTCTTACTCTTGACCTATTTTCTAAATCCGTACCATCCCCAACTTAGGCATTTTGCCTAAGTTTTAAATCCTAGTGCTCAAGGAGGGAACAAGTATAAAAAATGGGTTTACTTATTGAATGAAGGGTATCAGGTCTTATGGTTAGTCAAGAAAAATTCTCATGGCTCAAATTCAGGGAAGTAAGGACAATACATGAATTGGGTAGGCCTTTTATATCCAAATAAAGTTCAACAGCAAAGGCCTATGATCCTTTCCTAACCTAGCTTTTTCTTAGACAGTTTAAGCAAGACAAACTGGGCAAGTTCTAGAATAAACTAACAGCACAGAAGTAAATAAACACCTCACACACTCGACACATGGATCTATTGTTAATCATTACTCAATCAACCGGTGCACCAATTTAACTACACAAATTATCAGCCCCAATACAATCACAATGTCAAACTCTAATCCATATATGTCAATAATTAAAGCAATGATACAATAAGCACAATGTTATTAGGGCTATCAATTTACAGTATCATGCTCAACTAGTTGTTCTAACGTGATCACCAGAGTCTCCCTAACTGCCTTACACCTATTTACAGACTCAAAACAAAACACAAAATAAATATCCTATTCTAAACATTGATTCAACATAAATGAAACACCCTCAGGATAAGAAATACGACCAGAAAAACCCTTAGGTGGCACATACAGTAGCCTCTACCGTCATAAAAAGACATACATTATCCTCAATGTATAAAATACAAAGACATGGGTGTAAGAACTTACCTATGGTGCTCCTGGCACTGCCTGCTGGTGTGCTGGTTGTAGGTGCAACCCCAGTCTCCTCTGTTGTGATAGGAGTCGTATACTCCTCAATAGCAGTAGGTGGTGGAGTAATTAGAGTTTGTGACTCTACAGTAGCTTCAACTACTCTAGTTTGGCTGGTGGTATTATGTGCCATGCTAGATGAGGCTCCACTAACTCGAGCCCTCATCTCCTTTTCTACTTTATCTCTTGCCTCTTTTTACAGTTGTTGTGCTTTCAAAAAGTCTCTCTTCTTCTTACTCTTTGTGCACTTTTTAGCTTGCTTTGGATCTTCTACCTTTACACATACCCTCTTCTCCAAGGCTTTGGGAGGTTTGCCTAACAAGTCAAGTAAAGGCTCTTCCTTCTCCAACTCCTTATTAATAGGAGTCGAAAATTCCTAGGTAGATCTAGCTTGCAACTCAACAATATCATCTTGGGCATATGCTAATTTTGTAGCAAACTTAGACAAATCGAGCATGGTCATAACCTTCAACCTCTCATTTACCTATGCCACCATGTCATCTATTTAATCGTGAACTGTTGAATATGGAGCAAGTACGACAGGAATGGCCCGATCCACAAATAGTTTCAACTGCTCTATAAATAACTTCAATTCATGCTCAAACCTCTCAACTTTCTTACCCACTATATGAAGTTTTGGGGTGTAAATGCATAATTTGAGGCCCTCGAGATGCATTGGAAGTACTATCGACAAACTCTGAGGCTGGGGTGGTGCCAGCTGTACTGGATGTAAAGGGAATAAAGGTAGTAGTCAGAACCGATGTGAGAGCTAACTCCATACTTGTAGTTTATCCTGATGCCTGCATAGGAGTAGAAGGTTCCCCCGCAGTCTGACTACCAGACTTAGACACCTGAGGCTTGTACACACGCAACTCATGTTTTGTCTCATCTCAAGATTTATCAATATCCTGCTTCTTAGAAGTTATCACCTCCTTATCTATTCTTGCTAACACTGGAACTTGGGCTTTTTCACACGAATGAGTCACAAGGCGTGGGCGTGCTAATGAATTAGTATGCTTTTATGCTTGAATCCTCATCACATTCATTAGAATGATACCGCAGTTTAACTTGAAACCAAATAACAGACCAGTCTTCAGGATTGCCCTATCCTCACTCAATTGATTTTCCTCTCCAGTACAAACCAAGCAGAGTCGCACTACTACCCACCAAAATATTTCTATGAAGGTCAATGTTGACTTATATATCTTTTCTCTCAAATTTGTCAACCACAACGGCTGACCATCAGGCAAAACTTGTGCCAACCACTAATGCTGATTATACTTGTCGTGCATTCTGTGATCATAATCTGAGGTCCTATATGGTGACATATAAGTAGGCCCATACAAAAACCTGTTGATTGTTTGATTAGCTATATCAACTATAATCCCACAGATCTGAATACTATTGAGAGTTGGCAAATCTATTGGTTTCTGGCCCTTTTTCCAGTCGTTGTTAATATGGCTGCATAATTTGAATACAATTCCCACATAATATTAGGGTAACAGTGCCTCATGCCTCGATAATCCAGACCAATCCATAGTGATTGAACTATCATTCAATCTCGAGATGTTGTACAAGATCTGATGAGATAATCTTGGCTTCCTCAACAATACTCTTTTTTATGTTGCCCTTAATTTTTTTTGAGAGGACCTCTTGAAAATATTTATATGATCCCTTCATTTTCCAGCGGATACTGTCTTAGAATACCATAGTTTTGCTTTTAATTACATCGCCCCTCATGGGCTCAGGCTCCTCAACTAGGCTCTTAGTGGAATCAATGCCAGTTGCATCATCCGACTTTAAGCTTGAGCCTCCCATACTAGACTTATTCTCCAAAGAATCTTCTCCCTCATTAGACTAAGAAGTAGTAGCTTGTTGTCTTACACTTTGTCTAGTATGGTAATCTGAAGCTTCTTTAACCTTTTCAACCTCATTCTCAGAGTCCAATCACTAATCCTTGAGTTAACAGGTTGAGGTGGCTCTTTCGTACCCCTTTAGAGCACCTCCTCAAGTTGGTTTCAATTTTGGAGCCATAAGTACCTATCGAGGCATATAGTCAGTACAAGAAGTAATATACAGAAGCATGAAACAAAATACAAAAACTAAATATTTTTTAATTTTTTATGTGCATGATAGATGGTCTTGACTGTTCATCAAGTGAATGATTGCCCGCCATCCAAACCGTTGCTCTTATCTAGTAAGTAAGTGCCAGGGTACAGATGGAGACAAGGGTCCATCATGAAGTTGACGGTCTGTCATCCAAGCTGTCACACCTATCTAGTGTGTAAGTGCCAGTTGACGTATAGAGGAGATGATTTGACATGAAGTTGAAGGTCCATCATCAAAGCCGTCGCACCTATCAAGTGACAAATTTTGTGTTACATGCATATGATAGGTGAGTTGATGATCCGTGGACTAGGCGATGGTTCGTGGACTCACCTGTCTTCTTGAGGAAGTTTCAACCAAGAACATGGATATTAACATCATTCAAATTGTTTAACTTTTCATTATACCATTAAGGTTATAGACTCATAGGAGGCATAAATCTCATTGTATGATGACAAGTTCATAATTATTCATAATAAATAAGGGTTACTCAGACTTCACCCTTTTTGTTAATAATGTATATCATCAATTAGAGTTGGTAGGCAACATAATTTTCATTAGAATTTCAATTTCTAAATTCAAAAGTTATGATGCCCTCTGACTCATTGAGTGAAATCACTCATAATCAATACTCAAACAAAACACTATCTACAAAATACATGGTTTACATAATATACAAGAGAAAGCATACCTTGTTAACGAAAATATGGAGGAAGCAGATAAACCTAGCCAAAATCACACTTGATTTTGCCAAAAATTAGTGAAAGATGGTGGTGATGCTTATTGAATGGAGCACGGGAGTTATATGGAGAGGAAAATGGGAGTTATGGGAGAAGAAATGTTCTTAGAATGTGGGTGATGAAAGTAGGAAGAGGCAACTATTTTAAACTGTGAAACTATTTTCATTAAGTTTATCTTAGGGTTGGATCAGGTAGAGGATGGGTTGGTTCCGATTGGAATTGGGTTGGTGTCAAATTTTTACTGGCTAGGTCAAAAATGGGTTTGAGAGTGATTGGGTATGGATTGGGTTGGGTCATTAACAAGAATAGAAAACTTAACTGGGACCCCAATAGTTTAAGTTGCACGAATCGTCACTTGCTCAATGGTCTGTGTATAAGTCTGTGGGATTAGTCTAATAGCGGTGGAGCTCGATGGCTGGTGTGATGATCCATTATAAGTTTCATCATCCGTTAGCAGAACTATCATAACTTTCCAATATATAGGATTTCATGGCATCTAGTGACGGTTCATGTGATGGCCCATTACAAGATTGAGGGTCCGTCACCTCGATCGTCAACGCTTTCCTGAATGTTACCCATTTTGATCAACAAGTGATGGCTGACACGACGGCCCATCGGGTGTCCGATGGATAGTAGATAAACGATCCTTCCTATCCAGTAACTGATGAGATCTTCTCATGAACATTTAACACATATCAAACACATCTAACACAATAACAAAAACCAAACCAAATTTTATATATAACAAGCTTGGGTTGCCTCCCATGTAGCACCTGATTTAATGTCGCATCATGAATCGGGTACCTTAATTACTCAAGACTTCATCATGGTACACCATCTCCAATAAATTTACCTTATCCAACACTTTGAAGCAATACTTTACATGTTGCCCATTCACTTTAAAATGTTCCCCTTTCTGATTTTTAAGATCCATAGCTCCGAAGGGAACACTCGTGTCACTTTAAAATATCCTGACCATTTAGACCTAAGCTTGCTATGAAACAAGCATAGTATAGAATTAAGCAACAACATTAAATCATTTTCATTGCATTCCCTCTTCTCGGTCCTCCGGTTGTAGTACAATGTCATTCTCTCTTTATAGAGAGCTGCTCTGTCATAAGCGCTCAGCAAAAACTCATCCATCTCATTAATATGCTCAAGCCTTAAATTTGAGGTGTCACTCCAGCTCTAGTTAAGATTCTTTAGCGCCCATAAGGACTTATACTTAAGCTCAACTGGCAAGTGACATGCCTTGCCAAAAACTAGCTGGTAAGAAGACATGCCAATACAAGTTTTGGACGTTGTTTTATATGCCTATAGGGCATCGTCAAGCCTTCTAGACCAGTCTATCTTGTTAGTATTCACATTCTTTGCAAGAATAGTCTTTATCTCATGGTTTAATACCTTCACTTGATCACCAGTTTGAGGATGGTAGGGGGTAGTCACTTTATTCTACTTCACCCCATACTTTGCTAGCAATGCACTAAACACTTTATTATAGAAGTGCAAACCCCCATCACTGATTATCGGTCGAGAAGTACCAAACCTTGAAAATATGCTCCTTTTTAGGAACGGAGTTACATTTTACCTTTATTGTTCAGAAGAGGCATGACTTCCACCCACTTTATTTTATAATCAATTGGAACCAGTATGTACTTATGGCCATAAGAGCTTATAAAAGGATCCATGAAGTTTATTCTCCAAATGTCAAACAACTCAACTTTAAGGACTAGAGTCATGGGCAGTTCATGCCTTCAAGAGATAGCTCCTTGTCTTTTGCATTAGTCAAAGGCCTTCACAAAATTATGGGTGTTTTGATGGATTATGGGCTAGTAGTACTAGTACCCACACTGCAAAATCTTTTATGTTGCTTGTGAACAACCATGATGACCTTCCGCAGGGGACGAATGGCATGCCTCAAGTATGCTTAACAACTCAACTCCCGTAACACACCTTCTAATCAAATTGTCAGCACAGATCCTAAATATGTATGGCTTATCCCAAAATTAGTTACTCACATCATGTAGTAATTTCTTTCTTTTATGAATGTTTAACTCTTTCAACATCATATCATTGACCAGGTAGTTGGCAAAATTGGCAAACCATGGGATTAGATCTTGAGAGGCAGCCAATACTTGTTCATCTGGAAAGGAGTCATCTATCTCCATCTCATCCTTTTGTCTTCCCTCTTTATCAAGCCTAGACAAGTGATCTGCCACTTGATTTTCTAAGCTCTTTCGATCTTTGACTTCAAAATTGAATTCTCACAGAAAGAGCACCCATCTAATCAATCTTGGTTTAGCATCTTTATTTTTCATGAGATACCTTAAGGCTACATGATCGGTGTGCACAGTCACTCTCATGCCAAGTAAGCATTCCCAAAATTTCTAAAAGGCATAAACAACTGCAAGTAACTCTTGTTCGGTAACAGTGTAGTACTTTTGATCCTCATTTAGCACCTTACTAGCATAGTGGATTAGGTGAAAGATCTTCTTTTGATTTGATATACAACATCCCAAGTGTTACCTCACTTGCTTCATACATCACCTCAAATGGTTTGGACCAATTCAGAGCAACATTGATGGGAGCAGAAGTTAACTTTTCTTTAAGGCATTCAAATTCCTTCAGATAAGCCTCATCAAACAAAAACTTTACTTCCTTCTCCAACACCTTACACAGAGGATTGGTAATTTTGGAGAAATCCTTAATAAATCTCTGATAAAAACCTGTATGGCCAAAAAAAGTTTGAATCCTCTTTACAGAGATTGTGGAGGTAACTTAGCAATGAATTTAATTTTTGCTTGATCAACCTCAATACCTTTCTCCAATACTTTGTAGCCCAAAATAATGCCCTCCTTCACCATAAAGTGGCATTTCTCCAAGTTCAACACCAGATTAGTCTTTTGATACTATTATAATACTTCACAAGGCTGGTTAAACACTCTTCAAATGAATAACAGACCTCAAAAAAATCATCCATGAAAACTTCCATGGTGTCCTCCACCATATCAGAAAAAATTGACAACATACACCTCTGAAAAGTTGCAAGTGTATTGCATAACCCAAATGACATATATTAGAAGGCAAAAGTCCTATAAGGACAGGTGAAAGTAGTTTTTTCCTGATCTCCAAGGCAATAGAAATCTGGTTGTACCTAGAATACCTATCAAGGAAATAGTACCAACCTCTGCCTGTTAACCTGGCCAACATCTGATACATGTATGTCATTGAAAAACGATCTCTAAGTGTCCAAGCATTTAATTTCCTATAATCCATACCTATACTCCAGCTTGTGACCGATCGAAGTGGAATCAACTCATTTTCCTCATTAGGAACAATGGTCATACCTCTATTTTTGTGAACACACTACACCAAACTCACTCACCTGCTGTCTGAAATGGGATACACGACACTGCATCTATCCATTTCATAATCTCCTTCTTTACCACCTCTTGTATTGGTGGATTGAGCCTGCTTTTATGTTTGATGCTTGGGATAAAGTATTCTTCCAACTGAATCTTATGTGTACAAATACCTGGCAGAATCCTAATAATGTCAGCAATAGTCTACCCAATTGCCCTTTTGAAGAATTATAAAACTGACACGAGGGGCTCAACCTACCATTCGACCAAGTCTGCTTCCACAATGATTGAAAATGTACTATTTGCTCCCAAGAATGCATAACAAATATGATTAGGTAGAACTTTCAGCGCCAACACCGGTGGTTCTTCAATTGAAGGCTTGGCTGGAGGAGTTAGTCTATTCTTCAAGTCCAAATTCAACTTCTTTAGAGCATAAAAATCAGACCCCATCCCGATTAAGGCCTTTACTATTTCATCATAATCTTCAATGCCATCACCATAAAAGTTCATTATAACTGTAGCTAGAGTCTCAACTGTAAATCTTTCTTCAATAGGTACTTTCAGCACCTCATCATCAACTATATAAATCATTGAGACCACACTTATGTCTCTTGGCTGCTTCAAGGACTTGCATATATTGAATACAATCTCCTCATTAGTCAATCTGTACTTTACCTCTCTACTCTCCATATCAACTAAAGCTCTACCTATTGCTAAGAAAAGGCATCCCAAGATTATGAGAGCCTAAAAATCCACTTCATAGTCCAAGGTCATAAAGTCGGTAGGGAAATAAAATTCTCCACCTTCATCAACATGTCATATAAGATCCCCATACATCTCTCGCCTAACAGTCAACCATTAATAGGCTCATTGTCATTAGTTTGGGGGACTCCCAAGACCAACTGCCTATATATTACAAGTGGTATCAAATTGATGCTCGCACTAAGCTCACACATTGCCTTGGTGAAATAAAATGCTCTAATGGTGCATGGAATGGTGAAAGCACCCAGATCTTCCTTCTTCTGAACTAAAGAGCGCGAAATAATCACACTACAATGGTGTAAGTTATCAACTGCCTCAAAGATAACAGTCCTCTTCTTCGTGCCCAAGTCTTTCATAAACTTGGCATATCCCAGCATTTTCTTGAGTGCCTTAACTAATAAAATATTTACAAACAATTGTTTCATCATAGAAATAAACTTATAAAACTTGTTGTCTTCCATATTCTTTTGTAATCACTAAGAAAAAAGAGGTGGGGGTTTTGGAATCAAAGTCAAAGGTTTCAAAACCTCCTTTTCTTTCTCTTTTCCACCAAAAAACTCTTCTTCAAGAACTACAGATTTCTCTACAGCCATCTGAATATCATCAACAACCTCCGACCTTTCAGAGTTAGTCAAAAGTTTTTTTTCAACATCTTCCTCAACTATAACTCCTGAATTGGAGGCTACATCCTATACCTATTCATCAATAATAGGTATAGGTTTCGGTAAAACCTTTCTACTTCTGGTTGTGATCGTTATTCATTGCCCATCATTTCTCAAATTTTGAATAGTGTCACTAAGCAATGTACCATATTTTTACTGATTCAAGGCCACTGATACCTGCCCTATATGATACTCAAGATGCTTTATAAAAGTGGAGTGTGGGTGTATTAGTTGAATAATATTTGAGATATCGCCCTTCATCTCCTTAATTCCAGAGTCTATGGATTTAACTCTGCTCAATACCTTGGCTAGCATGTCCTCTGCCTTCGACATTCCTGAATCATTACTTACATGATCATGTAATTTAGGAGTCACATATGAACCACTCATTTCATTCTTGTTTTTCTAATCACCTTGATCTTTGTCTCTTTATCAAGCCTAATCATAGTTATTATTATTTCTACCTTAGTTACCTTGACCTTAGTGCCAAGAGTCTTTATTGGACCCTTGGGTATTCTCCTGAAAACCTTCTAGTTGTTCAGATAATTAGGCTCCTCCTTAGAGTCATAATCAAGCTTCTCATGTCTCTCCGCTTTACTCTTCATCTTTTTCCAAACCACCTACAAATAAATGTTTTGTGAGTCAGTCCATTTGTATTTTTATGTGTGTTATTTCCTAATCTTGCTCTTCTTCTTTGTAGAGCTGCTCAACTGACATGCCCCTAGGTTGAGTACCACCTGAGACTTTAGATTCCCTAGTGTGCCAAGCCCTGCTGGTTTTAGTAGCTCTATCCAGTATTGTTGCCACATCAGCATTAGTCTGTGTCATGAACGATCTTCCAGTGATAGTATCAACTACTGGTTTGGTCACAGAGTTCAAGGACCTATTAAATGTCTCCATCAAGTTTTCATCTTCCAACTTATGGCTGGTATATTGCTTCAGCTTCTTATTAAGCCACAACCATGCTTCATGCAATGCTTCTCCAAGAGATTGCCTGAAGTTATTTATCTCATCCCTTAGCTTCAATATTTTAGAAGGTTGAAAGAACCTTTTTAAGAAAACAATTTTTAAATCCCCCCAATTAGTGATATAGTCGTGTGGAATATTAACTGATCATAAGGTTGCTTCCCCAAATAATGAAGTGGGAACAACTGCAAACGAATAACATTTTGGCTGACTCCAGGTAGTTCATATGACTTGTAGATTCCAATGAAGTTCATTAAATTGAGGTTTAGATCATTTCCAACTGCACCTCTAAGTAAACCTTTTAGATTCAATAACTGAATCATGGTGCTTATGATATTAAACTTAGCTCCAATTGCTAGTGGTGGAGGGACGATGGCCCCGGTGGCACCAATTCCATCCAAATCAGCATCATTTTCATCATCAACATCGTCAGGAATAACCAGTCTTTGCAGCTGACCTCTATGTCTTTGGGACTGATAAGGATGGTTTGCAGCTGCGACATTGTCAATATTCTCCTCGTTGAATTCAACACCAATAATTCCTGCGTTTTTTTTAGCTGCATTCCCAGCATTCAGATGGTTGGACCTAGCTTGATCCTCAACAAGCTATTATAGCCCTGCTGCTTCAGTCTCTTGAGTATTCATTCTCCTAAGAGTGATTTCAAGCTCGAGGTCATAGGGGATCAAAGGTTCACTCCGACTTTGGATATTGGGCATGCACTAACTTGTACCCTATAGAAAATAGAAACAAAAAATAAAAGTAATATTAGAAAATAAGGACTATGAGTCAAATAAACACACTTGACATTATCTACAACCATATTTCCTGACAATGGCGCCAAAATTTGATACACTCAATTTAAACCTCTAAGTGAAGTATAAAGTGGATTCTGTTCAAATATAGAACCAAACAAGGTTGGGGTCGAATCCCACAGTGAATAAGGTGGAAACCAAGTTCAATGCGGTTATTTCACTAATAGCCAATTACTTACATAAAGAAGAGTTTTAAAACTGCGGTACCATTTTAACGTCAAATGTGAATAAATTCCAATTGCAATGTTTAGAAAATGAATTCAATAATGAGAGAGAACTAGGTCTTTGTTCACCGGGTTCACAATACAAATGGGTCATTGAAGACGGTAGACTCTTCTAATGTTATATTTGCAAGGCTATCAATGACATTACTACGTCTAAGTGTTTCTCAACCTACTCAGACAATTATCCCTTAAATCCTATTGGAATAAGATTGATTATAACATGAAACATGATAATTTCCCCAAGTTGGTCAATCTAATTACAGTATCAATTTTGGACGAGGGTTTGAAACCTCAAATCCTTATTATTAAATCCTTTTCCTAGCCTTAAACTTCTTTTCTCAAGCAAGTTTAGACGTAAGGAAAGTTTTAATGTTTGGAACCGTTAGAAATCAATCAAGACATAGAAATTGACAATACTAGCATTCACAATATATGAATCTACACCATCTTCGACCCTAAAAGTGTTAATTCACCATGGTTCCCATAACCTTAGATGTGGGGTTTATCCACTCATATCTTTACAAATAACTAAAGCCATAGAAATCATAATAAAAGTAGAAACTTACATAAAGGAAATCACAAGAACTGAATTTATACCGCAAATCTTGAGTTAATCGCTAAAAACTACAAAGAACATTATAGTGCTTGTCTTTCCTTCTAAAAAGTGAAGAGTAATAAAATAAACCCTAATTGTAGGTATTTATAGCCTGGGTAAACTTCAAATATTACTAAAACTCAGAAAATGACTGTGTCTCTCTCACGGTTGGGTTAACGGTCTATCATCTAAGTGACGGTTTGTTGCCCTAACCATCGTCTTAATCCAGTGAATACCTATTGAGTCTGTCTAAGCTCCATGGTTTGGTGGACAGTCCATCAATTCAATGATAATTTATTAGATTTTGTCACTTGAGGTACTTCATCATCATTCATTGATTTGGTGCTAAGATTTGGTTGATGGTTTGTCAACTAGTTTGTTGACTTGTAGACACTTAGAGTTACGCATTGTTTTAGCACCATGGTTTAGGGGAAGGTCCATCATAGTGTTGACGGATTGTCAAGTAAGAAGTCATGTCCCTTTTATTATCACATTCTATACAATTTTTCTCATTGGCATATTTTCTCGCACATGAAATAAAAATACGATCAAATCTGGAAAAAAGTTACTTAAATTTAAATAATGCATGGTGAAAAGTATCAAATGTGCCGTCAAATACCATCACATCAGCTTTGCAAAGTCCCAGCCCTTAGTCTGTCCTGCATAATCTTCTCTTCTTGGGGGTATGTATAATTCTTCGCTCACTCTTCCTCCAGCTTCCTGAAAGTCAAGGTAATTAAGGAAAAATCAATATTATTAGTATGATTTATCATTATTCACACATCCTTATCGATCTTTGTACTTGATACCTTGAGGGTGAGTTTTTATGCAAATTCTTACGTCAACTGACTAGTCTTGCTCAATTTTTTTCCCCTTTTGATTCTTGGATCAAGTAGGGGATTATAAAGGACTTCCTTTTCCTTGAGATATGGACCGTCATCTATTCTAATAGGATGATTCAGATACCTCGATTTGTAAGTTCTATCTCTTCGGATTTTGTTCCATTCTAGCAGGCCAAACATGTGGCGATCATCCACAATCCTTAGCTTTCTGTGCATTTAACAAGATTTTGGCTTTTGTTGCCTTCAGCACCATATATTTTCCCACAACCTTTGGTAAATGTTATTCATAAGAGATATGTTTCCCTCTCATAGCGCTTGTCTTTGATTCCCTTGGATATTTTGACTTTATTTTAGGGTTTCCCCATAGTTTTTGCCTTATCCTTATTTTTGATCCCAGAGCTCATCTTCAGATGATTTCTCCTAGGTTGTTGACGAGGATAAGGTAGAATTTGTGGGTGAGGCCTGGGGAAAGAGAGGTATGTGGTGGGTACAACCACTTCCTACCTCTTATATTTCCCTGATGTAGGGGCCTACCCCTTCAAGGTTCTTGAGCTCTCCTTCTAGTTTTGGTGGTTTTGGATGCAATAGCCTTAGAGGGTCATGCATGTTTTTTTTATAGTTGTCTCTCTGTATATTGATATTTGCCTCGGTACTTCTAAGACTTTCCTTGAGGGAGCTTTTTGACCAAAGTTTCTCAGATCTGCTCATTTCTAACCTTTTTGGAATAAAGAAACCCTTCCCTCGATCCTGGTGATGGAAGATAATTGTTCAAAGCCAGAGTTACCAGGTCACTAGTGGGAGGGAAGACTGTTTGTCTAGAGCTTGCTTTCTTCACGGTGGATTGTGGTACAGAGATGGACTTGACCTGAGCTCGTCGATGAGGATCATTTGAGTAGCTTCCAAATATATAAGAAGGAAATCATATTATGCCCTATGAGAATGGTATTAGCTCCCCTTTACATTTTTTTTGGGTGCTTTTTATTGTTTGCTTGTTTGAAAGAGTTATTTTGTACTAATTTCTCTTTTGTTATAACTCTGTACTTAACTCTGAAGCATTTTTTTTTTGTATTGTGCACATGTTTATCTATAACAATTCCATTTAACCGTTTAATTCATCTTCTATGGAGAATACTACCCTTGAGGTGTCTCTTGGAGAGTCACATCCTCTTTGCTGCCTATGTATTTAATGCCGAGTTTGCAAGTGTTGAGTTTATATTGATGAATGAGGTCATTTGCTAACTAGTTTTTTTTTTTTTATCTCGAGAGCCTCTTGTGTCTTTTTACTTGGTCATAGTCTGACTGTTAGGCGTTTTAGCCTTATATATCCTGATATATTAATGAGTGATCCCCTTTATTTTTCATGTTGTTGTGTGTCTTAGTCCGAACATATATTAGGTACTTTAGAGCATAGTGCAAAGGCGATTTATGCTCTTCATTTTCATCTTAATCAATTTTTACAAAGTAGACTTTAGGTTTTAATATAACTTTGCATGTATATACCTTTAATAGTGCCTCTAGTTTGGGCATCCTTGACCCAATTGTGTGAGGGGTCCATGTTTTGACACTATTGGATGATCACTCCATGCAATTTCAGTAATTATACTTCCTCGGGAGGCTGCATATCGGGCTCATGTGCCCGTGGAAGTAAGTCCTGAATTTTTATATGGGGCTGTGTAGAATTCTTTTACTGCCCTTTATGAGGGTCTTGAAGTCGTAGCCTTATTTTCCTTTTGGGGTTCAGGGAGATTGCCTTTAGGGTCTCCTTCTTTTGGCTCATGAAGAGCAAAGATTTTGGTCTCGGAGGCCCTGTCCATCCGTGTCCAGTCTGTCATTCGACTGAGGAATTTTATTTCAAAAAATAGGGCAGAATACAAAACAAAAGTCATAAACATATGCTAATTTCCTTATGTTTTTTTCATTCATTCAACCGTTTTTGGCTATTATCTTTACAATGAGAGAGTGAACAAAAGATTTTCCCTATTTTTTCCCCAGAAGTTAGTACTGCTACCTCGTTAAAAACCTTGCCAAAATAACCCTTTTCAGGATAAAACTGATCAAAGGAAAAAAGCGTAGCTTTTCCTTCTAGGTCATCCACTGTCCAGTCCAACTTCTTTTGAAAGACACCTGCAAAAACACATAAGATCCTCCAAATAAATGAAACACAAAAGGAGGGTGGTTCCTGTAACACCCCAAAAGTCCCTAAGGTCGTATCTCCGACTTAGAACAAAAACCAGTAGGACATTCAGCTCTTTGCTACAGAATGACTCACTGTACAAGTCGTGCAGTGAAGCCACAATTCATGGGCTGACTCATGTTAAGCATTCAATAGTCAGCCCAAGAGCTAGTGGTAATGACTCATACCATGAGCCGTGGTCAGTTCCTATAACTAGTTCGGTGATCCATCCTAAGTAGAAAACCAAAAGTTTTGAAATATGCAATTTTTCTCCCAGTGGCCATGACTAGTGACCACGGGTTGTATACACTGAGTACGAGTCATCAAGTGACTAGCACTAATGTGAAATCAGAGGGTCAACATTATTCCTTCAGGGGCCATGAATCCTAGCCACGACTCGTAGGTAGACTCCATGAGTCGTGAGGAAGTAGTCGTTCCCCAAGATAGAACTCCATCCAGGAACCACGAGTCAGACCTTTACCAGTAGTTTCAGGGTACGACTCATACCCCAAACCATAACGATTGAACCAGAAATTTTAGTTACCTTTTAAAAAGGGTATTTCATATTTTGCTTATTTCCTACACCTATAGTACGCCATTTAAAGGTTTTTTAGGAAGGGGTTAAAGGGACTTAGTCAATTTATTTTCCCCCATTCTATTCCAACATTTTAGAAAATATAAGAAGAAGAGCGATTAAACTCTCCCAAGGCAGAAAACCTAGGGTTCTTCTCATGTTCAAAATTTCAAGCTTTCTTGCAAGAATTCTTCAACTCAGGTATATGGAATTTTAGCAACAGGTATCCTTTCATCCTTGTGTCCTAAAATACTTCATAAATTTTAGTTTCTCTATGGTTTGTAATTTAGGGTTCATACCCAAGTTATGGTTTTCCTTTAAATTTCAGTCTTCTTATGATCTCTATGTACTTATGACATGTTTTCCATGATTTTACTTACATCATGATATTGTTCTATGAGAATGAATACTAGCATGATTTCAAGTAAATTTCACATACATTAGTTATGTTTCCAAAGCATGTTTCAGACTATGAAAGCTTTATTATGAAAAAGCATAATTAATTTTCAGTATACAGACTGTCAAATTTAATAGGTTCTAACCTAGTTATCAGAACATCAAATTTTAAATGAGCTACTAGTATATTATTAGTTTAGGAGTAGTTATCACCAAGTTGGACTAGGGCCCCAGTTTCACCCAAAGTCCTAGAACTACGTGCCATCATAGGCTTATTTATCCCTCCCAGTTTAGGCATCAGTTTAGTGATCATGCTAGATATGCCTTTATGCCCTAGTAAGGTATATTGGGTCCTCTTGATGGGGCATATACATCAGACTCTGTGTTAGCTCACGTGGTTTATATCAGTTAATAGACTCTCCTACAGACTCAAACTTAGTATATTTGTACATGACCCTCAACTTAGTTTTACTTGCATTGTATTATGATTTTTCAGAATATCTTTACATAACAACTTTTATGTATATCATTATGGGTCATTGTACTACAATTATGCTATTTGCACTCACTTTGATTTTAGTACATTATATCAGTATTTTTAGCATGTTCAATTTATTTATATCTTGCATATCCCACATGCCCAGTACATTTAAAGTACTGATTGCATTTTTTTTTTGCGTTGTATCATCTTATGATATAGGTTCGGACACTCAGTCTCAGTATCACTATTAGTACATTCCAGTACCATCTCAACAGCTATCAGTGGTGAGTCCTTATCATCCGAGGACGAGAGTTCATTATTGTTTTCTTTTAGTATATTTCATTTTCAGTATTTAGAGTTAGTTGGGGGCTTGTCCCAGCAACTCATTAGTAGTAAAGACTTTTCAGACATAAAGTTAGACTTTTAGCTTTTTAATTTATTTCAAACTTAGTATTTATTTCAGGAATTTGTTCAGACTTGGCTCTATTTCAGATATACTATTAAAATTAGTTTAACTTCCACGTAGTTACTTATTTGATTCAGTTATCCAGTATGTATGCCATGTTATGGTTAGCTTGTAGTCACTTGTAACCCTAAGCACTGTAGTGCATCCAGTGTATAGACTTAGGTCGTGACAAACTTAGTATCAGAGCATCACGTTTAAGGTATCTTAGGTTGTCTGAAAGCCGTGTTAAGAAGAGTCTCTTTCATGGATGTGAAGCGTGCCACACTTATGAGGGAGAGACTGAAAAATCTTTTTAGAAAACTTTACTTCTTTCATGTTCATATCGTGCGATAGAGTATAACTCTATTTATCCTACTAATTCATGTTCTACGCATTTACAAAATATGCCTCCTAGAAGAGCTAACAGAAGAAGGAACAGAAACCTACCAGCCCCACTGATAACAATCAAACTATACCTCAAGAGTATAAGCGATCGTTGTCAATATAATTAACTAATTTAGAGTCGGGGTCGAATCCACGAGGAATTAATGCGATAGCTTTCACCTTTAAGTGTCAAAAACAACTAGTACTGACACGTGATGCTATAAAAATAATGCGTAAAAGTAAATGGTGGGAGTTTAGTTTATCAATTTGTAATTATCAAAGTAATCGTAGTTTGAAATGCACAATTCAAAGATTAGAGAAATAGAGTTGAAATCGAGTGTAATACGGGACGTGGGGTTATGCTATAGTAAGAGTGAAAGGATGTACGCGTGATTGAATATTTGTCTAAATTTAGCTAAGAGTTATGGGTAGGCTAGATTATTGGTACTTGGTGTTGATTTGTCAATCAAACACCAAGATATCACAAGTGGGTTCTTTCGAACACCTCACAAGTGTGTCTATTTAATCAATCTAATACCTCAATTAGCGTCTTTATGTCTAAGAGACAATATTAAATGATAAATATCAAGTTATTGTTCACTCCTATTCCTCACCCTCATCCCCTTTGTCAAGGATGATAAGAGTTCTAGAGTTAATTAGAGTTTGCAACCTCTAATTTTAGATCGAAAACATGGAATAGGAATAAAACCCACAACACTTATCTAACTAAGAAGACAAATAAACAACACCCATACAATTATCACATCTTACTCAAGATAACCCCAAGCAAACAAATTAGCTACTCATAGAAAGAGAAAGAGGAAAATTACATAAGTTCTCCTCCTATTGTTCCATTGAATCAAAGATTATCCCAAGATTTAAGATCCAAATTCAATACAAAGCAAAAGAAAGTAACTAATTTCACTCTTAGGGTTTCACTCTATGTTATCAAGCTTCCAAAAAGTGCAAAGATGGGGTTCTAGAGCTGAAAACCCCCTTTTAAAGCCCTAAATTCACATTCCTAAGAATTATAAAATTGCCACCACACTGGTCACCTGCTGGCGCAGGTGCCAGCGCAGGTGGATGGCCTGCGCGCGCAGCTTCATCAATGCAGCAACCACTACCGATGCTCACTCTTTCCACCTGCGTACGTAGCTCATGACATAGGTACGTAGCTTCCAATATGTTGGTTTCCAGCTCCTTTTCTCCACTTCTCGCATCCCTATTGACTCGTATGGATAGCTCGACCTCATATTCACTCATTACCTGTATAAAAGAGCTATATAACATGAGAATTATATTTAATCAATGCAAAATAAAAGATAATTCAAGCTCAAACGTGTTAAGAAGTTGGTAAAATGCCAACTTATCAACCCCCCAAACTTAAACTATTGCTTGTCCTCAAGTAATCAAGAATGTTCAAAATGAAAAGAAAAGGGTGCTCTTAACTATAAAACAACCACAAGGGACTACGCTAGACAACTAAGACTACAAAGTTTAATCGGTTCCTCCAACAAGTCATGAAAAACAAGTAAATCACGCTTTTCTTTTCAAGAGCCAATTTTCATCAAACAAGGGTGTAAGAAATCAACAAGTAAACAATTTTCAAATCGAGATGCTTCTCGAGGTGTGACACAAGATTTTCAAAGATTGCCTTATCTTCAATTTATGATTTGTCTAGCTCATTTTCCCTAATTGAAAGTAAGACATCACTCTCCGCTTCAAGGTATAAATGCCTCTCACTTGTAAAATTTTCTCCACTCACACCAAATAATGTAATTCACAAGGAGCATAAAGACAGAAAGAACTTTCGCTCACTCTCACAAAGAAATTCAAGTGCAATAAGTAGAACCATAGGCTTGCCTTCTGTGTTATTATCCACTAATGGAGACCTACAAGGTTTGAAGTCATCAAGGACTTTTGGGATTTGATGAAGGTTAGCGTGAGGGAAAGGATTCATGGATCAAGTGACTAGAAGATCTCAATAAACACAATCGCTTTATCACTTCTTAGGCACACTTCTTTCAAATTTTCCACATTATTCGCCCTAGTTTGTTTTGCCTTTGATACTTTTGATCTCTAACCTCCTTTTTCTAAACATCCGTATGAACTTCCCTCTTCATTTTCTTTTTCGGTTCTTTCAAGAGACTTTCTACTCCTTAGTTATTCACGCCCCTCTTTTCTTAATGCAAGCTTTTTCACTTTTCTCGAATCACTATAAGGGCAAGGCTCTATACTTTTGATTACAAGCACATTTCTTGTCTTATGAAGAACTTAATAAGACAACCAAGCATACACCTCTCTTAACAATCTTGCACATCTCCTTTCCTGCAAACTTAGGTTTTGTGTCCATCTTAATCATTCTCACAATCATGCATCTCCAAACGTAGGCATTTGCCTACATTGGCCCACATTAGAACCATGCTATGTGTTTACGGAGGTTGGGTGACAAAAGCGGGATTTGGAAAAGACAAAAATAGGTGTCATAGTATGGTTATCTCCAAGAAGAGAATGAAAATAGGAAGAAATTCAAATGGGTTAACTAGGGAAAAGTGTCAAGATAGGGTTTAGGTCATGTGATGGTTTAAGAATGGCCTCGGGTCATCCTCCAAACCAAGCTTGGTCTCGGATTTTGCCTTGAATACTTGTGGGGAAAGTTCTAGATTACTATGTATGCACAAGAATTGATCAAATAAACCTTACCACACAAGGTACCCTTTTTCTTAAAACAGAAAGCTAGTCTTCCAACCAATTTGAGCAAATGAACTTGACAAACTACTCCGAGTCGAAAACTCTTCTTTTGTGAAAAAAGAGTCAAAAACTGAATTAAAAGGTCACAACTCAAGTGAAAGCTTAAAATATCTTTGATATTTCCCTTTCAAAAACCATTTTCAAAGACTATTTTGCTTTTCACAAATCATTTTGCTTGCCATGACAAATTTTGAAGGGTACTTTTCAAACTTTTCCAACCACCACTTGACTCTAACTTAAGACAATGGGCATTTCCCCTAAGAATGTTGCCTGATCCATCTATCATAGGGGATTACCACTCGGTTCAACAAAAAAAACAAAATAACAAAAAAAAAAATACTCCTTGGGAAAGAACCGAGTTTTGAAGAAAACCCTGGAGTTTATTTGACACGTATAGACACAAGGCGAATAGAATGATTCACATGTTTAAAATAGACATCTCCCAAACAAGAGTCAATATGAGAACAATGACATCTAGGTCTCAACTAATAACAAGGGCATAATATGGGCCCGACAAGGACAATATCCAAATCAATCAACATAAAGAGGGCCCAACAAGGGCAATATCCAAATCAACAGCTCAAACAAGGCCCTACGAGGGAAATATCTGAATAACATCATGAAATAATATTACAGACCACCAAATAAAATTCCCACCCCCAACTAAAGAACATTTCATTGTCTCCATTGCAATAATGTAGAATGAGAAAAGAGGAGGGTGAAGACTCTATGAGGTGCACTAGGTGCGTGGATCCGTATCATGTGATGACTGTAGCTGTACTGCAGCTGTAATACTACGAGCCTCCTCAGACTGGGCTCCTGTAACTGTAACTGTAATTGAAGAAATATGTACCTCCTTGGGAGGCTGAGAGCTAGAACTAGCACTAACCATTCTCGTATGTTGCTCCTCAATGGATTGTCGCTTGGCCAACTCTACCTCTTGGGACTCAGAAAGCCCCACACTAAAATCAATCCCTGTCTCCTCTCCCACAGTAGAATACCCGAAAAAGTCGACAATGGTAAGATTGGACCAGTAGCAACTTGTGGGATGGTAGCCTGGGTATCATCAAGAGTGAAGGATGGCTGGATCAACTGGAAATCTGAATGCAGGCAAACAAGGTCAGTACTCAAAGTAGCAACCGCCTCTCTATCCCCTCTAGCCTCAACCGCGGTAATCTCCACTCATAATCTGATATTTGAGTATATAGAGGCCCAAGACTCCTCTCAATAGCCACTTGAATGAAATGGGGGCTATCAACTACTAATCGAGATATGGAACTGTCATTTGCCAAGGTTATAGAGGTAACCTTAGCAAATGTCATAGTAGAAGAACGTGGAGGCTGCGTAGACAGAGTAGTGCTTGAAGGAGGCGATACCTAAGGTGGATCAATAACAGGAATAGTATCACTATAGATACGTGGAGCATCAGATGCATGTGAAGTCAGAAGGGAGGTACAAGTGCCCTCAATAGTAGGTATCTCTCCCAAGGACGAACCAGAGATCTCACCAATCTTTCTTTTCATTCCCACCAGATTGTCATCATCTTGACTAGTACAAATATCAATAACTCCAGTGCATTTTATTTTCTTGTCAATCTTTGGGAATAGAGAAACCTTATGAACAACACATAATGCAGAAATAAGAGTGGGAAAAGGTAACAAAGTGCCTGATTATTTGAATCTGAGCTTGATCACTTCGGCAATAATCTCTTTCCCGGATTAACATCTAATTTATCCATGATGCACCCAACAATGATAGCTCTTTCAATGGTGACGTCTTGATCGTTGGTAGAGGGAAGCAACCGATTACCCACAAAACCAAGCCAATGCTTGGCTTGAATAGAAAAGTCCCTCATTTTGATTTGTCCCACTCCATTGGCCCAAAGAGGAAGGCCCTTTGTAATTATTCGAGCAAGCCAAGGAAAATGGACACACCCACATAGCACCCACTTCTTACATAAAATCCTGGGTGCGTACTCACAAGCAAAGTAGATCTTGTTAATCGCAGAGGCAGAGCAAGACACCTCAACCCTTCTAACAAGTACACTAGGTAAACAAGGTTGGTCCGCCACCGGCTGTTTGTACTTGCGTTGGATGTGCCGAATGACATGCGAGGCATAGAATTCTCTGACGAGATCAGGATAGTAAACATCAGGCAGAGATTCGGGATCCAGATCCGTGAAGACTTCCCAACCACACTTGTTGACTTGCCTTATGATATCCGGGAAGTTATCATGAACACCTTTCAAGCTAAACACTTTTTCGGGATTGAAACCCCGTGTTTGAACCCATTCATCATATAATTCATGCATTTCCTCAATTCAAAATTATATTTTGTCTACATCCTTAGCTAATCCCTTTGAAAGATCAAGTGTGCTTTGAACATCGGGGATACTAGGAGTTTCTTGCTGTATTGGTGCCTTTTTCTTTAAAGTTGTAGCTATAGTCTTGCCTTTGTCTTTGGTGTGATCCTTATTTGCACCCCTCGGCATCGATTTCCATGGAGTCATCCCTAAAGATAACACAAAAGAACCAAACAAAACAAAAAGAAAATGGTAAAACATGCTTTTTGGATTTTTTTGTATATATCATAAAAGAAAAATAAAACTATGCTAAATGAGGTGAATGCAAGGTGAAATGTTATATGAAACCACATGGGAGTAAATAAGCATTACTAACCATCAAATACTACCTACTTAGCCTTGAAGTGCACAATCAACCCATGACCCTCACATGAACAAAAATGACAATTTGCCCTTAAGAATGGCGTCACCGGTTCTATCATAGGGCAAAGCATATATTTTACTTATATTTTCCCCTCAAGTTCTACACAAGACAACTAAAGCACACACTATACCCACTTTAAACTATCACACTCCTTGAAATACTACGTAACTCACATTATAACTCAAGAATTAAGCAAATGAATGCACCAAATTTGAATTTATCAACTACTAGAAAAAACTATGCCAACAACCTCTCATGGGCATTTCAACAAACACTTGGTGCACATTACCAAATGGACTTGGTAAATAAGGGAGATGACACCTTAAAAACATTCCAAGCTACATTTCTCAACCACAAGAATTTTAAAACGATCATTCAATGATGGAATAGAACTCAAAATATGCACAAGAAGCCTCAAATTTCTCTCTTAGATCACCCACAAAGAGAAAATACAAAGAAAAGTTCATGTGGGAATTTTATCAAACACATGGGGTGCATAAGGTTGGGTACTCAAGAATTCCCCAATTTGCATATAAAAAATAACACCCATTCCAAATAATCCTCAAAAACATCAATGTTACTCCAAAACAATTAAAATAAACCAAATCATCACAAGAAACTAGCATTGGATATGGTTCACCATTTTAACCCAAGAGATATTGAGTAAAAATTGTAAAAGGTGAGCTTACCAAACCAAGTCAAGAGGCAAGATAATGAAAAGAGAAGTGCAAGATTAAGGTCCTCAGAGATTTAGTTGATGAGGTGTGAGGGTGCTCTTGAAATAAATTTTAAGAATTTTTGAAATGTGATGAAAGAGAAAATTTTAGAAAAGAGAGAAAGAGAATCGGTTTTGTGTGATGTTGTGTGTGGTGTGGATGTTTAACTTGTATGTGTATAAGTAAGGGTATTATTATAAGAGGGTAGTAGGCCAATCGGGTCTGATCAGACCATCAATTAAATGTAGAATGGTTGGTGCACCAGGCCTCACCTGCACCCCACCCTGCGCACGCATGTGTGGAGTTGCACACGCAGATGGGCTTAAGGGGCTGGGCAGAATACCTGGGTCTTACTTATCACCTGCGTTGGCCAGCCTACGCACGCATGTGCCTGGCCTGTGCCCTTAGGTAAACGTATTGGCATGAGGAAGTGATGTCGTTGGCAACGCCACTTGGCCTGCGCCCACAGGTGGCTATTTTTACCCAAACCAGTGTGTCACCTTCACCTGGTAGCCATATGCGCCCTGACATGCATGGGCATGTGGGCATGTGCGCTAGAAGGTGCCCGATTTAGGCCAAAACCGTGTGTCACAACTCCCATACTTAGAATTTTTCACCTGCATTCACCAAAATAACCTAAACTTAGTAATCAAACAAATAGAAAATAACAATAAGTAAACTTGGGTTGCCTCCCAAGAAGTACTTTGGTTATCGTCGTGTCACGACGTTGTTCCACTCATCAAACATCTTTAAAACTGAGCAACTCAACCTTAGCAGCTCCGGGTCCACCCACATAAAAATGTTTTAGACTTTGACCATTCACCATGAACCTCCTCTTCTCGTGGTCCTCCAACTTGATAGCCCCACTAGGATAGAGATTAACCACCACAAAAGGACCCGACCACTTGGATTTTAGCTTACCCGCAAAGAGTTTTAACCTCGAATTGAAGAGTAGTACTTCATCTTCCATATGAAACTCTCTTTTTACGATCTTAGCATCGTGCCATTTCTTCACTTTCTCCTTGTATAGTGCCGATCTCTCATATGCCTTAAGTCGTAACTTCTCTAACTCAGGAATTTGGTCTACTCTTGACTTGGAGGCATCCTCCCAATTCATATTCAACTTACGCAAGGCCCACAACGCTTTGTGCTCCAATTCAATGGGAAGGTGACAAACCTTTCTGAACACCAATTGATAGGGCGACATGCCAATAAGAGTCTTTCATGCGGTCCTATATGCCCAAAGAGCATCATCAAGTTGTTTTGCCCAATTCGTGCGTCCGACATTTATGGTTTTCTCCAAGATCGACTTTATCTCCTGATTGAAAACCTCCACCTGGCCACTCGTTTGAGGATGATACAGGGTAGCCACCTTATGCTTCACCCCGTACTTATCAAGCAAAGCACCGAATATCCGATTACAAGCCGTCACTAATGATGGCTCGGGGAATCCCAAACCTTGTAAAGATGTATTTCTTTAAGAAAAATGTGACACTTTTACTCTAGTTGGTCGGCAAGGCAATGGCCTCCACCCATTTGGACATGTAATCAACGACCACCAATATATACTTACTACCATACGAGCAACAAAAAGGCCCATAAAATCAATGCCCCACACATCAAATAACTTCACCTCGTGGTTAGGTCTCGAGGGCATCTTATGCCTCCTCTAGATACCACCATGCATTTGATATTGCGTACAAGTTTTCACCCATTCATAAGCATCACGGTGGATGGTAGGCCAATAATACCCACTCTAAAGAACTTTAACATCGATTCTCACACCACCATGATGGCCACCAAATGGAGAAGAATGGCAAGCCTCAAGAATGGATTTCATCTCTTCTTCCATAACACAATGACGTATAACTCTATCTGCACATTTCCTAAAGAGATAGGGTTCATCCCAAAAGTATCTTTTCACGTCATGGAGGAATTTTTTCCTTTGATAGTAGCTCAACTCATCGGGAAGCATTCCACTCACTATATAGTTTACAAAGTCAGCATACCATGGTTGTGTGCTCCCCTTTAATCTCATGACAAGCTCATCGGTAAAAGTATCGTCAATTTCAAAATTGCCCTAATTTTCTTCATTTGTTTCGAGACGTGATAGGTGGTTCGCTACTTGATTTTCACAACCCTTTCAATCCTTTAATTCAAAATAAAATTATTGAAGTAGTAGAATCCGCCTTATCAATCAAGGTTTTAATTCTTTCTTGGCCATTAGAAACCGGAGAGCTGCATGATCGGTGTGCACAATAACTTTTGTACATAACAAGTAACCTCGAAATTTCTCAAACCCATAAACCACGGCTAGTAATTCTTGCTCCGTAACGATGTATTTCCTTTGTGCAACGTTTAATGACTTACTAGCATAGTAGATAGGATGAAAAAGTTTCTACTTTCTTTGGCCAATTATGGCTCCCAATGCAAGTCCACTAGCATCACACATGAGTTTGAATGGTTATGACCAATTAGGGGCCACGATGATAGGAGAAGAGATAAGCTTCTTCTTAAGGAAATTAAAAGCCCCCAAGCACTCTCCATTAAATTCAAACTTTACCTCCTTCTCGAGGAGTTGTCACATTGGATGGGCAATTTTAGAGAAGTCTTTAATGAACCTCCTATAAAACCCCGCATGGCCAAGGAAACTTTGAACCCCTTTGATAGATATTGGAGTTGGTAGCTTAGCAATGACCTCCACCTTAGCTTGATCAACTTGGATTCTTTGGCTTGATATTTTATGTCTAAGAACAATCCCTTCCTTTACCATAAAGTGGCATTTCTCCCAATTCAACACAAGATTATTTGCCACACATCTTTCAAGCACCTTTTCCAAGTGTTCAAGGCAATCCTCAAATGTATCACCAACAACTGAGAAATCATCCATAAATACCTCGATAGAATCCTTCACCATATCCAAACAAATAGAAAGCGTACACCGTTGAAAGGTAGTCGGTGTATTGCATAGCCCGAAGGGCATGCACTTAAAAGCGAAAGTTCCATAAGGACAAGTGACGGTTGTTTTTTCTTGATCTTTGGGGGCTATTAAAATTTGATTGTAGCCCAAGTATCCATGGAGAAACCAATACCAACTCCTTCCCACTAGCCTATCAAGCATTGGTTCTATGAAGGGCATGGGGAAATGATCCTTCTCGATCCATGAATTCAATTTCCTAAAATCAATACACTCTCTCCAACCTGTGATCGGACGGATGGGTATAAGATCATTATTTTTGTTTGGGACCACCGTGATACCACCTTTGTTGGGAACACATTGAACGGGACTTACCCACGTGCTATCCAAAATAGGATAGACTACACCCGCATCAAGCCACTTGATGATTTCTTTCTTCATAACTTCTTGCATCAGAGGGCTTAATCTTCTTTGGTGTTCTACACTTGCTACAAACTCAGGCTCAAGTTTGATCTTATGGGTACATATACCGGGTGAAATTCAAATAATATTGGCTATGGTCCATCCAAGAGCACTAATATACCATATCACCGCCGACTTCAATACCTCGATTTGCCAAGACGACAAGTCTCCCACAATAATAATAGGGAGAGTCTCACCTTCTCCCAAGAACACATAATAGAGGTGAGGTGGCAATGGCTTGAGCTCAATTTGTGGTGGATCTTCAATTGAAGGCTTTGCTGGAGGAGTTTCTCAATTTTTCAAGTCAAGATCCAATTTGCAAGGGTTTTTTTTATAGGACCCAAGGCCTTTTAAAGATGCAACTACTTCATCATATCCTTCAATACTCTCACTTTCAAGATTCCACAAGACTCCCACCAAAGGTTCACTAACAAAATCAATTTCCATAGTATTAGCCACTTTTTCATCAATCACATTGATTATAGTGACAACTTACAAATTCATAGTTTGCTTCATGGACTTGCAAATGATAAATGACACCTCTTCATTGTTTACTTGAAATTTTATTTCACCGCATTCAACATCAACTAGAGCCCATCTAGTAGCCAAGAATGGTCTACCAAGAATAATAGGGACCTCATGGTCAATTTCACAATCCAAGATCACAAAATCAATCGGAAAGATAAAATGATCGACCTTCATAAGCACATCATATAACACACCAATGGGCCTTTTTATAGAACGATCAGCCATTAAAAGCCTCATTGTAGTTGGCTTTGGAGCATCCAAGCCTAGCTTTATAAACACGGATAATGACATCAAGTTAATACTTGCCCCAAGATCACATAAAGCTTTCCCAAATTTATACACTCCAATAGTACATGGGATGGTGAATGCTCTCGGGTCGTCCTTCTTTACAACTATTGTGCTAGACATGATAGCACTACAAATATGTGTCACTTCAATTGTTTCAAAGTCCATGTTTCGCTTCTTTGTTACTAAGTCCTTCATAAATTTAGCAAACCCCGGGCATCTCTTGTAGGGCTTCTAACAATGGTATATTTACCGAAAGGTTTCTAAATTTATAAAGAAACTTCTTGAACTTTGAATCATCTTCCTTCTTCTTAAGCCTTTGTGGGAATGGAGGAGGTATTTTGACTTGTGGCCATGAAACAACCGGGTTTTTATCCGATTTTGAATTACTAACCTTTAACCACTTGTGGTTCTACATCGCTTTCAACCTTCTCTTCCACTTCTTCCGGCTTCTCAACAATTTGCTCTTTTGACATCGGAGTTTTATCTTTTGAATTATCAACCCGCTTTCTCTTTTCGCTCATTTGTCCTCTAATACCCTTATTACTAAGGTCATCATCAAGATTTACAATATTGCTCTCAAGAGTTCTCCCACATCTAGTGACATTTTCCATAATGTGAGCATCCTTTTTTGGGTTTACAACCGTATTACAAGGAAGGACTCTTATTTGTCTTTCTTTTATTTGGGAGGAAAGTTGACCCATTTAGGTTTCAAGTTTCTTTATTGAGGACAAGTGTAAGGTGACGGTTTTATTGAGATGTGAAAAATTGCCTTTCATTTATCTTAACATCTTATCGCTTCCTTCAACACTCAAAAGGATACGAGCAAGCACATCTTCATTCTTATACTTCTTCAGATTAATAGAAGTTGCTTCTTTATCCTTAGCCCGTTCATGTGGAGGAACATACGTATCATAGTCCCGATCTTTATCTCACCAATCACGGTCCCTATCCTTATCCCTCCATTCTCGATCTCTATCACGATCCTTCCACTTACGATCTTTCCAATTGCGGTCTTTATCCATCCAACCTTGATTCCTGCCTTTTCTTTGATAGGTGGGGCAGAAACAGCCCATTTGATTTGACATAAAATGAATTTCTTTATCAAGAGTTTCTGCTTCATCATCATCATAGGTCTTTTCACCCTTGGAAATGACGACGTTAACAGCCTTTGGTGTTGACCCCATTACATGTTTGGTGAGGAGTTCTAGTTGTGTCATTATTTTAGCCATACTCTCATCTCTCTCCTCATCCTTATTTCTTTTCTCTTGGCTCACAAAAGATGTGGAGGGATCCCCCACGGCCACCTCGAAATCTCTTGTATGCCAACCTCGACTTTGTTTAGTGACTTGGTCCAACAATACCAATGTGACACCATAAGTTTGTTTCACCAAAGATCCCCCGACTGCATTGTCCCCAATCATTTTGTTCAATTGATCTAATGCTCGATAAAATATTTGGAGGAGTATCTTATCCAAAACCTCGTGAGTTGGACATTACATCAACTTCTTGTTAAACCTTTGTCAAGCCTTATGTAATGGTTCGCCATTCAATTAGCGGAAGTTAATAATCTCATCTCTCAATTGTAACATTCAGGATGGTGGAAAAAATCTATCCAAGAATGCTTTCGTCAATTCCACCCATGTAGTTATTAAACCTGCGGGCAATTGCCTCAACCACAAAATGGCTTAGCCCGTCAATGAAAAGGGGAAGAGTCTCAATTGGATGGATTTTTGTGATATGTAGGCAATATAAAATGGCATGAATACATCAATAAAATTAGTCAAATGAAGGTTTGCGTCTTCATGTGCTTGAAACCCAATCCCTTCATTCGAAGGAGATGGAGCATTATGCTAGTAACATAAAACACTCTGTTGCCTTCCACGGGCAGGATGCGAATGGCACTAGCTCTCCCGGCGTCTCCCAAATGGTCTTCATCCTCTAAATGTCCATTAAATGAAGTGGTATGACTACCATTTTGACTCATTGATTTGTGAAGATTTCGGTTATCACCTGAAGAGAACAAAAACAACAAATAAAGTAAACTTACGCCACGGCAAACACAAGTAACTTAAAACACTAAAAAGAATGAATGCTATGTTTCATTCCCTAGCAACGACACCATTTTTTAATAACTCTCAAATTATAACTCAAGAGTATATGCAATCGTTGTCAATATAATTACCCAACTTAGAGTCGCGATCGAATCCACGAGAAATGAATGCGATAGCTTTCACCTCTAAGTGTCAAAAACATCTAGTACTAACATGTGATGCTGTAAAAATAATGCGTAAAAGTAAATGGGGGGAATTTAGTTTATCAATTTGTAATTATCAAAGTAATCGTAGTTTGAAATACACAATTCAAAGATTAGAGAAATAGATTTGAAATCGAGTGTAATACGGGACTTGGGGTTATGCTATTGTAAAAGTGAAAGGATGCATGCGTGATTGAATATTTGTCTAGATTTAGCTAAGAGTTATAGGTAGGCTAGATTATTAGTACTTAGAGTTGATTTGTCAATAAAACACCAAGATATGACAAGTG
Organism: Capsicum rhomboideum; assembly: GCA_031232105.1. Taxonomy (NCBI): domain Eukaryota; kingdom Viridiplantae; phylum Streptophyta; class Magnoliopsida; order Solanales; family Solanaceae; genus Capsicum; species Capsicum rhomboideum. The sequence goes on from CP124715.1 coordinate 86,088,113, forward strand.
GGTTCTTTCGAACACCTCACAAGTGTGTCTATATAATCATTCTAATACCTCAATTAGTGTCCTTATGTCTAAGAGACACTATTAAATGATAAATATCAAGTTATTGTTCACTCCTATTCCGCACCCACTTTGTCAAGGATGATAAAAGTTCTAGAGTTAATTAGAGTTTGCAACCTCTAATTTTAGATCGAAAACATGGAATAGGAATAAAACCCACAACAATTATCTAACTAGGAAGAAAAAATAAACAACACCCATACAATTATCTCATCTTACTCAAGCATAACCCCAAGCAAAGAAATTAGCTACTCATAAAAAGATAAAGAGGAAAATTACCCAAGTTCTCCTCCCATTGTTCCATTGAATCAAAGATTATCCCAGGATTTAAGATCCAAATTCAATACAAAGCAAAAGAAAGTAACTAATTTCACTCTTAGGGTTTCACTCTATGTTATCAAGCTTCCAAAAAGTGCAAAGATGGGGTTCTAGAGCTGAAAACCCCCTTTTAAAGAGCCAAATTCACATTCCTAAGAATTACAAAATTGCCACCGCATTGGCACCTACGCCCTGGTCACCTACTAGCGCAGTTACCAGTGCAAGTTGATGGCCTGAGCGAGTAGCTTCATCAATGCAGAAGCTACTGCCAATGCTCACTCTTGCCACCTGCGTGCGTAGCTCATGACATGCGTGCACAGGTGGCTTCAAAGCTTCCAATATATTGGTTTGTAGCTCCTTTTCTCCACTTCTCGCATCCCTATTGACTCGTATGTATAGATCGACCTCATATTCACTCATTACCTATACAAAAGAGCTATATAACATGAGAATTATATTGAATCAATGCAAAATAAAAGATAATTCAAGCTCAAACATGTTAAGAAGTTAGTAAAATGCCAACTTATCACCCACCAGCACCTACAAATCCCCTAAATGAACATGTCTCTTATGTCAAATTCAGGGATGCTTTTCGATACTTGCTCAGGCTATGGCCAACCAGGATAATCAGTAAGTGATTGCACTTGCAAACCCAAATAGAAATGCAGTAATTTTTAGAGTTTGAGACTTCACTCGGATGAACCATCTAGGGTTTCATGGTTCAAAGGTGGATGAGATCCACAAGATTTTATTGATGAGGTTCAGAAGTTCACTTAGATCATGGGTATTACAAAAGTTGAGAGTTCATACTCGACCTCCTATTAGTTGAAAGGGGTGGCTCAACTATGGTTTAAGCATTAGAAAGATAGTCGACATATGGATGCACGGCCAGTTGATTAGGATTAGTTTGTGGCTGGTTTCCTAAATAGGTTCTTTCCCTGTGAGTTGAGGAAGGATAAGGTTGAGAAGTTCATAAATATGAAACAAGTTAACATGTCCGTGAAGGAGTATTCTCTGAAATTTTCCCAACTCTCTAGGTATGCTCCAGAGATGGTTGCTAAACTGAGGGCTCATATGAGTAATTTTGTTTCTAGTGTCTTAGAGTTAGTGGTCAAGGAGTGCAGGACCATAATTTCTATTGGAGAATGGGTATCTTCAGACTTATGACTCATTCCCAATAGATAGAGGAAGAAAAGATAAAAAAGAAAGAGAGGGAGAATAAGAGGGAAAGAACATATAACTTTGATTACTCTCAGCAGAGGTTGGGCAGTGGTTATCACTCTCAGTTCTAGCATAGATCTTCATCTCCAACACTTTTTTCATATAGTTCCCCATCCCCTATACCTCAATATGATTAGAAGAATAGGGCATCAAGCTCTAAGTCTCAGGGCAGTGTTAATGACAACGACACTTTTTCAGCATATCCTAAGTGTGGTAAGAATAATTTAGGTGAGTGCCTTACTGGTCAGGAGGGTTGTTTTGGATGAAGACAGACTAACCACGGGTTGAAGAATTGCCCCTTAGCTGGATGTGGAGATTGGTGTAATAGGGATCAGTCTACTACTTTAGCATCCTATTCAGGTTGCTCAGCTCAGCAGATTCTTCTACTAGTGCAGACGGTGGTCAACGTCAAAACTACTTTTATGCTTTGTCTTCTTGTCAGGATCAAGAGAGCTCGCCAGACGTAGTCCTTTGTATATTATGAGTCTTTCATATAGATATGTATACATTGCTAGATCCAGGAGCCACACTTTCTTTTGTGACTCCTTATATTACAGTAAATTTTGATTTTAGTCCCAAAACCCTTTTAGAACCCTTCTCAGTCTCTACACTTGTCGGTGACTCAGTCATAGCCAAGTATGTATACAAAAATTTCCCAATCTTAGTTTTCCAAAAAATCACCACAGTTGATCTATAGAGTTAGATATGATTAATTTCGATGTCATTCTTGACATGGATTAGTTACACTCTTGTTGTGCCTCAATCGACTGCAAAGCCAGAGTTGTTAACTTTTAGTTTTATAATGAACCAGTCTTAAAATGGAAGGGTAGTACCTCAGTGCCTATTGGTCGATTTTTCTCTTACCTTAAGGCTAGAAAGATAATATCTAAGGGTTGTATCTATCACTTAGTTAAGGTTAAGGATTCTAAGTTTGAAACCCCAACCCTTCTATCAGTTCTAGTTGTTAATGAGTATCCAGAGGTGTTTCCTGAAGATCTACCCAGAGTTTCTCACGAGCAGGAGATCGACTTTGGAATAGACCTTCTTCCAGATACCCAACCTATTTTAATTCCTCCTTACAAAATAGCTCCAACTGAGCTTAAGGAATTGAAAGATCAGTTGAAGGACCTCTTAGACAAAGGTTTGATTAGACCCAATATCTTTCCATAGGGTTCTCTAATTCTCTTCGTGCATAAGAAAAACTATTCCCTCAGGATGTGCGTCGATTATAGTCAGTTGAACAAAATCACAATCAAGACTAACACAATAAAGAATAAGTATATCATTTCTAGGATTGATAACTTATTCAACTAGCTTCAGGGTGCTAGTTTATTCTCAAAGATAGACCTCAAATCTGGTTATCATTAGCTCAGAGTTAAAAAATGTGACATTCCAAAAGTAGTCTTCAGAACTTGGTACGGTCACTATAAATTTGTTATTATGTCTTTTGGACTAACGAATGCTCATGCAACTTTTATGGACTTAATGAATAAGGTTTTTAAACATTATTTGGACATATTGGTAATTATCTTCATAGATGACATCCTTATTTATTCTTGAAGTGCGGATGAATATGCAGACCATTTGAGGATTATTTTGCAGACTATTAAAGATTACCAGTTATTTTCCAAGTTCAACAAGTGTAAGTTCAATTTGATATCAGTTGTGTTCCTTAGTCATATCATTTCTAGCGAGGGCATTCAGGTTAATTCTCAAAATATCAAAGCAGTTAGGAACTAGCCTAGACCCATCTCTCCATCAGACATTATGGGTTTCTTGGGCTTAGCAAGTTATTATAGGCGGTTTGTTAAAGGTTTTTCATTTATTGCTTCTCCTATATCTAGATTGACTCAGAAGAAAGTCATGTTTTAGTGGTCCAATTCTTCTGAGAAGAGTTTTCAGGAGTTGAATACATAACTCACTTCTACTCTAGTTTTGACTCTACCAGAGGCTTCAGATGGGTTTGGGTATATTATGATGCTTTCAGTCTTGGCCTTGGGTGTGTGTTGATGCAGCATAGTAAGGTCATAACGTATTCTTCTGGACAACTCAAAATTCATGAGAAGAATTACCGACTCATGATCTTGAGTTGGAAGCAGTAGTTTTTGCCTTGAAGATATGAAGGCACTATATTTATCGAGTTTATGTGGATGTGTTTAAGGATCACAAGATCCTTCAGTATGTGTTCAGTCAGAAGGATCTAAATCTTCATTAGAGGAGATGGCTCGAGTTGTTAAAGGATTATGACATGAGTGTTTTCTACCATTCGGGTAAAGCCAATATAATGCCTGATACTCTTAGCAGACTGTCTACGATAGTATTGCTCATGTGGAGGATGAATAGAAGGATTTAGTTTATGATGTTCACATGCTTGCTTAATTGGGAGTTCCTCTTGTTGATTCAGTTGAATGTACTGTTATGGTTCAAAATGGTTTAGAATCTTCATTGATTGAGGTAAAGGCAAAACATGATAGTGATCTAATTTTTCTTAAGTTGAAAGAAGTAGTCCATAACTAGAAAGTGAAGGTTTTCTCTCAGGGGGAGATGGTGTGCTTTGTTATCATCGTCGCTTTTCTATTCTAGATGTTGATGATTTGAGATAGCAAATGCTGACATAAGATCACAGTTCTCGGTATTCTATTCACCCAGGTGCCACTAGATGTACCGTGATCTATGGGAAATCTCTTAGCGAAATGGCATGAAGAGAGATATCGTGGAGTTTGTGGCTAAGTGTCCGAATTACCAGCAGGTGAAGGTTGAGCACTAGAGATCAGGCGGTATGACTCAAAATATCATTATTCCTACTTAGAAGTAGAAAGATATAAATATGACTAACACATTTCCTGCCAGTTAATACTACAGATTAGCCAAGGATTATTCTAGACTTTATATCTGAGAGTTGGTCAGGTTGCATGGAGTACCCTTATCCATCATCTTAGATAGGGGTACTCAGTTTGCTTTGCAGTTTTAGAAGTCTTTTTAGAAGAGTCTCGATACCAGGTTTATCTCAGCACAACTTTCCACCCACAGACAGTTAGGCAGGTAGAGTGGACCATTCATACCTTAGAGGATATGTTGAGAGCTTGTGTGATCAAATTTAAAGGTAATTAGTATGATCACTTGCCTCTCATTTAGTTTGATTATAATAATAGTTCTCACTCCAGTATTCAGATGGCTCCGTTTGAGGCGCTTTAAAATTGGAGGTGTAGATCTCATATTGGATGGTATGAGGTTGGTAAAGCTACTTCGATAGGGCTTGACTTAGTTCATGAGGCTATGGATAAAGTTTAGCTGATTAAAGAAAGGCTGAACACAACTAAGAGTCATCAGAAATCTTATGCAAATGTGAGGAGAAAAGAATTTGAGTTCGCTATTGATGATTGGATCTATTTGAAAATTTCACCCATGAAAGGGGTGATAAGATTTTTCAAGAAGGGGAAGCTTAGTCCCTGATATGTTAGTCCTTATAGGATTCTGAGGTGCTTTGGTAATGTGGCTTAAGCGTTAGAGTTACCCACAAACTTAGCATCAGTCCACCCAATCTTTCATGTGTCCTTGTTGAAGAAGTGCATTGGTGATCCAGCTTTAGTTATGCCATTAGAGAGTGTGGGAGTAAAAGATAGTCTCTCTTACAAAAGGGTCCCAATTGAGATTCTTGATCGTCAGCTTTGTAAGTTGAGAGAAGTTTCGTGAACTTATGGCACTTTTAACATGTAAAATGATGGATATTTGGAAATACGAAGGTATTTATATGTGATATAATGTGTTTTTAGATGTTTGTTGGTCAAATAGGTCCAGAGAAGGAAAGTACATGTTTTTGGACTTAGATTCATCAGATGAGAATGCTCCACGACCATGGGATCAGACCACGGTCGTACCATGGTCGTCATGGGATGATACCTAAGAGGCAACATTAAAGAGTTGGTCAGAAGGAGGCTTTCTAAGATCGTACTTCGATGTCACAATCTTACCTCTTAATCATGGGAAGGAAATACAGAAGTGAAGGAAGGATGTAGATGTTAAGTGCCATGAGGATAACACAATAAGGTCTATGACCATACCTAGAAAGCACGACATTGTACTAAGGATCGTGAGAGGAGAAAAAAGAAATAGTGCAAGTCAGAGGTGGATCCTACGATAGGATTCCATGATCGTACCAAGGAGACACGAGATCGTACTGAGAACCATGCCAACTAAGACATGAAAGATGACAAGTCCAGTGCCAACCTACGAGCACCAAAGGATGATTGTGGGATCCTCCCACGATTGTACCTTCCTTTCGTCTGAGGCACCGACTCAGCAAATATTGTTATGTTTAGGATAGGTTTTATTTTATCTAAATACTATTGCTTGGTCTTTTGTATCAGTTTACACATTATTATGACTTTTTAAGGTTTCAAGGCATATTCTTGTTCTTAGAACTGCAAGCATCAATTTTTAGGGTTTTAATTCAAAGTACGATTTTTGAGTTTTTCATCTTATTATTGTAAGTTCATAATTATGCTTTCTTATCATAATTCTTCTTGTGCTCTTGCAATTATGAGTAGCTAAACACCAGAAATAGGGTTGTGGGAACCATGACGGATTAACAATGTAGTGTTCGTAGTACGAAGTGATTCTCAAGATGGTGTTTAGGCATGTATTGTTAGTTCTCTTCGTATTGATTGCCTTTTAACTGTGCGCAATATTTGGACTCACCTTATCTCTACCCTAGACTTTAGCAAGGGTAATCAGAGTCAAGTCAATCCCCTGATTTCACTTGATATAAAACTTGAGAGAACTCTAAGCGATAATAGAAGGATGGTGAATGAAGGGGTTCATAATCAAAGAGCCCTTCTCGAGGGCGTTCATAATAATGCAGAAATCTTGATGGCTGAAGAGAATGCTAGGAAAGAAGCTATCAACTAGGGAAAAAAGGGCTAGATAAGATGAAGCAAACCATCTAGCTGCACTTGATGAGCGAGAAAGGCAGAGAAGGCATAGGGGACAACAACCTCTACAATAGTATCTCCCTCACTATGAGGATCTGGAAGAAGATTTAGATTATTTGGAACCAATTGAAACAGGTGCTATTATCCCACCAGAATTGCCTCTAGGAACTAAGTTTGACATCACCAGCGCTATGATACACTTGCTAAATTTTAAGGGGGTGTTCTCAGGCCTTCCTACTGATGATACAAGCATGCATGTGATGAACTTTGTAGGGATTTGCACTTTTTATAATCTACCTGGAGTGAGCCAAGAGGCGATTAGACTGTAGTTGTTACCTTTCTCTCTAATGGGAGAGGCTACATTATGGTTGGCAGAGTTACCAAGTAGATCGATCACTACTTAAAATGAGTTGAGGACTCAGTTCTTGGACAGATTTTTTGCACCTTCCAAAATGTTACAGTTGAAAGATGAGACCTACAACTTCAGGCAGTTGCATTCAGAGGCATTATATGAGGCTTGGTTGAGGTTCAAAAAGAAGCTGCAGAATGTTCCAAATCATAAGATGACTAGAAGAAGCTTGATTGAGATCTTCTACAAAGCCTTGAACTCAAACACCAAGGCTATAGCAGACACTATCACTTGTGGTGCATTCATGAGTCTATGTTGGGAGCATGCTTCTGAGATTCTAGATCGGATCATAAAAACCAACCGAGGTTGGCAAATTCGAGATGGGACAGACCCACAAGCACTTATATGATCGGAACATCCACAAAAAAGAGAGCATTAGATGAGTCAGTAGCTCAAGAGGTGGCGTAGCAGAGGATTGAGATTGGTTTGCTCACAAAGCAATTTACAGCAGCGGGGGAAGAAAAGGTGAATGTAGTTGGTTTGCAAGGTAAGACACCAAGGGACAATGAGTCTGATTCTAAGGAAGAGGCGAAGTATCTAGACAGATACATGGTGGGTTTCCAAGCCAAGGGCCAAGGGTCTAATCAAGACAATTAGAAATCTAAGCAAGGGAATCAAGGTCGGAACTACTATGGAGATAACAATTACAATAGGCCTGGGTATAAAGATAGGAGTAGGGATCAACATGGTGATTGTAAGAGAAAAGATGACTACAAAGATAGAAGTGATCTTTATGTTCCACCTAGGAACTGTTATGCGTGTTCAAACACTTCAAGAAGGGAAGACATGCTCACGAAATTTGTGAAAGGGGTAGAGAAAATGGACGACTATCGTAAGAAGATTAGGGTAGATATTTTAGAAATGAATCAGAAGGTTAAATCGCATGCTACCACCAGAAAATAGGTTGAGCAACAGTTTGGTCAGATGTTCGCCATATTAAATCAGCGTCAACAAGGTACACTTTTGAGCAACATCATCCAAAACCTAAAAAATAATGGTCATTGTTTGGCTATTACTACTCATAGTGGTAAAATAATTGTTGATCCACCTATGCCTGTGATTGTTGAGAATATGGTAAAACTGGCGATTGTCGAGGATGAGAAGGTAGCTGAATTCGAAAAATTGGTAGTGGATGAGAATGCACCTGAAAAGCCTCCAGTTGATAAACACGGGGCTAAGGCAAGAAAGAGGAAGGAAAAGGAGGTCTCAAAAGTATTGACTCCCATTCCATGACCTCCTCCTCTTTTTCCACAAAGACTGAAGAAAAAAGCTGAGGAGGGAAAGTACCAAAAGTTTATCTCTATGCTGAAAGAATTGTCAGTGAATATCCACTCTTATTGAGGCTCTTGAACAAATGCCAGGTTACACAAAGTTTATAAAGGATTTGGTGACTAAAAAGAGGACTGTAAGTTTCAAGACGATCGACAATGTGCACCATTATAGTGCAATCACCTCTTGATCACTAGTTGAGAAGAAGGAAGATCCTGGAGCATTCATGATTCCATGTACTATTGGGTATCTCAATTTCTCAAAATTTTTGTATGATTTGGGGGATAGCATTAATTTGATGTAGCTAGCAGTGCATAGACAATTGGGGTTGGGGTAGCCCAAATTGACTTTGATGAGACTTTTCATGGAGGACTTCACTGTGTAGAAGCCTGTGGGAATCTTGTGTGATGTTTTGGTGAGGGTTGAATCCTTCATATTTCTATCTAACTTTATCATCCTTGACTGCGAGGTTGACTTTGAGGTTTCCATAATTTTAAGGAGACCATTTCTTGCAACTAGACGTGCATTGGTGGACATAGAGACTGGGTAGATGAAGTTTTGATTGAATAACAAATGGGTTACCTTCAATGTATGCTAATCCATGAAACACCCAAAGGATATATTCATATTATTTCACTGATTGATACAGTCGATGAGGATGCATTGGTAGCTTATATTAAGGAGAGACTTGGAGTCGAGGCACTTGTAGCTGCAATTATGAATTTCAAGGGTGATGATATTGAGATATATGATGAGATAGTGAGCGCACTTGATGGTAGGAGTTTATACAATTATGCACTAAAGAAGTTAGATCTTGATTTGAAGAGTGACCCTGCCAGCTAGGCCTTCTATTGAAGAGCCTCTAGTCTTGGAGCTCAAGGCTCTTCCATCTCATCTTCGTTATGTTTTTTTGGGAGCCAAAAATACCTTGTCAGTTATTATTACAACTGATCTGGTATATTGTTAAGTTGAGGCTTTGGTGTCTGTTTTGAAGCAGTTCAAGAGGGTCATTGAATGGTTGGTCCATTGATGATATAATTTGGATTCCACCTGGAATTTGCACACATAAATCCAACTTGAGTTGGATTGTGTAACGAGTATTGAGCATCAATAAAGATTGAACCAGCCTATGCAAGAGGTAGTGAAGAAAGAAATTATCAAGTGGTTAGATGTGGGTGTGGTTTATCTGATTGCAGACAACAAATGGGTGAGCTCTGTCCAATGTGTACCTAAAAAGGTTGGATTCACTGTAGTGCCAAATGAGAAGAACGAGATTATTCCTATGAGCCCGGTCACTAGTTGGCGTGTTTTCATGGACTATAGGAAGTTGACTGCATGGACTGAGAAGGATCACTTTTCGATACCTTTCATGAATTAGATGTTAGATCATCTTGTTGGAAGAGGATGGTATTATTTTCTTGATGGTTATTCGGGATACAATCAGATTTTTATTGCTCCCAAAGACCAAGAGAAGACGACTTCCACTTGTCCATATGGGACTTTTGCATTCAAGAGGATGCTTTTTGTTCTATGCAATGCAACAATGACTTTTCAAAGTTGCATAATATCCATCTTTTCTGACATGGTTGAGGATACTATTGAGGTATTTATGGATGACTTATCGATTGTTGGTGATTCATTTGAGTATTGCTTAGCATATCTCTCTAGTGTCTTGAGGAGATGCCAGGATTGTAACATAGTTTTAAATTGGGAGAAGTGCCATTTCATGGTTAAAGAAGAAATAGTGCTTGGTCACAAGATTTTGAAAAAGGGGATTGAAGTTGACAAGGCAAAGATTAGGTGACTGAAAAATTGCTTCCATGAGTTTCTGTGAAGGATATTCGTAGCTTTTTGGGGAATACAAGATTTTATCAAAGATTCATCAAGGACTTCTCTAAAATTGCAAATCATTTATGCAAGTTGGTGGAGAAGGAGGTGAAGTTTGTGTTTTGATTAGGCATGTCTGAAGGCATTTGAGTGCCTGAAAGAGAAGTTGATTTCAACCCCTATTATTGTGTTGCTCGATTGGTCCATGCCATTAAAGGTTATATGTGATGCTAGTGGCGAGGCGCTAGGTGCAGTTCTAGGCCAAAGGCAAGAGAAGATCTTACATCCCATCTACTATGCTAACAATCACTTAACCTGGCTCAAAAGAATTATACTATGACTGAACAGGAGTTGCTTGCTGTGGTTTTTGCATTTGAGAAATTTTGATCTTATTTTCTTGGCACTAAAGTAATTGTGCATACTAACCACTCAGCTCTTAGGTATCTAATAGTGAAGAAGGATACGAAGCCAAGGTTGATTCGTTGGGTACTTCTGTTGTAGAAATTTGACTTTGAGGTCAAGGATCGAAATGGGACTGAGAATCAAGTGGTTGACCACTTATCACGCCTTGAAAAAGAGGCCATGCTGAAACTGAAGGATGAGCTTGAGATTGATGATACTTTTTCGAATGAGCAGTATTGGTCGCATCACAAGACTTGATTCCATGATTTGAAGATTTTGCCAATTATTTGGTAAGTGATGTGGTTCTTGAAAACCTATCAATTCTACAACATAAGAAGTTTATGCATGATGTGAGGAAGTTCTTTTGGGATAAGCCATACATATTCTGGTTTGTGTTGATGGATTGATTTGGAGATGTGTTCCTGAAGTTAAGATGATGAATATTTAGAGGCATGTCACTTATCACCAGTTGGGGGTCATCCTAGTGGTGCGTGGATTGCGCATAAGATCTTGAAATGTGGGTACTATTGGCTTACCATTCATAAGGATGCACATGATTACCTAAGGGCTTGTGACTACTGCCAAGTACAAGGAAACATCTCATGAAAGCAAGAGCTTATAATAACCACTATCCTAGAGCTCGAGTTGTTTGATGTATGGGGTATTGAATTCATGGCCCCCCTTGTGAGCTCGCATAGTATGAAGTATATTTTGATGGCTATTGACTATGCTTCGAAGTAGGTGGAGGCGGTTACGCTTCCAAACAATGAACGGAAGAGTGTCACAATATTCTTGAGAAATAATATATTTTGCAGCTTTGGTACACCAAGGGCTATTAATAGTGATAGAGGCTCGCACTTTTGCAATCATCTATTCAAGGCCGTGATTGAGAAATACGGTGTGAAACATAAGGTGGAAACACCTTACGTTGAGGTATCCAATCATTAGATCAAGTCCATTTTAGCAAAGACTGTGAATGCTAGCCAATAAGATGGACTGGGCTATAAAGTTGGATGATACATTATGGGCTTACCGAACAACGTTCAAGACCTCTATTGGTGTGTCTTTGAATTAGCTTTTATATGGCAAAGCGTGCCACTTGACTGTCGAACATGAACATAAGGCATTGTGGGCACTGAAGAGGTTGAATCTGGAGTGGAGTGATGCGGCTAAGTTGAGACTAGAACAGTTGAATGAGATGGATGAGTTCTCTCTCCACGCTTATGAGAGCTCAACCTTATACAAAGAGAAGATAAAATTGTATCATGATTGCAAGATTTAGAGAAGAGAATTCACCATAGGCAATATGGTATTACCATTTGATTCAAGGCTGAAGCTATTTCTGGGTAAGTTGAAGTCAAGATAGAAAGGCCCGTATAGAGTAGTGACAGTGTTTCCCTATAGTGCAATTGAACTTGAAAATAAAGAAGGTCTGAGGTTTAAAGTAAATGGCCAAATGGTGAAACAATATCTCAGCGAGGTTGAAGAGGTGAAAGTGATATATGAAGTGGATATAACAGGTGTTTGAGAAGTCAAGCACACCCGAATCATGCTAGGACGTTAAATAAAGAGCTTTATAGGAGGCAACCCATGGGCTAGTTGGTGAAGTCTGAGTAACCAACCTAGCCCCGTTGTGCCGCGATGTTAAATCAAGCGCATCTTGAGAGGCAACCCAAGAATTTTGTACATTTTACTTTATAGGGTAATGTGTGTTACTTATGCAGGGACTATGCAGAAAAAAACCAAGGAATTAGAATCAGTACTGAACCCACAAAAGGGTTGCACAATCATAGGGGGGTTCGGTTGTCTGCATGAAGTCCAGAGGAATGAATTTTGGGAGTTATCTTATGTTTGGTCACCACGATTGTAACTAGATATAATGATCGTTGTATCAAACGTCTGATCGAACTCCTGAAAACCAACATCTAGGAGATGGAACCTACAATTTAAAGGAACGATCGTGGTAAGATACCACGATCGTCCTTAAGCTTCATAGGTTCCTAGGTAAGTTTTCTAAAAATCTCTTAGTACGAACACATACCACGATCGTGGCTTGATCCCACGATCATACCTTGATGTAACGATCGTGGTATCAATTGTCTGATCGAACTCCTGAAAACCAACATCCAGGAGATAAGACCTACTATTTTAAGGAACGATTGTGGTAAGATACCACGATCGTCCTTAAGCATCATAGGTTCCTAGGCAAGTTTTCTAAAATTCTCTTAGTACGAACACAAACCACAATCGTGGCTTGATCCTACGATCGTGAATACGAGTCGTCTGTTGGGCCCTTCAGTTTTAAACTAACTTAACTTGGGTTTAAAACCCTAATTCACCATACCTAGGATTCAACAAGACCCTTTTGTCATTCAAACTCTAATTCACACATAATTATACGATCAAGAGAGCAAAACTACATAATCTTACCTTGAATTTGTACAAATCAACTACTCCCTTCTGTTTTCAAACTCATCCGTTCTCCAAGCACTTGAAAGTTCAAGAACAAAATTGTAAATTCCGTTCTCCATGCACTTGAAAGTTCAAGAACAAAATTGTAAGTTTAATACTCTTATTTTACAATTATCTCAATAGTTGAGAAATAAGGAATCATGAGTGCATACTTGAGTTCATAGGAAGTAGTAGTCTTTGAAGTCTTTAAAATAATTATTGTGTGTAATTACGGTTTGGATGAGTAAAATTGGGGGGAAGTATGGGTACCTTTGTTGCTAAAAAAAAGTGGTCAATTAGGGTCAAGGAGGGTCAAATATGGTGTTTAAATTTGATTGAGTGTCAATGCACACTCCACGACACAACCTACGATCGTGGTATTAACCAATCATTGTAGGTTGGATCATGGTGGAGTGCCAATTTTAACATCTCAGGAGTTCACCAGACGATCACTTCCTATGATCTTAGATCTTGTTACGGTCATATGAAGTAGTCGTCTGATGTAACACCCTCTCAAGAAATTCTTAGAGGTATGTCGTACAATCGAAGGCACGATTGTGGCTTCAGTACACAATCATAGGAAGGCTCATATGATCAAATTCCCCCACCTTTATTTTTGCTTCAAAATTGAGACTAGTGATTTCTCGTACAGGTACTTTGTCACCCAAAACCCTCAAACACATGCAAAAGGAGATACCAAAGAAGCGGGCACACTAAAACACACCTCCAGCCTCAGAGAATGAGTTTGAAGAGTCCAGTAGTTTCGAGGTCAAGTACTTCCGATGATCAGCATACACCTCGGACCACTAGGGCCAAAGCCAAGGAACTTGAAAAGGCTAAGGACAAAGCAATACCTACAACCGCCTTGGTGCCTGCAGCTAATCCCATTAAACCTTCCCAATTTGAAGAGGGAGGTCAAGACTCAAATCCTAATAAGAATGAGCCCGAATCTAAGCAGAATGTTGAGGAGATAAGTTCCTCGAAGGAGGAAGAATCCAACCCAGAATCCTTCGACGAACCTACTATAGGACAGACTCAAAGAGGGTTTGACCCGAGTCGATGGTTGATCCCAAAGGCCCGAGATTACTATATTGATGGGATTGAGCTGAACAATAAAGGGAATAAGAAAAAAAGTATTCAGGAAGAACCCTGCATGGTACCTGGGGCACTTCAACAAAGTCCTGAGTTGGACCGGGTGTTCAAAAAATACAAATTAGAGTGGATGATGAAGCCACCAGGCACATATGAGGCTGAGTTATTGAGAGAGTTCTATGCAAACTATGCATAAACACTAAAAAATATGACTCCTTTCGAGAAGGAGAAGACATGAGACAACAACCCAGATTAGACATGGTGATGATGAGGGAAAGTCGATTGATATATCAGTGAAGCAAATTTCAAAGGTATTATTTGGTGCAGAGTTTGAGCCAGTAGAGGAAACTCTTGAATATGACTACCGTATGATTGAATTTAAAAAATGAAAAAGTAGTCTAATGAAGATAAGCTTATGCACTTTAAGTGGTTGGAGGGCCATATAGTGGAGGCCAAGGAGAATGCAACTTGGGTTAATGGGTCGATAATCTACAAGCACTTATTGATTTTTATTTCCAAGGCATGGTGGTCCACTGTCAGGCACCGTTTATCATCGACCATGAATGATAACACACTTAGTGCTGACAATGCCGATATGGCAACAGCCTTCAAAGCAGAATTAGATATGAATATCTCACATATTATTGCAGATGAGATCCGGGAGAGGGTACTACTTTACCATACTAGTTTACCCTTCACGAGCTTAGTGACAACATTGTATTGGAAAGCTTTGATACCAAATATTCCTACAGTTGACAATCTGATCAGGCCGACAAAGACTGTAAATATTACTTTGATCAAAGATTTGTAGAATTTGGTTGCTCGAGCATAAGGGCCTTTACCAAATTTGCCTCCGTAAGCAACTGAGGGATTTGTACAGGCTTTTCATGATATGAGGATTAAGAACATAGAAGCTCGGATAAAGCTCTATATGGTGGATAATATTTATATAGCCATGTGGGGTATGCAGACCCGCTTGGACAGTTTTGAGAGCCAGATAACGGCAAAGTTAGAGAAGTTTCAAGCAACATAAATGAGTGCATTCACATCCGAGTTGGCCAACTTGAAAAGGGCGGTATATGATTTGTATGCTTGACACTTTCTAGTTATACAGCCCCCTCCGATCCCTACATAGGAGAATATTGAGATTGAGGTACCAAACTTCTATACATAGGCCTCGACAGTGAGGGTAGGGATAGGAGCATAGATGAAGTGGTGGGTGAGATGGGTGATGATTTAGCTCTGTAAGAAAAGGAGAAGAGAGGACAAGAAAGAGAAGAAGAAGGATAAGAGTGATAGAAAAAAGATAGACAAAGATGACAAGAAAAGGAGATCGATGGAGATTGAGTAGACCTCTAAGGTACTTGATTCGGAAAGCAGTGAGGTCCCCGCTGTTATTAAGGTAGAGATGGTAGTGATTGCTGATAGCAGAGGGGGTATAGAGATTACCCCCGTGATGACACCATTGAGTGCACTAGCCGCCACTTGTGCCCACTCATCTGAGAATGCCTCATCCACAATCGAGGCCACTAGAGCTGAGGAGATTAGCGAGGTCCCATCTGTGACCCCAGATGATCAGACTAAATTAGGTGTTTAGTGCACCACAGGTATATCCCTTACCCTGGTTTTGTATTTTATATGTTCTTTCCTGCAATGGGGACATTTCATGATTTCTAAGTTGGGGTAGGGGCTTACCATAATTGAGGATTTTGTTGCCGTATTTCTTTTTCCTCGGCTGCACTATCTAGTTAGAACCGGCATGTTTAGATGTTTTATTTTTATTTTTCTGATGTTTTTGTGTTATGTGTGTAACTTAGAAAAAATAGAAGAACTTGGTGCAGTCGAAATAAAAGGTGCATGCAAAATGTTTTGAATGATTTACTAATACCCTTCCTTAAAACTTTGTTGTTTTGATGTTGTGTTGTGTGCTTACCTGAACTATGACCAATGTTTAGATCTTATGATGGAATTAGAATTATGGACGTAACAACTATAGCGTAATTGTGCTGAACCGTATAGGTAGCGACTGTGCGTGTAGCCCTGAGCCAAGTGAGTGAAAGGTTTTACCTAGTCGACGTATATGTATGATCTAGAACTTGCCCGATTAGTCTCGTTAAAGTCGTAGATAGGAGGTTAGTGTCACGTCCCGAATTCCAACGGGGCGGACTGGCACCCGAATCCGATAAGGCCCGAGAGAACCAATCTTTTCTCATATCCATTCATATGCATGTCATTCAGGCAACATCACCACCACGTATAGATACAAGATGCTAATAGCGAAAGTCATGAAAACATGTGATATATACATCTATGAAACTTGGCCGTTAGGGCCATCAAGTCAAAATGGACATACACCCCTTACATTTATATTCCCACATACGTCTACAAATCCTCTAACAGATGCATCCACATAACCATCTTAAAGTTGGGACAAGTCCCCTCTTTATACAACATTTACACTACAAAAGCAAATGTACAACTGTAACTCGAAAAGCCCTGAACCAACTGGAGCTCACCAAAGACCAGCAAATAATCCACAACCTACTATGGAGGTCTACTAGCACCTGTGCCTACAGCAAGTAAGGTAAGTCCCCCAAAGAACGTCAGTACGAACAATGTACTGAGTATGTAAGGCTCATAAGAAACTGTATCCTACATAATAACAACAATGGAGTCAATATAAGAGAAATAGTCAATATGGATAAACCATCTTTCTGTATGTGAGGAATCATGTACGTTATATTTATTACGTTCTTTGCCTTTACGTTCATTCATCTACCCATGCTAGGCTTTTTCGCCCCTGGGATGAGATTTATCTACCCATGCTAGGCTTTTCTGTCGCCACTGGGATGAGATTAACCCATGCTAGGCTTTTATATCGCCCCTGGGATGTACTGTGATAACCCATGCTAGGCTTTTATATCGCCCCTGGGATGTACTGTGATATTAGGATCGACCCATGCTAGGTATTTTAACCCCTGGTATGCCACCCAAAAAAATACTCAAACAATATACATTACTTCATGTTTTTACTTCTATGAGATTGATACATTGGTAGTCATAACATTATTGGAATTTTGGAACGTTAGCCAATGAACATGAGACATGTGAATCTCAATTGATCAATGAGTAAGGATCATGTGAGTAATAATAATTAATAACCCGGAATGGGATACCTTAGAACGTTTCGGAATGGAACAAGTACAATAACAATGTGAACACTATGTGCTGCAGAAGGATACGGAAAGAGTAACCTTACATACCTTATCTTCCCAATATGAATATACAATCCTAAATGTGAACACAATAGTCTAGATCCTTCCTTATGTTTCACTCTACAACACAAGTACATAACGGAGCTTACGTTAACAACCCACTACCTTACAAGTGCATAAAATGACAACGAGTTACATAATTCCCTTAACATGTCATTTCCCCCTTGACAATACCATTTATGAAATTGTCATACCAACAATACCACAATATTCCATACATTGACTAATACATCATAAATCAATAGCATGTCACAGCAAGTTGATACTTTACACTTCTCCATTAATACAACATCACAATTACTCCATCAAGTCACCTCAATACACTTCATAACAACATATCGACAACAATCCCATAATTTACCTTCATAGAAAAATAACAATTCAAGGAACATAACCACACCATACATGTTGATATTTCATTCACACCATGCACTTTCATCAAAACCCCAAGTCTCCTTTCAAGTTTAAATCACAAAGATGGCACATCTTTTAGCAAAAAGCAAAAGTGCCCTATTCAACCTTGCTAACATAACCATCATGATCTACACCATATATCATGTATATAATATATTAAATCACAAGAATAAACACTTACCCAAGCTTGCAAGGTGATGATCTTGTCCAAAGTGTCCAAAGAAAATGGTTGCCATAGGGTTTGGAAAAGAGAGAAATATTTTGGAATTATCTAGAAAATTGCATGTGTGATTGTTGGAATAAAAATCTGATTTTTTTCCTTTATATAACCCCTCAAGTCATCCTTATCCACTTCTTGGCATTAAATTCCATGTTTTACTTAGTCAAATTGGAAGAATGGGTCATTTGCTCTTTGGGCCATGCATTTTATTCCATTTTGGGCCTCAAATTGAGCCCATTTACACATATTAACTTAGACCACCAATTTCAATGTGTAATACTCCAATTATCTCATGTTTAAATAATTCCATCAATGTCACAACAATATTCAACTCACGAGATTCATGTTCGTAGCCTCAATCTCAAAAATGAGAAATTCTAGTCACTCATGGCTTAGTTGAACATAATTTGATAAAACACTTGTGACAACGAATTAATCCCAACTCGGATGCCAAACTTGCTCAAGAGTAGTCCTACTATGATGGAATAATGATACCATAACCCAAAAGTCCTCTTTATAGACTAATAATCGTTGAATAAATTTAAGCTCTGGAAAGGTGGACAGGAGCGGCCTGGTACGCCCCTGGGCGAGCCCCAATTCTGCCTTTTCCAAACAAAATTCGGCCAGAAGCGGCCTGGCACGCCACCTGCAGAGCCCCATGCTAAATTTTTTATTTCGACTTTTCTTTGCGGATTTGGTTGGATCTTTCAAGTCCCAACCTTTTGCTTGCCTCTTATCTTTAAGATCCTTTGCTTGGATGTCCCTTAAACCTCACTTTTCACCCCAAAAATGCTCCACAATGTCACAAACACCTACTACAAAGGTCTAATCACATTTTACTAGCACAATATCAAATGTTCCATCAATAACAATGCAAAATACATACTTATTGATCTCGAACCTAGGGAAAACATGGTTCAAGGTTGGAAAGTAGGGTCAAGAAAGTACGGGGTGTTACATTCTTCCCCCCTTAGAAACATTCGTCCTCAAATGTTAATAACATCATCTCATGTACACCAAATGCATCTCTATATTAACACATAGATACATATACACATAATGCTCATAGATACTTACTTGTTATCGCTTCGATCCCGCATTTTGAACTTTCTCTTCCATTTGAAATAGATGAGGGTACTTGGTCTTCATCATTTCCTCGGTTTCCCATGTGATCTCTTCTACTTGTTGATTTCGCCAAAGTACCTTTACGGAAGCTATGTCTTTATTCCTCAACCTTTTTACTTGTCGATCTAGAATAGCAATGGGTATCTCTTCATAAGTAAGATCCTTCGTAACTTGGAAATCCTCAATGGGAACAATATGAGATGGATCCCCTATGCACTTTCGAAACATCAAAACATGAAACACTGGATGGACTGAGGAGAGTTCTTGGGGTAGTGCCAATTCATACGCAACTTGCCCAAATCTTCGAACAATTTCATATGGCCCTATATATCGGGGACTCAACTTCCCTTTCTTCCCAAATCGCATTACCCCTTTCATCAGTGATACCTTCAAGAATACCCAATCACCTATGGCGAATTCGATCCTTCTTCTTCTAACATCAGCATATGACTTATGGCAACTTTGGGCCATTTGTAGCCGTTGTTGGATCACTTTAACTTTCTCCATAGCTTGATAAACAAGATCTGGCCCAAGTAAAGCAGTTTTACCCGCTTCAAACCATCCAATTGGTGATCTCCATTTTCTTCCGTATAAAGCTTCATAAGGTGCCATTTTGATACTTGAATGATAGCTATTGTTGTAAGCAAATTCAATAAGAGGCAAATGATCATCCCAACTACCTTGAAAATCTAACGTGCAAGCTCGTAGCATATCTTCAAGTGTTTGGATAGTACATTCTGCTTGTCCATCTGTCTGAGGATAGAAGGCTGTACTCAAATTCACTTGTGTACCCAAGCTCTTCTGAAAAGATCTCCAAAAATTTGCGATAAATTGTGCTCCTCTATCTGATATAATGGAGACCGGAATTCCATGTAATCTCACTACCTCTTTAACATATAATCTTGTATAATCTTTAACTGTATAGGTGGTCTTGACTGGTAGGAAATGTGCGGACTTGGACAGCCTGTCAACTATGACCCATATAGAATCAAATTTCTGCAATGTACAAGGCAAACCTGTGATGAAATCCCTATTAATCATATCCTATTTACAGACTGGAAGATTAAAACATTGCATGTAACTGTAACACCCCGTACCTTCCCGACCCAAATTGACAACCTTGAACCATGTTTACCCTAGGTTCGAAAGCAATAAGTACATATTTTGCATTGTTATTGATGGAACATTTGATATTGTGCTAGTAAATGTGATTAGACCTTTGTAGTAGGTGGTGTTTGTGACTTTGTGGAGCATTTGTGGGGTGAAAAGTGAGGTTTAAGGGACATCCAAGCAAAGGATCATAAATCTAAGAGGCAAGCAAAAGGTTGGGACTTGAAAGATCCAACCAAATCCGCAAAGAAAAGTCGAAATCAAAAATTTAGCATGGGGCGCTGCAGGTGGCGTACCAGGCCGCTTCTGGCCAAATTTTATTTGGAACAGGCAGCAAAGGGGGCGTACCCAGGGGCGTGCTAGGCCGCTCCTGACCACCTTTCCAGAACTGAAATTTTTCTTCGTCTCTAGGGTACCCGGGAGCGTGCCGGGGTGCTTTTTGCCCGATTTCTTCAACGATTATTAGTCTATAAAGAGGACTCTTGGGTTATGGTATCATTATTCCATCACATTAGGACTACCCTTGAGCAATTTTGGCATCCGAGTTGGAATTAATTCTTCGTCACAAGTGTTTTATCAAATTATGTTCAACTAAGCCATGAGTGGCTAGAATTTCTCATTTATTAAATTGAGGCTACGAACATGAATATCGTGAGTTGAATATTATTGTGACATTGATGGAAATATTTAAACATGATATAATTAGAGTATTACACATTGAAATTGGTGGGCTAAGTTAATATGTGTAAATGGGCTCAATTTAAGGCCCAAAATGGAATAAAATGCATGGCCCAAAGAGCAAATGACCCATTTTTCCAATTTGACTAAGTAAAACATGGCATTTAATGCCAAGAAGTGGCTAAGGATGACTTGAGGGGTTATATAAAGGAAAACATCATATTTTTATTCCAACAATAACATATGCCATTTTCTAGATATTTCCAAAACATTTCTCTATTTTCCAAACCCTAAGGCAACCATTTTCTTTGGACAAGATCATCACCTTGCAAGCTTGGGTAAGTGTTTATTCTTGTGATTTAATATATTATATACATGAGAGATGGTGTAGATCATGATGGTTATGTTGGCAAGGTTGAATAGGGCATTTTTGCTTTTTGCTAAAAGATGTGCCATCTTTGTGATTTAAACTTGAAAAGAGATTTGGGGTTTTGATGAAAGTGCATGGTGTGAATGAAATATCAACATGTATGGTGTGGTTATGTTCCTTGAATTGTTATTTTTCTATAAGGGTAAATGGTGGGATTGTTGTCGATATGTTGTTATGAAGTGTATTGAGGTGACTTGATGGAGTAATTGTGATGTTGTATTGATGGAGAAGTGTAAAGTATGAACTTGGTGTGACATGCTATTGATTTATGATGTATTGGTCAATGTATGGAATATTGTGGTATTGTTGGTATGACAATTTCATAAATGGTATTGTCAAGGGGGAAATGACATGTTAAGGCAATCATGTAACTCATTGTCGTCGTATGCACTTGTAAGGTAGATAGTTATTAACGTGAGCTCCGCTATATACTTGTGTTATAGAGTGAAATGTAAGGAAGGATCTGGACTATTGTATTCACATATAGGATTGTGTATTCATATTGGGAAGATAAGGTATGTAAGGTTACTCTTTCTGTATCCTTCTGCAGCACATAGTGTTCACATTGTTATTGTACTTGTTTCATTTCGAAATGTTCTAAGGTATCCCATTGCGGGTTATTAATTATTGTTACTCACATGATCCTTACTCATTGATTAATTGCGATTCACATGTCTCATGTTCATTGGCTAACGTTCCAAAATTCCAATAATGTTATGACTACCAATGTATCAATCTCATAGAAGAAAAAACATGAAGTAATGTATATTGTTTGAGTATTTTTTTGGGTGGCATACCAGGGGTTAAAATACCTAGCATGGGTCGATCCCAATATCACAGTACATCCCAGGGGTGATATAAAAGCCTAGCATGGGTTATCAAAGTACATCCCAGGGGCGATATAAAAGCCTAGCATGGGTTACTTACATCCCAGGGGTTAAAATACCTAGCATGGGTTAATCTCATCCCAGGGGCGACAGAAAAGCCTAGCATGGGTAGATAAATCTCATCCCAGGGCGAAAAAGCCTAGCATGGGTAGATGAATGAACGTAAAGGCAAAGAACGTAATAAATATAACGTACATGATTCCTCACATACAGAAAGATGGTTTATCCATAGTGACTATTTCTCTTATATTGACTCCATTGTTGTTATTATGTATGATACAGTTTCTTATGAGCCTTACATACTCAGTACATTCTTCGTACTAACGTCCCTTGGGGGACTTGCCTTACTTGTTGCAGGCACAGGTGCTAGTAGACCTCTACAGTAGGTTGCGGATCATTTGCCGGTCTTTGGTGAGCTCCAGTTGGTTTGGGGCTTTCCGAGTTACAGTTGTACATTTGTTTTGGTAGTGTAAATGTTGTATAAAGCGGGGAATTGTCCCAAATTTAAGATGGTTATGTGTATGCATCTGTTAGAGGCTTTGTAGACATATGTGGGAATATGAATGTAAGGGATGTATGTCCATTTTGACTTGATGGCCCTAACAGCCAAGTTTCATATATGTATATATCACATATTTTCATGACTTCCGCTATTAGCATCTTGTATCTATATGTGGTGGTGGTGTTCCCTGAATGACATGCATATGAATGGACATGAGCAAAGATTGGTTCTCTCGGGCCTTATCGGCTTCGGGTGCCAGTCCGCCCCGTTTGGAATTTGGGGCGTGATAAAAGTGGTATCAGAGCAGGTCATCCTAAGGGTGTCTACAAAGCCGTGTCTGAGTAGAGTCTTGCTTATGGATGTGTTGTGCACCATATTTATAAGAAGGAGGCTATGGGACATTTAGGAGTTGTTTCTTTTCTTCTCTTCTAGATCGTGCAATAGAGCCAATGTGGTAAGTGGAATCGTATCTAACCATTGGAATTGGTTTTCTTTGTTATAGTAAAATGCCAATGACAAGAAGAGGTAGGGGCAAAGGTAAGCAGGTAGATATGCTTTTCGGTGAAGGAATGAGTAAATCACCACCTGACCAAGCTAGTCAAGGTGGAGCTAACACTGAAATTACATCGTGGTCTTCTCTACTTTTCCAGCTCCGGAAGAGCCAATAGGTAGAGGAGTACCCGCAGAACCGCCTATGAATGCTACTGATTAGGATTTAAGAAATGTAGTGCATATGTTGACGCAGCTAGTTGCGGCACAAACTTAGGGATGAGCTGGTCCAATGACAAGTGAGGATGACGCGGCTAGAGTAGCTAGTCGGCGGAGACAGGATTTTCTGAAATTAGACCCTCTCATATTCACGGGGTCAGATCTCAAAGCAGATCCATAGGATTTCGTGGACCAAATTCAAAGGGCTTTGGAGGTTATGCACGTGACTGGGGTAGAAATAGTTGAACTTGCTGCATATAGATTGAAAGGAGAGGTGATATTGTGGTATGAAGATTGGAAGAAATCTCGTGACATCGGTGTAAATCCACCTAATTGGGAAGAATTTAAAGTGGAATTCCTTGATCACTATCTTCCCTATGAGATCCGAGAGGCTCGTGCGGATCAGTTCTTAAATCTCTGTTAAGGAAATCTGAGTGTTAGAGAATACAGTTTACAGTTTAATTCTTTGGCTCGATATGCTCCGAATGTAGTAGCCACAATGACAGACAGGGTCCATCGATATGTGGACAGATTGGAGCCATATTTGGTAAGGGACTGCACAATTGCTGCTTTGAACAAAGATATGGATATAGCGAGAATTCAGGCTTTCATACAGAAAATGGAGAACCAAAGACAGAAAAGAAGGGTACATGAATCTGAAAGAGGACAATCCAAAAGAGCTAGACCTATGGGACATTCTATGGCGTCCCAAGGAGAATCTAGGCCTCGAATGTTTCCTAGACCGCCTAGACCATCATTCTCCTATTCTACAGCAGGCACTCACTCTCAATTTTGGGCTTTAAAGGCGATCAATCGTGGCAGAGTAGTGGAATTCACGGATCACAGGCAGCAGGATTTTCTCATCAGTTGTGTCAGCACTGCGGACAGTATCATGTAGGTGAATGTCGGTTGGGGGCAAATGTTTGTTTTTGGTGCGGTATGTCGGGGCATATGATGAGAGAATGCCCACAAAGGGGTGCAGGTGGCATAGTATGACCTACGGGATCAACCGTTACATCGTCATCATCAGTTTCTTCCCTAGGTAGAGGAGTGCAGTCTATGGGGCGTGGTCGAGATGCCAGAGGAGCAGCTAGTTCCAGTGGAACCCAGAACCGCACCTATGCTCTAGTGGACCGACAGAACTCGGAGGCTTCTCCTGATGTCGTCACAGGTACATTATCCATATTTTCGTATAATGTATATGCATTGATTAATCCGGGTTCTACATTGTTATATGTTACTCCATTGATTGTTGTAAAATTTGAAAGAACACCGAAATTATTAACTAAGTCAATTGAAGTATCTACACCAGTTGGTGAATATATTGTTGCAAAAAGAGTATATCGTAATTGTGTGGTAACTGTGTGTGGTCATGACACACTGGCTGATCTCATTGAATTAGACATGGTGGATTTTGATGTCATAATGGGTATGGATTGGTTGGCTTCTTATTATGCCATGATGGATTGTCGGGCTAAGAAAGTACATTTTCATTTTCCACAAACAAATGTGCTGGAATAGACGGGTAATGTAGGGGCATCGAGAGGAAAATTTATGTCCTATCTTAAAGCAAGGAAAATGATAGCCAAAGGGTACCTATGTCACTTAGTACGAGTGAAAGCTACCGATGTGGAATCACTAACTCCTAAATCGGTTCCAGTGGTCAATGAATTTCTCGATGTATTTCCTGACAAACTTCCAGGTTTTCCCCCAGAACGGGAAATAGAGTTTGGCATTGATGTGATTCCAGGTACTCAGCCTATCTCTATTCCTCCGTATAGAATGACTCCAGCAGAATTATGTGAATTGAAGAAGCAATTGAAAGACTTGCTGGACAAAGGCTTCATCAGACCTAGTATGTCCCCGTGGGGTGCACCGAATTATTTGTACGGAAGAAAGATGGCACATTGAGAATGTTCATTGACTATCGGCAATTGAATAAGGTAACGATCAAGAACAGATATCCCCTCCCCAAAATTGATGATTTGTTTGATCAGTTACAGGGTGCCAAGTATTTTTCAAAGATTGACTTGAGGTCGGGTTACCATCAAGTCAGAGTTAGAGAAACAGATATACCCAAGACAGCTTTTCGAACACGTTATGGTCACTACGAATTTTTAGTCATGTCATTTGGACTAACAAATGCACCAGCTGTTTTTATGGATTTGATGAATAGGGTGTTCAAACCATTCTTGGATGTATTTGTGACCGTGTTCATAGATGATATTCTGGTTTATTCGAGATCACAAGAGGACCATGCCAATCACTTACGGCAGGTGTTACAGATTCTCCGGGATTGTAAGTTGCATGCAAAGTTCTCTATATGTGAATTTTGGTTAAAATCCGTCGTATTGTTGGGTCACATTGTGTCCGATGAAGGAATTCAGGTTGATACACAAAAGATTGAAGCGGTGAAAAATTGGCCAAGGCCTACGATGCTTAAGGAAATTCGTAGTTTTCTAGGGTTGGCAGGCTATTATCGAAGGTTTGTTGAAGGGTTTTCTTCAATTGTTGCACCTTTAACGAAGCTTGCACACAAGGCAGTCAAGTTTCAACGGAATGATGCATGTGAGAAAAGTTTCCAAGAGCTGAAAGATAAATTGACTTCTACACCGGCATTAGTACTTCCGGAAGGCATAGAAGTGTATGCAGTCTATTGTGATGCTTTCAGAGTTGGCTTAGGGTGTGTATTGATGCAGCATGGTAATGTAATCATGTATGCCTCACGGCATTTGCGACCACATAAGAGAAACTATCGCACACATGATCTTGAGTTAGCAGCGGTGGTTTTTGCTTTAAAAATATGGCGTCATTATTTGTATGGAGTTCATGTTGATATCTATAATGATTACAAAAGTTTGCAATATATCTTTAAGCAGAAGGAACTCAATTTGAGGCAACGAAGGTGGTTAGAGCTCTTAAAAGACTATGATATCGATATCTTATACCACCCAGGGAAGGCAAATGTGGTAGCTGATGCGTTAAGCCACAAAGAAGTAGGAAGCACTAGTGTCCAGTTGATGGAAAAACAAGAGATAATAAAAGATCTACATCAACTAGCCAGGTTGGGAGTTCACCTTCTTGAATCTCTAGATGAAGGGGTTATTGTGGAAAATGCAGCAGAATCCTCCTTAATAGCTGAAGTGAAAGAGAAGCAGTTTGCGGATCCTATGTTATTGTAGCTAAAAGAGAATGTACAACAGGGTTTGACAAAGGCATTTGATCTTATGCAAGAGGGAGTACTTCAATGCCAAGAAAAATTATGTGTACCGGATATAGATGAGCTGAGGAGATAAATTATGACAGAGGCGCATCATTCGCGATATTTTATTCATCCGGGAGTTACCAAAATGTACCATGACTTGAAAGAAATATATTGGTGGGGAAATATGAAAAAGAATATTGCAGAATTTGTAGCTCAATGCCCAAATTGTCAACAAGTGAAAGTAGAGCATCAAAAACCAAGAGGTTACATGCAATGTATCAATCTTCCAGTCTGGAAATGGGATATGATTAACATGGATTTCATCACAGGTTTGCCTCATACACTGCGGAAATTTGATTCTATATGGGTTATAGTTGATAGGCTTACCAAATCAGCACATTTCCTACCAGTCAAGACCACCTATACAGCTGATGATTATGCAAGATTGTATGTTAAAAAAGTAGTGAGATTACATGGAATTCCGGTCTCCATTATATCGGACAGAGGAGCACAATTTACTGAACATTTTTGGAGATCTTTTCAGAAGAGCTTGGGTACACAAGTGAATTTGAGTACGGCTTTCCATCCTCAGACAGATGGACAAGCAGAACGTACTATCCAAAAACTTGAAGATATGCTACGAGCGTGCACGTTAGATTTTCAAGGCAGTTGGGATGACCATTTGCCTCTCATTGAATTTGCTAACAACAATATCTATCTTCAAGTATTAAAATGGTACCTTATGAAGCTTTATACGGAAGGAAGTGTAGATCACTGATCGGATGGTTTGAAGCAGGTGAAACTGCTTTACTTGGGCCAGATCTTGTTTATCAGGCTATGGAGAAAGTTAGAGTGATCCAACAGCGGCTACAAATGGCCCAAAGTCACCACAAGTCATATGCTGATGTTATAAGAAGAGGGCTCGAATTTGCCATAGGTGATTGGGTATTCTTGAAGGTGTCACCGATGAGAGAGGTAATGCGATTTGGAAAGAAAGGGAAGTTGAGTACCCGATATATAGGGCCATATGAAATTGTCTGAAGATTTGGGCAAGTTGCGTATGAATTGGCACTACCCCAAGAACTCTCCTCAGTCCATCCAGTGTTTCATGTTTCGATGCTTCGAAAGTGTATAGGGGATCCATCTCGTATTGTTTCCATTGAGGATGTCCAAGTTACAGAGGTTCTTACTTATGAAGAGATACCCATTTCTATTCTAGATCGACAAGTAAAGAGGTTGAGGAATAAAGACATAGCTTCCGTAAAGGTACTTTGGCGAAATCAACAAGTAGAAGCGATCACATGGGAAGCCGAGGAAATGATGAAGTCCAAGTACCCTCATCTATTTCAAATGGAAGAGAAAGTTCAAAATGTGGGATCAAAGCGATAACAAGTATCTATGAGCATTATGTGTATATGTATATATATGTTAATATAGAGATGCATTTGTTGTAATTGAAAGGATGTTGTTAACATTCGAGGATGAATGTTCCTAAGGGGGGAAGAATGTAACACCTCGTACCTTCCCGAACCTACTTGACAACCTTGAACCATGTTTACCCTAGGTTCGAGAGCAATAAGTACGTATTTTGCATTGTTATTAATGGAACATTTGATATTGTGCTAGTAAATGTGATTAGACCTTTGTAGTAAGTGGTGTTTGTGACATTGTGGAGCATTTGTGGGGTGAAAAGTGCGGTTTAAGGGACATTCAAGCAAAGGATCTTAAATATAAGAGGCAAGCAAAAGGTTGGGACTTGAAAGATCCAACCAAATCCGCAGAGAAAAGTCGAAATCAAAAATTTAGCATGGGGCGCTGCAGGTGGAGTGCCAGGCCACTTCTGGCCGAATTTTGTTTGGAAAAGTCAGAATTGGGGCTCGCCCAGGGGCGTACCAGGCCGCTCCTAGCCACCTTTCCAGAGCTGAAATTTTTCTAAGTCTCTAGGGCTCCCGGGTGCGTGCAGGGGTGCCTTTTGCCCGATTTTTTCTATGATTATTAGTCTATAAAGAGGACTTTTGGGTTATGGTATCATTATTACATCATAGTAGGATTAATATTAAGCAAGTTTGGCATCCGAGTTGGGATTAATTCTTCGTCACAAGTGTTTTATCAAATTATGTTCAACTAAGCCATCAGTGGCTAGAATTTCTCATTTTTGAGATTGAGGATACGAACATGAATCTCGTGAGTTGAATATTGTTGTGACATTGATGGAATTATTTAAACATGAGATAATTGGAGTATTACACATTGAAATTGGTGGGCTAAGTTAATATGTGTAAATGGGCTCAATTTAAGGCCCAAAATGGAATAAAATGCATGGCCCAAAGAGCAAATG
This sequence comes from Capsicum rhomboideum, assembly GCA_031232105.1. Classification (NCBI taxonomy): domain Eukaryota; kingdom Viridiplantae; phylum Streptophyta; class Magnoliopsida; order Solanales; family Solanaceae; genus Capsicum; species Capsicum rhomboideum. Next base: position 86,116,982 of record CP124715.1, read on the forward strand.
ACCCATTTTTCCAATTTGACTAAGTAAAACATGGCATTTAATGCCAAGAAGTGGCTAAGGATGACTTGAGGGGTTATATAAAGGAAAACATCATATTTTTATTCCAACAATAACATATGCCATTTTCTAGATATTTCCAAAACATTTCTCTATTTTCCAAACCCTAAGGCAACCATTTTCTTTGGACAAGATCATCACCTTGCAAGCTTGGGTAAGTATTTATTCTTGTGATTTAATATATTATATACATGAGAGATGGTGTAGATCATGATGGTTATGTTGGCAAGGTTGAATAGGGCACTTTTGCTTTTTGCTAAAATATGTGCCATCTTTGTGATTTAAACTTGAAAGGAGACTTGGGGTTTTGATGAAAGTGCATGGTGTGAATGAAATATCAACATGTATGGTGTGGTTATGTTCCTTGAATTGTTATTTTTCTATGAGGGTGAATTGTGGGATTGTTGTCGATATGTTGTTATGAAGTGTATTGAGGTGACTTGATGGAGTAATTGTGATGTTGTATTGATGGAAAAGTGTATAGTATGAACTTGGTGTGACATGCTATTGATTTATGATGTATTGGTCAATGTACGGAATGTTGTGGTATTGTTGGTATGACAATTTCATAAATGGTATTGTCAAGGGGGAAATGACATGTTAAGGCAATTATGTAACTCATTGTCGTCGTATGCACTTGTAAGGTAGATAGTTATTAACGTGAGCTCCGCTATGTACTTGTGTTGTAGAGTGAAACGTAAGGAAGGAGATGGACTATTGTATTCACATATAGGATTATGTATTCATATTGGGAAGATAAGGTATGTAAGGTTACTCTTTTCGTATCCTTCTGCAGCACATAGAGTTCACATTGTTATTGTACTTGTTTCATTTCGAAATGTTCTAAGGTATCCCATTCCAGGTTATTAATTATTGTTACTCACATGATCCTTACTCATTGATCAATTGAGATTCACATGTCTCATACTCATTGGCTAACGTTCCAAAATTCCAATAATGTTATGACTACCAATGTATCAATCTCATATAAGAAAAGACATGAAGTAATGTATATTGTTTGAGTATTTTTTTGGGTGGCATCCCAGGGGTTAAAATACCTAGCATGGGTCGATCCCAATATCACAGTACATCTCAGGGGCGATATAAGATCCTAGCATGGGTTATTACAGTACATCCCAGGGGCGATATAAAAGCCTAGCATGGGTTACTTACATCCCAGGGGTTAAAATACCTAGAATGGGTTAATCTCATCCCAGGGGCGACAGAAAAGCCTAGCATGGGTAGATAAATCTCATCTCAGGGGCGGAAAAGCCTAGCATGGGTAGATGAATGAACGTAAAGGCAAAGAACATAATAAATATAACGTACATGATTCCTCACATACAGAAAGATGGTTTATCCATATTGACTATTTCTCTTATATTGACTCCATTATTGTTATTATGTATGATACAGTTTCTTATGAGCCTTACATACTCAGTACATTCTTCGTACTGACGTTCTTTGGGGGACTTACCTAACTTGCTGCAGGCACAGGTTCTAGTAAACCTCCATAGTATGTTGCGGATCATTTGCCGATCTTTGGTGAGCTCCAGTTGGTTTGGGGCTTTCCGCGTTACAGTTGTACATTTGCTTTGGTAGTGTAAATATTGTATAAAGCGGGGACTTATCCCAACTTTAATATGGTTATGTGTATGCATTTGTTAGAGGCTTTGTAGACGTATGTGGTACTATGAATGTAAGGGATGTATGCCCATTTTGACTTGATGGCCCTAACGGCCAAGTTTCATATATGTATATATCACATGTTTCCATGACTTCCGCTATTAGCATCTTGTATATATACGTGGTGGTGGTGTTCCCTGAATGACATGCATATGAATGGACATGAGCAAAGATTGGTTCTCTTGGGCCTTATCGGCTTCGGGTGCCAGTCCGCCCCATTTTGAATTCGGGGCGTGACAGTAACCTCCTGGTTTCTGATGCTCTACCTTTACTTGTTGACAATTCGGGCATTGATCTACAAATTCTGCAATGTTCTTCTTCATGTTTCCCCTCCAATACATTTCCTTCAGATCATGGTACATTTTTGTAGCTCCCAAATGAATAGAATATCGCGAATGATGCGCCTCTGTCATAATTCGTCCCCTCAGCTCATCTACATCCGGTACACATAATCTTCCTTGGCATTGAAGTACCCCTTCTTGTGTAAGATCAAAGGCCGCTGTCATACCCTGTTGTACATTTTCTTTCAGCTGCAATAACATAGGATCCGCAAACTGCTTCTCTTTCACTTCGGCTATTAATAAAGATTTTGCCGCATTTTGTACAATAACCCCTTCATCTGAGGATTCAAAAAGACGAACCCCCAAGCTGGATAATTGATGTAGATCCTTAACTAAGTCTTGCTTTTCAGTCAATTGGCCACTAGTGCCTCCTATTGCCTTACGGCTCAATGCATCAGCTACCACATTTGCTTTTCCTGGATGATATAGAATATCAATATCGTAGTCTTTTAAGAGCTCTAGCCACCTTCGTTACCTTAAATTGAGTTCCTTCTGCTTAAAGATATATTGTAAACTCTTGTGATCAGTATAGATATCAACATGAACTCCATACAAATAATGAATCCATATCTTTAAAGCAAATACCACCGCTGCTAACTCAAGATCATGTGTGGGATAGTATCTCCCATGTGGTCGCAACTGCCGTGAGGAATACGCGATTACATTACCGTTCTGCATCAATACACACCCTAAGCCAACTCCAGAAGCATCACAATTGACTGCATACCCTTTTGTGCCTTCCGAAAGTACTAATATCGGTGTGGAAGTCAATTTATCTTCCAGCTCTTGGAAACTTTTCTCACATGCATCATTCCATTGAAACTTGACTGCCTTGTGTGTAAGCTTCGTTAAAGGTGCAGCAATGGAAGAAAACCCTTCAACAAACCTTCGATAATAGCCTGTCAACCCTAGAAAACTATAAATTTTTGTAGGCGTCGTAGGCCTTGGCCAATTTTTCACCGCTTCAATCTTTTGTGTATCAACCTGAATTCCTTCTCGGACACAATATGACCCAAGAATGCTATGGATTTTAACCAAAATTCACATTTAGAGAACTTTGCATACAACTTACGATCCCGGAGAATCTGTAACACCTGCCGTAAGTGATTGGCATGGTCCTCTTGTGATCTCGAATAAACCATAATATCATCTATGAACATGGTCACAAATACATCTAAGAATGGTTTGAACACCCTATTCATCAAATCCATAAAAAAAGTTGGTCCATTTGTTAGTCCAAATGACATGACTAAAAATTCATAGCGACCATACCATGTTCGAAAAGCTGTCTTGGGTATATCTGTTTCTCTAAATTTGACTTGATGGTAACTCGACCTCAAGTCAATCTTTGAAAAACACTTGGCACCATGTAACTGATCAAACAAACCATCAATTCTGGGGAAGGGATAATTGTTCTTGATCGTTACCTTATTCAATTGCCGATAGTCAATGAACATTCTCAATGTGCCATCTTTCTTCCGTACAAATAATTCGGTGCACCCCACGGGGACATACTAGGTCTGATGAAGCCTTTGTCCAGCAAGTCTTTCAATTGCTCCTTCAATTCACACAATTCTGCTGGAGTCATTCTATACGGAGGAATAGAGATAGGCTGAGTACCTGGAATCACATCAATGCCAAACTCTATTTCCCGTTCTGGGGGAAAACCTGGAAGTTTGTCAGGAAATACATCGAGAAATTCATTGACCACTGGAACCGATTTAGGAGTTAGTGATTCCACATCGGTAGCTTTCACTCGTACTAAGTGACATAGGTACCCTTTGGCTATCATTTTCCTTGCTTTAAGATAGGAAATAAATTTTCCTCTTGGTGCCCCTACATTACCCGTCCATTCTAGCATATTCGTTTGTGGAAAATAAAAATGTACTTTTTTAGCTCGGCAATCCATCGTGGCATAACAAGAAGCCAACCAATCCATACCCATTATGACATCAAAATCCACCATGTCTAATTCAATGAGATCAGCCAGTGTGTCATGACCACACACAGTTACCACACAATTATGATATACTCTTTTTGCAACAATATATTCACCAACTGGTGTAGATACTTCAATTGACTTAGTTAATAATTCCGGTGTTCTTTCAAATTTTTCAGCAATCAATGGAGTAACATATGACAATGTAGAACCCGGATCAATCAATGCATATACATTATACGAAAATATGAATAATGTACCTGTGATGAAATCAGGAGAAGCCTCCGAGTTCTGTCGGTCCACTAGAGCATAGGTGCGGTTCTGGGTTCCACTGGAACTAGCTGCTCCTCTGGCACCTCGACCACGCCCCATAGGCTACACTCCTCTACCTAGGGAAGGAATTGATGATGACGATGCAACGGTTGATCTCGTAGGTCGTACTATGCCACCTTCACCCCTTTGTGGGCATTCTCTCATCATATGCCCCGACATACCGCACCAAAAACAAACATTTTCCCCCAACCGACATTCACCTACATGATACAATCCGCAGCGCTGACACGACTGATGAGAAAATCCTACTGCCTGTGATCCATGAATTCCACTACTCTGCCCAGATTGACCGCCTCTAAACCCTCGAAATTGAGAGTGTGTGCCTGCTGTGGAATAGGAGAATGATGGTCTAGGCGGTTTAGGAAACATTTGAGGCCTAGATTCTCCTTGGGATGCCATAGACTGTCCCATAGGTCTAGCTCTTTTGGATTGTCCTCTTTCACATTCATGTACCCTACTTCTCTGTCTTTGGTCCTCCATTTTCTGTGTAAAATCCTGAATTCTCGCTATATCCATATCTCTGTTCAAAGCTGCAATAGTGCATTCCCTTACCAAATGTGTCTCCAATCTGTCCACATATCGCTGGACCCTGTCTGTCATTGTGGCTACTACATTCGGAGCATATCGAGCCAAAGAATTAAACTACAAACTGTATTATCTAACACTCAGATTTCCTTGACGGAGATTTAAGAACTGGTCTGCACATGCCTCCCGGATCTCATATGGGAGGTAATGATCAAGGAATGCCGTTTTAAATTCTTACCAACCAGCTGGAAGTGCATCAATACCCCTTGATCTTTTCCAGTCTTCATACCACAATATAGCTTCACCTTTCAATCTATAGGCCGCAAGTTCAACTGTTTCAACACCAGTCACGTGCATAAAATCTAGAGCCCTCTGAATTTGATCCACGAAGTCCTATGGATTTGCTTTCAGATCTGACCCAGTGAATATAGGAGGGTCTAATTTCAGAAAATCCTGTGTCCTGCGACTCGCCACTCTAGTCGTATCGTCCTCATTTGTCATTGGACCAGCTCGTCCTTAACTTTGTGCAGCAACTATTTGAGTTAACATATGCACTGCATTTCTTAAATCCTATTCAGTGGCATTCATTGGCGATTCTGCGGGTACTTCTCTATCTCTTGGCTCTTTCGGAGCTGGAAAAGTAGAAGAAGACCGCGATGTAATTTCAGTGTTAGCTCCACCTTGACTAGCTTGGTCAGGTGGTGATTTACTCATTCCTTCACCGAAAAGCATATCTACCTGCTTACCTTTGCCCCTACCTCTTCTTGTCATTGGCATTTTACTATAACAAAGAAAACCAATTCCAATGGTTAGATACGATTCCACTTACCACATTGGCTCTATTGCACGATCTAGAAGAGAAGAAAAGAAACAACTCCTAAATGTCCCATAGCCTCCTTCTTATAAATATGGTGCACAACACATCCATAAGCAAGACTCTACTCAGACACGGCTTTGTAGACACCCTTAGGACGACCTGCTCTGATACCACTTTTGTCACGCCACGAATTCCAATGGGGCGGATTGGCACCCGAAGCCGATAAGGCCCGAGAGAACCAATCTTTGCTCATGTCCATTCATATGCATGTCATTCAGGGAACACCACCACCACGTATATATACAAGATGCTAATAGCGGAAGTCATGGAAACATGTGATATATACATATATGAAACTTGGCCGTTAGGGCCATCAAGTCAAAATGGGCATACATCCCTTACATTCATAGTCCCACATACGTCTACAAAGCCTCTAACAGATGCATACACATAACCATCTTAAAGTTGGGATAAGTCCCCGCTTTATACAATATTTACACTACCAAAACAAATGTACAACTGTAACTCAAAAAGCCCCGAACCAACTGGAGCTCACCAAAGATCGGCAAATGATCCGCAACATACTATGGAGGTCTACTAGAACCTCTGCCTGCTGTAAGTAAGGTAAGTCCCCCAAGTGAAGTCAGTACAAAAAATGTACTGAGTATGTAAGGCTCATAAGAAACTGTATCATACATAATAACAACAATGGAGTCAATATAAGAGAAATAGTCAATATGGATAAACCATCTTTCTGTATGTGAGGAATCATGTACGTTATATTTATTACGTTCTTTGCCTTTACATTCATTCATCTACCCATGCTAGGCTTTTTCGCCCCTGGGATGAGATTTATCTACCCATGCTAGGCTTTTCTGTCGCCCCTGGGATGAGATTAACCCATACTAGGTATTTTAACCCCTGGGATGTAAGTAACCCATGCTAGGTATTTTAACCCCTGGGATGTAAGTAACCCATGCTAGGCTTTTATATCACCCCTGGGATGTACTGTGATAACCCATGCTAGGCTTTTATATCGCCCCTGGGATGTACTGTGATATTGGGATCGACCCATGCTAGGTATTTTAACCCCTGGGATGCCACCCAAAAAAATACTCAAACAATATACATTACTTCATGTCTTTTCTTCTATGAGATTGATACATTGGTAGTCATAACATTATTGGAATTTTGGAACGTTAGCCAATGAGCATGAGACATGTGAATCACAATTGATCAATGAGTAAGGATCATGTGAGTAACAATAATTAATAACCCGTAATGGGATACCTTAGAACATTTCGGAATGGAACAAGTACAATAACAATGTGAACACTATATGTTGCAGAAGGATACGGAAAGAGTAACCTTACATACCTTATCTTCCCAATATGAATACATAATCCTATATGTGAATACAATAGCCCAGCTCCTTCCTTACGTTTCACTCTACAACACAAGTACATAACGGAGCTCACGTTAATAACTATCTACCTTACAAGTGCATACGACGACAATGAGTTACATGATTGCCTTAACATGTCATTTCCCCCTTGACAATACCATTTATGAAATTGTCATACCAATAATACCACAACATTCCATACATTGACCAATACATCATAAATCAATAGCATGTCACACCAAGTTCATACTTTAAACTTCTCCATCAATACAACATCACAATTACTCCATCAAGTCACCTCAATACACTTCATAACAACATATCGACAACAATCCCACAATTTACCCTCATAGAAAAATAACAAGTCAAGGAACATAACCACACTATACATGTTGATATTTTATTCACACCATGCACTTTCATCAAAACCCCAAGTCTCCTTTCAAGTTTAAATCACAAAGATGACACATCTTTTAGCAAAAAGCAAAAGTGCCCTATTCAACCTTGCCAACATAACCATCATGATCTACACCATATATCATGTATATAATACATGAAATCACAAGAATAAACACTTACCCAAGCTTGCAAGTTGATGATCTTGTCCAAAGTGTCCAAAGAAAATGGTTGCCTTAGGGTTTGGAAAAGAGAGAAATGTTTTGGAAATATCTAGAAAATGGCATGTGTGATTGCTGGAATAAAAATATGATTTTTTTCCTTTATAACCCCTCAAGTGATCCTTAGCCACTTCTTGGCATTAAATGCCTTGTTTTACTTAGTCAAATTAGAAGAATGGGTCATTTGCTCTTTGGGCCATGCATTTTTTTCCATTTTGGGCCTCAAATTGAGCCCATTTACACATATTAACTTAGCCCACCAATTTCAATGTGTAATACTCCAATTATCTCATGTTTAAATAATTCCATCAATGTCACAACAATATTCAACTCACGAGATTCATGTTCGTATCCTCAATCTCAAAAATGAGAAATTCTAGCCACTGATGGCTTAGTTGAACATAATTTGATAAAACACTTGTGATGACGAATTAATCCCAACTCGGATGCCAAACTTGCTCAATATTAATCCTACTATGATGTAATAATGATACCATAACCCAAAAGTCCTCTTTATAGACTAATAATCGTAGAAAAAATCGGGCAAAAGGCACCCCTACACGCTCCCGGGCACCCTAGAGACTTAGAAAAATTTCAGCTCTGGAAAGGTGGCCAGGAGCGGCCTGGTACGCCCCTGTGCATTCCCCTTTGCTGCCTGTGCCAAACAAAATTCGGCCAGAAGTGGCCTGGCACACCACCTGCAGCGCCCCATGCTAAATTTTTTATTTCGACTTTTCTCTGCGGATTTGGTTGGATCTTTCAAGTCCCAACCTTTTGCTTGCCTCTTATCTTTAAAACACTTTGCTTGGATGTCCCTTAAACCTCACTTTTCACCCCACAAATGCTCCAGAAAGTCACAAACACCTACTAAAAAGGTCTAATCACATTTTACTAGCACAATATCAAATGTTCCATTAATAACAATGCAAAATACGTACTTATTGATCTCGAACCTAGGGTAAACATGGTTCAAGGTTGTAAAGTAGGATCGGGAAGGTACGTGATGTTACAGTTAGGAAAGGATCATAGGCTATTTTTGATTTAGTACGCTAAAAGCCTAAAGGCCTACCAAATAAATATGATATCCCTTGATCCCAAAATTTGAGCCTAACTAGACCTTTTCTTTTAACTAGCCTATTCACCTTCTCAAATGTTTACAGTGAACCTGCTTTGGCCTTTTTCTCTCCTTGGACACTGTGCACCTCAACTTAGCCAAATCACCTAAGTTTAGGGTGGCCATCGTAGGGGTGCATGAAAAAATTTGGGTATGTAGAAAAAGTTAGTAAAATGAAAAAGGGACTCAGGTTTGGTTTTATGCGGAAAAAAAAAGTTTGAGAAAAAGAAAAGAAAAAAAGAGAATGAGAAGAAATCGCACCCAGGGTCCAAAAAGTTGAAAAGGAAATAAAAATAAAGAAAGTAGGAAAGTGGAGCAAGAAACAGTGTAGTGCCAAGGAGGAATGAGTCACTTTATCCATATATATCATATCCGTCCCCGAACCTACATTACAAGCTAATAAAAATTCTATAGTGATCCTAATCTAGATGTATGAAAACTAAGGCGTAGAAAATAAGGGCAAGCTTATGGTATCAAACATCTACTGCCTGACTTCTTTATGAGAGTGAGTGATTCGTTTCAGTCCCAGTCTTGATATTTATGCACATACCGAGTGTTAGGGACTTCTTTGATGTGAGGGAATATTGGTTGTATTGTAGGTTGCTGCTTGTTCGGGTAGTGTCATCGGCTTGAGTGTTGGGTTGTCTGTTGATAATGTAATGCCATTTCTCGATCCCTTTATGTTATGGTGAGTGGTTTGTGTACATACCACATTTGTTTTGATGGTCTTGGAGGGTGTTGAACATGTTTTTTTTGTTAATGCGTGCTTGAAATGGGTTTGTATAAATTTGACTACCGTAGTACTCTTGGTTTTTCGCTTAGTTAAGCGTCATTGTGGTTTAGTTGTGTTTTGTTTGCCTGAGGACATGCAAATGACCTAAGTTGAGGGTGTTGATGTGCCGTGAACTTACGGCATTTTCAATGTTTAAAACAATGGATATCTGCAAGTACACAGGTATTTCTATGTGGATATGATGTGTTTTTGGGTATTTGCAGGTCAAACAAGTTTGAAGAAGGAAAGTGCATGTTTTTAGATTTACATGCATCAGACAAGAATGTTCCACGACCATAGGATTTGACCACGTTTGTACCATGGATATCATGGGATGATACCTAAGAGGCAACATTCAGGAGTTCATTAGACGGAGGCTTCCCACGATGGTACTTGGATGTCACAATCGTACCTCTTGATTGTGGGAAGAAAATCAAGAAGTGAAGGCTGTAGGTGTTAAGTGCCATAAGAATAAGACAATAAGGTCTCACGACCGTACCTAGGAAGCACGAGGTCGTACTAAGGATCGTGAGAGGAGAAAACAGAAATAGTGCAAGTTAGAGGTGGATCCTATGAGAGGATTTCACGATCGTACAAAGGAGCCAAGAGATCGTACTGAGAACTGTACCAACCAAGACCTGAAATATGACAAGTCCAGTGCCAACTTACGAGCACCAAGGACGATAATGGGATCCTCCCACGATCGTAACTTCCTTCAGTACGAGGCACCGACTCAGCATATCCTGTTATATTTAGGATAGGTATAATTTTATCTATAAATACTACTGTTTGGTCTTTTGTAGCAATTTACACATTATTACAACATTTTAAGGTTTTAAGGCACATTCTTGTTCTTGGAATTGAAAACATCAATTTTTAGGGTTTTAATTCAAAGTAAGATTTTTGAGTTTTTCACCTTATTATTGTAAGTTCATATTTATACTTTCTTATCAAAATTCTTCTTATGCTCTTGCAACTATGAGTAGCTAAACACCATAACTAGGGTTGTGGAAACCATGACGGATTAACAAAGTAGTGTTCATAGTACGAAGTGATTCTCAAGATGGTGTTTAGGCATGTATTTTTAGTTTTCTTTGGATTGATTGCTTTCTGACGGTACGCACTGTTAGGACTCACCTTATCTCTACCCTAGACTTTAGCGTTTAATCGAATGGGAAAAGAGAATCAACAACAAGACTTGGAGCTACCAACCTCCATTTAATTAGGCTTGAACGGTAAATGGGAGAGAGTAAATTGGGATCATAGATAGGGGCTAGTAATGCAAAACCCATGACACATGAACCTTTGTGCTTGGGGATAGTTATCTACGAGGGGTGTAACATAATGGGTTGGAAGATACATAATTTATCAATTCAGCATGCCGAGCACCACAAGAGATCACTAAGTTCGAAGAACCTAAGGAGTTATGAAGTTATTGGGAAACAAAGTCCTAGTGCCTCTCTCATGCTGATTACAAATCCAAAAAATCAACATTTGTTACTACTGAATCTTTAATTACAAAAAACCCCTCTTTTACTGGAGATTGTTATTGATTGCCTCGATATATATCTTGCCTATTCCCTATGGGATCGACCCCAAACTAGTTGGGTTCTATATTTGATCAATGACCGCTTTATGCTTTGTTTACAGGTGTAATTTGGGCGACATAAAGAAATGAGAAAGTTGCTTCAGTGAAGATTCTTTTGAGAAATCAGCTAGTTGAGTGAGGTACTTAGAAACCAAAAAGAGATATGATGACCACGTATCCGCACCTTTTTCCTTCCAGTTTAGTTCTAGCTTGAGGTAATAGTTTCTTCTTTAGAAATCTTATCAATCTCATGTTCCATCAGTTGTTCTATGCTCTTAGCTTGCATACATGTTTTCATGAAATTCAGTTCAGCTTTATGTATGCAAGCTAAGAGCATAGAAATTCATGAAATTCAGCTTGTAGAACTTAGTGTTGAGATTCCAGCTCTTTTTCTACCTCTTTCAGCCTAGTTAGTCTTCATTCAAGGATGGATGTTCTCAATGGGGAGATATTGTAACACCCCAAAAGTCTCTAATATCATATCTCAGACTTAGAATAGAAACCACCAAAAAATTAAGCTCTTTGTCACAGAACGACTCACAGTACGAATCGTACAGTGAGGCGACAAGTCATGGGCTGACTCATGGTAAGAATTCAACAACCAACCCAAGCCTAGTGGTAACTACTCAAACCATGAGTCATTGTTAGTCCCTACGACTCGTTGGGTAATCCATCCTGAGCAAAAAACCAAAAGTCCTAAAAGATGCAATTTTTCTCCCAGTTTCCTCTACTAGTGACCACGAGTCGTATGTACTAAGTACAAGCCATCAAGTGACTCGTACTGATGAGAAATAATAGGGTCAACATTATTCCTTCAAGAGCCATGACTAGCAGGCAGACCCTACGAGTCATGAGGTAGCAGCCATGCCCCAAGCAAGAACTCCAGCCCAGGAACCACAAGTTAGAGGTTTGCTCATAGGTTCAGGGTACGGCTCGTACCCAGACCCTTGGTGACTGAACCAAAAATTTTGCTACATTTTAAAAATGGTATTTTCATATTTTTCTTATTTTACTACACCTATGCTACATCATTTTAAGGTCTTGTAGGAGGGGTTAAAGGGACTTAAACGATTTATTTTCCCCGATTCTATTCCAACACATAAAAATATCAAAAGAAGATTGATTAAACTCTCCCAAGGCAAAAAACCTAGGGTTCTTCTCAAGTTCAGAATTTCAAGCTTTCTTGCAAGAATTCTTCAACTCAGGTATGTGGGATTTCAGCAATGGGTATCCTTTCACCCTTGTGTCCAAAAATACTTTATAAATTCTAGTTTTTCCATGCTTTGTGATTTTAGGGTTCATACCCAAGCTATGGTTTTCCTTTAGATTTCAATGTTTTTATGATCCCTATGTAATTATGACATGTTTTCCATGATTTTACTTTCAACATGATATTGTTCTATGAGAATTGAATACTAGCATGATTTTAAGTAAATTTAACAAACTTCAGTTATGTTTCCAAAGCATGTTTTAGACTATAAAAGATTTATTATGAAAAAGCATGATTAGTTTTCAGTGTACAGACTTTCAGATTAAACAGGTTCTAACCCAGTTATCAAAACATCAGACTTTAAATAAGCTACCAGTATATTATCAGTTTGGGAGTAGACTTAGCATCGAGTTGGACTAGGGCCCCAGTTTCACCAAAAGTCCCAAAACTACGTGCCACTATAAGTTTATTTAGCTTTCCTAGTTCGGGTATCAATTTAGTGATCACGCCAGCTATGCCTTTATACCCTGGCAAGGTATATTGGGTCCTCTCGATGAGGCGTATATATCGGACTCCACATTAGCTTACTTGTTTATGTCGGTTAATAGACTCTCCCGCAGACTCAGACTAAATATATTTGTACATGACTCTTAGCTTAGTTTTACTTGCATTGTATTATGATTTTTCAGAATATCTTTACATAACAATAGTTATGTATATCATTATGGGTCATTGTACGACAGTTCATCTCTTTGCACTCAATTTACATTTAGTACAATATATCAGTATTTTCAGCATGTTTAATTTATTTATATCTTACATATCTCACATGCTCAGTACATTCAAAGTACTGATCACATACTTCCTTTTATATAGTATCGTCTTATGATATAGGTTTGGGGGATTAGTCTCAGCATCATGTTTAGTATGTTCCAGTACCACCTCAGCAGCTATTAGTGGTGAGTCCTCATCATCCGAGGATGAGAGTTCATTATTGTTTTCTTTTAGTACATTTCAGTTTCAATATTTAGAGTTTTGGGGGGGCTTCTCCTAACAACTCATTAGTAGTAGAGGCTTTTCAAACGTAGAGATAGACTTTCAGCTTTCAGTTTATTTCAGACTTAGTATTAATTTCAGGGATTTATTCAGACTTGGTTTTATTTCAGATATTCTATTAAAATCAATTTAGCTTCTGCACAGTTACTTAATTTATTTAGTTATCCAGTAAGTATGCCACGCCATGGGTTATCTTGGGGTCACTTATTACCCTAAGCACCGTATTACGTCCAAGGTGTAGACTTGGGTCGTGACAGATACCTGTCTAGTCGAGGCATTCGATCAGCTAATCATCTTCTGAGGGGCTTCTGGTCCTACCGGTTCCTGACTACCTTCAACGCCTTTTCCATAGTTTCCCTTGGCTTGTTCACTCAGGAACTCCTTGAGGTGTCCTCCCTTGAGTAGCTCATCGACCGCCTCTTGAAGGTGGCAGCATTCCTCGGTGTCATGGCCATGTATATCATGGAACTCGCACCAGAAACTATTATCCCTAGAGTCTAGGTTTGTCCGGAGGGGCTTTAAGAGCTTGGTTCCCTTGATGTTTTGGAGTGCTGAGACTAGCCACAGACATTGAAGTAATACTCTAAGAGAATGGGGCATTATTGATGGCGTACACTACAAGTTTTTCCGCCTCTCTAAACTACAACTCCTTCCTTGAAGGTTTTCTATTTGTCCTCTGATCATGTAGTGACAGACCTGAAGCTCAAAATCATTTACCCCCGCTACCACTGACCTTTTCTTCTACTAAGTAAGGGGCATAACGCGCATGGGTTGACTATTTTGATTCATTCCAGTTTTGGGGGTTCCTAACCAATCTGTCCCTGAACACTATGAGCTCTTCTAAGGTCCGGAGTCAGTCCACATCTGGGGGACCTTCTCGATAACTCGCATGCAGTCATCCTTGATCTGAATCTTTGACTCATATCTATTGTGCACGTCGGCTTAGGTTGTTGCCTCAAACTCAGTCAAACTCTTTTTGAGATTGAAAGATGTGACCAAGCTTTTGGGATTCAGCCCCTTGCTAAAAGACTCTGCTGCCCAGTCATCCAGCACCATCGGTAGTTGCATTCTTTCTTTTGGGAGTTGGGTAAAAACCTCCCAAAGTAACTCTGAATCTCCCTACTCTATCTTGAAAATATCCCCTCGATGGGGATGCACCTCCTTCGCCCTAACATGAGGGACATTATGAAGCTTTCTGCCAACATGTTAAACGAGTCGATTGAATTTTTAAGGAGAAGGAATTACCATACCAAAGCTCCTCCCGAGAGCATTTCTTCAAAACTCCTTCACCATAACCGACTTGGCTTCCTCCTTAGTCAGATCACTGCCATTGACTGGTGTGGTAACAAACAACAGGTGTTCCTGGGGGTCTGAGTTTCCGTCATACTTTGGGATATCCAATATTTTAAACCTATTTGGGAGAGGTCTTGTCACAATGGCAACTGTGTAGGGTACCTTGACATAGTTTTTGGAATTCGATCCCTTTACCACTATCGTGGATCCAGGAATGCGGTTCATTCGAGATTGCATCGTGGAGTACTGCACCTTTATCTCTTTCCTCAGCAACTCTAACATGCTTGTCATTAGGGGTGCGCCCTTGAGCCTAGCCTCATCGTCCGCCGTTGTCACTCCCTTTATTTGGTCATCCTGCTCTAGCTCTTCCAGATCTTCTTGTTCGTTCTACCTTGAAGTGCCCGGGGTTACCTGAGCTGCACCAACCTGTCTTTCATCCAACCTCTTATCCTGCGCCTCCATCCGAGCCATCAAAACCTTGTGAGACGCGATAAAGTCCTTCAAAAGGTCCTGCAAAGCCTGCCAATCGGGCTCAGCTTCCTTCTCATCGAGGTCGATGGGATCCTTTCGCCTTCTCTATATGTTCACGTTTGTCGTGTTCAAGTTGTGAGGTATTTCATCATACAGGGGATTTGACCACACACACAAACCCCCGGGCGTCAACTCTCCATTCTTAAGGGTCTGCTCATCAGCAGCGTCCTCCACATGTGGTGTCATTCGGCATAACCTACTTTCCTGTGAAGAAAAAACACAGAAACTAACAAGAAGAAACTAAGCTAACAACCCAGGCAGTTGCTTTGGCACCACGGTGCGTACCAAACTGTTTACCATTGATTTGAGACAATTAGATTTATTTATGGCTCAAGAGCATGTGTTACGACTTTATTTTCGGGTTAACGGTAAATATTTGTAAAAAAGTAGATAACGTAAATGAAAGATTGAACAAATTGAACAAGACAACGATTAGGAACAAATCTATAACGACAGTAGAGTACACGGTCCTTCCAGCTATATGAAGGTTGTGACCGAGAACGTAGTGCAGGCAAGTGTAATTGCAAGAAAATAGTGAAACAACTAAAGAGAACATATGAAGCTTAAGAACCAAGCTAAAGATATTTTATTAGTGTAGGGTAGAGGCAAGTAGAAATCGGATCCTTTATAATAGGGGTAGGGTGTCTATTTATTGGGCGCTAGCATTGCCTGTGGCTAGAGGTGGCAAAATCAAACCCAACCCGCTCAATCCGACCCAATCCGTTCAAGTTTGGGTTGGTTATTGACCCGC
Source organism: Capsicum rhomboideum (assembly GCA_031232105.1). Lineage (NCBI taxonomy): Eukaryota > Viridiplantae > Streptophyta > Magnoliopsida > Solanales > Solanaceae > Capsicum > Capsicum rhomboideum. The sequence goes on from CP124715.1 coordinate 86,133,017, forward strand.
TCACTTATTAGCTCAACCCATGTCAACCTAATCCGTTTCAACCCATTAAAATTTATAACCTGAATTGATTTTTGAGAAATCTTGTTAAAATATTTTAAAAAGACTTATTTTAATTTGATATGTTATATATAATCATAATAAAGAAAAAATAAATTTTATTCGGTACTAAAAATTTATAAAAGAACAAATAAAGCAATTAAAACTTAGTAAGAATTGAGTGGGTTGGATTATAACCAGTTACTTAACCCGTTTTGACCCAAATAAATTTAAATCGGGTTGGATCTTGACCCGTTTTGACCCAACCCGACCAATTGCCACCCCTACCTGTGGCCAATAGGAGAATGCCACTTGCCCTTATGTCGTTGGAGAGTAATCAGCCCACTAGCGTGTGTCTGATGCAATTTATTCAGGAGTCGCCTGTGCACCTGAATAATCTAACACACCGTCCTTTGTACGTAGTCACCATCGTTGATAGTCTCGGGTTTCTCAGATCTTGCCCAAGAGGATGTTTCTTCGTGTTGGTCTTGCTCTCGAGACGATGACATTGTGGGCCGACCCTTGTTATACTCGACCCAAATTGGCCCAATCTTTACTAACTGTCCGTTTGGATTGGCTTATTTTAAGTGTCTTTAAGCCAAAAATGACTTTTAAGAACTTTTGGAGTGTTTGAGTAAATTTAAAAAGTGCTCATGAGCACTTAGTTTTAAGTTAAAATGCTAAAAATAAGTCAAAAGTCATAAGTTAGAAATTCTAACTTATGACTTTTGGCTTAAAATACTAAAAATAAGTCAGAAGCCATAAGTTAGCATTTCTAACTTATGGCTTCTGGCTTATAAGTCAGAAGCCAAAAGCCAATTCAAACGGGCACTAAAGCTATTTTACCACATATAGATTATTCTAAATATTTTAGTCACTTTTTATTTTATGTTTGCATGTTATGATTTATAAAGTTCATCATGTGTTTCTTTATTAAAGGAGATAGTATTTTGTTAACAATCATCTTAAAGAAAAATAAAATATATCATTGTATTTCACGTGACAAAAAAAAAAAAAAAAAAAAAAAAAACCGAAACCCAAAAAGAAAAAACTTATGTAGTACTCCCCTCATTCATTTTTCCTTGTGCATTATGTTTCAAAAAAAGATTTTTATTTTACTTGTCAATTTAACATATCAAGAAAAAATAATTATTATTTTTTATGTTTTATTCTTAATATTAATTATTTATTTTTTAAATTATTTTTCAAGATCAATATTATTTATCAATTAATAGGAATATTATGATAAAATAATTATGTCAATCATTATTTTCTTAATGAGTGTGTCAAGTCCAAATATGATAAGTGAAAGTGAAAGAGTATTTTTTTTTTTTGTTTCATGCAATAAGCGAAATAGGAATTTCTAACAAATCTAACTTTCCCAACTTACAAATTCTATTTGCATAAAGAAAAAGAAAATTTTCTGCTGTCGTTTTCATCTTTCCATGTTTATTTAGAAGTTAAGTCAAATGAATTAGATTTAATTTGGCTCACCTAAACATTACTTAATTCATGTCGACATGAGTAGTTGCAGTAGATGTTTGGGACCTATGACTTTCATGTTAACAATACATGTGAAGGTCACAGGTAAGTATTTGAACAAATCACTTCCAACAAACCATATTACCGCACAGCGTCATGTCACTACTGTAAAATCAAATATTATATTACTAGAATAAAATAACATTTTTAAAATACTTTAGATATGCATAAATTTGCTCAACTCGTGGAACCCAAAGCCCAATGGTATTTTTGTCTCTTTGGAAAAGCTGAATATTCTCTAGTCTGCACTTGCTGATTACTACTTTTCAAACCCCTCAATACTACTTCCTTTAATTCAAAATAAATAAATTTTTGAATTATTTTTTAATATTAATTTTTTTATTTTATTTTATTCTTCATTTACACATTTTAAGTTATGAATTTCAAAAAATTTAATTGACTTTATTTTAATATAGCTAAAATTTTAAAAATAGTTTGATAATATCTAAAAGGATAAAAATAAAAAATAAAATATAATTTATATTCTAGTTTCTTTTCCTTATTAGGTACGCATTGAGATAAAAATTCATTTATTTTAAATTAAAGGAAATAATAATTAATAGAGTACTAATTAAAATCAATATATTACGTACTATCAATCTTTCTCTATCAATTTTGCTTTCATCAAAGGCAAATTGGAATTTCCGTCCGACACCCCAAGACTATTCTTTCGCTTTATTTCATTTGTTATGGCCACGGGGTATTTTTCTTGGCTTTGGAGAATGAGATGGCTGAAATAGCTTTTGAAAATTATACATTTCCATTTCAACTCCTTGACCTTTTGTTTATTACCCCTCAATTTAAAAAAGAATAACTTATTTTTTTTAATTTGTTTAAAAAAGAATGATTCCCTTTCTTTTTATGAAAATATTTTAATTTCAACTTTTCATGTATGATATTTAAGATCACAAGATTAAAGGACATTTTGATATATTTGACATAACTTTAATTTAAGATCACAAGATGTAAAAGTCTTTTTTATTTTTTTAAAATTCGTATCAAGTCAAAATATGTCATTCTATTTTAAACGGAGAGAGTAAGTATTAGCCTTTTTAACAACTAATGTCTAATTACCTTCCATGGTAAGTTAAGTTCCAAAAAGTCTATAGATTTGATTATTCCATGTTTAGACGTAAGTCTAAAAATTTTTGCAATTTGTAAGCTCCTTTCAAACTATTAAAACAAAATGGTGATATAATTTGTCTTTTTTAGTTTTTTCTTCTAATAAATTTACATAAAATAAAATTAGATTGCATCATTTAATGCTATCAGTAGGGGCAAAACTGAAAGGAAGCTGAGGTTCGTGATTGAATCGCCCCTTTATTGAAAACTCACAATGTGCAAATAAGGCGAAACCAGCTACTCCCTCCGTCCCATTTTATGTGGCCTACTTTTCTTTTTAATTCATCCCAGAATGTCACATTTCCTTATTTGGTAACTTTTTAAAGCACAATCATTCTTTTACCCTTATTAGTTCCACTTATAAGGTCTCACTTAATTAAAGGTAGTAATAGTACATTTTTAATAAAGGGCAATTTGGTAAACATCACCAAGTCTTCCCTTATTTCTTAAACTTCGTGCCCGATCAAAATAGGTTACATAAAATGGGACGGAGAGAGTATTTTATTTATGCATAAACAGCCTTGCTACTTCGTATGAGGTAGTAGTATGGACTGTGTACACTTTATCCCCCCCCCCAGACCCCACTTAGTGGGAATACACTGGGTATGTTGTTGTTGTATAAACTGTCGAACCTACTTGATATAATGAAACATTCTTAGTAGCTCAGTTGGTTGGTTACCTAAACTTTATTCAGTGACGGAGTCAGAATTTTCAATTAGGGGTGTCAGAATATAAATAAATAAATTCATGAAGAAGCCAGGGTTGTCAATATGTAATATTATATTATATAAAAAATATTTTTGCCTGGCTACATAGTGTAATTTTTTGACTAAGGGGTGTCGGTCGATACCTTTCAATTGCATATGGCTCTGCCATTGCTCCCACTTTGTTGGTAAGGATTCGATTCTCATATTATAATCCCCTTTTCATTTCCCCTTCCCCTACCTCCAATCTTTTTTTAAAAAAATGGATTAAAAAATTACTTTGGTTCATAAGTTTAAATCCCAAATGTGATACTAATACCTTTTCAATTACTCTAGAAAAAATTTTGAATCCTCCACTGAAGATAAGTTATTTAATTCTATATATCTATCCAATCCATAAAATTATTTGATTATTGTCAATTGCAATTTTTATAACGTAAAAAGATATCAAAATTATCACGCCCTCAAAATGGAGTAAGATGTGAGTGGTACCCAATCTATATTATTCGTGGAGAATATTATTTGCAACAAATTTTAATATGATAGAAAATAAATTACAATTACAATTAAAATTGGATAAAACAAAGATTTTTATTGATGAATATTTGTGAGTACAATTCTGTTTTTTTTCCTTGATTCTTTTTTCATTATTTTCTCGATAATTCGAAGGCTTTAGTAGTGCATTTCTCACACTCAGGAAGATTTGAATTTGATCTCTATGAAAAGAGGATTTTGTGGCTCTTCTTGAAGTATTTGATTATCAAGAAGAAAAAATCTTGATCTCTTCGTAAATATTCCACTAATTTATCCGAATCATTATGTTTGATATTGGGCGCAACAATATCAAACATAAAAGTTTTGAATGATTTCATCTGAAATTATTTAACTATCTGTTATTGTTGATACACAATGCAACACAATGCAACTATATGGATAATCATAGCCTAATGATACAAATTAGAAAAAAATAAAAAAATTGAGTAAGGTACAATATACAATAGTTGTATGAGGGCATTGTATATTAGTGTTTATGTGGGTTCCACCATGTCAGCATTCACTCCCCCTCTTTTCCTCTAATTCCTTTTGTTCCACTTTTGCATTTAGGCTCTTTTATTATTTATTTATCTTTTTTTTTTTTCTTCTTACCAACACTTCTATTATATCTCAACACCTTCTCTTTGTGACTTGTATTTTCATTGCTACTTTTTATTATCATATCTTTCATGGGGGGAATTTTAATAGCTCGCTAGATTGATTATTTAAATTTTCATATTATTGATAAAAACTTAATTCTTCACCTTATAATTTTTTTCTCATTTCTTCTTCTCCTATCTCATTTTTTACTTTTATTCTTAAAAAAGGACCTTCCATTGTAGAAAAAAAAAAGGATGGATATCACTATTCTTTTTTTTTTGCTACCTTCCTTTATTCATACTCCATTGTGCTTTTATAAATTTACTTGGTTGTTTCTTAATTTCTCATTAATCTTGTTCCTACGAGTGTTTAATTATGGTAGCTATAATATTAAGAATTTCAATTTGATAATTTTAATTTTTAAAAATATTATATTATTATCACATTAAATTAATTTAGCATACTTCAATATTTTAAGTTTGATTTTGATAAATGCGCTATGATAACTAAGTCGGTTACCATAATTTGTTTAACTTTAACCTATATAGATTAGAAAAATAGAATTTTGACTTTTCAAAAGTTAACTCAATTATATCCTATTAACAATTTATTAGTACATAAATATTCAAGGTAAGCAAAAGTAATTTTCAAGATGAGATTAAATAAGATTTGATCTGTGTTAGTGTTATTTTATTACTCCCTCCGTTTCAAAAAGAATGACCTAGTTTGACTTGGTACGGAGTTTAAAAAAATAAAAAAGACTTTTGAATCATATGGTCATAAATTAAAGTTGTGTAAAATATACCAAAATGCCCTTTAGTCTTGTGGTATTAAACATGCCACGTGAAAAGTTGGATTAAAGTATTGCCAAAAAAAGAAAAGGGTCATTCTTTTTGAAATAGACTAAAAAGAAAATAGGTCATTCTTTTTAAAATGGAGGGAGTATTTAATTTATAAATATTTATTAGTTTTGATAAAATATATGCTCACATTGTAAGTCTTTAATATTCTCTAATCAATTAATTAATTTAAGAATTTAGAGATTTGTTAGCTTGTATTTTGTTTACAAAATATTATTATTTGTACAATAACATAATATATATTGTTTTAATATGTAATTAAATATTTTGTCACAATATTCAATATTTTTGGTGCTTTTTGAATATATCAAATATCCCACATAAGATTAATTTTTTAAAAATACATATTAAATATCATTCCAAATATGTAGTATCAAAGTTGTGAAGTCAAAATTTACGATTTTGCTAAGACAATTCGATTCGAACACACTTATTTGTACCCCTCAATTAACAATAATTAATCCTTATATCCCAAAAAAAGATAATTGGATGTTTGAAAATTTTCATTTCACATCTCAATAAATTAAACCAAATTTTATGAAAATGAAAAAGTCTATAAAAAAAGAAGGAAAGGAACGAACAAAGAAATGCAAAAGTGGAACAAAGGGGAATTAGAGGAAATGAAGGGGAGTCGGTGCTAGTGCTGATACGGTGGGACCCACTGAAACACTTGTCACTTATAGACAATGCCCTTATACAACTATTGTTGGTTGTATCTCATTCAAAATAAAAAATTTCGATTAGAAAACTAGTAAACTGGCCTCCATCGAAAGGAACAACAAAACTCACCAACCGGATCAACATAAAGTTTCAATCTAGCAAAACGTCTCATCACCTATGACCTCAACATCTGCCACAAATAGTAAGCAAACTTAAACGATGACAACCCTCTAATCGATGGGATAAACCTCTGAGTAAAATAAACATTATGAAATACGATAAAGAAATAAAGACAGTTCATAAATTTTATATTGGAAATCTGAAAGCTAAAATTGATATTGAGATCTGAGTTATAATATGTAACTAGTTTTATTTGAAAATATTTGCTCTGGGAAACTTTACAAACATTGCTCGTGCATATGTGCAACTGGGTCACGTACTAGGAGTCTTGGCTTATCTTTTAAAGCTATAATAATTAATAACTCCTACAAATATGTTGTAGCTAATTCTGATCTTGGCAGTACTTAGTGACGGAGCTAGAATTTTACTAAAGGGGTTCGATACATAAAAGGTATAAAAGAGGTATCAAAGGAGGTTCAACATCTACTATATATACGTAAAAAATAATTTAAATCATGTATAAACAATGTAATTTTTCGTCGAATGGAGTTCAAATGAACCCTTGGGCCCTGCCGGCACTCACAGTTGGGGAGGGCAACTACTTCACCCAAGCTGGATATAATCACATTAATATCTGAATCTAAAATGAATATAGGCAATTTATAAATACAATCTATTGCACATAACAAGTACTCAAATCAAGTCATATAATTTAATTACCTTTTCTTCCAAGATATGAGCTAACTAACTATATTGTAAACTTTTTCTTTTTTAAATTTTATCTCGAGATATATATATATCTAACAATTAGAAATTAAAACATTGAGACTTAAGTGATACTTGCACACGCATATACTTAGGCACAAATTATTTAATTAAACAATTCGTGGAACACTTGTTATGTAACTTCTTTATCAAAACACTCATTTAGGAGAGTGTGGCTCAGCTTACGTCTGAACTACTTGTTCAAATTCCCCTCTCAACTAACTTAATTTGAATTATGAGCAATTGATATCATCAACTCAATCCCAATTTTTTCGACATGTTTTAAAATAGCCTTTCATGGCTTTATTCTTTATTCACCCATCATATGAAACTGCCGTACGTGAATAGTCAAAAGTGGCTCCATGCGACACATGGTCATCGCATAGCACCTGGGTTTTTTCCATACCATGAAGGCTTAGCTCACTGCTTTGTTTGAAAATTTTCTCCAAAATTCTAAGTATGATCCTATGGTACTCATACAACGCATGCTCAACACATGGCCTACCACATCTTCCGATTTCTCCGTTTTGATGATTCTTTTTATCGTTCAAATATGCTTATCGATCTTCAAACTCTATTTTGGTGTCGTTGTCTTACTTAAATTATTTTCCCAGTCTTGTGGGGCATGTAAATTAAACTAAGTTGAAAGTTTTCGAGGTTTTACAATATAATGATACACCTCAATCACTTTGATTTTCCACCTTGTGAATACTATTACATACACGAGCGTGACATCAAAACAATTGTTGAAAACTTAAAACATGATTTAACGAAAAAAAAATCTTGCATAATAGTTCCATACAAATTTTAAAAAAAAATTCTGCTTTATATGAAACACATGGAACTTATTTTTGAAAAAATAAGAGCTGAACAAATACTTAATATGAAAAAAGGCAATACTTATTGTTAGGCCTATAATGGCAAATTGACAACTACTTTTAAAGCGTGATATTTTTTTTGTCCCAAGGGATTAGTAACAGAGAAAGTTAATGACTTACTCCCTCCATTTAAAAAAAAATGATTTAGTTTGACTTGATACGGAGTTTAAGAAAATAAAAAAGACTTTTGAATCATATGATCATAAATTAAAGTTGTGTCAAATGTACCAAAATGCCCTTTAATCTTGTGGTCTTAAACATGTCACGTGAAAAGTTGGAATTAAAATATGACCAAAAAAGAAAAGAGTCATTCTTTTTAAAACAGACTAAAAAGAAAAGTAAGTCATTTTTTTTTAAACGGAGAAAATATTAAAGATTAAACTACAATTGCAGAGTCAATTCAAAGTTTATAAAGAAGAAATATTAAAAACAAGAAAAAATTAGAGGGAGATGGAGACCCTGTATGAATTTGATGCCTCCCATCTTTGAATAAAATCATTCGCATCTATTTTGAGATTTCCTTTCGAGAATATTTGACTTGTGAGCTTTACATCTAAGGAAATGCTAAACTCATCAAATACAGTAGAAGATGGGGTCCACTTAGGGCACCAAGCCCAAGTTATAATCAACACCTAACCAAAAGATAGAAGAAAAAAGTTGATTGATATAAAAAGAAATCTTTGTTCGTCTTCAACATGTCATACATTGATTGGAGCTATGCCATATTCACATTACGTTATTATTAAGCAAACCAGCCTTATATTGATGTGATTCTACCTTTTTTAAACATTTCTTATCTCCAAAGAAGAGGCAATAAAGATATTAATTGGTGCATGACCTTTTTCTTTTTTCACTTTAAGGTGTTCGGTTGAAAAACAGGTTTCCACAAGAATCTTGGAAATAAGTTTTTCAAATTTTGAGGCGAACACCATAGTATTTATCATTTTTAAAATGGAAGAGGGATAAATATATCCCAAATTATGATAAAAAGCGAATCTAGGATTTTAAACTTATGGGTTCTCAATAAATTAAATTAATATGCAAAAATAAAAATATGAGTAATCAATTTTTTTATATATTTTAAAAGAAACAACTCCTTAAGCACGACATATTAAAAAACACTATCATTATAATTGTACTCGACGAGTTGCGATGTTTTAAAAACGATCAATGATTGCCTCATTAGGTACATTTTCAAATACCTCATCCTTTATATAATAAACTAAACAATCATTGAAAAATTCTTCACCAATTCTGCTACGCAGGTCATTCTTAATATACTTCATCGAAGAGAAAGCTTTTTCCCCCATTGCGGTCGCAACAGGCATTATCAAACTCAACTTCACAAGCAAATAAACAAGTCTCCAAGTCTTGTACAAATTTATTTTACCTAATATCTCTGAAAGATCTCCAAGTCTTTTCAAGTTAGAGAAATCATTATCCCCTTCTCGCACATAGTCAATAGAATTGTCAAGCTCAAAACTAAGATCCTCAAGCATGGAAGCACTAAACTCATCCTGATAATAGGTAGCAAGTTTCATAATTCTATTTTTATCATAATTTGCAAAAGAATTATCTGGACTCAAACTAGCCATACCAAGAAGTAGATCAGTATTCACTTCATCAAAAAGATTGTTAAGCCCTGCAAGTTGCAAATCAATAATAACATTAAAAACTTCTATACACAAATGATGAAAATATGTGACACTTGAACTTTTACGCTTTGATTTTTCAAGAGTGTAATTCTTATCCATTTCGGGGATCACAATATCATGCTTAGCACAAAATGAAGAAACATATTTTACCAAAGAATCCCATTTAGAATCTCTCATAAATTGCAGTTGTCTCTTTGTGAAACCTACAAGGTTCATAGCACTAACGATATCTTAATCTTTTCTTTGCAAATCCATATTCAAATCATGTATGATTGCCAACACTTTCAACATCAAATGCAATGTATACATAAACTCATAAGATCTTATGTCACTTACTAAATTTTTTGCCAATAACTTCTCTTGATAATTTGAACCCTCCTTAGCAAGAACTCCTAGTACATGAATAATTAATAAAGTGACACACTTTAATAAATTAATAAAGTTACACACTATCTTAAAATGAGAACTCCAATGAGTATCTCCTGCCCTTTGAAGTCCAAGTTTTTGATTCAATCCACTCCCCGTATGAACTTCACCGAACATCAGTAATTCCTCGAATTTTTCTGCTTAATCATCTTTGAGCATCTCCCTGCGCTTAAAAGAACCTTTAACAATATTCAAAACATTAGCAAGAATATCAAAAAATTGATCTACCTCATGATTCTTCTTTGCAACAGCTACAAGAGTCAAGTGCAATTGATGAGCAAAACAATGTATGCAATAGGCCGAAGGAGTATCTTTCAAAATCAAAGTTTCAAGACCATGGAGTTCTCTCTGCATGTTACTAGCTCCATCATAACCTTGACCCCAAATTTGAGAAAAGCTCAAATTATGCTCTAAAAGCAAAGAATATATTACATCTTTTAGTGACCATACAAATGTATCTTTAACATGAACAACACTAAGAAATCGCTCAATAAGCTTAACCTTTTTGTTGACATACCGTAAAATAAGGGTCATTTGTTCTTTATGAGGGACATCCTTAGAATCATCAACCAATATTCCAAAGTAATCTCCATTTAAGTCTTTAACAATTGCTTTTAATGTTTCTTTAGCACAACAATTCACAATGTCTTTTTGAATACTTGGACATAGCATGATATCATTTTGTGGAGCATTTTCTAACACAACTTTTTTAACATCTTCCTTCTTATCTGCATATAACTTTAAGAGATCTAAAAAGTTTCCTCTTCTTGTAGAAGTTTCACTCTCATCATGACCTCGAAAAGACAATCCTTCTTTAAAAGATATCTTGCAACACAATCGAAGCAATCAAACGAACCCGATAGTCACTTTTAGTTTTCTCGGATTGCTTGTCAAAAGAAGTTAGAATAGATTGTGCTTGATTATTTAAATCTAACATCATCTTGAAACATCGATTGTGAACACTATTTACTTCACCCAAATGTTTATTAAGTTTCTCTATCCCTTATTCCAACTTCTAAAACTATCTATTGTGAAATAACTGTCAACTTTTTTTTTTCATATCCACCAATCTCATTTTTAAACAAGTAACAACATAAGCAAAAATCTGCATCTTTTTCAATACTATATTCTAACCACCCCGAATATGAAGTATCAAACCAACCAGGATTAAAATGACGTTGTTTTCCACCAAAATCTGTTATTGGAAAAATAAAAAGCTCACTAGGTTTGCAGGGCCCCTTTTGAATGTAATATCTGCTCACTCTATCACGTTGATTAGGAGGATATTCTGAAATTTATTTTCTTTTAGCAGGATCGGATTCAAGTAGTGGACCCAAGTTCAATATTTTATCGTTATCTGATGGCTGAGAAGGATTGACATTCTCAGGAATTTCAAAATGTGAAGGAGAACTTAGTGAAGGAGAATATGAAGTGATTTGAGGCTTGAAATTTTTTGTAATCATCTCGATATAACTTCACAAGTTCAACATATTTAAATACAAAAAATTAATGTAACAAATAACAAACTACAACTAAATATTGATAATTAACAAATTAAACATGTTAGAAAAATAAAAAATAAACACAAATATCTGAGAGAAAAACAAATAAAAATATAATAAGATGTTGTGGGAGAATATAATAAGATGTTGTGGGAGAAGTAATTACGTGGATGTGGTAGTGCCAAAGTGACTGCTAATTGAAAATTAGAAGAAGAATCAAAACAAGTTTCCAACCCTAAGGAAGAAAACAAGTTTTATGTTCATGTGCTGGGGTTATGACTTATACGTTTAGAACCAAAAAAATAAAATAAAGGGTTTTTACTTAAAAAAAAAACGAAGAAGAAAAATGTGTGTTTTATTAGTTAGAATTAAAAAAGGAATGAATTTACCTTAAAGAAAAAGTCAACGTTACTTGTTAGAATTAAAAGAAGGATTTTTAGTTTTTCTAAAAAGAAGCTTAAAAATGGAAAGAACTTTTACCTTTTTAAAAGCTGATAAGAATTGAATGGAAAAAAGAGAACGCGTCTACTGGGAGTCGAACCCGCGTTCAGCAACACAACAAGGAACTCGGGGGGTTCCTTTCCTTCCATTGAGCCAACCCCTAATTTGGTTATGGGTTCCCCACTGTTAATACTTATACTCTTAATAAATTTTTTCATATAATTATAAGGTTTACGGTAGCGGGTGTGGGTTTTCGAGAACCCACACCCGCTACTGTAGATCCACCCTTGACTATGATAAATGGTACGTATTTACCATCCATCATACTTTGGGTACACATATGCCCCTACCGTTAATGAATGGTACGTATATGCCCCTCACACTAACGGTTGGGGCATATGTGTACCCAAAGTATGGCAAAGGATAGATACGTACCATTTATCATAGTTCGGGGGTATATTTGTGTAATGATCCTCCAGGTCATTTTTTACATTTCTACACTATTTTGACATTTAGTGCTTTCTTATAGATGCCCCAAGTCATTTATGACTTGCTGGAGCCGACAGGCTGATTACTGGGCAATTCATTTTATTTTTAGAGTCAATTCCCTGTTTTGACGTTCTCATTGTTAAGGATTGGATATCGGTCCTAAACTTTAGGTAAATGGCCTTGTATGCCAATTCTAATAGTTCTGTTAGATCTAAAAGGTCGATTTTAGGCTAGGGGGACCTTTGGTTTGGGTCCCGAGACTTTCGAACTTATTTTGGCCTATTGGGTGGAAGTTGGTTAAAACGACCACTGGGTGTGGGACATACGTTTCATCAAATCGACTTCGGATGGAAATTTTAATGGCACCGCTGAGTCTGAAATGTCTAATTTGGTAGGGTAGCATAGTTTGTTTGCGTTCACGGGGTTCCGAACAAATTTTAAAGGCATTCATTGACGTCCAGGTAGGGTAGGCTTACTTTTCTCATATATTGAGCTTTATTATGGTGTTAGTATAGTATTATGCTAGAGTTGGATTGGAATTTACGGTTTGGTTGCATGCTAGTGGAGTTTGGGATATTTAGCCAATTAGAGAGTTGTTTTAGGTAAAATTGACCCATTCGTCTCTCCCTTGAATTAAATTAATGCCTTAGGACTTGTTTAGACTTAATTAATACCTTGTAATGGAACTCGAAAGCCTTAGCCTAATTTCGGGTAGAAATCTCCTTAGTATGGACTTTTGGGGTTAGTAGTGGGCCCCATCGACCCTCTTTTAGGTCAATTATCCTAATTAGCTCCTTGTAGACCTAGGAGACCTTCTCTTATCACCTTATGTATGATATTGAACCTTGGAATGATTTAGTCACCTTTCCAACTTTTAACTAGACGCATTACCTTGCATTTGATATTAAAGATCGGTTCCAGTCCGATAATTGTTATTCACTTATGATAGTATATTACCGATTCAATTCTGGCACATATGACATGGGAGACCGGTTTGAGTCTGGTATAGATGGTACTAGAGTCTGGTTCGAGTTCGGCATTTATTGTTACTTCTGGGGTTAAGGAACCGGTTTGAGTCTGGCGTTTATGGTACGGATGGATTCACAATAATAGTTTTAGTTGTTGGTTATACATGTCTTATTATTGTCGTTGGATCTTCTCTTGATTGTATCCATCGGGCTTAATGGGGCTTGCTTGGGTTAATTCTTTTTTGTTTGCGCCTTTTGGGCTTATTGGGGTCCAGTTAGGTTGTAGTTAGTTCGTATTCTTTTCGATATTATTTACCTTGATATTTATTATTTGTCAGCCGGAGTACTATTTCAGGTTTGCCTCTTTATCCCTAACTTTAGTTTACATTCTCGCATTTTATTATGCTTTTATTATGATTTAACTCAGTCGATTGATGATGTCTACTGAGTACCCATTGCTTTGGTACTCATACTACACTTCTGCATCTTTTCTGATGCAGATCTGAGTACTAGCTTCCGTCGTTGACTTTCTATCCAGCTTGCTCCCAGGACTCAGAGATAGAGTGAGCTTTCAGAGCCGGAGATGCTTCTTTCTCCCTCCTTTACTTTTGGGTAGTCTGTAGTTGTCGAGACTTTCTGTATATTGATACTGTGCGGTACTCTCTTTTGTATTTAGTGGCTCTTTTACTGGCCTTACTAGGTCGTGGGATATTATTTTGTTCTTTCTCTCTCCCTTGACATCCTTTACTATTGCATTATTTTCTCTTGCTTAAAATCTTATTGTATGCTTGATTTTTGGTATTTATCTTACCTTCCGCCAATTAGCCCATTACTTGTCGTTCTGAGCTATGGTTTGGCTTACCTACTGGCGGGTTGAGTAGGTGCCATCATGACTCAGAAATTGGGTCATGACAATTTGTCCCTTTTCCGTTTTAATTTTTTTATTCCCAAATAATTAACCCAAATCCACTACCCGACCCAATAAACCCATCAAACTCGATTTCAAACTCACTCGATCCGACCTCTATTTTTTGTACCAAACCCGATATTTTTTCTATTTTTCTCTTAAACGTGAACCCCAATCAAATTGCAGTGAATTATCGTTGCTGCTAATTGGTATTTACTGGTTGAAGGGAGTGGAGATTAGGTCGTAGGTGGCCAAAGCTAGGGGTGGGCGATGGTTCGCTGGTGAGGTATTTTCGGTTCGACAAAAACGATGGCTATGTGGTGTTGACCTGTGGTGGGTAATGTTTTCCCAATGAAATTTCTCTGGAAATTGAAACTTGAGTGATTCAATTTATTTGGTGTTGTTTTTGGGTGTTATGGGTTAATGGTTTTTTGTTTTTTGAAGTTGGTATTAGTAGGTGTTACTGTATTATGTGTGTATATCGTTATAGGGGTGGGAAAATGCGTCTATTAGATAGGCGTCTCTTGGGTTTTAATTGGGACCAGATCGGGTAGTGGATTTATTGGGTCGGATAGTGGGTTTTGGTTAATTATTTGGGATAAAAAAATTAAAATGAAAAAGGGACAAATATACCCCCGAACTATGATAAATGGTACGTATATACCCTCCGTCATACTTTGGGTACACATATGCCCCTACCGTTAGTGTGAGGGGCATATACATACCATTTTATTAACGGTAGGGGCATATGTGTACTCAAAGTATGACGGAGGGTATATACGTACCATTTTTCATAGTTCGGGGGGTATATTTGTCCCTTTTCCATTTTTAAAAAAGCTGGCCAAATAATTTTTTGGCTATGAGGGTCGAGAAGATTTCTTTTTTAAAAGGAATATCATATCATATCATCATCATATATCATATATAATGTATCATGTACTATTTATGAAGTAGAAAGCCCTCAAGTTGAAAGTTTGATTACAAAAATGTCCTTATAAAGTCAAAATATTATGGATGATGTGTGGGAAAATTTAGTTCTGAAGAAAATTGGGCCTGAATGGAGCAACCCGGGCTCGATATAAAGAGGATCGATCCAATTCGGCAAGGTCATCTCTAGTACCATGAACTTGCAGTAAGGGATAAGTTTGAGAGGAGGGAAAGTCGCTCGAGGTGAGAAAGGGATAACGACTGCCCGCTAACAGACAAATGAAAGGATGATGTGTCAGGAATTCCAGAGAGGCACCACTAGCCCTCGACAGAGTCGCGTCTGACATATGATAGAGGGTTGGTTGCTCTCCAATGACATTTGGACAGGTGGCGACCCCTCATTAGCCAAAAGGAAGTTCTGTACCATATAAATAGCACCCCTCTTCCTCATTGTAAAACATCTGATTTTTGTTCATCCTTATCCCTTAAGTAATGAAATATCTTAGCTTGTTTCTTAAGCATTAACATCTTTCCTAGCTTTTCTAGGTTATTTTTGGCTGTAATCCTTTAAGCTCGATCACTCTCGAACCTCTATTAATAAGAACAAACGCTCAGCTACGCTATACGATTTTCTCCTGAACTCTCTCTATTTGGTTTATTTAATTTTTCATTTATGTTATTTATTTCTTTGCAAATATTTACCACTAATTTGAAGCTAAGACCGTAACGCATGCTTTTGACTCACGAATAAATTTAACTGTACCAAAAAGATAGTAAACAGTTTGGCACCTATCGTGGGGCCAAAGCAACTGCGTGAGCTCTCAGCTTCATTACCACTCGTAGTTTTTCTTCTTTGTTTTATTTGTAAGGAAATAGGTCATAGCCGCTCGAGACTCAACATTCGAGAGCAAAACAGGGACTACTTTAATAGGATCTCCCTATTGAGTTCTGGTGCCTAGAGGAGGAGGCAAGACCTGAGGGATAACATAGTGAACGATCATAAATCTAGGGAGGGTCAAACACTGCTTTCTAAGGGGAAGAAGCCATGACAAGATGACAGTTTCAGAATGCCCTTCGGGATAATTATCTAGAACGGTGGGGGATACTCACAATGACTCACTGGTATTATCCCTAAATGTAGACGGCTGTGAAGTGAAAAAGGGTGCTAGTTGATCCCGAAAGCTCGACAAATATCATGCACAAAAGGGTTTTTGACTAGATGGAGTTAAAATCCACCATACAACTGTCATGACCCAAGACTACCCTGTAGTTGTAACACGGTGCTTAGAACCACAAATGATCCGAAGCTAACCCATGGTACTGGCAAAATGCATGAGCAACTGATTAAAGCATATATAAAAGCTAAACTGACTAAGCGGAAGCATAATCATGAGATAAGTTGTTTCAATACATTACTGTTAAAAGTTTACAACACTAAAATCTGAAAGAAAGAGGAACTAAAACTACATACAATAGCTATGAATGACTATCTATGAAGCCTCTACTAATGCTGACTTTAGGTAGCAGGGACATAACCCCCAGCTATCCCTAATGAATACATAAGGATAGAACTGAAACACTAGAGTTGCAACTAACTTGAGTCCTCGAAATAAGAGAACTCATCACCTGCTAGCTGGATGTTGTGATCTGTCTGACTATGATCCTGATAGTAAGCCCCTGAATCTACATCATATGAAAAACATAGGCAGAAGAGGTAAGCGATCAGTACTTTTGAATGTACTGAGTATGTGAGATATGCACTAGT
This sequence comes from Capsicum rhomboideum, assembly GCA_031232105.1. Lineage (NCBI taxonomy): Eukaryota > Viridiplantae > Streptophyta > Magnoliopsida > Solanales > Solanaceae > Capsicum > Capsicum rhomboideum. The sequence continues at coordinate 86,149,918 of CP124715.1, forward strand.
CATGAAAACACTTAAAACCTGCTTTAAAACTGAGGACATAAATCATTTATTGAAATATGTATTTAAAACATGTCTATATTAAAAAGCTGTGAGACATAGTGAAGTCTCTGAATCATGAGCTAGAATATTTCTGAAAATTCGAAAGTTATAGGTGCATAAATATTTCATTTGATCTAAAGCAAATGTTGAACGTGTTGTAAACTTTACTGAATGAAAGAGAGAGGTGAATTACAATGACCTTATATGAAATACATATATATATTGAGATGCAATAATAATCTAAAAATTTATAGTATGAGAGTAAGTAAAACTGAACTGAGGGTCATGTACGTATACTGAGTCTTAAACTATGGGATGTAAACTAATGCAATGACCAAGTAAATAAATGTGTAACTGATCAATACTATACTATGTAAACTGATTACAAGGTCATGCAATGACTGAGTTTGAACTGTGGGAGATACTATTAACCGACATATAACCATGTGAGCTAAACTTGAAGTTCGATGTATAATCCCCATCAAAAAGGTCCCAATATACCTTGTCATAGTATAAAGGCTGATCTGACATGGTACTACTAAACTGATGTCCAAAAGGACTAAGGTGTCAAGCCTAGTCTGACGGGTGACCCTTTAGAACCTATGGTGACGCCGTAGTTCTGGGACTTAGGGACTTCTACAATAGGTTTCAGCCTAACTGACAGGTGAGCCTTCATTTCTGCGTCCGCTCGGTGCTAAGTACTACTCCCAACTGAATATAAACTGAAATACTGAATAGCTCAATAATACTGAAGATCTGATACAGAAAGATAAATGTTTTATTTGAAAGCATTTCAAGTCATGAAAACTGAAGGTCTGAGTATTCAACTGACAATGCATGATATCCTAAGTCATCGGATTTTCATAACCCGTCATCTCTGAAGAATGCAACTAATAATGACAATTCAATAATCGAAAGAAAAAAGAGAAATTTCATAGCACAACTCCAAAATATTGAATATCAGTATACTGAAGAGCCATAAAATGACAAGTCTATAAAGATGGTGAATTTCATGGAAAAATATGTCATGTTAAACTAATATAGACTGAAATTCATCAAATCATGCATAATTCATTTTGAAAGGGGTTGACATCTATAAAACAAGCATAATTATTTACGTATGAAAATAACTGAGTTAACACCATAAAAATCCTGCATAATAAATTTAAATGGGAACTATAATAATAAAATAACATGAGAGAATCGAATTTGAAATATTTGGAATAATTGGGTGTTAACCACAACCCCATTCACCAGATTCCGAGTGGTTGAGGATTCACCACATACGCAAGAAAACATGAGGCATTGTTTAGTTTAGTAAATCTCACCTTTTTTTTAATTATCTTAGTATATAAATTTTCTTGAAAATTACTAATTAATATTCAAAATGCATGGAGATTAGGAGCATACACTAAATAGAGTTAAATGTGCTGGTGTTGCAAGTACATGTTGCAGCTCTACTTCAAAAGTGGGGTCATCAGCTTGCTCAGATAGAACCTGAAATGATGTGGGTCGTATAAGAGTGAGGAGGACTTTCATTTAATCTAGCGTATGTGCCAACATGTCATTATCAGCAGGCACCCAATCTGACACCTTTACGGGGATGATGACAAGATGGCTGCCAAGATGAGGTTGATGATCAAATTACCCTTCCAACGGAGAATCTATCAAATTTAGCATGCCTATTTTTGAATCCATCATGTTCTTCCTTCCATTCAAATCAGTCTCTATTTTGGTCTTTCCAAGATGCCTACATGCCCCTGCTTAATAGTATTGATTGGGCTTCACTCCACATAGAAGTTCCTGCACCATTCGACACTGCAGAGGACCGACCAACCCATAATGTGGAGGATGGCAAGCAGCTAAGCTTTAGTGGTTCGGACTACTTTGCAGTTCCTCTATTCAAGACATGGGTTATTCTTTAAAATTCAAAAAAAAATTATAAATATATATATCATTTTGTTACAAAATATACTTATTATATATATTTCTTGCATACGTTAAGGTTCATCGATTATCCATCCGCCAGAAATTATTAACTTTATAAAAATTTAAGTTAACATTTAGAGATTTCTTTGGACCTCGATCATGACACCACCCATGTGATCGTCCAATAAACCGTTCAGGATCCCATCGAGACACGTGTAAGATTTTTAATAATATTTGATTTATTTAATATATGTTCAATATTATTTTAACTTTGTACTTTTTTTAACTTAATTTTATAGCTTCCTTCAGATCTTATCCTAGACATCGCCCAGTAGACCGCACAAGAAATTGTCATGAAAAAGGTTATATTTTTAATAATTTTATTCCATTCAATATATGGAAAATATCAGTTTAACTTAGTACTTATTTTTTAACTTAAATTCTATTGCTTCCTTGGAACCCTGCTTTTAGGACCTGCTCAAGATTCCATTGAGACACACGTTAAATTTTTAATAATAGTTAATTCATTCGATATCTTTTAATATTAATTTGAATTAGTACTCATGTTTTATATGTTTTTGTAGGTTCACCATTCGAAGCCTACAGATTCTTCTAGTGATGATCCTGATGATTACAATGCTCCTATTGATCTATATGATGTCAACACAACTTGTGAAAGTGACACATACAAGTTGTCGTAGAAAGTCCATTCCAATATCATCTGCTTACAGCATCCTGCTATAAAAAGAAGGCAGAATGGAGATGACAAACGCATTAAGGGTTCTGGGACACATTGATGATTGCATATATGTAAATAAGTTGTACTTATAATTTAAAGAAAATATTATATTTTATTCTTAATGAAGAATATTATCTAAAGTTTTATCATTTGTCTTTTACTAACTTGTGTCACATTCTAAATCAAGAGTAAAAAATAAAAATTGTTACATATCCAAAGAAAAATTATGCATTAACTTGTGACGTTTGGCTAATTCATAATTAATTATATAAAGTTACTAACTAACAATAAACTAAATAATAATTACCTGATCAACTAAGTAATAAGAAGAAAAGACAACAAAAATTTTAAAAATCCATGTAAGATGGGCCTGGTTGATTTACTGGGAACGTGTACCACAGTAATTTCATGATATATGATAACTATAGAGTTAACGGCCGTTACATGGGGATGTTAGCCAAGTGATCTATAGCGCATGAAATAACTGCACTATAGATAGTTTGGACACTATTTTATTTTATTTTTGGAAAAAGTACACTAATTGGACCCAAATATTAAAATATTAACACCCAAATGTCCCCTCCCATACTAATTTCTGAAATGCCCCATTGACATAAACTAATTACCCAAGTGTCCCCTTTTTTTCCACAAAAGAAGTGTGTCACGACCCGATTTCTCAGGTCATGATGGTACCTACCATAACCCGCCAGTAGGTAAGCCAACTCATAGTCCGAAACAGCTAATAACGAACTAATGAGAAAAACGAAAGCAAAACTAAATAAAAGAGGAAGAAGACAAGAAGCAAGTAAATACATCCCAAAAACCTGGTGAAGTCAGTACAAGAGCTTCTAATACAACAGGAGTACAAAGTGGAATACAGAGTAAATATATACAAAGTCATCTCTAAAATTCAAAAATAGAGATCAATCTAACAATAAGAGGAAGAGTAGGAACAACTCCAAATGTCAGGAGTTCACCCCAAATCTCTGATCCATGACTGCTCCGCATGATGCACACATCAATGGTGAGAACTCATACTATGATCTGTAGGCTGCAGAAGTATAGTATATGTACCAAACACGAGGTACTCAGTAGGCATCGACCGACTGAGCTCCAAATATAATGCAAATATAAATAACATGTAAAATAGAAATATAAACTACAGGCAACTACTCAGGCAATGATACATAATAGTGCTAATGGAAAAGTAAAGGTAAACTATCAGACACTACCAGTAATCAGGAACGAAGTACGGTTCCATAAGTAGCTAGTCCATAAATGATAGTATAGTGAAGAATGAGATATATAGTGTACAATAGTAGTAGGAAGGAAGGAAGTAATATACAAAGAGTAGTCAAAGAAGAATATATATATATATATATAACAACGCTATACAGATAACCAAATCTGAAGGTACTACTCTGAGGGAGCTAATCTAACATCACCAGGGTCATAAGTAGTGAGGGATCTAACACTAGCATAATCAGGGTCTCTAGCCGAAATGGGAATAATCAGAAGATACTCTAACAATAATAAACCTTACCATAACAAGGAGAAAAGGGATTAGAGACGTACCAAAAACCTCGGGTATCAATCCATAACCAGCCTCCCACAAACTATATAATAACAACCAACAATAATCGGATAGACCGGACAACCAGTAACCCAATAGGGCCCCTATAATCCCAGAGAGGCATAAGCAAGCAATTAGCAAACAACAACCATGACTTGTATCTATACAACCCCCCATAAGACAGATAGATACAAGCGCCAAACAATTATACTGGTGATAGGCAATACATATTAATGAATCAATGCAAGGATAATCCAGTACCATCAACCAACCTTATGTCATAATTTACCAAGTGTATACACCTCCTCCAGCTCAGTAGCTAACAAAGATAAGACCTATGGAGATCATCCTTATCCGGTACTGTGGCTCATCGAATGAAGAGGCCTAATAGAGGACTCGGGATGTCCATATACACTACCTAGTTCTGAACCAGGACATGATCCATCAAACCAATCTACTCCATCTAGTATAGGAGAGAAATAAGAATATAATAAATGCTCGAAATCAAACCAAGTCTAAAGAAGTATAACTCTATAAATTCATTACCCAAGATTTATTCTAAAATGGTAGAATAATGTAGAAAGGGTCGGAATCTCCCTCGATCGAAATGAGTAAGTAGTAGTAAAAGAGAGTGGATCAATAATGGACCAAAACCAACCTCGGTCTAATTTCCAAAGTAATATGTTTAGTTTAAGATGTCATAATTCAATAATAAGCGTGGTACGACTTTCATTTTCAAAGAATCAATGTTAAAGTTAAGAAAAGTATGAATAAATCTCATTTTATAAAACAATAGTAAAACCAAGGTTTTAACCTGAATCATACCACTAAATAAACGTAAATGCACTTAAATGTATGTATGCCATCACCAGTACCAATCAATACAATTGGATGAGTCTAAACATCTATAAACTAGATCCATGTCCTTTCATAGGATAAAGTACTAACCTGGTGTCCAATTGGTATCGTAACCACAGCCTCAGGCCCAATAATATATAACTTAACAAGATATCAGCACCATAACTCGGGAAACTACGATAAACAAAGGCATAAAGCTACTAAAAGGGTCTAATCGAGAGAAATCACCCAATTCACTAAGTAATATGGTAAGTTTATACTAAGGGATCCTTCATGTCAATCTATGGCTAAACAAGTCTATAATCAAGTATAATGGGATCCTACAATCATAACGAGTATTCAAGGTTAAGGTTAGGGTCACCCTTCTATTCTAAATCCCCTAAATAGGTCAAGTCATAATACTACTATGTATAAACCTACCTATAATCCCTATCAAGCATGTAATCTATACAATACACAATCTCATAGAGAAGAGTAGACCAGAGCCGACCTCATTGCCGAACACCAGTCTATACATTAGTATAAGTAAGACAAAGACCCATATTGTAATATAAAAGCTCGGGATAAAAATCAGGTCAAAATTAGGCCCATGGGGCCCATAAATGAAATTCTAAAATTGAATCCGACACGAGGTCCCTAGAAGGACAGGAGTGCAAGCTCAAATATTAAGCACGAATAGAGTACAAATTGGGGCCTAAATCAGCCCACAATGCTCAAGGAAACCAACCCTAAAACCAAGAATTAAACGGAGTTTGGGAGGGAATAACACGAGAACAAAAAGGGAAAATAACCAAGGAAAGATAGTCTAACGTACTTGAGCTCAAATGGGATGAAATTCCAATAATTTTCAAGCTCCAAGGGCCTCTAATGGCAGAAAAAGGGTTGGGAAATGAATGAAAATCAGGGAAGAGGGGTTTAAATACTGCCAAGGGGTTACCCATCGCGAACACGAGGCCCCCTGGTCGCGATCGCAAGAGACAACAAAAATTCCCTTCATGAACGCAGGAAAGGGTCGCAGTAAATGCGAAGGCAAAGCAAGATAGACCATCGCGAACGCGGGCAACTAGCCATAATAGCAAAGAAGGAAAAGGATCGGGTCAGACTGACCCTTCATCGCGAACGCAATGGGAGGGCTTGCAAATGTAAATGTTAAAGACTTGACCCATTGCGAACTCAGCCAAATCCTCGTAAACATAAAGGGAAAAATATGCCTACACCAACTGTTTTAAACCAGCAAAATGCTAAGTCTTAACGGACTCCGATCGAGTGCTCGAGATTCGTTTGGAACCCCGTGCATACAAACGGACTATGCTAACCTACCAAATTTAACACTCTGGACTCAACGGAACCATTGAAATTTTCATTCGAGGTTGTTTCGATAAAATATGGTCCCTACACCCATTGTTCTATTTTTACCAATTTCCAACCAATAGCCCAAAATGAGTCCAGAAGCCTCGAGACCAGAACCAAGGGTCCCCCTTGCCTAAAATCCATATTCTGGAGATAACGATGCTATCAGAATTCTCATTCGAGGTTGTCTACTAGAAGTTTTGGTTTGATACCAATTTCTCAATTTCAAAAGCTCCAACATAGAGAAATGAGCATAAAATCCAAATGAACTGCGCGAAAACCAAACTGACGGTTCCGACAAGTCATAAATGACTTGTAGTTGCTATTGGAAGGAATGAAACTATGAAAGCATATGTAAATAGAGAAAATAACCTGGAAGGTCATTACAATAGCCACTACTAAAAAAACTTTTGTCCACAAAAGTCAATAGATAGAAAGAGTCTGAAAGCTCAAAAGGATGAGATATTGGGCCTGCTTTCCCCGAGCAAGACTCCTCAGATAACCTCCAAGTCTAACCAATGCTTCTAAGGGATTTCACTATAGGAATCCCTTTTTCATTCACATCCTAACTTCACTTTCCAAATTAATCATAACTCATTCTTAATGACCAACTAGCCCCCAACTGAACCAAACATGACTGAAGCATGCAAACCTAAACCACACCATATTGACATCACACTGATACAAGCAAAACTAAGCAGATGCTCAACTAATCTAAAGACAAACCAAAGCACAAACCATACAACCAACTCCAAATTCGAAATCTAATATTCCCTTGCCTTTCCAAACCTGATGCCTACTCGAAACCACACAAAATCTCTCCAACACCATCCAAGCCCTGCCTGCATAATCACATCACACTAACCTCAAAAGACTGAAGTTGATCTACTAAACATCCATAAGGACTAGCATAAGAACAAGGCTCATAAGGTCCTACCTAAACTTAAATAGTGGCGACCAATGTCTGCAATCTCTGCCTAAGCTACTAATTGATCTGGATGACCCTCGAAACCAATAGTCATGAGTCCGAAGAGCAATTTCTAAAAATTAAATAATCTTCTCCACAATGGACCATCGATTGTAGGTGAAACTATGCTAAGCCAAACTTAGGTATACTTCTTTCTCTAAGTAGACATTCAAAACTCTGGCAAAAACTAAGAACCAAGGACAAAAGCAGCAAAAACCAATACCATGTGCCAACAAACCATCCTTCGAACATCTATCTAATACCATCTCACTGAGCTGAAGAAAACTGAGTCAGTAAGTAATGAGTAGGCCTGGTCAGCCTATCAACGGATGCTCAACTAAAACAAACTTCGAGATGGGGTTGCAACCAAGTTACATAATCCATAGCTGCAGTCTCAACACTGAAGTTGAACTACTCGATCTCAACTATCCAAACCAATCCTGCTGACGAGTAAGCACCTACACTCCAAAGCCTATCACAACTCTCAAGTTGTTATCTAAAAAGAGTCAAAAATCATAACTGGAGCCAGAAAGTCTTCACGAATGTCAAATACCCAAACTAATCTCACCTTCAGAAACCAAGCATATACCCATCGATCCCCATAATGGCTGAAATTGAAATGTTATCAAAGAACATAATCAGAACTGAGGAAAACTACAAGTTAAAGATATGAGCAATCAATCCACCTTAGGTAACTCAGGAAAATATGATCTTAGCTTGAATTTGGTCAAACTAATACTCAATCTATGGAAATGAATACTCACTCCCAAAAGACACCTTTTTTGTTTATCGATGACTAATACACAAGCACATATCACCAAGTCAAACCATTCCACAAAGTCATACCAGGCCGAACAAATACTGAACTAAGAAGTTTCTGAATTTACCCATTTAAGGCAACCCTAACTCAACTGAATTATAAACCACATCGCAGAAAGAACAGAGTACCCAACTCAGCACCGATACTAAGATCAAGACTACTACCGGGAGACGAACCAGACAAATAAGACTAACAAACCTTAGAATTATCAACAATAACTATAGAAAAATATCACCAAAGCCAGAATCATCACAAAACCATGAAAGGCCAAACCTTTCTTTGCTCTTACTACCCGCTCAATAACTAACCTGACCTTACTAATGGAAAAGGAAAACCAACCAACCAAGGTAGCCGTCTAAGCCAAACAGACAAAAATTGTAAGAAAGGAAACACTAACTAGATAATGCTAGTCTAGCCATTTATCAAGTAAGAATCAATAGCAACCAAAATAATACCACTAAAGATAGTAACACCAATATAAAGTACATGTGGTACAAAAATAAAAAACAACCAGTACCACTCTAAGATCACATTAAGGCCAATATGCCAAAGAAAAGGAAATTTTCCCAAGAGCTACACCCTAAGGAAATCATAATATCGATCCACTCAATCCACTACTAACAGAAAATATCTATGGGGGTAGTCACATAAGCATAAATCTACACAAAGGCTTATAACAATCAATATAGTAATTTCAAGGCATAAAACCATTGATGGGTATGAAAACCTCAACACAATTCTAATAGAAACTAAAAGATAGAAAATCAGAATCACACCTCTAACGATGAAATCTGAACCCATATTTCCTGACATGCCCGACAAAGTATAAATCTGAACGCAACTGACCTCAAATGGAGTATCTGAAATACCAAGGGCACTACCTCCAGTCGAAGATACCACACCCCTGGGAGGATGATCTAACTATGTTGGATGACTAATCATCCCTCGCAGAGGACACCCTCTGGACCAATGACTAGTCTCTCTACAGTCGTAACAAATCCCTAAAGCTATAACCTGGCAAAAAACGTGAGCTGACCCAACTGGTTGACCAACTGACACTTGGGGCTCTCCCTAGACCAATGAACAATATAACCACAGTAAAAACATGCCCCTAGAACTCTCTGATGCACTATACCTACTGACCCAGAACGGCCGCCGTGGCCTAACGACCTAGATTGAGAACCCCATAATGTCTGACCAGAACTCTTTCCACGGTGACCACCACAACCTATTTGAGAGCCATCTATAATCATAGGTGCTACCTAAACTGACCTAATAGACTGTAAGTGATGCTGACCTCTGCTAGGAGGATCCCTATCTCCAAATGGGATACCACTAACACTATACTGCTGACATAACCTCTTACTGCTACCTTTATATGTCTCAAGACATGCCCTTTCTGTAGTCCTTATATGATCAACAACCTGAAGAAAAGTAGATCTAGCTACTATCAAATGCTCTGATGCCAAGTGGAGTGATAAAGTCAATCCTCTAATAAATCTGCGCACCATCTCATGATCTGTAGGAAATAACATAGGAGTATGCCTGGCCCACTTGAGAAACCCAATCTCATACTCTAAAACTGATAAAGAGCCCTGCTGCACACGAACAAATAAAACTTTGGCACTGAGAACCACTTGGTGTACCAAACACCACCACTGATTATGAAGTATACATGAAAAGACTCAGAATCCCTAACACAGTATCCTAAAAAGCTAAGATGATCAGGTCACAAACTCTACTGGGGCCTGGGTTGTCCACAAAACCTCTAACTGACGTCGAAGTTCCTCGATATTAATCTCTATCTCTCTAGCTGACACTGAGCTAAAACTCTGGTAACACATGTAGAAGTCTCATCTGCATCTATTGACAACCTCGTGCTATCTATCTGGGAAAGAGTGAGGTCAAAAAAGTACTCAGAGGTTCATAAAATTACGGACACACGATAAAGAATCAAGGAATAGAATTTCCTAAGAATGCCCTGCAGCCTCCCGAAGATAGGATACCAACGTCTCCGTACCGATCCACAAGACTCTACTAGGAACTTAACTTTTGTACCAACACCGCCGGTGAACCTATGCTCTAACATCAATTTGTCATAACCCAATTTCTCAAGTTATGATAGCATCTACCATAATCAGCCAATAGGTAAGCCAACCCATAGTTCAAAACAACTAGTAACAGACTAATGAGAAAAACGGAAACAAAATTAAATAAAAGAGGAAGAATACAAGAAGGAAAGAAGTACATCCCCAAAACCTAGTGAAGTCAGTACAAGAGCTTATAATACAACAGGAGTACAAAGTGGAATACAGAGTAAATATATACAAAGTCATCTTCGATCCATGGCTGCTCCACACGATGCACAATCAACAATGAGAACTCGTACTATGATCTGCAGGCTGCAAAAGTGTAGTATGAGTACAAAACATAAGGTACTCAGTAGGCGTCGGCCGACTGAGCTCCAAAGATAATGCAAGTATAAATAACATGTAAAGCAGGAATATAAGCTACATACAACTACTTAGGCAACAAACCATAATAATGCTAATGGAAAAGTAAGGGTAAACCATCAGACACTACCAGTAATCAAGGACAAAGCGCAGTTCCATAGGTAGCTAGTGCATAAATGATAGTATAGTGAAGAAGGAGATACACAGTATATAATAGTAATGGAAAGGAAGGAAATAATATACAAAGAGTATCCAAATAAGAATATATATATATATATATATATATATATATATATATATATATATATAACAGCACTATATGGATAACCAAATCCAAAGGTACTACTATAAGGGAGCTAATCTAACATCACCGAGGTCATAAGTAGTAAGGGATCTAACACTAGCATAATTAGGGTCTTTATCTAAAATGGGAATAATCAGAAGATACTCTAACATAAATAAACCTTACCATAACAAGAAGAAAAAGGATCAGAAACATACTGACAACCTCAGGTACCAATCCATAACCAGCCTACCATAAACTATATAATAACAGTCAATAATAATGTAACCGGATAACCCGGGCAACCAATAAACCAACCGGACCCCCATTAGCTCGGAGAGGCATAAGTAAGCAATCAGCAAACAACAAATATAACTTGTATCTATACAGCGCCCCATAAGACTGATAGATACAAGTGCCAAACATTTAAACTGGTGATAGACAATGCATATTAATGAATGAATTCAAGGATAATCCACTACCATCAACCAACCATGTGCCATAACGTACTAAGTTTGTACACCTCCTCCAACTTAGTAGCTCACAAAGGCAGGACCTACTGAGACTATCCTTCTATGGTACTATGGCTCATCAGATGAACACACCCGTAGGGGACTCAGGATATCTATATACACTGCCTGGTTCCGAACCAGGACTTTCATGATCCATCAAACCAATCTAGTCCCTCCAATACATGAGAAAAATAAGAATATAATAAATGATCAGAATCGAACCAAGTCTAAATAAGTATAAATCTGTAAATTCATTGCCCGAGATCGATTTCAGGACTAAAATGATAGAATAATGTAGAAAGGGTCAAAATCTTCCTCGACCGAAATAAGTAAGTAGTAGTAAAAGAGAATGAATCAATAATGGACTAAAACCAGCCTCGATCTAATTTCAAAAGTAATATGTTTAGTTTAAGATTTCATAATTCAATAATAAGGGTGGTACAACTTCTGTTTTCAAAGAATCAATTTTATAGTTAAGAAAAGTAAGAATAAATCCCATTTTATAAAACAGTAGTAAAACCAAGGTTTTAACCAAAATCATACTACTAAATAAATGTAAATGCACCTAAATGTATGCATGCCATCACCAGTATCTAATCAATCCAACTGTAAGCATTTAAACGTCTATAAACCAGATCTATATTGCAATATAAAAGATCGGACTAAATATTGGGTCAAAAATAAGCCCATGGGTCCTGCAAATAAAATTCCAAAGTTGAATCCTTCACGAGGTCCCTAAAAGGAAAAGAAGTGGATGCTAAAAAATTAAGCCTGAATAAAGTACAAATTGGGGCCTAAATCAGCCCACAATGCTCAAGGAAACCAACCTTAAACCAAGAATTAAACAGAGTTTAGGGTGAAATAACACGAGAACAAAAAGGGAAAATGGCCAAGGAATGATAGGCTAACATACTTGGGCTCAATGGGAAGAAATATTAATAATTTCCAAGCTCTAAAGGTCTCTAATGGAGGAAAAAGGGTTGGGAAATGAATGAAAATCGGGGAAGAGGGGTTTAAATACTGCCAAAGGGTTACCCATCGCGAACATGGGGCCCCTTAATTGCCATCATGAGATAAAACAAAAATTCCCTTTGAAAAAGCGGTAAAGATCCACGAACGTGAAGGCTTAGCAAGATAGACCATAGCGAATGCGGGCAACTAGTCGCGATCACGGAGAGGAAAAAGGACCGGGTCAGACTGACCCTTCATCGTGAACACGATGGGAGGGCTCACGAATATGAAGGTCAAAGACTTGAAATTTTTGTGAATGTGACCAAATCCTTGCAAATGTGAAGGGCAAAATATGCCTGCACCAGCTACTGTTAAGCAACAAAATGCTAAATCCTAACGGACTCCGATCAAGGGCTCGGGATTTGTTCACAACCCCATGCACGCAAACAAACTATGAAACCCTACCAAATTCAACATTTCAAAATCAATGGAATCATCAAAATTTCCATATGAGGTTGTTTCAATAAAATGCGGGCCCTAACCCATTGTTCTATTTTTACAAATTTCCAACCAATAGCCCAAAACGAGTTTGTAAGCCTCGAGACCGGGACCAAGGGTCCCATAGACTAAAATCCAAGTAAAAATCTAATGGACCTATCATAATTCTCATCTGAGGTTGTCTACTAGAAATTTTGTTTCAAGACTAATTTCTCAACTTCAAAAGCTCCGAAATTGGGAAATGAGTAAAAAATCCAAATGAACTACCCAAAATCCAAAGGGATGGTTATGGAAATTTATAAATGATTTGTATCTACTATGGTAAGGAACAAAACTCCAAAAGTGCACATAAATCAAGAAAATGACCTAGAGGGTCATTACAAAGTGCTACATGTAAGAAATTGACAAATGAAATTTTCTATTTTTATGTGTTTTGACCATTTTTCCCTTCTTCATAGTTGTTACATGTTTATTATGAGGTCTGGGGATGGATTTCATAGTTTTTGATGTATTTGGAAGTTATTTGGGAGAGTTTGAAAAAGTTACTAGTTTGACTTCGGTCCATATTTCATGTTTCAAGTGCCGGATGATGATTTGGACAGTTTTATTAGATCTAGAACATAGATTTTGGATTAGTAGCACTAATAGTTTGGGACCAGAGCCTTCATTTTGCATTTCGATCCTTGATTCGAAAACTAGTGAAAAATGCCTAAATAGGGTCACGGGGGTTAATTTTTTGTAAATGACTTCTTTTCAAAAGTATAGCATTGCTATTGAGTCTGAAACATCAAAAATATCCTATTTGTATATATGGTTTATTTTTGTGGGGACCCAAATGAATCCCGAGGGTTCTATCAGAATAATTTCTCTAAAAATCCCAACTGCTGGTGCAGCATTTTCTGGAGCATCAGGCCCTTCATCAGAATCATATGGACACATGTCATGATTGTGGGCCTTGATTACCTTCTTCATCGCAATCGCGTTGTGGTGGTACAACAATCACGATGAGTAGTTGATGGACAAGGTCAGATTGACTCATCACAATTGCAAGGCCCTGCTGCGCGTCCGCGATGGCCAACTTAATGGTCGGTCAACATTGAACCTCACAATAACAATGTGGGGTTAGTGATAATGACGTAATGTTCAATGAACAGTATAAATAGCTTATTTTTTGCGATTTCCATTATTTTTGGAGCTAGGAGCTATGAGAAGAGGCAATTTTGAGGATTTTCTCCACCATTCTTGCTTGGGTAAGCTTATAATCCATCTTCCCATCATTTTCTATTGATTATTTCTTTGAAAATAACTTTTAATAATGATTTCAAACTAGAATTTGGGGGGTTTTGCCGTCGAACTCTTAAAATAGTGTTTCTTCGATTTTAGCCTCATTTTTAACTCATTTTCGCTTGGGTTTTCAATTGTAGACTCCTATAATCTTGGGGAACATGTTTCTCAAATAAAATTCTAGTTTTACCCCTTTCTTTTTTGAACCCATTTTTTAGACTGATTTTGGACCCATTATAAATAGCTAATATGGGTGTCGCTAGCTTCATTTTTGATGCGTAGATGATGTTTTTGATAATTTTACCTCATGAAAATACTATTTAAAAAGTAAAATCTCCATGTTGAGGGTTCTAGGCTTGGATTTTGGCACTTCGAGGTAGGTTATGGCTTAACTTCCTTCAGACATGGCTGGATAGTTAATGAACTTGTAAAGCATGCTATGGGCTAGGGTTTTAGATATGGAAATAATATTTTGAGATTTATTATATTTTTTTTGAGTTTCTCGTACGGGGTCTTGTATGCTTATTATTATTAACTTGCGAGGTGGTATATGATGTGAGGCCAGTGCATGGGCTTTATTTGATGATTCAGGCCTTACTTGTGCACTATTTGCCATAACTATTGTTGTGTCGCCTGAGTGGGGGCTTGACTAGATATTATAGGCCTTATTTAAGTATTTAATTTCCTTTATCACATAATTGATACTTAAATAATGATTTTAAATGAGATTATTGATGTTTTACATGACTGCACATACCAGTGGGGCCCTATAATGGCTTATATCATGAATCATTGTCATATGGAGTAGATTCTGAGCTCATTCATAACTGTATTGAATTGATGTTTATCTTCACACTTATTGGTTTGTTAGATCCTCATAATTGATACTTAAATAATGATTTTAAATGAGATTATTGATGTTTTACATGACTGCACATACCAGTGGGGACCTCTAATGGCTTATATCATGAATCATTGTCATATGGAGTAGATTCTGAGCTCATTCATAACTGTATGGAATTGATGTTTATCTTCACACTTATTGGTTATGATAATTATATCCTCATATCATCTATACATGTTTATGAGACTTGATGCCACTGAGTTATTACGATTTTGAATGAAAAATGGAAAAATATTTTATACACCCTTGGCCATGGTCATTGTCGGCAAGGTGGATTGTGATATATTGGAAACCTAGGCCGAGGTCATTTGGCGGTAAGGTTTGTTGAGATTATGATAGTATATGCATTGCAAACCCCCTATGGGTCCTGTTCGAAGTGCTGAGGCTTAAAAGATGTATACATAAGTCCAGCCATCACTACATCTTTGCATTGAATTGCATTTGCATCTTTCGTGTATTTTCCATGTAATTATTGACAAGTTTTGTATTCCTTTTCATATATATATATGGGGTGTTTAGTTGTTTCCTTTCGATCTTATATCTTAGAACTGTTAGTGAAGACGGTGTAAGCTACCATTTTGAAACTTTTCTGCCTGCAGGTGTACGTGCTCATAGTATTCTTTATCTATTTATTTTATTCTTTGCTCAGTCGGTCTATGATACCTACTGAGTATAAGTGGATCGTATTCACTCTTACTTTTGTGCCTTTTCAGTGCAGATCCCAGTACGAGTGGGACCCACAGGGGTTGATTCATGCATTAAGAGCTGATATTTGAGGTACTGGTGTATGCTAGAGTTTGGGGCTGCCTACAGACCTCTTCATATTATAGTTTATGTCTTCATTTGGTATCAGAGATAGACTAATGTAGTATGATCAGTTATTATACTTAGATGCTCTTATCATTTATGACACCTAGTTTTGGGATTGATTATATTTTTGCTGAATCTATGTTATCTATGTGATCTTGCCTGACTTCATTCTAGAAGTCTTGTATTTTCTATCTTATTTCATATTTTAGTCTCTATTTGATTTTTGGGCTACTAGGCTTACCTAACAAGGCTGGGTAGGGGTAGGTGCCATCATGACCTCAATTATTGGGTCGTAAAAAATTGGTATCAGATCATTAGGTTTCACTAGTCTCATAAGTGAAAGAGCAGGGTGTATAATAGAGTCTCACATATCGGTACGTAAATGTTTGTATCTATCTTTGAGAGGCTATAAGATGTCTTTAGGAAAAATTCTCTAATTTGATTCCTTATCATGTGAGTTATTCATACCCTATGTTCCAAACTTTTATTCCATTCTTTTCTGTGCAGATGGTAAGGACTAGATCTAGAGAGGCTAAGGATACTTAACCAGCACCCGATATAGGAGCCCCAGCCAGGGGCGAGGCAGGGGTCATGGATGACCCAGAGGTAAAGGATGGGTACGAGTAGCTGCCCCAGTCAGAGCACAGCTAGGGAGGCCTCTCCTGATCCTGAGGTTGATTATGCCGAGGATGACTATTAGACAGTGGGTGAGAGGCCAGCTCAGGTTCCACAGAGTTCAGTTGACACCCCAATACTATAGGATCTATTGATTCATCTCTTGAGCTGTCTGGATGGTGTTTCATGGGCTGGTGTTCCTTTGAGAGTACCGGGTATTCCTCAGACTTTAGGAGGTGTTCTACCGTTAGGGTTGACTTTTGCATATGGTATTCCGACTTTAGGGGTACATCCATCTTTTGTGTTACCCCCAAATATTGATTCACTGCCTACTAGGCTCACTGTTCCTCCTGTTGCTTTAGCCCTTGTGATGTCTTCTGATAATCAAAAGAGGTTCGAGAGGTTCATTCGCTTGGCTCCTCCCAAGTTTAATGGTTCTATTGGAAAGGATGCCTATAAATTTTTTCTTGACTGTCATGAGAGGTTGCACAACCTCGGATCCCTTGAGTCCCATGGAGTTGCTTATAGGACTTATCAGTTGACTGATGTAGCTAGACATTGGTGGAGGTCTCTTTCTAGTTGTAGATTATTGGGTTTGTCTACTATGACATGGACACAATTCTCGGAGGCTTTTCTAGAGAGGTTCGTCCCTTTAGGTACATTGAGCCAGGCACTAAGCCCATTTTTACTCCTCCCTATAGGATGGCCCCAGTTGAGTTAAATGAATTAAAAGAGCAGTTGCAAAAATTGTTGAGAAAGGGTTTCATTAGACCTAGTGTATCTCCTTGGGGTGTTCTTGTCTTATTTGTGAAGAAGAAGGATGGTTCTACGCGTATGTGTATCGACTATCGGCAATAGAACAAGGTGACCATGAAGAATAACTATCCTCTTCCACATATTGATGATTTATTTAACTAGCTTCAGGGTGCTTTGGTTTTTTCCAAGATTGACTTGAGATCCGGGTATCACCAGTTGAGGATTAGAGCTTTGGATTTTTCGAAGATAGCTTTTTAGACTCGATACGGTCATTATGAGTTTTTGGTCATGTCCTTTAGGTTGACCAATGCCCCAGCAGCGTTCATGGAGTTGATGAATCGGGTATTTTAATTGTATCTCAACTTCTTTGTGATTGTATTTGTAGATGACATCTTGGTTTACTCCAAAATTGGGGCCAATCATGTGAGACACTTGAGGACTGTACTTCAGAGATTGCGAGATGAGAAGTTATATGCTAAGTTCACCAATTGTGAGTTTTGGTTGGATTATATTTCTTTCTTGGGCCAAGTGGTGACCAAGGATGGTATTATGGTTGATTCGGCTAAGATAGCGGAGATTTATGATTGGGCTAGACCTACTTCTCCTATCAAGATTCAGAGTTTTGTGGTTTAGCGGGTTCTTATCGGCGTTTTGTGGAGGATTTCTCTTCTATTGTGGCTCCTTTGACCAAGTTGACTCAGAAGAAGATTGTATTCCAGTGGTCGGATGTTTGTAAAGCGAGCTTTCAAAAGCTCAAGGAGTTGTTGACTTCGGTGCCTATCTTGACTTTACCCAAGGAGACCATGGGATTTAGCGTATTTTGTGATGCTTTCGAAGTTAGATTGGGGGCTATGTTTGTCAAACCCCTTTTTTGTTTTTACCAAAAAGATATATTTAAGTTTAAAAGGATTTTTAAAATTCAAAAGTGACTAAAGTTGTTTCAAAAAGAAATTTAGATTAAAAATCAGAGTCGCCACTTGACATTGAGTTTCGGTGTACCAAGTCACCTAAGAAAATATTCCTTTTCGAAAACATTTGACACTAAACTTGTTATGACCCTGCAGGCTATTTTCTACATTTCCATACTATTTTGATGCTTAGAGCTATCCTATAGCTACCTAAAGTCATTTATCACTTGTTGGAGCCGACAGTTCGATTACCGGGTAATTCATTTGGTTTTCAGAGCCAATTCCCTATTTTAAAGTTCTCACTGTTAAGGATTAGGTATCGGGCCTAAAATTTAGGTAAAAGGCCTCGTATGCTACTTCTGATAGTTTTGTTAGATCCATAAAGTCGATTTTAGGCTAGGGAGACCTTTGGTTTGGGTCTCGAGACTTTCAAAACCATTTTGGGCTATTGGGTAGAATTGGTTAAAATGGCCACTGGGTGTGGGACCCACATTTCATCAAAACAACCTCGGATGGAAATTTTGATGGCACCGTTGAGTTTGGAATGTCAAATTTGGTAGGGTAGCATATTTTATTTGCATTTACAGGGTTCCAAACAAATCCCGATGGCCCAATGGAAACTTAGCAAAATTTGTCAAGTGTTGGTGCTGAACTCAGCTGGTGCAATCGCTTAAGAGGACCTCTGGTCACTTAAGTGGAGATCGCTTTAGCGTCCTGGGAACTGCTTTAGTGACCAGCCCAGGGCCCTATAAAGCGGCTTAAGTGGAAGCCTCGACGCTTTAGCGGAGGCCGGCCTTTGGGACTTGGCCTCTTAAGTGACGGTTTGTCACTTTAGCAACGACCGCTTAAGTGGTCAAATGGACGCTAAAGCAGTCATCTCTGGTTCCATAAATGCTCTCCTACCCATTTTTAATTCATTTCTCTCCAAGTCCAAGACCATACAAACCCTAGGAAGAGTGTGTAGAGTGGTAATAGATCAGTTAGTGTTCGTGCTGAGTTGGAGACATTAGTGTGGCCATTTTCTCTTTGATATTTTCATAAGTCTCCATTAAATTCTTGATTTATTTCTCCATTTTAAACTTAAATCCCTAATCCTTGGTTGACTTTTTTAAGCGAGTATTTGAGCTCAGATTTCACTCATTATCGAGGGTAAATGATCCTTGAGCCTAGAGGGATGTGTTGATGGTTTCAAAGTTATGAATCCATAAGCGGACCCCATATGGGATTTTTAGCTCGATTTTGGACCCAGAACATTTATTGCAATATGGGTATTTTTATTCTCGAATTAACATGTAGATCATTATTTTGATAGTATGGCATCACGAAGAGGCTTCTCGAAAGGAAAAAGCTCTGATTTAGTGGACTTTCTCGGGCATTCATTAGCGTCCAAGTAGACTAGGCTTACTTTTCTCATAGATTGAGCTTTATTATGGTGTTAGTATAGTATTATGCTAAAGTTGGGTTGGAATTTACAATTTCATTGCATGCTAGTTGAGTTTGGGATATTTAGCTGATTGGAGAATCGTTTTAGGTAGAATTGATCAATTCGTCCCTCCCGTGAATTAAATTAATGCCTTAGGACGTGTTTAGATTTATTTAATACCTTGTAATGGAACATGAAAACCTTAGCCTATTTTTGGATATAAATCACCTTAATATGGACTTTTGGGGTTAGTTGTGGGCCTCGCCGGCCCTCTTTTAGGTCAATTATCCTAATTAGCTCCTTGTAGAACTAGGAGGCATTCTCTTATAACCTTAGGTATGATCTTTCACCTTGGAATAATTTATTCACCTTTCCAACTCTTGACTAGACGTATTACCTTGCATTTGATATTAAAAACCGATTCGAGTCCAGTAATTGTGATTCACTTATGGTACTATATTATCAGTTGAAGTCTAGCACATATGACACAGGAGACCGGTTCAATTCCGGCATAGATGATACTAGAGTTCGATTCGAATCCGGGATTTATTTTTACTTATGGGGTTAAAGAATCGGTTCGAGTCCGACATTTATGGTATGAAGGGATTCACAATAATAGTTTTAGTCGTCGGTTACGCATCTTTTGTAGTTAGTTTGTATTCTTTTTACATTATTTACCTTGATATTTATTATCTGTCAGCTACAAGTGCAACCTGTAGCTGCGACTCCCAGAGTTGAGATGCACCGGTAGTTGTTCGATCGGCAGCCGCCCAGCCAGCTATGTCTGTAGAGGAGCAGAAGATGCTAGGTAGATTTCTGATATTGACTCCTCCTAGATTTGTAGGGGCTCCGGGTGAGGATGCATTTGATTTCCTGACTGCTTGTGAGGATAGGCTCCGTAATTTGGGCCTAGTTGAGGTATGTGGGGTCCACTATACTAATTTTCAATTGGACTTAGCTGCTAGACATCGGTGGAGAGGTTATGTTGATTCCAGGTCAGTTATATCTCTCCCTTTGACATGGATTCAGTTCTCCGAGGCTTTCTTGGAGAAGTATATACCTCACAGTCTTCGAGAGCGCCTGAGAGATTAGTTTACCAGCTTACAGTAGGGTCCTATGATGGTTGTTGAGTACAAGGTGAGTTTTCACAAGTTGGCTAGACATGCTACGGCGATCTTACCTATTGAGTATGAGCGAATTCGGTGTTTTGTTTGGGGACTAAGACTTCTTCTTCATATGGTTACTCAGAGTTTGGTTTCCACTGGCAGGTCTATTATTGATGTTTCTGTTCATGTCCAAACTATGGATAATATGCATCACGAGACCAAAAGGGCAGCGATAAGAGGTCATGTCAGCAAGGTATTTTTAGTGGGAGTCAGAGCAGCTCATGGTTCAGAGGTAGAGGTTCGCATGGTAGGTACCCTCTGCTTCAATCTTATTCGCATTAAGGTCAGTCTAGTAGACCCATCCAAACAGTACTTCAGGCTTCTGATAGGGGTCAACCCAGCTACAGTGATTACCAGGGACCGAACAATGGCCAACCTTCGAGAGGTGCACATTCTGGGTGGGTCTTCTAGTCATAGTGGATATTTTGAATAAGCCGAATCATCTGGACAGGGTAGAGTACCCAGGGCTTGCTTTAATTGTGGGGTTGTTGGTCATTACTCCAGAGAGTGTCCCAGTGCGGGATGGTTGTGCCTGCAGCGTAGAGTGTTTAGCCGATCAGATCATTACCGCCTCTAGCTAGAGGTGGTGCTCAATGCAAGAGTAGTCCCCAGGGTTCTCGAGGAGGTCCTTAGTCAGGTAGAATAGGTGGTCGGTCAGGTACCCAGTCCAGGGCAAGCAAAGTCATTTGTATGTTGTACCTAGTAGACTAGAGGCTGAGTTTTTGGATGTTGTTATTCCAGGTACGATTTTAGTATGTCATCAGCCAGCTATAACTTTATTTATCTTGGATCCATTTATTATTTTGTGTCTACTTATTGTACACCATGATTAGAGTTATCTTGGGAGCATTTATCTACGCCATTGTGTGTATCTACTCCCGTGGGTGATTCTTTAGTAGTGGATCAGGTTTATAGATCATGTGTTGTGACCGTCCGTGAGTTTGATACTCAGGCTAATCGTATTGTGGTAGATACGGTGGATTTGGATGTGATTCTAGGAAGGAACTAGTTATCCCTTATCATGCGATTTTGGATTGTTTTGCTGAGACCGTTATTTTAGTTATGCCTGGCATTCCCTCGATTATATGGAAAGCTTCTTTTAGCCGTGCGCTGATAGGGATTATTTCTTATGTTCGGGCTAGGAGACTGATATCAAGAGATTGTAATTCTTATCTTACTTATATTCGTGATGTTAGCACGGAGAGTCCTTCTCTTGATTCTGTTACTATAATCTGAGACTTTCCTGATATATTCCCTACCGATCTACCTAGCCTTCCTCCTGAGCGCGATATTGAGTTTGCAATTGACATTGACCCGGGCACCTGACCTATTTCTATGGTACTTTATCATATGGCTCATACAGAGATTAAGGGGCTGAATTCTCAACTTTAGGATCTTTTGGGGAAGGGTTTTATTAGGCCGAGTATATCACCTTAGGGTGCTCCTGTTCTATTCATGAAGAAAAAGAATAGTTCTATGCGTATGTGTATTGACTACAGGCAGCTGAATAAGGCGACAGTGAAGATTAAGTATCCTATGCCTCGTGTTGATGATTTGTTCGACCAGTTTCAGAGAGCGGCAGTGTTTTCTAAGATTGACTTGAGATTCAATTACCATCAGTTGAGGATTCGGGTTGCGGACATCCCTAAGATAGCCTTAAGGACTCGTTATGGCCATTATGAGTTTCTGGTAATATATTTTGGATAGAACAATGCCCCAGCAGCGTTCATGGATTTGATGAACCGCGTCTTCAGGCCTTATTTGATCTTCTTTGTAATTATCTTCATTGATGACATCCTAGTGTATTCGAGGTGTAGCAAGGAGCACGAGCAGCATTTGAGGATTGTGCTCTAGACTTTGAGAGATCATAAGCTTTTGCCAAGTTCTCAAAGTGCGAGTTTTGGCTCGATTCTATTACCTTTATAGGGCATGTGGTATCTAAGGATGGGATTATGGTAGATCCACCAAAGATTGAGGCTATTCATAATTGGGCCAGACCTACATCTCCAATCAAAGTTTGTAGTTTTATTAGTTTGGCTGGTTACTACATGTTGTTTTTGAGGTTTTTGCTTCTATTACGGTGCCTATGATTAGATTGACCAGGAAGGAGGTTTATTTTTAGTAGTCACTTGAGTGTGAGTCAAGCTTTTGGAAGCTCAAGGACTAGCTCACTTCAGCTCCTATATTGACCCTTCCTGTTGAGGGTGAGGGGTTTATAGTTTATTGTAATTCTTTTGGTGTTGGTTTGGGTTGTGTTTTGATGCAGTAGGGTCGAGTTATTACTTATGCATCGAGACAGTTGAAGGTTCATCGGTGCAACTATCCCACTGAAGATTTGGAATTGGCAGCAGTAGTTATTGCGCTTAAGATTTGGAGGCATTACTTGTATGGTATTCATTATGAGATCTATACAGATCACCATAGTCTTCAGTACATTATGACCTAGAGGGAGCTTAATTTGAGAAAGCACAAGTGGATTGAGTTACTGAAAGACTGTGATATTTTTATTCTATACCATCCAGGCAAGACGAATCTGGTAGCGGATGCCTTGAGCTGAAAAGTGGTGGGTATGGGTAGCTTGGCTTTTCTTAGTCAACCTGATAGTTTGCCTTGATATTTCAGACTCCAGGAGGATCCTTGCTAGTGTTGAGGCTAGATCTACCTTATTTGAGCAGATTCAGAGTCACCAGTTTGAGGATAGTAGACTTTGTGTCATTTGTGATCAGGTGCTAAGAGGAGAGTCCAGTCGAGCTACCTTAGATCAAAGGGTATTCTGAGATTTGATGGTTGTGTTTGTGTTTTAAGGGTTTGAGACCTGATTCAGTTGATATTGTGGGAGGCTCATAGTTCTAGATATTCTATTTACCCTGGGACAGCTAAGATGAATAGAGAGTTGAGGCAGCATTACTAGTAGAGTGGTATGAAGAAGGATGTAGTGAACTTTGTGTCTTGTTGCCTATGTTGTCAGTAGGTAAAGGCCGAGCATCAAAGACCGGGTGGATTGCTTCAGAGATTACCCATTCCTGAGTGGAATTGGGAGCGGATTACTATGGACTTCATGAGTGGTTTGCCCCGTACCTCTCGTGGTTCCGATAGCATTTGGGTCATAGTAGATTAATTGACCAAATCAGCTCATTTTATCTCGATTCAAATTTCCTTCAGTGCTGAGAGGTTAGACCGTATCTATGTTCGTGAGATAGTTTGCCTTTATGGAGTACCAGTGTCTATTATTTCAGACAGAGGCTCGGTGTCCACTTCTAGCTTTTGGAGGACATTTTAAGATGAGTTGGGTACTCAGGTCCTTTCATCCTCAGACCGATGGTCAGTCGGAGCAGACTATTTAGGTTCTGGAGGATATGCTCTACACCTGTGTGATGAACTTTGGAGGTTAGTAGGAGCAGCACTTAGCCTTAGTGGAGTTTACTTATAATAATAGCTACCATTCGAGTATTGAGATGGCACCATTTGAGGCTTTATATGGTAGGCATTATTGATCTCCGATTGGTTGGTTTGAGACCTCTGAGGTTAGGCCTCGTGGTACTGACTTACTTCGAGAGTCTTTGGATAGGGTCCGGGTGATTCAGGATAGGTTGAGAGAATCCCAGAGTAGGCAGAAGAGCTATGTTGATCGTAAACTTCATGCCTTGAAGTTTGGAGTGGGTGACAGATTCTTCCTTTGGGTATCGCCCATGAAGGGCGTGATGAGGTTTGGGAAAAGGGGCAAGCTCAGCCCTAGGTATATTAGACCATTTGAGATACTTCGGATAGTAGGAGAGGTGGCTTATGAGTTGGTCTTGCCCCCAGATTTTTCAGCTGTTCACCCAGTTTTCCATGTCTTCATATTGCGGCGTTATATCCCAGATGAGTCCATTGTGCTTTGGTGGGACTCGATTCAGTTAGATGAGAGGTTGACCTTCATGGAGGAGCCAGTCCTCACAGTAGCTAGGGATGTCAGGCGATTGCGCTCTACGGAAATTCCCATAGTTAAGGTCCAATGGAGGCACCGCCTAGTCGAGGAGGCTACCGAGGAGATTGAGAGTGAGATACGAGCCTAGTATCCCCACCTGTTCAAGCTTTCAGGTACATCTTGACCCTTTACTTTTGCGAACGAAAGTCCTTTAGTAGTGGATGTTGTAATGACCCTCCAGATCATTTTCTACATTTCCATACTATTTCAATGTTTAGAGCTTTCCTATAGCTGCCCCAAGTCATTTATGACTTACTGGAGCCAACAGTTAGTTTACCGGTCAATTTGTTTGGTTTTTAGAGTCAATTTCCTATTTTGAAGTTATCATTGTTAAGGATTAGGTATTAGGCCTAAACTCCAAGTAAACGGTCTCGTATACCAGTTCTAACAGTTTCGTTAGATCCAAAATGTCAATTTTAGGCTAGGAGGACCTTTGGTTTGGGTCCCGAGACTTTCAAAACCATTTTAGGCTATTGGGTGGAAGTTGGTTATAACTGCCACTAGCAGTGGGACCCATATTTCATCAAAACGACTTTGGATAGAAATTTGGATGGCGCCGTTGAGTCTAGAATGTTGAATTTGGTATGGTAGCATAGTTCATTTGTGTTCACGGGGTTCCGAACAAATCTTGAGGGCCTGATGGAAACTTAGAAAAATTTGCTAAGTGGTAGTACTGAACTCAGCTGGTGCAACCGCTTAAGCAGACCTCTGGTCGCTTTGGCAGCCTGGGAAGCGCTTTAGAGACCAGCTCAAGGCCCTGTCGAGCCGCTTAAGTGAAAGCCTCGATATTTTAGTAGAGGGCGCTTAAGCGACCCTCGACCGCTTTAGCGGAGGACGGTCTTTGGGACTTGGGCGCATATGCGATGGTTTGTTGCTTTAGCGACGACTACTTAAGCGGTCAAATGGTTGCTAAGACGATCATCGTTGGATCCATAAATGCACTCCTACCCATTTTTAATTCATTTCTCTCTAAGTCCAAGAGAATACAAACCCTAAAAAGAGTGTGTAGAGTGGTAATTGATCATTAGGGGTTCGTGGTGAATTGGAGACGTTAGTGTGGTCATTTTCTCTTCGATATTTCCGTAAGTCTCCATTAAATTCTTGATTTATTTCTCCATTTTAAACTTGAATCCCTAATCCTTGGTGGACTAATTTGAGGGAGTATTTGTGCTCGAACTTCACTCATTTTCGAGGGTAAATGATCCTTGAGCCTAGGGGGACGTGTTGACGGTTTCAAAGTTGTGAATCTATAAGCAGACCCCACATGGGATTTTTAGCTCAATTTTGTACTCAGAGCATTTATATGCAATATGGGTATTGTTATTCTCGTATTAATGTGTAAATCATTATTTTGATAGTGCGGCATCGTGAGAAGGCTTCTCGTAAGGAAAAAGCTTCAATTTAGTGGACTTTCTCGGGCATTTATCGACGTCCAGGTAGGCTAGACTTACTTTTCTCATAGATTAATCTTTAATATGGTGTTATTATAGTATTATGCTAGAGTTGGGTTGGAATTTATGGTTTGGTTGCATACTAGTGGAGTTTAGGATATTTAACCGATTAGAGAGCCGTTTTAGGTAGAATTGACCCATTCGTCTCTCCCGTGAATTAAATTAATGCCTTAGGACTTGTTTAGACTTATTTTATACCCCGTGAATTAAATTAATGCCTTAGGACTTGTTTAGACTTATTTTATACCTTGTAATGGAACTTGAAAGACCGGTTTGATTCCGATAATTTTTATTCACTTATGATACTGTATTACCAGTTCTAGTCTGGCACATATGACACGGGAGACCGGTTCGAGTCCGGCATAGATGGTACTAGAGTCCGGTTTGAGTCCAGCATTTATTGTTACTTATGGGGTTAAGAAACTGATTAAGTCCGGTATTTATGGTACGAAGGGATTCACAATAATAGTTTCAGTCATCGATTACTCATCTCTTATTATTGTCGTTGGTTCTTCTCTTGATTATATCCATCGTGCTTATGAGGGCTCGTTTAGGTTAATTCTTTCTTATTTGCTCCTTCTGGGCTTATGGGAGCCTAATTAGGTTGTAGTTAGTTCTTATTATTTTCGATATTATTTACCTTGATATTTATAATCTATCAGTGGGAGTACTATTTCAGGTTTGCCTCTTTATCCCCGACTTTAGTTTACATGCTCTCATTTTATTATGTTTTTATGATGATTTAGCTTAGTCAGCCGATGATGTCCACTGAGTACCCGTTGCTTTGGTGCTCATACTGCACTTCTGCATCTTTTTTTATGTAGATCCGAGTACTAGCTGTTGCCGCTAATGTTCTATCCAGCTTGCTCTTAGGACTTAGAGATAGGGTGAGCTTTTAGAGCCGGAGCTGATTCTTTCTCCCTCCTATACTTTTGGACAGTCTTTAGTTGCCAAAACTTTCTGTATATTGATACTGTGTGGTACTCTCTTTTGTATTTACTGGGTCTTGTATTGGCCTTACTAGGTCGTGGGATATTCTTTTGTTCTCTCTCTCTCTCCCCCTTGACATCCTTTAATATTACATTATTTTCTCTTGCTAACAATCTTATTTTATGCTTGATTTTTGGTATTTATGTTACCTTCCGCCAATTAGCCCATTACTTGTCATTTCGGGATACAATATGGCTTACCTACTGGTGGGTTAAGTAGGTGCCATCATGACTCAGAAATTGGGTTATGACAAAACTGATCCGCAAACAAAGATTCTAGTTAAGGAATTCTGTTGACCGAGGAGAAGGTGTGAGGCACCCCTCGATCCCATGGTTTTAGCACGGTTGCTTTGTTGATTCATATCCACTTAATTGACACCATAAATGAATAAACTTCATAAAAACAACAAACAAACACATAATCAACACACAGAAACAAGAAATAATGTCCACCTCAATTATACAGTTCAAAATAAAAATACTGAAAGTAAACCTAAACTAGCCTAATCTATGCTTCACCCGAAGTCCCGGGCCTTGTTCACGGGCAGCTTCCACATACAAGATACCTCGAGGAATTCCCTAGCGAATAAATACATTTGTGATCGAATTAGTTTAAACAAACACACATAACCAATCAACAGCAAGCAAATGTGATTAACCAACGTATCTAAAATTCGCCTACCAAACTAGATATTAAACATTATCCAAACTATTTCAATGTTTATCATACTTTACCACATACGCAATTATTTTGTTTAAACCCAATTCACTTAATTCAATAATTAAACATTGAACACTTTTAGCTTGCTTTCATGTAGAAGAAACAGATCAACCATTAAACAAACCAATCAATGAAAATTGAATTAATCAAACATAGACAAACAATCATGAAGCATAGAATTATATTTCCAACATCACAAATTGAAAAAGGGAACACCAATGAACAGAGAAGTTGAGAATTGGACCTTTAAATAGATCATATCTGAATTTTTTGATGGTAATGAATTGGTGAACCCTAGATCGGAGCTCGACCGAAAGCCTCAAACAAAAATCCTCGATGACAAACCCCTAACAATCAATCCAACTTCCCCAAATTGAGAAAGAGATAAAACAGCGTGAGTTTAACCAAGGCTCGATCTGTGTCGTGGTTGATCGAATGAAGGAGATTTGGTTGATGTCCGGTTGGAGGATGGAGAGAGTATTTTTGATTGTTAATAGAGAAATTTTGTTTGTGTATTGCTGCTAATGGCATTTTCAGTTGAGTATGTTGATGGAGAGGGTTGGGTGGAGATGTTAAAATTAGAACCGGAGTTGGTTCACCGTCCGGCGATGGATGGAGATGATGGAGTAGCGAAAGGTAATGAGGAGATAGAGATACAAAGGTGATGAATTCAATGGTATTGTTTATGGAGAAGAAATTGTTAGTGGGTATTAAAGGTGTAAAAATGGAGGAATTTGTTGGTTATTAATGGAGAATTTGTGTACGGGTAAAAGAGGAGATGAATTTTGTGTTCATCGGGTTGTTGCTGTTAAAGTTTATTGATGGTGGTGCAGTTTGCCTGCTGGAATATTATTGAGGGAGGAGAATTTGGTTGTTGGGTATGTTCATGGTGGAGAGAGTGTTCATGGTGTGATGTTGATGGTGATGAAGGTGGAGGAAAAAATATGACCGTGGAGAGTGTGTGTGCCTATGGATATTAAGTGGGGTCTACTTCTTGTTGAGAGAATATTGGGGGGTCACTTACCAAGTGTGGGTAGGTCTATGTTAGTGTGGTGAGGTGGAGGATAAGATTAGTTTATTTATTTCTTTGTCTTATGAAAAGACCCATGTGATGGGAGTGTAATTTGATTAGGGTGTGCGTGCGGAATCTATAGAATAGCAAATCTTGGTGGGCAAGACAAGAATAAAAATAAATCAAAATTGAAGAATATTTTTTGAATCAATGAAATCACGCCAAGTGGCATCATTTGATCTATCACTATTTTTGGATTTTTGAATTTTTTATAGAAAAAGAAGCCTAACTAAAACCAACACAATAAAATGAAGCACAAAGTTCAGAAATGGTCAAAAATCACGTGTCTATAGTTGCCCCTATTTGACTGGAGACACGAAGTGTTTTCAGACAAAGAACTAGACAACGAAATAAGTTTTGACCTGACCCTTATTTGAAAGGAAAAAGAAAAGAGAAAAAAGATGCGACTGAGTTCTGGCTTTGGACAACCTACATATCTTGGGTTATAAGAAAATCAGGTCATGCGTAGTTCAAGAAGGTAAGAAAAGAGATGGAATAGCCTTATATGGAGAGTCGAGTGAGGTCTTGTCGAGGTTTCAGTCAGCGGCTCCTGTTATTAAATCAAAGTAAAAACTAAAAGTTGAAAATAAAATACAAGTATAAGATCCTGTATATGCAACTTCTCTTGAATCTTCACTTGAGTCTTGAACTTTAGATATTATCTTGCTTTTCTGGTAAGTTTCTTGGTCTTGAAGCTGAGATTTGAGAGTTGAACTTGAGCGAGGTTTCGACACTCTCTCATATGACACTTCGAGATTATTCTTGAATGCTTGTTTTTGTGATTAGTTGCTGGATAGAAGCAGATGTCATAATACTATGTCATTGCATGGTAACTCTGGCTGTCATTGAGAGTGAATGTTCCAGAAAAATTGAGAATCAAACTATTTTTGGTAGATGAAACCTGCAAGACATCACAAACAAAAAATTTTATCCCTATTTTCACTGAAAAAATTTTGTGAGCTATTAGCAATTATGAACTACAAAATAGAACTCGGAATAGGAAGTGTTCATCCTAGGAGACGAACAAAAGATAATTATCTGTTACTAGGAATGTTCACCCTAGGAGACGAAGGGAAGATAACTGTCTGCTACTAGAAATGTTCATTCGAGGAGATGAATGCAAGAAAACTATCTGCTACTAGGAATATACATCCTAGGAGACGAATGCAAGATAACTGTCTGCTACTAGGAAATGTCCATCCTATGAAACGCATGCAAGATAACTATTTGCTACTAAGAAATGTCATCTTAGGAGACTCATGCAAGATAACTGTCTACTACTAAGAAATGTCATCCTAGGAGAAACATGCAAGATAATTGTCAGATACTAAGAAATGTCATCCTAAGAGACGCATGCAAGATAATTGTCAGCTACTCGAAAATGTCATCCTAGGAGACGCATGAAAAGCGACTGTCTCAGACTAGGAAATGTCATCCTAGGAGAAAATGAAAAATGACTATCTCAGACTAGAAAATGTCATCCTAGGAGAAAATGAAAAGTTACCGTCTCAGACTAGGAAATTTCATCCTAAAAGAAAATGAAAAGCGACAGTATCAGACTAGGAAATGTCATCCTAGGAGAAAAATGAAAAACAGCTATCTCACGACTAGGAAATGTCATCCTAGGAGAAAACTAAAAACAACCATCTCAGACTAGGAAATGTCATCCTAGGAGAAAATGAAAAGCGACCGTCTCCTACTAGAAAATGTCACACTAGGAGAAAAATGAAAAATAATTATCTTGGACTAGGAAATGTCATCCTAGGAGAAAATGAAAAGTAACCATCTCCGACTAGGAAATGTCATCCTAGGAGAAACTAAAAAATAATTGTCTCAGACTAGAAAATGTCGTTCTAGGAGAAAATGAAAAGTGATAGATATATGCATAAAGCAGAGAAAGAGTGAGGGTTCTTACTGTAATCTTATTTGTAAGCTCGAACCTCTGAATTTGCCTTTATATCGACAAAGTTTGCCCCTGCTTTAAGAAAATAAAGAAAGATTGTGAATTTCGAAATGGCAGTCAAATTGTGGCCATGGCTTTAAGTTTAATAGATTCTGTTATTGTCATGTTCGACATTGACCACAACTTTGATAGATTGTGCTTGTTGCACAGACAAACTCATTGAAGAACCTCTAGTTGAAAATTTCAACCCCCATATCTGTCGTATTAGTATCATCCGACAAACACTGAATTTTGTATTCATTGTCGAACGTGTCAACCACAACAAATAATGGTGTGTATTATTTCTTCTTGAATTATGTCACATTTGAGGTGTTGGTCAGACTTTGCTTGGTGCAATTGAAAAGATGGTAATCATTTCTTGTTTTTTTAACAAAGACTAACTCAAAGAAAAATGAAAAAGAATGAAGTGATGAAAAGTGAAATTATTTGACACAAGACATCCCTTTCAGGAATAGAAAAGAAAAACAGACTCCTTGAATGTGGTAGTCAACTTTAATGATCAAGACATGTCTTTTGGTTCAAATGACCTGATCTGTCAAACCAATTTGAATTTCATTCTTGTTAAACTTTCAGACTTTGAAGTCAGGCTTTGAAGTTTTGATTTTTTTCATTAGACTTGGGAACCTTATTCGACTAGTGGTGCTTCAAAGAGGTTTCACCAACAAGTCTCTCTCATTTTATTTTTTTTACTCGACATCGCCTTACAATGCCAGTGAGGATTTTCACCAATAAGACTCTCACTTTCCACTTTCTCTCGATAATATCTTATAATGCTTGTGAGGAATTTATTTGATAAAACTCTCGTATGCAAGTGACATTCCATTGCTCCTTGCGTGATAATCACTACTGAAAGGATGTTTGACTTGTCAATCTTAAAAATTGATCAGAAGATTTTTCTTTGGAGTGTAACATGGCTTTTGGACAAGGTTAGAAAGAAAGGGATGGCATGAAGAAAGAAAACACATATAAAAGGGTTAAGACATACAACTTTTGGAATCGACTCGTTTGACAAAAAATAAATAAGACACTTTTTTTGCCCCAGTTTCTGTGACTGGAAATTTTTTGAACTTTTTCTTGGTTGGACCGAACCCTAGGATAGGGCTGCCTACGTGTCTTGTCAAGGCAAGAATCAGGTCAAATGTAGTTCACGAAACTTCTTCTAATTTATTTTTTTTACTCAAACTTTGATTCTCTTTTTTTTTTTTCTTTTTTTTGTTTTGGACACATTCTTTTTTTTTGAATTTTTTTCTAACTCTCCGTCTTTTTTTTTTTAACTCTATTGGGATTCCAAAAGAGGGATATGAAATAAAATAAAAGTGAGGCTCAAAATTTATAGCAAAGATGACATAGTGTTTGGATATCAAAATAAAATGCCTTCGGCATATCAATTCTTTAAAATGTCAGATACAAGCATTGCACTTTACGAATCAGAAGTGAAAATCACATCTATTATTGATGAATATGTATGCCACTTTTCTTTCAAGAGTATCCACTATAAATCTCCATTTAAGCAATATGTTCTTCACAACAGATGACACACGTCAATTTAGATCGAACTTGCCAATTTAACCTCTTTCGACTTCAAAGGATTTGTTTCCTCTATGAATCTCTTCAAATTTCTATAGTTCAAGATGCTTCAGTCCTTCATCCTTTTCTCAAATATTTTTTTGTATTTATTCGATGATTAGATAAATTTCAATAGCTAGCCAAAAATTTCGCATGCATATCATGTGATTAAAACTAAAATGAAAAGAAATATATACAAAAAGAATTAAGTAGAATGGATTTTATGACTCAAAACAAAAAAATTGCATTTCATTAAGTAAAGATAGAAGTGTTTGACAACATGACAAACAAACTGAACTGTATGTTAAAACCCTGAAATAACCCAAATGACCAAACTACGACAAGACTCAACTAAACAAACAAATTAAAAGGATGGGAGGGTTTGACTCGACAAACAACCAAAACAAAAATTTGAATTGCTTATAGAAATGACGACAAAATAAACTACCAATACACTCTTTCTTAGAGAAGAAAGGAGTGACTTTCCAGTCACCAAGCTTGACATTTTAGCCACTAATTAGCACATTAGCCTTAACAAAACTTCCACCAATCTTCGTTGCCTTTTCTTGAGAATTGAGAGGATTGTTACATTCTATGTCATCACCTATCATCTCAATAAAGTGTACATTATTATTTGTGGGCAGAGGATTTTTAGTAATGTTTGGGGAATCACTGTTCTGGACTACAATCACCTTTGTCTGGATCATCTTTTTCACTTTTCTTTTCAAATATTGGCAATCATCAATTCTATGTCCTGGAGCACCAGAATGATATGCACAATGTGTTGTGGGATTGAAACTCTTAGCACACGGGTCATGATATTGAGGAATCGTTCCTATCACGATCAAACTTTTCAACTTTTCAAACAAGCTTGCATATGACTCTCCAATTGGTGTGAAATTTTTCTCGGGCCTCAAGTTCCAACCATATTCTTGCCTTGGACGAGGGTTATAGGGTGCTTAAATATTTTGAGAAGAAGGGCGAGGATTGTGATGTGTTGGTGATCACCATTGGGGATATCTTGATGGTCAAACAAATGGTTATGCATTATAAACCCCATATTAAGGTGGAGCAACAGAGTACTCAGAGTCCTGCATGATCATTGCTATATTATTATTTTTCTTCTTGAACCCAAAATTTCCTACACTATTCTGAATTGCTTGAGTAGGTTCCTTTAAAGCAGAAAAACTTATGACTTTTCCTAACTTAATTCCTTCGTCCACCATGTCTCCCATTCTCACCCATTTTCATGACATCATTAAAAGATCTACCCAGAGCTGAGATTAAGTTGTTGAAGTAAGTGGGATCTTGAGCTTGAAGGAAATAATTGACCATCTCACTTTCCTCCATAGGTGGACTGACTCGAGCAGCTTGCTCTCTGTATCTTATCTCATACTCACGAAAGCTTTCATCGAACTTTTTTGTTATCTTCATCAAAGAGACACGATATGAAACAATGTCTATGTTGTGCTAAAACTTACGGACAAAAGCTTGATTCATGTCATCCCATGTGTACCACTTACTAGTATCCTGACTAGTGTACTATTCAGAGACCGACCCATTAAATTTTGACTGAAGTAAGCCATCAACAATTCATTCTTTCCACCAGCCCCTCTCATCTTAGTGTAATAATTCCTCAAATGGGCAACAGGGTCCCCATGTCCATTGTACAACTCAAACTTTGGTGTTTTAAAACCTGTCAGTAATTGAATATCAGGAAAAACAGGCATAAGTCTTTTTAAGACACATTCATTGTTCAACCTATGCCTTGCATATTCCATAGGGCTTGTTCCAAACTATTAACCTTCCTAGATATCTCACCATGCTTCCTCATTATATTAAACTTCTCATTCTCAATTGGCAAATCATACTGAGGGTGTTGGTTAAATGGGTCACTAGCTCTAAAGGTAATTTATGGAGAGTAATAGTGGTTATCAAAAGTAGTAGGTTGAATCTCGTTAATGGGCCTAGGTATAGAAAGTGGTTGTGGAATTGTGAAAGTGGAAGTGGCGGGCACGATAAGAGGAGTGTTTCAGAGAGGTGCAATTGAAGGTCGCACTGTGAAAGTGTTCGGGACAGTAGGATGATTATTTGTTGGGCTAAAACCTTGAGGGTAAAAGGGATCAGTTGTCCCAGGAGGTGAAGCTTGAGACGTGAGAATTGGTATAGTGGGAGTACCCTCAGAAAGACCTTGAAATGTCGGAGGTGAAGGTTGGCCAGTCATCTAAGCCTGATACACATAGGCCAATTGTTCCTTCAACCTCCTTACTTTCTCAGACAACCCTGATTTATGTTTAGTCACTCGGGTTTGGACAACATCACTAACTAAAGCGGCCCTTTCTTCGGCCGTTGGTACTTTTTCCTTTGATCTTGTGAAGTAGTTGTGCTTTGACAGTGTACCACAAACTAACCACCTTAAAGTAACTGAATAAATAGAGATGACAAATGAATTAGGGTTTAACATTTTTCAAAACTCTTCTTTTTTTTTTTTTTTTTTTTTTAAACTTCAAAGGAAAAGAAAATATATACACACAAAAGAAATTTTTTTTTTTTTCTATAAAAAGAAGTTTAAGAAAATCTTTTTGGGACTTTTGATTTTGAATTTCATACAAAAATGAAACCTAAAATTAGAAAAGGAAAATCTTTTTTGTATTTTTCTAATAAAGAAAAATGTGAAACAACTGATATAAAAGGCTAGTGAGGAAACCTTTTTTTTATTATTTTGAAGAAGAAATGATAAATATTTTTGGTTTTTTTGTTTGGTTTTTTTTGAAAAAAAGAAATGAACTTTTTTTTTGTATTTTTGAAGAAGGATAAAAGCATATTATTATTTTTTTTGAATTATTGAATAAAGATCACCGAACCCAAGAAGGGTTGCCTACGTATCTCACTCTGAAATAGGAGAATCAAGTGTGCATAGTTAGTCCAGATTGGACTGTTAAGAAATCTGTGAAAGGCTAGACCGCGATTTGAGAAACACGACACACTCTTTTGTGAAGAAAAAGTAAAGATAAAATCTTTTTTGAGTTTTCTTTTTATCATGAAATCATCCTAAAACAAAAACTCAAGAAAACGCCCTTTTTTTATGACAAGGACAACAAACCTTTTTTTTTATAGAAAATAAAAATAAGAAGAAAAGGAAGATATTTTTGGAATTGTTTATTTTTGAAAAGCATAAGGACACAAAGACAAGAAAATTGTAAGTACGTGCTACTAGACGAAAAAAACTCTTTTTGCTTTTTTTTCTTTTCTTTTTTATTAAAAAATGAATATGAAAGGCAAAATCTTTTTTGAAATTTTTTTTTCATTTTTAAAAACAAAAGCAACAAAGTAATACAAAACAAAAATATCTTTTTTGATTTTTGATTTTTTTTTTTGATTCTTCAACCTATCCTCACAAGCCTCAAACATCAGTCCAGCAAATGACCTTTTTACCTTCAAAAATGCAACAAGTACCATATAGGGATGCTTTGGTACGAATCTCTTACAAAGGACTAAACGAATCCTGTTAGATTTCAGCATAATGCAAATAAGAATGACCTAAAAGCTGACCTAGGCTGGAATTTAACTAACAAGGTTGTTTGGGGGAGCGTATGGTCGATAGTGGTTGTAATTGCTTTCCACCTATTCCATATGTCCTACGGCTCCCCCTTTTAAAATTAAAGGTGACTCAATGAATGTTTGTGTATATGACGTGCACTATGGGACTTGTTTCAAAAGAAATGACTCCGGGTAACGCATATGATGACAGGTATAAAGCAGTAACAGATAAGGAAAAAACTACAAACAAGTAGCACGTAGGCATCCAACAATGATAAAAAAATAATAACACAAACAAGGCATCAATTCAAATATAGTGTTAACTAAGCCTATATAACTCAACATACAAAGCTCGAGCGCTAAAGTCCCCAGCGGAGTCGCCAGAGCTGTCACACCCCTTTTTTTTAACCAAAAAGATAGATTTAAATTCAAAAGGGTTTTCAAATCCGAAAGTGACTAAAGTTGTTTCAAAAGAAATTTAGATTAAAAATCAGAGTCGTCACTTGACATTGAGTTTCGGTGTGCCAAGTCACCTAAAAAATATTACTTTTTGAAAACATTTGACTCTAAACTGATCCGCGAACAGAGATTTTAGTTAAGGAATTCTGTTGATTGAGGGAAGGCGAGAGGCACCCCTCGATCCCGTGGTTTTAGCACGGTCACTTCGTTAATTCATATCGGCTTAATTGACACTATAAATGAATAAACTTCACAAAAATAACAAACTAACGCATAAGCAACACACAGATATAAGATATAATGTCCAGTTTGATTATACAGTCCAAAATAAAAATACTGAAAGTAAACCTATACTACCTAAACTAGCCTAATCTATGCTTCACCCGATGTCCCGGGCCTTATTCATGGGCGGTTTCCAAATACATGATACCTCGGGGCATTCTCCGGTGAATAAATACATTTCTAACCGAATTAGTTTAAACAAACACACATAACCAACCAACAACAAGCAAATACGATTAACCAACGTATCAAAAATTTGCCTATCAAACCCGGTATTAAACATTATCCAAGCTATTTCGATGGTTATCAGACTTTACCACATACATAATTATTTTGTTTAAACCTAATTCGCCTAATTTAATAATTGAACATTGAACTCTTTTAGCTTGCTTTCATGTAGAAGAAACAGATCACCCATTAAACAAACTAACCAATGAAAACTGAATTAATCAAATATAGATAAATAATCATGAAGCATAGAATTATATTTCCAACATCACAAATTGAAAAAGGGAACACAAATGGACAGAGAAGTTGAGAATTGGACCTTTAAAGAGATCAAATTTAAATTTTTTTTTTATGGTAATGAATTGGTAAAGCCTAGACCGGAGCTCGACCAAAAACCTCGAACGGAAATCCTCGATGATGAACCCCTAACAATCAATCCAACTGCTTGACTCTCTCCTTTTTCTCTAAATTGAGAAAGAGATGGAGCAGTGTGAGTTTAACCAAAGCTTGATTTGTGTCGTGGTTGATCGATTGAAGGAGATTTGGTTGTTATCCGGTTGGAGGATGGTGAGAGTATTTTTGGTTGTTAATAGAGAAATTTTGTTTGTGTATTCCTGCTAATGGCGTTTTCAATTGAGTGTGTTAATGGAGAGGGGCGGCCGGAGATGTTAAAATTGGAACCAGAGTTGGTTCACCATTCGACGATGGCCGGCAGTAATGGAGTAGCAGAAGGTGATGAGGAGATGGAGATATGAAGGTGATAAATTCAATGGTGTTGTTTATGAAAAAGAAATTGTTAGTGGGTATTGAAGGTGTAAAAATGGAGGAATTTGTTTGATATTAATGGAGAATTTGTGTAAGGGTGAAAGAGGAGATGAATTTTGTGTTCATCGGGTTGTTGTTGTTGAACTTTAGTGATGGTGGTGGAGTTTGCCTACTGGAAAATTATTAAGGAAGGAGAATTTGGTTGTTGGGTCTATACATAGTGGAGAGAGTGTTCATGGTGTGATGTTGATGGTGATGAAGGTGGAGGAAAAAATGTGACCTTGGAGAGATTAGTTTATTTATTTCTTTGTCTTATGAAAAGACCCATGTGATAGGAGTGTAATTTGATTAGGGTGTGCATGCGGGTACTATAGCGTAGCAAATCTTGGTGGGTAAGACAAGAATAAAAATAGATCAAAATTAAAGAATATTTTTTGGATTAATAAAATCATGCCAAGTGGCATCATTTGATTTGTCACTATTTTTGGATTCTTGAATTTTTATAGAAAGAGAAGGCTAACTAAAACTAACACAATAAAATGAGGTATGAAGTTTGAGAAGGGTCAAAAATTACGTGTCTACAGTGTTGATACAGGAGGATAAGGTGATTTCTTATGCTTCTCGGCAGTTGAAACCCAATGAGAAGAATTACCCTACACATAATTTAGAGTTGGAAGCAATTGTTTTTGTGTATAAGTTATGGCGGCATTATTTGTATGGGGTCTATTGTGAGATTTTCTCAGATCATCGTAGCCTTCAGTACTTCTTCACTCAGTGAGATCTTAATATGAGACAGTGGTGTTGGCTTGAGTTGCTTAAGGACTATGATCTCACTATTCTTTATCATCTGGGCAAGAAAAATATGGTTGCGGATGCCTTGATCCGAAAGTCTACTAGTATGGGAAGCTTAGCTCATCTCTTGACTCAGGAGCGACCTTTGGCCTTGGAGGTTTAGTCTTTAGCTAACCAGTTGGTTAGGCTTGTTATTTCGACACCCGGGCATGTATTAGCCTTTGTTGAGGCTATATCTTCCTTGATGGAACAAATTCGAGCTCATCAGTTTGATGATGATAGGTTGAGGGTGATTCGTGATAAAGTGTTGAGTGGCGAGACTAATACAACATCTCTTGATTCGAAAAGTGTTCTGAAGATTAGTGGCCGAGTTTGGATTTCGAGAGTTGGTGGATGGATGAGATTGATCTTGGAGAAGGCTAATTGTTGTAGATACTCCATTCTCCTGTCATTGTTGTAGATACACCATTCACCCAGGAGAGGCTAAAATGTATCATGACCTAAAGCAGGATTATTGGTGGGTGGTATGAAGAAGGATATTGTGAAGTTCGTGGTTAAGTGTTTGAATTGCCAATAGGTGAAGCATGAGCATTAGCGATCGGGTGGTACTATGCAGAGGATGCTTATTTTCGAGTGAAAGTGAGAGTGGATCACCATGAATTTCATAGCTGGCCTACCCCTGACCTTGGGGAAGTTTGATTCAGTTTGGGTGATTGTGGATCGACTATCCAAATTAACTCATTTCATTCCTGTAAAGGCGACTTACAATGCAGAGAAGTTGGCCAAGATGTATATTAGAGAGATTGTTCGATTGCATGGTGTCCCTATTTTCATTATATCCGATAGAGGTACTCTATTTACCACGGGCTTTTGGAGTACTATTCAGAGTGAGTTGGGTACTCAGCTTGATTTGAGCACAGCGTTTCATCCTCAGACCGATGGTCAGTTCGAGAGGACTATTTAGGTGTTGGAGGATATGCTCCAAGCATGTGTTATGGACTTTGGAGGTCAATGGGACTAGTACTTGCCCCCAGCGGAGTTCGCCTACAACAATAGTTATCATTCTAGCATTCACATGGCGCCTTTTGAGGCTTTGTATAGGCGAAGGTATAGATCCCCCGTGGAATGGTTTGACTATTTTGAGGTGAGGCCTTGGGGTACAGA
The DNA here is from genome assembly GCA_031232105.1 of Capsicum rhomboideum. Lineage (NCBI taxonomy): Eukaryota > Viridiplantae > Streptophyta > Magnoliopsida > Solanales > Solanaceae > Capsicum > Capsicum rhomboideum. The sequence goes on from CP124715.1 coordinate 86,189,715, forward strand.
TTTGTTGAGGGATTCGATGGATTGTGTAAGACTGATCCAGTAGAGGCTATTGGCTACCCAGAGTAGGAAAAAGAGTTATGCCGACCATCGAGCCCGTGATGTATCATACATGATTAGAGATCAAGTTCTGTTGAAATTTTTGTCAATGAAGGGTGTGATGAGGTTCGGGAAGAAAGGGAAACTGAGTCTGAGGTTCATTGGCCCTTTCAAGATTCTTGAAAAGTATGGTGATGTGGAGCTTTGCCTCCACATTTATTAGATGTTCATCCTGTGTTTCACATCTTCATGTTGAAGAGGTACCGTTCAAATGATGCTCATGTGATTTGATAGGATTCCATTGTGTTAGACCCTGATTTATCCTTTGAGGAGGAGCCTATTGTTATCTTAGACAGGTAGACTAGGAAGTTGAGGTCTAAGAGCATTGATTTAGTGAAGGTCTGGTGGAGACATCGCCCTATTGAGGAGGCTACTTATAAGGTTGAGTCATACATGCGTCGTAGATACCCCTAGCTTTTTACCACTCTAAGTACCCTATTTGCTTTTAGTTCGAGGACGAACTAGTGTTTTAGTGGTGGATAATGTAACAACCTGATATGTGAAATTTTCCTTTTTATATGTTTTGACTATTTTTCCCTTTCCCATAGTTGTTACATGTTGATTATGAGGTGTGGGGATGATTGACACGACTCCTGATGCATTCGGGAGTGATTTGGGAGAGTTTGAGACTCTTAAAGGCTTTAAAAGCCACTAGTTTGACTTCGGTCAATATTTCATGTTTCGAGTGTCGGATGATGATTTGGACAGTTCCATTAGATCCGAAACGTCGATTTCGGGTTAGTAGCATGGGTAGTTCGAGCTCGGAGCCTTCATTTTGCATTTTGACCCTTGATTCGAAAACTAGTGAAAATTCCTAAATAAGGTCCCGGGGTTAATTTGTTGTAAACGAATTCTTTTCAAAAATCCGTCGAAGCCATTAAGTCCAAAATGTCTAAAATAGCCTTGTAGCATATATGATTTATTTTTATGGGGTCCCGAACGAATCCCGATGGATCAATCGGGATAATTTCTCTAAGAAATCCCAACTGCTGGTGCATCAGGCCGTTCATCGCGATTGCTTGGACACATGTTGCGATTACGGGCCTCGATGACCTTTTCCATCGCGATCGCATAGTGGTGGTACTGTGATCGCGATGAGTAGTTGATGGACAGGGTCGAGTTGACTCATCGCGATCGCGAGGCCCAGCTATGTGACCGCGATGACCAACTTAATGGCCGATCAATGTTGACTCTCGTGATCTCAATATGGGGTCTGCGATCATGAGGTGGGGTCCGCAATCGTGAGGTAATATTCATTGAATAGTATAAATAGCTCATTTTTCGCGATTTCTACCATTTTTGGACCTAGGAGTTTTGGGAAGAGGCGATTTTGAGGGTTTTCTCCACCATTCTTGCTTGGGTAAGTTTCTAATCCATATTTCCATCATTTTCTATTGAGTTATATCTTCAAAAACACCTTTTAATCATGATTTCAAACTAAAATTTGTGGGGGGGGGGGGGGGGGTTGCCGGTAAATTCTTAAATAGTTTTTCTTAGATTTGAGCATCATTTTTAACTCTTTTTCTCTTGGGTTTTCAACTGTAGACTCCTATAATCTTGGGGAACATGTTTCTAAAATTAAATTTTGGCTTTAGCCCTTTCATTTTGAACCCTTTTTTTGGACTGATTTTTGACCCATTTTAAATATAGCTAATATGGGTACAGTTACTTTCTTTTCACGTGTAGATGATGTTTTTGATAGTTTTAGCTCGTGAAGAGACCGTTCGAAGAGCAAATTCTCCGTGTTGTGGGTTCTAGCCTTGGATTTTGGCACTTCGAGGTAGGTTATGGCTTAACTTCTTTCAGACTGGGTTGGGTAGTTAATGAACTTGTAAAGCATGTTATGGGTTAGGGTTTTAGACGTGAAAACCTTATTTTGAGATTTATTATATTTTTATCGTGCCTGTGTGGGGGCTTATGTGCTTATTATTATTGACTTGAGAGGTGGTAAATGATGTGAGGCCCGTGCGGGGGCTTTATCTGATGATTTATGCCTTACTTGTACACTAGTCTGCCATAATTATTGTTGTGTCTCCCAAGTGGGGGCTTGACTAGATATTATAAGCCTTATTTGAGCATTTACTTGCCTTTATCACATAATTGATACCTAAATGATGATTTTAAATGAGATTATTGATGTCTTACATGACTACACATACCAGTGGTGCCCTATAATGGCTTATATCATGAATCATTATCATATGGAGTAGATTCTAAACTCATTCATACCTTTATTGAATTGATGTTTATCTTCATACTTATTGGTTATGAGAATTATATCCTCATATCATCTGTCACGACCCGAATCCCATCGGGACGTGATTGGCACCCGAAACCAATAAGGCCCGAGAGAACCAATCTTTGCTCATGCTCATGTGCTCTCATATGTATGTTCGCGTATGCATATCATCTTATTTCATGTAAAGCGGAAGGCATGACAACATATGTAATATATATGCAATTTAGCCGTTAGGGCCATTTCGTCAAAATGAACGTACATTTTTTTACCTCATGATACCCCACATATGTCTACAAAGCCTCTAATAGATACATGACCATGTCTATACAATATTTACAAATGCCAAAATCTACTATACACATGTGACTTGGGAAGCCCCGAAGCAACTGGAGCTCACCAAAACTCTGCAAACGATCCCCCAGTCTACCGAGGAAGTCTACTAATGCCTGCACCTGCAACATGTAAAGTAAGTCCCCAAGAGGGGTCAGTACGAAGAATGTACTGAGTATGTAAGGTTAAGATGAAACTGTATAATGCTTGAATACTCCAATGAACTTCAAATACAAATGAATAATCAATGTGAATAAGTTACCATGTTGCATTTTGGAACCCATGAGTATTGCTCTTATTACTTTCGTTGATTTCTTTACTTCAATGGAAATAATTATAAGAAACTCTATATGTGGAACCGTGTACCTTTCTTTCACTATGAACATCTCCAATGATTTATACATAACAACAACAACCATGGAATCAATATAAGAGAAATATCAAATGTGAATAAACTTTCTTTCTGTATGGGGGATACCATGTACATTGCGTTCTTTCTTTCACTTGTCTTTACTTTACTTTACTTTTACACTGCTTATACACTGTTAGGGCCCTCATCATGCAGGTGTTCATTTCACCCCATGGATACATCATGCAGGTGTGTTCTTTCACCCCATGGATAAAATATCATCATCATGCAGGTATTCTTTTTACCCCATGGATACATCATGCAGGTATTCTTTTTACCCCATGGATAAGATCATGTCATCATGCAAGTGTTCTTGCACCCCATGGATAAAGTAACTTCATCATGCAGGTACTTGTACCCCATGGATAAATTAACATCATCATCATGCATTACTTTGTTCTTACTTCATTTCATTACTTTGAGATTGATACTTCAACTTGTGAGAAATTGGTACTTTGATAGTCATAATATCACTTTGAACTTTGGAACATAACATTGATGGAACCATGAAATATTTAGAACATTACTCAAAGCATATGAAATATGTGAATGAATTGATCAATGCATAAAGAACATATGATGAACCATAATTGATACCCGAAATTAGGGTACCCTTGGCTTATGAGGAACTGATACTTTTGTAGTCATAACATTGTTGGAAGCTTTGGAACAATTACCAATGAGCTAGAGACATGTATATAAACATTCTTGGAAACATAGCCTTCATGGAAACATAATACTGTTGGAACCGTTGAACAATGATCAATGAACAAGATACATGAGTATAATCACTACTGAACCCTTGGGACATAACCTCATTAGACTTTTGGAACATTACTAATGGATATGAGACATGAGATTCACCAATAATTAATGAATAGGAAATATATGACCATGACCATGGACAACCGAATATGGGATACCTTAGCACATTTCGGGATGGAACATGCGTAATGTCAATGTGAAAACTATTCGCCGTAGAAAGAAACGGACAGAGTAACCTTACATACCTTATTTTTCCAATGTAAACACACAATCCAATATGGCTCAACAATTCCGCTTCTTCCTTACGTTTCACTCTACATCACAAATACATAATTGAACCAACATTAACCACCACTACCTTACAAATGCATATGACAACAATGAGTTACATGTGTATCTTTAAAATGTCATTTCCTTTCTTACAGTACCATTTACGGCATTGTCATACCAACAATACCCCATTCATGCCATACATTGACCACAAGTTACATTCCAAGCATTTAAGATGACCATGAATTACATGAGTCCCTTATAATATTATTTCCCCCTTTACAATACCATTCATGGCATTAGCATACCAAAAATACCACAATATTCCATACATTGACCAACACATGATAACCCAATAACATTTCGCCACAAAGCTTCTCCTTTACACTTTCTTATTCCCACCATATCACAAATAATCCATCAAGTCACCTTAATACACTTCATAGCACAAATCGACCAAAATCCCATACTTTACACTTATAGAAAAATTACAAGTTGTGTGACAAAATAACACCATACATGTTCATATTTTATCCATACCATGCTCTTTCATCAAAGGCACAAGTCATAGTTCAAGTTTGAACTTCATGGATCACACATCTCATACAAAAGCACCAAATACCATGTCCACTATTTCCAAGAACAACCAACATGATATACATACTCTTTCATGCATATAATATAGTAATCCATGAGAATAAATACTTACCAAGGCTTGGAATGGGATGATCTTGCTCCAAGAGAAAGCCTAGGGTTTGTGAGAAAAATAATTGAAAAATACCAAAAAGCATGAGATTTCTACCAAATGACCAAAAATCAGATTTTTGGTCCTTTATATAGGCCTTGTAATCCATACTTAGCCATCTATGTCATGCCATGTGGTGTTCTAGAAGTCTTTGCAAGAATGGGTCAAATTTCCCATATGGGCCATGTCTTCTTTCCATTTTTGGGCCCTTTTTGGGCCCAATTCACTTAACCCGATAAAATCAATAATTTCACGTGTTTAAGTCGTATCATACGTATTACAATAATATTCTCACTCATGCTATTCATATCCGTAGCCTCAATCCAAAAACCAAGTGATTCTAGCCACGTATGACCCATTTTGACCAAAAGGGTAAAATTGTCATTTTGACGTCAAATTAGTTCTCGAGTAATTTTACCATCCCAATATATTATTTCACTCATTTCATGTATATTCTCATAGTTGTAGAAGAATCGTGGTAAAAATCGGCTCAAAACGTCCCCAGGAACCCTTGGGACTTAAACAAAATTTTCAACTTTTGAAAGGTACGCAGGGGCGGCGTGGCACGCTGCCTGGCGCGCCCCTTTACTGCCTCTGGGCTGAAAATTTCAGCCCAGAGCAGCGTGGCACGCCCCTGGGCGCACCCCACCCAAATTTATTTTTTTTTATTTTTTTTTTTTTTTTTTTTTTTTGCCCTCAAAACTAAGGTAAACATGTACGGGGTGTTACATCATCTATACATATTCATAAGACTTGATGCCACTGAGTCATTACGATTTTGAAAGAAAAATGGAAATTCTTTTTATACACTCTTGGCCGAGGTCATTGTCGGCAAGGTGGATTGTGAGATATTGGAAACCTAGGCCGAGGTCATTTGCCGGTAAGGTTTGTTGAGATTATGATAGTAAATGGGTTTCGAACCCCACATGGGTCATGTCTGAAGCGCTAGGCTTGGAAGGTGTATACGTAGGTCCCACCATCACTACATCTTTGCATTGCATTGTATTTGCATCTTTCGTGTATTTTCCATGTACTTGTTGACATGCTTTGTATTCATTTCCGTATATATATGGCTTGTTTAGTTGTTTCCTTTCGATCTTATATCTTAGAACTGTTAGTGAAGACGGTGTGAGTTACCGTTTGGGAACTTTTCTGCTTGCAGGTGTACATGCTCATAGTATTCTTTATTTGTTTATTTTCTGCTTTGCTCAGTCGGCCTATGATACCTACTGAGTACAAATGGACCATACTCACTCTTACTTCTGTGCCCTTTCGGTGCAGATCCCAGTACGAGTGCGATCCGCTGTGGCTGATTCGTACATTGAGAGCTGACATCGAGGTACTGGTGCGCTCCAGAGTTCGGAACTGTCTTCGGGCCTCTTCATATTCTAGTTTATGTCTTTATTTAATATCAGAGACAGACTTATGTAGTATGATCAGTTATTTGGATTTGTACTTAGATGTTTTTATCATTTATGACACTTGGTTTTGGGATTAATTGTATTTTCGTTGAATCTATGTTATCTATGTGATATTGCCTGACTTCATTCTAGAAATCTTGTATTTTCTGTCTTATTTCATATTTCAGTCTCTATTTGATTTTCGGGTTACTAGGCTTACCTACCAATGCTGGATCGAGGTAGGTGACATCATGACCTCAATTTTAGGGTCATGACACTCCCTTTGTCTTCTTTTTTGCACTTTCATTTTATTTTTTGTCCTTGCATTTATTGTTTTTGTTTTTTCTCATTTATTATTTTATTCTTAATTTTATCATTTTTATTAGTATTATGTTTATCATTTGTCTTATTTTATCCTTTATTAGAATATCATTTGGTAACATTTTTATTTTTTTGTTTTCTTCGCTCTTAGTATGTTTTCTTTTTTTTGTACGTTTTCTCTTTTTTTTTTCTTTTTTTATTAGGTTATCTTTTTTTTCTCTTTCTGTATTTTTGCATTTTAAAAAATAAAAATAAAATACAAAGATAAAAGTATTAACTAACTACGGTTAGATTAATAAAAATAAAATAATTAGATAACTATACTACAATAAGAAAAAAAACATATTAAAGTGCACTAGTTTGTTTATTAAAATTTAAATTAATGAAATATACATTTTTATAGTTTTTTCGCTTTTGTAAATGAAAACAAAACATATGCTCCCTTCGTATCAATTTGTTTGTCAAGTTTTGACTTGGCATAGAGTTTAAGAAAGCAAAAAAAATTTTTAAATCTTGTGGTCTATTAAAGGACTGAAGCATACCTCAATGATACCATATCAGTAGATAGATATACTGTGATGGCATCATGAAGGTCTCACTAAAGGACTAAAGCAGACATCAATGATATCAATACAGTATATAGATATATTATGATGGTATCATTAAGAACTAAAGCAATCCTCGATGATACCATAACAATATATAGATATATTGTGATGGTATCATGGAGGTCTCACTGAATGACTCAAGCAGACATCAATGATAAGATGACAGTAAATAGATATATTGTGATGGTATCATGCATGACTAAAGAGTGTCTCATTTGATAGACTGAAGTAGTCCTCCATGATATCAAGTCAATATATATATATGGAGGGCTGAGGAGTGTCTCCTTAAAAAATGATACCATGCTCGTTTATAGTTATATTATGATGATATATTGAGTAGTGTCTCGTAGAAGAATGAATGCAGTGCTCTATGATATCATGTCAGTATATAGATAGTGTGATTGCATCATAGAGGACTGATGAGTGTCTAATTGAAGGCTTATACTATGCCAAAATTTAGATATAATGTGATGGTATACTGATGAGTGTCTCATTGAAGAACTGAAGTAGTCCTCCATGATACCATGCCAGTATATAGATATACTGTAATGGTATCATGGAGGACCGAGGAGTGTCTCATTAAAGGATGATATCATGCCAGTATATCGATATATTGTGATGGTATCATGGAGGAATGAGGAGTATCTCATTGAAATTTTACTCCCAATATCGAATTACCGAATACCGATTACCAAATTTTCGATTCGATAATTCAATTTTCGATAATATGTTAGAATATAGATATACTATGATGTATACTGAGGAAGTCTCACTGAAGGACTGAAGCAGTCCTCCATGATACTATGTCAGTATATAAATAGTTTATGATGGTATAATGAGAAGTGTCACATTGAAGGACTGAAGCAATCCTCCAAAATACTATGTCAATATATAGATATATTGTGATAATATTACAGAGGACTGGAGTGTGTCAGACTGAAGTCTCATTTGTTTACACTTAGTGAAAATTTGAATCTAAATGATTCAGACTTCAGCACATTAGGTACATTTATTTTTTTCAAAAAAAAAAATAACTCTTAATAGTTCTGAATACATCTGAACGAATCAGATTTGTGAAGGTGTCTGAACACCATTCAGACTCAAAGTACACGTTTTTATTTCTGTCACTCAAAAACTCACGCTCTTTTTTTCCCCTTTCTCAAGCTTTCACCTCTTTCCACTATCAATAAACCATTCTAATTTTTTTTTTTCTTGAACTTATAAATCATTAAAATCCTGAATGGGTGTTCTTGAATCTAATTCTCCATCTTTATTTCATATTTTTAATGGTAATTTTCGATAGCAAACTTAGGGTTTATTCTTCAACTTAGGATTCAACCTTCATCTTTATATTCTTCCCCAAAATCCTAGCTGTAGTCACTTGCACAGGTTCTTTGCTGCCAATTCTTTCACCAAGCCACGGCGGACGTTGAAGTTGAAGCTGAATGAGAACAATGGATGTTGAATGATGATTGACTAGTAATTTGCTGATACAATGAAAAAAAACCAAAAAAAAAAAAAAAAGGTCTCCATCTTTGAGAAGATAAAAATGATGGATTTGAAATATGTGATAAAATTTTTGCTTTGAGTAGTCGTAAAGATATCTTCAGCAGCAATAGCATTGCAGCAATTCTCAAATCTAGGTTGTTGCATTTTTTAGTATTTTATTTTATCAATTAAACATAAATAATAATATTTAAATTTTATCTTCTAATATTTCTTGAGATAATATTTAATTACTCATTATTTAAATTATATATTTATTATATTAAAATATAAATAAATCAACATACAGTGTTCAGATCTAGAGATGATATTTTAACCATTAAGATATGTATTCAGATTCAGACGTCTTAATCTTAATAAAAAAATAAATACAGCCTAAAGGACTGAAGCATACCTCAATGAAAAAGAGTAAAAATAGTGAATGAAATTAGATTATGAAGAAAAAATAAAATAAAAGAGAATTAAATGAAACTAGGAAAAAAAAACAATTAAAAAAGGAGCCAAAATTGAGTATGAAATTAAATTGTCTTGAAAAAATAAAGAATAATATAATTTGAGAAAAAAATGAATGAAATAACGGAGGGGAAAAATACATAATTAAGAAATAAACAAGAAAAACGAAAAGAAGAAAAAAAAAGTAGATAAAAAAAAATATAAAATGAACGGATGTTTACTATATCAGTTATCTTTGTTTATTATATAGAATAAAAATAATTGAAAAGAAGAAACAAAATCATGAATAAAATTAGATTATGGAGAAAAAAATAAAAATTAGAAAAGGAAAAAAGCAACAACATATCCATTAAAATCCCACAAGTGAGGTCTGAGGAGGATAAAGTGTACGCAAACCTTAACACTACCTCAGGGATAGAAAAGAAACAAGAAATAAAGAATTTGAAAAACAAAGAGAAACAAAAAAATTAAAAACACAAAAATAAAGGAATCAAAATTGATTATGATGAAAGAAGAAAATAAAAAATAACATGATTTTGAGAACAATATAAACAAACAATAATGGAGGAAAAAAAAATAGATGTAGAGAAATAAAAAAAAAAAAAGAAAGAAAGAATGAAAGAAGAAAATAAAAAATAACATGATTTTGGGAACAAAATAAACAAACAATAATGGAGAAAAAAAAAATAGATATAGAGAAATAAAAAAATAAATAAAAGAAAGGAGAAAAAAATAGAGTCAAAATTGAATATAAATCAGATCATGACGTAAAAAGAAAATGAAGAATAACCTAATTTAAGAAAAAAATAAATGAATAAATAAGCATAAAAAGAAAAATAAAGTAAAGAAACGAGGGGGGGAAGGAGAAAAGAAGAAAAAAAATGAAAAATAAGATAAATAACTACAAATCTATAATGGGACATTTTCAATAATTAGTTAGGGATATTTTCTGTAAAAGGATATTTCACTGTAAACATGTCTTTAGGCACATTTGCCTTTTTGTTCCGTCATGGGTTCCGAACAACATTATCTAAAAGAAAGTATGCAAGAGATAAATTGAGTTTCTCAATAACTAAAATCTAAATGCTTAAGATTCAAACTTCCATTGAGATAAATTAAGGATACTCTCTTAATTCATAAGAACATTTTCTCAATAGTCTCAAGGAAATGTGCAAGAGATCGAAACCAGGCTTCTCAATAAGTGAAATCTAAATGATTAATATTCAAATTTTCACCAAGTGCAAACCAAATGAGGGCTAAATCCTCTCTTCTCCTAAGAAGAATAACTTCTCCATCAAAAAGTTATCTAAAGCAATTGTGCAAGAGATAGAAAAATGAGTTTCCAAAAGTTAGAACCAATCCGATAGATCCGCTTATGAACAGATAGATATCAGTGGAATCATTTGTTGTCTTCTTACTAGGAACACCGTGAACTTTTGAGACCTTATATTCATGTATAAGATTTCGTGTTAGATGGTCAAACACTTGCAACCTATAACCACTGAAATTCCTTAAAAAAAATGCACAAGATAAGAGCATTGGGAAGTCTAAAAGTTGAGCATCAACTTTGCGATAGTTAAGCAAGAATCAAGGGGAAATAGACCAAGTACCAACTTTTGTCAAGGCAAGGATTCAATGATAATTATGCGTCTCAATGGACGAAACTCAAAATGATGGAAGCTCTGGAGTTCAGGAAAAGCAAGAAAGGAAATGCAAATTCATGGTTTTTAGCATCTCAAAAGCTAAAGAGATTGAACGCCTTTCAATAATTAGAGGTGTTCACATTAGAGGCAAAAAGAGAAGTACAATCATTAACCATCAACAAAAACGTCATTAATGAACTAGACTTTGTTTACAAACTTATGGAAGTATACTCGAACCTAAACAAACAGCATTACATATATCCAGACGTTGTATTACAAAGCCATTTCATCATCAAAGTCCTAACAAGATGCAAAATGCCTTTCAAGATAATGTTCATAACCACACTGACTTTGGGAAAGAAACTAGATAAAAAGCTGCCTGCATCCAGGATCAACCCGCAAGAACTCTCCCATTGCCTTAAGACTGAAAATAGAGGATGCGCCAAGGGAAAAGAAAACAATGAGCGCACAAAGGTGATAGCAACACCAAAAGGAAAAGATCCAAGCCCAATTTGATCAATTAGGAAGTGTACACATACCTTGTTGGCAATGTTGTTAGAAAGCCAATCAAGACCCTCATAAAGCCCCTCTCCAGATGTTGCGCAAGTGCTCTGAATGTACCTGAAAGCAGCCAAAACAAAATTTAGTGCCTTGAGAAGTAAGGAAAGCTGTCACAACTGCTAGCAGGGTGCCTACCAGTGACGCTGCCTGAGAGAGTGCAGTCCAAGCTTATCAGTTATTTCGGCAGCATTCATTGCATTGGGAAGATCTTGTTTGTTAGCAAAAACAAGAAGCACTGCATCCCGGAGCTCATCCTGGGACAGAGAGTAATGACTATTAGACTCCACAGGTCAGTCCAGTGTTGTAAATGGCGCTCGCCACGTCGCCAATGGCGAATGGCTAGGCGAGGCGAGGCAGTGTCGCCTCCAGCCTTCGTGGCGAGGCGAAATCCAAAAGGCGACGCCTTGGCGAGGAAGGCGACGTGGCGAGGCAAGGCGAAAGAGGCGACGCTATTTGATTTTTTTAAAAAAAATTAGGATTTTAAGGTTAAAAGGTAACTTTAGGGTTTTTATTTCTATTTTGCATCTGGTTGGTGACGCGGCTGCTGCGATCTAGGCCAGTGCGACCTTCGACAGCAACTCCGGCGACTGATACAGTGGTACGTATGTTCTTCTTTTTTTATTTTTTCAACTTTCTTCTTCTTCTTCTTTATTTCACTGCAGCAGCAGCACGCAGCCAACCTCTGTTTCACTCCGGCGAGTGCGACACTGTTTCACTCCGGCGAGTGCGACACTGTTTCACTCCGGCGAGTGTGCGACTCTGTTTTTCTTCAGAGTTGAAACAGAGATGTCTTCAACAGCACTTTGAATGGCAATTCTATATAACAATCTTTTCTTTTATAAGTTATATAATATACTAATTACTATCATATTTGGTTGATGCCTTCAACAGCAATTTCAATGACGTCTAATTCTACTAGTAGCAAACAAAAGGACATTGGATGGAATTATGGTATTTAAGGACCAACAAGAGATGCGGTGATATGTAATTTTTGTCGACGTACTATGTATGGTGGTATTACTCGGTGCAAGCAACATTTGATAGGTGGATATAAAAATGTCAAAATATGTCAAAGTTGTCCGGAAGAAATTAGGAATGAAGTAAAGACATTTGTCGATAGCAAAGCCGCGATGAATCCAAAGAATCAAAGATATATGCCATCGTATAATATCGTTGTTGATGATGATGATATGGATGAACATGAAGAAATGATGCCACCCTCCAAAACTCAAAGAATGTCTTCAAGTGGTAGTGGTAGTGTATCATCCTCGGGACGAAATGTGATGAAAGGTCCTATTAATAGATTTTTTCCACAGATGCCACAACAAAATACATGCTTTGAAAAGGGAGGAGTAGGAGGAGGACGAGGAATTGATGACACAAAAAAAATCTTAAAGGAGCGGGCTGTAAATGCTTTTGCAGTATGGATGTATGATGCGGGCCTCCCTTTCAATTGTGTCAATTATGAATCATTTGCTAACTTCATAGAGGCGGTAGGACAGCATGGCCCAGGAATGCAACCTCCTACCTATCATGAAGTTAGAGTTACTCAGCTAAAGAAAGAAGTGAAAAAAGTAGATGAGCTAGTAGAGAAGCATAAAGTTCAATGGCAAAAGTATGGTTGTTCCATTATGATGGACAAATGGACAGCACGCAATGGAAAGATGATCATTAATATTTTAGTGAATTGTCCGATTGGTAGCATCTTTCTTGGTTCTGTTGATGCTAGCAATGAGTCTACAATTGGCACTAAAATGTACAGCTTGTTTGAGAAGACAATAGAGGACATTGGACCGGAAAATGTTGTTCAAGTTGTCACTGATAATGCCAGTGAGAATGTGAAAGCAGGTGAGCTGATGAAGGCTATGTACCCACATATCTACTGGACTCCATGTGCTGCCCATTGCATCAATTTGATATTTGGGGACATATTCAAGATTAACCCGTATGCTTCAGGTAATATTTAATAGCTCTCCTCTTTTGTAGTTAATATTATATACTTATTAAGCTAATAATTACTATAATATGTCTTTTACAGTTTTTAAGAAGGCCACCAAGGTAGTTTCTTATATAAGTCAAAGGCCGTTGTTGTTGAATTTGATGAGAAAATTCACCAATGAAAAAAATTTGGTGAAACCGGCCAAGACAAGATTTGCGACGGCCTTTTTAACTTTGGAAGCTATGTACAAACAAAGGAAGAACTTGAGATCTTTGATCATCTCTAATGAATGGACTTCCAGTAAATTTGCAAAGGAAGTTTTGGGGAAAGAAGTTGCCGCCATTCTTTATTCTACATACTTTTGGAATGATGTTGTCAAAGCTCTTAGAGTTTGTGGTCCTTTGGTCTCATTGCTTCGCTTGGTGGATGGGGAAAAAAAGACCCCCAATGGGCTATATGTTTGAAGCAATGGATATGGCGAAGGAATCTATTCAACGGGCTTTTGATGGAGTGGCGAGGCACTATAAGAAAGTCCTTGACATAATTGATGCAAGATGGACGGGCCAACTCAAACGACCTTTGCATTCAGCAGGTTATGTTTTGAATCCCGGATTGTATTTTAAATCCACTATGAGTGAAGAAAAAATTGTTGTAGTATGGGAGAATTACTTTACTTGTGTTGAGACAATAGACCCCGATCTTTCCACCCAAGATATACTAGTTGGTGATCTTGCTAAGTACAAGAGTGCAGATGGATTATTCGGCTCTGGTCAAGCTGTTAGAGCCAGAGACACAAGATCACCGGGTTAGTGAATTGGTTTAGTTGTCTTTATTATAGCTTTAGTGCTTTACTTAAATTATTAACTTTTTTTTAATACCTATTAAGTATTAACCTTTTAAATTTATTTTTCTATAGTTGAGTGGTGGTCGTTATTTGGCAGCGATACTCCGACTTTGCAAAGGTTTGCCATGAGAGTATTGAGTCTAACTTGTAGCGCATCCGGATGTGAGCGTAACTGGAGTGTGTTTGAACATGTGAGAATGGATTTATTATATTCTTTTTCTACCAATATAATTATTTTTAGTATCTAATTAATAATTACTTTCTACAACTTATACACAGATTCATTCCAAGAAGAGGAACAGGCTTGAGCTATCGCGTCTCAATGATCTAGAGTACGTTAAGTACAATAGAACATTGACACGTCGATATAATATTCGCGATACCATTGATCCAATTATCTTGGATAATATTGAGGATGCTAATGAATGGTTACTTGGTGGTCCCGAAGATCAAGAAGATGAACTAGTATACGAGGAAGGTGATCTTAATTAGGGTACTGTTGCTATGGCAGCTGGGGCAGATGATAGTGTCTATGGCCTGAGGAGAAAGTCTTCAAGTTCAACTTCAACGTTAAGACCAAGGTCACTTGATAAGGGAAAAGCTACAAGTTCAAGTCAGACTCGGACTCTAGTTGATGAAGAATCCGAGGAGGAAGAAGATGAGGGGCAATATAATGAAATTCATGTTGGACTTGAAGATTATGAAAATCTTGAAGAAGAATAAACTTTTAGAGTTTCGGTATTGCTTGTTTTATGGATTGTTGAATGTTGACGTCTTGAGTCCTTAAAGTTCTAGACTTTTTAAGTATCTACTATCTATAAATTAAGTTTTTGACTTGAAATATTTGCTAATATATTATTGTTATTGAGATTTTGATTATTTATATATGTAATTAAATATTTTAATTTTTTGGTATTAATTATCGCCGTACTTCCAAAAGGCGATCGCCTCGCCGCGTGGCGAGGCAGAGCCTTGTCGCCTTTCGCCGTCCAAAACACTGGGTCAGTCGCCAAAGTCCAACTTAAGTACAGAATCCCAGTATGTCTTTCTCTCTGTCATTTAATAATTAATGAATGTAGCTATGAGCAGCAAAAGCATTGGGGTGCTGTGGTTTCCACATGGAAAGCTCCCTGCTCCTACTCACCCTTCACTATTTTTTGTGTTCTTTTCCTAAGAAAAAATAGGGCACGTTGACCAGTGCAATCATAAAGCGAAGTATTGGAACTTCTCTGCCAGTTTGTTTAAAGGGAAAAGGCTCAAATATGTCATCGAACTATTAGAAATAGCTCATCTATGTCATCCGTTATAAGTTTGGCTCATGTATGCCACTGCCATTGAAAGTTTGGTTCATCTATGTCACTGCCATTACAGAAAGGTTCATTCGTGCCAATATTTCGTAACGGTGATTTTTGCAAAACCATTTTTGTCACGTTGCCTCTTATTAGAGGTCCACATTACCAAATCCACATTAACCAATATTACTTGAAATAAAAAATTAAAAATAGGTCACACTAAAATAAAATTTGATCCACACAGTTAGAATAAAAATTGGAGTTATTAAAAATAAAAATCGGACTAATTAAAAATAAAATCAAACTCATTAATTGTGTCGGCTTTTATTTTAATGGGTATTATTTTTTATTTTGATTTAAAGTAATATTGGTTGATTTTGGATTTGGTGACGTGGACTTATAATAAGAGGTCATGTGGCAAAAATAGTTTTGCAAAATCACCGTTGTAAAATAATGGCACAAATGAACTTTTCTGTAACGATAGTGGCATAGATGAGCCAAACTTTTAAAGGCGGTGGCATAGATGAGTCAAACTTATAACGGATGGCATAGATGAGTCAAACTTATAACGGATGGCATAGATGAACCATTTTCAATAGTTCGATGGCATATTTGAGCCTTTTCCCTTGTTTAAATGATAAGCACAAGGAAAAATCTTCTTTTTTAACCTATTCTCCCAGAACTCTTCTACATACTTCTCAAACTAATGGTTAATCATAAATAATCAATTGTCACATTCAACAATGGATCAAAGTTGATGAACCGTCTGAATTATGAGATTCATCTTACTAACAATAACATTCTAAATATAATATATCAAAGACAGGGGGGCTATGTGGAAGTATGCTATGATGATCCAGAGAAACGTGTGGTTTCTGAACCCATTGAGATGACCCAAGAATTTCGCTATTTCGATTTTGCTAGTCCTTGGGAACAGCGTAGCGACGGATAATTCAGAATCAGAATAGGTCCAGTCCAGGGGACAAATCAATAGGAAATGCTATTTGCTTCGTAAGAATAAGAATGAACTTCTATGAAAGAGTTTCACGGGAATTGTCTTGATCGTCGGATATCATTGAGAAAGTAATAGGAAGAAGTGTTATCAAACGATTTCCTGCAATTCTTCCCATTATGGAATGAGTAAAGAATCAAGCTACAAGTCTCGATCTATACAAAAGGCACTGGGTTTTTTTCTTTCTTTCGGTTTCATTAATAACAGAAAAGACTTACTCTAAAGGGGCGCTAGCGCTTGACTAATAACATTCTGTCTGAATTATGAGATTCATCTTACTAACAATAACATTCCAAATATAATATATCAAAGACAGAGGGGCGAATGGCTTGAGCAATATGACACTCCATTTGTTCAAGAGAAAAATGTTGACAAGTCAGAATCATTGAAACATCATCTTCGGCTCCACTTGAGTCTCCACAAATTGAATTGGAGTAGGTGCAGTCAATACCATCAAGATTTATCCAATTTTCTTTTACTTTGGACCAAAAACAGTTCTTTTATCTTCATTAAAGCTGGGAGATCATCGATACTATACCTCCATCCTTGATATAGAAATTTATAACCTAATGCAGATTATTCGAACGTAGTATCAGACTTTTGGCATACTTCTCGAACGTGGATCAGAGTAAAGTTTAATATTATAAAGTCCCCTTATTTTTAAGTAGACACCTAAAGTTTGTGAGAGTCCATGATACAATCTTAGGAGAACCACACCTCCAAAAGCTAGCTATTAAGTTGGGAGAGCTCAAGATTATACAAGTCCCACATCAGCTCCTCATTTAATCGATGTGGGACTCAAGTCCCATACCTTGCAATATGATCATAACAAACCAACACACTTTCGCATCAGTTGTCCTCGACGGCTTCAGTCTAGGTAGCTCTTTCCCAAGTAGCCCTTTTCGAGTCAGGTGCCAGATGGCACAGTAGGCAGGGAGGGAGATGGGTGGCTGTGATACCATTGATACAATCTTAGGAGAACCACACCCCAAAAGCTAGCTATTAAGGTGGGAGAGTCCAAGGTTATATAAATCCCACATCAACTCCCCATTTAACCGACGTGGGACTAAATCCCATACCTTGCAATAGGATCATAACAGTACTATTACCCCCCCAGAACAATTTGGAGGTAATACTATTACCTTCTTTTTCAGTCAATCCCAGTTTTAAGAAAAAAAGTGATTATCACGCACCAATCCTTGATTGCCACGTGTTAAAATGCCATAAATTAAAAAAAAAAGACCATCTTTAATAAATAAAAGAAAATTTTCCAAATCCCCTTTTTCCCACCCCGACCTACTCCCCATTCGATAACCCTCTTCACCAGTATGTAGCTTCATACTTCATCAGAAATGGAAAATACGAATCAATTGTATTTTTGGGGAAGATGGAAAGATGGGTCTCTTTAACAAAAAAGGATAAAAGATAAAACAGATTTATGCTATGGGAAGCAACTAACTAGGTTGCTGATTTAGTTTTCACATTTCTACTTCTTTTGCTATACTTTATTGGTGATTTCTTTAGTTTTGTTATGATTCTTTCCATCCATTTCTTAAAGTTTAAATTTTTATTTTATTTTTCAACTTATTTTTTATTCCAATTGATGAGCAAGTTCAGTTGCAGGAAAGGGAAAGGCTCTTCGTGATGAGATTCTTAGTTACTGATTACTTTCGTATTTTGGTTGGCTGGAAAAGCTTCTCCAACAATTTGGCGAAAAAAACTTTGGCTGGCGGAAAAAGCTTCTCTCCAACAGCTATCAATGGTGTTTTGGGGGAAGATGGGAAGATGGGTCTATTTAATAAAGAAGAGAATTCAAATTAGCAATGCCATGTGGCTTTTTCACAATGGTTTGGGACTGTATTTTTACTCCTTCACGTGCCCTACTAATGTGAGAACACAGCTGCTGCGGAAATGGGCCAAAAGGGTGTATTTATTGTGGTTAGAAATGGTCCTGTGGGGTAATAGGACCCCCCCCCCCCAAACTTAAGGTGTCTACTTAAAAAATAACGTGGAGGGGCCTTTATGTATTTTCTCTTTATATTAACTCCCTCAAAATTGAAACTACTTTAGCTTAAGGCAAATGAGATTAGAAACAAGATAGGTTGTGGATAAGATAGATACATACATACTACATCAAAGCTCAAAATCCTCGATACATGGCCTTCCCAAAGCAGGTATGTTGGATAATAAGGAAAGTTATGGAAGCTAGGTAAATCTGGGAGCAGACCCAACATATAGACACTAATCCTAAGGGGCTGATCAGACACATCTATTTGAAACTTCCTGGATAGGTTGGGTGTGAGGGTACCATGGAAATGCCTTATGTTAGGCAATGCCGCAAGAACCAAAGCTATAGTCACAATGTCGCTGCAAGTTCATGCAAGATTATCAAGAATAGATAAATTACTGGGGGATAGATGTGAATGCCAACTGTGTTCTTTGCTAAAAGGAACTGGAAACCGGAGACCATCTGTTTGCTCATTGTGTTTTCACAAAGCAGCTATGGGCTCTACTGTTAGTTTGGATGCTAAAACAGAACTACATCAGCAGTAATTGTGAGGCTCATCTTCAATGGGTGATCCAGAGTGCAAAAGGGAAGACGCAGTATGCTCAAATATTCAACATGGTATATTCAGAAACAATACATGTATGGATGGAAAGGAATCACATGGTGTTTGAACAGAAGACAATGGAAGTGGAGACGATAGCAAGGAGAGTAGCCTATATCTGTAACATTAGAGCTACTTCTGGAACTAGAAACCTAGTACAATCTTGAATGATGTAAATTTTATTTGTAGCTAGGTAGAAAGTAGACAGTTATATGTGATGTTAAGGGTGGATACTGGCACTTTCTTTAAGACTAAGTTGACAATGGTTGTTGGCTGATCTGTAATTCTGATTCAGTTAACTAAAAAAATGAGATTAGAAATTTAACTAATGAAGATTTTGAAGTTGGACTAATCAAATTAAAGAAGGTAAACTACCACACATTAGCCAGAACCCATTTCATAATCATAATTTGCCTATATCCTCAAGGCTCCATTTAGAACTCTGAATTGCATCAAAATAAGATTTTCTTTTTTTGAAAGTTGGAAAGTAGATTGCATCAAATTAAGTTATATCCATGAGTTTTTGAAAATGAAGTTATGTCCAAAACTAATCTCAGGGATGACAAGTATTCAGTTTTTTTCATTCATAGTTTTGATAAATTATTT
This sequence comes from Capsicum rhomboideum, assembly GCA_031232105.1. Taxonomy (NCBI): domain Eukaryota; kingdom Viridiplantae; phylum Streptophyta; class Magnoliopsida; order Solanales; family Solanaceae; genus Capsicum; species Capsicum rhomboideum. The sequence continues at coordinate 86,209,363 of CP124715.1, forward strand.
GTCCATGTTCAGCGATTTTCAGCAAATTAAGAGTTATCACTTCGTAGTTTATAAAAATAAGAAAGCCCAAGGGAAAAATAGTTCATTTCTTAGTTTTAATAATTGCTAAGCATGCTTAACTATGGCATGACCGACCAAGGATCAAATGGGATAGCTTGACTATGGCTAGTGCCTTGAAGATAGGAAAGAAGTTAATGGCTATGGGAGCTTGGGGGAGTAGTGAGGATGCGGACGGTATGTGGGTTTAGACTGCTAGTTGCATTAGGGAAGCAATTAGAGGTGTGCTCGGGGTCATGAGAGGTCGTTTTGGTGGCATCGAGAGGACTGGTGGTGGAATGGAGAAATCCAGGGGAAGGTGGAGGCAAAAAAGATAGCATACGCGAAGTTGGTGGAAAGGACAAAGAGGAAAAGCGGATGAATAGGGGAAGGTATAAGATGGCAAGGAAAGAGGCTAAGTTATCGGTTACGGCGGCAACAACTTTTGAATGCTTGTATGTGGATTTAGAGGGCAAAGGTGGGGATAAGAAGTTATGCAAGCTAGCCAAGGCGAGAGAGGGGAGGGCAAATGACTTGGAACAAGTGAAGTGCATTAAGGATGAGGAGGCGGCATTCATTAGACGGAGATCACAGTCATACTTCCATAAATTCTTGAATGAAGAGGGGGATAGAGGCATTGTGCAAGGGGATTTGAAACACTCAGAAAGGCGTCGCGATTGTGAGTATTGTAGGCATATTAAGGTTGTGGAGGTTAAGGTCGCTAATCGTGGGATGCATAGGAGTAGAGCGACCGAGCCAAGATCTTGGTAGAATTTTGGAAGAGCGCAGGCAGGACGGGTCTGAAGTGGCTGACTAAGTTGTTTAATGGTTTACAAGACAGCAAAGATGCCCAAAGCATGGAGAAGGAGTACAATGATTCTGTTGTACAAGAACAAGCGTGACATTCAGAATTGTAACAACTATAGGGGTATCAAGCAGCTAAGCTACACTATAAAGATGTGGGAGAGCATGGTGGAGATGAAGGTAAGGAGGGGTGTGGCTATTTCCGAGAATTAGTTAGGATTCATGCTGGGCGCTCAACTACAAAACCCATTCATCTCGTAAGGAGACTAGTGGAGCAATATAGGGAGAGGAAGGACTCACACATGGTATACATCGACCTAGAAAAAGCTTACGGCAAAGTCCTCAGAGAGGTTCTATAGAGGTGCTTGGAGGCTAGAGGTGTACTTGTGGCGTACACTTGGGGGATCAAGGGCATGTATGATGGAGCCAAGACTCGGGTGAGGACAGTGGGAAGAGACTTAGAGCACTTCCCAATTTTGATGGGTTTGCAATAGGGACAAACCCTAAACCCTCCCAATTTTGATGGGTTTTGCACTAGGGATCAACCCTAAACCCATTTTTATTTGCCTTGGTGATGGATGCGTTGACGCGACACTATCAAGGTGAAGTGTCATGTGAATATTATTTGCGGATGATATTGTTTTGATTGACAAAATTAGCGGCAGAGTTAGGTTTGGATACAAACTCAAGAGTCTGAAGGATTTAGGTTAAGCAAGACCAAGAAAGAATACTTTGAGTGCAAGTTCAGTGACGTAACACATGATGCTGACGTGGAAGCAAGGCTTGGTAAATAGGTCCTCCGAAAGTGGTAGTTTCATGTATCTTTAGTATATAATCTAAGAAAATGGAGAGATTAACGAGGATGTCACTCACCGTATTGGTGCAGGGTAGATGAAATGGAGGCTCACATCTAGAGTCTTGTGTGATAAGAAGGAGCCACAAAAAGTCAAAAGCAAGTTCTACAAAGTGGTGGTTAGACCAATTTTTTTTTTTTTGATAAAGGTGGTTAGACCAATTATTGTTATATGGGGCAGAGTGGTGGCCAGTAATGAACTCTCACATTCAGAATATGCAAGTGGTTGAGATGAGGATTTTGTGATGGATGTGAGGGCATACTAGGACAAATAGGATTAGAAACAAGAATATTGGAGACAAGGTAGGAGTGGCTTCAATGGAGGACGAGATGCGGGAAGGGAGGTTAAGATGGTTCAAGCATGCGATAAAGATATGCACGGATGACCCAGTGCGAAGGTGTGAGAGGTTTTCTATGGATGGTTTCAGGAAAAGTGGAGGTAGATTGAAAGAAGTACTGGGTAAAGGTGATTAGACAGGAGATGGCGCAATTTCAGCTTACCAAAGACATGATCTTATATAAGAGGTTGTGGAGGACACATATTAGGGTAGAAGGTTAGTAAGTAGGAGTGCATTGTTCATCCTTACTAGTAGTGGTAATATTATTCTTATAATCTTTTGCCCTTCAATTTATGGTACTTGTTGTTTCTTGTTCTTTGATTGTCATATTATTTTGTTGTGGCACTGCTTTTTACTACTTGTATTTCTATTACTATATGTTGATTCTTGTACTTCCATTACTATTTGTTGTTTTTATTGACCCGAGTGTCTATCGAAACAGTCTCTCTACCTCTGAGGTAGGGGTATGGTTTGTGTACACTCTGCCCTTCCTAGATCCCACTTTGTGGGATTACACTAGGTATGTTGTTGTTGCTAAGCATGCTAAACTAACAAGATTGACAGAAAAAAGTACTTCCCACATTTCAATTAATATGGGTAGTTTGACTTGGCATGTAGAGTTTAAAAAAGAACACTTTTGAAACTTGTGCTCTTAAACAGGCCGTGAGATTTTGGTGGCTATAAAAGCTTATAACCAAGGTACAATAGGAAATTTATAGTAAAATTGTTTCAAAATACGGAAAGGTACTTTTTCTTTCTGGACTAAGAAAATAGTATCTCAAAATAAAAAATTGAGGGAGTAATTTATACTCACAAGCTTTGATCCATTATTTAGTCCATGTTCAATAACTTTCAACAAATCAAAAGTTGATTACTTAGTAGTCTATTAAAAAATTGGGGGGGGGGGGGGGGGGGGGGAAGGAAAAATAAGTTCATTTCTTAGTTTGAATAATTGTTGTAATTCAAGCTTTGATTAAAACAAGATGAAAGAAAAAAAGAATATAGTTCAACCCAAATCCTAGGAGATAATTTTAGTCATGTCACCGAAACTACCTTTTATCTGCTTTGGATCTCCTTGTCAAAAACTAATTTTGGATCTATCTTACTGAAAATTGTTACACTGCATCGTATCGACCTTAATAACCTAATATTGATACGTTTCAGCCAGTTATAACTCATAACCTAACCCATAAACTCAAACAACACTAAATCATCCTTTCTTAGCAACAAGATCATGCTAGTGAAAAATTTTAATTTTCTTTTGGAGAATGGTAAGTGGCAAGGCAAAGAAAATTTCTTCTTCAAAATCTTGATGCCATATATAATGATGCAAAACTGTCAAGTTTTGAACGCAAACTCAAGAAATAGAGTTGAGCAAACATATATACTATGTTACAGCTCACAAGTTGTAATCACTCTTGAAGAAAACTATTGCAAATGCTTGTGTAGAAGCTGTGCAGTAGTTTCAAGGGTTTGGGTATCAGCTTTGAAGAGCTAATTAGTACATAATGTAGATCTCAGTACTATTCAATTTAAATAGTCACAGAGATTTTTTTTGCCATGCAGCTTAAAGCTCTAGAAGCTGAATCTCATTCCTGGAAAAAAAAAACATTAGCAATCAAAAAAGGTGCGAGAACCATTACCTCATTTAACATCCTATGCAACTCATCTCTTGCCTCCACAACACGGTCTCTGTCATTGCTATCAACCACGAAAATGAGACCCTGGGTGTTTTGGAAATAGTGTCTCCACAATGGACGAATCTTAAAAAAAGAAAAAGAAAGTGGCTACGCATTAAGCAGTTGAATCAAAAGCCTCATTCTATGAGACACAGAAGTCGGGGAAAAGGAAAAACAAAGAAGAGCAAAGACAAGATAAGACTTACTCCCCGTTTATTACAAACAAATATCAAACTCTATGTTAACTTAGATTCTTTAGGCATTAAAAAATTCTATACCTTGTCCTGACCCCCGACATCCCAAACAGTGAAGCTGATGTTCTTGTACTCAACAGTCTCCACATTAAAACCTGCAAAGAACATCCAAGCAATAATATTATAAGCATACAATTACAGAGTTTAGATTAAGCTAACAAAAGGGCTGGTTATCTATTCACAGGAACACTAACAACAAGGTTGTGAAAACAAGAGCATAGAAGAAACAGAACATAGTCCTGCTTTTAGTTCATAAACAGAGGCTCATCTTGCTCATCTTAAAACCAAAAAACTGCATTAGAAAAGCATAAATAATTTCCTACTTCGAAGTTATCCCCAAAAAACGAAAAATTAACCTCATTCCATTATAAAATGTTGACCTGGTAGACAATAGAGCTTAATTAGCATAATCTGATTTGATCTTTCATGTCAGCGCTAGAGAACGTGTTTTCTTAGTTTTTAATCATAGAAAGCCAAGCTGTAGAATTGCTCCCTCGAGAATTTTAAGTTATAAACTTAAGGGTTGTATGCATACCTCTACTCAATGCACCAGATGCCCATGCTTATCCTTTTTGTGATATACATCAACAGATTATGATAAAAGATGCTAATAATTTTAAACTTCTATATAATGCCATTTGTAACCAGTCATACAATGAATAAAATGAATGCTAACATTCAAATTAAGATTCAAAATATATACACTTCTTTATCTAAAATTCTAGAGTTTCAGCAGACTCATTATTCACCTATAAAGGATTCTCTTTTGAGGAAAGAAAAATCCAAACCATAGCTTAAATTTATGAATTTCTAGAGTTACTCTTTCAATACTTTATGCAGCAGAGGTACTTTAGATGCAACATTTGGAAGCTATACACTACTGTTGAACTGTTAATATGTAAGTACAGATCTGCACCAAGGGTGTGGCCTAGTGGTCAATGAAGTGGGTTTTGAACCTAAGGTCTCAGGTTCAAATCCCAGCAGAGACAAAAGAACACTAGGTGATTCTTCACATCTGTCCTAGCCTTGGTGTAGTTTTGGTGGATAAAGTTACCTGATATTTGTTGCTGGAGGGAGGTCACAGATATCCCATGGATTTAGTCGAGGTGCGCGAAAGCTGGCCCAGACACCACGGTTATCCCAAGAAAAAAAAATATATGTAAGTACAGATCTGGATGTAAGTGAAGTACATACCAATGGTAGGAATAGTTGTGACGATCTCACCCAGCTTGAGCTTGTACAATATGGTGGTCTTGCCAGCTGCGTCAAGTCCAACCATGAGAATTCGCATTTCTTTCTTGGCGAAAAGCCGGCTGAAAAGCTTGGTGAATGTCAGCCCCATTTCTCCTTCTTGTTGATGATCCCTATGTTAAAAAAACACTAGATTATATAAATAAAATATTTTAACAAATGTATAATGAGTCAAAAATCAAGTGATAAAAAAGTATGTAACTCCCCCCTCCCCAATTTATATCACAACTCTCTATTTTGGAATGGGCAGAAATGAAGGGTAAGGCTACGTGCAATAGACCCTTGTGGTTCGTCCCTTCCACCTACGCCTAGCAGGAGCTTTAGAGCACTGGGATGCCCTTTTTCTCTATTTTGGAATGTTTAAAATGTTCAACAATAATCTATTGTACACAGCATGTATGTTTGGTATAGTCATTGTCTTATTTTTTGTGTTACAGAAAGTTATCTTTCATCAAAAGGGGAAAAACTAACTTCAATCACACCGAAAACATTTTCCCTCACAACTATCGCAAGCCTTGCTCCATATTACTTGTTTCAGCAACAGTTAAGGCATTATTATCAATCCTATCGCTCAAAAAATTCATCAAATTGTCAATGCAAAATACCTTCAAATCCATTAAGCTATTCAAACTCTAAACGTTCATATTTTTATAATATTTTTCTTCCATTATCACTGACATAATATATCTCAGTATAACATCTTAACCTCCGTTTCCTATCAAATGTCCTCATATAAAACGGAATGAATGGGGCGGAAATGGATCTGAATGAGAAAGCAAAATTATTTGCCAGAGCTCGAAATTTAAATTCGCAATTCAAAGCTTGATCTTCAGATGCAATAACCTCAAATCAAATGCAAATCACCGAAAACGGTAAATGTAGCCGAAAATTTTAATCCAAAAAAAGGGGACTTTTGATTTTAAACAATATTTTTGATGAATTATAGATAGTAATTTTTTAAAAAAAAAAAGGTTATCTCGAATCAAGAGAGAATTAATCTGAAGACTCTAATAACATAGATTTCTATAGATGAAATGAAAGAAAAAACAGAATTTGTGAATGATGGAATGATAAAAATTTACCTGAAAGACGGTTTAGGAAGAGGTATCTAATGACGAAAGAACGAGAGTGAAAGACTGAGGGCTGAGATAAACGCGAGAGGGAGAGCGAGAAAGTAATAATAAGAAGAGCAGAGGCAATAAATAATGGGAATGACAAGTTTCCGATGCACCAAATTGCCATTTCATTTTCTCTTAATAACGGGAATGCCCTTACATTCGCTACCCTTGGTTGCGAATTATGGTTAGGGAGATGTGATTCATTTTTTCTTTTTTCTTTTTTTTTTAATAAAAGACCCAACGGGTCATATTTTATTCCTAAAGCAAAAATATACAAAGATGGGTTGGCCCAAAGTGCTAGTCCATAAAAATATCCGAAAACAAGAAGTTAAATTAAGGACAATTCCATAACTGTTATAAAATAATATATAATATATCAAGAACATAATAATTAAGAAAGCTAGAAAAATAGAGAAGAGATGCTTGTGAGAGATGTTATTTCTTCACTTCTTCGTATATTTACAAATACACTAAGATGCCTATTTATAAGCATGTAACTTGGATATCAATTTGGCCAAGTAACTTTGGTATTCAAATCCAATTTGAACAAGTAACTTTGGTATTCAAATCCAATTTGAATAAGTAACTCTTGGTGTTCAAGTTTACTTTGCCTACTAACTCTTATCTCTAATTAATGACATTCACACATATATATGTCTCATGACATCCATATTACATAACACTCCCCCTTGGATGTCCATTAATAGATAATGTATCTCGTTAAAACCTTACTAGAAAAACTCAATGGAAAAAGCCTAGTGAAAGAAAAAGAGTACACACATTTTGTAATACGCTCTTAGTGTTGCCTCATTAAAAGCCTTACAAGAAAAATCCAGTGGGACAAAACCTTGTGAGGGAAAAAGAGTACAACGCATATTAACTCCCCCTGATGAGAAAATCAACACAGAACTTGAATCTTCACATTTCAATCTTGTGCATCATCTTCTCAAAAGTTGCATTAGGTATATACTTTGTGAATGAATCAATCATATTATCACTCGAACGAATCTGTAACATGTTGATATCACCATTCTTTTGGAGTTCATGTGTGTAGAAAAGCTTTTGGTGAAATGTGTTTCATTCTATCTCCTTTTATGAATCTTCCCTTTAGTTGGGTCATGCATGATTCACGGCATGCTTCATAAATAGCTATTCTCTCAACATGATTAGACTATCATTTAAAATAGCATGGTATGACAGTAACCCTTCATGACAATAGATAATATGGCTATATCGAATCCTTATATTGATCATATGAATATCTTGTATATTCAAAAGCTTAACAATATTCGTTAGAATAAACACATCCATATTGGGGTTTTCATTTGCAATATGCAAGTGATCTTACTTCATTATCCCCATGTAGGAGTAAAATTATATCATGCTCATAGTTATAACAAGTGTATAAATGCATCAATTGCACAAGATATGGTACTTCATGACCAATTCATTTCTGCATGTTTCTCATTTCAACTTCTTTCACCAGATAATTTATCACTTGAAAACTTTTCAAGAGTTCGAATAATATTCAAATCATCAATTTACCCCTTATAAGGATTATAAACAAGTTTCCTAGAAACTTTTATTTGCTTCAGGCATTTTGAATCCTTCAGGAATTTATCAATTCTGAATGCTTCAGACAATATTCAGTCATTTTATACATCTTCTAGTGTCTGGACTGCAAATCAAATAAGTTTTATGCTTACCAAGATGCATCCTTCCATGTCACTTGATAAATATTTCTACGTCAGCATGCTTAAATAAACGTAGAATTCAGATCCTCACAATTCCTTTACAATATTGCTCAATATTGTATCAAATATATCATTGACGATATATCATTTTGTATTGGTTCGCAATGTGACATAACATTTTGAGATCTCATCATTTCATTATTTTCAGGTACCTAAACCTCTCATAAGGTTTCATGGAGTGTTATGTCGTAAGCTCTTCAAAAGCACATTCTTTCCTTATTATGATCATTTGCTCCTTATCCTTTTCAAGGATTATCTCATTTGAAACTGATTATGATCTACCATGCTTCATGCATGTAGTAGACTTTGTCCTTCAGGGACATTCAATTGGAGCATTTACAGCTAAATATGAGATCAATTTTGGATCAGCAAATGCTCCTAGCATTTGAACTTGAATTATCTTTTAAATGAAGATCTGATGATAATTCCTAATATATTTCATAGTTGTTTGTTATCTCCCCCTTATGTTAGGAAAACTAACATACCTCCTCTATCTTCTTTAAGGAATCCATCTTTGTACATCATGGTATATTCATTACTTATATACCGCACATAAAAAATTACTAGATGGAATATTTGATTCCTGACCTTGAACCAATTGAGAGGGGAAAATTAACCATAATTTATTGGTCTGACGCATATAGGGGTTATAATATGTGATTATCATATTTCAGACCAATCACATGAAGCTTTGTTCTCATAAGCAATGATTCAACTATTTATTGGAGGCATTCAACGCAAAACCAACATTATCAAGATGAATTGTCTTGATTACATAATCTGGAAATTATGTTCTTAACTCAATTTATATTGAGCAAACAACTTTATGAATGTCAAACTGTAGGTTGACAATAAACGTACATATGATCATTTTATAGATGCATCTATTTAAGATATCACATGACAGGTGAACGGACTCATATTCACCTTTTATACTTTCCAAATTTTAAGGGATCCAATCCCAACATTAGTTGGTCCAACCAACCTATCCCGAGAACAAGCAACATACAACTATTATTGAAGAATATTTCAGTTCTTCATTACATGTCAATACTCAATGTACATCTTCGGAATGTCATAATCGTTCATGCCAACTCATGAACTTATTTGTACTAGTAAACTCCAAGTTTACCATGACATATGATTTTTGCTTTAGTAAACTTCAGGTTTACTATGACATGAATTTTGTATCAATAAACAATAAACTCTCAGTTTATTATGGCATGTGATCTCATCATGCTTGGGTAACTTTTCACATTCGTGTTTCGTACCATAGTAACTTGTAGATATTCAATCTTCCAATTATTCTACCTTTTTTGGAGGTGTTACTCCTATCACATTCACCCCAGGGAATGGATCTGTAGTTTCAACAATCAAAATTCTCATTCCCCAGGAATGGAATATAAATGTGCCTTAAGCCTATCAAATTATGATAGCTTAGAATTTATTTCAAGAGATTGCTCCTTCATGAGCAAATCGAGGCGTACATATGATGTAACGAAAGGTTTTGTCCTTTGCTACACCCATATTTATATTCATAAATTCAATCACATGTCTTCTTTCAGACATATTATGCATTCCTACCACATTCACTTCAGGGAATGAAGCATATTTCATGACTTTTCACCAAAATTTTGCCTTAGTCATCATTATATCATCAATATGGTGCATCGAGATTCAAACTCAATGTCTTATCCAAATAAAAGGTCATTTAGACCATAGCTCGATAGGACTTGAACCCAATATCTTATCATCATGGTGCACCGAAACTCTACTCGATGTCTTACCCTTTTGAGGTGATGGAGCTTGAATCCACCGTCTTACCTTAGCCTTATCTTGAGATGGTAGAGTCTCGTGCTGATAACGTGTTATAAAATAATATATAATATATCAAGAACATAATAATTAAGAAAACTAGAAAAGTAGAGAAGAGATTCTTGTGAGAGATTTTATTTCTTCACTTCTTGGTATATTTACAAATACACTAAGATGCCTATTTATAAGCATGTAACTTGAATATCAATTTGGCCAAGTAACTTTGGTATTCAAATCCAATTTGAACAAGTAACTTTGGTATTCAAATCCAAGTTGAATAAGTAACTCTTAGTGTTCAAGTTCAATTTGCCTACTAACTCTTATCTCTCATTAATGACATTCACACATATATATGTCTCATGACATCCATATTACATAACGATAACATAATACTACACCTTAACTTATCATATTTACTTAAAACTAATATTAGTACCCGCGCGATGCACGGTCAAGTATTAAAGAAATTAATTGTAGAAAATTATTATCATATTTTGTTTGATATAAAAAGATTAAATTATAATTTGCTTATTTGAACAGATTGGATTATATTAATTTAAAAAATTAAATATCATTTTGTGATGATTAACCTTGTGTTAATTATTGATATGCAACATATAAAAATTATATTATTACAAAAAAAAGGTTTATTTAACATACCTATTAATTAAGTAACTTACTTCTAATTGTGGTTAGAAAAGCATAAAACCAATGAATGATATGTTTAGATTTACCCACATGATTTTTTATAAATACTAAAAAATTTAACATGATATTTGAATTCTTTTTTCAAAATTTTATTTTTTTCTTTTATTTATTAAGTCTTCTGTTGCATACTCTTCGTCATAATATATTTTTTTAACTATAATATTATTTAAAATATTTTTTATTTCAAATTCTAATAAGCTTTGTACTATGTGATTTTACTTGTGTAAAAGAATTAAGGCAAAGTTTGAGCAATAGTCAGTTCTTGCTCCCTATTTTTCATTATTATTATTTTTCATAAATAACTTATGATATCGTTAATCTTCTTCTTTTGGGCTCTCATTTTGAATTAATGTTACATTGGGTCAACATCTGTTATATATATATATATATATATATATATATATATATATATATATGAAATACTTAATGCACAAAGTTAAAAAGAAAAGGTTATTTATTCATGAGATTTATCCTCATTCGAAATCAAATTGGAAAATTTCACCTTTTCTAGAAATGGCACTCAATAATTTGTGATTCTATTAGGTGTTTGTATCTTAATTTCTTCCAAAAACTACATGTTAAGTTCAATGAATAATTATACCAACAATAAAGATTGCAAGAAAGTAAATAAAAATGAAATAATGAAAATACGGAAAAGAGAATATAATTATTAATTGGAAGAAATTAAAAAGAATTAGCAAAATCAAATAAGAAAATGAAATCAACTAAGTTCATAACCTAGCAATTATCAATAATTCAAAATAGAGAAAAAAAATAGAAAGTCATATCCTTAAGCAATTAGTATCTATTTTTTTTTACAAATTATAGAAGAAATTGCTTTACAACGATTAAACAATTATGGAATATGATAGTGAGTATTTGAGTGATTAGTTTTTAGAAAAAACTAATCAAAAAGTTCCAAACTACTTTTCTATCTACCTTACGTGCATACAACAATGGTCTTTTCCTTTCTCTTATTGAGACAAACTAAGAGTTGAATAAAACCTCCTCCTTGGTGAGCGAGTTCTTGTTTCTCTGCTTTCATCTTCGGATGATCACATAATATTGTATTATAGAGTTAGAAATCTGAATATATAGTATTTTATATAAGAATTTTTATTTTGAAATGACTCTTAATCACAATATTATTTTACCATATATGTCGCTTGATTGCTAATCAATTAATAACTTTCATATAATTAATATGAAACTTAATATACGAATTATTTTTTCCATATTAATATTTGCTTCAAAATCTAAACAAAGTAAAAATAAATAAATAGAGAAAATAATATGCCTTTTGACATGAAAGCTGTAATTTCAATCAATAAGTTTACTTGTGGAAAAAGGTCTATATGGAAGGAAATTAATAGGAATTATAACTTGTTAGTGATTTACCATTCTTAGTTTATTTTTACCAATATAAGTCAATCTTAATTTATTTTTACCATAATATGAAGTCAATCTTGGTAGTAAATCTTGATTGATTTTTACCACAATATGAATAATTTGAATGGAAGGGATATATATATAAGAGGTCAATCTACGTTTTCTTAATTCAAATTCAAAAATCGTATTAATTTGTTAGATAAAATTAATCTATAATTCCTAAGATATGTTTTCCTTATTTTAATTTTTATGATATTTTAATTTTGAAATGATTCTTTCATCATTATAATCCTTTTCGTAGAAGTTGCTTGATTACTAATTGATTATTCTCTTAATTGATTTTTCTTGTAATACTTTCTTGATCTACTCAATTGTAATAAAATCACAAATATTCTTTTTTTTATATATAAATTTATTATTTAAGTTAATTATGTACATATTTTTAATAATGTTATCTTTTTCATAATATTTTTAATTTTGGAATGACTCTTTGCTCATACTATTTTTTCCCATATAAGTTGTTTGCTTACTAATTCATAATTCTCTTAATTGACTTTTTTTTTTTTTTTTTTGTAAAACTTCCTTGATTTACTCAAATGTAGTGAAACACAAATATTTTTTTAAAATAATAGTATTATTTATACTATTTAAATTAATTGTGTACATATTTTGAAATGACATCTTTTTCATAATATTTTTAATTTTAGAATGACCATTGGGCATAATAATCTTTTCCATATAAGTTGCTTGATTGTAATATTTTTGATTTATTTAATTGTAATGAAATCATTGATATTTTTTTTATAATATTATTATATTATATATAGAATTTAAATATGTATAATTCAAGAAGACGATTTAAGGACAAGCCTTACTTATTTTCATCTGATAGCACTCAATCTTAATAGTTTTTATCCAATAGAAATCAAACTTAGTTGTTTTTTTACCACAATACGAAATAAATAGAAAATAATTAATAATCTACAAAATAGATTTTTGTTGTAAAATGTCAAGTGACTAGTTCTCAAGATGTCACTTGGTTTAACCTCATGCTAAACTATTCTCCTTTATTATTAAAAAAAATATTCTTTTACCACAACATGTATATCAATTACGAAATTCTGCATATATTTACTATTAAATTAACTTATTACTGATTTTCACCTCAATTTAAATCTAATAAATTTTATTATTATAAAATTAGTATTACTATTACATATACCTATCCTAATTTTATAGTTTGATTATATTTGTTCTCTTATTTAATTAACTCTATAATTACAGAAAGAACTCAAATAAGGAGACAATCATTTTTTTCCATAATTACATATTTACTTCCCATAAATCTCTCATATTGTTAAAATTTGATCAATTTAATTGATTATTAACTACCTCAATAATTTCGGAAGAACTTAAATAAAGTAGCAATTGTTTTTTTCCCTAATTACTTATTTACTTCTCAAAAATTTCTCCTAATTTTATAATTTGATTATAATTTTTTGTAACACTTCCTTGATTTACTCTATTGTAGTGAAACACAAATATAGTTTTTTAAATAATATTACTATTTATATTATTTAAATTAATTGTGTACATATTTAGAATGCCATTTTTTCATAATATTTTTAATTTTGAAATGACTCTTTGGGCATAATAATCTTTTTCATATAAGTTGTTTGGTTACTATTTTCTAATTGGTTATTCTATTAATTGCTTGATCTTTCTTTACTACTTTTTTGATTACTCAATTGTAATAAAATAATTTATACTTTTATAATATAGATTAGTTATTTTCTTCTGATATGATCTTAGTAGCTTTCATCTAATAGGAGTCAAACTTAATTATTTTTTACCACAATATGAAATAAATACACTTGGCATAACCTCATGCAAGACTACTATCCTTTATTATATATATAGAATATATATATATGAAATAAATACACTTGACATAACCTCATGCAAGACTACTATCCTTTATTATATATATAGATATGAAATAAATATGGAATAAATATTAAATAATTAATAATCTATAAAATAGTTTTTTGTTGTAAGAGGCTAGTTCTTAAGATGTCACTTGGCATAACCTCATGCAAGACTACTTTTCTTTATTATATATATATATATATATATATGAAATAAATATTAAATAATTAATAATCTACAAAATAGTTTTTTGTCTTAAGAGGCTAGTTCTTAAGATGCCACTTGACATAACCTCATGCAAGACTACCATCCTTTATTATATATATAGAATATATATATATGAAATAAATACACTTGACATAACCTCATGCAAGACTACTATCCTTTATTATATATATAGATATGAAATAAATATTAAATAATTAATAATCTACAAAATAGTTTTTTGTTGTAAGAGGCTAGTTCTTAAGATGTCACTTGACATAACCTCATGCAAGACTACTCTTCTTTATCATATATATATATATATGAAATAAATATGAAATAAATATTAAATAATTAATAATTTACAAAATAGTTTTTTGTTTTAAGAGGCTAGTTCTTAAGATGCCACTTGACATAACCTCATGCAAGACTACTCTCCTTTATTATATATATAGATAGATATGAAATAAATATTAAATAATTAATAATCTATAAAATAGTTTTTTGTTGTAAGAGGCTAGTTCTTAAGATGTCACTTGGCATAACCTCATGCAGGACTACTCTCCTTTGTTATATATATATATAGATATGAAATAATATTAAATATTTAAATAATGAACAAAATACTTTTTTGTTGTAAAATGATAGTTTTTTGTTGTAAAATGCCAAATGGCTAGTTCTCAAGATGCCACTTGTCTTAATTTTAGAATAACTACTCTCCTTTATTAAATATATGGATAGATATGAAAGAAAAATGAATGAATTAATTAATCAACAAAATAGGTTTAATAGTGTTAATTCAATTGAATCCAATCTTAATTGTTTTTTTGCCACAATATGAAATAATATTAAATAAATAAATAATCAACAAAATGTAAAATAATACGAAATAATTAACTACTAATCTTAATATAAAATAATTGAACAATCATAATAGTTTTCATCCAATAGAAATCAATCTTAATTATTTTTTACCACAATATGAAATAATATTAAATATTTAAATAATGAACAAAATATTTTTTTGTTGTAAAATGATAGTTTTTTGTTGTAAAATGCCAAATGGTTAGTTCTCAAGATACCACTTACCTTAATTTTAGGCTAACTACTCTCCTTTATTATATATATATATATAGATATGAAATAAAAATGAATGAATTAATTAATCAACAAAATAGGTTTAATAGTGTTAATCCAATAGAATCCAATCTTAATTGTTTTTTTTGCCACAATATGAAATAGTATTAAATAAATAAATAATCAACAAAATATAAAATAATATGAAATAATTAACTACTAATCTTAATATAAAATAATTGAACAATCATAATATTTTTCATCCAATAGAAATCAATCTTAATTTTTTTTATCACAATATGAAATAATATTAAATATTTAAATAATGAACAAAATACTTTTTTGTTGTAAAATGTCAAATGGCTAGTTCTCAAGGTGCCACTTGTCTTAATTTTAGTCTAACTACTCTCCTTTATTATATATATAGATATGAAATAATATCAAATATTTAAATAATGAATAAAATACTTTTTTATTGTAAAATGATAGTTTTTTGTTGTAAAATGCCAAATGGTTAGTTCTCAAGGTGCCACTTGTCTTAATTTTAGTCTAACTACTCTCCTTTATTATATATAATATAGCTATGAAATAATATTAAATATTTAAATAATGAACAAAATACTTTTTTGTTGTAAAATGATAGTTTTTTGTTGTAAAATGTCAAATGGCTAGTTCTCAAGATGTCACGTGTCTTAATTTTAGTCTAACTAATCTCCTTTATATTATTATATATATAGCTATGAAATAATATTAAATATTTAAATAATGAACAAAATACTTTTTTGTTGTAAAATGATAGTTTTTTTTTGTAAAATGCCAAATGACTAGTTCTCAAGATGCCACTTGTCTTAATTTTAGTCTAACTACTCTCCTTTATTATATATATAAATATGAAATAATATTAAATATTTAAATAATGAACAAAATACTTTTTTGTTGTAAATGATAGTTTTTTGTTGTAAAATGCCAAATGACTAGTTTTCAAGATGTCACTTGTCTTAATTTTAGTCTAACTACTCTCCTTTATTATATATATAGCTATGAAATAATATTAAATATTTAAATAATGAACAAAATACTTTTTTATTGTAAAATGATAGTTTATTGTTGTAAAATGCCAAATGGTTAGTTCTCAAGATGCCACTTGTCTTAATTTTAGGCTAACTATTCCCATTTATTATATATATATATATATATATATATATATATATATATAGATAGAGATAGAGAGAGAGAGAGAGATGAAATAAAATTAATTAATTAATTAATCAATAAAATAGGTTTAATAGTGTTAATCCAATAGAATCCAATCTTAATTGTTTTTTTGCCACAATATTAAATAATATTAAATAAATAAATAATCAACAAAATATAAAATAATGTGAAATAATTAACTACTAATCTTAATATAAAATAATTGAACAATCATAATAGTTTTCATCCAATAGAAATCAATCTTAATTGTTTTTTACCACAATATGAAATAATATTAAATATTTAAATAATGAACAAAATACTTTTTTGTTGTAAAATGATAGTTTTTTGTTGTAAAATGCCAAATGGCTAGTCTCAAGATGTCATTTGTCTTAATTTTAGTCTAACTACTCTCATTTATTATATATATATAGAGAGAGAGATATGAAATAATATTAAATATTTAAATAATGAACAAAATACTTTTTTGTTGTTAAATGATAGTTTTTTGTTGTAAAATGTCAAATGGCTGGTTCTCAAGATGCCACTTGTCTTAATTTTAGACTAACTACTATCCTTTATTATATATATAGATATGAAATAATATTAAATATTTAAATAATGAACAAAATACTTTTTTGTTGTAAAATGCCAAATGGCTAGTTCTCAAGATGCCATTTGTCTTTATTTTAGGCTAACTACTCTCCTTTATTAAATATATAGACTTCACCCCTATAAAGTAATTACAAACATTCCTTCTTTCACTTTCTCTTTTCAAAACCCGGATACATCACACTACTTCTCCAAATCGCGTAATTTGACGATTTTGAATTAAAGTCCTCTTCCTCTCCACTTCATCTTCATCATAATAGCTTCAACTTGTCACGCGTCGAATTCCAACGGGGCGGACTGGCACCCAAAACCGTTAAGGCTCGAGAGAACCAATCTTCATTCATGTACACTCATATGCATGTCACTAAATGAACAACACTCTATCATATATAAATAAAAGATACCAATGGCGGAAGTCATGGAAAAACATTCAATAGATATGAAACTTGGCCGTTAGGACCACCACGTCAAAATGGACACACATGCCTTCATTGGTCTTACAACATCTACAAAGCCTCTAACAGATACATATACATAACCAACCTAAAGTCGGGACAAGTCCCCGCTTTATACAATCCTTTATACAATACCAAAACAAATGTACATAATGACTCGGAAAGCCCCGAATCAACCTGGAGCTCACCAACAGTCGGCAAATGACCTGTATCCTACTGTGGAGGTCTACTAGCACCTGTGCCTGCAACAAGTAAGGTAAGTCCCCCAAGTGACGTCAGTACGAAAGAATGTACTGAGTATGTAAGGCTATAAGTAACATCATGAAACATAAGAACGTTCAATGAAATCAAATACAAGTGAATGGACATTATTGGTAACCACCGTAATATATATGTGTGGAACCATGTACAATACTTTCATTACTTTCTTTGCCTTTACATTCATTCATTATCATCATTCATTCATTCATATAATGCTGATCAGTGGGAAAATAACAATAATCAATCGGGATCGACCCATGCTAGGCTTTCCTCTTACCCCTGGGATACCACCCGTGACATTGGGATCGACCCATGCTAGGTGCTCTTTCCACCCCTGGGATACCACCCGAGATATTGGGATCGACCCTTACTAGGTGTTCTTTCCACCCCTGGGATACCACCTAAGAATAAAGACTCTCTTTACATCACTTCTTTAATCTTTAAGATAGTTCATTCGGTGGTCATAAAATTATTGGAACTTTAGAACAATAGTCCATAAATATGAGACATATGAATAACAATTGGTAACAACCTGGAATGAAATACTTAGAAATATTTCAGAGTAGAACAAGTTCGGTAACAATGAGAACAATAGGTGTTGCCAAAGAATACGAAAAAGAGTAACCTTACATACCTTATCTTCCCAATATGAATACACAATCCTATATGTGAATACAATAATCCAGCTCCTTCCTTACGTGTTACTCTACAACACAAGTACATACCGGAGCTCACGTTAATAACTAACTACATTACAAATGCATAAGATGACAATGAGCTACGTGACTGCCATATAACGTCATTTCACCCTTCACAATACAATTCATTGCATTACACCACAACATGCCACACATCAACCAAGACATCATAAACCAATAGCATTTAACACCAAGTTTATACTTCACACTTCCTTATTATCACTACGTCATATTTACTCCATCAAGTCATCTCAATACCTTTCACCATAACACATAAAACAACAATTCATAATTTATATGATTCAAAATGCCTCCGGTTTAGCCCTTAGGGTCATTCAAATGGTACCATAAGTTGATAATTGCATCCAAGAAGGGTATAGGGGCCTTGGGGGGGCGGGTCAAAGAGAAGCAAAAACAAATAAAATGAAATTCTGGAATGACCTGTGGAGACACCTACGCCCGCAGGTGGGTGAGGTGAAGCTTTAGGTGCCCATCTTTCCCTATCCAGGGCCACCTGCATTGGCATCTGCACCCGCAGGTGCCCCATCTGCGAGGGCGGATGCCCGGTTCGGCCAAAATGGGTCTCTTTTGGGTCCTTTTTTGTAATAAATGGTCCATGACCATAAGTAAGCTTCTCTTTTTATAATTTAGGTAAAATTTGATGCTAATTATCAACCATAGTTTCAAAATGCACATGAACATCACCAAAACTATTTTCTCCTTTCAATACACCACCGGTTCCCTACACAATTTCATAACAACAATCCCACAAGTTATACACATAGAGAAAGCAAGTTAAGGACATAACCACATCCTACATATTGACATTTAATCCATTAAGTTCACTTCCTTCAAGACCACTAGTCCACTTTCAAGTTTATAAGGCAAAACCCTTTACCGATTAGCAAAAGTAGACTGTTTTACACATAGTGGACTGTCCAACACTTTGCCAACATAACCAACATGATTTATACACCCTATCATGCACATAATATATTAAACCATAAGAGTAAATACTTACCAAAGCTTACAAGAGGATGATCTTGTCCAAGGGAATGATAGCTTAGGGTTTGAAAGAGAAATGAAATATTGTTGGAAAATTCTAGAAATGTGCATGTGTCTTTTGGTGAATAAAATCTGATTTTTGTGCCTTTTATAGGCCCTCATTGTCATCCTTAGCCATACACTTAGTCATAAATGTTATGTTTACTTGGTCAAAGGTGGAATGGATCATTTCTCCATTTGGGCCATGTCTTATGGCTTAATTTTGGGCCTTTATTGAGCCCATTAGAAAATGTTAATTCAACCCACTAAAGTTAATGTGGATTACACCAACCATCTCATGTTTTAATAATTCCATAAATGTTACGGTAATCAAATAGGTTCGGAAATGTACGGGGTGTTACATCCTTCCCCCCTTAGAAACATTCGTCCTCGAATGTTAGTAACATTATCCAATTTAAACAAATTTCAAGTCTAGTACACATAATTCTTATAGATACTTACTCATTATTGCTCCAATTCCGCATCTTGAACTTGTTCTTCCGTTTGAAATAAATGAGGGTACTTAGACTTCATCATTTCTTCAGCTTCCCATGTGATCTCTTCTACTTGTTGATTCCTCCAAAGTACCTTTAGGGAAGCTACTTCTTTATTCCTTAACCTCTTCACTTGTCGATCCAGAATAGCAATAGGTATCTCTTCATTGGTGATATCCTCCATAACTTGTACATCTTTAATGGGAGCAATACGAGATGGATCTCCTATGCACTTTCGAAGCATTGAGACATGAAATACTAGATGAACTGTGGAGAGTTCTTGGGGTAGTGCTAATTCATATGCAACTTGACCAAATCTTCGGGTAATCTCATATGGCCCTATGAAGTGTGGACTCAACTTTTCTTTCTTTCCAAATCTCATTACCCCTTTCATTGGTGACACTTTCAAGAATACCCAATCACCTATGGCAAATTCTAGCCCCCTTCTTCTAACATCGGCATACGACTTGTGTTGACTTTGGGCTATTTGTAGCCTCTGTTGTATCACCTTAACTTTATCCATAGCTTGATGAATAAGATATGGTCCAAATAAGGCAGTTTCACCCGCTTCAAACCATCCAATTGGTGATCGACACTTTCTTTCATACAAAGCTTCGTAAGGTGCCATTTTGATACTTAAATGATAGCTATTATTGTAGGCAAATTCAATAAGCAATAAATGATCATCCCAACTACCTTTAAAGTCCAATGTGCAAGCTCGTAGCATATCTTCAAGTGTTTTGATAGTACATTCTGCTTGTCCATCTGTCTGAGGATGAAAAGCCGTACTTAAATTCACTTGGGTACCCAAACTCTTCTGAAAAGATTTCCAAAAATGTGTCGTGAATTGAGCTCCCCTGTTTGATATAATAGAGATTGGAATTCCATGTAGTCGCACTTTCTCTTTAACATACAACCGTGCATAATCTTCAGCTGTATAGGTGGTCTTGACCGGCAGGAAATGCGCTGACTTGGTAAGCCTGTCAACTATTACCCATATGGAATCAAATTTTCGAAGTGTACGAGGCAAACCTGTGATGAAATCCATGTTAATCATGTCCCATTTCCAGACTGGCAGATTAATACATTGCATATAACCTCCATGCTTCTGATGCTTTACTTTTACTTGTTGACAATTTGGACATTGAGCTACGAATTCTGCAATGTTCTTCTTCATATTACCCCACCAATACCTTTCTTTCAAATCATGATACATTTTGGTTGCTCCCGGGTGAATAAAATACCGTGAATGATGTGCCTCTTTCATAATCTGCCTCCTTAGTTCATCTACATCAGGTACAGATAATCTGCTTTGGCACTGAAGCACTTCTTCTTGCGTAAGATCAAAGGCCTTTGTCAATCCTTGTTGTACATTCTCTTTCAGCAGCAATAACATAGGATCCGTATACTGCTTCTCTTTCACTTCAGCTACTAATGAAGATTCTGCCGCATTTTGCACAATAACCCCTTCATCTGGAGATTCAAGAAGGCGAACTCCCAAGTTGGCTAGTTGATGTAGATCTTTGATTATACCTTGCTTTTTCGTCAACTGGCCATTAGGGTCTCCTATGGCTTTGTGGCTTAATACATCGGCTACCACATTTGCTTTCCCTGGATGGTATAATATATCAACATCATAATCTTTTAATAGTTCAAGCCACCTTTGCTGCCTCAGATTTAAGTCCTTCTGCTTAAAGATATATTGCAAACTTTTATGGTTGGTATACATGTCCACATGAACCCCATACAAGTAGTGGCGCCATATCTTTAAAGCAAATATCACAGCTGTTAGCTCAAGATCGTGTGTTGGATAATTTCTCTCATGTGGCCACAACTGTCATGAGGCATAAGCTATTACATTATCGTGCTGCATCAATACACATCCTAAGCCGACTCCTGAAGCATCACAATATACCGCATACCCTTCTGTACCTTCTGGAAGTACCAATACGGGTGTAGAAGTCAATTTATCCTTCAACTCTTGGAAACTCTTCTCACATGCATCATTCCACTGAAACTTGGTTGCCTTGTGGGTTAGGTTTGTTAAAGTTGCAGCAATGGAAGAAAACCCTTTAACAAACCTTCTATAATAACCTGCCAATCCAAGAAAACTACGAATTTCTGTAGGCGTCTTAGGTCTTGGCCAATTCTTCACAGCTTCTATCTTTTGAGTATAAACCCTTATTCCTTCATCCGACATAATATGACCCCAGAATGCTACAGATTTTAACCAAAATTTGCAGTTAGACAACTTTGCATATAACTTACGATCACGAAGAATCTGTAACACCTGCCGTAAGTGATTCACATGGTCCTCTTGTGATCTTGAATAAACCAGAATATCGTCTATAAACACTGTCACGAACACATCTAAAAATAGCTTGAACACCCCTATTCATCAAATCCATAAAAACCGCTGGTGCATTTGTTAGTCCAAACGACATAACCAAAAATTCATAATGACCATACCGTGTTCGGAAAGCTGTCTTGGGTATATCTGTTTTTCTAACCCTTACCTGATGATAACCAGATCTCAGGTCAATCTTTGAGAAACATTTGGCACCCTGCAACTGATCAAACAAATCATCAATTCTGGGGAGGGGATATTTATTCTTGATTGTCACTTTATTCAGTTGTCGATAATCAATACACATTCTCAATGTGCCATCTTTCTTTCTTACAAATAACACTGGTGCTCCCCGAGGGGACATACTAGGCCTTATGAATCCCTTTTCCAGCAAGTCTTTCAATTGCTCCTTCAACTCCCGTAACTCTGCTGGGGCCATCTTATACGGAGTAATATAGATAGGCTGAGTACCTGGAAGCACATCAATACCAAACTCTACTTCTCGTTCTGGAGGCAAACCTGGAAGATCTTCAGGAAATACATCAAGGAATTCATTTACCACTGGAACCGATTGAAGAGTTGGTGGTTTCACATCGGTATCTTGCCTTAAGATACCCATTGGATATCATTTTCCTTGCCTTAAGATAGGAAATAAATTTACCTCTCGGTGCTTCAATATTACCCCTCTATTCAAAGACATCCTTTTGTGGAAAATGAAAATCTACTGTCTTAGCTCGGCAATCTACCGTGGCATAACAAGAAGCCAACCAGTCCATACCCATTATAACATCAAAATCTACCATTTCCAGCTCAATAAGATCAACCAATGTATCATGATCACAAACATTTACTATACAATTACGATATACTCTTTTAGCTACAATAGATTCACCAACTGGTGTAGATACTTCAAATGGCTTGACTAGTAATTTCGGTGTTCTTTCAAATTTTTCAGCAATCAATGGAGTAACATATTATAGGGTAGAACCCGAATCAATCAATGCATATACATTATGGGAAAATACGGATAATGTACCTGTAACTACATCAGGAGAAACCTCCAAATTCTGCCGATCCGCTAGAGCATAGGTACATTTCTGTACTCCACTAGAACTAGCTGCTCCTCTAGCACCTCTACCACGACCAGCAAGCTGTACACCTCTTCCCATGGAAGGAATCGATGTAGATGATGCAACGGTTTATTCCGTAGGTCGCGCCATACTACCCAAGCCTCTTCTTGGGCATTCTCTCATAATGTGCCCCGTCATACCACACCAAAAGAAAATATTTGTCCCAAGCCGGCATTCACCTAAATGAAACTTTTTGCAGTGCTGACACGGCTGACGAGAAAACCCTGCTGTTTGTGAACCTTGTATCCCACTACTCTGCCCAAAATGGCTGCCTCTAAACCCTCAAATTGGGATGAAGTACCTGCTGTAGGGTAAGAAAATGATGGCCTAGGCGGTCTAGGAAAAACCCGAGGCCTAAATTCTCCTTGGGATGCCGTGAACTGTCCCATAGGTCTAGCCCTTTTTGACGGCCCTCTTTCAAATTCTTGCACCCTTCTCCTTTGTCTCTGATCCCTCATCTTCTGTGCAAAAGCCTGTATCCTGGATATATCCATATCTCTGTTTAAAGCAGCAATAGTACAATCTCTCACCAAATACGGATCCAATCTGTCCACATACCGATGGACTCTATCATCCATAGTGGCACTACATTAGGAGCATACCGAGCCAAAGAATTAAACCGAAGACTGTACTCCCGGATGCTCATATTCCCTTGACGAAGATTCAGAAATTGGTCTGCAGGAGCCTCCCAGATCTCATAGGGAAGGTAATGATCAAGGAATGCCACCTTGAATTCCTCCCAACTAGCTGGAAGTGCACCAACACCCCTTGATCATTTCCAATCTTCGTACCACAGTATAGCCTCTCCTTTCAATCTATATGCTGCAAGCTCTACTGTTTCTATACCAGACACATGCATAACATCTAAAGCCCTTTGAATCTGGTCCACGAAGTCCTGTGGGTCTTCATTCAGATCTGACCCAGTGAATGTGGGAGGGTCTAATTTCAGAAAATCCTGTGTCCTTCGACTAGCTGCCCTATCTGCACCATCATTACTTGTAGTTGGACCTACTTGTCCTTGATTCTGTGCAGCAACTATACGAGTTAACATTTGTACCGCATTTCTTAGATCCTGCTCAGTAGCATTAACAGGTGGTTCGGCAGGTACTTCTCTCCTTCCCGGCTCTCCTGGAGCTGGAAAAGTAGATGAAGCCCGCGATGCAAATTTAGTGTCAGCCCTACCTTGACTAGCTTGGTCAGGTGGTGATTTACTAGTTCCTTATCCGAAAAGCATGTCTACCTTCTTACCTTTGCCCCTATCTCGTCTTGTAATCGACATTTTACTATAACAAAAAAAACCAATTTCTACGGTCAGATATGATTCCACCTACAAATTTGGCTCTAACGCACGATCTAGGAAATGAAGAATAGAAACAACTCCTAAATGCCCCATAGCCTCCTGCTTATAAATGTGGTGCACAACACATTCATAAGCAAGACTCTACATCGAACACGACTTTGTAGATACCCTAGGACGACCTGCTCTGATACCACTTTTGTCACGCCTCGAATTCCAACGGGGCGGAGTGGCAATCGAAGCCATTAAGGCTCGAGAGAACCAACCTTCATTCATGTACACTCATATGCATGTTAATAAATGAAAAACACTCTATCATATATAAATACAAGATACCAATGGCGAAAGTCATGGAAAAACATTCAATAGATATGAAACTTGGCCTTTAGGGCCACCACGTCAAAATGGACACACATGCCTTCATTGGTCTTACAACGTCTACAAAGCCTCTAACAAATACATATACATAACCAACCTAAAGTCGGGACAAGTCCCCTCTTTATACAATACCAAAACAAATGTACATAATGACTCTAAAAGCCCCGAATCAACCTGGAGCTCACCAACAGTCGACAGATGACCTGTATCCTACTGTGGAGGTCTACTAGCACCTGTGCCTGCAGCAAGTAAGGTAAGTCCCCCAAGTGACGTCAGTACGAAAGAATGTACTTAGTATGTAAGGCTATAAGTAACATCATGAAACATAAGAACGTTTAATGAAATCAAATACAAGTGAATGGATATTATTGGTAACCACCGTAATGTATATGTGTGGAACCATGTTTAATACTTTCATTACTTTCTTTGCCTTTATGTTCATTCATTATCATCATTCATTCATTCATATAATGCCCGGGCCCCAAGCTGATCAGTGGGAAAATAATAATAATCAATCGGGATAGACCCATGCTAGGCTTTCCTTTTACCCCTGGAATACCACCCGTGACATTGGGATCGACCCATGCTAGGTGTTCTTTCCACCCCTGGGATACCATCCGAGATATTGGTATCGACCCATGCTAGGGGTTCTTTCCACCCCTGGGATACCACCTAACAGTAAAGACTCTCTTTACATCACTTCTTTAATCTTTAAGATAGTTCATTCGGTGGTCATAACATTATTGGAACTTTAGAACAATAGTCCATAAATATGAAACATATGAATAACAATTGGTAACAACCTGGAATGAAATACTTTGAAACATATTGGAGTAGAACAAGTTCGGTAACAATGAGAACAATAGGTGCTGCCAAAGAATACGAAAAAGAGTAACCTTACATACCTTATCTTCCCAATATGAATACATAATCCTATATGTGAATATAATAATCTAGCTCCTTCCTTACGTGTTACTCTACAACACAAGTACACACCGAAGCTTACGTTAACAACTAACTATATTACAAATGCATAAGATGACAATGAGCTATGTGACTGCCATATAATGTCATTTTACCCTTCACAATACAATTCATTGCATTACCATACCAACAACACCACAACATGCCACACATCAACCAATACATCATAAACAAATAGCATTTCACACCAAGTTTATACTTCACACTTCCTCATTATCACCACGTCACATTTACTCCATCAAGTCATCTCAATACCTTTCACCATAACACATAAAACAACAATTCATAATTGATACGATTCAAAATGCCTTTGGACTACCCCTTAGGGTCATTCAAATGGTACCATAAGTTGATAATTACATCCAAGAAGGGTATAGGGCCTTGGGGGGTCAAAGAGAAGCAAAAACAAACAAAACAAAATTCTGGAATGACCTGTGGAGCCACCTGCGCCCGTAGGTGGGTGAGGTACGAATGCAGGTGCCCATCTGGCCCTGTCCAGGGCCACCTACCTTGGCATCTACTCCCGCAGTTGCCCCACCTGCGAGGGCGGATGCCCGGTTAGGCCAAAATGGGTCTCTATTGGGTCCTTTTTTGTAATAAATGGTACATGGCCATAAGTAAGATTCGCTTTTCATAATTTAGGTAAAATTTAATGCTAATGGTAAACCATAGTTTCAAAATGCACATGAACATCACCAAAACTATTTTCTCCTTTCAATACGCCACCGGTTCCATGCACAATTTCATAACAATAATCCCACAAGTTATACACATAGAGAAAGCAAGTTAAGGACATAACCACATCCTAAATGTTTACATTTAATCCATCAAGTTCACTTCCTTCAAGACCACTAGTCCACTTTCAAGTTTATAAGGCAAACCCTTTACCGATTAGCAAAAGTAGACTGTTTTACACATAGTGGACTGTCCAACACTTTGCCAACATAACCAAAATGATTTATACACCCTATCATGCACATAATATATTAAACCATAAGAGTAAATACTTACCAAAGCTTACAAGAGGATGATCTTGTCCAAGGGAATGATAGCTTAGGGTTTGAAAGAGAAATGAAATATTGTTGGAAAATTCTAGAAATGTGCATGTGTCTTTTGGTGAATAAAATCTGATTTTTGTGCCTTTTATAGGCCCTCATGGTCATCCTTAGCCACACACTTAGTCATAAATGTTATGTTTACTTGGTCAAAGGTGGAATTGATCATTTCTCCATTTGGGCCATGTTTTATGGCCTAATTTTGGGCCTTTATTGAGCCCATTAGCACATGTTAATTCAGCCCACTAAATTTAATGTGGATTACACCAACCATCTCATGTTTAAATAGTTCCATAAATGTTACGGCAATCAAATAGGTTCGGAAATGTATGGGGTGTTACACAACTATCTTCAAATTTTCATTTAAATTTCTTCTTCAATTTCTAAGGAGGTTAGTTTATTTTCCAATTCGGTCATTGTTCGTCACCCAAGAGAATCAGTGGTGGCAAAGCAAACAACCCAGAATGGAATCCCAACTGTGATTTTCAAATTTGAAGATTACTATGGTATCATGGTCGATGAATAGATTGACTAAAGATTCTCTAAACCTAGGCCTCAAATTGAGGAAATTCGATCAAATTTCGAAGAGTTTTTCCCAATTAAGGGTCTATTTGGTGTCTCGCCGGTGAGGGTTTACTAGCGACGGTGGCCTGAGACAGCGACGGAGGGAGTTGGGGGTGGAGTACGGAGGGAGTTCGCATATTCGTCAATGGAGGTTGAAGATGATGATGTTAATGGAGATACATAAGAATGATGTATCTGTTAAGGGATTAAAGTTCAGAAATACGTAAGGATGATATATCTGGCTGAAAAGTACAAGAAGATACATCACGGGACCCTTCACCAAATGTACTAAAACTATGTATCTTACTGAATATTAGGTTACAGATACATATGAAAGATGTCTTCGGTTGAAAATCTGACAAAAATCATGTATCGGAATGCTTTTTGTGTTACTGATACATAAGACTTATGTATCTAAATATATCTCTGTGATTTAATACATAAGAGTTATGTATCGGTACTTATGTATCAGGAATGTTATGTATCCGAGCCTTAGTAATGTATCCAAAAATTAAAATTTGAGATTTTATGTAATTATCAAAAGAGTGGGGATAGGGTGTAATTAGATACTAAACAGTTGGAATTTATAAAAGTTGCCCTTAAATTAACTCAAATAGCAGATTAGTAGCCCATATAAGTTTTAAACTAAAATAGTCATGCTTTATTTTGATAACCCCATTATAATCAACTTCCACTCATTGTTTACTTTTATTAGCCAGACTAATAATTTATTTTTATTCTAATCACTTATTTATAGGAATAAGGATTAATTCAAATCCTTTAAACAAGGTAGTATATATCTCTCCATATCAATATTAATTCTCTCTCTATCTCGATTCCCTCTCCCCAACACCCATCCACCCAACCAAAATTTCCTTCTCCTCTTTTTCTTCTTTTCTCTATCTTAGAAAATCAAAACCCAGTTGTTCTTCAATAAGGGTATTTTCATAAAAAAGATTAGTGATCAAAATATTTGAAAAATAAGCTCAATAAATGGATAATTAATTGAACCAATATAAATTATTCATAATTATCACAACTTTCAAGACTCAGTTTTCGCCTTCAAAACTATAATGTCTCGAACTTTAGTTTGTTATTTATGTAATCAACGTAAATATTAAAAGAAGATGAAAGATGGAGAAAATAAGTTATTTATACATTGTGTAATCAGTGTATAATTATTACATAATATGTATATAATTATAATCTGATAATATTTTTTTGTCATTTACGTTCAAGTTTTATAACTATTATAAAATATGAATATAATTAGTGTGTATACGCTATATAATATTTATATAGTGATTTATGTATTTATTATACACGTATAAATTTCTTAAAGTTTTAACGAAACTTTGGTAATTTTTTTTTTTTTTTTTACCATTTTCGTCCAAGTTTTTTCAATTTTGTATTTGAATTTTTTGAAGATAATAAGAGAAGATATAATTACTAGAGAATGTTAAGGGATAATTGTTGGGAAATAACAAATTGAATATAACTCCCTTTTTGTAAGGATTCTTTTTTTAATTTTTTTTTTTAACTATCTTATTTAAATAATCTATGGCTATTTTTTATAAACTTATTTTTAAGGCTACAAAAAGTTTTTGATATAGTGGGCTTGTCTACTTGAGTTTATAAACTAAATACGAAACAAGAGAGAAAATCGTATAGGTGAAAAATGAGAAGACCAAAGACGCTTCTGGAACCTTGAGGCGATCGAGGCTCTGATGAACGTCGTTTGTGAGGTCGGAGTATTCCTCACCAAAGAAACTTTTAGCTTCACTACCCGTTGAGCTAAGATCTTTGACATCCGAAGCTAAATGACCTCTTTGAAAGAAATCGATGCTTGATCTACTTCTTAAACGAGCTCAGTCTGGTAATTTTGTAATAAAAAACTAGTTCTCCTTTCTTAGATCTATCCTTCAATGGGTTGAATCCCTTAAAAAAGATTGATAGCACCATTTAAAATTTAGATCTTTAAAAAGATAACTAATTCATGTTTCTTTATTCTTTTGGATTTGTGGTTGATGTCGACTCCGCCCTGTCAAGGATCTGTTTCCTTCAAAATCAGCTTGAGTTTCAAAGAAAACTCTAAGATGAGTTTCTTCTTCGATCAGGTAACCATGTAAAACTCCAAACTAGCTTTTAATTTCTTAACTCTCTTCTTTAATGGATTGAACCCTACTGGAGATTAATACCACCATCTAAAGTCTAGAGTCTTGAAAAAATTATCTACTTCACTGTTTTTTACCTTTAAGATCTGTGAATGAGTTAAACGATATTGTAGAAGAAAAGTACTCTACTTGCTTCCTCTGAGTCTTGGTTTAGTACCATATGAACACCTCAAATCTCTCACCAGGTTCATAGTGCTTTTAACCAATCAAAATTACTTTAGACTCAAAAACAACACTATAGCAGTGTATTTCTCCTACTATCACTTTTGAAACTCATAAAACTATAATTTGTAAAAATGATCTGTGTTGAATTAACTGGAGTTGACTGTGGGACATGTTTATTTAATCCTCATGTATGGTTGATATATTTATCTAGATTGATGATCCTCTTGGTTGAACTTGGGTCTTCCTGAAAAGAAGTACACTCATAAGTACCTGCAAAATGAAAAACCAAGTTAGCAAAAAAATCAGGAAGAGTATTTTCCTCCCTTAAGGAGCATTGGACTCTTACTGATAAAACCTCACTTATTCCATTAATGGAGTTGACCTCTTTTGTCACACTCCAAGGGATCTCCCAAACACCATTAAGGATATTGACCATAGCCATAGAGTCCATGTCAATGATGATGTTTGGAAAATTATTATCCCAACAATACTGCAACCCTTCCCTAATAGCAACTGCTTCGGCCACCAAATTGGTTGAGTCTACTATCTTCACTCCTTTAGTACCCACTAGATCACCTTCATGGTTTCTAACACAAAAAGCAATAACACTGGGCCCTATATTACCTTTAGAGGCCCCATTTATATTGCATTTCAACCAACCACAGGGTGGGGGAAACTATTTAACCATTTTGTATTGAAAGCTTGGCCTGTAATTATCAAGAAGTGCCTAATATTTGAGGCCAAGATTTAGGAATTACTATGTAACCAAACTTTAATCTGATGAGTTCGTGAACATTGGAATTGATGTCCCATATAACCTTGCATCTAGAATATATTCCTCCATGAAGTATTGTGTTCCTCTTCTTTAATAAAAACCACAAAATAATGTTAAGAATGGATTGAAATATTAGTTTCTATCTAGCATTACCCTATGCATCCTACCACTTTTTCATGGTTCGTCTTACTTGAATCCAAGGCCCAATGATACCAACTGTACTTGAAAAATAATTCCAAACATTGATAGACAATTCTCCTTTCAAAAATAAGTCTTCTATGGTCTCTCTAACATGCACAGTACAACAAGTACAAAACTGGGAAATGTTAGGGTTCCAGTTAGGCATGATTGCTGCAAGAGGAACTCAATTAGTCCATACTCTCCACCCAAAGAAAGAAATCTTGAAAGGTAATCCTTTCACCCATATCTTATTGAAGTAATCAGTAGGTTCCGTAATTTCTCAAAATCTTCCGAGCACTCTTTATTGAAAACTTCTCAGAACTGGTTTTGTCCACCAAGGCATATATTCCATGTTTAATTACCTTACATGATCCATGCTTTGTCTAACATGGTCAACAATGTGATAA
Organism: Capsicum rhomboideum; assembly: GCA_031232105.1. Lineage (NCBI taxonomy): Eukaryota > Viridiplantae > Streptophyta > Magnoliopsida > Solanales > Solanaceae > Capsicum > Capsicum rhomboideum. The sequence goes on from CP124715.1 coordinate 86,240,786, forward strand.
GGCAAGTGATTCTGCATACTATCATAGTCCCAACCTGCTTCCTTCATGGAACATATCTATATTTATTAGGATATGACAACTATGAACATCTGTATGATGAAGATACAATGGACCAAGCATTGTCCAATTGTCATACCAAATAATAGAAATGTATTCCTTAGGTTCCCACCCTAAATATTATTCAATACAATTTTTATTATTTAACATATGTTCCTATAATTGAGAACCCTTTTTCTATTGAACAAATGTTGGTATATGTTTCTTGCAGTATTTGATCCATATGAAATTTGACCAAATAGAGATTTGAGTCTTAAATCTCCACCAGAGTTTATCAAACATGGCTTTAGAATTAGGATCTAAACTCCCCTTCCTGTTTTGGAAGATAAACTTTATCCCAAGCAGCCCAGGGTTTGCTCCTACTTGTGACTTTGTTACTCCAAAAAAAAACTAGCAAATATCCTATGTAACTCCTTTATAACAAATTTAGGATGGACTATGGATAATAACACATGGATGGGAATGCTTTGTAAGACACTGGAAATTAGCACCTCCTTACCCTCCATAAGATAAAATATTTTCCTTCCAAGCTTGAAGTTTATCCTTTGCCTTCTTGATAAGATCAACATAATGTTCTTTCCTTTTCCTGTCATGGGTAAGTAGACAACCTGGGTAGTTCAAAGGAAATTGACCTCTAGGTATGCCTGTACACTCCTCAACTAATTGTCTCAAATCCATTGTTGCACTTTGATATAAGTAAAAAACACTTTTATCCTTGTTAACCTTTTGCCCTGATTGGGATTCATATTCCTGCAAATTAACAATATCTTCTTCAAAGAGTATTTATGAGCTAAAGCAAATATAATAGTGTCATCTGCATAGGGAAGATAATTAAGATTTGCACTCCACTTTGGTAGACCATACCTGACCCTTTCGTCGTTACGAGTAAGTCTAACATGCAAAAATTTGGGTTAAGATTTTTCCCGAATTGATAGTTAAAATTTCAGGCTAGACTAGTCTTGGATGAAATCCAAGCGAGGTATGACCTAGGGAAATTCAGAGATAGATTGGGTAAATATAATAAAGTTTAGCATGTTTTTTTGTTAGCTAAGATAATAAGGAATCTGTAGAATTTTTTGAAAGTGAATTTGGGTAAGTAGAACTCTCGATATCGAACTTGACGTAAAAGGGTTGGTTCGGAATGTCATGATTTGAGGGTGCATTTTGAAAAAGTAAAATGCCGGTACAACCTGTCATCGACTATAGAAACCAATGCCAGTCCATGATGTGTGATGTAACTTGCTTTCCAAATTTGTTTAGGACTTGATTTTAAGTGACTATAAATACTTGCCTTAGATTTATTATATTTTATCACATGTTTTTGTTAAAGAACAAAGAGGAATGACATTGTGACTCTTGTTTTGGGATATTACTACGTAACTTTGATTCAGAATTTCAATATGATTTCCTTGTTATCATTCTTGTAAGTTCATGATGATGAATTTCTTTACTTCATTAGATATTATTCCCAAAAACATGAGCAGCTAAACCCCATAACTAGGATTGTGGGGACCATGATAAAATAACAATAATACGTCTATGAAAACAATAATTTCAAATGGTATTCTCACACGTATTGTTAGTTTCTTTGCTTTGAATGCTTTTTAGTGGTTGCAAATGATATAACTCACCTATATTCTAAAATTTCTTGACAAAAGAGGTATAGATTAGGGAAAAATGGGATTTGAGGCTTCCAACCCTTATCTTATGACTTGAGCTATTACAAGGATAGTCGAGCCGAAACACATTACAAGGACTAATTAATCAATACTCAAGTGTTGGAAGGACTTAGAGTGACATATGTCTAATAGGGTCAAAAGACTTACCTTTGATTCGTAAGTTTAATTTGCATGTGTTGTGCCTGAAGAATCACCACTAAAAGTAGACCTGCTAGCATTATAAAGTCATGGGGAACACAATCCTAGTAGTCTCTCATTACTGAACTCAAACACAAATCAAAATCATTTATTTGTCAACAATAACTTTAAATTCTCTTTTATTTTTATATGCAAACCCCCTCAGAAATATCGACTACTGGTCTGAATAACTACTTTGGATGTATTCTCTTGCCATATATCTATGAAATTCAACCCCAACCTTGTTTGGTTCTATATTTGATAACGATTATTTTATATCTTTTTGGAGGTAAAATTTGGGAGTATCAGTATACTTGCGAGCAAGTTGGGAGTCAACAGTTTCCTTTATAATTTAAACTATCAAAAACATGAAAACTCAACAAGACTTAATCACGGTGCTTCACAGGGCAGACAACGATATACAAATAAATGCAATCATTTATACACGTTTGAATCTACTCACATTTTCACAAGGAAAATATTAAGAACATAAAGATATGACTCACCTCAATACTTTTTCAAGTCCTAAACAACTGGATAATTAATCCTTATTTCTTTCTCTACTATCTATGTCATTTCCTCTACATTATTATTTGTCCACAACATCTTTACAAAGGCTACTTTTTGGATTCTGAGCTTTCTAACTTGAAAATCTAGGATAACAATTGGTATTTCCTTATAATATTAGTCTTCAGAAAATTGAAAGTATTTAACATGCATAATACATGAAGGATCCCATATACACTTTTGTATCATCGATACGATCACACGACACAAGATGGACTGCCTCCAGCTCTGAGTGTACCTGAAGCTCATATGCCACACTTCTTACCCTCTAGTGATTCTGTAAGGTCCGATATATCTTAGAATAATCTTCCCCTTTTTGTCAAACCATATAACGCCTTTTATAGGTAAAACCATTAGAAAAATCCGATCATTAACATCAAATTCCTAATCTCAGATTCAAATATCTACATACGACTTATGCCTACTCTGAACTGTTAGTAATCTGTCTTGGATCAGTTTCACCTTCTCCATTGCCTGATAAACTAAGTCAGGCCCTAATAATTCTGCTTCCCCAACTTCAAACGAACCAATTGGTGATCTACACTTTTGCCCATATAATGCTTCATAAGGATCCATCAGCTATTATTATAAACAAACTCAATAAGTGGAAAGTGGTCATCCCAACTCCTTTTAAAGTCTAGCACATAAGCTCATAGCATTTCTCGAGCGTCTGAATATTACACTTATCTTGTCCATCTATCTACAAATGATAAGTTTTACTGAGACTCACATGAGTGCCCAAGACTCTTTGGAAAGACCTCCAGAAATTTGTTGTATACTAAGAGCCTCTATCTGAAATTATGGCAATCGAGACACCGTGAACTCAAACTATCTCTCTAATGTAAAACTTGGCATAATCTTCAGCCCTTTAAGTCATTTTGAATGGCAGAAAGTGGGTCAAATTTGTAAGTCTTTTTATTATCACCCATATAGAATCACACTTTTGATAAGTACGAGGTAAGTTTATAATAAAATCCATGTTGATCACCTCTTGTTTCCAAATTAGAATCGTTATGCTCTAAGTTAACCCTCGGCCTCTGGTGCTTAATCTTTACCTGTTGACAATTTATACATTGGTCTACAAACTTTTCAATATTTCTTTTCATATTATTCCATCAATAAATCTATCTAATATCATGATAAATCTTTGCCGTTCCTGGATGGACTGAATAGCGTTAATAGTGGACTTCTGCCAAAAACATTTCTCGAAGCTCTCCCACATCGGGTACACCTAAATGGCCTTGATATTTGAGACCCCATCTTCCTTAAGATCGAATAATGCTTGCTTCTATTGTGGAATTTCTTGCCTCAATTTTACCAAATCTAGATCCTCGTATGTCGCTCTTTTACCTTTATTACAAGTGGGGTTTCTGTTGCATTCTGAATAATGACTACCCCATCCCCTGGATCCATTACTCAAACTTGTAAAGTAGTTAATTAATGCAGTTCTCTTTTAATCTCAATCTTGCTAGTTTCTACGTAGCTCAAACTTCCCATGGATTTTGCGACTATGTGCATCGGCCACTACACTGGCCTTACCAGGATGGCATAGAATATTCCTATCCTAATCTTTCAATAGCTCCTGCCGCCTTCTCTGCCTTATATTTAATTCCTTCTGTCTGAATAAATACTGCAGACTTTTGAGATCTATAAAAACATATACATGGACTCCAAATAAGTAATGGTGCCAAATCTTTAGGGCAAATATAATAGCTGCCAATTCAAGTTCATGAGTAGGGTACTATCGTGCTTTCTCAACTATTTAAGGCATAGGAAGTAAATTCACCATGATGCATTAGATTGCATCCCAACCCAATCCTTGAAGCATCACAATAGATAACATAACCCTCTGCGTCCCTCTAGAAGAGTTAAGACAAGTATTGATGTAAGCCTATCCTTAAACTCCTAAAACTTTACTCACATGTACCTGGCCACTAGAACTTGGCTTCTTTATGAGCCAACTTTGTCAAAGGTGAGGAGATAAAAAAGAATCCTTCCATAAATCACTGATAATAACATGCAAACCCCAAAAAATTACGAACCTCCATAGGTTTCATGGTCCTCGACCAATTTGTTATAACTTTAATTTTCTGGTCATCAACTCGAATACCTTCATTTGTAACTATATGGATAAGAAAAGCCATCGAAGTCAACCAAAACTTACACTTGGAGAACTTCACATATAATCTATGACCCTAAAGTGTCTCTAAATGATCTACGTGTTTGATTTCAAATCGCGAGTATATAAAGTTATCATTAATAAATACTAGCACAAATACATCCAGGAATGGCTTGAAGACTGATTCATTAGGTCTATGAAAGCTATTGGGGCAATAGTAAGCCCAAAAGACATCATTAGGAACTCAAAGTGTCTATACCTTATTCTGAAGATCGTCTTTGAGATATCTGCCTCTTTTACTTACAGCTAGTGATACCTTAATCTCAAATTAATATTTGAAAAACATTTGGCACCCTGTAACTGATCTAAAAGATTAGCAATTCTTAGAAGAGAATTTTTATTCTTGATTGTAACTTTATTCAACTATCGGTAATCGCTACATATTCTCAAGGACCCATCCTTTTTAAAAATAAATAGCACGAGCCCCAAAGTGATGTACTAGGACTAATAAAGCCTTTCTTGAGCAGATCCTTTAACTATTCCTTTAACTCTGTTAGCTCGATAGGAGCCATCCTCTAAGGAGGAATGGATATTGGCTAAGTATCTAGGAGTAGATCAATAGTAAACTCAATTTCCCTTTTTGGAAGAATTCTCGAAAGCTCATCTAAGAATACATCTGGAAACTCACTAACCACAAGAATCTAGTAAAGAGTCGCTGGTTCATCCTCTATTCTCCTTACTCAAACTATATGATAGATATAGCCTTTAGAAATCATCTTTCGGGCCTTCAGATAGGAAATAAAACTATACTTTGGCATGGCAGAATTACCTTTCCACTCCAAGACTGGTTCGCTCGTAAAATGGAAGTTGACAACCTTAGCTCTACAATCTACATTAGCATAACATGAAGATAACCAGTCTATACCTATAACGACATCAAAGTCAATCATATCTAACTCAATCAAATTAGCCAAAGTAAAATGGTCATAAATAAACATTGCACAATCTCAATAAACTCACCCGATTATTATAGATTCACCATCTAGTGTAGACATAGCAAAGATTCAAGGCAACAACTCTAGATCTGCCCCAATCTTTCTAGCAATGAGGGGTTAACATCTGAACGAGTAAAACCAGGTCTATAAGTGCATAAATAGCATGAGTAAAAATAGTCAATGTACTTGTAACAACGTCATGTGATGACTCTATGTCTTGGAGAGTATCTAGAGCATAAGTTCAGTTCTAACAACCACAAAAAATTCCATGTCAGAAATCATCTTCACGGAGCCAAAATTTGCATTCATACCTCTGTAGCAACTGCTTGGTGTCCAGGTAGGCAGGTTTAACTGAGTAGTTTATACCTAGGTTAGAAAGCATAAGCATGTCATAGATTGATGGAGAATTGCATGCTTAGGCCTTCAGACATGGAGTTTGGATGGATAAACAGATGAAACCCGAATAATTGGTGGGAAATTATTGTTATGGTATACTATTGAAATTGCTCCTGAAATTATGTGTTACATTGTTATTGTTTATCCTTGTTTGGTTACTAATGATGCAGAATCCAAAATTGGGTTAAATTGCTAAATGTCTACCCGTTAAGGGTGGTTAGTGTTAGTGGATTCAGAAGAATCTATGATGGTAATCAGAGAAAAGAAAGATGGGTAATGTAGTAAATAGTTAGGATGAATGGACGGGTTTGGCCCATAACCCACAGGTTATACGTACAAATTATAGGTGATGGTTTTAATGTAGTTGAAATCTAATTTGTGTTATGTGTGCATGATAATTAATTCTTAGTATTGCTTGTACAATGCCTATTCAAGGAAAGTGAATGACTGTTTATATCTTAAGTTTTAATTGCATGCAATGAACTTATATGAAAACTTGTTGGATTTTACAAGTGTTGTTCTGTTATTATTGTAGTTGTGATTATTGTGATATCTGTCATTATTGTGAATGTACTGGAATTTGGATATCTCTACGGGATTGGTGATATAAGGTTGGCAGACACTTGATGTCTGGGATTGGTACATAGACAAGGACTCATCCCCTGCAAGCCATGACTAGTGGGCATACACATAAGACCCTTAGCATGTGTGTACAAGGTATAAATAAGTGTGACGGCTCCTTGCGTGAACCGGGGATTATGCATTTCTTAATTGTATGGTTTCCTTAAGTGAACCGGGCTTACTTGTTATTATTATATGTTGGTTCCTTGAGTAAACCGAGCTTACTTGTTATCATTATATGTGCGTTCCCTGAGTGAACCAGGTTATGTGCTTAATTGCTAGGGGTGGTTTCTTATGTAAACCGGGATGCATGCTAATTGTTATTGCTATGTTATGTTGGTTCCCTAAGAGGACCGGGTCATTTGTTATCCTGGTATATTGGTTCCTTGTGTGAAACGGACTATGTAATGATTGGTGTATTAGACCTTCTATGAATTGTAATTTATGATTATGGTGTCTTTCAATTATTGTAAGGGGATCCATACGAGGTTCGGGTTAAGGTTAATAAAAGAAGAAGGTGTTATCTATATTGCCTAATTACTTAGATGAATACGATGAGGGAAGTTATATTATAGATGAGCCATGATTGTTGACCTGTTGTCCCTATATTGACTATGCTTGGCTGAATGTCTAAAGAGTCAAGTGGATTGTTGACTTGAGTTGCTGTCTATGTTGACCCTCACTGGATAGGTGGTCGTGGTTGTATGTCATGATATGGTCGGTGGTCTAGCAGTTATTGTAATTTGGGCCGAAAAGGAGGGTGTCACTATATTATTACTCTTATTTGTAGACTTAATAGACCAAAGGATGCTAGGGTGTCAGGAATGACCGAATTTATGAAATTAGGCTTAGTTTACCTAAGGGTCTTAATTGTGAATGGTTTAGGGTAAAGAAACATTGAGGGACGAGATTGTAGGACTCATAGATAATTTACGGAGGGAGATTGACTTGGCAAGTAATGGATATTGGTGTTTAAGGCTGTTAGTATTCAAGCGACGATGATTGGTTTAATGAATGATTCTGATTTAATACCCCTCAAGTTATATGTTTCTTTTCGAATATTTATGTGATGCATATGTGATTTAATTCGGGTCGATCGATGATGCTTACTAGTACGTGTGGTTTTGTACGGATACTACTCTTGCTATACTCTTTTTGGGGTATAGTCTAGTTGCAGGATCAATAGGTGTTTCATGATTGAGACGGTAACGATCTCCAACAGCTTCTGTGATTATTTCCATGGTAGAATCTATGTCTTTGTTTGTATTTCCTCATAGTAGCTTTTGTACCTGTCTAGACTAGTTCCTTGGGAAAGGTTTTCCAGTTGTAATTAAAAGTTTGTAAACTGATGGTAATGAATGAGGTATTCTTATTTTATATTAACTTTCACATGTATTTTTCAAATGGGTGGTGAGGGTTCTCCTATCTAGGTGGATTAGAATAGATTCCTACACGATCCGGTAAGTTGGGTCGTGACAACCTCTCCCCAAAATTCATACCCAATTTCCCCTATAAATTTATAGTGTGGGATAAGGGTTAAGGGGGAATTAGTTTGGGGGAAAATTGGGGATTCTGGAGGAGCATTTCTCTAATCTCACGTAACTAAGAAATGCACAGTGAAACCTACTCAAATTAGTGGGGAAAATACTCGATTCCGACAAGAAACGTTTGAATTCCGACAACAATGTCACAACCCAATCTCTTAGGTCATGATGGTCCCTACTTTAACCCACCAGTAGGTAAGCCATACCATAGCCCAGAACGGCAAGTAACGGGCTAACAGGCAAAAGATACAAAAAATAAAGGTACAACTGTAATAATAAATAGATGAATTTTCCAACTGGTTTAAATGACTAGTACAAAAATTGAGTTTAGACCGGGTTCTCTGGCAAGAAAAAAGATTTCGGAAGAATTTAAACTGCCCAGATGGGAACATTTTCTAAACTGGGTTTTTGACAGTTTTGATAATAAAGAAAGAGATTATTTTCAAAACGATTTCTATAATGATCTCTCAGACTTTAATAAAGTCATTTCATTTATCCCATGGTTTATTGCACAAATATGTGGACAAATATCTGTCGGTGTTAGAAAAGGAATATAGACTTAGTAGTACTGAAACTACTAGATATGCACTTCCACCTCAACAATCATTTAAAATAAAGAAAGTTGACAAAATTGTCTATTTTTCAGCATTTTCAAAGTTATTTGTAGATGAAACTGCTACTATAACAGCTAAGCATGTCAATATAATGCTTAAACAGCAGAATTACGCTAATGTGTTAGTGTTCTAGGAGAACATATATTATCTTTGCATGAGAAAATTGATAGAGTTATGAAGGATATCCTTGACCTTAGATTTAAAAGGGATAGAGACCCAGGGGTTATATTAGCAGCTCCTAGCATACAACCTCCTCCAGAAGTGAAGAATTTCAAGTTGAAAAATATTTCTGAACTTGAAAAGGTCATAGAAGCTAAGTTTAAAGACCTTAAGCTTACCACTCTGATCAATGATTTTAGTTTCAAGAAAGAAAAAACTAAGGACAGTAGAATCAATAAGATCAACCAGAAATTTGCTAGTAAACCTGTCCAAAGGATGTATTATTATCCTAGGCCTACTCCCCAAGATGTTCTAGTGGAAGAACAGGAGTATGTTGTAACTAATAGTTATAATAGAAAACACATCTATGAATGGAACATTGATGGTTTTACAGAAAGAAAGATATATACTTTAGTTCATCGCATGATGATGTATAGTACGATTTGTAAATAGGCTGTTAATACCGATAAAAATATTGCTCAAATGATGATATCTGGCTTTACAGGCTAACTTAAAGGTTGGTAGGATAATTATCTCACCCGATAGCAACGAGGAGTCATACTCACCAGCCTTAAAAATGAGAATGGAGTACTCAGTGAAAATGCTGTTTATACTCTCATTGTTAATATTATTGAGCACTTTACAGGAAGATGGTATGATGACAGTGAAACTATCAGGACTCTTCTTCAAAATTTGAGATGTAAGACTTTATCATCTTTCAGATGTTATAAGTACATTTTTTTGTCAAAGGTCATGGAATTGCCTGAATGCAACAGCCCCCATTGGAAATCCAAATTTGTAGATGTGTTACCAATACTATTTGCTGAGAGGGTTAGGAAAGCTTTTAAAGCAGGCGAACATAGAATTAATTATGAGGACTTTTCATATGGAAAGTTGATTAATATGTGCACCCAAGAAGGCTTAGCATTATGTAATAAGATCAAGCTGAATCAGCAGATTAAGAAACAGAGTCTTAATGAAAGACGTCAAATTGGAGATTTTTGTGAACAATTTGGAATGGATATACCCAAAAGTTGCCACGAAAAATCCAAAGATCATAAGAAAGGAAGACGATCTTCTAAAAAAGAATTTAATTGTGATAAATACTACAAGCGTCAGTAAAAAAGGGCTAAAGGAAAAGAGCCTTTAACAAATGAAAAGAGTTTGTGAAATCCTCAGACAAGCCTAATGCTTGCTACAGATGTGGCAGAGTAGGACATTATGCAAAGGATTGCAAGATGAAGGAGAAGATAAAACTCCTAGATATAGATGATAAAATTAAGGATTCGCTATGCAAAATCCTTTTGAACTCATCTTCGAAAAATAGTCCAGAACAGAGTGAAGCTGAGAATTCTTCCACTGAAGAAGAATTAAGAGCTCTTAGAGAACTTAGAGTTCTTTAAGATGGAGATTCTATTCCTTCATCTTCAGAAGAAAAAGAATGTATTCAATGCCAAATAGGTCAGTCTTGTGAGAATAACGAAATTGATGAATTCAATGGAATATATTCTTAGTTCAAAGACCTTAATATCAAGGTCCTCAAATATGATAAGTTAATAAAACTTCTTAAAATAATCAAGGATCCTGAGATCAGGTCTCAAATCATTGATAAGCTAGAAGGCTCCAGTGGTGATTCTTCTATGAACCAGACTTAAGATTTCCAAGGAGGAGCTTATTCAATGGTAGAAGTTAAGAAAATGTTGAAGGAAAGACAAAAGTCAGAATATACTCCGACTACTCTTCAAGATCTTATCAGAGAGGTTAAGTAACCTCAAGATAGAAATTGAGCATCTCAAGCAAAATAATAAAGTCATGGATGAGAGGATCTTAAGCCTAGAGATGTCTCATATTGATGAAAACAGAAGTCAAGAACTAAATGCAGACTTCCAAAATTAGTTCGAGGATTTTATTGATGAAGCTGAAACCTCGAAGAAAAATGAATTATTTTTGGGATCCTTAAAGGATCAAGATAAGGAAGAATTTTTGCAAGTTTTGGAGTTAATAACTTCACAAAAATTTTATACAAAAATTACTCTTTTAATTGATTACAATTTCAAAGGATTTTACTGCCCTAGTTGATAGCGGGGCAGATTTGAATTGTATAAAGAAAGGACTTATACCTTCCAGGTATTTTCATAAAACTACTCACAGTCTCTGTAATGCTAGCGGAAGTAAAATGAAAATTAATTTCAAATTACCTAAAGCATATATTTGTAATAACAAAGTTTGTATGCCTGAGACCTTCGTATCGGTTAAAGATATTTCTGATGAAATTATCTTAGGCGTACCTTTCTTTATGCATATCTTCCCTATTACTAAATGGGATACAATTGGTATCATGGGAAACATATGACAATAGAAGAATTCGGTTAGAGTTTATAACTCAACCTTTTGATAAATATTTGAATCAAATTAAGGATAGAATCTTGTCAAAAATCAGATAGGCAGATTTTATAAAAAATGAGATAAACTGTTTGTCAATTGAAACCACTTTGCAAACTCCAAAATTAAAGGAGAAAATAGATCTTTTAATTAATCAATTTACTTTGTGAATATGCGGTGATCATCCAAATATTTTTTGGGAAAGGAAAAAGCATGTGGTAAATTTACCATATGAAGAAGATTTTGTAGAGGATAATATCCCTACTAAGGCTAGGCCTTGTCAAATGAATTCTGAATATTTGCAATTGTGCAAAAATGAAATTCAATCACTTTTAAACAAAGGTTTAATAAGGCCTTCAAAATCTCCATGGTCTTGTACTGCTTTTTATGTTAACAAGCATGTAAAACAAGAACGGGGAATCCCCAGACTTGTAATTAATTACAAGACCCTTAATAAAGTTTTAAAATGGATTCGCTATCCGATTCCTAACAAAAAAGACTTGTTGGATAGACTCCATGATTCAATTATATTTTCCAAATTTGATTTAAAATCTGGTTATTGGCAGATTCAAATCCAGGAGCAGGACAGGTATAAAACTATTTTTAATGTACTTGTAGGGCAATTCGAATGGAATGTTATGCCCTTTGGCATAAAAAATGCTCCCCTAGAATTTCAGAAAATTATGAATTATATTTTCATTCCTTATAGCAATTTTATAATTGTGTATATCGATGATATATTGGTATACTAAAAAACAATTGAAACACATTTTAAACATTTGGATTTGTTTTAAAAAATCATCATTCAAAATGGTTTGGTTATATCTAAACCAAAGATATTATTATTTCAAACAAAATTCCTATTTTAGGCCATTTTATTGAAAAAGGGAAGATTATTCCAATAAATCGAAGTATTGAGTTTGCATCAAAATTTTCTGATATTATTACTGACAAAACTCAACTTCAAAGATTTTTAGGAAGCCTGAATTATATTTCCCCTTTTATCAGATATTTGACAAAAGATACTGCTATTTTATCAGGTTAAAGAAGAATCCTGTGGCTTGGACCGATGAACATATTCAAGCAGTCAAAAATATTAAGGCTAAAGTTAATAACTTACCATGCCTTACTTTAGCTAATCCGAACTGGACTAAGATAGTTCAGACTAATGCTTTAGATACTGGCTATGGTGGAATCTTAATACAATATTCCCCAGAAAATAAGAAACAAGAATATCTTGTTCAGTTCTATTCTGGTAAATGGACTAATAGTCAAAAGAATTACGTTACTGTGGCTAAGGAAATCCTTGCTATAGTAAAAAGCGTTATTAAATTCCAAGGTGATTTATATAATCAAAGGTTCTTTATAAGGACTGATTGCCAAGCAGTAAGATTTATCTTTGATAATGATATTAAACATGATGTCTCAAAACAAATGTTTGCAAGGTGGCAAGCTTTATTGGCCCCTTTTGAATTTGAGATACAATATCTAAAAGGATCGACTAATAGTCTTCCTGATTTTCTCACAAGAGAACATATGAGTTAACAACTCTTTTTTATGATTGCAGGACGATACCAGGGGTCAGACTGACCTTCTCATCAGCCTCTAATAGAGGACGAGGACGTGGACAAGGATGAGGCAGAGGTAATATCCTTGCTTAGATAAGAAATCAGGAGCTAATAGCTTCTAAGATTGCAGAAACATCTGGGCCTAATAAGGAACATCTGATGTATGAAGAATTTTTGGAATTCATGAAAACCAGAAAGAAGCATAATATGCCTCCAACTTATGCCTCAGCACTGACAAATGACAGTAATGAAAGCACTGAGGTATATGAATTGAAAGAAAAAAAAAGAAGTTATACTTCTTCTTGAACAATATGATCTCAGATGGAAAAATGATTCTTGGAAATTGATGTCAAGGTATCTAACACAACATTATATGCTGCTCCTACCTATAAGTATCGAAAACATTATGAGATGATACTCTCAGAAACTAAATCAGCTGAATTCCAGCACTTTTATTCTACTAATAGTAGAACAGTTTTCAATTTTTCAAAAATTATCATTAAAGAGATTCTGAATCCAGAAGATATGGGTTTAAATACTTTTTAAGAAAAAGGATATACACATCCAAACAACAAAGTCTCGGTTAAATTTAACTACTGGGATTATGTTGACAGTTTTCATAAAACTCTTTTATATGAAAATGATAACAGGAAACACTCTTGGTTTATTAAAATTTGTAACCAAGTGTTCTCTCAAAACATTCCTGTTTGGTTTTGTAAATGGTGGACATTCTATGGTCCTACTATTAATATTTTACCCCATTCTTATAAGAATCTTTATACTCAATGGGTTGACGTATCTCCTAAATTAATAGAGTTACAGAAAGAAAATATTTTCTTTAAAGAAATGTCAGCTATGTATTTCTTCATAGAATTTTCAATTCCATGGATAATGAAATGGTCTGTGGAGGTTGATGAAACAACAGAATTTCCCTGTCTGGAAAGAACTTTTTATACAAAGTTCTGGAGTAAGACGATCCAGAAGGACAATGAAGGAAAAATCCATGGGCAGCAAACATATGATAGCATTTGTAAAGCTATCCAAGATTATACTTCTTTGCAAGAGTCAGCTGCTAAGCAAGATGAGACCAGCCCTTTCAAACAAATTTCTAGAAAGCGTCAAATGAAGAAAGGGGTAATGACGAAATCAGAGATCTTGGCATCATATATGGAAGAAATTAAAAAAGATGTCTAGAAAAATTTGGATATAGAGTTATCAGATGATATCGCCATGGCATATATCAGTCATACTGATGATGAGGAAGCGTTAACAGGAGAAGGGCAAAGTGATAATAGTACATGAGAGATTGATTTAGACAATCTGGCCTACTTCTCCAACATTTCAAAGAAAAGACAGGGGAATCTTCCAGCTCCGCAAAATCCAACAAAGGAAAAGAGAAAGGCTAGATGAAGGCCCCATTTTTGAAATTATTGGAGTAAAGAGACAAATGACTTTTATAAAGTGATGGGTACTACATGGTTACCATTTTCTTTGTAGGGACAAATGGCCAATTTTTCTTTGTCGGCCACTTGTGGCCTATCAACTTTTTCTTTTATTTTGTCGGCCACACTTGGGCCCGTATGCTTTTGTATTTTGTTTGCTAGTTCCAGGAATCCATTATATAAGGATTCATTTAGCATAGGTAGGGGTAAGGTTTTGAGAATCCCCCCTCTCTCTCTCATTGTAAAAAATACTTTCTTAATAAGAGTTTTAGTTTTCTCTTTAAACTTTGTCTTCACTGGTTACAATCTTAAGGAAAAGGTGAAATTTTTATTTTTGTTTTTTCATTTAAGAAATTTTTATATTCATTTAGCCTAAATGAAAGGCTAAATCTTCTAAGTGTTAGACTATGACGAACCAGTAAGATATAGAAATGGCTCCTTTATTAGATGGTCAAATTTGGAGTTTGGGGAATGGTTGGGTAAGGCAAGAATCTTTAGTCTGATGGTGTGGTGTTATGGTGACATAACAGTAGTCCTGTGATGCCTGCTTAGCCGAGTGGATGGCGTTTAGGGTCAATTGGGACTGTGGTTTACTGCATCATCCAGTCTAAGGGTTCCTATACCTGTAAAGTGGTTTCCAGTACCGTTATCCCGCGAAAGGTCCTTCCATTATGGCTCATATATATATACACACATATATATATATATACACACATATATATTTACACATATATAAACACACACATATATAAATATATATACACACACACACATATATATACACACACATATATACACACATACATACATACATACATACACACACACACACACACACATACACACACACACACACGCACACACACACACACACACATATATATATATATGCATGCATGCATGCTTTACAAGAGGGGAAAGGAGGACAAACTACCAAAATGAATCCCCCAAGACCCGGTAAGGTCAGTACAAGAGCCACTAAGACAAAAAGAGTGTCAAATATACATCATAGTCTCAGAATATACAAGATAAGACTATCAAGATAGCAGAGGGAGGAGGATCAACTTAAGACTCTAAAAGCTCACCCAATCTCTGATCAACAACACAACTCGAGGATGTCATCAACGATGGTAACTCATACTCAGATCTGCATTAGGGAAAAGATGTAGAAGTGTGGTATGAGTACCAAAACCATGGGTACTCAGTAGACATCATAGACCAACTGAGTTCAATTAATGTAAAAGTAAAAATAAAGTGTGAGTATGTAAACTAAAGTCAATAATAAAGGGGCAGAAATGGAAATAATAGGCTATGCTAAGCAAATACGACAAATAGAAAACAAGTAAATCAAGAGTGGAAATAAAAGCCTAGCTATAGCCTAACTGGCCCCTCATAAGCCCAGAAGGCACACACAAAGAGAAATAAAACCAACCGAGCCCCCATAAGCACAGTGGGTACAAGCAAAGGGTAATATTAAAGTAAGGACGGAATATAACAGTAATGAACATAAAATGATCCAAAATATGTGATATGCGTACCTTATACTCCCTTTACAACCATAACTACCATGCTATCAGTATTTACCAATTTTCCAACCCCAAATCAGTAATAGTAATGATAATAAATGTCGGACTTGAACCAGAACTAGTAAAGAATAGCAATATAGCATAAGTCTTACTCAAACCAAAACTAATAGATAATAATAATGTAGAAAATGACGGACTCGAACCGAAACTCATAGATAATAATAATATAGCAAATGCCGGACTCAAATTGGAACTAATAAGTAAGTAATAGATAGTGATATCCAATGGTTTTAACCCATTTCAAGACCATATAATCCTAAGTCCAATTTTAGGCAGCCAAATCCTTTTAAGGAGCAGCGGGTTCCAATTGTTAAGTCAGAAAGGACGCGGTTCAAGGTCAAATACTACCCTATCTAGGAAATAAAGCTAGGTAAGCTTATAATAGTGTCTAAGTCAATCCAAACCCAGGTAATAGCCTAAGGAAGCGGTTAGGTAATCATTTAGGTCTAAAGGAGCGTTATTTAAATCATCCTATCTTAAAAAGGGCAGTGGGGCCCACTATAAGTTTCGAACACCCTACCTAAGGAGAGCACCTACCCAAACCTAAGCTAAGGCTTCTCAATCCCATCCCAAGGCACTAATGAGCTAAGTTTAGTCCTAAAGGATAATCATAGACTAACATAGGGGAAAGCGGGGCCAAATTCTACCTGAAAAGGCCCCTAATCGGCTAATATAATCAATAAACGCTAAAATAATATTCGGGCCAAAAGAACCCACCCACAACTAGCACAATATCCTTCTAATACCATAAGAAAGCAAAGTTTAGGAGAAAGGTAAGCCTAGCTTACCTGGACGCCACCGAAAGTACGTGAAACCACTATAACGTAGCTTTTCCTTTTCGAGAAGCCTCCAACTTTTGCCACACTATCAAGATAATATTCTACACGTCAAGATGAGAATATTGATACCTGTATTGTGAATTTATGCTCCGAGTTAGAAATAGAGCTAACAATCCCTTTTGGGCTCGCTTGCAAAATCACAAATTAAAATCATTACAATGTCCTTCTCAGCTCAAGGATCATTTGTCTCAAAATTGAGCGTAATCTTAGCCCCAAAATAGTCCCAACATAATCGATAAAAATAAGGATAAATAAGAGAATTAAACGGAGAATTAATCGGAGAATTAACTGGAAACTTAAGACATGAAAAGCAAGGAAATGATCACAATGATGTCCCCATCTCAATCCCAGCCCCAATTATTAATTCCCACACTCTGTTCAAGCTCTCAAGGTCACAAATGGAGGTTTTTATACTTAGGATGGAGCTGAATATATGGAAAATGATATATATATATAAACTCAGCAGTGGCCGCTTAAGCCGCCAAATAACCTCTTAAGAGATCACCGTTAAAGCGGCAACCAGGGCGCTTAAGTGATCCTACCTCAATTGGCCAGCCACCACTAAAGCGTTCCTGGGCTACTAAAGTGATGTGCACTTGGCACCAAAACTTTTGGCTAAGTCCTAATGAACTCCTACCAGGTGCTTGAAATTTGTTCGAATTCCCGTGCATGCAAATGTACTAGCTACCCTAGAAAATTCGGCATTTCAAACTCAATGGAACCATCAAAATTTCCATCCGAGGTCATTTCGATAGAATGTGGGTCCCACGCCCAAGGTTCCATTTTTACTAAAATCCACCGAATAACTCAAAATGAGCCCAAAAAGCTCGGGACCCAGACCAAGGGTCCCTATAGCCTAAAATCCATATTCCAAAGCTAAGGGAATCGTAAGAATTAGTATCCGAGGCCATTTACCTAAAGTTTTGGCCCAAGACCCTTTTCTCAACTTCAAAATCTCCAAAACACGGAAATGACTCTAGAAATCAAATAAACTGCCCGATAACCAAACTGTCAGTCCTAGTAAGTCATAAATGACTTGGGGAAGCTATAGGAAAGCTCTAAATGCAGAAAAAGCATGAAAACAGAGAAAATGACCTGGAGGGTTATTACAACATCCACTACTAAAGGACTTTCATCCACTAAAATAAAGCGTTAAGAAGTACATGAAGGCTTAAATAGGTAAGGATATTGAGTCCGCATATCATGATCGATCTCCCAAATAGCCTCCTTAACCGGATGGTGTCTCCACTGAACCTTAATCACATGAATATATCTGAAATGCAAACGTCTGACATCTCTAGCTAGAATAGAAACTGTCTCCTCCATAAATCTCAACCTCTTATCTAGCTGAACCGAGTCCCACCGAAGCATGTGAGATGATCCAAGATATAGTGCCAAAGCATCGATACATAAAAGACTGGGTGAATGGCTGAAAAGGCTGGAGGCAGGGCCAACTCATATGCTACCTCTCCAACTGTCTAAAGGATCTCAAATGGCCCAATATACCTGGGGCTGAGCCTGCCTCTCTTCCCGAACCTCATCATGCCTTTTATGGTCTACACTCATAGGAAAACCTGGTCACTAACTCCAAATCTCAAGACATAAAGCCTAATGTCAGCATAATTCTTCTACCTGCTCTGAGATGCCCATAGCCTATCTTGAATCACCTAAACTTTGTCCAATGTCTCCCAAAGCAAGTCGGTACCTCATGGCCTAGTCTCAGAAGTCTCAAACCAACCCACTGTAGATCGATGATGCCTACCATACAATGCCTCGAATGGTGCCATTTGAATACTCGAATGGTACCTATTATTATAGGCAAACTATGCTAAGGCTAAAAACTACTCCCGCTAACCTCCAAAGTCTAAGACATATGCGCGGAGCATATCCTCCAACACCTAAATAGTCTACTCTGACTGTTCGTCAGTCTAGGGAAGAAAAGCGGTGCTAAGGTCGACCTGGGTACCCAACTCCTCCTGAAATACCCTCCAAAAGATATAGGTGAACTAAGAGCCTCTATCTGAAATACTTGACACAAGCACCCCGTGAAGGTGAACCACTTCTCGAACATAGATACAAGCCAACCTCTAGGCACTGTAGGAAGTCTGAATAGGGATGTAATAGGCAGGTCTGGTCAATAGATATACGATGACCCAAATGCTATCAAAACCATGAGAAATATGAGGCAAACCATATACGAGGTCCATCGTAACTCGCTCCCACTTCCACTCAAGAATGGGTAGTCTCTGAAGCAAACCATCTTGTCTTAGATGCTTGGCCTTCACCTGTTGACAACACAAACACCGAGATATGAAATTCGCTATGTCTCTTCTCATACTGCTCCGCGAGTAATGTTGTCTTAAATCTCTATACATCTTAGCTGTCCTAGGGTGAATAGAATATCTGGAGTTATAAGCCTCCTAAAGTATAAACTTAATCAAACCTCCTACCCTTGGAATACAAATGCGACCGTTAAACCTCAATATACCCTCAGCATCTAAGATAGCCCTCCTGGACTCACCCCTTTGCAGCTGATCTCGAATGCATACAACCTACTATCCTTAAACTTTCGACCTCGAATTTGTTCCAGTAAGGTAGACCTAGCCTTAATACTAGCAAAGATCCTCTTGGGGTCTGAATTATCAAGTCAAATAATCTGATTGGCTAAGGACTGGATGTCCAAGGCCAACGATTGCTCTAAAATTGAAAGAAAGGCCAAGCTCTCCATACTCACTGCCTTCCAGCTCAAGGCATCTGCTACCACATTCACTTTGCTCTGTGGCATAGAATAGAGAGATCATAGTCCTTCAACAACTCAATCCATCCGTGTTGTCTTGAATTAAGTTCCTTCTGAGACATAATGTATTGAAAAGTATGAAGGTCAGTGAATATCTCGCGGCGAACACCATACAAGTAATGTGTCTAAATCTTAAGCATGAAAACTATCGTTGCTAACTCCAAGTCATGAGTAGGGTAGTTAGGCTCGTGAGCCTTCAGATGTCTCAAAGCATAAGCTATAACTCAACCCTACTACACCAGAACACACCCCAAACCAACACTAAAAGCATCACAAAACACATAAAACCACTCGCCCTCACAGGAAGAGTCAGAATAAGAGCTGAGGTGAGCAAGTCCTTAAGCTTTAGAAAGTTTACCTCACAACCATCAGACTACTGAAATGGGACCTCCTTCCTAGTCAATCTGGTCATAGGTGCTGCATTAGTGGCAAATCTCTCGATGAATTGCCGGTAGTATCCTGCCAACCTAATAAAACTGCAAACCTCAGTCAGAGATATCGACCTAGCCCAATCACGAATGGTCTCAATCTTTGCATGGTCTACCATAATCTCATCCTTGGACACTACGTGCCTTAAGAATGCTATAAACTCAAGCCAGAACTCACACTTTGAGAATTTGGCATAAAGCCAATGATGTCTTAAAGTGTGGAGCGCAGTCCTCAAATGCTACTCGTGCTCCTCCCTACTCCTCGAATAGATAAGGATGTCATCAATAAATACAATCACAAAGGAGTCTAAATAAGGCATGAATACACAGTTTATCAAGTACATGAACGTTGTTGGGGCCTTGGTCAACCCAAAAGACATTACCAGGAACTCATAATGGCCGTAGTGAGTCTTGAAAGTTGTCTTAGGGATGTCTTCTGCCCGAATCCTCAATTGGTGGTAGCCAAATCTCAAGTCAATCTTAGAAAACACTGGCACACCCTAAAGCTGGTCAAATAGATCACCGATATAAGGCATAGGGTTCTTATTCTTCAATGTTACGTAATTTAGCTGTATGTAATCGATACACATACGCATAGAACTATCCTTCTTCTCCACAAACAAAATAGAAGCACCCCAAGGTGAGACACTCGGTCTAACAAACCCCTTACCTAAAAGATCCTAAAGCTGAATATTTAGCTTTTTTAGCTTAAAAAGAGCCATATGGTTAGGTGCCATAAAAATAGGTGGGGTGCCCAAATCAAGAATAATAGCAAACTTTATATCATGCTCAGGAAGAAGTCTAGGTAAGGCGGTAGGTAATACATCAAAAAACTCACCAACTACATGAACAAAGTCAAGTTAAGGACTCTTAATACTAACATCAAGAACATAAGCAAAATAAGCCAAAAATCCCCTCGATACCAGTCTCCTAGCCTAAATATAAGAAATAATCCCCATCAGCGCGCAATTATAAGAACATTGCCACACAACCGAGGGTATACCAGGCATGGCTAAGGTAACAATCTTGGCAAGGAAAGCTAGGACCGCATGATTGGGCGATAACAGTCCATGACTAGAGTTACATCAAAATCAACTATGCCTAGCACAATAAGGTCAGCTCGAGTGTCATACTCCAGAACAGTCACAACACACAATCTATATACCCGATCCTCTACTAAAGAATTACCCATTGGAGTAGCTATACATAAAGACACAGATAATGGCTCCCAAGACAACTCCAACCGTGGTGCATAATAAGAAGACACATAAGAATACATGGACCCTGGATTAAATAAAGCAAAAGTTGGCTGATGGATGACTAAGATCCTACCTGTAATAACAACATTCGAAGCCTTAGCCTTCAGCCTAATAGGAACAGTATATAAATAACCTCATCCACCTCTGGACTAGGTGCCTGCCTGACCACCTACCCTACCTGCCTGAGGACCTCCTCTAGAACCATGGGGACACCCCTACGACCCTGTGCATCACCCCTAGATGAAGGCGGCACTAATTTGATCGACAAAATACTCCGTGTAGAAGGAATAATCATCCCACATTGGGGACACTCTCTAGAAAAATGGCCTATAACACCACAATCATAGCATGCCCAGGTCACTCTACTTTGTTGAGAAGGCCCGGCTGGCCCAGAATGGCCACCTCAACCTGAAGACCCTGATCGGATACCTCTCAAAGACTGACTACTGCTCTACCCGCTGAAATCATTAGAGCTAGATTGAACCCCATCTGAAATCTGCAGCGCTGTCAGAACGGGCCTACTAGACTGACCTTGATGTTGATACGACTGGTGCTGGGTGTACCTACCCTGAAAATCTCTACCTTTGAACTGTGAGACATTGTGGCTCCCACTATAACTACCCTACTGACGAGGCCTCTTATCACTGCCCCTTTGGGACTCGCGATGCATATCCTTCATAGTCTGAGCATAGTCAACAATATCAATGAATGACCTACCCATAACTACTAGACTCTGAGTAGGCATACGTAGTGGGAGTGTCAACCCTTTGATAAAGTAGCAAATTCGCTCATACTCGATAGGTAGAATCATGGTGGCATGTCTGGCTAACTTATGAAATCTCACCTCGTACTCTACCACTGACATAGAACCTTGCTGTATCCTGGTGAACTCGTCCCTCAGACGCTCGCGCATGCTGCGAGGCATATACTTCTCCAAAAAAGCCTCAGATAACTGAGTCTATCACTACTAAAAAAAATAGGAAAACCGTCCACAAAAAACTAACCACAACTAGTGGTCGCAAACAAACGACCACAAGTGGTCGATTTTCATAATTTTTTAATTTTTATTTCTTTTATCAAAAATCGACCACAAGTAGTTAGTTTTGTATTATTAAAATTGTGGGAAACTAATTAAATTAATCCACAAAACTTTTGGTTGGTAGTACAAAAAAATAAATAAAATAATTATTTTAAAATTTTTAGACAAATATATTAAATATTTTTTTTTTTAAAAAACTGACCACATGTGGTCGGTTTTGTCTAAATAAATAAATAAAAATTAATATTAAATAAAACTGACCACTTGTGGTCGGTTTTGGTTGCCAAAAAAATTAATATAAATAAAATTAATAAAAAATGTAAAACTGAATATATTTTTAAAATATATATTTTTTTTAAATTATACCAACCACATGTAGTCAATTTTTTATTTAATAAAAATAAAAATCAATTAATATTATAAAACCGACCACTTGTGGTCGGTTTTGTAAAAGGAATTCAGAAAAACTACCACTTGTGGTCGGTTTTTGTAAAAAATATATTAAAAAATAAATAAATAAATAACATAAAATGTAATTGTTATTTTTTACTTACATTGCAATAAAATAAATATATTGTCCATCAAGTATATATATATATATATATATATATATATATATATATATACACACACACACACGTATATCTCGTGTAGTTATTTACGTAGTTGTCAAAAGCTAACTAAATATATCTAAGTATATTGAATAATACATTGATATCATACGATCTAGGTAATAATATACTGTTGAAGTTATAATAAAGTAAGCTAAATTAACCGATAATTCATCAGAGTATATATGAAATACGTTGTATTACGAGATAATATATATACTCGTGTATGTGATCGTATATAGTACGTATTCAAAAGTTGATAGTCAATCCAGTATATGTATATATACATATATCTCATGTAGTGATGTACGTTGTAGTCAAAAGCTAGCTAACTGAATCTATCCAAGTATATTGAATACGTTGATATCATACGATCGAGGTAATAATATATTATTGGAGTTATAATAATGTATGCTAATATTAACCGATAATTCATCAGAGTATATATGAAATATGTTGTGTTACGAGATAATATATATATACCAGTGTATGTGATGGTATATAGTATGTATTCAGAAGTTGATAGTCAATCGAGTATATGTATATATATGTATATCTCGTGTAGTGATGTACGTAGTAGTCAAAAGCTAGCTAACTGAATCTATCCAAGTATATTGAATACGTTGATATCATATGATCGAGGTAATAATATATTGTTGGAGTTATAATAATATAAGCTAATATTAACTGATAATCCATTGGAATATATATAATGTATTGTATTACGAGATAATATATATACTCTTGTATGTGATCATATATAGTACGTATTCATAAGTTGATAGTCAATCGAGTATATGTATATATACGTATATCTCTTATAGTGATGTACGTAGTAGTCAAAAGCTAGCTAACTGAATCTATCCAAGTATATTGAATAATACGTTGATATTATATAATAGAGGTAATAATATACTATTGAAGTTATAATAATGCAAGCTAATTAACCGATAATTCATTGAATTATATATGGAATACGCTGTAAATATTATTATGCGACTGAGGAAATATACTACTCGCGTTAATGTGGTGATGAATTAACTAATTATCTATTTTTATACATTGTATTAAATTATTTTGTATGTAATTATAAATATTATATAATTTATTATACTTTTTTTTATTTTTTAAAATAAAAACTGACAACTTGTGGTTGGTTTTCCTATTTTTTTTTAGCACCTGACCCAGCCCAACTGCCGCCTGACCCGACCGGCCCATCACCCTTATAACCTCTTTCCTAATTACACCATCAACAATGAACAACATCCTCCTTGCTAAAACCCAATACCCTACATCGATAGCAGCAACAACACTCTGCCGCCGCCGTTTAGTCACTCCGATAGTCTCTCTCCGTCGCCGTCGTCGTTTAGTCACCTGAAATCGGTCGGAACTCGGTGAGTTAAACCTCATCCTCCTTGCTAATACCCGACTATTTCAAGGTCTTTTTTTGCCCTCAAATCCTTAATCACGTAAGATTTCTTCAATTAATTTGCACTTTTCCCCATTAATTTTATTTAAATTAAGTTTTTTTTAGCTTTTATCCCTTTTTATATAGCTTTGATATAAGTCTTAGGGTTTCTATTCTTGTATTGATAAATATATGTTTGTTGTGCAAAAATAGCTAACATGAGATATGTTCATTTGATCCTATATAATATCTCAACAACATTCCCTCCTCCATTACAATTTTTTTTCTAATATCATCCTAAAAGAAACTTGAAGTGATGATTCGAAGTGATGATATCCATACTTGTATAGAGATATGGTTAACCTATTCTACCTTATCGGACTGGTTAAGTCATAGTACTTAGAAAATAGTAGGCTAGCAAATATTTATGTAAACATACTTAGTGTAAATCTAGTTTATCATATTTGTTGAGTTTAGAACTAGTACTTGAATAATTCACTCTACTATTTGGTTAACTATGTAAATATTTTGGTTGTTTGCATTTGTTTTATCATCAATTTGTATGTTTAACTCTGGATGAACATGAAGTTTGTACACTGGAATTTTTGATCTGTAATTTGAGTAAATTCCTGGGTTGCAAATTGAATTTATGTTGTCTCAGTGGTTGTGACCACTGGAGAAGACGGAGCCTATTTGATTGCATATTTTGGAAGCTAGTTGAGTTGAATCTGTTGGGTTCGATTCCGCCATTTGACGCTAAATATCTCGGCTCTCTGTGATACTCATTGGTAAGTGATACTCATGTATTGATAATTATAACTTCTTTAATTTTTTCAATTCTTTTTCTTCTTTCATTGAATTCATGATAACTGTGTATCTAAGAAGCTTAAATCAGGGTGGTGACTAAATGCAAATAAGTAACTGAACATTAATTGAATGGACTTTCTAATACTTCTCAAGTCAACAGTTCATTGAGTTAATTTTGGAACATTAGTTTACTTGAAGGTTGTCTCAACTTGAACTTTGGAACATTTTAGTTGCTTTCACTACGTCTCAAGTTGCTTTGCTATTTTTCAGCGACTGCTTGTCTCTTTCTCTTCAACTTAGGCCAAGTAAAGGTAAGTTGATTTCTCTCTATTTTCTTATATTGAAGTGTTTAAATGTTGTGTTATGGTGGAATTATTTGCTGTAGAAGTCTTTGAAAGCCATAGATTTTGTGATGATTATATGGTGTGAGAGGGACGTGCGATACCTCTACTTATTTGCTTTATTAAATTTGTTGAATTGTTTGACTTATACTAGAATTGAAAATGTAAACTAGTGACATGAAAATGGTTCAATGTAGTGACTTGAAATTGTGAACTTGTGACTTGAAAATGGTTAAATGTAGTGACTTGAAATTGTGAACTTGTGACTTGAAAATGGCCAAGTATAGTGACATGAAAATGAGAACTAGTGACTTGAAAATGGTTAAGTATAATGACTTGAAAATGTGAACTAGCTAGTGACTTGAAAATGGTTAAGTGTAGTGACTTGAAAATGTGAACTAATGACTTGAAAATGGTTTAAGTGTAGTGACTTGAAAAAGTGATCTAGTGACTTGAAAATGGTTAAGTGTAGTGACTTGAAAATGTAAACTAATGACTTGAATGGTTAAGTGTAGTCACTTGAAATTGTGAACTAATGAATTGAAAATGGTTAAGTATAGTGACTTGAAAATGTAAACTAATGACTTGAAAATGGTTAAGTGTAGTCACTTGAAATTGTGAACTAATGACTTGAAAATGGTTAAGTGTAGTGACTTGAAAATATAAACTTATGACTTGAAAATGATTAAGTGTAGTCACTTGAAAATGTGAATTAGTAACTTGAAAATGGTTAAGTGTAGTGACTTGAAAATGTGAATTAATGACTTAAAAATAGTTAAGTGTAGTCACTTGAAAATGTGAACTAATGACTTGAAAATGGTTAAGTGTAGTGACTTGAAAATGTAAACTAATGACTTGAAAATGGTTAAGTGTAGTGACTTGAAAATGTGAATTAATGACTTAAAAATGGTTAAGTGTAGTGACTTGAAATAGTGAACTAGTAACTTGAAAATAGTTAAGTGTAGTGACTTGAAATTGTAAGCTGATGACTTGAAATTGGTTAAGTGTAGTCACTTGAAAATGTGAACTAATGAGATTGTGATAGCTTGTGTAGATGGAACCTGATTATAGTTGGGTGTAAGAACGAAATAATGATAATAGAGTGGGTATGGGGAGGAATATGCGGAGGTGTCAAGCGCTTTATTGAACATACCAAGACACTTGATGATTGGTTACATTGCCAACTGATTCGCTGTCCTTGTGAAAAATATGATGGTATAAAAATTCTAAAAGAAGAGATTGTGAAGAATCATCTTTATAGAAGGGGGTTTCATGAAGACTAATTAATATTGAATATTAGTCATGGATAAGTTAGGCGTAATAACTTTGTTGTTGGTGAAAGTAGTAGGTCTGTGGGGCACAATAACTATCAAGCTATTAGGATGACAAAAATAGTGCATGATGCTTTTGGGATGCAAGAGGGGGTTAAATTCAGGGAAAATTTAAAAGATATTTCCAATGTTGAAGCACACCATTTTTATGAAGAATTGCATGCTGCTAGTCATCCTTTGTTTGACGGGAGTTTGCACTCTCAATTGTCAGTTGCTGTTAGATTATTAAGTATCAAATCTGATTATAATATTACTGAAGGAGGAATAGACTCTATGATAGATCTTATTAAAGAGTTAGTTGACCCCGCTTTAGAGTTTCCCATAGGGCAAAAAGTATTGTGTCGAAGTTAGGTCTCTCCTCCATTAGAATTGATTGTTGTGAAAATGATCTCATGTTATACTTTAAGAAGGATGCTGAACTAGAGTCTTGTAAGTTTTGTCAACACCCTCTCTATAAGCTTGGTTGTAGAGGAAATAAAATTATTATCAAGGCGATGCATTATTTACCTCTTATACCAAGGTTGAAAAGGTTGTATGCATCAAACAGCTTAACTCCCCATATGAGATGGTACAGTGAAAATAGAAGGCCCCCTAGTGTCATGTGTCATCTATATGATGGAGCATCTTGGAAGCATTTTGATGCAACTTATACAGATTTTGCAACTAAATCACGAAATATTAGGTTGGGTTTGATTGCAGATGGTTTCTCACCTTTTTCTGTTGGTGCTGCACCATATTCATGTTGGCCTATGCTTTTCACACCATATAATCTTCCTCCTAAAATGTTACTGATTAGTCCATATATATATTTTTGAATTGTGTTATTCCTAGCCTTTGTAATCCAAAAAGGGGGATAGATGTTTACTTGCAACCTTTGATTGATGAGCTGCAATTGTTATGGCATGAAGGGGTTGAAACTTGGGACATTTCACTTATATAGAATTTCAATTTGCATGCTAATCTAATGTGGACTATTAATGATTTCCCTGCTTATGGAATGTTTTCTGGGTGGATGGCAGCTAGAAAGTTAGCTTGTCCATACTGCATAGAAAATACAAAATCGTTCACATTGAAACATGGACGAAAAAATTCATGGTTTGATTGTCACCGTTGTTTCTTTCCACCTAATCATGAGTTTAAGAGACTCAAGAATGCATTTAGAAAGAATAAAACTGAACCTAATGGTCCACCTCCAAGATTAAGTGGTCATGACATTTGGGAGAGAGTTCAAGATTTTTCAAAGGTTAGCGAGGAACAATTGTATAAGTTTGGTGGGTATGGTATTTCACATTATTGGACTAAGCAAAACATATTCTGGGAGTTAGAATATTGGCCAGATAATCTACTTAGACATAATATTGATGTCATGCATACTGAAAAGAACTATTTTGATAACTTGTTCAACACAATTATGGATGTGACTGGCAAGACAAAGGATAATCCTAAGGATAGACTTGATTTACCAGAATATTGCAAGCACAGGGAATTACACTTGCAGAAGGGCCCCAATGGCAATTTGATTAAGCCCAAGGCTAGTTATACATTCAAGTTAGACCAAAAGTGGAAAATATGTGAGTGGGTTCAAAGTTTAAAGATGTCGGATGGATATGCCTCAAATTTGGGAAAGAGGGTTGATATGAAACATGGAATCTTACATGGAATGAAAAGTCATGATTGTCACATTTTCATGGAATAGCTACTTCCGATTGCTTTTATTGGTTTGCCTGAAAAAAATATGGAAATCGATAGCAGAGATCAGTTTGTTCTTCAAAGAATTGTGTTCCACCACATTAAAAGAAGAAAATCTGGCTGGAATGGAAAGTAATATTGTTGTTATCACCAACAAGTTGGAGAAGATTTTTCCATCTGGGTTCTTCGATGTGATGGAACATCTTCCCATCCACCTTGTCCATGAAGCCCAGCTAGGCGGTCCAGTTCAAACTAGGTGGATGTATCTAGGCGAGCGGTAAGCAAGTGCAACACATTTAGTTTATTTCTTAATTGTTCAAGTATATATCTATATATTAGATACCAAACGTAAATTATACAAGACCATTGGAATATTGAAAAAGGGTCCTAAAAATAAATATAGGGTGGAAGGCTCTATAGTTGAAGCATACCTTGCTAGAGAAACATCCCACTTTTGTTCTTACTATTTTGGTGATCAAGTCGCTTGTTTGAGATACAAACCAAATCGACACCAGGATAATGAGAATGAGCCATATCTACAACCAATATCAATCTTTAATAAATTAGGTAGTAGGGCAAAAGGATAGATTTTCACTGACTCACTGCCATGGAGCACAAATCAGCAACATTGTATGTCTTGCTGAATTGCCTGAAACTTGAGCCCTTTTTAAAGTAAGGATATTAAATATTTATATATAAGATTTAATTACTCATTTCACTAAGGAAACTAATTGTGTTTGCAATGTGAATCTTCAGTTCATTTAAGGCTCAATTCCACCCAAATCAAGTGTATGAGTCATTTGCAACATGTTATACAAATCAGGTGAGTAATTTCAATAGTAACACAACAAATTTCATGGTATACAAATATATATATATATATATATATATATTTATATTCTATTCACTAAATGCGGCCACATATAATCAGTTTTGAAGGATATTTCTTTGGGACCGGTTGAAGCTCATACAATATCCCACTACACAGTAAATGGGTTTAAATTTTCAATCGAGGAACACTCCAAAACAAGGAAAACAAACAATAGTGGTTTTTGGGTTAAGGGTGATTATGATGTTGATTACTTTGGCATTATACAAGAGATTTTAGACATGGAGTATGCTGGTTGGCCAATTAAAAAAATAGTACTCTTTCGATGTAAGTAGTTTGATCCAAGCACAAGAGGCACAAAAGTACTTAAGGAGCATAACATCATTGAAGTTAAACACACTAGGACGTATACTATTTACAATACTTTTGTTCTTGCATAAAATGTTAAACAAGTGTGTTATGCTCCTTATCCATTGCGCAGGGACAACTGTAATCAAAACCAAGCCTATAGGGCGGGTAGAAGTTGAGAATCTGTTGGAGAATGCATATCAAAATGAAATACAGGATGATCACCAATTAGTGGACACTGACTTAGTGGATAATTTGAACCATCCAGAACTCATTTTTGAAGAAGTTATTGCAGAAGAGGCTGAATGGGTAGAGGAGGAGGAAACTTTCGAAGAGGGTGAATGGTTTAGAGAAGAATATTCGGGAGAGGAGGATTAGCTCTTTATTAGTTGTATTCGTTATTTTTAATGTACTACTTATCTTTTATGCATTTATTCCCTCATTAGCATTGATATGTAATAGCCTTAGTAAGATTACTGCAAATGAATCGAAGTCTTTTACCTATTGAAATTCTGTGTTGAATTTAAGTGTTGTTTAGTTTACTTATTAATTGATTGATTAGTTAATTGTGTGGAAACAAAGTGACATTTGACAAACTATTTTTTATCCTTAAATAATTTAGATGGTAGGTGATGATAGGGGTAAGAAAAAAGCTGATACTAGTAAGCCAAAAAAGAAAAAGGTACGTCCACCTTATAGATGACCCACATGGTTTCATATATTTGAGGGTTGGTCAGATGTCATTCTAGCACGACCCTCTTATTCTAGGTCATCACATCATTTATATAGTGCTCCTACGTATGTGGGTCCACTCCATGGCTCTACTGAGACTTAGCCCAACCCCCATCACCATGCCACCACCTTCACAGTACTACCAGACGATCGATGGTACTTATAGTCGTCTACCATCATCTGTCCTACCATCTGCTAGCAGTCAGTCAGGTACTCAAAGTGAATCTACTAGATCGATTGGGCTGATCGATCTTCGTCTTAGAGGTCCACCATCCATTGCTTCAGATACATCCATGATAGAGCACTCAGGAGCTCCTGCTCCACTGCCAAGACAGAGAGATGCTAGTTGGTACATTATCCCATATGGAGTAGGGTATGATTTCAATATATAACAACTCTATTTATTTTTCATTTACTATATTGTGCTCTATGATATTAAAGTTTGATCTTGTATTGCATATTTAGGCCCAATGATAGAATAACCAAAATTGTCTACAAATGCATCTGTTGCAACTACAAAGGTTATTGGACAAGTTGACAAAAGGTTCCAGAATTTTATAGAGAGGAAATGTTCAAAGAATTTCAAGTAAGATTTATCTTAAATTAAACAATGAATACAATTTATCAAATATGGACTTTGTTATAAGTACCCATGTCATCATGAAATGTTCAGTCATTTAATTGTCTACTGAGTTGATAATATTTACCAAAATATATGGGAAAACTAAGGTAATAAAGTAAAAAGGAAGGGCAAAAATGCAATGGCAAAAAGTAGGATGCTTGATGGGACTAAGTTGACTTTATGAAAAGTCATTTAGTTTTGTTGTAAATGAAGACAAAAGTACAGCTTCGGAAGCTGCAATGTACATAACTCTTTAAAAAAATATTTCTCGTAAACTCCCAGAGTGCCCTCATGGTCGGCAAACATGTTGACCATTAGGTGCTTACATCCCCACAAATTACTTAACATATTGTTATAAAAAAATTGAATACTAAACAATTATTTTTGTTGTAGAAATATTTCTGATATGATCCAACACACCATTTTGCAATAAGGAAGATTTTTTTTAGAAGAACCAGGCTTAGACTTAATGGTCTATTGTATTATGCAAGAAGACACAGGGTAAAGCCAAACTTTATATCGGCAAAAATTGTCACTCCCCAATTTCTCAGGTCGTGATGGCAGCTACTTCAACCCACTAGTAGGCAAGCCAAGCCATAGCCCGGAATGACAAGTAACGGGCTAACAGGTGGAAGGTAAAAAGAAACGAGAACAAAGCCGACAACAACAAAAATATAAGCGGAAGCAAAGAAATATACATATATAGCATACCTTACAAGAGAAGGAAGAGGAAAAAATATACAAGATAATCCCTCCCAAGACCTGGTAAGGTCGGTATGAGAGCCACTACTACCAAATAAGAGTACTAGACATAATCCAAAATATACATAATATATACAAAGTAGTCTCGAATGCAAAAGACTATACTAGAACAAATGGAGGAGAATCAACCTCGGACTCTAGAAAGCTCACCCTTCTCCGGATCAGTACTGGGTTAGAGAATCACGTCAATACCAGTGGCTCATACTCGAATCTGCATCAGGAAAAAGATGCAAAAGTGCAATATGAGTACCAAAGCAATGGGAACTCAGTAGACATCATCGGCCGACTGAGCTCAAGTATAGCAAAAGTATAACTAAAATGTGAGAAGAGGATCTAAGTCAGTCGTAAAAGGAGTAGAAAAGTAAATTGCAACTGGACTAAGCAGTTAAGATAAAAGAAGCAAATAAGAGCGGTGCGGAAAGTAAATAACTCGATAGTAAGAAAGAAAGTCAAACATAACCTAACTGAGCCCCCATAAGACCAGAAGTCACACACACAAAAAAATTAACCCAACCGTGTCCCTATTAGCCGGTGGGTACACACAAGAATTAACTAAAGTAAAAGTATGAACCACTCGTAACTGAACTTATCTCAATTGACCAAATGATCCCAACTCCGTGATAAAACCATCCAGGTATGCATCGGGCTTGAACCAGCACCAATGGGTAATAACGAGAAGCCAGACGCCAGGCTTAAACTAATAATAGTAGATAATAAAGAGAGGCCATACGCTGGATTCTGTAACACCCCGTAGATTTTCGAACCAAATTGATTCCCGTGATATACATGGAAGTAATTAAACATGCATGAGAATTGAGAGGATTTGTACATGAAAGTGTTGGGCCAAATTAATATATGCAAATGGGCTCAATTTAAGCCCAAATGCATGGCCCAAAGGGAGAAAAAAGATCCATTCTTCCATTTGACCCATTCAAACATGATAATTAATGAGAATTGGATAAGAAGAGACTTTAGGGACTATATAAAGCATGAAAATCAGATTTTTCATCCATTTGGACACCTATGCTTTGTCTAGAATTTTCCACAACATTTCTCTCTTCAACCAAACCCTAAGCTCTCATCTTTGTGTCCAAGATCACCTTTGTACAAGACTTGGTAAGTGTTTATTATTATGGTTTACTATATTTTATTCATGGAATATGGTTTATATCATGTTAATTATGTTGGTGAAGTGTGGGAAGTTCACTATGTGTAAAACAACTTGTGTGTGCTTAATCGGTGAAGGGTTTTGTCTTGTAAACTTGAACATGAACTTGTGATCTTGAAGGAAGTGGAATTTATGGATTCAATATTGAAATGTGAAGATGTGATTATAGTCTTACCTTGTTTTTTCATGGTGTATAATGTTTGGAATTTCTATTGTGAAATTGGTTATGGTTTTGGTGACGTATTGACCGTAAAGTGTGGTTTTGGGTGTTGTTATGTGTGTTGAGAGACCATGGCTGATTGTTGGAATATAATATGATCAAAATTATGTTAAAATAAGTTTGATTATGATCATGGACCATTCATTGCATAAAAAGACCCAAAAGAGACCCTTTTTGGTCGAAACGGGCACCCGCCCTCGCAGACGAAGCACCTGCGGGCGCAGGTGCCAACGCAGGTGCCTCTGGATACTGCCAAAGGTCACCTGCTGACATAGGTCATCCACTTGCGGGTGCAGGTGGCTTAGCGGATCGGCCCAGAACTCCGAATCGCTTGTTTTTGCATCCCTTTGGCCCCCCAAAACCCATATACCCTTCATGGATGTAATTATCAACTTGTGATGTCGTTTTAATGAATTTAAAGTGTCGTATGGAGGCATATTGGACTATGTTAAGTATGTATGATTGTTCATAAGTTATTATGAGGCAAGTTGATATGGTAATTGTGATGGAATGATAATGAGGAAGCGTAAAGGGTAAGTGTGGTGTGAAATGCTATCAATGTATAATCTTTTGGTAAATGTGTGTAATATTATGGTGTTGTTGAGATGGAAATGCAGTGTATTGTATTGCAAGGGATGACATGATGTTATATGGTAGTCACAGAGTTCATTGTCGTCTTGTACGCCTGTATAGTGACTAGTTGCTAATGTAAGTTCCGATATGAACTTGTATTGTAGAGTAAGACGTAAGGAAGAAGCTGGACTGTTGTGTTCATATATAGACTCGTGTACTCATACTTGGAAGTGAAGGTATGTAAGGTTACTCTTTTCGTATCCTTCTGCAGCATGTATGTTCACATTGTCATAGTACTTATTCGATTCCAAAATGCTCTAAGGTAGTCCATATCCTGTAGTTGATGAGTGTACTCATATGTTCCTTACTCATTGGTCAATGGTGAATCACATAACTCATGTCCATTGGTCAACTTATGATCATTGGCTATATGTCAAAAGTTTCAAAAGGTTCTAAGGTATCACCACTCGGGTTGATGAACAGTTGATGTCCACATGTGTCTTACTCAGCAATCATTATCCTAAGGTTCCAAAAGTGTTCTATTCCAAAGGGGCTCTATAGTATTCCAACTAAGGTTGATATATATTGTTATTCATATGTGTTTTACTCTTAGATGAAGTATGATTCACTTATCTCTTAGTTATTGATGGAAAATCCTAAGTTGTCATGATGTTGTAGATTCCAAGAGAACTATCTCAAAGAGGGTAAGATGTAGAGAGAATCTAGTTATTCTTGAATTGCATTCTCCAATCATGTCATGTTCCAACGTCCACTATTATTAGGAATATCTTTGTACCAATCTCAAAAGAGCAGTGAAGGAGATAAAGTGCGAACTAATACATATCTATTCCTCACAAGTGAGCGTATCACTCTCTTGAAAGTAAGGAAGTGAAGCAAGATATTGAGGTGTGTTTCTAATATTATCATGATCCTCATTGTGTTAATCTCTCACAAGTTAAAGTATCAATCTCATAAGAGTAATAAGAGAGGTGATGTGCAAGTTAATATAATTATTCCTCATAAGAGAAGATGTCAATCTCATGAAGTAAAGGAGTGAAGTAATATATAAATAAGAGTGTGCTTCAAGTAATGTCATGATCTTTAATGTGTTACTCTCATAACTATGTAAAAGGTATAAGATTTGTATAGAAGTAATGTACGTATGGTTACTATATGTTACATTGAGTATGGATCACAATCTAAAGGGTGTAAGTTCAAGATGGAACAATCCCAACATTATGTTATGGTATTATTATGATATATATATGATTATAGCCCACTGATCAGTTGGATGTCCGGTATTATAAATATATATTATAGCCCACCAAAGATGGAGGCCCGGTATTATTTATTATAGCCCACCAAAGGTGGATGTCCGGTATTATAAATATATATTATAGCCCACCAAAGGTGGAGGCCCGGTATTATATATTAATCTATTATAGCCCACCAAAGGTGGAGGCCCGGTACTATATACTTATAAGGTGATGATCCATAAGATATAATGAACCACTAACTAGTTGAGTGAACGGTAATGAAGATAGTTGTAAAGAGATGAGAATAGATCCCTTGCATGATTATATATATATATATATATATATATATAAATATGAAGATTGTTATAAGAAGGAGGATGGCAAGACTGATTGACCAAGTAATGAAATAATAGACATATTGAACATGGTTCCACACATTCAGGTTGGAGGTCTATTCACATTGATTACTTCTCGTACGATTAATTTCTTGGCAGTACTTATGTATTATTATAGTTTCATATGGCCTTACATACTCAGTACTTTTTTCGTACTGACCCCTCTTGGGGGACTTACCTTATATGCTGCAGGCCCAGGTGTTAGTAGATCTCTGCAGTAGACGACGAGATATCCGCAGATTGTTGGTGAGCTCCAGTTGATCCGGGGCTTTTCCGAGTCATTATGCATATTGGTTTGATATTGTATATGAGCATGGAGCGGGATGTTGTCCCGACTCTAGATTTGTCATAGTCATGTATCTGTAGAGGCTTTGTAGACTTATGTGGGAAGTTGAATGTAAGATATGTACGTTCATTCTGACATGATGGCCCCAACGGCCAAGTTTCCTAATATATATAGCATATGTTTCCATGTTCATGTTTTCCGCATAGTTGCATGAGGAATAATACGAATCACACGATAATATGCATATGAAGGTTCAGGAGCAAAGATTGGTTCTCTCGGGCCATATCGGCTTCGGGTGCCAATCACGCCTCGTTGGGATTCGGGGTGTGACAGATTCGAATAAAAAATAGTGGGTAATAATGAGAGGCCACATAAATCATATACATCCAAACTCATAACCTTATACTGGACTCGAATAGGAACTCATAGTAACCACAACTCCCAGAATAATAGTAATCAGTACTAGAACTGCCTGATCACATCATAACCAGAATCCAAATATCCCATAAGTAACCAATCTCCTCAGTAAAACCAAACCAATATCAATACCATACCATAACTAAAGCCAAAACTGTGCCCAAACTTAGAATAGATAGGAAAAAATACAGTATACGCCGGTCCCAAACTAGAAATAAATTGCATTTACAAAAATATACTTATAATTTAGTTGAAAGAAGCAACCCAGGGTTTCCAAGTTTAACACCGCGCTACAAGGTCATAAATACTAAACTCAAGCGTGCAGGTCTGCTAGGGCAAGATGGGTCCCCAATATCCAGGTCAAGGACTGACGGTCCCGGTCAAATACTACTTTACTCGAGGAAAGAGAGCTAAAGGTGGCTAACAACCAAGTCTGTGTAAACCCAACCCAAGGTGATAGTCTAAAAAGAGTAGTCATGAGCTTAGTTAAGCCTAAAGGGATCTAACATTAAGCACACTAGTTTTAAAGGAGGGGTAGCGAGGCCCACTACGGGGTCCCAAAAACTCAGTCTGGAACGCAACCTGTTCTAAACTAGTCTAAGGCTTCCCATTCCCAACTCAAGGTACTAAAAGCACTAACCTAGCCTTATAAGATGATACTATGACCTTCTAAGGGATAATAGGCCCAAAACCTACCAAAACAAGGTCCTAACCGATTAAACAAGGCATAAAAGTACTAAAATTGAGTCTGGACTACAACTATCAGCCCAAAATAAGCATAATAGCACACAATCACCATAAATTAACTCAATCTAAGGATATGGTAAGCCCAGCCTACTTGGACGCCGCTGAACGCCCACCAAATCTGCTAAACCAGAGCTTTCCCCTTTTGAGAGTCCTCCGACAGCTACCACGCTATCAAAATAACAGTCTATGAATCAAGACAAGAAGAATGATACCCATATTGCGTATAAATGCTCTGGGTTAGAAATCAGGCTAAAAATCCTATGTGGGGCCCACTTGCAGAATTACAAAATTGAAAATGTTACAGCGTTCCACGCAGCTCAAGGATCAAATACCACAAAATTGTAGCTAAATTCGAGCTCAAATAACCCTCAAATAAGTCCAACAATAATCCCAAAATAGATAACTAAAACAGAGAATTAATTGAGAAATTGACAAAAAAACATACGGGAACTCAAAGGTACCAGGCTCACAATCACGTTCCCTAGCTACTCCCAGCTCAGTAGCATAAGATTCCCACAGTTTCGGAGCTCAAAATAACATTTAATGGCATTTTACACTAAGAATAATGAAATAAAAATGAAGGAGAAATTATATATACTGCCAGAGGTCCCTTCTTGGCGAACGCAGGACCCCTATCGCGAACTCGGGTGCCATTCCAGGCAGACCTTTGCTAATGCGATTGTTCCACCGCGATGGTGAAGAAGAAGGCTGGACTGCCCTGGCTGGCCTTCTCTTTGCTAATGCGAAGGCTGACCCGCGAATGCGGAGGTTAAGAATCTTGACCCTCGCGAACGTGGCCAAGGCCTCGCGAACACGAATTTGGCCTGCACCAGGTGCTAATGCACCAACAACTTTGACAAGTTGTAAATATCCCGACCGGGCCCTCGTGATTCATTTGAAAACCCATGAATGCAAATGAACTATGCAACCCTACCAAATTTGACATTCTGGACTCAATGGTGTCATTAAAATTTCCATCTGAGGTCATTTTGATAAAAAGTGGGGCCCATACCCTAATGAGCCATTTTTGACAAATTCCACCCCATACCCCAAAACGAGTTCGAAAGCCTCGAGACCCAGACCAAGGGTCCCACTAGCCAAAAATTAATGTTTTAAAGCTGTTGAGACTATCAGAAATGGCATCCGAGGTCGTTTATCTGAGGTTTAGGCCCTAGACCCATTTCTTAACTTCAAAAGCTCCTAAATAGGTAAATGGCTCGAAAAACTAAATAAACTGCCAGATAACTGAACTGTTAGTCCCGGCAAGTCATAAATAACTTGGGGTAACTATAGGAAAACTCCAAACATAGTAAAAGGACGAAAATGACCTAGAGGGTCATTACAATATCCATTTCTAAAAGGACTTTCATCCGTGAAAATAAAAAATAAGGAAGTACCTGAAGGCTCGAACATATAGGGATATTGGGTCCACATATCACGCTTGGTCTCCCAGGTAGCCTCCTTGACTGGGTGGTGACACCACTGAATCTTAACTATAGGAATGTCCCTGGAGTGCAACCACCTAACATCTCTGGCCAAAATAGACATAGGCTCCTCCACAAATTCCAACCTCTCATCCAACTGAACTGAGTCCCACCGAAGCACGTGAGACTCATCTAGGATATACTGCCGCAACATAAATACATGAAACACTAGGTGAATTGCTAAAAAGGCAGAGGGCAAAGCTAACTTATATGCTACCTCCCCAACAGTCCTAAGGATCTCAAATGGTCCAATATCCCTAGGGATAAGCTGGCCCCTCCTCTCGAACCTCATCCCACCCTTCATAGGCGATACTCGCAAGAAGACTCGGTCACCAACTCTTAACCTCAAGGCACGACATCTATGGTTAGCGTAACTCTTCTGCCTGCTCTGAGCTGCCGGTAGCCTATCTTGAATCACCCAATCCTGGTCCAACGACTCATGAAGTAAATCTGTACCGTGGGGCCTAACCTCATAAGTCTCCAACCAACCAATTGGAGACCGATATTGCCTGTAATATAATGCCTCGAATGGGGCCATCTGAATACTTGAATGAAAGATATTATTATACGTAAACTCTGCCAAGGCTAAAAACTGATCCCACTGGGCCCCAAAATCCAACACACTAGTGCGGAGCATATCCTCTAAAATCTAAATAGTCCGCTCTGACTGCCCATTAGTCTAGGGATGAAATATGGTGCTAAGATCAACCTAGGTACCCAACTCTTCCTGAAATATCCTCTAGAGGCTAGAAGTGAACTGAGAGCCTCAGTCCGAGATGATAGACAAAGGTACCCCATGAAGGCGAACCACATTCTCGAATATAGACACGGGTCAACCTCTTGGTATTGAAGAAAGTCTGAACGGGGATAAAATGGCAGACTTAGTAAATCGATCCACGATGACCCAAATGCTATCAAAACCACGAGAAGTGCCAGGCAAACCACCTACGAAATCCATAGTAACCCTCTCCCATTTCCACTTAGGAATGGGTAGCCTCTAAAGCAATCCACCAGGTCTTTGATTCTCAGCCTTTACCTACTGACAACAAAGACAAACGAGCCACAAACACCGTTATATCTCTCTGTATATCATTCCACCAATAGTGTTGCCTTAAATCCCTATAAATCTTAGCTGTCCTGGGTTGAATACAGTACTTGGAGCTATG
The DNA here is from genome assembly GCA_031232105.1 of Capsicum rhomboideum. NCBI lineage: Eukaryota > Viridiplantae > Streptophyta > Magnoliopsida > Solanales > Solanaceae > Capsicum > Capsicum rhomboideum. Next base: position 86,280,246 of record CP124715.1, read on the forward strand.
AGCCTAAAAAAGAATCAACTAAATCAAATCCCTGACCCTTGAAACACAAATATGACCGTCATATCTCAGAATGCCCTTAGAATCTAAGGTATCTCTCCTGGACTCACTTCTTGACACCTGTCCTTGAATGCGATGAAGCCTGCTCTCCTCCAACTGATGATCCCAAATCTGCTCTAATAAGGTAGATCTAGCCCCAACACTAGCAATAATCCTCATGGGGTTAGAAGTATCAAGGCGAACCATTAAGTTAGCTAAGGATTGGATATCCAAAGCCAATGGCCGCTGTGAAACTGAAATAAAAGCCAAGCTACCCATACTCACTGCCTTCAGGCTCAAGGCGTCCACTACCATATTTGCCTTACTCGAATGGTATAAAATAGAGATATCGTAGTCCTTCAGTAACTCAATCTATTTATGCTGCCTCGAATTAAGCTCCCTTTGAGTCATAATATGCTGAAGACTATGGTAGTCAGTGAAAATCTCAAAATGAACACCATACAAGTAATGACTCCAAATCTTAAGCGCAAACACTATCGCTGCCAACTCCTAATCATGAGTGGGGTAGTTGTGCTCATGCACCTTCAACTGCCTCTACGTATATGCAATAACACTGCCTCGCTGCATCAGAACACACCCCAAACTAACACCAGAGGCATTATAGTAGACGGTAAAACCCTCGCCCTCAACTGAAAGAGTCAGAATAGGAGCTGAAGTGAGCAAGTTTTTGAGCTTCAGGAAGCTTTCCTCACAACTTGTAGACCACTGAAACGGGACCTCCTGCCAACTTAACAAAACTGCGAACCTCGATAGGTGACGTAGGCCTAGCCCAGCCACGTACAACCTCAATCTTCACTGGGTCCACCATAATACCATCTTTGGATACCACGTGTCCCAAGAAAGCTACAGACTCAAGCCAGAACTTGCACTTTGAGAATTTGGCATTAAGCCTGTGATCTCTCAAAGTGTGGAGCACAGTCCTTAAATACTATTCGTGCTCCTCCCTACTCCTTGAATAAATTAGAATGTCATCAATGAATACGATCACGAAAGAGTCGAAATAAGGCCTGAAAACACGGTTCATCAAATCCATAAATGCTGCTGGGGCATTAGTCAACCCAAAAGACATCACCAAGAACTCATAATGGCCGTAACGAGTCCTGAAGGCTGTCTTAGGGATGTCCTCAGCTCTAATCCTCAACTGATGGTAACCAGACCTCAAATCAATCTTAGAAAATACTGCTGCACCTTGAAGTTGAACAAACAAATCATCGATACGAGGTATAGGATACTTATTCTTCACAGTCACCTTATTCAACTACCTTTAGTCGATACACATACACATAGAACCATTCTTCTTCTTTAAAAACAGAACTAGAGCACCCCAAGGTGATACACTCGGTCTAATAAAACCCTTACCCAAAAGATCCTAAAGCTGAGTATTTGGCTCCTTTATCCCGACAGGAGCTATACAATAAGGAGCCATAGAAATGGGTTGGGTACCAATATCGAGGTCAATAGAAAACTCTATGTAACGCTCAGGAGGAAGGCCAGGTAGGTCGGTAGGAAAAACATCGAGAAAATCATGAATAATAGGAACGGAGTCAAGCAAATGACTCACTGTGCTAAAATCCCAAACATAAGCAAGGAATGATCCATAACCCTTCGATATTAATCTACTAGACTGAACATAAGAAATAATCCCTGTAGGCGTGCGACTATAAGAACCTTGCCACACCACCGAGGTTATGCAAGGCATGGCTAAGGTAACGATCTTGGTGAAGCAATCCAAGACCGCATGGTATGGGGATAACCAGTCCATGCCCAGAATTACGTCAAAATCTAACATATCCAAAGCAATGAGATCAACTCGAGTATCATACCCTTGAGCAGTCGCCAAACATGATCTATATACCCATCCACTACTAAAGAATTACCCACGAGGGTAGCTACACATAAAGGCACAAATAACAACTGTAAAGACAAACCCAACTGCGGTGCATAATAAGCAGAAACATTAGAAAATGTGGAACCGAGATCAAACAAAGTAGAAGCTGGCTGAAGGCATACAAAAATTATACCTGTAATCACAACATCCAAAGCCTCAGCCTCCGGCCTACCCGGCACAACATATAAATGACCCTTCCCGCTACCGGACTAGGTGCTTTTTTGACCACCTATCCTACCTGCCTGAGGACCATCTTGAGAACCCTGGGGACTAACCTGTGACCTTGCGCACCATCTTTAATCGGCGGAGTCACTAATCTAATTGATTAAGCGCTCTGAACTGCAGGCTCAATCATCCTATGCCAGGGACACTCAAGAGCAAAGTGACCAACAACCCCAAACTTATAACATGCCCCTGGCACTCTACTCTATCTAGAAGGTCTGGCTGATCTGAAATGACCACCTCTGCTTGACGGCCCTGCCTGAACGCTCCTCTGTAGCTGACTATCACTCTGACCACCCGAATCACTATAACTGAGCTGACCCCCATCTGATACCTGAAGTGCTGCCTGAATTGGCCTACTTGACTGACCCTAACGCTGATAAGGCTGCTGCTAGGGGTACCTACCCTGAAATCCTCAACCTCTAAACTGTGAGCCTCTGTGGCTCCTACTAAAACTGCCCTACTATCAAGGTTTCTTATCGCTTTCCCCTTGGGCCTCGCGATCCATATCCTTTATAGAATAGACATGCTCAACAATCTTAGAAAAAGACTTCCTTGAAGTCACCAAACTCTGTGTAGCCCTGCAAAGCGGTAATCTCATACCTCTAACAAAGCATTGAATCCGCTCATACTCATCAGGTAGAATCATGGTAATGTGTCTAGCTAACTCATGAAATCTCACCTCATACTCAGCCACAGACATAGAACCCTATCTCAATGTAAGAAACTCATCTTGAAGACGTTCGCGCATGCTGCGGGGCATATACTTCTCTAAGAAAGCCACGAAGAACTGAATCTAAGTTACAGGCGGAGATCCAGCTGTCCTGGAATCAAGATAAACTCTCCACCACCTCCTCACTGCTACATCTAACTAATAAGCAATAAAATCCACTCCACGCGACTCAACCAACCCTAAATTCCTCTACTTCTTCTCATAACTGCATAAGAACTCATAAACATCCTCTCCTGGGGTCCCCGCAAACCTGGGTGGAGTCAATCTTAGAAATCGGCCTAACATCTTCTGCTCCTCCACAGACATAACTGGCAAGGCTATTACCGGCTGTGGAACTACTGGTGCTAGTGGAACTTATGCTCTTAGGGACGCAGCTGCAGGCTGCGCCCCTATATCTATAACACCCTTGCTGCTGGATGAGCTCCATCTGTAGGCTGACTGCCCACTAACCCTAATAACTGAACCAAGGCATCTCTGAGAACTGCTGAAGATATAAACTTGAGTGGGGCCTGGGCTGTCCCCTGGCCCACCTTCTGCTATGGCAGTGGAATCTCTGTAGCTATCTCTAGCTCAGGAGCTATAATAGGATCTGGTGTTGTCTCTCTAGCCTGATTTTGAACTGGGGCTGCTTATCTAGACTACCCTCACCTCGGGGTCGACCTCTCCCCCTAACTAGAGCTTTAGCAGTGGGCTCGGGGTCTTGATCCCCAGCTGCCGTACCTCGCATCCTAGCCATCTGTGTAAGAGTGAAACAAATCAAGATTTAGAAACCAATATCGACCCAACACACTGTAATAAATCAAAGGATGAGATCTTTCCTAAAATTATTCTGTAGTCTTCCGAAGATAGGATACAGATGTATCCATACCGATCCACGGGGACTCTGCTAAACATTGGCACTCGTACCAATGATACCGGTGAACCTAGGCTTGGATACCAAGCTGTCACATCCCAATTTCTCAGGTCGTGATGACGCCTACTTCAACCCACCAGTAGGCAAGCCAAGCCATAGCCCAAAACAACAAGTAGTGGGCTAACAGGCAGAAGGTAAAAAGAAACGAGAATAAAGCCAACAACAATAGGAATATAAGTGGAAGCAAAGAAATATACATATATAGCATACCGTACAAGAGAAGGAAAAGGACAAAATATACAAAATAATCCCTCCCAAGACCTGGTAAGGTCGGTACTCGATCCACACTACCAAATAAGAGTACTAGATAGAATCTAAAGTATACATAATATATACAAAGTAGTCTCGAATGCAAAAGACTATACTGGAATAGATGGAGGAGGATCAACGTCGGACTCTAGAATGATCACCCTGCTCCGGATTAGTACTGGGTCAGAGAATAACATCAACACCGACGGCTCATACTCGGATCTGCACCAGGTCCGCTAGGGCAAAGCGAGTCCCCAATATCCAGGTCTCAGACTGACTGTCCCGGTCAAATACTACTCTACCTGAGGAAAAAGAGCTAAAGCAGGCTAGCAACCAAGTTTGAGTCAACCCAACCCAAGGTGATATACTAAAAAGAGTAGTCAAGATCTTAGTTAAGCCTAAAGGAATCTAACATTAAGAACACTAGTTTTAAATGGGTAGCGGGGCCCACTGCAGGGTCCCAAAAAATAAGTCTGGATTGCAACCTGGTCTAAACTAGTCTAAGGCTTCTCATTCCCAACTCAAGTTACTAAAATAACTAACCTAGACCTATAAGATGATACTACGCCCTTCTAAGGGATAACGAGCCCGAAACCTACAAAAATGGGGCCCTAACCGGCTAAACAAGGCATAAAAGTACTAAAACAGAGTCCGAACTACAATAACCAGCACAAAACTAGCATAATAGCACACAATCACTATAAATAAACTCAATATAAGGATAGGGTAAGCCTATCCTACTTGGACGCCCCGAACGCTTGCCAAATTTGCTAAATCGGAGCTTTCCCTTTTAGAGAGGACTTCGACAGTTGCCACGCTATGACAATAATAGTTTATGCGTCAAGATAAAAAGAATGATACCCATATTTCGTATAAATACTCTGGGTCAAAAATTGGGCTAAAAATCCCATGTGGGGCCTGCTTATGGAATTACAAAATTAAAATCGTCACAAAATCCTTTGCAGCTCAAGGATCAAATGCCACAAAATTGTAGCTAAATCCGAGCTCAAACAACCCTTAAATTAGTCCAACAATAATCCTTAAATAGACAACTAAAATGGAGAATTAACCGAGAAATCAACAAAACAACTTATGGGAACTTGAAGGTACCGAGCCTTAATTGCGTTCCCTAGCTACTCCCAGCTCAATAGCACAAGATTCCCACAGTTTCAGAGCTCAAAATAGCCTTTAATAGCATTTTACACTTAGAAATAATGAAAGAAAAATGAAGGAGGAACTATATATACTGACAGGGGTCCCTTTTTAATGAACATGGGACCCCTGTCACCAATGTGGGTGCCGACCCAGGCAGACCTTTACAAACGCGGCTGGTCAACAACGATCATGAAGAAGAAGGCTGGGCCAGCCTGGCTGACCTCCTCTTCGTGAACACGAAGGCTGGCCCACGAATACGGAGGTCAAGAAGTGGCCAAGGCCTCGCGAACGCTAAAGCCAAATTTGGCTTGCACCAGGTGCTGATGCACCAACAACTTTGGCAAGTTGAAAATATCCCGACCGGGCCCTCGGGATTCATTTAGAAACCCTTGAATGCAAATGAACTATGCTACCCTACCAAATTCGATATTCCGGACTCAACAGTGCCATCAAAAATTCTAGCTGAGGTCATTTTTGCCAAATTCCAAATTTCCAGCTGAGGTCATTTTTGCCAAATTTCAATAAAAAGTGAGGCCTATACCCCAAGGAGCCATTTTTGCCAAATTCCATCCCAAACCCCAAAATGAGTCCGAAAGCCTCGGGACTCAGACCAAGAATCCCTCTAGCCTAAAATAGATGTTACAGAGCTGTTGAGACTGTCAGAAATGGCATCCGAGGCTGTTTACCTAAGGTTTAGGCCCGAGAGCCATTTCTTAACTTTAGATGGTCCTAAACAGGGAAATGACTCTAAATATCAAATGAACTGCCTGGTACCAAACTGTTAGTCCCGGTGTAACACCCCGTACATTTTTGAACCCATGAGACTACCTTAACATATATGAGATTATTTAAACATGAGAGGTTTGGTGAATTATGCATTAATTTGTTGCGCTTAAATGAATCTTGTGCTATTGGGCTCAATTGAGGCCTAAAATTAGACAAAAAGACATGGCCCAAGTGGAAATGACCCATTCTTGGTATTGAACAAGTAAACATAGCATTTATGACCAAAGTGTGGCTAAGGATGAGACTACAAGGGACTATAAAAGGTCACAAAAATCAGATTTTATTCATTGTAACAAACATGCCAAGTCTAGACTTTTCTAGAGATATTTCTCATCTTCAAACCCGAAGGCAACTATTCTCCTTTGGACAAGATCACTCTCTTGCAAAGATTTGGTAAGTGTTTCTTCTTATGGTTTAGTATATTATATGCTTAAGATGGTGCATAAATCATGTTGGTTATGTTGGCAAAGTGTGGGATAGTTCACTATGTATAAAACTGTCTACTTTTGCAATCAAAAAAAGGTGTTTTGCCTTGTAAACTTGAAAAGAGACTTGTGGTCTTGAAGGAAGTGAAATTGATGGATTAAATATCAACATGTAAGATGTGGTTATGTTCTTAAATTGCTTTCTCTATTTGTATAACTTGTGGGATTGTTGGTATGAAATTGATCATGGAATTGATAACGTATTGACCGAAAAATGTCATTTTTGGTGATGTTCATGTGTGTTGTGAAATCATGGTTGCCAGTTGTTCGTTGGCATCCAAGTTGACCTAAAACATGTAAATATATGCTTATTTATGGCCATGGACCATTTATTACAAAAAAAGACCCTAAAATGACCCCTGGAGGCTTAAACAGGCATCCGCCTTCACGTCTGGAGTACTTGCGGGCGCAGATGCCAATGCAGGTGGCTCTGGACAAGGCCATAGAGGTACCTGCGGCCTCATGTCATCCACCTGCAGGTGCAGGTGGCTCCACAGCCCAGTCCAGAATTCCATTTTGTATGTTTTTGTCTCTCTTTGATCCCCGAAGGCCCCTATACCCTTTTTGGATGTAATTATCAACTTATGATACCTATTGAGTGACTTTAGGGGGTCGTTTGGAGGCATGATGGATGATATCAATTATGTATTGTTGTTAATATGTGGTTACGAAAGGTATTGAGGTGACTTGATGGAATAATTGTGACGTAGTGTTAATGAGGAAGCGTAAAGGGTAAACTTGGTGTGAAATGTTATTGGCTTATGATGTCTTGGTCAATGTGTGGAATGTTATGGTGTTGTTGGTATGGTAATGTAGTGGATTGTATTTTAAAGGGTGAAATGACATTATATGGCAGTCATGTAGCTCATTGTCGTTTTGTGCACTTGTAAGTTAGTTAGTTGTTAACGTGAGCTCCGTTATGTACTTGTACTGTAGAGTGAAACGTAAGGAAGGAGCTGGATTATTGTATTCGCATTAGGACTGTGTATTCATATTGGGTCGATAAGGTATGTAAGGTTACTCTTTCCGTATCCTTCTACAACACATAGTGTTCGTATTGTCATTGTACTTGTTCCATTCCGAAATGTTCTAAAGTATTTCATTTCAGATTTTCATCGATTGTTAGTCACATGTTCCTCATTCATTGATCAAATGTTACTCATGTGTTACATAATTTGCGGACATAATCCAAAGTTCCAATAATGTTATGTTCCAAAGTTTCAATAATGTTATGACTATCATTGTATCAATCTCTCAAAAGTAAAGAAATAAAGTAATGCATGGTTGTTGGTTACAAGAGTACGGGTGGTAGCTCTAGAGGCATAAGCCTAGATCAAGACAATCCCTAGATTATTGGACCAGGGGATAGTCCTAGAGGTATAAGCCTAGATCGGCCCGAACCTGACAGGGGGTAGCTCTAGAGGTAAGAACCTAGCTCGAGCCAAACTTGATATATTGGTTTAGGGGTGGCAGCTCTAGAGGTAATAACCTAGCTCGAGAAGAGCCCGATGTATTGATTTATGGGTGGTAGCTCTAGAGGCATAAGCCTAGCTCGAGCCGATCCCAACATAACATTATGTTATGTTAAGACCCACTGATCAGTTGGGTCCCGGGTACATTGTGACACAGTTGATGATGAATAAGCATAAAAGCAAAAAAGCAAAGAAATTAATGAAAGCAATATACATAGTTCCAAACATACGGACCGATGGTTTATCCATATTGGCTATTCTCTTATATTTGATTGCATTTAGGTTCTTATGTATTGATGCAGTTTCTTATAGCCTTACATACTCAGTACATTCTTTGTACTGACGTCCCTTAGGGGACTTACCTTACTTGCTGCAGGCACAGGTGCTCATAGACCTCCACAGTAGATTGCGAGTCATTTGCCGATCATTGGTGAGCTCCAGTTGGTTCGGGGCTTTTCGAGTCACAGGTGTACATTTGTTTTGGTATTGTAAAGTTGTATAAAGCGGGGACTTGTCCCGACTGTAGGATGGTTATGTACATGTATCTGTAGAGGCTTTGTAGACGTATGTGGGAAGATGCATGAAAGAGATGTATGTCCATTTTGACTTGATGGCCCTAACAGCCAAGTTTCATATATAATATGTTTTCCATGACTTCGGTTATTGGTATTTTATAATTACATGAGGTATAATGATATTCCTACAGAGACATGCATATGAATGTACATGAGCAAAGATTGGTTTTCTTGAGCCTCAACGGCTTCGGGTGCCAGTCCGCCTCGTTGGAATTTGGGGCGTGAAAAAAGTGGTATCAGAGCTAGGTTGTCCTAAGGGTGTCTACAATGCTATGTTTGAGTAGAGTCTTGCTTATGGATGTGTTGTGAACCACATTTATAAGTAGGAGGCTATGGGACATTTAGGAGTTGTTTCTTTTCTTCATTTCTAGATCGTGCAATAGAGCCAATATTGTAAGTGGAATCGTATTTGACCGTTGGAATTGGTTTTCTTGTTTATAGTAAAATACCGATGACAAGAAGAGGTAGGGGCAAAGGTAAGAAGGTAGATATGCTTGGCGGTAAAGGAATGAGTAAATCACCACCTGACCAAGCTAGTCAAGGTGGAGCTAACACTGAAATTGCATCGCGGTCTTCTTTTACTTTTCCATCTCCGGAAGAGCCAAGAGGTAAAGAAGTACCCGCAGAACCGCCAATGAATGCCACTGACCAGGATTTAAGAAATGCAGTGCATATGTTGACTCAGATCGTTGCTGCACAAAGTCAAGGACGAGCTGGTCCAATGACAAATGAGGATGATGCGACTAGAGTGGCGAGTCGCAGGACACAGGACTTTCTGAAATTAGACCCTCCTATATTCACTAGGTCAGATCCGAAAGCAGATCCACATGAGTTCGTGGATCAAATCCAGAGGGATCTAGATGTTATGCACGTGACTGGTGTTGAAACAGTTGAACTTGCGGCCTATAGATTGAAAGGTGAAACTATATTGTGGTATGAAGACTGGAAAAGATCGAGGGGTATTGATGCACTTCCAGCTGGTTGGAAAGAATTTAAAATGGCATTCCTTGATCATTACCTCCCATATGAGATCCGGGAGGCACGTGCAGACCAGTTCCTAAATCTACGTCAAGGGAATATGAGTATTAGAGAATATAGTCTTCAGTTTAATTCCTTGGATCGATGTGCTCTGAATGTAGTGTCCACAATGACAGACAGAGCCCATCGATATGTGAATAGATTATATCCATATTTGGTAAGGGACTGCACCATTGATGCCTTGAACAAAGATATGGACATAGACAGAATACAGGCCTTCGCCCAGAAAATGGAGGATCAGAGACAGAGAAGAAGGGTACATGAATCTGAAAGAGGATAGTCCAAAAGAGCTAGAACTATGGGATAGTCTATGGCATCCCAAGGAGAATATAGGCCTCGGATGTTTTCTAGACCACCCAGACCATCATTCTCCTATTCCACAGCAGGCACTCACTCTCAATTTCGAGGGTTTAGGGGCAGTCAATCTGGGCAGAGTAGTGGAATTCACGGATCACATGCGACAGGATTTTCTCATCAGCAGTGTCAGCACTGTGGGCGTACTCATTTAGGTACATGCCGATTAGGGACGAATGCTTGCTTTTGGTGCGGTATATCGGGGCACATGATGAAAGAGTGTCCCCAGAGGAGAATGAGTGGCATAGCACGACCTACGGGATCAGCCGTTGCGTCATCATCATCGGTTTCTTCTTTAGGCCGGGGTGTGCAGTCTGTTAGTCGTGGTAGAGGTGCTAGAGGAGCAGCTAGTTCCAGTGGAGCCCAGAATTGCACCTATGCTCTAGTGGACCGGCAGTCGGAGGCTTCCCCCAACGTAGTCACATGTACATTATCCATATTTTCACACAATGTATATGCATGGATTGATCCGGGTTCTACATTATCATATGTTACTCTGTTGATTGCTGCAAAATTTGCAAGAACACCAAAATTATTAATTAAGTCAATTGAAGTATCTACACCAGTTGGTGAATATATTATTGCACAAAGAGTATATCGTAATTGTGTGGTAACTGTGTGTGGTTATGATACGCTGGCTAATCTCATTGAATTGAAAATGGTGTATTTTGATGTCATAATGGGTATGGATTGGTTGGCTTCTTGTTATGCCACAGTAGATTGCCGAGCTAAGGAAGTACACTTTCATTTTCCACAAACGAATGTCCTTGAATGGAAGGGTAATGTAGGGGCACCGAGAGAAAAATTTATTTCCTATCTTAAAGCAAGGAAAATGATAGCCAAGGGATACATCTGTCACTTAGTACGAGTGAAAGATACAGATGTGGAACCACTAACTCCTCAGTCGGTTCCAGTGGTCAATGAATTCCTTGATGTATTTCCTGAGGATCTTCCAGGTTTGCCTCCAGAACGGGAAGTAGAGTTTGGTATTAATGTAATTCCAGGCACTCAGCCTATCTCTATTACCCCGTATAGAATGGCTCCAGCATAATTGTATGAATTGAAGGAGCAATTAAAAGACTTGCTGGACAAGGGATTCATCAGGCCTAGTATGTCCCCGTGGGGCACACCAGTATTATTTGTACGAAAGAAAGATGACACATTGAGAATGTGCATTGACTATCGGTAATTGAATAAAGTAACGATCAAGAACAAATATCCCCTCCCCAGAATTGACAATTTGTTTGATCAGTTACAGGGTGCCAAATGCTTTTCAAAGATTGACTTGAGATCGGGCTACCATCAAGTCAGGGTTAGAGAAAAAGATATACCCAAGACAGCTTTCCAAACACAGTATGGCCATTATGAATTTTTAGTTATGTCGTTTGGACTAACAAATGCACCAGCTGTTTTCATGGATTTGATGAATAGGGTGTTTAAGCCATTTCTAGACGTGTTCGTGATGGTGTTTATAGATGACATCCTGGTTTATTCAAGATCACAAGAGGACCATGCTAATCACTTACGGCAGGTGTTACAGATTCTTCCTGAGCGTAAGTTGTATGCAAAGTTCTCTAAATCTAAATTTTGGTTGAAGTCCATAGCATTCTTGGGTCACATTGTGTCAGATGAAGGGATAAAGGTTGATACGCAAAAGATTAAAGCGGTGAAAAATTGGCCAAGGCCTACGACGCCTACGGAAATTCGTAGTTTTCTTGGGTTGGCAGGTTATTATCGAAGGTTTGTTAAAGGGTTTTCTTCCATTGCTGTACCTTTAACAAAGATTACACACAAGGCAATAAAGTTTCAGTGGAATGATGCATGTGAGAAAAGTTTCCAAGAGCTGAAGGATAAATTAACTTCCACACCCGTATTAGTACTTCCGAAAGGCACATAAGGGTATGCTGTTTATTGTGATGCTTTTGGATTTGGCCTAGGGTGTGTATTGATGCAGCACGGTAATATAATCGCGTATGCCTCACGACAGTTGCGACCACATGAGAGAAATTATCCCACACATGATCTTGAGTTAGAAGCTGTGGTATTTGCTTTAAAGATATGGCGCCATTATTTGTATGGAGTTCATGTTGACATATACACTGATCACAAAAGTTTGCAATATATCTTTAAGCAGAAGGATTTAAATCTGAGGCAGCGGAGGTGGCTTGAGCTATTGAAAGACTATGATATTGATATCCTATATCATCCAGGAAAAGCAAATGTGGTAGATGATGCATTGAGTCGCAAGGCAATAGGAGAAACTAGTGGCCAGTTGATGGAAAAGCAAGAATTAGTCAAGGATCTACATCAACTAGCCAGCTTGGGAGTTCATCTCCTTGAATCTCCAGATGAAGGGGTTATTGTGCAACATACAACAGAATCATCATTAGTAGTTGAGGTGAAAGAGAAATAAGATACGGATCCTATGTTATTGCAGCTAAAACAGAATGTACAACAGGGTTTAACAAAGGCATTTGATCTTACGCAAGAAGGATTACTTCAATGCCAAGGTAGATTATGTGTACCGGATGTGGATGAGCTGAGGAGATGAATTATGACAGGGGCACATCATTCACGATATTCTATTCATCCAGGAGATACCAAAATGTACCATGATTTGAAAGAAATGTATTGGTGGGGACATATGAAGAAGAACATTGTAGAATTTGTAGCTCAGTGCCCAAATTGCCAACAAGTAAAGGTAGAGTATCAGAAACCTGGGGGTTACATGCAATGTATCAATCTTCCAGTCTGGAAATGGGACATGATTAATATGGACTTCATCACAGGTTTGCCTCGTACACTGCTGAAATTTGATTCCATATGGGTCATAGTTGACAGGCTTACCAAGTCAGTGCATTTCCTACCAGTCAAGACCACATATACAACTGAAGATTATGCAAGGTTGTATGTTAAAGAGATAGTGCGATTGCATGGGATTCCAATTTCCATTATATCAGAAAGAGGAGCACAATTTACCGCACATTTTTGGAGATCTTTTGAGAAGAGCTTGGGTACACAAGTGAATTTGAGTACGACTTTCCATCCTCAGGCAGATGGACAAGCAGAACGTACTATCCAAACACTTGAAGATATGCTACGAGCGTGCACGTTAGATTTTCAAGGCAGTTGGGATGATCATTTGCCTCTTATTGAATTTGCTTACAGTAATAGCTATCATTCGAGTATTAAAATGGCACCTTATGAAGCTTTATACGGAAGAAAATGTAGATCACCAATTGGATGGTTTGAAGCGGGTGAAACTGCTTTACTTGGGCCAGATCTTGTTTATCAAGCTGTGGAGAAAGTTAAAGTGGTCCAACAACGGCTACAAACGGCCCAAAATCTACACAAGTCATATGCGGATGTTAGAAGAAGAGGGCTCGAATTCGCCATAGGTGATTGGGTATTCTTGAAGGTGTCACCGATGAAAGGGGTAATGCAATTTGGAAAGAAAGGGAAGTTGAGTCCCCGATATATAGGGCCATATAAAATTGTTCGAAGATTTGGGCAAGTGCGTATGAATTGGAACTACACCAAGAACTATCCACAGTTCATCCAGTATTTCATGTTTCGATGCTTCGAAAGTGCATAGGAGATCCATCTCGTATTGCTCCCATTAAAGATGTACAAGTTACGGAGGATCTTACCTATGAGGAGATACCTATTGCTATTCTGGATAGACAAGTGAAGAGGTTAAGGAATAAAGACATCATTTTCGTAAAGTTACTTTGGAGGAATCAACAAGTAGAAGAGATCACATGGGAAACTGAAGAAATGATAAAGTCCAAGTACCCTCATTTGTTTCAAATGGAAGAAAAAGTTCAAGATACGAGATTAGAGCAATAACAAGTAAGTATTTATAAGCATTAAGTTATATATATGATAACATGAAGAATGATCCTAGACTTGCACTTGTTTAAATTGAATAATGTCACTAACATTTGAGGACGAATATTTCTAAGGGGGGAAGGATGTAACACCCCGTACATTTTTGAACCCATGAGACTACCTTAACATATATGGAATTATTTAAACATGAGAGGGTTGGTTAATTATGCATTAATTTGTTAGGCTTAAATGAATCTTGTGCTATTGGGCTCAATTGAGGCCCAAAATTAGACAAAAAGACATGGCCCAAGTGGAAATGACCCATTCTTGGCATTGACCAAGTAAACATAGCATTTATGACCAAAGTGTGGCTAAGGATGAGACTACAAGGGACTATAAAAGGGCACAAAAATCATATTTTATTCATTGTAACACACATTCCAAGTCTAGACTTTTCTGGAGATATTTCTCATCTTCAAACCCTAAGGCAACTATTCTCCTTTGGACAAGATCACTCTCTTGCAAAGATTTGGTAAGTGTTTCTTCTTATGGTTTAGTATATGATATGATTAAGGTGGTGCATAAATCATGTTGGTTATGTTGGCAAAGTGTGATACAGTTCACTATGTATAAAACTGTCTACTTTTGCAATCGGAAAAGGGTTTTTTCCTTGTAAACTTGAAAAGAGACTTGTGGTCTTGAAGGAAGTGAACTTGATGGATTAAATATAAACATGTAAGATGTGGTTATGTTCTTAAATTGCTTTCTCTATGTGTATAACTTGTGGGATTGTTGGTATGAAATTGATCATGGAATTGATGACGTATTGACCGAAAAATATCATTTTTGGTGATGTTCATATGTGTTGTGAAACCATGGTTGTTTGTTGGCATCCAAGTTGACATAAAACATGTAAATATACTCTTATTAATGTCCATATACCATTTATTACAAAAAAGAACCCTAAAATGACCCCTAGAGGCTGAAACGGGCATCCGCCCTCGCGTTTGGAGCACTTAGGGCGCAGATGCCAATGCAGGTGGCTCTGGACAAGGACAGAGGGGTAACTGAGGCCGCATGTCATCCACCTGTGGGAGCAGGTGGCTCCACCGCCCAGTCCAGAATTCTATTTTGTATGTTTTTGTCTCTCTTTGATCCCCGAAGGCCCCTATACCCTTTTTGGATGTAATTATCAACTTATGATACCTATTGAATGAATTTAAGGGGTCGTTTGGAGGCATGATGGATGATATCAATTATGTATTGTTGTTAATATGTGGTTACGAAAGGTATTGAGGTGACTTGATGGAATAATTATGACATAGTGTTAATGAGGAAGCATAAAGGGTAAACTTGGTGTGAAATGTTATTGGTTTATGATGTCTTGGTCAATGTGTGGAATGTTATGGTGTTGTTGGTATGGTAATGTAGTGGATTGTATTTTAAAGGGTGAAATGACGTTATATGGCAGTCATGTATCTCATTGTCGTTTTGTGCACTTGTAAGGTAGTTAGTTGTTAACGTGAGCTCCGTTATGTACTTGTGTTGTAGAGTGAAACGTAAGGAAGGAGCTGGATTATTGTATTCACATATAGGACTGTGTATTCATATTGAGGCGATAAGGTATGTAAGGTTACTTTTTTCGTATCCTTCTGCAGCATATAGTGTTCGCATTGTCATTGTACTAGTTCCATTCCGAAATGTTCTAAAGTATTTCATTTCAGGTTGTCATCCATTGTTAGTCACATGTTCCTCATTCATTGATCAAATGTTACTCATGTGTTACATAATTTGCGGACATGTTCCAAAGTTCCAATAATGTTATGATTATCATTGTATCAATCTCTCAAAAGTAAAGAAATAAAGCAATGCATGGTTGTTGGTTACAAGAGTACGGGTGGTAGCTCTAGAGGCAAAAACCTAGCTCGAGCCAATCCTTAGATTATTGGATCAGGGGGTAGTCCTAGAGGCATAACCCTAGTTCGGGCCGAACCTGACAGGGGGTAGCTCTAGAGGTAAGAACCTAGCTCGAGCCAAACCTGATATATTAGTTTAGGGGTGGCAGCTCTAGAGGTAATAACCTAGCTCGAGACGAGCCCGATGTATTGATTTATGGGTGGTAGCTCTAGAGGCATAAGCCTAGCTCGAGCCGATCCCAACATAACGTTATGTTATGTTAAGACCCACTGATCAGTTGGGTCCCGGGTACATTGTGACACAGGTGATGATGAATAAGCATAAAAGCCAAGAAGCAAAGAAATTAATGAAAGCAATATACATAGTTCCAAACATACGGACCGATGGTTTATCCATATTGGCTATTCTCTTATATTTGATTGCATTTAGGTTCTTATGTATTGATGCAGTTTCTTATAGCCTTACATACTCAGTACATTCTTTGTACTGACGTACCTTATGGGGCTTACCTTACTTGCTGCAGGCACAGGTGCTCATAGACCCCCACAGTAGATTAAGGGTCATTTGCCGATCATTGGTGAGCTCCAGTTGGTTCGGGGCTTTTCGAGTCACAGGTGTACATTTGTTTTGGTATTGTAAAGTTGTATAAAGCAAGGACTTGTCCCGACTATAGGATGGTTATGTACATGTATCTGTAGAGGCTTTGTAGACGTATGTGGGAAGATGCATGAAAGAGATGTATGTCCATTTTGACTTGATGGCCCCAACGGCCAAGTTTCATAGATAGTATGTTTTCCATGACTTCCGTCATTGGTATTTTATAGTTACATGAGGTAGAATGATATTCCTATAGAGACATGCATATGAATGTACATGAGCAAAGATTGGTTCTCTCGGGCCTCAACGGCTTCGGGTGCCAGTCCGCCTTGTTGGAATTCGGGGCGTGACACCCGGCAAGTCATAAATGACCTGGGGCAGCTATAGGAAAACTCCAAATGCAGTAAAAGTACAAAAATGAGAAAAATGACCCGGAGGGTCATTACAGAAATGTGGCAAGATTTTCTTCGCTACTGGAATTGCGAAGAATATCAGAAGTTGAGCAAAAACGGAAAGCCATAGCGTCTAAGAAGGGTGGCTCTCTACACACTGTGGGAGCTATCAGTCGGATTGTTGTGCAGGATAAAATGGTAAGTAACTTTTATCAATTTCACTATTTATTTCTATTTTAAATATTTTTGTTTTTAAAGATTAATAATTTTATTATGCAGGAAAAAAAGTTGGGTAGGAAGATAACTCAGGATAAGTTATTCATGGAGACCCACATAAGGAAGAAAAAGAACCCAACGGATGAAGATAAGTGGATTGAGCCACGTGCAAAAGCTACCTATGTAAGAACTACATCTGTACTTATGATTTTTTTTTTTTTACTAAAGTTGATATTATTTAAGTTTTAATAGTTTAGTATCTTTTTATTATTATTTTTCTTTACTTTAAATATAGGACAAATATATGCTGAGAATTAATGAGCTCCATTGTACTCTGCCTCCTGAAAGTCAGCAAAACCCAATACCCAAAGAAGTAGAGGAGGAGCACTGGAAAGAGCGTGTGGGTTCCCCAGTTAGAGGTATACTCTACGGCTACCCAAAAAATGTCTTTACAGAGAATATTAGGTCTTCACATTGTTGATCCTCTTCTACCCTACCAGTTGATAGAGAAACCATTATTTTGTTACAAAATATGGTTTCTTAGCTCACTGGAGAACTTGCTGTAGAGGCTGAGAAAGAAAGATGAGGAAAATGTGGCAAAAATAAAAATGATGTAGGAGCAGATTAATAGTTTTCTTCATTCTTCATAGATTCTTCCTCTGTGTCTCGGTGATGCACCTCGGGCTGCAAGAGACCTAGGCCCACTTGATGATTACACTACAGAGGAAGAGGATGAGGATAGGCATGTAGATGAGGATGAGGATGAGTAGTAGTTTACTCTTTTATATATTTTTGTGGTTTGTAGTTGACTTTTGATTTGTACACTTTGATGTTTGAACGTTTTGAATGTTTGGATTTGATTTTATATGGTTTGTTGTCTGAATTGGTGGACTGTAATATTTGTATAGAAGGTTTATTTTGGAAATACAACATATATGCTATAAATTATTTAACAAAATTACCAGAAAAATGGACCAAAAATAGTCGATTTTAGCAAAAATTAACAGAAAAACCAACCAGTGGTTGGTTTCAGGAAAATTTACCAGGAAAATAGACCACGTGTGGTGGGTTTCTGGAAAATTATCAAAAAAACTGACAACTTGTGGTCAGTTTTTCTGGTAATTTTTGCTAAAACAGACTACTTGTGGTCGGTTTTGCTGGTAAATATATAATTATTTCATTTTTTTTAAGAAACTGACCATAATTAAATAATTTTAAAAATACAGCCGGTTTTGTTAAAAAAATATTTAAATAATTATATATAAACCGACCATATATGGTCGGTTTTAATTTTAAAAAAATTAAATAATTATATAAAACGACCACACATAGTCTGGTTTATTAAAAAATTAATTTAATATTAATAAGTAATTAAATAAATATATGAAACTGACCACTCGTGGTCGGTATCATAAATAAAAATAAATAAAAATAAAACCGACCACACATTGTGGTCGAAAATAGTAATTTTGTTTTTTTAATATAAACATTTTTTATTATAAAAATTTATTTTTTATATTTAATATCAAATAATAAATAAATAATTTTTTTTTGAAAAAGCCGACCACTTGTGGTTGGTTTTGTAAAAGCGACCACTACTTTAGCGACCACACATTTTGGTCGATTTTATGGTCGAAAAATGGGCATGTGGTCGGTTTTCCTATTTTTTTTAGTAGTGTATGACATAGGAGGAGATCCAGCTAGCCAATAATTAAGATATCCCCTTCACCACTGTCTTCCTGCTCTGTCAAACTGAAAGGTGGTGTAATCTACACCATGCAACTCAATCAGGCCCAAATTATGCAACCTCTCCTCACAACTAGTATGGACTCGAATGCATCCTCGCCTGGGGTCCCTGCAAACCTCGGTGGAGCCAATCTAATAAATCGGCCCAACATCTTCTGCTCCTCAAAAATCATGGATGGCTGGGATGCTCTTTGTTATGGAACTATCGGTGTTGGTGGAACCTCTACTTTGGGAGCCACGGCTACAGGCTATGCTCTTATACCAAGTCTACCCTGGACTACCCCCTGAGAGGATGTTTTGGCCCCATTCATCGGCTGGCCTCTAATCATACCCAATAGCTGTACTAAAGCATCGAGGAGGACCAAAAAAATATAAATTTGGGTGAGGTCTGGGCTGCCATTTGTCCTACCAGCTGCTGTGGCAAAAGATCCTCTAGTGTAGTCTCAGGTGCAGGATCAATGACCGAATCTAGTGAAGGCCTCCAAGCCTGGCCTTGAGCTTGGGTTGCATCTCTGGCCTGGCCTCAACCTCGGGGCCAACTTCTGCCTCTAATCGAAGCTCTAGCAGCAGGCTCGGGGTCCCCGTCCCGAGCTGCCGTAGCTCACATCCTAGATATTTGTAAAAAAGTGAAACAAATGAGAATTTGGAAACCATTATAGACACAACGCACGACAATAAACCAAAAAGATGAGATTTTCCTAAGAATGTCCTGTAGCCTCCCGAAGATAGGATACAGACATAATCGTACTGATCTGCAGGACTCTACTAGACACTTACTCTTGTACCGAAAATACTGATGAACCTAGGCTCTAATACCAAACTATCACAACCCAATTTGTCAAGCCATGATAGCACCTACTTTAACAGTAAGTAATGGGCTAACAGGCTGAAGATATGGAAAACAAAGGTACAACTATAATAATAAGCAATGAGAATAGGGAAATATATATATATATATATATATATATATATATATATATGCATGCTACACAAGAGGGGAAAAGAGGACAAAATACCAAATGAATCCCCCAAGGCCTGGTAAGGTCAGTACAAGAGCCACTGTGACAAAAAGAGTACTAGACAATGTCAAAATATACATCATAGTCTCAGAATATAAAAAATAAGACTATCAAGACAATAAAAGGAGGAAGATCAGCTTCGAACTCTAAAAGCTCACCCAATCTCTGATCAGTAGCACAACTCGAGGATGTCGTTAACGACAATGACTCGTACTAGGATCTGTATTAAGGAAAGGACTCAAAAGTGTAGTATAAGTATGAAAACCACGGGTACTGAGTATACATCATAGGTCGACTGAGCTCAATTATAGTAAAAGTGTAAATAAAGTACGAGTATGTAAACTAAAGCCAATAATAAAGGGGCAGAAATGGAAATAATAGGCTATGCTAACAAAATACGATAAATAGAAAACAAGTAAATCGAGAGTGGAAATAAAAGCTTAGCTTTAGCCTAACTGGGCTCCCATAAATCCAGAAGGCACACACAAAGAGAAATAAAACCAACCGAGCCCCCATAAGTACGGTGGATACAAACAAAGGGTAATATTAAAGTAAGGATGGAATATAGCAGTTGTTGACAACCAATTTTGACCTCCCGATATTCCTCTCGGGCTGCTATTTTATCAAAATATTAGTTTTGAATTTTAAATTATTATTTTTGATATCAAATAAATTCTGTAATTTTTAAATAATAATTATTATTTAATATTTTACATAATTTGTAAATATTTATTAAGTTATTCCCACAAATATGTGTACTCATAATTTACAAACACATGGATTATTATTATTATTATTATTATTATTATTATTATTATTATTATTATTATTATAGCATTTCTTAAAAAATTCATATTCATAATGTATAGGCGCCTAATTTATTTCAAATTATTATTTATCGTCAATTTCAAATAATATATAAATTGAAGAATAATGATTTTTATGACATTGATTAATTTTGCTAAGTATTTTCACCGATTTATTACTATATTTACAAAATAGCAGCCTATTTCAATTCAATTCCTCCAATTTATTTAAATCCTAGCCATTTTATACCCAATTGTGTGTCAATTCTAACCCAAATTGATTTTAATTTGACCTCAAATTGAAATCCCTAAATCCAATTTCAATTGACCCAATTTTGACCCAATTTTGACCCACATCCAACCCGAATTCTTGAATTTTGATCTCAAGCGTTGATCAAATTTGATCAAACGGTTCAGATCAAATCCCACATTTCTTACCTTTTTTAATTACACTAACCCCAAACCCTAACCCATTTTCGCACCCTCACAGCCGCACACCCCTTGGCTCTTCTCTCTCGATCTCCCTTTCTCTCTTAACCTTCTCTCTTCTTTCCCCACCGTATCTCTCGAATCCGACGGCAGCGACACCACCGAAAAACACCAAAACAACCACCAACCTCACCTCTTCTCCCTCTCAATCTCTCACCATCGGTCACCTCTGACCGGTGGAACTTCCAGTCGTCGCCGCACCCAACCAGCCGCACCTCCTCCGTCCATTGACTCAACATGCACCACAACCACCAACACCATGGCTGTTCCTGTGAATACCATATGTCGCCGATATCCTCTCTATCTCCGTCCAGACTCGTCGGAAATATTAAAGTGTTCGGGTTCGTATCCTTGTTTAATTTTATGATAAGTTAATATTCTTTGAAATATTCTTAGATCCGCGATTAATGAAGTTTGGTTGAGATTTTGACTCGATTACTTGTGATTTGTGCCTATCGATGTGCTTAGACTGTCATATGTTAAAAGCCCTAATTTTCATGATCTCTTTAAACCCTAATTTCTTAGGTCCGGATACCGATTCATATGTGTTTGAGGAACCCTCGATTTGATCTTACTTTGGCTCGATTCATCCGAATTAGTTTAGGTCATGACAAGTTTTGCGCTGTGTTCATGAGGAAATCTTTTGTATTAGGTTATACTTTGATTTTTTTTAGTAACAATTGGGGATTCTGCTGCGTGTATACCATTTCAAATTGCATAGAAGATTCTACTTGTTTATTTTTGATAATTAGACATGATTCTCCGCCCTCAACTAATTTTTGCCATATGTTTAAGGAAAACATCCTTGTTAATTAATTCTTGTACTAATTATTCTTGACCCATTTAATCTAGACAGATGTCCTTTTTACTTGTCTAATTATGGTATACTATGGTTAAGGTGATCATCACGTGATGAATACATCTGTTTTACTTATCTTTCCTTTATTACAATTTGTGACAGCTCTTGTTTTAGTTTCTTTTGGTAAATTTTCATACCTTGACCAATGTTTGACCCCTCCTTAATTTTTATATATATTTGTACTTGCTTAATTATGGTAAATAGAGATTTCTTTTTACACTAATTGACCCAGATTTTCTCTAACTGATTTTCAGAATATTCTCTTCCCATTTTAACAATTGATTCGCTACAATTTTCCACCTATATAAACAAGTCTTTTCCTCCCATGAAAAGGGTCTTTTTTTTCACGTATTCCCTCTACACACACAAAAAAAATATACTACGAATTCTATTTTGTTTTGGCTTTGGGGGGAGCCATTCTTGGTTTTAGCTTGCTGCATCGCTCCTTTATTCCATTGCTTGGGTCTTCTTATTGTTATCTATTTACTTCTCGACGGGTTAGACTCTATCGATCCGACTTTCAATATTTATGTGTTAGTTTTTTCTGTAGCCTAGAGAGCATGCCTATCGGTTTAGTGTTTAAACGATGTCTATGTGTTTGTTTTCTCCATGATTGCTGCATGTTTTGGCACATTTGGCTTGATCTTGTATAGGTTATGTTAGAAGATAGATGCTTGGGATTTGAAGAGTCGTCCGGGGTTTGGGGAACTACTTAGTTCGTCTATTCTAGTTTTTCTTTTCTTTTTACATTCATTTTGATTTTTGTAATATTTATTGTATAAACGCTATATGTATAATGAAATTATGGGGGACTGCTTAGGGGGCGGGGATTCTATGTGTTAAATATTTTATCACCTAGATATCATGTCTTTAGGATTCTTTAATAAAATTTTCTGTATTAATTAAATTGTTTTACCACTTAGGCAAATATTCTAGGACCATTATTTGTTCTATCGCTTAGAAAATCATGTCTTTAGGACCTTCTACGTATTAGACTAATTGTGACCATGTTAATTCAAGTTAAGCATGCTTAATTAATTTTGACATGTTAAAATTAATTTTCTGCATTTTAAATAGATTATAGATTTTAACTATTTTCCAGGACAGTTGTTATTAATCCATCACTTATATATCATGTTTTTTAAGTTATTAAAATCAATTTTCAGCATGTTAACTAGCCAATTCATCGCTTAGATATTTTCTTTCTAGGTTCAAATAAATTGTCAGCTTGTTTAGTTAAATTCCAGTGTTTTAAAACAAACTTCAGTGTTTGCTAATTAATCTCTGTAATTTTAAAAAAAAATTCAGCATGATTGGTCATTTTTCATCATTAAAATAATTTTTTTTTAGAATATTAAGATTAATATTCAGCACGTTTAAATTAATTTTCAGCCTATAAAAAACTATTTTTTAGCATACTTAGACTATTTTACAGCATAGTTAAATCATTCTCAGAATATTAAGACTAATTTTTCAGCACGTTTAAATAATTTTCAACGTATCCAAAAACTAGTTTCCAGCATTTTTCTCATTAATTTCCTGCAAATCTAAAATTATTTTTTAGCATATTGAACCTACTTTTAAGCCTAGGAAATTATGTTCCAGCATTTCTAAATTAACTTCCAGCCTTGCAACAATTTCCTGGGCAGTTTAAATAATTTTTCTGCACAGTTTCAATAATTTTTTTTTGCACAGTGTAAATAATTTTTTTACACAGTTTAAATAATTTTTCGCATAGTTTTAATCAAGTTTCTGCACTTTAGATTATTTTCTGCGCACTTTGAACAACTCTCTGCACACTTTTAATTAACCTTCTGTACACTTTTAATTAATTTTATGCATATTTTAATAATTTTCTGAATATTTAAATCAACCTCCTGCACTTTACACATTTTAATAATTTTCAGCACATTAAATTAAATCCCTGCATATTTAATTAATTTCCTGCATAATTAATTAAATTTCCTGCATATATAAATTAATTTTCTGTATATTTCAAATCAATTTCCTGCACATTAAAATTAATTTCTTACATATTCAAATGAATTTTCAACATTTAATACTTAGCATATTATTTAAATTTTTGGCACCTTAATTAATACGTCTCGCCTAGAAATCATGCCTATAGGTTTTAATCATATAAAACAAATAATTATCTTTTAAGCATGTTAATTACCTATTTAACTTTAATTAATCAAGAGGCTTATTTGAAATCGTTACATGCTACTTGTAAGTCCTATTTGTTTTGTATGACGTGAACCTCGAGTCTAATTAGGCAGCCTAGGCTTTCTCTTGTCTAGAACCAAATTCCAAAATAGTAAGTCCAACACCTCTTGGACATTAAGTTGGAACGGGTAGGCATTTTAGGAAACGTTAGTTTTATTATTTTCTTTAGAACGCATTTTAGATTAATAACCAAATTAGGTGGGGTGGGTAGAACATTCAAAAATAATGGAAGTTGCCCCGAGCAATATTCGAAAATGCGATATGCGTCATTGTCTTCCGTTAATAAGTCGGACGCTGATCCGAATAAAATAAAAATTAATCTTTGTCTAAATTTGATTAAATTTTATTTATTTTTGCATGTCTCTTGTTTGGGGTAGTCTAGGTATAACTTAATGAATCTTTTCATTATAATTGGTGTCCTTTCTATCTTCTCGCTTCTCTAACTCCTCTCTTTATTTATTTACACATTTTTTACTACTTTATCACATAGTTAATTGCTAATTAGATAATAACTGAGTTGCATGTTTAGTTTATTTATCATTTTTCATGTTTGAACACTTAGTTAGTATTAAGTTAATAAAATAAACTGACCTTTCAATTATCACATAGAAATTCCCACGTAATATACAAGTTCGGCTGGGATCCACATTTGTGGACCTCGAAAGGTGCCTAACACCTTCCTTTCGAGGTAACCTGAACCCTTACCCGAATTTCTGGTTGACGTAGACTAAATAATTAAAATCAGTTCGTAATTAGCTTAGAACGGTGCCCTAACGCACCTTAATTCGTTAGGTGGCGACTCTTCACCCTTAAATTAATCCCAAAAAGAGTTGTCACGTCGAATCTCGCTTTTCGCGAGAAAAATGGGGTGCGACAGCATGACGACTTTGCTGGGGATACTTAGGTTCTAACTATTACGAGTTTATGTGTTTTGTGGGATTTTCATTTTAGTTATTTTTCTTGAGCTGTTTCGACTTTTTGACTATGGATGTTAATTTTATTGAATCATTAGTTTTCGTAAATAATTAGTTTGGCATTTCTAATTTATTGTTAGAATGCATGTCAATCCTCCTCCCTTTCCTTATTTCGTTTGTCTTTTCATGTCCCTCCACTCTCCTTTTCCCTTTTAATTGATTACTTGTTATTTTTGTCTCCCTCTTGTCCCTTTAATTATGTATTTGTTAATTTTATTTTCATTATTATATTGATCAACGTGTTACCGCTTTCTATTATGTGTTATGTGTTACTGCTTTATATACAAATGACATTTCACTCATGTTTTCCTCCACTTGGAACCTCCTTTATATTTATTTTTTAAAGAACGGTTGCGTGGTTGCACGGACGTTCGTATTCTAAAAACACCTTTTGGGAAATGCCTCGTGAATAGGTCGATCGGCGGTGCGTCGACAGTCATGAGCCTTCCCACTCTCAAGTTGTCCGCTTGAGGGAACCATGTCAAAAATCACTCTTGTTCCTAGATCCTGCCCGTCTATTCCTTTACTAAGGAATAAGCATCTTAAAGCCTAGGATACTATGCTAAGAAAACCATGCCCTAAGTTCTAACGGATTTCACAATCCCGAAAAGGACGCCCTCATAATTTATGTGCATTTTGGAGAGATAAATATTGTCTAAATATTGTCGTTTGCTCATCGGGGGTAGGGTAGGCTAACCTTTTTGTTCTCCAGGTTCAATGGCACCACCTACATCATACCCAAGGTTCAGTATGGTTTGGTTCATGCCAAAACAAATAGAGTCATGGTGGCTAGACTTGGGTTTAGAAGGACAAGCCGCAGTGAGAAAGGTATTAAAGAGCTTGCCATCTCTTATGGATGTCACCCCGTGCAGGGAACTTATTGAGGCTGCTACTGCATTTTAGGATGAAAAAAGGTCTGTGTTCAGGTTCAGCGACATTGATATGACACCACTTCTTGAGAAAATCGGAGGATATGTCGAAGAAATGAATTTGTTGCCAAAAAAGAGTTGGCCTAAAGCTGAGGTCATTATTCCAAAAAGTGTCACCTTAGAAGAGGTTCGAGACAAGTTAGGGATTCAAGGCAGTATGATGGTGTCATATGTGATGAAATCCAAGATTTCGGGAAGTCATCTATTTGATAAATTTAGACACCGTCATAATCGACAAGAGTATAAAGCAGAGAGTCCTGATCCTAAGTCATGGGAAAGTAAGAGGTTTTTTGCATTTATCGTCTACTTCTTGGGAATGGTGATCTTCCCAAATGGGGCGGATGAAGTCGTACACACCCGCTTAATCACGGTGGTCGATACTTTGTGTAATGGGATTAACAAAGGCCCGTGCACGATTGTACCTATGATCCTAGCTGATATCTATCGAGCCTTGGGTTGTTGCAAGAACGGGGCCATACAATTTGAAGGATGTAATTTGTTGTTGCAGTTACGGTTGATCGAACACCTTCAAAAGGTGCATGGGTTGAAAAGAATGCATACACCAACTGGGACTGACAATATTGTTGCACATCAATTTCGAGTTACCATGGGGGTCGCGAGAATCAAACGACCAAATGAGGTAGAAAAGTGGGGACAGATGCTGAGCGCTTTGACTGAAGATTCTGTTCAATGGATGTTTGACTGGTTTCCAAGTACGAACTTTGTGATATACAATCAACATCAAGTCTACTTGATTTTGATGGGACTTCATGGCCTTCAACCATATGCTCTTGCAAGAGTAATGAGACAAGAAGGCAGGAAACAAATAATACCAAAGGTGACCAACATGGATGAACATCGGGTGGATTATCAAAATAACAGAATTCCGCATGCTACTAATATTGCCAAAACTTGGGGCAAGAATAATTTTATGGACCAGAAGAGTATCGAATCAGACAGATATCAAGCAGGTTATGTAGTAGGCTATATCGAATGGTTGCACGCTGACTTGAAAAACAATGTGACTTCGAGCGTTAAAAGGGGCAAACAGGTTAATGACAAAGAAGCTGAGGCGCAAGTCCTATACCGCAAGTTTAAGAAAAGGGATTTGGAATCTGAGACACGACATCAGCAACTATATGATAATAATGCAAAGGAGATAGCAGAAATGGGCAAAGAGCTAGAATTTTGGAGGCAACGCGCTCTAAGTGTAGAGGAAAAAGTGCAAAAACTTCGTAAGGAGTTTGATTGACAAGGCAAAGAGTGTCTTAGCATGGGAAATCTGGGAGGAACGCTGACACTATCATATCTCCTGACCGACCACCATCGCTTTGACAAAGCTTTAGTTGCCTACAAAAAAGAAGACAAAGAAGAAGATGTTTTCAGAATTTAGTTTATTTCTTTAATATTTCTTTGTATTTTCAGTTTTTGAGACAATTTAGTTTAATGAATTTTCAATTTTGTTGGGGTTTATTTTATGATCAAATGACATATTTTACGACATATTTATCTCTCAAACAACGATAGGCCCATCTCTGGCTCAAAAGAGGCACCCAAAATAGGAAACGTCGAACAATGTGTCTAATGTGTGTTGTTTTATTGTTCTCCTTATGCCACTAACGCACTAATTTTGGATCTTGTTGTTTTTGTCTTTCCCCTTTCCCAAAAGGTTGATTTGTATACTCTGGCCTATCACACGCGATTAAAAGGGGCTTCTACTCCTCCTCCTCCTACAAGTTTGAAAGAGACAATGGGAGATAAAAACAGCGCTACAAATAAAAGCACAGAAGGAGAAAGTGTTGTGGGACAAAATAAAATTATCCTAAGAATGGGACAACAGATTCTCGAACTGTAAGGAGAATTAGCATAAGTGCGCAACTTGGCCAATCTTTCTGTTACCCTTAATACCCCTCTCGAACCACAAGTGGATGGTCATACTGGTGCAAAATCCCAAACCTCTACCCCAAGTCATCAATTGCCCTCAGTTCAAAACATCCAAAACCTTCTTCCTCCTCAAAACATTCAAAACTTTCCTCCTCCTCAAAACATTCAAAACTTTCCTCCTCCTCAAAACATCCAAAATATTCCTCCTCCTCAAAACATCCAAAACCTCCTTCCTCCTCAAAATATCCAAAACCATTCCTTTCCTCAAAACATCCAAAACCTCTCTCTTCCTCAAAATACCCATAATACTCAAAATCCATATATCCCACTCAGCATGTCCAAAATACTAAATATCCCACCTACCTACATACGCCTTTTGCTAACGCATCCAACAACCAAGAATCTGGTAGCAACTCTTTGAACCCCATCTATGTCGAAATAACCCCATTCACCTACCTCAGTATGCACCTGATCCTTCAGAAAAGGACCCCATGATGCAATATGTGGTTGAGAGGCTAAAGCAACTTGAGGGAAGCAAAGGGTCAATGGGGCTCATTTATGAGGATTTATGTGTACACCCTGATGTGGAGTTACCGAAGGGGTACAAACCTCCAAAGTTTGAACTATATAACGGGACCGGAGATCCCAAGGCGCATTTGCGCATGTATTGTGATAAGTTGGCCGGAGTTGGGAGAGACGAGAAGATAAGAATGAAAATGTTCATGAGAAGTCTCACTGGAGAAGCCTTAACATGGTATATTGAGCAGGATGCAAGGAAATGGAAAGTATGGATCGATATGTCATCAGATTTTATGAAACGGTTTGGGTTCAACATTGACAACGCTCCCAATTGGTTCTATATGCAGATTTTGAAGAAAAATCCCAATGAGTCATTTAGGGACTATGCCATAAGATGGAGGTCTGAGGCTGCAAGAGCTCGACCTTCGATTGAAGAATCTCAAATGAAGGAATACTTTATTCGCGCGCAGGAGCAGCAATATCTTAAGAAAATGATAACCGTCGTAGATAAAAGCTTTGCTGAAATCATCAGGGTAGGAGAAATACTTGAGGAGGGTCTCAAGAATGGAAACATTATCAATCTGGAAGCTTTACAGGCTACCAATAAGGCTTTATAGCCTGGAGGAATTACTGAGAACAAGAAGAAAAAAAAGATAGGTACAGTAATGTTAGCCCAACCTTCAAAAAGTGTGCCCAATTACCAAACTCCTATTAAAACTCCACCTCCCTACCCACAATCTCCAATGCCATACCCGATATCTCCTTTCCAAATGCAAACCCCAATGCCATACCATTCCCCTCTATACCAAGCACCTACCCCATATCCACTACATTCACAATTCCAAAGCCCTGCTTACCCCGTGTATAGTGTCCAATCCATTCATGTACAAACACCCCAGCCTTCTCCCCAACAAAACCAAAGACCCAGAGCCAATTTCCAAAAAAAACAACAATACACTCCCTTAGCCGAACCTATAGCCCAACTGTACGAAAGACTTAAGAAAGTGGGTTATGTCACGCCCATTACTGCCGGACGTGAGAATACTCAACCCAAATATTTTGATCCTACCAAGGTTTGCTCGTATCATTCTGGGATGAGAGGTCACACCAAAGAAACATGCTATACTCTGAAGGATAAAATCCAGATGTTGATCGACACCAAGCCCATTCAGTTGAAAGATCCAACACCGAACGTCACCAACAATCCATTACCGGATTATCAAGTAAAAATGCTTGATGTTGATGAATTGGTAGACCTAGAAAATTCTATCTGGTTCATCGAAAAAGAAAATGGTACACCCATCAGTACATCAAAGCGGGAACCGTTTGAGCTTGAGGTAGTAGTGCCTAAGACTCCGTAGTGCCTAAGACTCCTTTCACAGTCTTCAGAGCTCCCCCAATTTCTTATAACTCCTATGTTGTTCCTTAGAATTATGAGCAGAACACTTCAGGTAAAGTAAGAGTGGTTGAAGCAGACGTCGCCCAAGGTGTCACCAGATCTAGGAGAATATATACACTGAAAAATCTGAATCAGGGAAGTTCTAGTAAAAACAAGCCACCCGTGATAGAAATGGAGGAGAGTGGTGCTTGGAAGAAGATACAGGCTAAAGAATACTCTGTGATAGACCAGCTGAACAAGACCCCAGCTCAAATATCCATCCTGACACTGTTGCAGACTTTTGAACACCATAAAAATGTTGTGATGAAGGTGTTAAGCAAAGCCTATGTACCATATACTATAACATGGGGAGATATGGTCTACATGGTCGGGCAGGTATTCGAGGCATACAAGATATCCTTTCACGAGGATGAGCTGCCACCTGAAGGAAGATCCCTTGCATGTTACAGTGCAGCATGGAGAAAGGGTTGTATCTCGAGTGCTAATTGACTCAGGTTCAGGATTGAACATATGTCCTTTGGATACACTGACAAGGTTGGAGGTCGATTTGGATAAAATGTAAAATTAGAAGATGAACGTGAAAGCTTTTGATGGATCCCAGTGAGATACTATTGGGGAGATTACATTAGACATGGTAATGGGTCCTGTCACTTTTCCCATAACATTTCAAGTGATGGACATCCTCGCTTCCTACAACCTCTTGCTTGGTAGGCCATGGATTCACATGGCTGGCCCAGTCCCCTCCATACTACACCAATATCTCAAATTCGAGTATGATCACTAAGAGGTGGTGATACATGGTGAAAGAGGATATCCCGTATATGCTGTCGAGGGAAAGAAAGTTCTTGATGGAGAAATATTTCACACATTAGAGATGGTTAGAAACGTGGAAGAAGAGCTGAGTTGGAAGATTAAAGGTGAGAAAATGCTTAAGTCTGGATATGAGCTAGGTAAGGGTCTTGGGGCCAGATTACAAAGAATAGTTGAACCCATATACCCTTCTGTGAAGAATGACACTTCCGGGTTAGGCTACATGGACGAGGGTCAAGCACTTGATCCTTCACTGTAATTATATCAAATTTTTCACTCTACCGGGTTTTTTAATGATGGTGAAGATGAAATACTGGAAAGTCTGAAGAATTTGTTTTTGACCGAATCTAAAGAAGAAGGTTGTAACATCATCATCAGTGAGGAGAGAGGAGCCCCTAGTCAGAACATTGAACGAAAGACTACACTCAGCAACTGGACTGCCACTCCTTCCAGGCCTCGCCGAGTACCTGGGTAGATTTGAAGATTTTGATTTTTTATTATTGTTTGAAATAAATAGACTCGATTTCGAGCTAATTTACATCTTTTAGTTATTTTGTTATATTTTAAAACATTTAAATATATTTGAATTAATAAGAGCTCTCTTTTCATTCTATTGATATTATTTATTTCTGTTTCTTTCAGCAAAATCACTTTTAAAAATGTTAAGTCTGAGGTTGTGACACATAATGAGACTACGCAACATAATATAAGTGAATTAGAAGAGGTGGAAGAAAGTGAAGTGCCTAAGGAATTGGTTAGTAAGGTTGAAGATTTTGAAGATAAACCCAAGGCAAACTTTGTAGAGTCTAAAATAGTGAACATAAGGAATTCTAAGACAGTAAAAGAAACCCGTGTTAGTATTTATATGCCAAAAGATGAGAAAGAGGAATATATCCAGTTTCTGAGGAAACACCCGAATGTTTTTGCTTGGTTGTATGTCGATATGACAGGACTAAGCACGTCAATTGCAGCCCACAGGTTGCCCACTGATGCATCTTGTCCTCCTATTAAACAGAAGCTGAGAAAATACCAACCCGATCTGAGTTTGAAAATTAAAGAGGAGATTTTGAAGCAAATTGAAGCCGGTATCCTCTAAGTAACTGAGTATCCGACCTGGTTGGCCAATGTCGTGCCTGTTCCCAAGAAAGACGAAAAGGTCAGAGTTTGTGTGGATTATAGGGATCTCAACAAAGATAGCCCAAAGGATGATTTTCCGCTCCCGAATATACATTTGTTAATAGATAATTGCGCCAAGCATAAAACACAGTCATTTGTGGATTGCTTCGCCAGTTATAATCAGATAAAGATGCATGATGATGACGCTGAGAAATCAAGCTAAAAATCCCCATGGGGCCCGCTTATAGAATCACAAAATTGAAATTGTCACAGCATCCCTCTCAGCTCAAGGATCATTTGTCTCAAAATTGAGTGTAATTTGAGCCCCATAACAGCCCCAAAATAGTCCCAACATAAATGAGAAAAACAAGGATAAATTGGAGAATTAACCAGAAACTTACGAGATGAAAAACGAGGAAATGATCACAATGATGTCCCCGACTCAATTCCAGCTCCAATTATTAATTTCCACACTCTTTTCAAGCTGTCAAGGTCACAAATGGAGGTTTTTATACTTAGGATGAAGATGAAAATCATGGAAAATGATTTTATATATATAAACTCAGCAATGGCCGCTTACACGACTAAATTACTACTTAAGTGGTCACCGCTAAAGTGGTAACAAGGGCACTTATGCAACCCTGCCTCAATTGGATAGCCACCACTAAAGTGGTCTTGGGCTGCTAAAATGGCCAACACTAAGGCGGTCTCCTAGCAACTTAAGCAGCTGCACCAACACTTGTCACCAAAAATTTTGGCCAAGTCCTAACAGACTCCCATCGGATGCTCGAAATTTGTTCAGAACCCTGTGCATGCAAACGAACTATTATACCCTACCAAATTTGCTATTTCAAACTCAACGAAACTTTAAAATTTACATCCTAGGTCATTTCGATAGAATGTGGGTCCCATACCCAACGTTTGTTTTTTACCAAAATCCACCCAATAGCCCAAAATGAGCCCGGAAGTCTTGAGACCTAGACCAAGGGTTCTCCTAGCCTAAAATCGATATTTCATAGCTAATAGAATCATCAAAATTGGCCTTAGAGGTTGTTTACCCTAGAAGTTTTGGCCCGAGACCCTTTTCTCAACTTTGAAAAATCTAAGATAGGAAAATAACTCTATAAACCAAACAAACAGCCTGGTAATCAAACTGTCAGTTCCAGCAAGTTATAAATGACTTGGGGCAGCTATATAAAATCTTTAAACATAGAAAAAGTATGAAACACAGAAAATGACCTGGAGGTTTTTACTGACAAATAGCTCGTTGAGATTCATAAAAGTTTGTTCTTTAGCTCGTTGTCCCAATTCCTGCCCAAAGAAAGGTAAAATCCTTCATCCTATTTTTCTTAATATGTTTCTATCTAGGATTCTTACTCTGTTTGAAGTCAGTAATCGTAGATAAGGTTTATGGTGTTATTTTTATTGTTGTTGGACGTATTGAGTCATATGACTTGATACATGGAGCTGTTCTTGTTTAAAGGATATGTGTTTGACATTTATGAGGCCTTCTGGTTTAAAAATTAATTATTTGTGTGTTTGGTTTAAAAAGCTCTAAACTTTAAATGGTTTTAAATGACTGATGTTGTTGAAGAGTTTCAAACTTGGTGAATTGATGCAATTGGTTGTCATTGTTTTGAATTTATGCCCCTGTCTTATGATCATAAAGGTTAAAAGATAAAATATTTCTCTGTGTTTTTCGAGATTTAATAGTGTTTTAAAATAAATGTCAAGTTGCCTATTTATATTTAGTTCTTGTTTGGCTGTTCTGGATTGTTAAAGGACAAAACACCACTATGTTTGGGTTGAGGATCTCTGGAGGACTTGTCTCATAACCTATAATGTCAAATATGAGAGAATGAAATCATTATCGTGCTTTTTCTTGAAATAAGGACTGGGATGTGGAGATGAATACCCCAATTATTCACCTTCCCCCTTAAGAACCTACTGCCAGAGCTTTTATTTGAATAAGTAAGCAACATTGATGTATTTGGATTGCATATGAACCTTCCTTCCCTTATATTATCTTATTTGTTTGGAGTATGTATCATTATTATGGCCTCTTAAGCACCTTCTTGGTTTAGCCATATTAATAAAGGTCCATAAGGCAGTGAAGGCTAGGCCCGAGTTGATAGTGACCCCTTTGAACCATGAAGCACCATGCCAAGCATTAGCTCGACAATAAGTTGTGTCAAAATAGTCAAGAAAGATGATATCTTTGTCTCACTTTTTATGATCTGGGAGAAACATAACTTAATGTGGGAGCTCTTCCAAATATCGCTTCCTCCAAATTTGTTCATCAAACATAGTTTGCACTTGTTTTGTTTTCTTGAAATTCATATCTTTCCCGGTAATTTACTTGCTAAGATTTTGTTCAAGAATGGTTTGATCAATAGCATTTTTAGATTGGAATTATTTTTCTATTCCTTCCCATTGATTGAGTTTAAAATTTTGGTCAAAGCTTTGAAAGGTTTTGAGGGTTGTTCACGCATTTGGATGTTACATTTGATTTGAAATTGGTGCCTCATAGTCTTGGCCTTTAAAAATAGAGTTCTGTTGAAATGATTTTCTTCCCCTTTGATTTTTTGGTAAGTTAAAGTCTTCTTTTTCTTATTTTAAAAATTTGTCACCACCTAAATCAAGTTAAATGAATGAGGCTCATGTAATAGAAGTCCAACAGTTCTTCCTCTTTTTTTTTCTGTTTATCATTATACATAGAAGCTAAAATAGGGTAAAACATAAGTTGTCCAGATGTGCTTATTATGATCTGTCCTTTTAATAATATGTGTATGTTTTTTTCTCTTTTCAATGATATGGATTGATAGGCCAAACATGTGTAGTCAAGTAGCAAATTTTCTTGCATCTATCTTAAACTTTTTTATTTTTGTCCAGATTTTATCGATGAACACACACTAATTCTTATCATTTTGTGCATGAACTCATTCATCGAGTCCAAATGTATTCTCACCCCTCTTGCATCTTCCAATGGGACCAAGTCCCATTCTATAAAGTCTGGCTTCATGCCAAACCCCCAAATAGGCTGATACAGGGTTGTATACACTGATTTATGAAGAATATACAGGATTTTAAAGCTTACATACAATGAAAAATGAGAGAAGAAAGCAAGTATACATGTGAAAGACGAAATTACATTGATATACATGCAAACAAGATATGTATACACGAGTATACATAATAGATATGGGCTAAAAAGGTCCATAAAAAGAGAGTCCAAGTCTGGATAGCTTTCCTTGGGCTAAAACAGGGGCCCACACTTAAACTCCCTCTTTATTTAAAATTTGTAAGCTATTTTCTTCACTTGTTTGTAATTAACACTTCGTCTTACCTTAGTATGAATCCTCATGGAGTTTAAAAGCTATTATCTACTTTATATTATAAAAACCACTTCAATATTTTTATCCGAATAAGTTTTTACCAAATGACTTTTTTAAGAAAACTTAAGCTTTAAATAAAAGGTTTTCAATAAAAGGTTTTCTCTCAAAATTACCTTTGTTTAGATAGTTTTTTCTTAATTTCTGATACGATCATGGTTGGCTTAGAGCACATTAGGAGGGGCTCCCATACATAGATGATAGCTTGGAAGAAAGGTGGTTTAGTTTGGCGAGTATCTTTGATAAATAGCCACTTTTGGGCTATATTTTAAATGACCACTTTTGGTCCTTGTACGTAATAGACAATACTATAAATAGGTGCCTCAATTTATTTTGTAGTGGACTTTTGATGATTTTAGAAGAATATTACTCTTGAAAGTTTTTTGGATGGAAAACCCTTAGTTTTTTTATAGGATTAGCTATAGTTTAGATTGGATTAATTAGTTGGGTAGAATCCCGTTGTTGATCCAAAACTACTTGTCTTTCGATTTCATATCGAGCCACTCATTTGTGGATTCAAATAGAGTTTCTCTTTTCTATTAAAATCGTTACTCTTCACCCTTGGTTTAATTATTTTTCAATTGATCCTTTCTTTCTGCTATTTCTTATCTCCATTTTCATCTAATTCTCATCTTAATTTCTTATCTATCCTTGTTTTGTGTTGTTGGATTTCGTATTTTCGATATCGATTTTTGTCAGCTTGATTAGGATTGTTATCATCTTGGCATCAGAGCCAAGTTAGGGATTCGCTTCTATGGATCTCAATCTTAGCTTCATAAATCTGAAAAATTCAAAGAAAATAGTGAAAAGCTATTGTTTTGGAGAATTTTTTAAAAAATAATATTGATTTGAGTCTTGTTTGAGGTTTCTAATACTATATTGCATTCTCTAGTATAAATAGAGACTAGATCTTGAGTTTTGAGTCATCCGGGTTGTTTTGAGCCTACCACCATTGTTGAGTTGAAGGTTTTGAAGTGGGTTTTCAGATCTAAAGCTTTTGGGTGGAAATTTATGGTTTAAAGATATTGGGGTTTGCTCTCCATGCTATTTGGAGTATGAATCTCGAATTTAGTTTGATTCAGAGTTGATTTGAAGATTCTACCATTGTTGGAGTTTTAAGGTTTTTCTTGAAGAAGAACAAGTGGGTTCTTACATTCGGGTTAAATTAGAAGTTGGTTTGCATTGGGATTTGTTCTCTTTATCATTTGGAGTTTGGATCCAAAATTTGGGCGAAAACGGTGAAGAAATCCATTGGGGTTGAATTTGGTGTTCTTCATGACTTGAAGAAAAAGAAGAAATGGGTTTTAAAATCTGATGATTTTATCTTGGAATTAAGGGTTAAATTGTATTGGATTTTATTTCCCATATCACGAGGAGCCTAGATTTTAAAGCTCATGAAATTTCGAGCAAAATCAAGAGGGTTGTGATTTTCGGATCTTCAACTTGTTCTTAGAGTTCTTGGGGATATTCAAGTCTTCAAGAAGAAGAATATTCAAAAAGGTGTGTTGGTTACAAAAGGGAAAAAGAAAAGGAGGATTACTTTTTGGTATAAAGGGAATTTATAAAAAGGAGCAAGTACTTGGACAAAAGAAAGTACAAGGGGGACCACAAAATGGTACAAGACTGTTTTGGCTTCATTCAAGTGACCTTTAGGCCAAAAATTGGCCTTGTTGACTTAAAAACAGCCCCCAAAAGGTAATGACTTTCCAAATTTTCTAGTTTCACTTCCTTTGATTCCTAAAACTAATTTTTCAACTAGTGATTGTTCTTACTTAGTTTTGATTAGTCTTGAGTCTGTTTTATCTTTCTAGTCCTTTTCTTTGTGTGCTTTTCTAGTTTTAACTTCATAGTTATTTCTTGATTTGAGTCCTTTTTGGTCTTGATTATTTAATTGTTTCTTATCGCATAACTCTTAAGGGTAGGTTGTTTAAGTCTTGGTATCTTTGAATGTCATATTACTTTAGGATCAGAGAATACCCAACTCAATCCCTCTTCCTTGTCATGGTCATTATGTTACTGTTTCAGGTGGTCGGGTACTGGTGTGAATAGGGTTGCTTAAGATAAGCGAGACTAGTAAGCAAAGGGATGAAAGTCGGCTAGGGGTAGGCTGGGCCTATTATCGAAAAGTTGAGATGTAGGCCTTGTGCAAAATAGGTTTTTACCAGGTATGTTAGGTGGCTAGCTAGACTCTTAGCTTAGGTCTAGGGTGAGTCCGTATGGTAGTAGTCTCCTTAGGAGTGGTGTTATCTTTTAATGTGAGGTCAGTCTCTATGGTTTTGGGAAGCTTTGGGAAGGGATAACAAGTTGCATAAGCCTGCAGTTTTTCTTCTAATTATTTATGTTATAATTGTGTAATCCAATTCGGGTCGACCGATGAGGCTTACTAGTACGTGTTGTTGTACTGATGCTACTCTTGATATACCTTTTTTTGGGGTATAGTCTTTTGCAGGTTTTAGTTTGGTTTCTTGACTGTTACGGTAGAGATCATCCAACAGCTCCCACTTTCTCCTTCATGGTGGAAGTTGTGTCTCGGTCATTCCTATCCTTAGTAGTTTTTGTACCCATTTAGACTAGATCCTAGGGTAGTTTATTTCTGTATTTAACTGTATAAGCATTATATTACGGTTTAGATTAACGTGTTAGTAAAGGCTTTAGTATATTATTAAGGGGTTCTACTATCTAGGTGGATTAGAGTAGGTGCCCTCACGATCCGACAGTTTGGGTCGTGATAATTTGGTATCAGAGCCTAGGTTATCGGTCTTCCAGTACAAGAGCAAATGTCGAGTAGAGTCCTGTGGATTGGTGTATTGACATCCACATCTAATCTTTGGGAAGCTATGAGGCATTATAGGAAACGATTTCACCTCTTTCTTTTCTCTCATGCGCTCGTTCAGTTGTTATATGGGTTGAGTCAAATTGGTATCTCTCGATCCCAATTGGTATCTCAACTAGAAAAGTAGAAGTCACTTGACTCTATTGGAAAGGATATAAGTGACATGAATTGGTACTGGAAAAGTTCCTATTGGTATCTGGCCCTCCATGCCATGTAAACATATTGGACAACCCACTTGGGGTCGTCACCTGCACAGTTAGGTGTGGTGTTATTAAGGCATGGAAAAGTGATATTGATTTTGGATTTTCCCTTCTTTTATATGTGGTAATTATGGTTGCTTGATTGGTTTGAATTTGTGTCGTATGCATGTTGTGCATTGTTGTGTGATGTTTTGTGGTAGGTAAACCTTGCACTACGATTGTACTATTATTTTATAGTGTTATAAGGGTCTAAGCTGGTGCTTAGGGATATGAAACCTAACTTGTGGTTGATGTTGAATACCAAAAAACTTGTGCTATGTTTAGTTAAAACTCATAGAAATTGCGTGGTTGTTGTGGTTGACAAGGCTGAGCTTTATGATATGAAAACAAGGTTGGGATTCGCAATGGCAAGGTTAGCTTAAAGGGGGTTATCTTGTGTTTTACGATTTCATAAATTCATTATTTATTGTGATGCAAGGTTGCGGTTGACTGTAATTGGTTAAAAACTCATTCCGGGTAACTTAGCAAGGTTTCGATGTTTTTTCGAGTTTGCATTAAGGGTACTAAGAATTTGGGGAAGGAAACATAGGAAAAAGTTTTGAAAATCTGGGCAGCCTCTGGTTCGGGCTGCCATAGCGGCGTGAGCACAACCATAGCAGTACACCGCTATAGCAGTAATTTCTCCACTATAACGGTACCACTATGGCGAAAGGCTCGCCACTATAGAGGTAAGGGCTAGGCAGTGAGCCTGTTCTGTTCTTCCGCTGTTTTTGACTTCATGCTTGCTTGATTTTTCTAGATATTAGGGTGCGGGTCATTGCATTAACGAGAAATAGCATCAATATCATAAATGTAACACCCCGTACCTTCCTAACCCAATGTGATGACGATGAACAATGTATGCTTGAGTGTCGAGAGCCACACGAATGTATTTTGTAATGTTATTGACAATAAAATTGAAATTTGGCCTTGTATATGTGATTAGCCCTTCGTAGGGGGTGTTTTGTGATTTTCATGGAGAATTTGTCGGGTTCAAAACGAGGCTAAGAGAACCGCTAAACAAAGGATATTAAGGTTAAGAAGTAAGTTAAAGAATAGGATTTGAAGTATCTAACCAAACCCGCGAAGAAAAGTCGAAAAATGAAATTTTCAAAAAAATTTAAGGGAAGGGCGCGTTGAGTAGCGTGCCACGCAGCTCTGGGATGAAATTTTCAGTCCAGAGGCATTAAAGGGGCGCGCCAGGCAGCGTGCCACGCCGCCCCTGCGCACCTTTCAAAAGTTGAAAAGTTTGTTTAAGTCCCAAGGGTTCCCGGGGACGTATGAGCCGATTTTTGCCACGATTATTCTACAACCATGAGTATATACAAGAAATAAATGACATATTATATTGGTATGATAAATTTACTCGAGAATGAAATTGGGGTCAAAATGACGATTTTACCCTTTTGGGCAAAACAGGCCATACGTGGCTAGAATCACTTGTTTTTGGGATTGAGGCTACGGATATGAATGACATGAGTAGGAATATTGTCGTAACACGTATGATATGATGAAACCACGAGAAATTATTGATTTTATTGGGTTAAGTAAATTGGGCCCAAAAAGGACCCAAAAATGAAAAGAAAACATGGCCCAATGGGTCACAAGACCCATTCTTCCATTTGACTAAGTCATACACATCAATCATTAAATCAAAGTGGCTAAGCATGGACTTGAGAGCCTATTTAAAGGGCAAAAATGCTGATTTTATTCATTTGGAAAACACATGCCTTTGTAGATATTTTGCAACCCTTTTTTTTTTCTCTCAAACCCTAAGAAGTCAAAGCTAACCTTTGGAGCAAGATCAACATCTTCCAAGCCTAGGTAAGTGATTATTGTCATGGATTAATATATTATATGCATGGGAGAGTATGTGAATCTTGTTGGTTATGCTTGAAAGAGTTGAACATAGTACTTTGGGTTTTTGTACAAGATGTGCCATCCATGAGATTTGAACTTGAATTAGGACTTGTGCCTTTGATGAAAGATCATGGTATGGATAAAATATGAACGTATATGGTGTTATTTTTGTTGTTAAACTTGTTCTTGTCTATAAGTGTAAATTGTGGGTTGTGCTATGAAGTGTATTAAGGTGAATTGATGGATTATTTGTGATGTGGTGTGGATAAGAAAGTGTAAAGGAGGAGTGTTGTGGTGAAATGCAATGATTATTATGTATTGGTCAATGTTGGGAATATTGGAGGATTTTTGGAATAATGATGCTATCAATGGTTTTGTCATGGGGAAATGACATGTTTCAAAGCAAACATGTACCCCATTGATGTTATATGCATTTATAAAGTAGTTGTGGTTAATGTGAATCCCGTTATGTATTTGTGTTGTAGAATGACACATAAAGAAGGAGCGGGACTATTGTATGCACATCTAGGATTGGATATCCGTAGTGAGAGTACAAGGTATGTAAGGTTA
This sequence comes from Capsicum rhomboideum, assembly GCA_031232105.1. NCBI lineage: Eukaryota > Viridiplantae > Streptophyta > Magnoliopsida > Solanales > Solanaceae > Capsicum > Capsicum rhomboideum. The sequence goes on from CP124715.1 coordinate 86,320,796, forward strand.
CTCTGTCCGTATCTTTTTGCGGCAAATAGTATCCACATTGCTATTTCACTAGTCCTATCCCGAATTGTGCCAAGGTATCCTATATCCGTTTATCAATAGTCATTGTCATATCTTTCCTACTCATGGATCATTTGTGAGTATCATGTCTCATTATCATGGTTAATGTTCCGAAAGCTCAAACAAGGTTATGGTCCAATGTTCTAATAGTGGTTATGCTCATGTATCTTGCTATGAATGATTGTCCAATGGTTCCAATGGTGTCATGTTTCCAATAATGTTTATTCACATGTCTTCTATTTTGATTATGGTTCCAAGTTTCCAAACATGCTATGTCACAGGAATATGTCAATCTCTCACAAGTGAATGTACCAATCTCATATGTCTCTTACTCATTGGTTAATGATCCAAAGTTTCAAGTGATGTTATGACTATCAAAATACCAATCTCAAAGTAAAGAAAAAAGTAATGCAAATGTGGTCAATGATCAAGTATGGGTGGCAAGTCTAGGGGCATAAGCCTAGCTCGACTCGATCCCGATGTGTTGATTTATGGGTGGCAAGTCTAGGGGCATAAGCCTAGCTCGACTCGATCCCGATGTATGATTTATGGGTGGCAGGTCTAGGGGCATAAGCCTAGCTCGACCCGATCCCGATACATTGTTTTATGGGTGGCAAGTCTAGGGGCATAAGCCTAGCTCGACTCGATCCCAATATGACGATAAGTCATGTAAAGACCCACTGATCAGTAGGGGCCCGGGTACATTGTGACATATGTAATGACATTGAAGTAAAGAAGCATGAAAGTGATGAAATCAATGAAAGTAATACACATGGGTTCCAAAGTGCAAAATGGTTACTTATTCATCTGATTATGCATATGCATTTGAGTTCCATTGAACTATTCATGTGTTGTATAGTTTCATTTGAGCCTTACATACTCAGTACATTCTTCGTACTGACCCCTTTTGGGGAACTTACCTTACATGCTGCAGGCACAGGAGTTAGTAGATCTCCGCAGTAAGTGGCGAGATTTCCGCAGATTGTTGGTGAGCTCCAGTTGCTTCGGGGCTTCCCAAGTCACATGTGTATAGTAGATGTTGGCATTTGTAAACATTGTATAGACATGGTCATGTATCTATTAGAGGCTTTGTAGACATATGTGGGGTATCATGAGGTAAAAGATGTACGTGCATTTTGACGAAATGGCCCTAACGGCTAAATTGCATATATATTACATATGTTGTCATGCCTTCCGCTATTGATATTTAATTACATGAAATAATATGATATTCATATGCGAACATACATATGAGAGTACATGAGCAAGAGCAAAGATTGGTTCTCTCGGGCCTTATCGACTTCGGGTGCCAATCACGCCTCGTTGGGATTTGGGGTGTGACAATATAAGCAAGCTTATCAGTTATTAATGCGGGAATAAAAATAGCATCCTTGTGCAGGAATAAAAATAGCATCCATGTGCGGGAAATAAAAAGGGAAAAAGGTGGAATGTCTAGTACATACCCCAAACGGGGACAACCCAAATAATCTGAAATAAAGGAGAGGGGAAAAAGGAACCTAGCTTATTGTCGTGTCAGTCGTGGGCTGCTGGGGCAGGGTCGTCTCTTTCTACATCACTCAGGAAGGGAAACTCCCTCAAATCCTCCGGCTCCAGATCGGGGAGCTCCTGGTTGGGGTGCTACGCACCCGAACATGACCTTCATTGTCTTCCACATTCGGGAAAACAGGCGATCCTGGGAGTGCCTCTTCTGTCTCTCCTCTTCAAACTCTCAGCGAAGCACTGCAATGTCCTGGGCCATAGAGGGGGCTGTGGAACTGGAGGGGCACTTCCCCATAGACCTCCTAACAGCGACTAGGTCTGCCTCTAACTGGCTGATAGGGATCGGGGGCTGGGTCTAGGAGGGAGCGGCACCATCATCGTCGTCCTCGTCTGCTCCAAGGACCTCATCCGCGGCCCTCTTCTACTCTCTGCCTCGTCAGCCTTTCTCTTCTTTCTCATCTAGGACGAGGGCGCTCTTACCAAGAGAGGGTAAAAGAGGATGTCTCTTTCCGCCACCATATCATTAGGCTTTTTCGGTACCCCCGCCCATCTACATAGCTCCGACACCAGTCCGAGGATGAAGGGACCCCTTCTAGGACCCCGATTGAAGTCCTTCCACTCCATCACAATCAGCGCCCCACTTTCAGTCGAACGTCCCTAATAGAACAGACCATCACCAAGGCCCAAGAATAGGTCACATCGATAGTGTTGTTCGATGGATGAATCCTCTGGGTCACCAGGTTCAGCCACCTCCTAGCATCGGCCAAAAAGTAGGTACCGGTGACACCCTCAGTTGTAGGCTAGTATACCTGATCATAGAACTTTTCCAAAATTAGTGTGTCCCTTAGCCACCCTAAGTCCATCTCTCGGGCCTTGGCCAAATAATTAATATTGGAGATGTGGGGTATGCCAAGAACCTCATTGATGGTGCAAGATTCAATGGGGACGTCCACTCCCCGGATATGGATAGTAGGGCTGGGGGAGTACCAGAGCACAGAAGGGAGTATGGCAAAGAACTCCCTTATCCAAGTCATGACCCCGTTGGGGGGATCTACCACCAGCTAGCCCCACTCAAATTTCTCCAGCCAGTTATAGAACTCCGATGCTTTTTGCTCCATTTTTGTCATGTCAAAGCCTCGTTCAAAACAAAGCCCCAACCGTCGGTACTCCCGGAATTGTCCCCGACTAGCATCATCAGGAAATCTTTCATAGGCGGAGGCGTTGGCTTGGTTTTCGGCCATTTTATATGTTAACCTACATTTTTTTGACAAAGGAAATTCATTAGAAATCATCATACGTCAGTTAAAGATTGAGCTTCAAAAAGTAAGAAACTCCAGTTTTGGGCTGGGAGGCCACTGCCTATGGCCTCCCGCTATAGCGGTACGCCTACCGCTATAGCAGTAATTTCACTGCCATAACAGTACCGCAATAGCGGTGAATACCGCTATAGCAGTTTTCATCATTCCCAGCAGCCAATTGCACCCCTTGACTCAAAATTCCCATTTTCAAATTCTGAACTCAGATCAGTGTTCCAATAGTATCCTAGAACTGTTATATGCAAAAATTTGGGCATGATGACTCCTAAATCATGCCCAAATCACCATTCCAACTTCTAGATCGTGCAGTAGAGCCAAAGTTGTAGGTGGACACATATGTACGTATTGACATTGGTTTTCTTTTGTATAGTCAACTACTGAGTTCAGACAAGATAAAGACAAAGGTGAGCAGGTTGGTATGCCTGCCGAAGTAGAAATGAGTAAATCACCACTTGAACAAGTGAGTCAATTTAGAGCTAATATGGAAATTGTTATACGGGTCTCTCGTAGGCAAAAGATAGAGGAGTGCCTGCAGAACCATCTATAAATTTTACTGAACAGGATTTACAAAATGTAGTGCATATGTTGCCTCAGATAGTTGTTGTACAAAGTCACGGAAGAGATGGCCTAATAACGAGTAATGATGGTGCGGCTAGGGTAGCTAGTCTTCAAACACAGGAGTTTTAGAAATCATACCCTCCCACGTTCACCGGGTCGAATTTGAATGAAGACCCATAGGACATTATGAACTAAGTTAAAAAGGGTTCTAGATGTTATGCATATGACTGATCTCCTGATGTATTTTCAGATAGTTGGGAGGAATGTAAAATGGCATTCTGTGACTGTACCTCCCAAATGAGGTCAGAAAAGCTTATGTGGACCAATTGTTTAAAAAAAAAAAAATATTTTGCCAAAGGACTATAAGTGTCAGGAAGTACAGTTTTTAGTGTCATAATTTGACTAGATATGCTCCAAACGTGATAACTATTATGACCGATAGAGTGCATCAGTATAGAGACAGATGGGTTGTCCAATGGATATAGGCATTTTACACACAATAATGAAAGACCAGAGGCACCAGAAAAGGACACAACTATTTGACAAAGGGTCGTTAAAGATGGCTAGATCTATGGGGACAGTTCATGGCGTCCCAAGGAGAATTGAGGTCTTGGATGATTAGCAGACCGCCTAAATCATTATTTATTTAATCTATAGTAAATGTTCTACCTCTATCCCAAGGTTTTAGAGACAGTCGGTTTGGCAAAGAAGTGAGATGCATGATTCATTGGCAATGGGGTATCAAGCATAAGAACAAAGAAGGTAGAGACCAAATGTCGGTTAGGGACAAATGTTGTTATTGGTGTGATATGTCGGGTCACAAAATGAGGCTTCTCCTGGAAAGCTACATGTACCGTACACGTATTGATTGACCCATAGAGCATATGGTATTTTGTTAATTGCTGAAAAGTTAAAAGAACACCAAAATGACCAGTTATGTCACAGGAAGCCTACACATCAGTTGGTGAACCTATTGTAAGTAAAAGAGTATATCATAAGTGCATAGTCATTAATTGTGGTCATGAGATACTGGTTGATCTTATTGAGTTATAAAGTGGTTATGCCATAGTATATGGCCGAACTAAGAAGTTATATTGTCATTATCCCCAAAGGAATATTTTGAATGGCCAGGAAAATGTATTCCCCATCTCACAGCAAAGAAAAGGATACTCTAAGGGATACATATGTCACTTAGTAAGAGTGAACAATATTAATGCGAAGCCCCCACCTCTTTAATTAGTTCGGGTGGTAAATGAATTCCCAGATGTATGAGTTAGTATGAATGTGACGTCAGGTACTCGGCCTATTTTTATTTTCATCATATAGCATGGCCTCTTCACATAGCATGGGCTGGTCGAGTTACGAGAATGACAGGAGAAAGTAAAAGACATGTTGAATAAGGGATTCATAAGGCCTAGTCCTACCCCTTGGGGTGCATTAGTGTCACTCAAAAACAAAAATAAAAAAATAATAACATGGCCTATTGAGAATGTGTGTTTACTATTGGCAACTGGATAAGAATAGTTTCCTCCCAGAGTTGACGATTTATTTGATCAGTTACGGGATAAATGATAATGAATGATGATGAAATAAAAAGGAAAATATATATGAACAATCATGATATACCCAAGGCAGCATTACAACCATGGTATGCTTATAAGTCTTAGTATGTCAATTGGGCTAGAGAATGCACCTGTAGTTTTATAGATTAATGAACAGGGCGTTCAGGACACTTGTAAATATGTGTGTGACCATGATGGTATTCAAAAAAAAAAAATCACAAGAGGACTATGCATTGTATAGGATGAAGAGATGAAAGTTGTCACACAAAAGATAGAAATGGTGAACAATTGGCTAAGGCCTACGATGCTTACAGAGATCCATCGATTTCTTGGGTTGATTGATCATTATATGAGAATTGTGGAAGGATATCCTTCTATCCCTACACCCTTAACAAAGCCTATACACAAGGCAATCAAGTTCCAGCAGAATGATGCCTTGGAGAAAAGTTTTCAAGAGTTGAAATATAAAGTAATTTCCACATCCGTTGTAAGTGCCTTTTGAAGGCATAAGAATGTTATGCAATGTATGGTAATGCTTCCGGGGTTGGCCTCGAATGTATATTGATATAGCATGATAAGGTAATAGCATATGCGTCACGACAGTTGCGGCCACATGAGAATATAAATTATTACTAAACACATGACCCTGAAGTAGCAGCAGTGATATTTGCTTTAACGTTATGGTGTCACTATTTGTAAGGGCTTCATGTTGATATATATATTCTGGATGTGAGATAATGTAATAGATTGTTAAGCCGAAAGACTTAATCTGAGGTAGCGAAGGTGGCTTGAAATCTTAAAAGGTGAGGACATTTGTATCCTATATCATTTGGGAAAAGCAAATGGGGTAGTTGATACATTAAGCTGCAAGGCAGTAGGAAGTATGAATGGCCAGCTCACAGAAAAGAAAGATATAGTCAAGAAATCTATATCAATGAAGCAATGTGGGGTTTTGTTCTCTTGAAACCCCAGGTGAAAGAATGATAGTGTAAAAGGCGGCAAAATCTTTCTGGGTAGCCGAGAGGAGAAACAGTATGTAAAGACTATCTTATTCCAACTGGAAAAGAATGTACAATAATACTAAAAAAAAAAAAAAAAATTCGACAAAGGTACTTGAGCTATCACAAGGGGGAAGTACTTTAGCACCAATGTAGATTGTGTGTACTGGGTATAGATGAGTTAAGACACGGGAATTTGACAGAAGAACATCGTTCATGGTAGTTGTTTGTTCGAAAACAACCAAAATACACCATGGTGTAGCAGATATGTGTTGGTAAGAAGATGTGAGAAGCATATTGGAGAACTTGTAGTTCAATGTCCAAGCGGTCACTGACGACCAGTATGGCATCAGAAGTCTATATGTTTTATGCAATATATTACCCTCCCATTTGGGAAGTGGAACATGAATAACATGGAATTAATTAAAGGGTTGTCTCGTACATTGTGAAGGTTGATTCCATATAAGTAATCATGAACTGGCTTACCGAGTCAATATATTTCCTACAAGTTAGGACTACCGATACAGATAAACGGTACGCAAAAATTGTATGTTACAGAGATAGTATGATTACATGAGACTCCACTCACTATTATATCACACAGGGGGGGGCTCACTTTATTGCACAGTGTGGGTAAGTCTTTCTAGTAAAGCATGAGTACACAGATAAATGTACGTATGGCTGGTCATCCTTAAATGGATGTACAAACAGAATGTATTATAAGAACATGTGAAGATATGTCACGAGTTTGTACATTGGACTTTAAAGGTAGTGGGGATGAATATCGATCGTCTAATGAAATTGCTTACAATAAAGATATCAAAAGGTACCTTACAAAGGTTTATATAAAAGGACATATAGATCATCCATTGGATGGGTTACGGCTGATGAAATTTTGCGTTGCCCAGGTCAAATTTTGTTCATCAAAGCTATAGAGAAAGTGAAGGTGATATGACAGTAGCTACAAATAGCCCAAAGTCGGTATAAATCATATACCGATATTAGAAGTTGATAGTGTCACCAATGGAAAAAGATAATGAGATTCGGGAAGAAAGAGGAGTTGTCCAAAGATTTGGGCAACTTGCGTATCTATTAGCACTAGTCCAGGAATTCTTCACAGTCCATTTAGTATTCTATATTTGATGCTCCGAAAGTGTATCGGAGGGTATACAGTATTGTTGCCAGTGGAAATGTACATATTAAAGAGGATCTCACATGTAAAAAGGACCATCGAGAAGTGAAAGAATTAAGAAATGCAGAAGTAGCTTCCGTAGGGGCACTATTGGAGAATTTAGTACATCGAAGAAATCACAAGGGAAATCGAAGCATTAATGAAATCTAATTACTGGTACTTGTGATACATGGAAGGAAAAGTTCAAGATACAGATTTGGAGTTATAAGTCTTTACAAGTGTTAAGTGTGTATATTATGATATAGAGAATTCACTTTGACTTAAGTGTTGCAATGAGACAGTATTACTAACATTCGAGGACGAATGTTCCTAAGGGGGGAAGAATGTAACACCCCGTACCTTCCTAACCCAATGTGATGACGATGAACAATGTATGCTTGAGTGTCAAGAGCCACACGAATGTATTTTGTAATGTTATTGACAATAAAATTGAAATTTGGCCTTGTATATGTGATTAGCCCTTCATAGGAGGTGTTTTGTGATTTTCATGGAGCATTTTTCGGGTTCAAAACGAGGCTAAGAGAACCTCTAAACAAAGGATATTAAGGTTAAGAAGTAAGTTAAAGAATAGGATTTGAAGTATCTAACCAAACCCGCGAAGAAAAGTCAAAAAATGAAATTTTCAAAAAATTTAAGGGAAGGGCGCGTTGGGTAGCATGCCACGCAGCTCTGGGCTGAAATTTTCAGTCCAGAGGCAGTAAAGGGGCGCGCCAGGCAGCGTACCACGCCGCCCCTGCGCACCTTTCAAAAGTTGAAAATTTTGTTTAAGTCCCAAGGGTTTCCGGGGACGTATTGAGCCGATTTTCGCCACGATTCTTATACAACCATGAGTATATACAAGAAATAAATGACATATTATATTGGTATGATAAATTTACTCGAGAACGAAATTGCGGTCAAAATAATGATTTTACCCTTTTGGGCAAAACAGGCCATACGTGGCTAGAATCACTTATTTTTGGGATTGAGGCTACGGATATGAATGACATGAGTAGGAATATTATTGTAACACATATGAGATGATGAAACCACGAGAAATTATTGATTTTATTGGGTTAAGTAAATTGGGCCCAAAAAGGACCCAAAAATGAAAAGAAAACATGGCCCAATGGGTCACAAGACCCATTCTTCCATTTGACTAAGTCATACACATCAATCATTGAATCAAAGTGGCTAAGCATGGACTTGAGAGCCTATATAAAGGGCAAAAATTTTGATTTTATTCATTTGGAAAACACATGCCTTTGTAGATATTTTGCAACCCTTTTTTTTTTCTCTCAAACCCTAAGAGGTCAAAGCTAACCTTTGGAGCAAGATCAACATCTTCCAAGCCTAGGTAAGTGATTATTGTCATGGATTAATATATTATATGCATGGGAGAGTATGTGAATCTTGTTGGTTATGCTTGAAAGAGTTGAACATAGTACTTTGGGTTTTTGTACAAGATGTGCCATCCATGAGATTTGAACTTGAATTAGGACTTGTGCCTTTGATGAAAGATCATGGTATGGATAAAATATGAACGTATATGGTGTTATTTTTGTTGTTAAACTTGTTCTTGTCTATAAGTGTAAATTGTGGGTTGTGCTATGAAGTGTATTAAGGTGAATTGATGGATTATTTGTGATGTGGTGTGGATAAGAAAGTGTAAAGGAGGAGTGTTGTGGTGAAATGCAATGATTATTATGTATTGGTCAATGTTGGGAATATTGGAGGATTTTTGGAATAATGATGCTATCAATGGTTTTGTCATGGGGAAATGACATGTTTCAAAGCAAACATGTACCCCATTGATGTTATATGCATTTATAAAGTAGTTGTGGTTAATGTGAATCCCGTTATGTATTTGCGTTGTAGAATGACACATAAAGAAGGAGCGGGACTATTGTATGCACATCTAGGATTGGATATCCGTAGTGAGAGTACAAGGTATGTAAGGTTACTCTGTCCGTATCTTTTTGCGGCAAATAGTATCCACATTGCTATTTCACTAGTCCTATCCCGAATTGTGCCAAGGTATCCTATATCCGTTTATCAATAGTCATTGTCATATCTTTCCTACTCATGGATCATTTGTGAGTATCATGTCTCATTATCATGGTTAATGTTCCGAAAGCTCAAACAAGGTTATGGTCCAATGTTCTAATAGTGGTTATGCTCATGTATCTTGCTATGAATGATTGTCCAATGGTTCCAATGGTGTCATGTTTCCAATAATGTTTATTCACATGTCTTCTATTTTGATTATGGTTCCAAGTTTCCAAACATGCTATGTCACAGGAATATGTCAATCTCTCACAAGTGAATGTACCAATCTCATATGTCTCTTACTCATTGGTTAATGATCCAAAGTTTCAAGTGATGTTATGACTATCAAAATACCAATCTCAAAGTAAAGAAAAAAGTAATGCAAATGTGGTCAATGATCAAGTATGGGTGGCAAGTCTAGGGGCATAAGCCTAGCTCGACTCGATCCCGATGTGTTGATTTATGGGTGGCAAGTCTAGGGGCATAAGCCTAGCTCGACTCGATCCCGATGTATGATTTATGGGTGGCAAGTCTAGGTTCATAAGCCTAGCTCGACCCAATCCCGATACATTGTTTTATGGGTGGCAAGTCTAGGGGCATAAGCCTAGCTCGACTCGATCCCAACATGACGATAAGTCATGTAAAGACCCACTGATCAGTAGGGGCCCGGGTACATTGTGACATATGTAATGACATTGAAGTAAAGAAGCATGAAAGCGATGAAATCAATGAAAGTAATACACATGGGTTCCAAAGTGCAAAATGGTTACTTATTCATCTGATTATGCATATGCATTTGAGTTCCATTGAACTATTCATGTGTTGTATAGTTTCATTTGAGCCTTACATACTCAGTACATTCTTCGTACTGACCCCTTTTGGGGAACTTACCTTACATGCTGCAGGCACAGGAGTTAGTAGATCTCCGCAGTAAGTGGCGAGATTTCCGCAGATTATTGGTGAGCTCCAGTTGCTTCGGGGCTTCCCAAGTCACATGTGTATAGTAGATGTTGGCATTTGTAAACATTGTATAGACATGGTCATGTATCTATTAGAGGCTTTGTAGACATATGTGGGGTATCATGAGGTAAAAGATGTACGTGCATTTTGACGAAATGGCCCTAACGGCTAAATTGCATATATATTACATATGTTGTCATGCCTTCCGCTATTGATATTTAATTACATGAAATAATATGATATTCATATGCGAACATACATATGAGAGTACATGAGCAAGAGCAAAGATTGGTTCTCTCGGGCCTTATCGGCTTCGGGTGACAATCACGCCTCGTTGGGATTTGGGGTGTGACAATATAAGAAGGCTTATCAGTTATTAATGCGGGAATAAAAATAGCATCCTTGTGCAGGAATAAAAATAGCATCCATGTGCGGGAAATAAAAAGGGAAAAAGGTGGAATGTCTAGTACATACCCCAAACGGGGACAACCCAAATAATCTGAAATAAAGGAGAGGGGAAAAAGGAACCTAGCTTATTGTCGTGTCAGTCACGGGCTGCTGGGGCAGGGTCGTCTCTTTCCACATCACTCAGGAAGGGAAACTCCCTCAAATCCTCCGGCTCTAGATCGGGGAGCTCCTGGTTGGGGTGCTACGCACCCGAACATGACCTTCATTGTCTTCCACATTCGGGAAAGCAGGCGATCCTGGGAGTGCCTCTTCTGTCTCTCTTCTTCAAACTCTCAGCGAAGCACTGCAATGTCCTGGGCCATAAAGGGGGCTGTGGAACTGGAGGGGCACTTCCCCATAGACCTCCTAACAACGACTAGGTCTGCCTCTAACTGGCTGATAGGGATCGTGGGATGGGGCTGGGAGGGAGCGGCACCATCATCGTCGTCCTCGTCTGCTCCAAGGACCTCATCCGCGTCCCTCTCCTACTCTCTGCCTCGTTAGCCTTTCTCTTCTTTCTCATCTAGGACGAGGGCGCTCTTACCAGGAGAGGGTAAAAGAGGATGTCTCTTTCCGCCACCATATCATTAGGCTTTTTCGATACCCCCGCCCATCTACATAACTCCGACACCAGTCCGAGGATGAAGGGACCCCTTCTAGGATCCCGATTGAAGTCCTTCCACTCTATCACAATCAGCGCCCCACTTTCTGTCGAACGTCCCTAATAGAACAGACCATCACCAAGGCCCAAGAATAGGTCACATCGATAGTGTTGTTCGATGGATGAATCGTCTAGGTCACCAGGTTCATCCACCTCCTAGCATCGGCCAAAAAGTAGGTACTGGTGACACCCTCAGTTGTAGGCTAGTATACCTGATCATAAAACTCTTCCAAAATTAGTGTGTCCCTTAGCCACCCTAAGTCCATCTCTCGGGTCTTGGCCAAATAATTAATATTGGAGATGTAGGGTACGCCAAGAACCTCATTGATGGTGCAAGATTCAATGGGGACGTCCACTCCCCGGATACAGATAGTAGGGCTGGGGGAGTACCAGAGGACAGAAGGGAGTATGGCAAAGAACTCCCTTATCCAAGTCATGACCCCGTTGGGGGGATCTACCACCAGCTAGCCCCACTCAAATTTCTCCAGCCAGTTATAGAACTCCGATGCTTTTTGCTCCAGTTTTGTCATGTCAAAGCCTCATTCAAAACAAAGCCCCAATCGTCGGTACTCCCGGAATTGTCCCCGACTAGCATCATTAGGAAATATTTCATAGGCGGAGGCGTTGGCTTGGTTTTCGGCCATTTTATATGTTAACCTACATTTTTTTGACAAAGGAAATTCATTAGAAATCATCATACGTCAGTTAAAGATTGAGCTTCAAAAAGTAAGAAACTCCAGTTTTGGGCTGGGAGGCCACTGCCTATGGCCTCCCGCTATAGCGGTACGCCTACCGCTATAGCAGTAATTTCACTGCCATAACAGTACCGCAATAGCGGTGAATACCGCTATCGTTCCCAGCAGCCAATTGCACCCCTTGACTCAAAATTCCCATTTTCAAATTTTGAACTCAGATCAGTGTTCCAATAGTATCCTAGAACTGTTATATGCAAAAATTCGGGCATGATGACTCGTAAATCATGCCCAAATCACCATTCCAACTCCAAAAAGGACCCTTCATATTCCCCTTCATTTCAGGCCCATTAAGGTCGTAAACTTTGAGTTTCTTACGCCCAGAACGCAATAGAAGTGCTGTGAACGTAAGAGAGGCAAACATGCTTCAAAATTTCAACCCAACTAAGCCACAAATACTAAAACTCAAGATTTACTCTAAACTCTCAATTTAAACTTAAATTCTAGCCTAAAGTATGCAAATTCTGGAATAGCAAAGTGTTAGAGAGCAAGGGAGTCGAGTGTTACCTGTTTTCGACAATGAGAGCATAGTTAGGTAATGGGAGGAGTATTTTTAAGTAGAGAGGGAAAATGAGGAAAGAAAATATTTTCCCCCTCTATAATCTTGTAACACCCCGTACATTTCCGAACCTATGTTATTACCGTAACATTTATGGAATTATTTAAACATGATATAGTTGGTACATTATTAATGGAAGCTATTGGGCTAAATAAACCTTGTGCAAATGGGCTCAATTTAAGGCCCAAATTAGGTAAAAGACATGGCCCAACAAGAAGGAAATGACCCATTCATCTTTTGACCAAGTCAACATCATATTTATTGATCAAAAGTGGCTAAGGATGACCATTAAGGGGCTATAAAAGGCACCAAAATCAGATTTTATTCCACAAAAGACACATGCCAAAAACTAGAATTTTCCACAACATTCTCTCATCTCACAAACCCTAAGGCAACTATCTCCTTGGACAAGATCATTCCTTTGCAAGTTTGGGTAAGTGTTTAATCGTATGGGTCAATATATTATATTCTTAATATGGTGTATAAATCATGTTGGTTATGTTGGCAAAGTGTTGGACAGTTCACTGTGTATAAAACAGTGTACTTTTACTTAATCGGTAAAGGATTTTGCCTTGTAAACTTGGAAGTGGACTTGTGGTCTTGAAGGAAGTGACTTGATGGATTAAATATCAACATGTAAGATTTGGTTATGTCCTTAACTTGCTTTCTCTTTGTGTGTAACATTTGTAATTGTTGTGAAATTGTACATGGAACCGGTGGCGTATTGAAAGGAAAATGTAGTTTTAGTGATGTTTATGTGCGTTGTGAAACCATGGCTATTTGTTGGAATCTAAGATGATCTAAAATATGTTAATATAAGCTTAGTTATGATTATGTACCATTCATTGCAAAAAAGGACCCTAAATGACCCCCGGAGGCTGAAACGGGTATCCGCCCTCGCGGGTGGGGCACCTGCGGGCACAGATGCCAATGCAGGTAACCCTGGACTAGGCCAATGGTCACCTGCGGACACACCTCAACCACCTGCGGGTGCAGGTGGCCTCGCAGGTCAGCCCAGAAGTTCGTTTTGCATGTTTTTGCATCTCTTTGACCCCCCAAAGCCCATATACCCTTTATGGATGCAATTATCAACTTATGGTACCTTTTGAATGACTTTAAAGGAGTATACCGGAGGTATTTTGAGTGGTATGAATTATGGATTGTCTTTAACATGTTGTTGTGAAAGGTGTTTACGTGATGTAGTGAAGTAAATGTGACACAGTGTTGAAGGGGAAGTGTAAAGCATAAACTTGGTGTGACATGTTATTGGTTTATGATGTCTTGGTCAATGTGTGGAATGTTATGAGGTTGTTGGTATGTTAATGCAGTGAATTGTATCGTAAGGGACGAAGTGATGCTATATAGCAGTCACGTGGCTCATTATCATTTGGTGCACTTATAATATAGTTAGTTGTTAACGTGAGCTCCGTTATGAACTTGTGTTGTAGAGTAACAAGTAAGGAAGGAGATGGATTATCATAATCACATATAGGACTGTGTATTCATTTTGGGAAGATAAGGTATGTAAGGTTACTCTTTTCAAATCCTTCTGCAGCGCATATTGTTCACATTGTCATTGTACATGTTCTATTCTGACATATCAAAGGTATATCATTTCAGGTTGTCATCTATTGTTATTCACATGTTCCTTATTCATTGAACAATTGTCATTCATGTATCACATAAGTATGGAGATTACTCCCAAGTTCCAATAATGTCATGATCCCCAATGTATCAATCTCACAAAAGTAAAGGAAAGAAGTAATGAAACGAAGTAATGAAAGAAGTAATGCATATACGGTTACTTTATGGTTAATTAATGATTATTGAGTACGGGTGACAACCCAAACGGGCGAAAGCCTAACTGCGGGAGATCCCGATATTGTTGGATCAGGGGGAAAGCTCAGTGGGGTAAAAGTCAAACTTGATGTCGAACATGCTTCATTGATTTTCGGGTGATAGCAGGGGGAAGCTCAGTGGGGTAAAAGCCTAGCTGGATGCCGAACCTGATAGGGGGTAGCCCAAAGGGCCGAACCTGTTTTATTTATTTATGGTATATTATATTATTCTCCCACTGATCAGTTGGGCCCGGGTTATATTGACGGTTATAAATATTGACGGTAATGTACATAAAGGCAAAGAAAGTAATGAATATAAGGTACATGCTCCCACATATACAAAATGGTGGTTTATCCATATTGACTATTCTCTTATCTTGATCTCATTGATGTTCGTATCTTATATGCAGTTGCTCATAGCTTTGCATACTCAGTACATTCTTCGTGCTGACCCCCTTGGGGGACTTACATTACTTGCTGCAGGCACAGGTCCTAGTAGACCACCACCGTAGGCTACGAGTCATCTGCGGATCATTAGAGAGCTCCAGTTGGTTTGGGGCTTTCCGAGTCACATGTGTACATTGTTTTGGGTATTGTAGTTGTTGTATAAAGCGGGGACTTATCCCGACTGTAGGTTGGTTATGTACATGTATCTGTTAGAGACTTTGTAAACGTATGTGGGAAGATGAATGTAAGAGATGTATGTCCACTTTGACTTGATGGCCCTAACGGCCAAGTTTCATATATTGTATATGTTTTTCATGACTTCCGCCTTTAGTATTTATTGGTTACATGGGATAGAATGATATTCATACAGAAACATACATATAAGTGTACATGGATAACGATTGGTTCTCTCGGGCCTTAACGGCTTCGGGTGCCAGTCAGCCTCTATGGGATTTAGGGTATGACAAAAATGGTATTAGAGCAGGTCGTTCTAAGGGTGTCTACAAAGCCGTGTCTGAGTAGAGTCTTGCTTATGGATGTGTTGTGCGCCACATTTATAAGTAAGAGGCTACGGGACATTTAGGAGTTTTTTCATTTCTTCATTTCTTAGATCGTGCAATAGAGCCAAGGTGATAGAATTATACCTGACCATTGACTTTGTTCTTTTTCATTATAGTAAGAATGCCGATTATAAGAAAAGGCAAGGGCAAAAGTAAGAAGCTAGACAGGATTGTCGGAGAAGGAACTAAAAAATCACCACCTGAACGGGTTGAGCAAGGTGAATCTGAAAGTGAGTTTGCATCGCAGGCTTCTTCTACCTTTCCAGCTCCAGAAGAGCCTAGAAGGAGAGAAGAACCTGCTGAGCCACCTGTTAATGTCACCGAACAGGATTTAAGAAATGCAGTGTACATGTTGACTCAGATAGTTGCTGCACAGAATCAAGGACAAGCTGGTCCAATGACAAGTAATGACAGTGAGTCTAGGGCAGTTAGTCGAAGGATACAGGATTTCCTAAAATTAGATCCCTCTATATTCACCAGATCGGATCTTAATGAGGACCCGCAAGATTTTATAGATCAAATCAAAAGGGCTTTGGATGTCATGCACATATTTGGTATAGAAACAGTTGAACTTGCGGTGTATAGATTGAAAGGGGAGGCGATATTATGGTACAAAGATTGGAACGATCTAGGGGTATCGGTGCACCCCCAGCTAGTTGGGAAGAATTTAAAGTGGCATACCTTAATCACTATCTTCCATATGAGATCCGAGAGGCTCGTGCAGACCAGTTTTTAAATCTTTGTCAAGGGCATATGAGCGTCCGGGAGTACAGTCTTTGGTTTAATTCTTTGGCCAGATATGCTCCCCATGTGGTAGCCACCATGGCCGACAGAGTCCATCGATATGTGGGCAGATTGGAGACAAATTTGGTGAGGGACTGTACCATTGATGCTTTGAACAGAGATATGGATATAGCCAGAATACAGGCTTTTGTACAGAAGATGGAGGACCAGAGGCAAAGAAGAAGGGTGCACAAATTTGAAGGGGGCCCATCAAAGAAGGCTAGACCTATGGGACAGTTCATGGCGTCCTAAGGAGAATTTAGGCCTCAAATTTTTAA
The DNA here is from genome assembly GCA_031232105.1 of Capsicum rhomboideum. Classification (NCBI taxonomy): domain Eukaryota; kingdom Viridiplantae; phylum Streptophyta; class Magnoliopsida; order Solanales; family Solanaceae; genus Capsicum; species Capsicum rhomboideum. The sequence continues at coordinate 86,337,292 of CP124715.1, forward strand.
CAGATCGCCGAGACCATCACTTTCTTATCCTATAGTAGGAACTCAATCCTAATTCCAAGGGTTTGGTGGCAGTCACATTGGGCAAAGTAGTGGAATTCGAGGTTCACAAATAGTGGGGTATCAAGAGCAAAGAAGTATAGACCAACTGGGGTTTCCTCGCCAGCCGTGTCAACACTATGGAAAGCTTCATTTAAAGGAATGTCGGTTTGGGACAAATATTTGCTTTTGGTGCAGTATGTCCGGGCACATGGTGAGAGATTGCCCAAGAAGGGGCACGGGTATTACTACGCAACCTACGGGATCAACTGTTGCATCATCATCATCGGTTCCTTTCTTAGGCCAAGGTGTGCAGCCTGTTGTTCGTGGTAGAGGTGCAGGAGGAACAACCAGTTTTAGTGGAGTACAGAACCGTACCTATGCTCTAGTGGGTCGGCAGAATCTAGAGGCCTATCCTGATGTAGCTACAAGTACATTATCTGTTTTTTTTCACATAATGTATATGCATATGCATGGATTGATTCGGGTTCTATATTATCATATGTTACTCCATGGACTGCTACGAAATTCAAAGGACACTGGAATTATTAGTTAGACCATTTAAGGTATCTACCCCTGTTGGTGAATCTACTATAGTTAAGGAAGTACATCATAACTGTATAGTACCTGTTTGTGAGCATGCTACATTGGTTGATTTTATTGATCTAGAAATGGTAGGGTTTGATGTTATAATGGGTATGGATTGGTTGACTTCTTGTTATGCCACGGTGGATTGCCGAGCTAAGAAGGTTCATTTCCATTATCCACAAAAGACCGTCCTTGAATGGAGGAGTAATATTGGCGTACCGAGGGGTAGATTTATTTCATATCTTAAGGCAAGGAAAACGATATCCACGGGGATTCATAAGGCCTAGTATGTCCCCTTAGAATGCACCAGGATTATGTGTATAGAAAAGGATGGCACGGTGAGAATGTGCATTGGTTATTGGCAACTGAATAAAGTGACAGTCAAGAATAAATATTCCCTCCCCAAAATTAATGAAACATTTGACCAATTATAGGGTGTCAAATGTTTCTCAAAGGTTAACCTGAGATCGGGATATCATCAAATAAGGGTTAGAGAAAAAGGATATACCCAAGATAGCTTTTCGACCGTGCTATGGTCACTATGAATTTTTGGTTATGTCTTTTGGGCTAACAAATGCACCCACAGTTGTTATGGATAGGATAAATAGGGTGTTCGAGCCATTCTTGGATATGTATTGATACGACATGGTAACGTAATAGCTTATGCCTCAAGACAGACCACACAAGAGAAACTATCCAACACATGATCTTAAGTTAGCAGCCGTGATATTTGCTTTAAAGATATGGCGCCACTACTTGTATGGGGCTCATGTTGATATATATATTGACCATAAGAGTTTGCAATACATATTTAATCAGAAGGACTTAAATTGGAGGCAGCAAAAGTGGCTGGAACTATTAACGATCATGATATTGATATCCCATCTGGGAAAAGCAAATGCGGTAGCCGACGTGTTAAACCGCAAAGCACTAGGAAGTACTGGTGGTTGATTCATGGAAAAGCAAGGTATAGTCAAGGACTCACATCAATTAGACAGCCTGGTAGCTCATTTTCTTGAAACTCCAGATAAAAGAGTTATGGCGCAAAATGTGGTAGAGTCTTCATTCGTAGAGGTAAAGAAAAAGCAATATACGAATCCTATTTTTATTGCAGCTGAAAAAGGAATGACAGTAAGGTTCGATAAAGGTATTTGAGCTTACTCAATAGGGAGTACTTGAGCACTTCAATGCCAAGGTAGGTTTTGTGTACGGGATATAGATTCACGTTATTCTATTCATTCGGGAGCAACCAAAATATACTATGGTTTGGAAGAGATGTATTGGTGAGGCAACATAAAAAAGAAGAACACTACAGAATTTGTAGCTCAATGTCCAAACTGTCAACAGGTAAAAGTAGAGCATCAGAAACCTGAAGGTTATAGGCAATACAGGAATCTTCCAGTTTGAAAAGAGGGATATGATTAACATGGGTTTTATCACAAGTTTTCCTCGTACATTTCATAAATTTGATTCCATGTGGATGATAGTTGACATACTTACCAAGTAGCACACTTTTTACCTGTCAGGACCACTTGTACAGCTGGAAATTATGCAAGGTTGTATGTTAAAGAGATAGTACGATTACATGGGATTCCAATTTCTATTATATCAGACAGATAGACAAATAGAACGTACCATCCAAACACTTGAAGATATGTTACGAGCTTACACAAAGTAGTTGGGATGGTCATTTACCTCTTATGGAATTTTCCTACAATAATAGCTATCATTCAAGTATCAAAATGACACCTTATGAAGCTTATATGGGAGAAAGTGTAGATTACCAAGTGGATGGTTTGAAGCAGGTGAGACTGCTTTACTCGGGCCAAATCTTGTTCGTCAAGCTATAGAGAAAGTCAAGGTGATGCAACAGTGGCTACAAACAGCCCAAAGTCGACACAAGTCATATGCCGATATTAGAAGAAGGAAATTAGAATTGGCCATAGGTGATTAGGTAGTTTTGACAGTGTCACCAATGAAAGGGGTAATGAGATTTGGAAAGAAATGAAAGTTGGCCCTATATAACATGCCATATGAGATTACCCGAAGATTTGGGTAAGTTGCATATAAATTATCACTACCCTAAGAACTCCCCACAGTTCATTCAGTGTTCTATGTTTCAATACTTTGAAAAGGCATGGGAGAGATGTACAAGTTATGGAGGATATCAAATCTAAAGAGGTACATACTACTATTCTTGATCGATAAGTGAAAGGATTAAAAAAAACAAAAAACAAAGAAGTAGTTTCCGTAAAGGTACTATTTGAGAAATCAGCAAGTAGACAGAATCACATGGGAAACCGAAGGAATGATGAAATCTAAAGTACTCGTATTTGTTGTAAACAGAAGAAAAAGTTCAAGGTGCGGAATTGACGCAATAACAAGTAAGTCTCTACAAGTATCATGTGTATATGAGAACATGAAGGATACGCTTAGATTTAAATTTGTTTCAATGAGATAATGTTACTAACATTTGAGGAAGAATGTTCCTAAGGGGGGGAGGATGTAACACCCTGTAAATTTCCAAACCTATGTTATTACCGTAACATTTATGGAATTATTTAAACATGAGATTGAGTCGTCCGTTCTTCTTTGGACAAAACTCTATTCCTCCATAAATAATTATTGACCTTGTGAATTGATTGGACAAAGGTAGTTCTCTATCAACTTTGAAAGGACACTTTAGGTGAGTTGAGAGTTTCCACATATAAGAGGCGTGAGGAATTTTACTACTAACTTGTTTGTTGAGTTTATCAGGTAGGATAGAAAGATCAATAGGCCATGATAGTAAAGTAAACTCAATGTTTTAATGTATGCATGTTCCAAAAATACAAGTTCTTGAAATAAAAATGATCATGGACTTCAATGGGAAGTTTTTTTTTCCTTAATACCTCCTAGAGAAGAAGTTACAAGTGAATCACTCCCAATTGAGGATCTTAGTACTTTGAGGATGAAAGAATTATTTTCTTCAATGCCAAGGAACATTGAAAAAATCACTCAATTGGTCACCGAGATGGCACCTGAGTTGTTGGAAAGACTATTAAAGGGTACTACTCCTCGTGATGAAGAACCCAAAGAGTTGTTTTTGGTGACAAAATAAGCTACTCCTTGTGAGGTTGGTGCTAAGGAGTTGAACATAGAATTCAACAAATCCACTCCTTATGCACTAAAGTGGAAACTAGAGTTGAAAGTATCTCCAAACCCTTCACAAGGGATCCTTGGTACTTGTCCGAACTCCAATAAAAATTATGAGACAAAATATTGAGAGGAGTAAGGGTGTGATATGTGACAACTCTAGAGTCAATAAAAGAGAGGTTGTATGGAGTGATGTGAGAGGGTTGTCACAACCTTATACTAAATTTTGTAACCTCTCTTCCTTTTATAGTTATCTTGATTATTGTGTAGGTATCCTTGGAAATAGTCTAGTGAGGCACCTCGAGCAATGAAGAATCATGAGGTGCTATAAAACTTCCCAAATGATAAAATGTGCTTAAATATTGAAAAATAAGGTAAATACAATCCTTTCTATGAGCTATGAAGTAATAAGTCTAAACCTTACACTTTGTCGAAAGGAGATCCTTGTGTGGCTAGCTGCCGATTGAGTGTAAGTTATGGCTTATATGTGTGTGAGTTTAAAGATCCTTTGCCTTGTGATGATATTGATGGCACCTTATTGTATTGTGATAATGTATTTGTTGAAGGTGTTCATACACTAGTTGATCATATTGAAGACCAAATTGATTCTTCTTACAAGATCAATTTGTGTCCACCTAGTATTGATACTTCTGCCTCGAATGATAATACATTGTCATGTGATTTTGCTTTAATAATGTGCATGTTGAGAATGTGGATACACTAGCTAATCTTATTAATGACCCAATTGATTCTTCTAGTAAGATTGATTTGTCCACCTAGTGTTGATACATGTGCTTTGAATGATAGTTCATTATTAAGTGATACTGGTGTTGATCAACTAGCTTTTGAGTGTTGTACACTACTTGAGTGATCTTGTGATGTGATTATTAAGCCTCAAGTTAGTGGTAATGTTGATGAAGTTGATCAATTAAGTAGGAATGACTCTTTGAGCATATCTTTTCTTGAAGATCCTATTATTTGTTTCCTCATAGAGATCATGGGCTTGAAAGTCCTTCAAAAAATGATATTTGTCTTTTTAAGAGTGAAATTGCATGTTTTAATTCTCTTTCTTGGATTGATTATTCTCTCTTTAAGTATAATATTTTGTTTGAAAATGACGAGATCACTCCTAGTGAAGTGCCCAGTGGTGTGAACCTTGATAGTAGTATAGTTCTTAAGGGCTATACTCTTTATGATAACCCACTATGGTGTGAAGACATTCCTCCCAAAGATGCAAATCTTTTCTTGGAAGATGAGAGTACTCTTATAGGGAAGGATTGTGATGAGGAGGAAGGTGGTATTTTCTTTTTCGTTACTCCTTTATCTTTGTGTGTTCTAATTCTTGATGATATGATCAATGATATTGAGTCTAAGAGTGATCTTACACATGAGAACACCTTGGATGAAGTTGTTTTGCGAGACCTTTCTTTATTATCTATTTTCATATAATGAGACTCATAATTGTGTGGAAAGTATATTGTATATTAATAGGAGTAACAACTGGCAAATGGGTGTTTCCTTGACCCCATTTTACGTTATCCTTTTCTATTTGACCCTAGTGATGGTTGTCATTATTATGTGATGCTAGGTAGTAAAGGCAAGCCTGGTATAAGTGAGGTTGTTGGCTTGCATGGTGATAAGTATAGTAGTAATATTTCTTTTCTCTCATGCGATTATTAATTGGTGTTATTACTTGATCTTATGGGCTTGAATGAGATATATTTGCCAACTTATATGGGGAATACCTTTGTGTTTGACCCCATTGATGAATTAGGAGTATTCTCATTCTTGAAGATAGCTAATGCATTTTGTGGAGTCTTAACATGGGATGACCTTGTTTATGACATGACACTTAGCTATGTGGGCTATCATGTGTTACTTGACTTAAAGGGGGATTTGTGTTTTTCTAAATGTAGAACCATTGGGGACTTACATGTGTGGTTGCCTAAACACCATGGTTCTTTGGATTCACTCCTTTGTCAATGTTTCCTATGTAGCCAAGTATCTCTTACTTTGTTGGGTTACAAACTCTTTGTGGCTCATTTTGATGCTTGATTATATGTTAAATATGTGCACCCTTGGCATGGTGATAGAATTGTTATTGCTAACACTAACCCTCATGCCATGAGAATCTTATTGTTGCATGTTTCCCCTATGGTTTGGCTAGGTTTGGATTTGAGGATCTTTTTGAAGAAGGGGAGGATGATATGAGCATGGTTGGCTTAGAGCACATTAGGAGGGGCTCCTACATATGGATGATAGCCTGGAAGAATGGTGGCTTAGTTTGGCAAGCATCTTTGATAAATAGCCACTTTTGGGCGTTGTATGTAATAGGTAATACTATAAATAGGTGCCTTAGTTTATTTTGAAGGAGACTTTTGATGATTTGAGAAGAATATTACTCTTGAGAGTATTTTGGTTGGAAAATTCTTAGTTTAGCTTAAGATGAGCTATAGTTTAGATTGAATTAATTAGTTGGGTGGAATTCCGTTGTTGATCCAAAACTACTTGTCTTTCAATTTCATATTGAGTCACTCATTTGTGGATCCAAATCGAGTTTCTCTTTTCTATTGAAGTCATTACTCTTCTCCCTTGGTTTAATTATTGTTCAATTAATCCTTTCTTTCTACTATTTCTCATCTCCATTTTCATCTAATTCTCATCATAATTTCTTATCTATCCTTATTTTGTGTTGTTGGATTCTGCATTTTTGATATCGATTTTAGTCACCTCGATTAGTGTCGTTATAAATTTCCTAAAAATTAAGTAGAGACTCTAAATTATTTTTTTTCATTTAAAATCAAATATATTTTTTTTCGCCAAGAAGTTATGAAGATTTTGATTATTTAAAAACGATCATAATAGAATGGCGACTCAGTTGGGCATTCATCTAGGTTCTAACCATAAGGATTTTATTTGTTTGGCTAACCTTTATTTGTAATAATTGTTACATAAGTGGATCAAGTTGCTGAAGCACTATGATATCTCTATTCTATACCATCTGGGAAGGGCGAATATGGTAGCGAACGCCTTGAGCCAGAAGGCAGTGAGTATAGGTAGCTTGGCCTTTATTTCAGTTTTGAAGCGGTCATTGTCCTTAGACATCTAATCCTTAACAAACATTTTGGTTCGTTTTGATATTTGCTACCCAAGGAGGATTCTTAGTAGTGTTGAGGCTAGATCTACCTTATTGGACCAGATTTAGGGTCATCAATTTGAGAATGGACGACTTTGTGGTATTTAGGATCAGGTGTTCAGAGGTGAGTCTAGATGGGCTACCTTAGATATTGAGGGTATTCTGAGATTTGACAGCCATATTTGTGTTTCAAAGGTTAGAGATTTGATTTAGTTGATACTTCGAGAGGCTCATAGCTCCAGATATTCTATTCACCCTGGGATATCTAAGATGTATAGGAATTTGAGGCAATATTACTAGTGGAGCTGTATGCTGGGATATATAGCAGAGTTTGTAGCTCGGTGCCTATATTGTCAGCAGATGAAGGCCGATCATCTGAGACCTGGTGGATTGCTTCAGAGGCTACCCATTCCTAAGTGGAAATGGGAGTAGGTCACTATGGATTTCATAGGTGGTTTGCCTTGCACTTCTCATGGTTTTGATAACATTTTGGGTCATTGTAGATCGAATGACCAAGTCTGCCCATTTCATCCCTATTCAGACTTCTTTTAGTGTTAAGAAATTGGCTCATATCTATATTCGAGAGGTGGTTTGCCTTTATGGGGTACCCATGTCTATTATTTTAGACCGAGGCTCTCAGTTAACTTCTAGCTTCTAAAGGACATTTCAGGAGGAGTTGGGTACCCAGGTTGACTTTAGCACCACTTTTCACCCCCAAATTGACGGGCAGTTAGAGCAAACTCTTCAGGTTTGGAGGATATGCTCCGTGCTAGTTCTTTGGATTTGGGAGGTCAGTATGAACATTTTTTAGCTTTCACAGAGTTTGCTTATAATAAAAGATACTTTTTGAGTATTCAAATGGCACCATTCGAGGCATTGTATTATAGGCATTATCGATCTCCGATTGGTTAGTTTGAAACCTCAGAGGTTAGGATCGTGGTACAGATTTACATCGTGAGTCTTTGTACTGGATTTGAGTGATTCAGGATAGGCTACAGATAGATCAAACCAGACAAAAGAGTTATGTTGATCTTAGACTTCGTGCCTTGAAGTTCTGAGTTAGTGATCGGGTCTTTCTACGAGTATCGCCCATGAAGGGCGTGATGTGCTTCGGGAGGAGGGGCAAGCTCAGCCCCAGGTATATTGGTCCATTTTAGATCCTACAAATAGCGAGGGAGGTAGCATATGAGTTAGCTTTGCCTCCAGCCTTTTCAGCCATCCATCTAGTTTTTTATGTATATATGATGCGGCATTATATTCTAGATGAGTCTCACGTGCTTTGATGGGACTCAACTCAGTTGGATGAGAGGTTGACCTTTATAGAGGATCCTGTATCTATTTTTGCCAGAGATGTCAAATGGTTGGACTACAGAGATATTCTGTGGTTATGATTCAGTGGTGACCCCATCTAGTCGAGGAGGCTACCTGGGAGACTGAGTGTGAGATGCAAATTCAGTATCCCTACCTGTTTGAGCCTTCAGGTACTTCTTAATCCTTTACTTTCGCAGACAAAAATCCTTTTAGTAGTGGACGTTGTAATGAACCTCTAGGTCATTTTATTTAATTTCATACTTTTTCTATATTTAGAGCTGGCCCAGGTTATTTTTGACTTGTTGGGACTGACCGTTTAGTTATCGGGTAGTTTATTTTGTTTTTAAATCCATTTCTCTATTTTGGAGCTTTTGAAGTTAAAAAATGGGTCTCAGGCGAAAACCTCATGTAAATAGCCTCGAATGCCATTTTTGATAGTTTCATCAGCTCCAGAATGCCTATTTTAGGCTTAGGGGACCCTTGGTCCGAGTCCGAGTCTTCCCTGCTCATTTGAGCGATTGGATAGATTTTGGCTAAAATGGACTCTTGGGTGTGGGACCCATTTTTTATTGAAATGACCTTGGATGGAAATTTTGATGGCACCTTTGAGTTTGAAATGCCAAATTTTGTAGGGTAGCATAGTTCTTTTGCATTCACGAGATTCCAAACGAATTCCAAGGGCTTGATCGGAATATTTGTAATTTGCCAAAGTTGCTGGTGCATCAGCACCTAGTGCAGGTCAAAAATAGCCTTCTCATTAATGAGACCTTGTCCGCATTCGTGAGGGTCAAGATTTTTGACCTCTGCATTCGCCAGCCAGCCTTTGCATTGGTGAAGAGGAGGCCGACCAGGCCGATCCAGGACATTCTTAGGAAAACTCATCTTTTTGGTTCAATTTTGCATTGGTGTGGGACCCATTTTTTATTGAAATAACATTGGATTGAAATTTTGATGTCACCGTTGAGTTTGGAATGCCAAATTTTGTAGGTTAGCATAGTTCTTTTGCGTTCACGAGATTCCAAACGAATTCCAAGGGCCTGATCGGAATATTTGTAATTTGCCAAAGTTGCTGGTGCATCAGCACCTAGTGCATGTCAAAAATAGCCTTCGCATTAACGAGACCTTGTCCGCATTCGTGAGGGTTAAAATTTTTGACCTCTGCATTCGCGGGCCAGCCTTTGCATTGGTGAAGAGGAGGCCGACCAGGCCGATCCAGGACATTCTTAGGAAAACTCATCTTTTTGGTTCAGTTTTGGGCGTTGTGTATGTATTGGTTTCTAAATTCCTATTTGTTTCACTCTTTAATAAATGGTTAGGATGTGGGGTATGGCAATCAAGGATTAGGACCTCAAGCCTACTGCTAAAGCTCCAGTCAGAGGCAGAGGTCGACCCCGAGGTCTAGGAAAGGCTAGCGTTGTAGACCCAGCTAGAGATTATGTTAGGAAGCCATCACCAAAACCTATTATTGCTCCTGAGCTAGAGATAGCACTCGAGATTTTGCTGCCACAGTAGAAGGTGGGCCAAGGGACATCCTAGGCCCCACCTAGGTTTATATCTTATTCGGTTCTTTGTGATGCATTGGTCCAGTTATTGGGGTTAGTTGGTGGTCCATTGACTGATGGGGCTCAAACAACAGCCCAGGGTAGTATTGATTTAGGGGCTCAGCCTGTAGCTGTGGCTCCCAGAGCAGAGGTTCTGCCAGTACCGGTAGTTCCACAGTCGGTAGTAGCCCAGCCAGTTTGAATGTGGAGGAGCAAAAGATGCTGGGCTAATTTCTGAGATTGACTCTACCCAGGTTTGTCGGGGCCCCAGGAGAGGATGCTTATGAGTTGCTTACCAGTTGTGAGGAGAGGCTACGTAATTTGGGGTTGGCTGAGTCGTACGGAGTGGATTATACTACTTATCAACTAGACAGAGCAGCGAGACAATGGTGGAGAGGTTATCTTGATTCCAGGACAGCTGGATCTCTCCTTTTAACTTTGATTCAGTTCTTTGAGGCTTTCTTGGGGAAATACATGTTTCACAGCATGTGTGAGTGCCTTAGGGATGACTTTTTTGGATTGAGGTAGGGTTTTATGAATGTGGCTGAGTATGTGACGAGGATTCACGAGCTAGCCAGGCATGCCACTATGATTCTCCCTATAGTTTACGAGAGGATTTGGTGTTTTGTTAGAGGGTTGAGACTACCGCTCCGCAGGGCTACTCAAAGTTTGATGACTTCTGGAAAGTGTTTTACTGATATTGCTGATCACGCCTATACTATAGAGGATATAGATTATGAGGCCAAAAGGGGCAGTAATAATCGACCCCGTTATTAGGGTAGTATATTGAAAGCCACAACAAATCATAGTTTAGAGGTCGAGGGTTACAGGGTAGGTACCTCCAGCATCAGTCTTATCAGTACCAGGGTCAACCGAGTAGGCCCATTTAGGCAGTGCTTCAGATTTCAAATGGTGGTCAGCCCAGCTATGGTAGTTCTGGTGGTCAGAGCAGTAGTCATCCATCTAGGGGTGTTCAGTCAGGGTCATTAGGCCGAGGTGGAAATTTTGAGTCAATCGGACCTTTTAGATAGAGTAGAGTTCCTAGGGTTTGTTATGAATGTTGTGTTATTGGCCACTTTACCATAAAGTGTCCCCACCATAAGATTATTAAGCCTGCAGCTCAGAGTGCTTAGCCAATCAAATCAGTTCTGCCTCCAGCTAGGGGTGGTGTACAGGGTCGCAGGGGTGGTCCCCAGGGTTCTGGAGGTTGTCCTTAGGCAGGTAGGATAGGTGGTTGGGCAAGCACCTAGTCCGGTAGCAGACATAGCTATTTGTATGTTGTCCTGCTAGGCCAGAGGCTGAATCTTTGGATGTTGTGATCACAGATACGATTTAAGTGTGCCATCAGCTAGCTTCGTCTTTATTTGATTCAGGCTTCACATTTTTGTATATTTCTTCTTATTATGCACCACGGTTGGGGTTGTCTTGGGATCCTCTATCTGTGTCATTACGTGTAGCTACTTTCGTGAGGGATTCATTCATAGTGGATCAGATATATAGATCATGTTTGGTGATTAATTGGGCGTATGACACTCAGATTGATCTTATCGTGTTAGATATGGTGGATTTCTACATGATTCTAGGTATGGACTAGTTATCCCTCTATCATGGGGTACCGTATTGCTTTGCTAAGGTCGTTACCTTAGTCATGCTTGGTGTACCCATGGTTGTGTAGCAGGGTTCTTTTAGCCACACGGCAATGGGGATTATTACTTATATTCGGGGTAGGAGACTAATATCGAGGGGTTGTGAGTCATTTCTTACTTAAGTTTGGGATGATAGCATTGAGATTCCTTCACTTGACTCTAACCACACTGCTCTGCCCCGCATGACTGCCTCTAAACCCTCAGTCTGTAGGGGAAGAAAATGATGGTCTAGGCGGTCGAGGAGAACTCCGAGGCTCAGACTCTCCTTGGGACACCATAAACTGTCCTAAAGGTCTAGCCCTCTTTGAAGGCCCTTTTTCAAATTCATGTACCCTCCTTCGTTGCCTATGATCCTCCATCTTTTGTGCAAAGGCCTGTATTGTATCTATGTCCATATCTTTGTTCAAAGCAGCAATGGTACAGTCCCTTACAAAGTATGGCTCTAATCTATCTACATATCAATGGACTCTGTCTTCCATTGTGGCTACCACATTCGGAGCCTATCGAGCCAAGGAGTTAAACTACAAACTATATTCTCTAACACTCATATTCCTCTGACGGAGATTTAGAAATTGGTCTGCACGGGCCTGTCGGATCTCATATGGGAGGTAGTGATCAAGAAAGGCCGTTTTGAATTCCTCCCAACTAGCTGGAGGTACATCAATACCCCTCGATCTTTTCCAGTCTTCATACCATACTATATCTTCACCTTTCAATCTATAGGCCGCAAGTTCAACTGTTTCTATGCCAGTCACATGCATAACCTCTAAAGCCCTTTGAATTTGATCTACAAAGTCCTGTGGATCTGCTTTTAGGTCTGACCAAGTGAATATGGGAGGGTCTAATTTCAGAAAATCTCGTGTTCTCCGACTAGCTACTCTAGCCTCACTGTCATTGGACCAACTTGTCCTTGACTTTGTGCAACAACTATCGGTGTCAATATATGCACTGCATTTCTTAAATCCTGATCAGTCACATTTATAGGAGGTTCTGCTGGTACTTTTCTATCCCTCGGCTCTTCAGGAAACGGAAGAGTAGAAGAAGACCGCGATGCAATTTCAGCGTCAGCCCCACCTTGACTAGCTTGGTCAGGTGATGATTTACTCATTCTTTCTCCGGTAGGCATATCTACCTGCTTACCTTTGCCTCTACCTCGTCTTGTGATCAACATTTTACTATAAACAACAATTCCATGGTCAGATAAAATTTTCACTTACAACATTGGCTCTATTGCACGATCTAGAAATGAAGAAAAGAAACAACTCCTAGATGTCCCGTAGCCTCCTACTTATAAATGTGGCGCGCAACACATCCATAAGCAAGACTCTACTTAGACACGACTTTGTAGACACCCTTAGGACGACCCGCTCTGATACCACTTTTGTCACACCCAGAATTCCAACGGGGCGGACTGGCACCCGAAGCTGTTGAGGCCCGAGAGAACCAATCTTTACTCATGAACACTCATACGCATGTCTCTATGTGAATAGCATTCTTTCCCATGTAACTTATAAAATACAAGTGGCAGAAGTCATAACAACATATGTTATATATATGAAACTTGGCCGTTAGGGTCATCAAGTCGAAATGGACATACATCTCTTACATTAATTTTCCCACATACGTATACAAAGCCTCTAACCAATGCATGTACATAATCAACCTACAGTCGGGACAAGTCCCCACTTTATGCAATATTTACAATAACAAAACCATGAACACATATGACTCGAAAAGCCCCAAACCAACTGGAGCTCACCAATGATCCGCGGATGACTTGTAGCCTACAGTGGAGGTCTAATAGCACCTGTGCCTGCACCAAGTAAGGTAAATCCCCCAAGGGGGTTAGTACGAAGAATGTACTGAGTATGTAAGGATCATATGAAACTGCATCATACAAAATAACAACAATGGAGTCAAATATAAGAGAATAGTCAATGTGGATGAACCATCGTTTTATATGTGGAACCATGTACATTTCTTCTATTATTGTCATTTTCTATCAATCATTCATGTCCTTATTATTCATTTAATATCTTTCATATACACCTTCATTCAAGAGATTTGCCTTTATTCAAGAGATTCTTCCATTCAAGAGATTTCTTTCTTTGCTTTTAATCTCATCATCATTATTATTAGTCATCCACCTTATTGGTGGGTTAATGTGGTCATACACCTTATCGGTGGGTAGTCATCCACCTTATTGGTGGGTAGTCATCCACTTTATTAGTGGGTAGTTATCCACTTTATTAGTGGGTAGTTATCCACCTTTTTGGTGGGTAGTCTTCCACCTTTTTGGTGGGTAGTGGCTGGATCGACCCATTCTAGGTGTTCTTTTCATCCCTGGGATACCACCCAAGAATACTCATCAATTATACATTACCTCTTTCTTTCATTATTCTTTCTTCTAAGAGTGATACCTTGGTGATTGAAACATTCTTGAAACTTGGAACACATACATACATTACTTCATCCCTTTAATTTCATGAGATTGATACTTTGGTCGTGTGAGATTGGTACATTTTCTTGTGAGAGAGATATGTTAATAGTCACAACATTATTGGATATGCTACTCAAGAATGAGTAGATTCTCCTTAGATCATAACTTTTCTTGAGATAGTTCTTTTAGTAATTACAACATTATGATAGCTTAGGAACTTCAGTCCATGGATAAGAGACATAAGAATGCCAATTGGTCAATAAATAGGAAAAATGTGGATAACTATATATATCAAACCTGAATGATATACTTTAGAATATTTCGGAATGGAACAACTACTATGACAATGTGAACAATATCTGCTACAGAAGGATACGAAAAGAGTAACCTTATATATCTTATCTCCTCAATATGAATTTACAATCCTATACGCGAACACAATAGTCCATCTCCTTCCTTACATTTCACTCTACAACATAATTACATAACGGAGCATACATTAACAATCAACTACCTTACAAGTGCATAAGACGAATAATGATTTACATGTTTGCCTTATAACGTCATTTACCCCCTTACAATACCATCTACGACATGGTCATACCAATAATACCACAACATTCCCAACATTTACCAAAACATCACAACTCAATAGCATTTCACACCAAGTTCAACCTTTACGTTTCTTCATTAACACGACGTCACAATTACTCCATCTAGCCACCTCAATACACTTCATAACAACATATCGCCAACAATCCCACAATTCATACTTAAAGAAAAATAACAAGTTAAGTAACATAACCACACCATACATGTTGATATTTCATCCATACCATGCCCTTTCATCAAAACCTCAAGTCCTTTTTCAAGTTCAAATCTCATGGATAACACATCTTTTACCAAAAAGCAAAAGTGCACTATTCAACATATTTAGACATAGCCATCATGATCTACATATGCTCTCATGCATATAATATATTAAAACATAAAATTAAATACTTACCCAAGCTTGAGAGATGATGATCTTTCCCAATAGATGACTTAGGGTTTGAAGTGAAGAGAAAATATCTCTTTTTGGATTCTTGGAAAAGTCTAGAAATACATGTGTGTTTGAGTGATTAAAATCTGATTTTTGGGGCCTTTATATAGACCTCAAGTCATCCTTAGCCACACTTGGTCCAATAATAACATGTTTACTTGGTCAATGGCAAGAATGGGTCATTTTTCCTATTTGGGCCTTGCCTTTTAATTCATTTTGGGCCTTCCTTTGAGCCCATTAACACTTATCAACTTAGCCCACCAAATTCAATGTGTAATCCATCATATATCTCTTGTTTAAATAATTCCATAAGTGTCACGACAATATTCAACTCACGCGACTCATGTTCATAGCCTCCATCTCAAAAATAGAAATTCTAGCCACTCATAACTTAATTGAACAAAATTTGATAAAATAATTACGACGAATTAACCCCAACTTGGATGCTAAACTCACTCAAGAGTAGCCTAACTATGATGGAATAATGATACCATAACCCAAGAGTCCTATTTATAGACTAATGGCCGAAGAAAATTTTTGGCAAAAACCAGCCTGGCGCGCCTCCTTGCTGCCCGGGCTAGAAAAATTCTGGCCAAAAGCGGCCTGGCACGCCCCACCCTTAGTTTTTGAAATTTTTCGTTTCTTTGACTTTTCTTTGCGGATTCGGTTAGATACTTCAAGTTCAACTCTTTAGCTTACCTCTTAGCATTAAAACCCTTTGTTTGGAAGTCGTTCAAGCCTCACTTATCACTCCCAAAATGCACCTTAAAGTCACAAACGCTTCCTACAAAAGTCTAAACACATTTACTAGCACACTATCGAATCTTCCACCAATATCAATACAAGGTACATATTTATTGCTTTCGAACCTAGGGTAAACATGGTTCAAGGTTGTCAAGTAAGGTCAAAAATGTACGAGATATTACATTCTTCCCCCCTTATAAGCATTCGTCCTCGAATGTTAATACCATAGTTCCAATTACAACAAATGCATCTCTATATTAGCATATCTATACATATACAAATAATGCTTATAGATACTCACTTGTTATTACTTCACTTCCGCACTTTGAACCTTTTGTTCTATTTGAAACAAGTTAGGGTACTTAGAGTTCATCATTTCTTCAACTTCCCATATGATCTTTTCTATTTGTTAATTTCTCCAAAATACCTTTACGAAAACTGTTTCTTTATTTCTTAATCTCTTTACTTGTCGAACCAAAATAGTAATAGGGATCTCTTCATAAGTGAGATCCTCCGTAACTTGAACGTCGTCAACGGGAGCAATACAAGATAGATCTCCTATGCATTTTTGAAACATCGAAACATGAAACACTGGATGGACTGAGGAAAGTTCTTGGGGTAATGCCAATTCATACGTAACTTGCCCCACATCTTCTGATATTTCATATGGACCTACATAACGTGGAATCAACTTTTCTTTCTTTCCAACTCTCATGACCCCTTTCATTGGTGACACCTTTAAGAATACCCAATCACCTATGGAAAATTTGAACCCTCTTCTTCTGATATCAGTACATGACTTCTAAATTCCTGATGCTCTACTATTACCTATTTTATATTGCTTCACTAACACATTCCTTCCACGCCATGGTACATTTTGATTGTTCCCGAATAATTAGAATAACGTGAATGATGTGCTTTTATCATAATTCATTTCCTTAACTCATCTATATTTAATATACATAATCTACCTTGATAGGAAAGTATTCCTTCCTTATGTAAGCTCAAGTACCTTTTGCCGAACTTCATTGTACATTCCTTTTCAATTGGAATAAAATAGAATTTGCATATTGTTTCTTCTCTCGGCTACAAATAAAGATTTTGCCGCATTGTACACAGTAATTCTTTCATCTGGAGTTTCAATAAGACAAAACCCCATACTGATTAATTGATATAGATTTCTTGACTATATCCTTCTTTTCTGTAAGCTGGCCATTACTACTTCCTACTACTTTGCAGCTTAATGTACACTTTGGACATTATTTCCCTACCTCAAGATAGGGAATAAATTGACCCTTCAATACTCCGCACTCTCATTTCCATCTCAATAAAATCAACCAACGTAACATGATCACAAACATTCACTATACCATTACGATCTATTCCTTTTTGTTTTTAACTATAATAAATTCACCAGCTAGCGTAGATACTTCACTTGACTTAACTAGTAATTCTGGTGTTCTTTCAAACTTCGCAGCAATCAATGAAGTAACTTATGATAAGGTAGAGCCCGAATTAATCAATGCATATACATTATGTGAAGAGACAGATATTATACCTGTAACCTTATCAGGAGAAACCTCCAAATTTTGTTGGTCGAACAGAGCATAGGTGCGATTTTGGGCTCCACTGGAACTAGCTGCCCCTCTAGCACCTCTCCCACGACCATCAGGTTGTACACCAGACAACGACGCCGCAACAGCTGATCCCGTTGGTCGTGCCATACTACCCGTGTCCCCTAGACACTCTCTCGTAAGTTGCCCCGACATACCGCATCGCAAGCAAACATTTGGTCCATACCAGTATTCACCTGAATGAAACTTCCCGCAGTGCTGGCATAGTTGTCGATAAAATCTTATTGTCTGTGAACATCGAACCACACTGCTCTGCCCCGGATGACTGCCTCTAGACCCTCGGTCTGTAGGGGAAGAAAATGATAGTCTAGGCGGTCGAGGAGAACTCCGAGGCTCAGACTCTCCTTGGGACACCATAAACTATCCCATAGGTCTAGCCCTCTTTGAAGGCCCTTTTTCAAATTCATGTACCCTTCTTCGTTGCCTCTGATCCTTCATCTTTTGTGCAAAGGCCTGTATTCTAGCTATGTCCATATCCTTGTTCAAAGAAGCAATGGTACAGTCCCTTACCAAGTATGGCTCTAATCTATCTATATATAGATGGACTCTGTCTTTCATTGTGGCTACCACATTCAGAGCATATTGAGCCAAAGAGTTAAACTGCAGACAATATTCTCTAACACTCATATTCCCCTGACGAAGATTTAGAAATTGGTCTGCACGGGCCTGTCGGATCTCATATGGGAGGTAGTGATCAAGAAAGGTCGTTTTGAATTCCTTCCAACCAGCTGGAGGTACATCAATACCCCTCGATCTTTTCCAGTCTTCATACCATAATATAGCTCCACCTTTCAATCTATAGGCCGCAAGTTCAACTGTTTCTATACCAGTCACATGCATAACCTCTAGAGCCCTTTGAATTTTATCTACAAAGTCCTGTGGATCTACTTTTGGGTCTGACCCAGTGAATATAGGAGGGTCTAATTTCAGAAAATTCTGTGTTCTCTGACTAGCTATTCTAGCCTCACTGTCATTGCCTGTCATTGGACCAACTTGTCCTTGACTTTGTGCAACAACTATCTGTGTCAACATATGCACTGCATTTCTTAAATCCTGATCAGTCACATTTACAGGAGGTTCTGCTGGTACTTTTCTACCCCTCGGCTCTTCAGGAAACGAAAGAGTAGAAGAAGACCGCGATGCAATTTCAGTGTCAGCCCCACCTTGACTAGCTTGGTCAAGTGGTGATTTACTCATTCTTTCTCCGGCAGGCATATCTACCTACTTACCTTTGCCTCTACCTCATCTTGTGATCGGCATTTTACTATAAACAACAATTCCATGGTCAGATAAAATTTTCACTTACAACATTGGCTCTATTGCACGATCTAGAAATGAAGAAAAGAAACAACTCCTAGATGTCCCATAGCCTCCTACTTATAAATGTGGCGCGCAACACATCCACAAGAAAGACTCTACTCAGACATGGCTTTATAGACACCCTTAGGACGACCCATTCTAATACCACTTTTGTCACACCCCGAATTCCTACGGGGTGAACTAGCACCCGAAACCGTTGAGGCCCGAGAGAACCAATCTTTACTCATGAACACTCATACGCATGTCTCTGTGTGAATAGCATTCTTTCCCATGTAACTTAAAAAATACAAGTGGCGGAATTCATGACAACATATGTTATATATATGAAACTTGGCCGTTAGGGCCATCAAGTTGAAATGGATATACATCTCTTACATTAATTTTCCCACATACATATACAAAGCCTCTAACCAATGCATGTACATAATCAACCTATAGTCGGGATAAGTCCCCACTTTATGCAATATTTACAATACCAAAACCATGAACACATATGACTCGAAAAGCCCTTAACCAACTAGAGCTCACCAATGATCCGAAGATGACTCGTAGCCTACAGTAGAGGTCTACTAGCACCTGTGCCTGCACCAAGTAAGGTAAATCCCCCAAGGGGGTCAGTACGAAGAATGTACTGAGTATGTAAGGCTCATATGAAACTGCATCATACAAAATAACAACAATGGAGTCAAATATAAGAGAATAGTCAATTTGGATGAACCATCGTTTTATATGTGGAACCATGTACATTTCTTCTGTTATTATCATTTTCGATCAATCATTCTTGTCCTTATTATTCATATAATATCTTTCATATACACCTTTATTCAAGAGATTTCCTTTATTCAAGAGATTCTTCCATTCAAGAGATTTCTTTCTTTGCTTTTACGCTCATCATCATTATTATTAGTCATCCACCTTATTGGTGGGTTAATGTAGTCATCCACCTTATCGGTGGGTAGTCATCCACCTTATTGGTGGGTAGTCATCCACTTTATTAGTAGGTAGTCATCCACTTTATTTGTGGGTAGTCATCGACCTTTTTGGTGGGTAGTCTTCCACCTTTTTGGTGGGTAGTGGCTGGATCGACCCATGCTAGGTGTTCTTTTCACCCCTGGGATACCACCCGATATATTGGGATCGACCCATGCTAGGTATTTAACCCCTGGGATACCACCCAAGAATACTCATCAATTATACATTACCTCTTTCTTTCATTATTCTTTCTTCTAAGAGTGATACCTTGGTGATTGACACATTCTTGAAACTTGGAATACATACATACATTAATTCATCCCTTTAATTTCATGAGATTGATACTTTTGTCGTGTGAGATTGGTACATTTTCTTGTGAGAGAGATATGTTAATAGTCGCAACATTATTGGATATGCTACTCAAGAATAAGTAGATTCTCCTTACATCATCACTTTTCTTGAGATAGTTGTTTTAGTAATTACAACATTATGATAGCTTAGGAACTTCAGTCCATGGATAAGATAAATAAGAATGCCAATTGGTCAATGAATAAGAAACATGTGGATAACAATATATATCAAACCTGAATGAGATACTTTAGAATATTTCGGAATGGAACAACTACTATGACAATGTGAACAATATCTGCTGCAGAAGGATACGGAAAGAGTAACCTTACATACCTTATCTCCTCAATATGAATTTACAATCCTATACGCGAACACAATAGTCCAGCTCCTTCCTTATATTTCACTCTACAACATAATTACATAACGGAGCTTACATTAACAATCAACTACCTTACAAGTGCATAAGACGAATAATGATTTACATGTTTGCCTTATAACGTCATTTACCCCCTTACAATACCATCTACGACATGGTCATACCAATTATACCACAACATGCCCAACATTGACCAAAACATCACAACTCAATAACATTTCACACTAAGTTCATCCTTTACATTTCTTCATTAACACGAAGTCACAATTACTCCATCAAGCCACCTCAATACACTTCATAACAACATATCGCCAGCAATTCCATAATTCATACTTATAGAAAAATAACAAGGTAAGGAACATAACCACACCATACATGTTGATATTTCATCCATACCATGCCCTTTCATCAAAACCTCAAGTCCTTTTTCAAGTTCAAATCTCATGGATAACACATCTTTTACCAAAAAGCAAAAGTGCACTATTCAACATATTTAGACATAGCCATCATGATCTACATATGCTCTCATGCATATAATATATTAAAACATAAAATTAAATACTTACCCAAGCTTGAGAGATGATGATCTTTCCCAAGAGATGACTTAGGGTTTGAAGTGAAGAGAAAATATCTCTTTTTGGATTCTTGGAAAAGTCTAGAAATACATGTGTGTTTGAGTGATTAAAATCTGATTTTTGGGGCCTTTATATAGACCTCAAGTCATCCTTAGCCACACTTGGTCCAATAATAACATGTTTACTTGGTCAATGGCAAGAATGGGTCATTTTTTCCATTTGGGCCTTGCATTTTAATTCATTTTGGGCCTTTCTTTGAGCCCATTAACAAATATCAACTTAGCCCACCAAATTCAATGTGTAATCCATCATATATCTCTTGTTTAAATAATTCCATAAGTGTCACGATAATATTCAACTCACGCGACTCATGTTCGTTGCCTCCATCTCAAAAATAGAAATTCTAGCCACTCATAGCTTAATTGAACAAAATTTGATAAACTAATTACGATGAAAAATTAACCCCAACTTGGATGCTAAACTCACTCAAGAGTAACCCTACTATAATGGAATAATGATACCATAACCCAAGAGTCCTATTTATAGACTAATGGCCGAAGAAAATTTTTGGCAAAAACCAGCCTGGCACGCCTCCTGGCGTGCCTCCTTGCTGCTGGGCCAGAAAAATTCTGGCCAAAAGAGGCCTGGCACGCCCCTGGGCGCGCCCCACCCTTAGTTTTTGAAATTTTTTGTTTCTTCGACTTTTCTTTGCGGATTCGGTTAGATACTTCAAGTTCAACTCTTTAGCTTACCTCTTAGCATTAAAACCCTTTGTTTGGAAGTTGTTCAAACCTCACTTATCACTCCCAAAATGCACCCAAAAATCACAAACGCTTTCTACAAAAGTCTAAACACATTTACTAGCACACTATCGAATCTTCCACCAATATCAATATAAGGTACATACTTATTGCTCTCGAACCTAGGGTAAACATGGTTCAAGGTTGTCAAGTAAGGTCGAAAATGTATGAGATGTTACACTTTTTGTAAAGAAAAAGGATAGTTCTATGCATATGTGTATCGACTACAGGTAGCTGAATAAGGTGACTGGGAAGAATAAGTATCTTATGCCTTGTATCGATGATTTTTTTAACAAGATTCAGGGTGCGGTGGTGTTTTTTATAATTGATTTGAGGTTTGGTTACCATTAGTTGAGGATTAGGGCTGAGGACATCCCTAAGACAGCATTCAAGACTTATTACGGCCATTATGAGTTCTTGATGATGTCTTTTGGGTTGACCAATGCCCCAACAACATTTATGGACTTGTTGAACTGTATTTTCAGGCCGTATTTGTACTCATTCATGATTGTTTTCATCGATGATATCCTTATCTATTTGAGGAGTAGGGAGGAGCAAGAGTAGCATTTGAGGACTATGCTCCACGCTTTGAGAGATCATAGGCTTTATGCTAAATTCTCAAAGTACGAGTTCTATCTTGAGTTTATAGATTTCTTCAGGCACGTAGTATCCAAGGATGTTATTATGGTAAACCTGGCAAAGATTGAGGTTATTCATGATTGGGCTAGACCTATGTTTCCTACTAAGGTTTGCAGTTTCATTGGGTTTGCAGGCTACTACAGGCGGTTTATTGAGAGATTTTCTACTATTGCATCCCCTATGACTAGATTAACTAGGAAAGAGGTTCCATTTTAGTGTTCTGTGAGTTGTGAGGCAAGCTTTCTGAAGTTCAAGGACTTTCACATTTCAGCTTCTATTCTGACTCTTCTAGTTGAGGGCGAGGGGTTCACCATTTATTGAGACGCTTTTGGTGTTGGTTTAGGGTATGTTCTGATGCAGTAGGGCCGTGTTATTACATATGTGTTGAGGAAGCTGAAGGTGCACGAGAGCAACTACCCCACACATTATTTGGAGTTGACAGTAGTGGTTTTTACGCTTAAGATTTGGAGGCATTACTTGTATGGTGTTGGTTGTGAGATATGCACCGACCACCATAATCTTCAGTATATTTTAACCCATAAGGAGCTAAATTCGAGACAACACAGGTGAATTGAGTTGCTGAAGGACTATGATATCTCTATTTTATACCATCCGTGTAATGAGAATGCGGTAGCAGATGCCTTGAGCTGGAAGGCAGTAAGTATGGGTAGCTTGGCCTACATTTTAGTTTCAGAGCGGTCGTTGGCCTTGTACATCCAGTCCTTATCCAACATGTTAGTTCGTCTTGATATTTCTGACCACATGAGGATTCTTGCTAGTGTTGAGGTTAGATCTACCTTGTTGGAGCAGATTTAGGGTCGTCAGTTTGAGGATGGCCGACTTTGTGACATTCAAGATCATGTGTTAAGAAGTGAGTCTAGATGGGATACCCTAGATTCTGAGGTTATTCTAAGGTTTGACGGCTATATTTGTATTTTGAGGGTTGGAGATTTGATTCTGCTGATACTTTGAAAGGCTCGTAGCTTCAAATATTCTATTCACCCCAGGACAGCTAAGATGTATAGGGATTTGAGGCAGCATTATTGGTGAAGCGGTATGCGAGGAGATATAGCAGAGTATATGGCTTGGTTCCTATGTTGTCAGTAGGTGAAGGCCGAGCATCTGAGACCTAGTGGATTGCTTCAGAGGCTACCTATTCCTGAGTGGAAATGGGAGTGGATCATTATGGATTTCGTAGGTGGTTTTCCTTGAACTTGTCGTGGTTCTAATAACATTTTGGGTCATCATAGATCGACAAACCAAGTCTACCAATCTCATCCCTATTCAAACTTTTTCAGTGCTGAGAGGTTGGCCTATATATATATTTGAGAGGTAGTTTGCCTATATAGGGTAACCATGTCTATTATTTTAGGTTGAGGCTCTCAGTTCACTTCGAGCTTCTAGAGGACATTTCAGGAGGAGTTGGGTACCCAGGTTGATCTTAGCACCACTTTTCACCCCCAGACTAATGGGCAATCGGTGTAGACTATTCAAGCTTTGTAGGATATGCTCCGTGCTTTTGTTTTGGATTTTGGAGGTCAGTAGGACCAATTTTTAGCTTTGGGGGAGTTTACTTATAATAATAGCTACCATTCAAGTATTCAGTTGGCACTATTCGAGGTGATATATGGTAGGCATTGTTGATCTTTGGTTTGTTGGTTCTAGATCTCTGAGGTTACGCCCAGTGGTACAGATTTGCATCGTGAGTCTTTGGACAGGTTTTGGGTGATTCAGGACAGGCTACGAAAAGCTCAAAGTAAGCAAAAGAGTTATGCTGACCATAGACTTCGTGCCTTGAAGTTCAGAGTTGGTGATCAGGTCTTTTTATGAGTATCTCCCATGTAGGGCGTGATGTGGTTCGGGAGGAGGGAAAAGCTCAGCCCTAAGTATATTAGTCTATTTGAGATCCTACAGACAGTTGGGGAGGTAGTATATGAGTTAGATTTGCCTCCAGCCTTTTCAACTATCCATCCAATTTTTCATGTATCTATGCTGCGGCATTATATTCTGGATGAGTCACACATGCTTCGGTGGGACTCAGCTCAGTTGGATAAGAGGTTGACCTTTATAGAGGAGCCTGTATCTATTTTAGCCAGAGATGTCAGATAATTGCACTCCACAGATATTCCTGTGGTTATGGTTCAGTGGAGACACCATCCAGTTGAGGAGGCTACCTGCGAGACCGAGCGTGAAATGCAGACCCAATATCCCTACCTTTTTGAGCCTTCATGTACTTCTTAATCCTTTATTTTTGTGGACGAAAATCCTTTTAGTAGTGGATGTTGTAATGACCCTCTAGGTTATTTTCTTTAATTTCATGCTTTTTCTGTATTTAGAGCTTCCCTACAGCTGCCCCAGGTCATTTATGACTTGTTGGGACTGAAATTTTAGTTATCCGACAGTTCATTTTATTTTTAGAGCTATTTCTCTATTTTGGAGTTTTTAAAGTTAAGAAATAGGTTTCAGGCCAAAACCTCAGGTAAATGGCCTTGTATGTTATTTCTAACAGTCTCATCAGCTCCATATTATTGTTTTTAGGCTAGTGGGACCCTTAGTCTGGGTCCTAAGGTTTTCGTGCTCGTTTTGGGCTATTGGGTGAACTTTGGCTAAAAAGGCCTCTTGGGTATGGGACCCACTTTTTATTGAAACGGCCTTGGATGGAAATTTTAATGGCACCGTTGAGTCTTAGAATCCAAATTTTGTAGGATATCATAGTTTTTTTTGCGTTCACGAGATTTCGAATGAATTTCGAGGGCCCAATCAGAATATTTGCAACTTGCCAAAGTTGTTGGTCCATCAGCACCTGGTGCAGGCCAAAAATGGCCTTCACATTTCTGAGGGTCAATATTTTTGACCTCTGCATTTGCGGGCCAGCCTTTGTATTAGAACGAAATTCCTTTTAGTAGTGGATGTTGTAATGACCCTCCAGCTCATTTTCTTTGTTTTCACTTTTTTTGTATTTAGAGCTTCCCTATAGCTGCCCCAGACCATTTATGACTTGCTGGGATTGCTACTTTTGTTACTGGTAGTTTGTTTGGTTTTTAGAGCCATTTTTCTATTTTGGAGCTTTTGAAGTTAAGGAATGGGTCTCGGGCCAAAACCTTAGGTAAACGACCTCTGATGCCATTTCAGACAGTCTCATCAGCTCTGAAATGTTGATTGTAGGCTCGAGGGACCCTTGTTCCTAGTCCTAAGGCTTCTGGACTCGTTTTGGGCCATTGGGTGGATTTTGGCTAAAATAGCTTGGGTGTGGGACCCACTTTTTATCTAAACGACCTTGGATGGTAATTTTGATGGCGCCGTTGAGTTCGAAATTCAAATTAGGAAGGGTAGCATAGTTCATTTGTGTTCACAGGATTTTGAACAAATTCCGAGAGCCCGGTCAGAATATTTGCAACTTGTCAAAGTTGCTGGTGCATCACACCTGGTATAGGCCAAAAATGGCCTTCAAATTCTCGAGGTCTTTCCGCATTTGTGAGTCTAAAGATTTTTGACCTCTACGCTCGTAGGCCATCCTTCGCATTTGCGAAGAGGAGGCCAGCTAGGCTGATATAGCCTTTTTCTTCGTGATCGCAGTGAGTTGGCGACGTTCGTGAAGGCTTGTCTGGGCTGGCACCTGCGTTCACGAAGAAGGGACCCCTGGCAGTATATATACCTTCTCCTTCACTTTTCCTTTATATTTTCTAAGTACCAAATGCTATTGTAGACTATTTGAGCTTGTAAATTTTGGGAGAATCATACAATTGAGCTGGGATTAGCTTGGCGACGTGTTTGCGTGCCCTATATCATCGTATTCCAGTAAGTTTCCACTTAATTTCTCGATTAATTCACCTTTTTAGTTCTTATATTTTGAATTGTGTTGGGAATGATTTGGGGACTGTTTGAGCTCAAATTTAGCTAAATTTATGTGGTAAAAGATCCTTGAGCTGAGAGGGATGCTGTGACGGTTTTAATTTTGTGATTCCATAAGCGGACCCCATATGGGATTTTTTTAATTCAATTTTTGACTCAGAGCATAAATATGCAATATCGATATCGATTTTCTCTTCTTGACGCAGAGATTGTTGTTTTGATAATGTAGCAGCTCTTGGAGGCTTCTTGAAAGGGGAAAGCTCAAGTATACAGGATTTCACAGGCTTTCAGCAGCGTCCAAATAGGCTAGGCTTACCCTTCATCTAGATTATACTTGACTATGGTATTAGTACAGTAATGTGCTAGCTTTGGGTGGGTAGTTATGGCCCAGTTATTGGTTTAGCGTTTTATTCCTTATCTAGCCAGTTTGGGCCACTTTATGGTAGAATTAGTGCTTGTAGTACCTTGGGACGATATTGGGGAGCCTTAGACTAGATTCGGGTAGGTTCTTCCTTAGGTTGGGTTATCGGGACCCTATAATGGGCCCCACTTCCCCTTTTAGATAAAGCGATTGAAATAAAGCTCCTTTAGGCTTAGTTGGACTCATGAATGCTACCTTAGGCTATTACCTTGGGTTAGGGTTGATTTAGACTTAATTACTCACCTGTTTAGCTCTTTTTCCTTGGGGAGGATAGTAACTGACCCTTGACCGCTCCTCTTTGACCCAGAAATTGGAACCCGCCTGAATTTAGTGGAGTTAACCATCTAAGATTGAACTTATTTAATAAATGGATTGGAGATAGGCTTGAAACCCCTTGACTTCAGCTAGCAAGTTTATGCTTTTATATATATATATATATATATATATATATATATCAGTACCGGTTCAAGTTTAACGTATACACTATTGCTATTATTATGAGTTCTGGTAGGAATCTGGCATTGGCTTCGGGTTATGGTTTTCTCCTTATGAAATCATCTATTACAGTTACATTTTTCTACCTATAAGTTCCAGTTCGAGTCCGACATCGATCTATGACCGTGATTTAGGTGTTCTGGAGTTGATTATGGTTATGACTCGGAGTTCTGGCAGTGGTACATGGTTCTGGTATAGGAGTTCTAATGATTGTATATGGATCATTTGGCCTCTTGTTATTATCCAGTAATTCTGGTTTGAGCCCGGTGTCTGGCCTTTTGTTATTATCCACTGGTTTCGTTTCAAGCCCGGTATAAACTTTCATTATGGATTTGGGATTGAAAGGTTATTACTGAGAGGGGTGAATACAGTGCATTCTATCTATCTTGGCTTGTTATAAGTTTATTTCGGTTAATTATGCTTCTTACCTTAGATTTCCTCTATTTTGCACCCATCGGGCTTATGGGGATCCAGGTAGGTTGTAGTTAGGCCTTTACTTTCATTCTTGATTTACTTACTTCCTTTATCGAACTTGCGTATCACAGCTTGATATTTGCATTTCTACCCCTTTACTGTTGACTTTAGCTTACATTCTCGTACTTTATTTATGCTTTTACTGTATTTGAGCTCAGTCAGCCGATGGTGTCTACTGAGTACCCGTTGCTTTGGTACTCATACTCCAAGTACAAGCCACCACGATTGACGTTATCCTCGGGCCTTGCTACTGATCTGAAGACGGGGTGACCTTTCAGGAGTTCGGAGCTGATCCTCCTCCATCTGCTTCAGTTATAGTCTTTTGTAATTTTGAGACTACTATGTATATATGTATATTTTTGGATATTGTCTAGTACTCTTCTTTTGGTAATAGTGGCTCTTGTACCGGTCTTACCAGGTCTTGGGAGGGATTCATTTTGTATATTCTGTCCTCTTCTCTCTCTTGTATAGTATGTTATGTATGTATATCTTTTCTGCTTCCGCCTATATTATTATTATTGTTGGTTTCATTCTTGTTCCTTTTTATCTTCCGCCCGTTAGCCCATTTCTTGTCGTTCTTGGCTATGGCTTGGCTTACCTATTGGTGGGTTGAAGTAGGTGTCATCATGACCTGAGAAATCGGGCCATGACAGCGGTGTGGTAAGAAAATAAATTTGAGAGGGCGACTTGTAAGAAATAAATAACGTATGTTGTTAGTTGGGAGAAGGAAGACCAAAATATGAACAAAAAGGAAAAACTTGGAAAATTCAATAAAAGAAATTCAAGAAAAATCTCATTGCTAGCAAGCAAAAGAATTAAAGAATTGGGCACTACCACAAGAAGAGAAATTTTAAATGAAGCATGAACATAAGTTTAAAGTTGAGGCAATATAAGGAAGAAAGTGGAAAAGTGAGAAGTAAGTGTCTTAAAGTGCATAAGAAGAGTAGTCACTATTTACCAAATATTTCCTACCCGTCCTTTAGCTGACATTACAACCCGTAAAGTCCTTTTGATCCTACAATTTTAAAGTTCTAGTAATTGAATATTACACTAAGGGAAATCCTATGGAATGTTTTTTATACTTTAAATGTTCTTTTTAGAGTGGCAAATTTCTTATCTATATGCCCCTATTTTAAGTTATGCATGATGTGGGCGAAGGGGCATGTCTGATATTGAGGGTAAAAAGTAGTGAGAATGTGGTGAACAAATGATTGCACTATTTCCACATGATCACGTTGGCCTTAAGTTCTATAAAGAGTCAGTTTTAAAGGTTGTGTGGTTTCAAATGAAGTGTCCTTAAGCGTATGATGATGCATGCATGTTGAGTGAATTAGGGGTCAAGATTAAATGGTTTAGTTGATATTGAGCATGAGAAGGTCTGTTCAATTAGCGTGCATGGAAAAATTGTATGTAATGTGTAGTTTATTGTTCGAGGATGAACAAAGGTTCAAGTGTGGGGTGGTGATCGTGAGCATATTTATATGCCTGTTTGACACATTTTACTCATGTTTAGCCTTGTTTGTAGGATGATATTCACTCATAATCTTGTGTTTGGGTGCATATTCTTGATAGTGAGCTAAATTATGTTATTAGCTGCATATCAGGGAAAAATGTGGAGAAAATCAACCCAAGTGAGCTAAAGATGGAAAATGGAGTTTTGGAACAAAGTTGGTACAGTCTTATACAAGTGTTAAGCTGGTGAAATAGTTGGGGTGTTGCCCCAACCTTCAAAATCTAAAAAAAGGCACAAGAAGTAGGTTGGCACAGTGAGAGGTGTGCTGCACCACAGGCAAAACTCTAGCAGGAGAAAAATACATTAGCTTGATGCACTGATGGGCACGCCGCGCCAGGATTGATCCCCCAATCTAAGCCCAATAATTATTGGTTATTTCCCACTACTATATATACAACCCTTGGACGTTTCTATGAGGGTTTGTCACTTTTTGGTGAGCGTCAATGGAGAAGGAGATTCACCGTTAGGTTTTCTATTTTATTAATTTTCTTAGTCATAATTTTGTGTGAACACATCAAATTCTTGCATTTTTTATTAGACATGAGGGTTAAACACCCTTGTTTCGGGGTTACAGCTAAAAGCATAATTTCTTAATAGACGATTAATTCAACTAAGTTTATTTATCATATTAGTTGTTCTTATATTCTTGATCTTACTATTTTAATGATTAGAACCATTAAAATGAATATATATTCTCATTGTGAACTCGAAAGAGGAATCATGGGATAGAATGAAGAATATAGGGAGTAAGATCTCTTCTTTAGTAAAATAAAAAATTGATTTGTGGCTAGGATAGGAATATAGATCCTCTTGCTTGGTTAGAAAATGGAAGACATATAAATGCATTTGGAATGGCTTACCACATCCCCACTCAATGATGTAGGTGTGAGGCTAATCTGGGAGATAATTAGAGGCAAGAAAGATCATAATCACATAATTAACCCCATAAATCAACAACTAGATAAATGAACTAGTAGATGAAATCCAATACTTAACATGATTGTGAAATAAAGTCGTAACCCTGGAATTTTTCTCTAATTGTGATCACAACCATATTTGATTTTTAGTGTTTGAATTTACTCGTAGAAATAAATAAAACCCAAAATTCTCTCTTAGTTACTCTAACACTTGTCCAAAATTACAATATTAGATTTGACTAGATTTTTGCTAAATCACATGTCTCTTGGGTATGATATCCAGACTAAACTAGTCAGTAATACTTGGACGACCATGTAAACTTGCATATGAGTTGGGAGTCGTAACAAATTTTTGACGCCATTGTCGGGGACGTAGAAATTAACAAATTTATAGATTTTTCTTTTAATGTTTCTTTGTTTAGTGTTGACATCTTGATCTTAGTCATTATTTTTACATGTAAAATCTGTAAATTTAAAACATACTGGAACAAAGTCGAACCTCATCCTGGGCCTGAAAGACCACTTCCTTAGAGAAGGAAGGAGGTTGCTCTTTTGCAGCTTTATTTCAATTAGATCTAG
This sequence comes from Capsicum rhomboideum, assembly GCA_031232105.1. NCBI lineage: Eukaryota > Viridiplantae > Streptophyta > Magnoliopsida > Solanales > Solanaceae > Capsicum > Capsicum rhomboideum. Next base: position 86,367,829 of record CP124715.1, read on the forward strand.
CAAGTACAACAACATGATATTATTTTGGTAGAAATGGCGACACCTCCTATAGCAGTCCATGAAGTGGCAATCCCACTTGCAGGTAATGTCACGTCTAGTATTTGAAGACTTGAATTAGGAGGTTATTTTGAGCTTAAATAGAATTGGTGTAAATCTTGCACACCAGCGGTCAATTCACAAGTCTCCCACATGAGGATCTGCAGTAGCACATCTAGATTTTTCTGGAGATCAAAGATACTACATACCCATTAGAGTCTCAATCGATTACATGAGACTTACTCTTTCCTATTCTCTCTTCTTGGAGGAAGCAAAGAGATGGTTGAAAGCTGAGGCACCAAATTACATCAGCACGTGGAATGATCTTGCTAGGAATTTTTTATTCTCTTCTTTACATCTAGGAAGACTATGAGATTAAGGAGTGAGATACTGGGTTCAAGCATAAAATGGTGAGAACGTATACCAAGCATGGTAAAGATTCAAATCCCTCCTCAGAAATTGTATGCATCATCATCAGATGAATGAGGTGTTGGTGCACGCTTTTATTGAAAGTCTTGATCTATACATGAAGATATTATTGGACTAAGTAGTAGGTGGCTAGGCCCAAGAGAAAACATATGATGAGCTTTATGTCCTCTTGAATCAGATTGCACAAAGTAATTCATAGTGGAATAATGATGGTAATCGAACTGTGGTAAAGAAAGTTACAGGTATGTTAGATGTTGACAATTTTATTACTATGTTTGTACAGTTAGAAGGCATGGAAAAATAGATGAACATGTAGTTCAGAAAATTGAACTTGGCTCAACCTTAATCCCTAGTGAATATAGTGCAACAGGCTCAACCTTGGTGTGAGACTTATGAAGAGAATGATTTCTCAAAGAAATATAGAGCTAATTTAGATTCTGTTAATTTTATTGGCAATGTACAGAGATGAGGAAATTAGAAATATAGTAACACTTATAATCCTAATTGGTGCAATTACCTAAACTTCTCATAGGGTGGAAATCAAGATCAAAATTTCAACCGAGGTCAATTTAGAAATCAATAAAATAATCAGCAACAATCACAAGGTACGCATTCTAATGCTTATCTAAGCAATGTAGAAGAGATGTTGAAGAATATTATAACAGACCAAGAAAATATGGTTATGGATATGAAAAATTATGAACTTGCAATGAGGAATTTAGAGAAGCAGATGGGCCAAATAGTTGGAGCATAGAATACAAAACCTCAAGGGGGTTTGCCAAATGACACAGACCTAAATCCAAAGTAGGTGAATATTGTCACTACTCATGGTGGTAGAGAGCTAGAGGAGCTCATACCAAAAAGAGTAATGCACAAGACTATTAAGATTGAATATAAGCAAGTGGAGCCCGAAAAGGAGGTAAAAGTTCAAGAATCATCTCCTCATATGAGGCCACCACTTCCTTTTACACAAAAATTAAAGAAGAAGCAAAAGGAAGTAGGTTTCAAGAAGTTTCTTAATTTATTGAAATAAGTGTACATTAATCTTTCTCTCATTGATGTTTTGCAAGGGGTCCCCAAATATGCTTAGTACATTAAGAACATTATGGAGAAAAAGAGCCGGTTGACAGAGTATTTGATAGTTGCACTTACTGACAGAGTTTGATCTTGAGATCAAGGACTACAAGGAAACTAAGAATCAGGTAAAGGATCACTTATCAAGACGTGAAGATTGGTCTCATGTGACCAAAGATGGGCAGCTTCTAGAGGTGTTTCCTAAGGAAAACCTCCTTGTCTTGAGTATTTCTAAGCTATCATGGTATGAATACATTGTAAATTTGTTGGTTAGTAGGGTGTATCCTCCAGAGGCGGACACTTAGTAGTAGCAGAAGCTCTATCATCATTCTCATTTCTATGGGTGAGATGAGCCTTATTTTTTCAAACAAGGCCTGGATCAAGGGATTCAGAGATGCATTTCAGAAAGTGAAGTGAAACAGATTCTTGAAAGTTATCATTCCTTCCCATATAGAGGACATCATGGAGGTGAATGGACTGCATAAAAGGTATTGCAATCTAGATTCTTTTGGCTACTTTGTTCAAGGATGCATTAGCATATGTGAGAGGTTTTGATCAATGTCAAATAATGAGGGAAATTTTGAGGAGGCATGAGATGCCTTTGAACAATATTCTTGAGGTAGAAATTTTTGGTGTTTGGGATATTGATTTCATTGGTCCCTTTCCACCATCTTTCATCAATAAGTACATTCTTGTTGCAATTGATTATGTGTCTAAATGGGTAGAGGCTATGGCCCTTCCCACTAATGATGCTAAAGTGGTGGTGAAATTTATGAAGAAGCATATCTTTACAAGATTCGGGACTCCAAGGGCAATTATTAGTGATGAAGGGACTCACTTCATCAATAATTAGTTTTGTAATTTGTTGTCCATGTATATGGTGATACACAAGGTGTCTACCACTTGTCATCCCAAAATAGTGGTCAAGCGGAAGTGCCTAATCGAGAGGTAAAGTACATTATTCAAAATATGGTAAATTCACAACAAAAGGATTGGGTGGTCAAGTTAGATAATGCACTATGGGCTTATCGTATTGCATACAAAACACCTATTAGGACTTCACCTTATCAGTTAGTTCATGGTTAGGCTTCAGATTTAACAATTGATTTAGAGCACCAAGCATAATTGGACTTTCAAAAAGCTAAATATTGATGAGAGTTAGCTGGGTAGAAGTGAATATTGCAAATATAAGAGCTTGATGAATTTTGGTTACATGTATTTGAGAATGCTAAACTCTACAAGGAAAAGAAAAAAATGTGGCATGACAAGAATATCCTCCCTCATTCTTTTGAAATAGGCCAAAAGGTTCTCTTAGTTAATTTGCGGGTGAGGCTTGTCCCCAAAAAGGCATAAGTCAAAATGGTTTAGTCCATTTAAACTGGTTTGAATTACTCCATATGGAATGATTGAGCTATGGAGGAAAGATAACAGTGAAATTCATGGTAAATAGGTAGTGAGTGAAGCATTATTAGACTAAGGATGCAGAAAGGCAAAAGACCTCAATCACCTTGTCTAATGATTGATTTGAGGTAGGTCATGCTACAACATTAAATCAAGCCCTACTCTAGAGGCCACCCGTAATTGTAGTGTAATATCATGGGATATAAAAAATAGAAAAACAAAAATACAAAAATACATATCGTGCCATGACCAAAAGTAAGGTGCTTAGTGGGAGGCAACCCACCTTTCTAACAATTTTTGTTGTTTTTATAGTAAATTGCAGGTACTTATGGATCAAAGAAAGGTTGGTAAGTGGGAAACAGTTGAAAAATCACCTAAGGAATGGAAAAATCATAGTGGGAAAATGTATGGCATGTTGCACCAATAGGTAAACTCTAGAGAGCATAAAACATGAAGGTAGGTGCACTATTAGGCATTCTACACCATTGCCTAAACTCTCGCCAACAAAAACAAATTGACGGGTGCACTACTAGGCACGTCACGCCAAGCTCGAAACTACCATAGCACAAAAGTTCCTCAAATGAACACACTAAATGATATATCTCACCAGGGTTGGAACTCCAGCCAATTGACATTTCATCAAACAAGTGGACTGAAGGACGCACCACACACTGCTATTTTTTATAATTGTTTTATAGGTTCAAGGGTCAACCAGACCCAAGGACCCTAAATTTAAAAGAGGGACCAGTTGAAATTATCTCCCTCACCTTTAAAACACCCATAACTCTGCCCTTTTCTCTCTAAACCCTCTCCTTAAATTCTTTTCCTTTACTTTTCCTCTTTAAAGTATCTTGCAAGTTCAATTTTCTCCCTCAAGAGTTAAGTACTTCTTGCTTCTTCTTCTCTAATTATCCATTGTTATGCATGATTCTCTCATTTCCACCTTCTCCCAATAGCCTATGGTTTTCCATTGGTTGGGTATAATTATGAAATTAGTGAATGTGCAAAGTATGAACACAAGCTTGCTTACGCTTGTATAATTTTATGAATATTAGAGTCATGGGTTTTTGGGGTAAAATTGCAAGATGTGAAGCTTGTATAACATTGTTAAAAAATTACTAACTTGAAAATGTGAATTTGTGAGTGAGTGAACTTGAAATTGTTTATCAGGGGTTCTTTACCCTCATGGTACTACTTCGCTATCGGTCACCTAGGAGTATTTAGACTTGCAAGGTGGTCCTTGCTAATTCTAAACTTGCTTTGTTGCAGCAAGATGATCAGTCCAAGAATGCTGGAGAGAAGAGAAAGTGGTAAAAATCTCTCTTATTTGGTCACCAAGAAGTTAGTACTCTTCAGTAACCTTGGGTGATTTGATCCCTTAGACGTTTTTTTTTTGTTGTATACTCCCTCTATCCTTAGGAGGACACAAGATGAATTTGTAAAATATTGGGAGAATGAATAGTGTGAAAAAATTGGGAAAGGTGCTAGCACTTGAAATATGAAAACTTTGTTGGAGATTGTGAATTATGAAGTTTGAAAACTTCAAGTTGTGCATAATGTGGATAAATTTTTAGAGATTGATGAAAATTGGTGAACTTGCTAAAATCTTGAAAGTGTGATAGTGTTGAAAAAGTTGCCATGACTAGTTTTTGCGCAAGATGTTAAATTGAAACTTGATGTTTGAATTGTGAACTTACATTGGTCATAGTGTGTGGTACTTGTTTGATGTGTGAATGTGGTATTATAATTCATGGTTTTGTTGAATTAGGGAAACCTAAGTACTCGAAGAGATGACTAATGACACGATGCTAGAGAATTAAGTATGGGGTCATTAGGACACCTTCAACACTCAATTAGTTAGTCGATTTGAATCATGCACTGATTTGTGTTATTCATGTGTAAGTGATAGGTACTATGGCACCCAAGATTAACAAGGGAAAACGAGTTGCTACTACTAGTAAGGGTACAAAGAGGACTATAAAGAGAGAGGCTTTGGGGTCTTCAGTTCAAAGCATTCAAAGAGAGCCAGCTAGGAAATTCAAATTTGCAGATGTGGAAGAACATGGAAGGGAATGGGTCAAGACTCAATAATAGGCCAAGTACTACCCAGAGGAATAGATTGATGATCGGCAACTTCAGATGGAGTTTTTCACTATTTGGGATACGATATGTGATTGGGTCTTGGACACATCTTTTCAAACCTAGGCGAGTGCAACCTCACTATGGTCCAAGAATTTTATGCAAGTTGGAGCACTTCTGCAAGCAAAAGCACTCAAGTTAATCTAAGAGGGAAGATTATCCATTTCGCCTCCAAGACACTAAACGAATTCCTTCATACACCTAATGTCGACTCAGAGCTATACTTTGTGACCCTCTATTATTCATACTTTACGAAGGTTGAAGGAGTATGGCTCAAGCTTATATGTGGTACCCTCATCCCAAGAAAGCACACCTCAGAAGTAATTTGTAACAATCCTTGTTATAATTTTTATATTTTTCTATAATTTAACCATTTTACCCTTCCTGTAGTTATTATATATCATTTATAAGTTATGGGGAAGGTTGGAATGGTCCCTAAAGTTTTCGGGAGTGATTTGAGTGAATTTAAGATTTTGAGTAGCCTCATAAGTGATTAGTTTGACTTTGGTCAACATTTGGTGATTCGAGCGTCGGATGGTGATTCTGCCAGTTCCACTGGATTTGAAATATTGACTTTGGGTTAGAAGCATGGCTGGTTCAATTTTTGAGCCTTTATATCTAGTTTTGACCTCTTGAATAAGAAACTAGTTAAAATAGCCTAAAAGGGGTATCGGGGTTAATTTGTTAGTAACGACCTCTTTTGATAAATTTAATGGTTCTATTGAGTCTGAAACGTCAAAATTAACCTAGTAACATTACTGTATTATCATTATGGGCTCTTGATCGAAGCTCAAGGGTCCATTCAGAGTCATTTTTACTTAGCAATATTTCATCTATTTTCTGGTTCAACTGCTAAAGCGGCACCCTGTTCACCTTATCAGTACCGCATAGGTGGACCAGGTATCACCTTAGTAATGGATTGACCGGTCCATACACCACCGCCTATGCATCCACCTTAGTGATGACGCCTTAGCGGAAAAGTGATCACCTAGGCAAAGAGCCTGTATGGCAAGTAACTACCTCTTTATTGATAGTTTGGCCACTCAAGCGACGTCATTTAGGCAACCATTTTATTGCCAAGGTGATATTGCTGGTATAAAATATCTTTTTCTTCTTTTTTATTCTATTCTTCTATTTTTAAGCTTTGGGGTCTCGATTTTTGGCAATTTCAAAGATGATTTTTCATCAAATTGGACTTGGGTGAGCTTTTAAACATGATTTTCATCCTTAATCATCTCTAAACTTAGATTTTAAACTTGAATTTTTAGGGTTTCACCCGGTAAAGAGAGAAAATAGTTTTATTTTTTTATTTCAACTTGTTTTTCAATGGGTTTTCATATTTAGAATCCTTCGAGTATGAAAACATGATTCTTCAATAAAATTTTGGTTTTACCCTATCTCCTTCAAGGTCAATTTTTGAACTACTTTTAGACCCAGAACGAAAATACCTAATATGGGCATCATTAGACTCCTTTTGACGTGTAGATTACGTTTTTGATAGATTTGATTCATTTCGAGGCCGCATGTAAATGAAAGGCTCCATGTTGAAGGGTCCATGCTTGAGATTCGACTTTTCGAGGTAGGTTATGGCTTAACTCTTTTCAGACTAAGCTAGGTGGTTAATCATTCATGTAAAGTATGCTATGGGTTGGAAATTTTATTGTGAGATTTATATTTTGAGACCATCATTTTATCGTGTTGCCCGTGTGGAAGCTTGTGTGAATATTATTATTGACTTGAGGGATTATTATTATTGTAAAACCTGTGTGAGGGCTGGCATTAACTTTATTTAAGAATTATTTGCCTTTATCATTATTGTGATACCTGAGTGGGGGACTGAATTGATATAATTGGCCTTATTTGAGCATTATTTGCCTTTATCATTATAGTGACTCCCGAGGGGAGGCTTGGATTGATATTATTGATGTATTACATGACTCTTTATTACTGTGTTGCCATGCGATGGCTTATATCATGGTTTATTGACATTGAGGAGGTTTGAGCTCATTTATACTATTATTGAATTGATTCATTACATGATATTGATTTGGTTATGAGTATGCATCCTCATTTCATTCATTCTTATACATGAAATTAATACCACTGAAAAAAAATTGATTTTTAAAGAAAATAAAATACTTTATAAAACCCTTGACCGAGGGATATACCAGCAAGGTTGATTTAGTTATGAGATTAAGATGGTGAAAGTATATAGGTTGCGAACCCCCATGGTGTCCTATCCTGGAAGCTTTCGCTCGAAGTGCTATTAAGATATTACATCATGGCCATTGCATTGCATTGCATCACTTGCATTTCTTTTACATGTTTGATATCATGTATTTAGCCTTCTTTAATATATATTCATGTGTAGTCCTATACCGATATTAAACTTATAGAACTGTTAGGAGATACGGTTAGAGCCAACATTGGGAACTTTTCTGTATGCAGGTGGAAGCGTTTTCATAGTATCCTTTACTTGTTTAGTTTTCTGTTTTGCTCAGTTGGCCTATGATACCTACTGAGTACAAGTGGACCATACTCACTCTTACATTTTGTAATCTTTTGGTGCAGATCTTAGTTCAAGTGTGACTCATGGAGCATGAGTTCGTGCTGTGTTCGAGGCTGATTTGGCGTACGAGAGAGCACCTCATTCGGGGCTTGATTCCAGACTTCATCTATCCTTATTGTCTTTATGTTACTATTCAGAGACAAACTTGAGTATTTTCGTACTCTTTATCAGTTATAATGCTCTATACTCATGACATCAAATTTTGGAATTAGAGTTGTATTTTTTTCAGTTTCGAATATTGTAGTTTACTTATATATACGGCCTAAATTTCTTATGATGTCTCGTATGGGGTTTTATCTATTTCCTTTCTGCATTCCTTATTCTTGTTTGGTGTTGAGCTTACCTACTGTCATGACCGCAGCCACGACCCTAGATGTAACAGTTATCCCAAACCACTGAAGGCATGAGAAGACCCCTAAGAATTTCATTATAAGCATGATCATTAAAAGTGCAAAAAAAAGACCCATTAGTACAGATATTCAACTTTAAATAAGGTCATAAATCAAATATTGAAAACATAACATCTGTCTACATCAGTCTATGAAGCCTCTAAAATTACGAATAGAAATCCTAAGCTGGAACATTGCCCCCGCTATGCAATAAAACAGCTGACTAGAGTCTAATGAAAGAATATATATGCCTTCCGAAAGATGGAGGGCACACCACTTGTTACTATCCGGCTTGACTAACCTACTGCACAGTGCCATGAGAATATGCCTCTGAACCTACATCATGAAATGATGTAGCCGCCTGGAGATGGTCAATACATGGAATATATTGGCATACAGAACAAATAAAAGACAATATAGACTTTATAAAGGAAATAATCATTAAGTAAAATCAAGGCAATATAATAAAATATCGGTTATGACACCAAGTAAAAGAAAACAATATTTTCTATCTTTTGATTCTAAACTAGCTAGTATCACTGACTTTTGTTAAAACACCACGGGATATATGGGTCTGACCAACGCTCGACCGGCTAAGAACCGATCCATGTTAGCCGCATGCATTGAGATTAAGTCGTTTCAGCTAGTACAATCATCCTCATAGAGGAAAGCATAAGGTCATCCAATTAAGGATCAAACCATCCCTATGTCGGCAAAACACAGGTTTTTGGTATTGAGCCATTTGGACCCAAACCTTCTCAGTTAACCATCTAATTCTCTTAGAGACCAGATTTTACCCTCTTCAAAACATCAATCATCATTTAAAAATATATCAATTACATTAGGGGCATAGATTATCGTTGGTATCGTCATACCAAGACTTGCAAGTCATCCATTTTATTTTCCGTTTAACCATAAGATTGGTTGTCAATTTATCATGCCCAACATATTAAGACCAAGTATAAAAATGATTCTTGGAAATCAAACAAAATTAATTGAAGAGTCCATTTAACCATTAGGAGTCATAGTCATTCCTCAGTATAATAATAAATCATTCAATATGAGTCAACCCTTATTAAATTGTTAAAACATTGATTATATGTAAAACCTATCAATAGTAACATCATTTTGACTCAACAATAATCCAAACATTTATATAGTAGTTTGGTAAAATCAATATTTCACTTCCTCTTCCCAAGATTTAAATCAATATGCATTCAAGAGTAATCTCAAGTACAAAGTATTAAAATACAATTTCATTTTTTTACTTTCGTTAATTCCATATACATATAACTGTAACCCCAATTCATTACCCAATATTCACATAAGCAAACAAGGGTTTTAGAAAATCATAATTTCAAAATTTACTTGAGAAGAGGTTGTTCTGCATACCTTTTTGATGAGGGATTATAGAGGAACAATTTAAAGCTTGACCTTTGCGTCCAATTATGAACTTGACTTCTTTCTTGACTTAGAGAGGATGAGAGGAGAGGCTTTAATTGATTTAGGGTAATCATAATGCAGGGAAAATGTTTTAAAGTAATAGGGGATGTTTTCCTCAGTGTAAGGACAAAAACGCCCTTAAAATAGCGTGTAAAAATGAAGTCTCGCTAGGGATGGCCTCCCCCGTGCGGCGCAAGTCCCATCGTAGTGTCCATCTTGTATGGCGCGAGGCTTAGCAAGGGGTCGAGGAAGTGTGCCTTCATGCTACCCTGTACAGCGCAAGGCCAAGGCTTGGCCTTCTAGTGCTCGACGCATGGTCCCCTTTCTCGTCCTAAATTTCCCCAATGCAGCAAAACTCATCCCAAAATGTTTTCTATTCATTCTAAGGGTCATATGGGTTCATTTTAAGCCAAAATGGGACATAATAACGTATGGGGCATTACAATACCCTTCCCCCCTTGGGTTAATTCATCCTCGAACGATGACTACAAATATTTCTGGCATGATATGTAAGGCGTTGAACATGTTGTCAGAGATTAATCAACAAAAGATATAGAGATAAGCGTGATATTGGTACCTCAAACTGTTTTATCTTTAGACGAGAACAAAAAGGGGTATTTAGCCTTCATATCCTCTTTCGATTCTCAAGTAGCTTATTCTACCTTTTGATTCTTCCATAACACTTTTACCGAGGCTATTTCTTTAGTCTTCAACTTTCGAACTTGCCGATCCAAATCTCTATAGGAACTTCTTCATATGACAAATAATCTTTCACTCCAATGTTTTCTATGGGAACTACCAAGGAATGATCACCCACACACTTCTTGAGCATAGACACATGAAACACAGGATGAACCGATGTCAAACTCCTGGGCAAATCCAATTCGTAAGCAACATTTCCAAACTTTCTCAAAATATGAAAAGGACCAATGTAGCGAGGACTGAGCATACCCTTCTTTCCAAAACTCATCACTCCATTCATAGGAGAAACTTCAAGAACACCCAATCCTCAATTTCAAACTCTAACTCTCTTCGCCTCACATCAGCATAGGATTTTTGATGACTTTGGGCGGTCTTAAGTCTCTCTCTAATAACCTCAACCTATTCCACTGCTTGATGCATGAGGTCGGGCCCAAATAATCTAGTTTTGCCCACTTCATACCACCCAATTGGTGACCTACACCTCCTACCATAAAGTGCCTCGAACGGTGCCAACTGGATGCTAGAATGATAACTATTATTGTAGGCGAAGTCTATAAGAGGCAAGTGGTCCACCCAAATACCCTTAAAATCAATCACATAGGCTCTTAGCATATCCTCTAAAGTCTGAATAGTACGCTCCGCTTGCCCGTCCGTTTGAGGATGGAAAGCAGTGCTAAGATTTACTTGGGTGCCTAAACCTTTTTGAAAAGATCGCCAAAACTGAGAAGAAAATTGCGTACCTCTATCTGATATTATAGATACCGGGGCTCCATGCAATCGAACAATCTCTTGAATGTACAACTTTGTATAATCCTCTCCCAAATAGGTTGTCCACATGGGTAGAAAATAAGAAGACTTAGTTATTCTATTGACGATCACCCAAATGGAGTCATATTGGTTGCGAGAACGCGGGAGATCGGTGATGAATTCCATGTTTATCATCTCCCATTTCCACATGGGAATAGCTATATCTTGAGACGTGCCACCAGGTTTAAAATGTTCAACCTTAACTTGTTGACAATTTATACACTTAGCAACAAAATTAGCAACGTCCCTTTTCATTTTATTCTACCAATACATCTCCTTCAAGTCATGATACATTTTTGTAGAGCTGGGATGGACCGTATACCTGGATACATGGGCTTTGGTCAAAATTTTCTCACGCAAATCATCGACATCAGAAACACGTAGTCTACCTTGGTATAGCAAAATACAATCTCCTCCAATCTCGAAGGCCATAACTTTTTGCTGACCAATATCTTCCCTGATTTGCATAAGTATAGGGTCATTAACCTACTTCTCCTTAACTTCAACACCTAGGGATGACTTAGCTATTTTGTGAACAATCACTCTCCCATCTTCGGAGTCCAAAAGTTGGACGCCTAAATTAGCAAGCCTGTGGATGTCCTTCACTAACCCTCTCTTTTCCTCCTCAACATGAGAAAGACTGCCTATGGATAACCTGCTAAGAGCATTAGCAACAACATTAGCCTTACCTGGGTGATAGTACAAGCTCATGTCATAATCCTTCAACAACTCAAGCCACCTCTTCTGCCTGAGATTCAACTCTTTCTGTATGAACACATACTACAGACTCTTGTGGTTAGTGAAACTGTTTACATACACCCCATATAAATAATGACGCCAAATCTTGAGTGCAAATACCACAGCCGCCAATTCAAGATCACAAGTGGGATAATTTTCTCATGAATCTTAAGTTGCCTAGACTCATAAGCCACCACTTTGCCATGCTGCATAAGTACACAACCAATTCCTACGTGGAACGTATCACAATAAACCACAAATCCCTCAGCACCCTCGGGAAGCATCAAAATAGGAGCAGTAGTCAACCAATCCTTCAACATCTTAAAATTGCCCTCACAAGCATCGGACCACAGGAACTTCACCTTTTTCTGAGTCAACTTAATTAGTAAAGCAGCTATAGAAGAAAAAATCTCCACGAACCTTCGATAATAATCAGCCAAACCTAAAAAACTTCTAATGGCAGTCCGGGTGGTGGGTCTGGGCCACTTCTTTACTGACTCAATCTTCTGAGGATCCACTTTAATCGCTTCACTAGAAATAATGTGACCGAGAAAAGTTACAGCATTTACCCAGAATTCACACTTAGAAAATTTTGCATATGACTCCCAATCCTTGAGAGTCTGAAGCACAATTCGGAGGTGATTTGCATGCTCCTCCACACTTCTAGAGTAAACCAAGATTTCGTCAATAAAGACTATCACGAACATGTCCAAAAATTGCTTGAACACCCTATTCATAAGATCCATGAAGGCTGCACTAGCATTAGTTAAACCAAAGGACATGACCAAAAATTCATAGTGACCATATCGGGTTCGAAGCGTAGTCTTGGGAATATCATTTTCCCTAACTTTCAATGGATGGCACCCCGAACGGAGATATATTTTGGAGAAACATTTAGAACCTTGGAGCTGGTCGAAAAAATCATCAATTCTGGGAAGAGGGTACTTGTTTTTCACTGTAATTTTATTCAACTGGCGGTAATGCACATACTACGGGACCCACCTTTCTTTTGTACGAAGAGTACCGGAGCACCCTAGGAAGAGATACTAGGACGGATGAAATCCTTATCAATGAGGTCTTTCAACTACTCTTTTAGCTTCTTTAACTCTGCAGCAGCCATTCTATATGGTGGAATGAAAATTGGCTGAGTATCGAGTAAGAGATCAATTCCAAAATCTATCTCCCTATCGGGAGGAATTTTGAGATGATCTTCGGGAAATAATTTGAGAAATTCATTAACTACAGGAATGGACTGAAATGAGGGTCTTTCAGCACTGGAATCTTTGACCCAAATTAAATGGTATAAACAACCTTTAGAAATCATTTTTCGGGCTCTAAGGTAAGAAATAAACCTTCCCTTTGGTGCCAAAGAACTACCCTCCCATTCTAGGACTGACTCATTAGGAAAACAAAACATAAATTTTATGGTCCTACAGTACAGAGTAGCATAACATGAGTGAAGCCAATCCATCCCTAGAATTACATCAAAATCCACCATATCTAGTTCTATTAAATTTACCACCGTATCTTAATGAAAAATAGACACAGTATAATTTTTATAGACCCTTCTAACAATGATTGACTCACCAACCAGGGTAGAAACTAAGAAGGGTACAAGCATATTTTCAGGACCAAAACCAAAATTTACTGCCACATAAGGAGATACATAAGACAATGTGGAACCGGGATCAAGTAACACATATACATCCCGAGAAAAAATCCATAACATACCCGTGACAACATCTGGAAAGGCCTCTTAATCCTGGTGAGTAGATAGGGCATATAGACGATTGTTACCCTCTCCTGTACTCGAAGTGGTCCCCTTTGCAGCTGGGCGGATGAAGTAGTAGTTGGGGCTTTGCTACCCCCAAATGTCCCTCTTGCCTTTGGACACTCCCTATGAATATGATTGGGCTGTCCACAACCATAACACAAACCTCTACCCATAAGGCATCTACCACGATGAATCTTACCATAGGTAGGGCAAGGAGCATAGAACAGGTTCGGCTGAGACATACTGCCCTGGGACTGAGTATCTTGCATCTTGAAATAATTGCTAGGCTGGAAACATTGATCACCCAAAGGTTTAGAGGCAGGTACACTAGCCAATGAATGATCATGCCCCCAAGATTTCTTCTTGGACCAATGCCTACCTCTCTTACAGCTGTGCTACTGGCTGGCTTCCTGATCTGCAGGCCTAGTTCTCTAGTTCTTTCACTCCTCGGCCTCAGACTGCTTTTTCTTTTCATCCTCAACCCTCTGCATGTACACTACTAACCTGGATAAATCCATGTCGTTGTTCAACATCGCCCCCTTACTCTCTAATATCAAATCATCAGAAAGACCAGAAGCAAACTTTCTCATTCGAGTCCTTATATTAGACACCAACTCCGAAGCATAGCGAGATAATTGAGTAAACTTTAGTGCATACTCTTTAACACTGATCTTTCCCTTCTTCAAGTTCACAAACTCCTCAGCCTTAGATTCCTTTAACTCTCTAGGAAAGAACTGATCGAGAAAGGCAGCGAAAAATTCATCCCAAACTGTCGGTTCAACATTTTCACCCCTATACTGCTCCCATTCATCATACCACTGATATTCCACCTCTTTCAGTTGGTAGGATGCAAACTCCACCCCTTCAGTATCACTAGCATGTATTACCATAAAAATCTTTTCCATTTCATCAACAAACCCTTGAGGATCCTACTAAACCTTGGATCCTGTGAAGGTCGGTGGGTGTAGCCATATACATTGGCCAACTTGAGTAACATCTGATGAACCATAAGTAGAACTAGTATTTCCCAACTGATGGGACTGAGATGACATAATCTGGGCAAGCATTTGAATGTTTTGTCTGAACTCAGCATTAGAAACTTCACTCTGCGGGGGATGAGCTCATAAGGTACCAGAACTGGGAGCCCGAGGAGGACTAGTCAGGATTGGTGGGACCCCAGTAGGAGCAGTAGTGTCAGAAGTGCGGGCTCTATTATGGGTATGTATCTCATGAGTAGGATGAATCTCCTCAGCAGTTGCCCCAGTGGGGGCGGAGGTTTCAGCTGAAGTCCTTTGTCCATTAGGCCTTCTTGGAGGCATGATCTGAAATGTGGAAAGTAGGAGTTAGGAGAGTTTTCTTGGAACTAAACTTTCTAGCACGAACTTAAAACATGAAAAAAGGGAAACATTCCTAAATGCCTTGTAGCCTCCCGTTTATAAGTGTGGCGCGCTACACACCCATAAAAAGGACTCTACTCGACACGACTTTGTAAACATCCTAGGACCTTAAATCGTACCCAGGGTATCCCAAACCACTGAAGGCCCGAGAAGACCACTTAGCATTTCATTATAAGCATGATCATTAAAAGTACGGAAAATAGACCCATTAGTATAGATATTCAACTTTAACTAAGGTCATAAACCAAATACTGAAAATACAACATCTATCTACATTAGTCTACGAAGCCTCTAACATTACGAATAGAAATCCTAAGCCGGAATACGGCCCCGGCTATACCATAAAACAGCTGACTAGAGTCTAATGAAAGAATATATATATATGTCTTCTGAAAGATGGAGGGCTCAACACTTGTTACTAGCTGTCTGGACAAACCTACTGTTGCACAGTGCCACGAGAATATGCCTCTGAACCTACATCATGAAATGATGTAGCTGCCCGGAGATGGTCAATACGTGGAATGTATTGGCATACAGAATAAATAAAAGACAATATAGACTTTATAAAGGAAATAATCATTAAGTAAAATCAAGGCAATATGATAAAATATCGGTTGTGACTCTAAGTAAAAGAAAACAATATTTTCTATCTTTCAATTCTGAACTAGATGGTATCACCAACTTTTGTTAAAACACCATGGGCTATGATGATCTGATCAACGCTCGACCGGCTAAGCCCCAATCCATGTTAGCCGCATGAATTGAGATTAAGTCGTTTCAACTAGCACAATTATCCTTATAGAAGAAAGCATAAGGTCATCCAATTAAGGATCGAACCATCCCTATGTCGGCAAAACATAGGTTTCAGGTATTGAGCCTTTTGGACCCAAACCTTCTCGGTTAACTATCTAATTCTCCTAGAGCCTAGATTTTAGCCTTTTTGAATCATCAATCATCATATAAAATAATATCAATTCCATTAGGGGCATAGATCATCATTGGTATTGTCACCAAGACTTGCAAGTCATCTATTTTATTTTCTGTTTAACCATAAGATTGGTTGTAAATTTATCATGCCCAACATATTAAGTGGAAATCAACCAAAATCAATTTAAGAGTCCATTTAATCATTGGGAGTCATAGTCATTCCTCAGTATAATAATAAATCTTTTAATATGAGTCAAACCTCGTTAAATCGTTAAAACATTAATTAGATGTAAAACCTATCAATAGTAACATCATTTTGACTCAACAGTTATCCAAACATTTATATAGTAGTTTGGGAAAATAAATATTTCACTTTCTCTTCCCAAGATTTAAATAAATATGTATTCAAGAGTAATCTCAAGTATAAAGTATTAAAATACAATTTCATTTTTTTACTTTCACAAATTCCATATACATATACCTGCAAACCCCAATTCATTACTCAACATTCACGTAAACATACAAGGGTTTTAGAAAATCATAATTTTGAAATTCATTTGAGAAGAGGTTGTTCTGAATACCTTTTTGATGAGGGATTATAGAGGAACAATTTAAAGCTTGACCTTTGAGTTCAATTATGAACTTAACTTCTTTTTTGACTTAGAGAGGATGAGAGGGGAGGCTTCGAATCAATTTAGGGTAATCATAATGTAGGGAAAACATTTTAAAGTAATAGGGGATGGTTTTCTCAGTGTAAGGACCAAAATACCCTTAAAATAGCGTGTAAAAATGAAGTCCCGCTAGGCAAATTAGGGGGGTCACGGCGCATACCTCAAGGCATGGCCTTCCTCCATGCAAAGTGAGGCTCAGTATGGGGTCAAGGCAGTGTGCCTTCGCGCTACCCCGTGCAGCGCAAGGCACGGGATGCATGGTCCTCTTTCTCATCCTAAATTTCCCCAATGCACGAAAAATCATCCCAAAATGTTTTCTATTCATTCTAAGGGTCATATGGGTTCATTTTAAGCCAAACTGGGACATAATAACATACGGGGTATTACACCTACAAGATTGGGGTAGGTGTCATCATGACCCCGCCTTTTTGAGTCATGATATAATTAATGACCGGGTGGTATTGGTGTACATATTAATGAAGGTGCTACCTATCAATTTTAGGTCAATTTTGAGGAATAATATGATATGATCAAGGATTAACACACAGTGAAGTTATTTCTATAGTAGCTTGTTGACCCAGTTCTTAAATCAATATGACATTGAGGAGGAAGATGCAGATTTATGCCCTTCCAGAGTGGGTTACCTAGTTAGTCACATGATTTATGTGACTAAGACTAAAGAGCTAGACATATCTAAATGGTTCATACTCACTACTGTAGAGCTCCAGGCTCGAGATGATAGTTAGAGGGGTCAGATATTTGGTATGTCTAAGATGATACTGAATATTGGTGGGAGACCAGCCAACAATGAGGAGATGACAGGCCTTGAGGCTAAGTATCGACTAACGAAGAGTGTTATGCTTATATGTACAGTAGGACCAGCCTTCTCTGAGCCACTGGATGATGATGACCCAACAACCTATGTTGATGATGATGATGTCCAAGATGAGACAGATGATGTAGGGACCACCATGATGGCAGTGTATGTAGTATAAGACACTGAGGACTTGGACTTTGTTCTCGATGATGATGACGAGTAGCGGCCTAGGATCTTTTTCTCTCACTTTGGTTTTGTATTATTTTAAGCACTGGGGACAGTGCTATTGTTTAAGTGTGTGGTGAGGAAATAGAATTTCCTTTTTCATGTTTGCTTTATATTTTAATTTGGGCTTGTAGTCTCATTGTTCCTCTCTTTTCCTTGTATTCATCTTTATTGAGTTGTACTCGGTAGTTATTTTAGATGTTTTATGGGTACTGTGGTTGGATGTTATGAACTACTCTTAGACGTGTAATAGCTAGTATTTTGTGAAAGGTAGTTAAGTAGATATGTACCCATTATCTATCTCCATTATTCTGTCGTAAATTTCATTTAAATATTTTTTAGTAGGTTGGGTTCCTTAGCTTTTTTTTTCAGTGTTTTTTCCAAGGATAGTCCCTTTGAACCGGATAGACTTTTTTTTGGATCGTGTCAGTCATAGGTAGTGATTTGTCTCTATGATGGATGGATAACGATCATTTTAAAGGAAATTAGTCATAGGATGGATAATGATCATTTTAAAGAAAATTAGTCATAGGATTTAGTAGGATTGGAAACCACTGCTTGTGAATTCTAGGTACAAGCTAGACATCATGGGTAATTCACATGAAGAAATGCATTAAAAAAGTAGGGAACTTCATTAGAGACGCATAGACCCTTCAACTTGACTCTAAAAATAAAAGATGGGCTTAATAATGAAAATTCATTCAATTTGGTTGTGTATGAATATGTAATGGTAGGAAACCATTTTTAAACCATGGTTCCATATAGGGTGAGGTTTTGTTGTTTTTCTTACATATCTTGACATCTAGAACTTGCCACGTGTGTATATGAAATTGAACTTTGTGTCATCTTGTGGGCTATGATTAAGGCTTTTCTTTGTTAGCCGATTTCTTTTGGCTTTTGCTTGAGCCACCTTTACATTATTCTTAGTTAACCTTTATCGAGCCGTATAAGTTTATTTCTTTGACTAGCCATATTATATAACTTATTCCCTTTTATTTGATAGTACTCCACTTTAATTTGATCCAAAGGTTCCCTAATTCACTTTAGTATTGAAAACTTTGAGGTAAAAGGGGAGCATAAGAGGAGGGGTAAAAGTAGAAGGAGGTTGGTGTTGTAAGAAAAAGAATTAGAGAGGGTACCCTTGTAAGAAACAAATAATGTATGATGTTAGTTGGGAGAAAGAAGACCGAAAAAAGGGGGGAAAGGAAAAACTTGAAAAATTCAATCAAAAAAAAAAAAAAGTTAAGGTAAATCTCCTTGCTAGCAAACAAAAGAATTAAAGAGTAGGACACTACCATAAGAAAAGGATAAAATTTGAAGGAAGCATGAGCATAAGTTGAAAGTTGAGGCGATATAAGGAAGACAATGAAAAAGTGCAAAGTAATTGTCTTAAAGGAGAGTAATCACTATTTATCAAATATTTCTTACCCAGCTCTTAGCCAATATTACAACCCGTAAAGTCCTTTTGATCCTACAATTTTGATACGTTGTTGATTGAATATTACATTAAGGGCAAGCCTATGGTATTTGTGTCTGCTTGAAACGTTCTTTGCGAGAGTGAGCGAATTTCTTATATATATGCCCCTATTTGAAGTTATGCATGATGTGAGCGAAGGGGCATCTCTGATAGTGAGGGCACAAAATGGTGATGGTGGACTAATAATTGCACTATTTCCATATTACCATGTTGGCCTTAATTTTATAAAGTGTCAGTTTTAGAGGTTGTGTAGTTTCAAATAAAGTGTCCTTGAGCATATAATTAACACATGCATGTTGAGTGAATTATGGGTCATGATTAAATTATTTAGTTGACATTGAGTGTGAGTAGACCTGTTCAATTGGCATGCATGCCGAAATTGTATGGAATGTGTAGTTTGTTGTTGGAGGATGAACAAAGGTTTAAGCGTGGGGTGGTGATCTTGGGTATATTTATACGCTCGTTTGCCACACTTTACCCATGTTTAGCCTTGCATTTTTGGTGGGGTGGGTCATTCCATCAAATCTCTAAGAAGGGGCCCAATCTCCTATTTGATGGTCAACTATTTTTGTTTTTTTGCTAAAAACTTTGAAAAAATTATTCAAAGAGCCTTGCATAGTTTACAAATTCTGCTTAGTAGGGACCTAAATATAGAAATTTCTTTTCTCAAAGTCCTTTGAAGATGATATTCACTCATAATCTTGTGTTTGGGTGCATATTCGTGATAGTAAGCTAAATTGTGTGATTATATGCATTGCAGGGAAAAATGTGGAGAAAATCAACCCAAGTGAGCTAAAGATGGACAGTGGAGCTTTGGAATGAAACTGGGAAAATCCCGGAAGTGTTAATGCAATATGTGGGGCGTTTATGTGATTAACACTGGCTTACGCCTCGCCTATCCCTTTCTGTCATATTCAATTAAGAAAGGAAATTATTTTTTGTATCATTGAATATTTTTATATGTGCATATGTTAAAAGGTAGTCCCTCCGTTTCACAATAATTGAATTGTTGAGGTAATACACACCTATTAAGGAAAGAAAACTAAGTACATTTTTGCACTTTTCTCCGTTTCGTTTTAGTTGGCCCTTTTGCTAAAAATATTTGTTTCACTTTAGTTATCCCATTTATGAAATCAAGAGAATTTTATTATATTCTTCCAATACTACTCCTATCATTAAATGACTACATAAAGTGTATATATTCAAATTTATATTTTCAAAGTATAATTAATAAGGCTAATTTGGTAAAATAAACTCCTAATAAATATTTTCTTAAGGGAAGTGTCAAGTCAACAAAGGCCAACTATTTTAAAACGGAGGGAGTAATTGTCAAACTACTCTTGAAAATTCAAACAATAAGTAAATAGGAGCAATTTAGTTTCTTGAATTCATCACATAGGAAATCCAAATGAAGGGTAAAAATGAAAAAAATAAATCCAACATTACTCTTGAAGATTGAATAATTAACTTATTATGGAACATTGAAAAATGCATCAATAATTAACTTATTATGAAACAGAAAGACTATAATTAAGACGTTTCTTGAAAAATTAAAATTTTAATTTTCTATTATATGTAAGATGAAGTCGAACAGAAATGGGATTACAAATTTATCATATAGAACTTTGAGCATGTTGGATTGGCTTATCTTAGGTGTCTTTAAGTCAAGATAACTTTTAAGTATATTTATAATGTGTGAACAAAATAAAAGTAATTTTAAGCCAAAATAATAAAAAAAAGCTAAAAGTTATAAGTTATTAATACGTTCAAAATAAATTCTTTATCATGATCAACTTAAAATTATCAAATTAATCTAAGATAACAATGATATAATATTTTTAAAAATGGAAATAGAATAGAAGTTTTTAATAGCATTCCATGTTCACCCTTAATTTTTCCAAGATGTGGGGTCTAAACTTCATTTTTGAAGATATCGGAAATAATATCTCTGCTTGTACTACGTGCACAGGTGATACTTGTGTCTGTGAAAATGATATTTTTTACCAAATTCAATCTCAATTTCAAGATTTGAATGTTCAGACTATTACTTCTGAAAATGTAATTGAACTTTTAAAAGAAGTTACTGATAGTAATCTTCGTGAAAAAATTATTAATTTAGCTGTCGATTCTACCTCCAGTTCTGATACCTCGATTTCAAAACCCAGTCCAGTGACTGATTTTAAATATTCTAGTCCTTATTCTTTATCAGAAGTTCAAAAACGACTTCTGAAAAAACATACTCCTTCTAAGGAAACTAATTTTGCCGACTTAAAGGTAGAAATTGGACATTTGAAAAATGAGATTAAAACTCTCAAACAAAATCAAATGATTTGTGATCATCGGATCACTCAAATTGAAAATTTCAATTCTTTAGTAACTGATCCGGCGGCTAATCTCCGCAACGGACTGGGCCTTTAGATTTTCTGAGAAATTATCTATGTTGAATACTATCACATCTAATACAAATTAACCTTAAATATCGATGGCTCTGATACCATTCCATCAGATCATCCGTTATATGAACAAATGCAGACATATTTGGCCTCCCAAAAACAAAAAAATTCTTTTGCTTCAGTTACTAAGGAAAGAGACGAAGATCTCAAGCCTTATGAAAGGGTACCTAAACAGGAAATGATATTTCTTGTCGAAGATCATAGTGAACATTGGAAAGCCAAATTTATAGATGGTCTTCCCTCATTATTTGCAGAAAGAGTTTGAAAAACTCTTAGAGGAAATCTTAATGAAATTCCTTATAATAGTTATACTTACGGCAACCTAATAGGGATTTGTACACAAGAAGGATTAAACTTGTGTAACGATTTAAAATTAAATCAACAACTTAAAATGGATAAGCTGAAAGAACGTTCTCAATTAGGAGACTTTTGTGCTCAATTTGGCATGACTCAATCTTCTATGCCTCAATGGCACAAGAGTAGGTATCATAAAACCTCCACTCCAGACGATTATGTCTACAGAAAACATAGATCTAGAAGATCTAGATATAAATCAAAAGAGGA
Organism: Capsicum rhomboideum; assembly: GCA_031232105.1. NCBI lineage: Eukaryota > Viridiplantae > Streptophyta > Magnoliopsida > Solanales > Solanaceae > Capsicum > Capsicum rhomboideum. Next base: position 86,389,861 of record CP124715.1, read on the forward strand.
ACGTAATGCTAGGTAAGCTCATAGAAAATCCACTAGATTTACCAAAAATAAGTCTAAGCGAGACTTAGCAAAAATTAAGTATTATCGTTGGCAATTTTGGTCACATTGCTCCTAACTGTAAGTTAGAAAAGATGAAAGCTTTAGAATTAGACAACGATTTGCATAAAAAAATTTATGGTACGTTATATATTTCTGATTTTGACTACGATTATGAAGATATTTTTAAAAATGGAAATAGAATAGAAGTTTTTAATAGCATTCCATGTTCACCCTTAATTTTTCCAAGATGTGGGGTCTAAACTTCATTTTTGGATAAAACAATTTTCTAATGTTGAGTAAAGAATTGATCTTTACACGTCACCCTCCAATCAAATTATTTGCAACACGCTCCTCTAAATAACGTTGGAATCCACGTATGGTCATTGACCCTCAAACAGGATAAGTTATTCACGTCATCCCACCTTCGTACTCCACAATCACCAATAGCAGCGTACAACACTTTTCTTCAACCGAATTTAGGGCAATCCTTTATCTTCTCCTTCTTCTCTACTTCTCTCAAAATCCTATTATCCTTTCAAGATAAAACAACTCTCCTCCTATACACAATATTTCTGTCATTCTTTTCTTTTTTCTGATTTTAATTTCTGAATTAGCTCTCTCGCTTTGGAGAAACAGGCAAAGGAAAACAAAACAAAACAAAAAGCCTCTCAGATTTTTGTTAAGGAAAAAAAAAATTTAAAAATAGAGGCTTTAATATTGTTGGGTGGACAATTTTAAGTCAAAATTTCCTCACAGCTTTATCCATTTACCTCTTTTTTCCCTGTAATTTTCACTCTTGATAGTATTAAGGGAGTAATTTTGTTGAATTTCAAAGAAAGCCAAGATGATGAGAAGGCAACAGGATCAACAATCTAAGGTTTTGGAAGAACTTTGTTCATTGATTTTAAATATTCTAAGATCACCACCGGCGCCGATTGAGTTTTACGATGATTCGTTGTTGGCTACAGTAATTTCTCCATCATCTTCAGGGGGGAGGACAGGGTCGATGCAGCAGATTACTCCGGCGGGATTCGCGTCTCTTCTTTTGGGGATTTCTTTTGCTTTGATGCTTTGTGGATCAGTGACTTTCTTCATTGGCTTCTTAATGATGCCATGGGTACTTGGTTTGATCATGGTCTTTTACGTAGCTGGAATTCTCTACAGTTTGTCTATGATTGGACGAGCTATTTTCTCTCATATATCTTCTCCCTCCTCACCGCGAAAAGATTTTCACCGTAAGATTGACTTTTTTCCTCTTTTCTCTAAATTTCAATCATTATTTTGTCGCTCTTTTAAGGATTACAATAGCCTGACATACTCAAGTTACACACCTAATGGAAAGAAGAAAAAGAGTATCATATACAAAATGGAACTTAAGTAATGCCAATTTTATGATTGTTAATCTAGGTAGCTTCTTTCTTCTTTGTTAAATGTTGTTACTAGTTTTAATGATGATTGCTGTAATTATTGACAAATTTTGATGATTATATAATTGTTGACTCGAGTTAAGTAAGCTAGTATACACTAAGCCAGGCAACGGACCGGGTTTTACCGTTACCGGGTCTGTTCCGGTCCTCCCCAAACCAGGACCTGTAGCGGAACCGGGTCTACCGGAATTTTTGGCAGTTCCGACCCGGTCCGTTGGTAACCGGTGTGGAACCGGGTCGGACCGGGCCGGTCCACCGATTTTTTTTTATTTTTTTTTTAAATTAAATATCTTATAAAAAAAGTTTTTAAAAAGTTTTAAAACAGTTTTTAAAACTAAAAATAAGTTATAAAATTTTTCAATCTTTTTTTCAAACTTTTAATTTAGATTAAATTTATAGTTTTAACAAAATTTTAACTAATTAATTTATAAAATTTATTGCATTAAATAAAAAACAAACTTTAAAATAAAACTAAGGTGAATGGCCTATATATTTATTCAAATCTCGGACATTTTACATGTATTACAAATATTATAAGAGAATCTAATCTACGCAGTCACCTTCTAGGAAGGGTTTTGTTTGAATTAGATCTCTAATATCTTACTAATATCTATAATGTCCAAGATATTCATGTTGTAATTTAGCTATTTTGTCGGCAGACATATTTTTCGGAATCGGTCTTCGTCCTTGTTCATCCATTGCTTTCATTCCATCATCACTGTCTTCCTCAAATACTTTATCTATTTCATCTTCGATTTGTGCCGTTAATTTTGGGAGCCCAAAATTTCTTCGTTCGGCATTGAATCCAATCTCTAAATAAAACTGAAATCTCGATGATGAGCACGGGCCAGCCGGGTTAGACATGTTTAAACGAGTCAAATTATCTTGTGGGAAATGTCTTCCAGTCCTAATCTTTAATTTCCATAACTGGATAAGTTAAGAGCTAGCACTTTTGTCCCTTAGAGTCTTCCTGTATTATCTGTACTGTGAAAAGAGTAATTTATTTTTGAGGAATTTATCAGAATAATTTCATTACGTTAAAGTTGCAGAAGTTACTGCATGATCTATATTTTATGCATGTTTGACGTACTATGTGAATAATCAAATACGGTCATAGTATTTGTACAGTCTCAACTCAAGGTTCCAATGGGGAGAGGATTGAATTGTTTCTGATAAAGACAAATTTTCTTTTAAGGGCTTTGTGTGTAGTAGTAGAGTAGTAGTTGCTTGTGGACTTCACGATAAGTAGTTTGACTTGTCCATGTGGGATTCTCTTTTGCATATATAAAATTGCATACCCACCTTTTTTATGACCAGGACATCGTATTGCTTGATATTTCACAAGACTTTTACAGAAAATTTTGGAAGTATATCGCAAATGGGCACAAGGTCAAATGAGGCATATGAGATAGATTTTTCTTGCAAGTTCACTCTGGATGTAAATGAGGCTTTAAAAATGAATGACTTTTCATCATGTATGCGTAAGCTGTGAAAGTCAATTATTCTTCATCATTGAGTTTCATTTGCTTGGCGCTAGTTTGGAACACTTTATTTATTTTCCCTTCCGCTTATTAATACTTGTTGTTATTCCTTATCTCTACTAATTTTGTTGTCAGTACTTTACTCTTTTGTAGTTCTTTTCAACATAGCTTTTCACTCTTGAATTTCTCAAACCTGTTTTGAAAATTCTTTTCTTGAGTCGAGTCTTATCGAAAACAACCTCTCTACCTTACCCCTGGCGGGGCCAAGGTTTGCATACACCCTTCCCCTTTCCAGACCCCATTTATGAGATCACACTGTATGTTGTTGTATTGAGAGAAGCATACAGACCAGAGGTAAGCCATGTATGCTTTTGTAAATGCAATCTGTTGAAAGAATTAGGGATTATTTCTTGTGAATCTAAAGGAAGGATGGTTCATCAGTTCTTGGTACTTATAATTTCTTTCCTTTTAACATGTCGGTACTGTATTGTACCTACTTGAGAAGAAAATCTTTTTTCGGTTCTGATTACCAAGTGTACAGTAGGTCCTTAGGTTTATTTGTAACCTCTGAGGGAGCTGTATGAGGTGATAATCTTATGTATGGTTCTTGACTTATTTCTTTTCCAACAGCAACAAACAGCTTCATAGTATGTGGGCTTTTAAGAGTGACATGATTTTTTCATTTCATCTGTAAGAAAATGTTACAATGGATGCATATTGAAGTTGCTCAAGTCTTTGCTTGGATTAAGTCACAAGTATTCTGTAAATTTGAAAGGAAACTGTAGTATGCCTATGAACTAATATACTCATAAGGAATCTATTTTATAATTAGAAATTGGTTTAACTTGCTCGGTGAACCTGCTTCAACCTATCTCTGTTTTTGGACATTCGTACTCATCTTTTAAGTGTAACCATAATAAACTGGCTTAATACTGCACTATATTTTGTTCTTCCACTAGTAGTCTTTTCCTGTAAAGGATGGTTCCTGTGGGTTTTGAGACACTGATCTGGTGCAAGATGTCTGCCCATTAGTATATGTTTTTCCATGATGTAGTCCCAGAATTCTTCTTCACTCCATTTCTTGAATTTTTAATTGCAGCCTGGAAACTTTTCTGAAGCAAATTAGACACTTGAATGGGACTTTCTAAGGTTGAGGAGTATGATTGATATTCTTCATCATTAGATGCAGCTTACCAGCAATGTTTAGAGAGTGGATACAGGAATGTTGATATAATCAATTGAGGATATTGAAAGCTGATCTTTTCCAGTTGAGCAGGGAACAACTTAAGGATTTCAAAGTGGAAGTATATTGTTAATTGTCACCTAGAGAGCAGGAAGCTCAAAATTTTTGTGCCTCTTATGTTTTCTTATCTCAGTGTGCTATTTTATGCCTCATGTTCATTTAGAGACGTAGAAACGGTACTTCCTCTTTTCACTTTATTCATCCTTCAAGTAACTTTGGTGGAAGTGAAGTACGATTTGGATTATGATTGCATTCTACTTGTGAATATTTCCATGATGTATTAAGGTCATCTCCAAGGCTCCAACCACACACTGTTTTTTCAATCTTCTTCTCTCTTTAATATTATATTCTTATTTTTATTTCATTTATATTTTCTTATTTCATAAAATAAATCCTTTCTTATTTTATACATAATCACCATATATAATTCATATTCTTTTCAAATTTTTCATGTAATATAAAATTATTTTTTACCTCAAATTTTCAAATAACATAAATTACAAGCAAATATTATATATTGTACATATTAATGGACAATTCAAGTAAAAGTTAAATTGATGAAATACAATTAAATAAATACTACATCATAGTAAAATTTATTTTAATTTGTACATAAATATTCAACTTTCAAGATTATGGCGTTGCCCCCATAAATGCTCTATTAATGCATTACAAAGTTCAAAATGAGTATTTTTGTATTTTTAACAATTTCATCTTGTATCAAGTATTTCGTGTACTATTTTATTTCTCGTATTTCATTTTTAACTATTGCATCAGCTATTCCCAAGGTTATTTTTTTTATACAATTATAAATTATAATAAAACTAACTTATATCTTAAATAAATATAATATAGATGGAAATTAATTTATAAAAATTATAAATTAATATAATAAAGATATTGCATTAGAAAATAATTATGAATATTAGGGACTGAATTAATTAATTATTGAATATAATTTGTAATATGTTAAATTACAAATGTTACATAATATAAATACTAATATTATAATCAAAAAATAAAATAGAGGGGATGAATAGTTACTCTCTCTATAGAGAGTTCAGAGGGGAATTTGAAGGGTGGTTGGAGTTGCACCCTCTATTTTTCTCCTCCAAATTTAGAGTTTAGAGGAAAAAATAAAGGGTGATTGGAGATGTCCTAACACATTTACGTGTCGATGGGAAAATATAGTGAATGATATTGTCCTAACACAGTACAATTATATGTTTCTTGGTAGGTAAGCCAAAAACTCACAATAAGGAAGAAAAGTGAAAAATAGAAAAAGATGACATAATTATGAGACTTCTAGAACGAAGTCAAGCCATAATACTCATAAACTGAAATATCCGAAAGAAATACAAACAATCCCCAAAATCTGGTGTCATAAGTGTAAAGAGCATCTAATACAATACCAAAATCTAAAATAATATATCAATGTCTTCGAAACAACAAGTAAAGACATAATACATAAAGGGAGTCTGGAACAAGGCTCCGAACGGGAAGCTCACCAGGTCTCTAATATAACTCTCTCTCCACACGAATCAGCCACCGTGGATGGCACTCGTACTGGGATCTATACTGAAAGGGCACAGAAGTAAGAGTAAGTACAGTCTACTTGTACTCAGTAGGTATCATCGGCTGACTGAGCAAAGTAGAAAACTAAACAAGTCGAGAATACTTTGAACACGCTTCCACCTGCATACAAAAAAGTTCTCAACGATAGCTCACACTGTATCTCCCAACAATTCTACAAGTATAATATCAATACCAAAATCACTACACACAAAGATATAAGAAAACTAAGTACACATCAACAAAATACATAAATAGAAGTGCAAATCGCATGACTCTTGTATGCACCTTCCAAGCCTTAGCACTTCAGGACAGGATCCATGGGGGGTTCGCAACCCATATACTTTCACAATCTCAATCTCGTATATCAATTACCTTACCGGCACATCCCTCGATCAAGGATTTTGTAAAGTGTTTCATTTATTTTTTTTCAAAAATTACTATTTCTCAGTGATACCAATCTCATGAATATGTATAGATGAACTGAGGATGTAATGCTCACAACTAATTAGTATGAAGATAATAATCAATTCAATACAACTATAAATAAGCTCAAAAGCAATTCAATATGGCAATACTTCATGATATAAGCCATCACAAGGAACCATTGGAGTAATTAGTCATCTAAGACAACAATAATATCATTTTAAACCTTCACTCGGGCATCACTATAATGATAGAGAGAAATAATGCTCAAATAAGGCCTATAATATCTATTCAAACCCCGCACGGACATCACAATGATAATAATGTCAATTAATGCACAAGTAAGGTCTATAATATCAAATAACCCCCCCACCCCCCCACCCCCCCACCCCACACACGGATATCTCATTAAATATAATCTCTCAAGTCAGCAATAATATGCATATTAAAAATTAATTATTTTTTACTTAATTATATTAGCAAATCACGAAAGATTTTATGTTTTTCTATATTATTGTTATTTATTAAGTAACTACATAAAGTAGTAATAGTCAAACTTAAATTTTTAAAATATAATTAATAAAGATAATTTTGTATGTTTTACTCCTAATATGTAATTTCTTAAGTGAATTGTCAAGTCAAAGAAACAAGTAAAAAGGAATTGAGAGAATACCTTTACTATCTCTCTTTTTCATTTTGATCGACTCTTGAACCAAAAATAAAATTTTCTTTTTATTTATTATTTTAGCAAATCAAGAAAAGTTTATTATTTTGTTCCAATATTACCCTTATCATTAAGTAACTATATAACATAATAATTGTCAATCATATACTTTCAAAACATAATTAATAGGAATAAATAAAACAAACTCCTAATAACTAGATTTTTAAGGGGAGCACCAAATCAACAAACACAAAATAAAATGAAACAGATAGAGTATATTATTTGTTATTGTACGTTTTAGTAAAATTTGTGCAACTTTGACGTAACAATTTTTGTTGTTTATTGTAGATTAGTTGACTTAGTTAGTCTATCCCTGTTTAGCTTGCTCTTTCATTAGTGGCGTTGGTGGATAATGGTTGACTAGGGTCATGTCATCAGTTAGGGTCGGGATGGAGGTTGGGGTCGGGTTCAGGGTCAAGGGTGGGGGCTAGGGACAGGAGGGGTAAGTGAGTTAAGAGAGACTCAAGGTTGTGAATAGGTTCTTGGAACATAGGAACTTTACAAGGTAAGTCTATAGAGTTAGTGAAGATTCTAAGGAAGAGGAGGATTAATATAGCTTGTGTCAGGAGACTAAATGGGTAGGTACTAAGGGGCAGGAAGTGGATGGGTATAAACTGTGGTATTCAGGAGACATGAGGAATCGAAATGGAGTAGGAATATTAGTAGATGAAAAGTTTAAAGAGCAAGTGGTAGAGGTTAGGAAGGTCTACTTTGAACATTATTGTCCATATACACCGCAAACAGGCTTGGGCGAGGAGGAAAATAAGTGCTTTTGGGAGGTATTGGATGAGGTGGTGAGAGTTGTTCCAAATACCGAGAAGCTTTTCATAAGAGAGGATTTTACTAGGAACATTGGGTTATTCCTGAGGGGTTATAACGATATTTATAGAAGGTTTTGGTTTCAGAGATAGAAACGAAGAAGGAACCTCATTTTTGGATTTTACTAGAGCCTTTGGTTTGATGATAGTGAATATGAGCTTCCCTCAAGAAGGAGGATCAGTTTGTTACCTTTTGTAGTTCGGTGCCCAAGACTCTAATAGACTTTTTACTCCTTAGGATGGTGATAGAGATCTCTATAAAGACTATAAGGTTATTTATAGTGAGAATCTTTCGACCCAACATAAGATTTTTAATACAATCCAAATTCTCTATCTCTGTAAAGACTATAAGGTTATTTATAGTGAGAATCTTTCGACCCAGCATAATATTTTTGATACAATCCAAATTCCCTTAAAGCCATTTACTAGGAGTCAAGTTTGAGAGTTGCAAGCCCTTCAAGGGATATTCATGAAGAGGGACGTGTTAAAGCATATTTTGAGCTCACCTAAAGGGTTTCATATCTTAAATATTGGAGTAAGAACTCAAGATAAGGAGAATTCATGCTGTTTTGGGGTGATAGCTCACTTGGGGAATCCCCACAAGCTAGAAGAACCATCACATAAGCCGCCAAAAGGAAGCCAAGAAAGAGGCACACTGCCTAGGCTTGACGGCTTGGTTGAAGAATCGTCACAAGCTTGATAAGCCGTCAAGAGAACCATCAAGAGGAGGCAAAGTAGAGGGTACACTGCCTAAGGGTGACAGGTTACTTGAAGAATTACCACAAGCTTGACTAATCACCAAGTGAACCGTCAAGAGGAAGCCACAACAGTTTGGCTATTTTCTTAATTAGTTTCAAGGGCTACTTTTGTAATAGACTATAAATAGTTAAACCCTAGGTCATTATTCCTTAGTTGTCTTTGAATATTGATGAACAATACTCTTGAGAGAGTTTTGGTTAGCTTTTGTTGAGTTTTTGCTTAGAAATGTGTAGTTTCGAGTGCGTGACGATTCCCTCTTGGTCACCATAAGAGTTAGGTGCTTGTTTGTTGAATGTAATTAGGGGGTTTGGATTTGAAACATCCTTTAGTTCCTATTTCTTCAACCTTCTTATGTCTATCTTCATTATCAATCAATTATTCTCTTGTTTTCTTAGTTAGATTCTTGTTTTTGTATTTTGGTCATCATCATTTGGTATCAGAGTCGAGCTTATGATTGTTCCAACGATTCTAGCCTTGGGTTTATTGCTACAAAAACAAAAGAGTCCAAAATATTTTTGAGGGTTTTCAATAGTTGAGTCTTCTTGTGTTTCTAGTACTAGAATAGTGTTCCTTAGTGCTTGTTGAGTCGAAAGCTAAGATTTGAGCTTAACCCAAGGTGATTTGAGTGTTCCACCATTGTTGAAGCTTGAGTTTGAAGAAAATTTAAAGTGGGTTAAAAAATCTGAAGAGTTTGGTTGTGAATTGAGGCTTAAAAACATTTGGGGTTTGTTCGGGAGGTTGAAAGGAGTTTGGGTTTAAAATTTTGTTGAATTCCAAGCTTATTTGAGTGAGGGTCAAATTTTGAATGTTCATGTGTTTTCATATTATTCATGTTTTGTTAAAGAAGAACATTCAAAAGATAAGGTTTGATCCAAAAAGGATAAAAGAAAAAAGAGTTGTACGTGTTTGTGCCAAAGAATATTCCAAAAGAGGAAAGGACAAAAATAGAGTACAAAGGGAGACCACAAGAATTCCAAGGTTGCCAAGGGCTGAAGGTTCACTTAGTAAACCACCAAGCCCTTGACTAACCACCAAAACATCACCTAAAGGCTAGGACTAACTACCGGTTAGCCTTGACGGCTCACTTGACTAATCCCTAAGCTAGTGACTAACTGTCAGACCATCAGAACAACCAAACTTGGATAGCATTTGGAAAAGGGGTAACGGCTCTATTGACGGACCACCAACCAAGCCGTCACCAAGAGCAAGTCTTAGACCACATTTTGGAAGTGGTTGACGGTTCCACTAACGGTTCTCCACCACCCCGACGGTCCACCACATGATCAGTAAAGTTGAATAAATTTCAGTAAGCTCATTTTAAATTCTTAGTTTAAATTTCTTGATTCTAAATCATCTTTTCCTTGATTCTTATACTAATTAACAACTAGTAATCACCCTACTTAGTTGTGATTAGTTCTTGAGTCCGTTTCCTTTTTTCATCCTACTTCTTTTGTGTTTTTCTTGTTTGATTTCGTTACTACTTCTTAACTCAATTCCATACACACTTTGATTCATTCATTGTTCTATCAAACAATAATTAATTCCTATCAAGCGTAGGAAATTGACACTTCATCTACTTGTAACACCCCATACATTTTCGACCTTACTTGCCAACTATGAACCATGTTTACATTGGTTTTGAAAGCAATAAGCACATATTTTGTATTGCTATTGATGGAACATGTGATATTGTGTTAGTAAATGTGATTAGACCATTGTAGGAGGTGTTTGTGACTTTGTGGTGCATTTGTGGGGTGAAAAGAGAGGTTTAAAGGATATCCAAGCAAAGTATCTTAAACATAAGAGGTAAGCAAAAGGTTGGAACTTGAAAGATCCAACCAAATCCGCAAAGAAAATTCGAAATCAAAAATTAAGTGTGGGGCGCTGCAGGTGGCGTGCCAGGCCGCTTCTGGCCAAAATTTTTGTGGCATAGGCAGCATAGGGGCGCGCCTGGGGCCGTGCCAGGCCGCTAATGTGCACCTGTTCAGGTACTGAAATTTTGCTAAGTCCCAAGGGCGCCCGGGAGCGTGCCGGGGTGCTTTTGGCCAAATTTCTTCTACGATTATTAGTCCATAAAGAGGACTCTTGGGTTATGATATTATTATTCCATCATAATAGGGCTACTCTTGAGCGATATTAGCATCCGAGTTGGGGTTAATTCTTCGTCACAAATATTTTATCAAATTATGTTCAATTAAGCCATGGGTGACTAGAATCTCTTATTTTCGAGATTGAGGCTACGAACATGAATCTCGTGAGTTGAATATTGTCGTAACATTTATGGAATTATTTAAAAATGAGATAATTGGAGTATGAAACATTGATTTTGGTGGTCTAAGTTGATATGTGTTATTGAGCTCAATTTAAAGCCCAAATTGGAACAAAAGACATGGCCCAAAAGGGCAAAATGACCCATTCTTCCTTTGACTAATCAATGATTAATCAAAGTGACTAAGGATGACAAAAGGGGCTATAAAAAGGGAAAAAAAATCATATTTCTATTCAATTACATATATATGCCTTTTCTAGATTTTTCTACACTTTTCTCTCTATCTCAAACCCTAAGGCAACCATCACTTGCTTGGACAAGATCATCCTTTAGCAAGTTTGGGTAAGTGTTTAACCTTATGATTTAATATATTATATGCATGTGAGAGTATGTAGATCATGATGATTATGTTGGCAAAGTGTTGAATAGTGCACCTTTGCTTTTGGCTAAGATGTGCCATCCTTGTGATTTAAACTTGAAAAAGGACTTGAGGTTTTGATGAAAGTGCATGGTATGGATGAAATATCAACATGTATGGTGTGGTTATGTTCCTTAACTTGTTATTTTTCTATAAGTATAAATTGTGGGATTGTTGTTGATATATTGTTATGAAGTGTATTGGGGTGACTTGGTGGAGTAATTGTGACGTCGTATTAATGAGGAAACGTAAAGGATGAACTTGGTGTGAAATGCTATGGGTTTGTAATGCTTTGGTAAATGTATGGCATGTTGTGGTATTGTTGGTATGACAATGTCGTGAATGTTATTGAAAAGGGGGAGATGACATTGTAAGGCAAACATGTAAGGTAGTTGGTTGTTAATGTAAGCTCCATTATGTACTTGTGTTGTAGAGTGAAACGTAGGGAAGGAGTTGGACTATTGTATTCACATATAAGATTGCGTGTTCATATTGGGAAAATAAGGTATGTAAGGTTACTCTTACCATATCTTTTTTTCAGCACATATTGTTCACATTGTCATCGTACTTATTCCATTCCGAAATGTCTCAAAGTAGCTTATGTCAGCTTACCCTATGTTGTACTCATATGTCTCTTAATCATGGACTAATGTTCCAAAGTTCCAATAATGTTATGTTCCAAAGTTCCAGTAATGTTATTACTATAAACGTATCAACCTCATGAACGTAAAAGAATGAAGTAATGCATCTATGTGTTTCCAATAATGACATGATCTCCAATGTATTAATCTCGCAAGGAAGAGAAGGAAGTAATGTTATATTGTTATACATTATAACCCACCTATAAGGTGGATGAATGTTATATATTCTAACCCACCTATACCTATAAGGTGGATAAATGTTATATATTATAACCCACCTATAAGGTGGATGAATGTTATATCTTATAACCCACCTATAAGGTGGATTAATGTTATATTATGACCCCCGATAGAGTGGATGACTAATAATAATGATGATGAGCGTAAAAGCAAAGAAAGAAATCTCTTGAATGGAAGAATCTCTTGAATAAAGACAAATCTCTTTGAGGCAAGTCTCTTGAGTGAAGGCAATTCTCTTGAATGAAAGTATATATGAAAGATATTATATGAATGATAAGGATATGAATGAATGATCGGAAATGAAAATAACAGAAGAAATGTACATGGTTCCACATATAAAATGATGGTTTATCCACATTGACTATTCTCTCATATTTTATTCCATTGACATTCTTATGTATGATGTAGTTTCTTATAGCCTTACATACTCAGTACATTCCCCGTACTGACCCCCTTGGGGGAGTTACCTTACTTGCTGCAGGCATAGGTGCTAGTAGACCTCCACAGTAGGTTGCGGATCATTTGCCAGTCATTGGTGAGCTCCAGTTGGTTCGGGGCTTTCCAAGTCTCATGTGTATATTGGTTTTGGTTTTGGGCATGGTAAATGTTGTTAGAGACTTTATAGACATATGTGGGAAGCTGAATGTAAGATATGTATGTCTATTTCGACTTGATGGCCCTAACGGCCAAGTTTCATATATATAGCATATGTTGCCATGACTTCCGCCATTGGTATGTTATATTGTATAAGTGACACGAGATAGAATGCCATTCATATAGAGACATGCATACAAAGGTATATGAGTAAAGATTGATTCTCTCGGGCCTCAACGACTTCGGGTGCCAGTCCGTCCTGAATGGGATTCGGGTCGTGACAAAAGTGGTATCAGAGCAGGTCATTCTAAGGGTATCTACAAAGCCGTTTCTGAGTAGAGTCTTGCTTATGGATGTGTTGCGCGCCACATTTATAAGTAGAAGGCTATGGGACATTTAGGAGTTGTTTCATTTCTTCATTTCTAGATCGTGCAATAGAGCCAATGTTGTAAGTGAAATCATATCTGACCATTGACGTTGGTTTTCTTTTGTATAGTAAAATGCCGATTACAAGACAAGATAAGGGTAAAGGTAAGCAGGTAGATACGCTTGTCGAAGAAGGAACGAGTAGATCACCACCTGACCAAGGTAGTCAAGGTGGGGCTGACACTGAAACTACATTGCGGGTTTCTCCTACTCTTCCATTTACAGAAGAGCCGAGAAGGAGAGAAGAACCTGCCAAACCACCTATTCATGATACTGAGCAGAATCTACGAAATGCAGTGCAAATGTTGACTCGTATAGTTACTGGTATAGTTGCTGCCCTGAATCAAGGACAAGTAGGTCCAATGACAGGTAATGACAGTGAGGCTAGGGCAGCTAGTCGGAGGACACCGGATTTTTTGAAATTAGACCCTCCCATGTTCACCGGGTCAGATCTGAATGAAGACCCACAGGATTTCGTGGACCAAATCAAAAGGGCTCTAGATGTTTTGCATGTGACTGGTATAGAAACAGTGGAGCTTACAACATATAGACTAAAAGGAGAGGCTATATTATGGTACGAAGATTGGAAACGATCTAGGGGTATCGGTGCACTTCCAGCTAGTTGGGAGGAATTCAAAATGGCATTTCTTGATCATTACCTTCCACATGAGATCCGAGAGGCTCGTGCGGATCAATTTTTAAATCTCCGTCAGGGGAACATGAGTGTTAGAGAATACAGTCTGCAATTAATTCTTTGGCTCGATATGCTCCAAATGTAGTAGCCACTATGGCCGACAGAGTCCATCAGTATGTGAGTAGATTGGAGCCATATTTGGTGAGGGATTGTACTATTGCTGCGTTAAATAGAGACATGGATATAGAAAGAATACAAGCTTTTGCACAGAAAATGGAGGGTCAGAGGCAACGGAGAACGACACAAGAATTCGAAGAAGGGCCGTCAAAGAGGGCTAGACCTATGGGATAGTTTATGGTGTCCCAAGGAGAATTTAGGCCTCGAGTTCTTCTTAGACCATCATTTTCGAACCCTACAGCAGGTACTCCACCTCAATTTCGAGGATCTAGAGGCAGTCATGCTGGGAAAGCAGTGTGGTTCGAGGTTCACAGACAACAAGATTTTCTCGTCAGCTATGCCAGCGTTGTGGGAAGTTTCATCCAGGTGATTGCTGGTTTGACACGAATGTTTATTTTTGGTGTAGTAGGCCAGAACACATGATGAGACAGTGTCCACAAAAGAGCACAAGTACAGTAGTCATATTTTTACATAAGGTTTATGCATTGAGTGACCTGTATTTTACATTATCATATGTTACTCAATTGATTGCGGCAAAAAAAAAAAAAAAATTTTGTTAAGAACATCAGAACTACTAGTTAAGCCAATTGAAGTCTCTACACCAGTTGGTGAATATATTGTAGTTAAAAGAGCATATCGTAACTGTATAGTAACTGTTTGTGGTTGTGATACACTGGTTGATCTTATTGATATGGAAATGGTGAATTTTGATGTTATAGTGAGTATGGATTGGTTGGGTTCTTGTTATGCTACGGTGGATTGCCGAACTAAGAAAGTACATTTCCATTTTCCACAAGAGACCGTCCTTGAGTGGAGGGGTAATTTTGAAACACCGAGAGGAAAATTTATTTCCTATGTTAGGGTAAGGAGAATGATGTCCGAGGTGTACATATGCCACCTAGTAAGACCTAGTATGTCCCCATACAGTGCACTAGTACTATTGGTACGAAGGAAAGATGGCATGTTGAGAATGTGTATTGGCTATCGACAATTGAATAAAGTGACAATTAAGAATAAGTATCCCCTCCCTAGAATTGATGATTTACTTAACCAATTACAGGGTGCTAAATATTCTCAAAGATTGACTTGAGATAAGGATATCACCAGGTAAGGGTTGGAAAAATAAATATACCCGAGGCAGCTTTCTGAACACGTTAGGGTTACAATGAATTTCTAGTTATGCCATTTGGGCTAACCAATACACCAGCAGTTGTTAGGGATTTGACGAATAGGGCGTTCAAGCCATTTTTTTAATGTGTACGTGACCATGTTTGGAGATGATACTCAAAATCACAAGAGGACCATGCTAATCATTTGCAGCAGATGTTATAGAAGTTTTCTAACTGTGAATTTTGGTTACAATCCATAGCGTTCTTGGGTCACATTGTATAGGATGAAGGAATGAAGTTTGATACGCAAAAGATAGAAACGGTGAAAAATTGGCTAAGGCCTATGATGCTTACAGAAATTCATCATTTTCTTGGGTTGGTTGGTTATCATAGGAGAATTATTGAAGGATTTTCTTCTATCCCAGTACCCTTGACGAAGCTAACACACAAGGCAATCAATTTTCGGTAGAATGATGCATGTGAGAAGAGTTCCCAAAAGTTGAAAGATAAATTAACTTCCACACCAGTTTTAAGTACTTCCCGAAGGCATAGAATGTTATGCAGTGTATAGTAATACTTCCGGGGTTGGCCTCGGATGTGTATTGATGTAGCATGGTAAGGTAATAGCGTATGCCTCACGACAGTTGCGGCCGCATGAGAGAAATTACCCAACACGTGACCCTGAACTAGCAGCTGCGATATTTGCTTGAAAGATATGGTGTCACTAGTTGTAAGGGATTCGTGTTGACATATATACTGATCATAAGAGGTTGCAATATATCTTCAAGCCGAAGGACTTAAATCTGAGGTAGCAAAGGTGGCTGAACTATTAACAAGATTATGACATTGGTATCTTGTATCATTCGGGAAAAGAAAACGTGGTAGCTGATAATTAAGCTACAAAGCAGTAGGAAGTACTAATGGACAGCTCACAGAAAAGAAAGATATAGTCAAGAAATCTACGTCAATTAACCAGAATGGGATTTTGACTTCTTGAAACTCCATATGGAAGAATTATAGTTTATAATGCGGCAGAGTCTTCATTTGTAATTGAGAGAAAGAAAAGCAATAAATAAATCCTATTTCCTGTCAATTGAAAAAGAATGTACAGCGAAGTTCGACAAAGGTATTTGAGCTTACGCAAGGGGGGGAGTACTTCAATATTAGGGTAGATTGTGTATACCAAATATAGATGAGCTAAGGAAATGAATTATAACAGAAGCACATCATTCACGGTATTCTAGTTATACGGGAGCAATCAAAATATACCATGGCGTGAAAGAAATGTATTGGTGAGGCAATATAAAGAAAAAGAACATTACAGAATTGGTAGCTCATTGTCCGAATTGTCAACAAGTAATCAAAAATCTGGAGGTTATATGCCGATATTAGAAGAAAAGAATTAGAGGTTGTCATAGATAATTGGGTATTTTTGGAATTGTCACCAATGAAAGGGGTAATGAGATTTGAAAAGAAAGGAAGGGTGGCCCTATATAACGTGCTGTAAAAAAAAAATGATTGAAGATTTGGGCAAGTTGCGTATGAATTTGAAATACCCCAAGAACTCTCTACAATTCATCCAATGTTTTATGTTTCGATGCTTCAAAATTCTAGATCAATAAGTGAAGAAGTTGAGGAGTAAAGACGTAGCTTTCGTAAAAGTCCTTTGGAGAAATTAGCAAGTAGAAAAGATCACATGGGAAGCTAACGAAATGATGAAGTCAGAGTACCCATATGTGTTTCACATGGAAGAGGAAGTTCAATATGGGGGATCAAAGCCTAACAAGTAAGTATCGACAAGCATTATGTGTATATGTATATATGTTAACATAAAGGTGCAATTGTGGTACATGGGAAGATTACGATGTTATTAACATTCAAGGACGAATGTTTCTAAAGGGGAAAGAATGTAACACCCCATACATTTACGACCTTACTTTACAACTATGAACCATGTTTACATTGGTTTTGAAAGAAATAAGTACGTATTTTGTATTGCTATTGATGGAACATGTGATATTGTGTTAATAAATGTGATTAGACCCTTGTAGGATGTGTTTGTGACTTTGTGGAGAATTTGTGGGGTGAAAAGCGAGGTTTAAAAGACATCCAAGCAAAGTATCTTAAAGATAAGAGGTAAGCAAAAGGTTGGAACTTGACGCAAAGCAAAGTCGAAATCAAAAATTAAGTGTGGGGCGCTGCAGGTGGCATGCCAGGCCGCTTCAAGCCAAAATATTTGTGGAACAGGCAGCATAGGGGCACGCCTGGGGGCATGCCAGGCCACTAATGTGCACCTGTTCAGGTACTGAAATTTTGCTAAGTCCCAAGGGCGCCCGGGAGCGTGCCGGGGTGCTTTTGGCCAAATTTCTTCTACGATTATTAGTCTATAAAGAGGACTCTTGGGTTATGATATTATTATTCCATCATAGTAGGGATACTCTTGAGTGATATTAGCATCCGAGTTGGGGTTAATTCTTCGTCACAAGTATTTTATCAAATTATGTTCGATTAAGCCATGGGTGGCTAGAATCTCTTATTTTTGAGATTGAGGCTACGAACATGAATCTCGTGAGTTGAATATTGTCGTAACATTTATGGAATTATTTAATTATGAGATAATTGGAGTATGACACATTGATTTTGGTGGGCTAAGTTGATATGTGTTATTGGGCTCAATTTAAAGCCCAAATTGGACAAAAGACATGGCCCAAAAGGGCAAAATGACCCATTCTTCCTTTGACTAATCAATGATTGATCAAAGTGACTAAGGATGACCAAAGGGGATATAAAAAGGGAAAAAAAATCATATTTCTATTCAATTACATACACATGCCTTTTCTAGATTTTTCTACACTTTTCTCTCTATCTCAAACCCTAAGGCAACCATCACTTGCTTGGACAAGATCATCCTTTAGCAAGCTTGGGTAAGTGTTTAACCTTATGATTTAATATATTATATGCATTGTAGAGTATGTAGATCATGATGGTTATGTTGGCAAAGTGTTGAATAGTGCACCTTTGCTTTTTGCTAAGATGTGCCATCCTTGTGATTTAAACTTGAAAAAGGACTTGAGGTTTTGATGAAAGTGCATGGTATGGTTGAAATATCAACATGTATGGTGTGGTTTTGTTACTTAACTTGTTATTCTTCTATAAGTATAAATTGTGGGATTGTTGTTGATATATTGTTATGAAGTGTATTGGGGTGACTTGGTGGAGTAATTGTGACGTCGTATTAATGAGGAAACGTAAAGGATGAACTTGGTGTGAAATGATATGGGTTTGAAATGATTTGGTCAATGTATGGCATGTTGTGGTATTATTGGTATGACAATGCCGTGAATGGTATTGTAAAGGGGGAGATGACATTGTAAGGCAAACATGTAACTCATTGTCGTCTTATGCACTTGTAAGGTAGTTGGTTGTTAACGTACGCTCCGTTACGTACTTGTGTTGTAGAGTTAAACGTAAGGAAGGAGCTGGACTATTGTATTCATGTATAGGATTGTGTGTTCATATTGGGAAACTATGGTATGTAAGGTTACTCTTACCGTATCCTTCTGCAGCACATATTGTTCACATCGTCATCGTACTTATTCCATTCCAAAATGTCTCAAAGTAGCTTATGTCAGATTACCCTATGTTGTACTCATATGTCTCTTAATCATGGACTAATGTTCCAAAGTTCCAATAATGTTATGTTCCAAAGTTCCAATAATGTTATTACTATCAAAATATCAACCTCATGAACGTAAAAGAATGAAGTAATGCATCTATGTGTTTCCAATAATGACATGATCTCTAATGTATTAATCTCGCAAGGAAAAGAAGGAAGTAATGTTATATTGTTATACATTATAACCCACCTATAAGGTGGATGAATGTTATATATTATAACCCACCTATACCTATAAGGAGGATGAATGTTATATATTATAACGCACCTATAAGGTGGATGAATGTTATATATTATAACCCACCTATAAGGTGGATGAATGTTATATATTATAACCCACCTATAAGGTGGATGAATGTTATATCTTATAACCCACCTATAAGGCGGATTAATGTTATATTATGACCCCCGATATAGTGGATGACTAATAATAATGATGATGAGCGTAAAAGCAAAGAAAGAAATCTCTTGAATAGAAGAATCTCTTGAGTAAAGACAAATCTCTTGGAGGCAAGTCTCTTGAGTGAAGGCAATTCTCTTGAATGAAAGTATATATGAAAGATATTATATGAATCATAAGGATATGAATGAATGATCGGAAATGAAAATAATAGAAGCAATGTACATGGTTCCACATATAAAATGATGGTTTATCCACATTGACTATTCTCTCATATTTTATTCCATTGACATTCTTATGTATGATGTAGTTTCTTATAGCCTTACATACTCAGTACATTCCCCGTACTGACCCCCTTGGGGGGCTTACCTTACTTGCTGCAGGCACAGGTGCTAGTAGACCTCCACAGTAGGTTGCGAATCATTCGCCAGTCATTGGTGAGCTCCAGTTGGTTCGGGGCTTTTCGAGTCTCATGTGTATATTGGTTTTGGTTTTGGGCATGGTAAATGTTGTTAGAGGCTTTGTAGACATATGTGGGAAACTGAATGTAAGATATGTATGTCCATTTCGACTTGATGGCCCTAACGGCCAAGTTTTATATATATAGCATATGTTGCCATGACTTTCGCCATTGGTATGTTATATTGTATAAGTGACACGAGATAGAATTCCATTCATATAGAGACATGCATACGAAGGTACATGAGTAAAGATTGGTTCTCTCGGGCCTCAACAGCTTCGGGTGCTAGTCCGTCCATAATGGGATTCGGGTCGTGACACTAGCATCGGAGTATAAGCAAGCCTTCAGCATTTGCGGATCCAAGTATGAGGCAATACAAAGATGTGTAGAGATTGTGAGGTTGATTTCCTAACACTAACTTGTTTGTTATTTTTGTTTAGTGTCTCTTTTAATAGGTACAATGGTCACGAAAGGTGAAACACCACCTACTATGGATGTCAATACTTCAAATGCAATCTTAGCGGTAATTGAATTCTTAAGTAGGAGAAAAGAATGCATGGAGGATCATATGACCACATTCCAAGGAAGTGTGTCAAGCATGGATGGGAGGATGGTTAACATGGAAGGTCGTCCAAACTCCACCCAATCCACTCCTCAAAACTATAATGTCTCTTCAAGTGGACATGCTCAAAATACCTCCACTACCATATCCCCAAAAATCCTACACCAAATGTACAATCCACCAAGCCCTTGACTAACCACCAAACCAGGTGTCACTCACCTAAAGGCTAGGACTACCTACTGGTTAGCCTTGACGGCTCACTTGACTAATCCCCAAGCTAGTGACTAACCGTCAGACCATCAGTCACAACAACCAAACTTAGACAACATTCTGGAAAGGGGGTAACGACTCAATTGATGGACCACAAAGGGATTGACGGACCACCAACCAAGCGATCACCAATACCAAGCCTTAGACCACATTCTAGAAGTGGTTAATAAATTCACTGACGGTTCTCCACCACCCAGATGGTCCATCACATGATCGGTCAAGTTGAATAAATTTCAGTAAGCTCATTTTAGATTCTTAGTTTCAATTTCTTGATTCTAAATCATCTTTTCCTTGATTCTTACATTAATTAACAACTAGTAATCACCCTGCTTAGTTGTGATTAGTTATTGAGTCCATTTTCTTTCTTCGTCCTACTTCCTACTTCTTTTGTGCTTTTCTCATTTGATTTCGTTGCTACTTCTTAACTCAAGTTCGTATGCACTTTACTTCATTTATTGTTCTATCAAACAAGAATTCATTCCTATCAAGAGTAGCAAATTAACACTTTGTCTACCATCGAAGTATAAGCAAGCCTTCAACATTTGTGGATCCAAGTATGAGGCAATACAAAGATGTGTAGAGATTGTGAGGTTGATTTCCTAACACTAACTTGTTTGTTATTTTTGTTTAGTGTCTCTTTTCATAGGTACAATGAGCCCGAAAGGTGAAACACCACCTACTATGGATGTCAATACTTCGAATGCAATCTTAGAGGCAATTGAATCCTTAAGTCGGAGAATAGAATCCATGGAGGGTCATATGACCACGCTCCAAGGAAGTGTGTCAAGCATGGATGGGAGGATGGTTAACATGGAAGGTCGTCTAAACTCCACCCAATCCACTCCTCAAAATTATCATGCCTCTTCAAGTGGACATGCTCAAAACACCTCCACTACCATATCCTTGGAAACCCTACACCAAATTTACAATCCACCAAGACAAGTACAAGATCCCATCACCTAAATGATAGAATATGGATTAGCCATCATGGACATAAAGATCGTCAACTAGATGTGAAGCATTTTGAAGACCTTAGAAGATTAATGAAAGAAGCATGGAAGGTCTACAATATATTAAAGTAGAAATTTAATAAAGAGATGACTATATTTTAAATTGTTAATTGGCTAGGTAAAATAATTTCCTTGTTTTTCTTATTTTTAGCTCAAGGGTATTGTTGTAATTAACTTAGGTTAGTTTGTTTACTATAAATAGTGTAAATTAGGGTTTTATTTCATTAGATAGTTTTTGGTATGAACTTGGATGTTTAGACTCATTTTATGAGTTTTGGGGAGCCTCTTATCTCTCCAAATTGAACCCTCATGATTACTTGGGTAAGTATTACCTTGTATGAGTTCAATTATTTTCTTCCTTGGATTGAATCTAATGATTAATATATTTGAATTGTTAGGTTTTTTCCTTCTTTTCTTCTAAATCTCTTCTCCTTTTCTTTCTAGATCTTGGTTTATCTTTGTATTTTATCTTATAATCTTGTTTTGAGTTTCTTGTATCTCATTTTACATCAATTGGTATCAGAGCAAGACTAAAAAATTATTCCTACAATTCTTAATCCTTGGCTTATTATCTTTTTTTGAAAATGAAAAAAAATTACGGGTATTGTTGGGTTTTGTTGGAAGTAGTCTAAAATGCTTGAATATCAAATTTGAGAGCATTTGAAGGTGATTTGGAGTTGATTTTACCCATTCCCCACCCCCCACCCCCATTTTTGCAGAAAGAAAATCTGCACTATTTAAAGTGCAAAAATTTGAGTTTTGGAGCTATTTTGTGTGAATTTTTGCATCATCGTTTGGATCTATGTTATTTCCATCATGGGTAACTATATTAGGTTCTAATTTTGGGATATAAAGATGAAATTGAGGTCAATTTTGGGTTCAAAAATTGGGTATTTCTCCTTGTGCGAATTTCTTGAAAATTTTGGAGTTTGAATTAATTTCTTGCTTCAAAAACTATTGGTGCTGCTTAGAAATTCTTCATATTGATTCGGTAACCTTGATTTTAGTTGGGTGTTGATAGATTTGACGATGAATTTGAATGACTCTTTTGTTGATACTAGACTCTACTCTCATTCATAACTACTCGTTTGCTAATATTTTAGGATACTTGTTCTTATCCTTTGTATTAGTAATCGTGTGCTTCAAATTTATTTCATGCTAATTCATTCTTGATAAACTCTTTATTTTCTTTATGAATTTCTTGATTCAAGTCCTTTAGTTTTATTGTGCTTCTTTGATTAACCATAAACTTGACTCCGAACCGATACTTGGATGCTTACTTTGAGTTGATTGAGTTGTTGGTTCTTGAAGAGATTTGAGGAAATTCCCTTGAGAGAAAAAAGTCAAGAGTTGGTGGGATTAATTGAGTGAGGTCTAAAAGTCTTGACCTTGAGTATATACACGAGTGTTGAGTGATACATGTGATGGAGTGAACTTGTGAGATCCTTTGACTTTATTGCTACTTTCTTTTGGTTGCAAGCATGTCTTCCATAGTTTCGGGTAATCCCTGTGATGATGATCTTGAAGATTATGGCTATGAGGATAATGAAACTTACTATGATGAAGATTGTGGATTTTACGGTGAAGAATGTGAATATGAAGATTCTTATGCTTTGAATAACGATTTTGAAAACGATGATGCTTCAAGGTATGACTCTTCCACATATTTTTCTTGTGATGAATCTAATAGTAAATAAAGTGATAATGGGTTTGATGATGATAATGAGAAAACTCATAGGAAATATTGTTGCTCACTTTCATACTATGATTCTAATTCTAAACATGAAAATGGTGGTAGTCCTTATGTTTGTTTTGTTGGAGGAGGAGGTGGTAGTTCTTTCACAAAAAAAGTGATACAAAATGTGAATAGATAGACTACTTATGGTAGAAAGGTTGTGCATCGGCCTAGTGATGAGTTGAATGCTTTGATAAATGAAGATCATTTTGTTGAACGACATGAGAGTGATGAAGCATGCATTAATCAATATGTGGAAGAAAGAAAGAATAAGTTTCATATTTATTGTAAAATTGAAGGACTTTGTAGTGCCAAAATTATACATAACAAGAGTTTCATAAATATTGCAAGTTCAAGAATGGTTGAAAAGTTAAAGTTGAAGACTAGAAGACATCCTCAACCATATGGATTGTCATGGTCAAATGAAAAAGGAACTTTAGAGGAACTTGGAAAGTTTCATGATGAAGTACTATGTGATGTTATCCCAATGAAAGCTTGTCATTTGTTACTTGGAAGGTCTTGGATAATTGAAATAAGAAGCTATTTTTGATTATAAAAAAAAAAAAAAAAAGACTAACAAGTGTTGCGTCAACCTAAGAGGTTAAGAGTATTTATTTGTTGCATCTACACTTTTGAAAATGAAAGAAAGATACTTGGAGTTGCTAAGATTTACAAGAAGAAAGTCAAAGTTTGAGAAAAAAGATATTGCTAAAGAGAAGAACATGAAGAGGAAAATTGATGATTCTCAAAGTGTAAAGTTCAAAGTTGAAGTGAAGAGTCACCCTAATCTTTCAAAAGGAATTCTTGGGCCTTGTCCAATGTTAAATAATCTTGAGAGAGAAAAGATTGAGAGATGTAAGGGAGTGACACATGGCAACTCAAGAGTGGAAAAAAAAGAGCTTGAGTTGAGGATAGTGAGTGATTTGCCACAAAAAAAAGAGAAGTATTTGAAAATGAAAAGAAAGAGGAAAAGAAAATTGAGAAAAGTGAAGAAAAAGAGAGTTTGAGAGAGCTAGCTTCTTGTTCTAACTCTAATGTTAATTCTTCTTTTCCTAATTGTAATGTCTCTTTTGTAGATATGTTTGAAAATGAAGGCATAAAGCAACCAATAATGAAGAGTCTTCCACCATTGAAGATTCAAGAGTTTGTGGAGACACCCACTACTACTACAAGTGTTCAAGTGAGCTTAAATGATAAAGGCAAAGGTAAAGAAGGAATTTTAGGAGCATTTCAAGGTAAAATGGCTAATCTAATGCTTTATTTTCTTTAAGTGAGCTTGAAGAAAATTTTGGTTTAGGTGAAAGTCATTCTTATTTTGAGCAAAATGATTCTTTTCTTTGTGATAAAATTGATGTTGAATGTTGTAACCAAGTACTAGTTGAAGTTACTTGTGCAAATCATTGTGTTGATTCTTTTGGGTTTAATGTGTTTGCAACTAGTGTTCATAATTGTGATGAATTTGGAGGTATAAAAAGAGATTCTTTGACTACATGTGATGTGGATTATGAATATTCTTTATGTCAAAAAATGCTCTTATTTTTGATAATGGTGTTGAGGAGTCACTCCATGATAATAGTGCATTAAAAGAATGTGATTCATTTGAAATTGTTTGTGATAGCCGACTTGCTTGTGTTGATATGTCACTAGTTGAGTGGACTTGTGAATTATTTAGTGAACCTCAAGTTAGTGTTGAAAATATTATCGGTTATTTTGTAAAGATTGAAGATTTTGAATTTGACACTCCACCTTTGTTTGATAAAGAAGAAAATGAAATTCATGATTCTACTTTAATTTTATTTGATGAAATTTATGATGTTAGTGGTGATGTGTGTCTTGTTGAAGGTAGTTTATTTATGATGTTAGTAGAATCATGTTTTATTTTAAATTGTTAATTGGCTAGACAAAATAATTTCCTTGTTTTTCTTATTTTTAGCTCAAGGGTATTGTTGTGATTAACTTAGGTTAGTTTATTTACTATAAATAGTAGAAATTAGGATTTTGTTTCATTAGATAATTTTTGGTATGAACTTGGATGTTTAAACTCATTTTGTGAGTTTTGGGGAGTCTCTTATCTCTCCAAATTGAACCCTCTTGATTACTTGGGTAAGTATTCCCTTGTATGAGTTCAATTTCTCTTCTTCCTTGGATTGGATCTAATGATTAATGTATTTTAATTGTTAGGTTTTTCCCTTCTTTTCTTCTAAATCTCTTCTCCCTTTCTTTCTAGTTCTTAGTTTATCTTTGTATCTTATCTTATAATCTTGTTTTGGGTTTCTTGTATCTCATTTTACATCACCAAGCCACTATTTATCCAAATAACTGAAATCCCATTTGTCCTCTTCAACCCGAATTCAACCAACTCAACCAAGAGGCTCCCCAAAACCAAGACCCACCTCACCAAATACCCCATAACCAAGGTCTACCCCAATCTCTACCACCTCAAATACCACTTAACCAAAATCAACCCGTCCAAGTTGGAGAAGATCCACATGTTGAGGATGAGGAGTATGATGAAGTGGCCATGTCTGTGGGATATTGAAGGAATAGACCAATGGGTCAAGTAGGATGCAAAGTCCAAGGAGGAAGATTTGGTCCTGTGCCACATAATATAGGAAACTTGGGAAATCATCCCCTAGGTGAAGGTCAATGGAACTATAATGATAACCAACATGGCAATGGAGGTCGAGAAGTAGGGATCAATTCTATCAAGACTAATCTTCTAACTTTCAAAGGAGAGAGTGATCCCGAGGCTTATCTATCATGAGAGTCTACTTGTGAGAGAATCTTTCAAGTCAACGACCTCACCAATGTCAAGAAGAGTTGCTATGCCATAGCCAATTCGAAGGGTTTGCTATTCCATGGTGGGAGTATGCCTAAATGTTCTTAATGAGGGACAATCACTACCATGGGATGTATTAAAGGACCTTATGAGATAAAAGTATGTCCCCTAAAGATATTGACATGAGTCGCTTGCTAAGTTGTACAACTTAAGGCAAGGGAACAAGAATGTTTTGGATTAATATGACAATTTTCAACAATTGATCTTAAAACTGGAGTATAATGAGAATGAGGAACATGCCGTCATCCATTTCAAGGTTGGGTTGAACAAGGATATTTCCTCCTTGATGACTTGTCATAAGTTTGTTACTATGGAAGAAATCTTTAAAGCGGCATTGGATGTTGAGAGAGACCTCAAGGAGAAGACATCTGTCAAGACCAAAGGGTACTCATCAACCAACTCTTGGGGAAAGAACAAAGTGTTAGCTCAATAGTTATTGGGTTGGAACAAGAACAAGGACATTAACAAGTCCTATGACAAGAAGTCTGTAAAAAACACTATTCTAAAGTATCCACCAAGCAATAAAGGTAACAAATATTCGAATCTTAATCCTAAAGGTTTCTAATATTTTAAGCGTCAAGGTTGGGGTCACAAGGCGAATGAGTGTCCTAACCAGAGAAATGTCATCCTTAGAGAAGGAAGATTGTATTACCTTGGAGAAGAGGTAGTGCAAGAAGAAGGTAGTGAAGGAAAGGCCCAAGAAGAATATGAGATTGAAAATGATGAGAACGTTGGGGAAGGTCAAGAAGATACTTGGCCTCAATAAGAAGAGTTCATGGTTCCAAACTTTATGGTAAGACGAGTGATGATTAGTAAATCAATAGATGACTTAAGTCAAAGGGAGAATCTATTTCATTTGAAGTGCTTTATCAAGGAGAATGTGTGTTCATTAGTCATTGATAGTGGGAGTTGTGGAAATATTGCTAGTGCTACCATGGTAGATTTCTTGAAGTTACCCACAACCAAGTATGCCAGACCTTACAAGATCCAATGGCTAAATGAGTGTGGAGAATTGAGAGTGACTAGACAAGTTATAATCCGATTAAAGATTAGGAATTATCAAGATGAGGTGCTATGTGATGCGATTCCTGTACAACCTTGTCACATTTTGCTTGGAGGACCATGTCAATATGATCTTTCAACCAAACATGATGGAAGGACCAATCGGTATTCTTTTTAGTTGAATATCCCCTCTCATCTTCACAAGTAAATGAAGTATATCAAAAGATGAGAGAGTTAAAGGAGAAAGGTTGGAAGGAAGGGGAGGAAGAACCCTAAAAAGAGGAGATTGATGAAGGAAAAGATAAGAGGAAATTGAAAGGAAAGGGTCAAATGGTGATGTTGGCTAGAAATAAGGATCTATTCAAAGAGGTTGAGGAGAAAGAGCCCATGCTATTCATGCTAACCACTCTACTTCTCCTATCCCATATTCTATTTCCCTTGTTTTGCAGGTTTATGATGATGTGTTCCCTAAGGAGCTTCCGAAAGGATTTCCCCCACTTTGAGAAATTGAACACCAAATTAACTTCGTGCCGAGTTCATAATTACCAAACAAATCAGCCTATCAAGGCTATCCAAAAAACACAAAGAAACTCCAAAAACAAGTTGAGGAGTTTCTTAACAAAGGGTACATCAAGGAGAGCAGGAGTCTATGTGCGGTCTCAGTCTTATTGGTGCTAAAGAAAGATGGGACATGGCACATGTATGTTGATTGTCGAGCAATCAATAAGACAACGATAAAGTATCGCAATCCTATTCCCCATTTGGATGATATGCTAGATGAACTAAATGGTTCTTGTGTGTTTTCTAGATAGACCTCAGGAGTGGGTACCACCAAATTCGTATGCGAGAAAAGTTATATGCTAATATTGAAAAATGCTCTTTTGGTGTGAACAAAGTAATGTTCTTGGGATTTGTTTTAAGCTCAAGAGGATTCGAGCTGGATGAATCCAAGGTAGACGCTACTAAGAATTGGCCAACTCTGAAATCCATTGGTGAAGTACGAAGCTTCCATGGATTGGCTAGTTATTATAGATGATTTGTCAAAGGGTTTAACACCATTGCTAATCCCTTGACCGAGGTAATCTGCAAGGATAAACTTTTTAAATGGGGTGATGAGCAAGCTAAAGCCTTTGAAACTTTGAAATTCGTACTTAGCTCTGCTCCCTTATTGCAATTACTCAATTTTGATAAAATTTTTGAGATAGAGTGTGATGCTATCAAGGTAGGCATTGGAGCCATCTTAATTCAAGGCCATAAGCCCATTGCTTACTTTAGCGAAAATCTCAAAGGAGCAAACTTGAACTACTCTACGTATGATCTTGAGTTGTATGCCTAAATTCGAGCTTTGGGTAATTGGCAACACTAGTTGTGGCCCAAGGAGTTTGTGATTCGAATTGACCATGAATCTTTGAAACATCTCTGGGCCCAAGAAAATTTGAACAAACGGCATGCCAAGTGGATAGAATTTCTAGAAACATTTCCCTATGTAATTCAATACAAAAAGGGGAAAGAGAATGTGGCAGTCGATGCATTGTCTAGAAAACATGTATTAATCAGTACATTGCCTTCTAAATTGGTGGGTTTCTAATGCTTGAAAACCATGTATCTTGAGGACCCCAAGTTTTCTCAAATCTACAAGGATTGTGAGGAATAGGAAAGGGAACGATGGATTAGGGATAGGTCTTCTATACCCTATTTGTTCTAAATTTGATGGATTTTTGTTCAAGGGAAAAAGATTGTGTGTGCTCTCTAGTTATGGCTAGAATTATTTGTTAGAGAGGCACATGATGGTGGTATGATGGTTCATTTTGGAATTTACAAGACCCTTGGAATCCTAGAGGAACAATTTTACTGACCGAAAATACGTGACGATGTTGCATGAGTATGTGGTCAATGTGTAGATTCTAGAAGCGTTAAATCATGGCTTCTTCCTTAAGTATTGTGTACCCCACTTCCAGATCCCCTACGTTCTTGGCTTGATATTTCTATAGACTTTGTTTTGGGTTTGCCTAGAACAAGGAGGGGAAGAGATAGTATTTTTGTTGTTGTGGATAGGTTCTAAAAAATGGCCCACTTTATCCCGAGTCACAAGTGTGATTATGCCTCTAATGTGGCATACTTGCTCATTGAATATGTTGTTAAGATCCATACTATTCCCCAAACCATCATTAGTGATAGGGACTTTAAGTTCCTTAGTCACTTTTAGAGTCATTGCGGGGTAGGCTTGGCACTAAATTGCCTCTCTCTACATTATGCCACCCACAAAACCCATGGTCAAAGTGAGGTTATGAATAGGAAATTAGGTTCTATGATACGCATCATGTTTAATGGGAAGATGGCCTCTTGGGAGGATCACCTACCTTTTGTCGAATTTTCTTACAATAGAGTTATTCACACGACTATCAGTATGACTCCATTTGAATGTGCTTATAGCTTTAACCCCCTTACCTCCTTAGATCTCACACCTTTGTATAGTGATGTTGTGATTATTTTAGATGGAAACAAGAGGGAGGAATCCATGAAGAAGCTACATGAGAAGGTGATACTTCACCTTGAAAAGAAGAGTCAAGCGTTAACCCAAAGGGTGAACAAAGGGAGAAAGTGACTTGTACTCAAATCGGGTGATTGGGTTTGGGTACACCTCCGGAACGATCGATTCCTAACTCATAGAAAGTCCAAGTTGATTCCTAGAGGGGATGGAACTTTCCAAGTGCTTGAGAGGATAAACTATAATGCATACAAGGTTGATCTCACTCCAGACTACCAAGTACACAATACATTCAATGTGTGCGATCTTACACTCTTTGACATGCTTGAGGAAGATGATCCCACAAATTTAAAGTCAAATTCTCTTCAAGAAGGAGAGGATGATACAATCTAAATTCCCTCAAAGCTATTTACAAGGAGTCAAGCTCAAGAGTTGCAAGCCCTTCAAGGGATGTTTATGAAAAGAGACGTGTTGGAGCATATTTTGAGCTCACTTAAAAAGTTTCATGTCTTAAAGATTGGAGTAGAAACTCAAGAGAAGGAGAATGCATTATGCTTTGGGGTGATGGCTCACTTGGGAAATACCCACAAGCTTGAAGAACTGTCACATGAGCCGCCAAAAAGAAGCCAAGAAAGAGGCATACTGCTTAGTCTTGATGGCTTGGTTGAAGAACCTTCACAAGCTTGACAAGCCATCAAGAGAACCGTCAAGAGAAGGAAAAGTAGAGGGTACACTTCCTAAGGTTGATGGTTTACTTTAAGAATCACCACCAGCTTGACTAATCGCCAAGTGAATCGTCAAGAGGAAGCTACAATAGTTTGGCTATTTTCTTAATTAGTTTCAAGGGACACTTTTGGATCACTTTTGTAATAGACTATAAATAGTTAAACCCTAGGTCATTAGTCTTTTGTTTTCTTTGAATATTGATGAACAATACTCTTAAGAGAGTTTTGGTTAGCTTTTGTTGAGTGTTTTCTTAGAAACATGTGGTTTTGAGGGCGTTACGATTCCCTCTTGGTCACCGTAAGAGTTAGGTGCTTATTTGTTGAATGTAATTAGGGGTTTTTGGATTTGAAACATACTTTAGTTCTTATTTCTTCAACCTTCTTATGTCTATCTTCATTGTCAATTGATTATCCTTTTGTTTTCTTAGTTAGATTCTTGTTTTCATATTTTGGTCGTCATCAATTTCGGTGATGGACTTGGAGATCAAGATGGACAGAAAGAAGAGGGGTGTGGATGATTAGGCAAGGATTAAGTGGGTAGCTTGAGTATGGCTAGTTTCGTGGAGTTAGGGGAGAAGTTGATAGTTGTGAGGGATTGTAAGAGTAGAGGGTATGCAAATGGTATAGGGTATACGACTGCCAATTGCATAAGGGAGAATGCTAGAGAGATGTCGGGTGTATCAAGAGGCCGATCTGGCAGGCATCATGGGGACTGGTGGTAGAATGGAAAGGTTAAAAGGATAGTGGAGGCTAAGAAGAGGGATTATGCATAGTTGGTAGATAGTAAGGACAAGGAGGAGAAGTGGACGAATAGGAAGGATTATAAGATAGCTAGGAAAGAGGCAAAGTTAGCGGCTACAAAGGCTAAAACAACAACTTTTGAAAGCTTACCATAAACTCTTGAACAAAGAGGGGGACAAAAGAATTGTGCTAAGGGATTTGGTGCAACCAGATAGGTATCACAATGATGGTTATTGTAGGTATATAGAGGTTGATGAGGTTAAGAGTGCTATTCATAGGATGCAGAGGGGTAAAGCGACTATGCCAAATGAGATTCTGGTGGTGTTTTGGAGGAGCATAGGCGGGACTGGTATATGGTGGCCGACTGAGTTGTTTAATGTCATTTTTAAGATGATAAAGATGTCCAAAGCTTGGGTAAGAAGTACCATAATTCCATTGTACAAGAACAAGGGTGATATTTAGAATTGAAATAACTATAAGGGCATTAAGCAGCTATGTCACACTATAAAAATTTGGGAAATAGTGGTGGAGTTGAGGTTGAGGAGGATCATGACTATTTTTGAGAATTAGTTTGGATTTATGCCAGGATGCTTGAATACAGAAGCCATTCATCTCGTGAGGAGATTGGTGAAGCAGTTTTTGGGAGAGGAAAAAGGATTTGCACTTGGTGTTCATCAATCTAGAAAATACTTATGCCAAAGTTCCTAGGGAAGTTCTATGGAGGTGCTTGGAGGCTAGAGGCATACCTGGGCATATACTAGGTCGATTAAGGACATGTATGGTAGATCCAAGACTCGAGTAATAACTGTGAGAGGGGACTCGGAGAACTTTTCCATTTTGATGGGGTTGCACCAAGGATAGACCCTTAGCCCTTTTTTTTGCCTTGGTGATGGATATTTTGACACAACATATTCAAGGTGAGGTGTCATGGTATATGTTATTTGTGGATGACGTAATTTTGATTGATGAGACGTCTGATGGAGTTATCTTGGAGTTTTATAGATAGCCCTTGGAGTTTAAAAAGGTTTAGGTTGAGCAGGACCAAGATGAATTATTTTGAGTACAAGTTTAGTGAGGCGACACATGAGTCTAACGTTGTAGTGAAGCTTGATACTTAGAACATTAAAAAGAGAAGTAGTTTCAAGTACCTTGGGTTTATTATCCAAGGTAATAGAGATATTAATGAGGATGTCACCCACCATATCAGTGCAAGTTGGATGAAATGGAGGCTCACATCTGAATTCTTATGTTATAAGAGGGTGCCTCCTAAACTTAAAGGCAAGTTCTACAAAGTAGAGGTTAGACTAATGATGTTGTATGGGGAAAAGAGTTGGCCAGTCAAAACCTCTCCCATCCAAAAGATGAAGGTGGAGAGATGTGTATGCTGCAATGGATGTGTGGGTTTACTAGGATAGATATGATTAGAGATGAGGTTATCTGAGACAAGGAAGGAGTAAATTTGGGGGAAGACAAGATGTGGGAAGTTAAGTTGAGATGGTTTGAGCATGTTATAAGGATGAGTACGGATGCCCTAATGCGGAGGTGTGAGAGGTTGGCTATGGATGACTTCAGGAAAGGTAGGGGTAGATCAAAGTAATATTGGAGGGAGGTGATTTGTCAGGACATGGAGCAGTTACAACTTATCGAGGATATGAACCTAGATAGAAAGGTGTGGAGGAAGAGAATTTAGGTAGAAGGTTAGTGTATATGGTCGTTAGCAATATAATTTTTACCCAACTTGAAGTCGGGGTCGATTCCACAATGAATGAAGGCGATAGCTTCACCCTCGAGTGTCACAAATGACTCTAAGTTGGTATGTAATGCTAAAAATAATGCAATAAAGTGAAATGGGGGATTTATTCAAGAGATTGCGTGTTCAAATAGTTAATTTTGAAATTAGATTTGCCAAAGTGAAATCTAAAATGTGTAATGAAGAGTAAGAGAGACTTAGGGTTATGCCCTCATGAGCGAGAATATATGCATGGATAAGTACCAGTTTTCTTAAATTCAACTAATTATTGCGGAAAGGCTAAGTTATAGGTTTCAACGTCAATCTACCAATAAAATGTTGAAATTTCATATATGGGTTCTTTCGAACACCTCACAAATGTCTCCTTGTAGCCAACCAAATACCTCAATTAGTAACCTTATGTCTAAGATCTACTATTAGATGATAAAATCAAATTATTCTTAATCTCTACTCCTCACCCTTTTTCCCTTTGACAAGGATGAAAAAGGTTCTAAGCAAAACTAGAGTTTGCAACCTCTAATCTTAGGTTAAAACATGAAGTAATGATTAAATCCTCAACAATTAATTGATAATCTAAAAAAATGAGCACTACTCATACACAACTCACAACTCAATCATGCATAACCCCAAGTTGGGGATTTAACTACTCAAAACAAGAGAAGAAGGAAATATACCTATATTCTCATTAAATTTCGTCATAGAATATAAATATTCCAAGAGAAATTCCAAATCCCAAGCAAGAAATCAAGTACAAGCACTAAAATCCCACTCTAGGGTTTTAATTACAAGATTTAGACTTCAAAAATTAGCAAAAGATGGAGTTTCAGATCTGAAAAATTCCTTTTATAGTTAGAAAAATGCTTAATAGATAATTATAAAAATGCCACCGCTCCTGGCACATGCTGGCACATATGCCAGCACATGTGGCCATATGCGCGCGCAGGTGGATTCGCATGTCAAAATTGTGCCTTTTCCAGAATCATTACCTTGCCATATGCGCCCTTGACATGCTGGCGTATGTGGCCACGTATGTTAGGGCAGTTCCTTTAATTCTTTTGTGTGCTGAGATGCCCTCTCACATATGGGGGCATATGGCAAGATGCTTGAGCATACAACTACGCCAATCCTTTTCTTCCTTCCATGCATCATCCTAATTTCTTTTTCTTCATTCTTACGCTCTTCTTGACTCGTAAAGCTAGCTCATCTTTAAGTTCATCAACTACCTACACAAGTGAGCATTTTAACATAAGATATACATCAAATCAAATAAAACAAGACAATAATTCAAGCTAAAAGAAACTAAAAAAGTTGGTAAAATGCCAACTTATCAGTTAGTAGGAAGAGTGCGACCATGCTAGTAGGTAGGAATTCTTTGTTTTGTGATCCATACCAGCAGTCATAGTGTTATGCTTGTAGTTTCTTGTTAGTGGAGTTGTGGTGTTGTTTGTTGTTTTCGGGTAGGCTGATTGTAGTATTATTCTGCAACCTTGTTTATGTTATTATCTGTTGTTTTGTTACTACATAATGTTTCTTTATCTTATATTACGTCGTTTTTGGATTGTATTTGTCTTGAGCTAAGGGTATATCAGAAAAAACCTCTCTACCTCACCCCTAAGGTGGTGGTATGGATTGCGTATACTCTATCATCCCTAGACCCTACTTTGTGGGAACACACTTTTTTTCCCAATAAAATTAATTTTTTTAAAGTTTTCTAGGCTATAGCATTGACAAGTTGTATATCATTTTTATGAGAGAACACAAAAGAGAGGGGGGGGGGAGGCGCTAGGCCGGACCCCTAATATACAACCAGACCAAAGGGAGAATGTTAATCCAGAGGAACTAAACATTCTCAAAAAAGGAGCTATACAACTTAACTTACAAAAAAAATTGCTTTGTCGTATCTTAATCTCGCAGGAACACACTAAGTATGTTGTTGTTTCTGTTTGAAGTAACAATTTCATTTCGTATGAGAACATTTAATATGGCTTACTAATAATAGTAGTACTCCATATTATCTCTTTGGGTGTGTGTCATGATCCAAACCCATCGCGAGTGGCACCCATACTAACCCTCTGGTGGGAGAACCCATCAGCCCATCTACTAAACCCAACACTTAGACAAATTTCAAGGTAAGCTAATCACTTCATTAAATAAGAAATGTCTCAAAGTGTTCAAACAATAATATCAAGTGCAGAATTAATGAAAGTCTAAACAATCCCTTAGAATCTAAAAGCCATTGTACCAAAATCACTACAAATGTTAATAAAAGGGTTCAACCCAAAACAACTATAAATATTCAAGTCCGAAACAAATGGACTAGAAACTAAGTAGATAACTCATGGCTACCCGAAAGATGTAGCTCACCTTTGAGTCAGAATGTAATTTACTCTAAAGATGAGGTCTCGATGCAGCCTTTGAAAAATGCTCTGCACTCAATAAAAAGAAGAGCATGTGTAGTATCAGTACAGAAAAACAATAGTATACTGGTTGGATCATCGACCAACTAAAAATAAGAAATATGAACAATCAACCATAACATAGTACAATAAGAACAACCATGAACACCTACCATGTAATGTTTACCTCTTGATTAGGACACTTAACCTTTCTCAACAACACTATAGAATTCAGTCAAAATGACAACAACTCAAGTCAAAACTATGACTACTTAGCAAGAATACAAGTCTACAAACTATGACTCAACAACAATCTGCTAACCATGTCTCAAATACATAAGTAGATAGAAAAATAAAGAGATATGTTAATCATTTGTAAATTTAGCTCAAACCACTCAATGATTTATTTCAACCACAATAATGATGATAATCATAAATCCTAGTTCACTCAAGGAAGCAATATAACAAACCAATACATAAACCCGATTCACTCAAGGAACCGTAACACTTACCAATACCTTGTACACATACGTTAAGGGTCTTATGGTCGCCTACTAGCCATGACCTGTAAGGGAAGAGCTCTTGTCCATATACAAAAAAACCCAGACATCTAGTTTCTGCCAACCTTATATCACCAATCCCGTAAAGATGTTCAAATATCGGTACATGCCACAATAATCAATATGACATTACAACAACCACAACCACAAAAAAAACATCGATGATACTTGTAAACCAACAAGCTTTTATTATAACCTCATTGCATATGATTAACATTTAGGATATTAATTAACCATTTATTTACATTGAACATGCTATGTAACAAAAATACAAAGGAACATTTAACATGTACATATAAATTAAGTTGGGTTTCAACTATATTAAACCATTACCTACTTAAATCAAGGCTTGTACCACTCTATTGAACTTGAGCCTTGCCTTTTCGTGCAAATTCTGCTTGATTGTGGTGTAGAAACAAATAGTGATCACAATTCAGACAATGGACCTAGTATATGTGAAGATTAAAACCTAATCCCATAATCCCAAGGTCAAATTCATGATCATTCCACCCATTCCAGGGTTTTCTATCATCATAACACCTTAATCCTACCAATTTCATGGTTACAATGGTGAATTATAATCATGCAAGGTTATTTTAACAACTTCTAACCAAAACCCAAGGATTTTCTACCCAATTCACTTAATTGCACTAGAAAATCAGTTAGGTCAAGGTAAATCCTCCCTAAAACCCGAAAACTAGTGATTTTACTAGTTAATAATCAAGAAACTAGTTAATGGAAGGGGTTAACTTACCTTTATGAAGAATTTTGATGGAAAGTAGGTGGAATTCGCCCAAAATCACCACAGTTATCCCCAAAATGAAAGTGGAATGAAAATAACTTCTTTGGGGTATTTTTTGCATTAATCAACGCATATCCAGCTATAGCGGCCTCGCTATAGCGGGATCCGCCTGCTATGGAGGGATTGACCAATGCTGACTCCCGTTATAGAGGGAAAATTTTTGCTATAGCAGCGCAGTAGTAGCGGCCTGCCACCCATTATAGTGAGGTAGGTGAGGCAAAAACTAAGGATTTTTTTCTGTTTTGCTATTTTCGCGACACACCTTCAGATTTCGACATCCCAAACCAACCTTTTATGTCAAATTCGACACCTGAAGTTTTACGTACCCGAATGAACTTCCTAAAAGTCCTACGGACTCCTTATCTCTTAGCTATCATGAAATCACCTAGAATTATATCATTTTTAACTAATCCATTTCCAGATTATCCTATACCATACAATGCTCGAATTTCATTTAAGACTAGCCTAGCCTGAAATTTCTAACCCTTAATTTGGGTAAAACCTTAACCCCAATTTTGGCACGTAGACTTACCCATAACGATGGAAAGGGTTGTTACAATAGATACAAATTTATTCATCATTCATCCCCGAATGATTAAACAAGAAAACAAGGCAAGTAAGAAGAAAAAGTGTACTTGTATCCTCAAACAAGTGAGGATACTTGTCCTGCATGTCCCTTTTCGTTTCCCAAGTAGCTTCCTCAACAGAACGATGCTTTCATTGGACCTTTATAGATCTAATATCCTTCATTCTTAATTTTTGAAAGTCTCAGTCAAGAATTACAATCGGCTCTTCATACGAAATATTCTTATCAAGCAAAACCAAATCCCATTTAATGATGTAATCCCCATCTCCATGATATCTCTTAAGCATTAACACATGAAATACCAGATGGACCACTGAAAGGCTTGGTGGTAATGCCTACCTATAAGCTATCGGGCCCACATCATCAAGAACCTCAAACAAACTAATATATTGAGGTCTAAGCTTACTCTTCTTTCTAAACTGCATAACTCCCTTTATAGGAGATACCTTCAACAAAACTTGCTCACCAGGTTTGAATAACATGTCCCTCACCTTGAAATCCGCATATATTTTTTGCCTACTAAGGGCTGCCAACAACTTGCTTTGAATGAACCTCACCTTCTCCTAAGCTTTCTTCACCAAATCCGTGCCCAAAGGCTTCACATCACCAACTTCGAACCACCCTATGGCTGATCTACACTTCCTCCCATAGAGTGCTTTAAAGAGAGCTATATCAATGCTAAAATGTAACTATTATTGTATGAAAATTCACACAACGGTGAGAACTTATCCCAATGCCCACCAAAGTCAATCACACAGGCCCTTAACATATCCTTAAGCACCTAAATAGTCCTCTCTAATTACCCATCAGTCTAAGGATAGAAAGCAATGCTGAAATCAAGCTTAGTGCCAACTCTTCATGTAACATGTCCTAAAACTTAAAGGTGAATTATGTATCTCTATCAGAAATGGTGGAAACTTGCAACCCATGCAGCCTCAATATCTCCTTGATATAAATCTTGGCTAATTACTTCGAGCTGTAATCCACTCTAACTGGAATAAAATAAGCTGACTTGGTCCGCCTACCCATAATTACCCAAATAAAGTCATGCTGCCCCAAGGTCTTTGGGAGACTAGGAGAGATATGATTAGAAATGAGGTTATCTGAGATAAGGTAGTGTGAATTTGAGGGAAGACAAGATGCTAAAAGTTAGGTTGAAATGATTTGGGCATGTTATGAGGAGGAGTACGGATGCCCTAGTGCGGAGGTCTGAGAGGTTGACTATGGATGACTTCAGGAGAGATAGGGGTAGATCAAAGAAATATTGGAGGGAGGTGATTCATCAGGACATAGAGCAGTTACAGCTTATCGAGGACATACCCTAGATAAAAACGTGTGGAGGACGAGAATTTAGGTAGAAATTTTGTGTATATGGTCGTTAGCAATATAATTTTTACCCAACTTGGAGTCGGGGTCAATTCCACAGCGAATGAAGGCGATAGCTTCACCTTCGAGTGCCACAAGTGACTATGAGTTGGCACGCAATGCTAAAAATAATGTAATAAAGTAAAATGGGGGTTTATTCAAGGGATTTCGAGTTCAAATAATTAATTTTGAAATTTGATTTGCAAAAGTGATATCTAAAGTGTGTAATCAAGAGTAAGAAAGACTTGGGGTTATGCCCTCAGGAGTGCAAATATATGCATGGGTAAGTACCAATTTGCTTAAATTCAACAAATTATTGCGGATAGGCTAAGTTAAAGGTTTCAACATCAATCTTTCAATAAAATGTTGAAATTTCGTATGTGGGTTCTTTCGAACACCTCATACATGTTTCCTTGTTACCAACCAAATATCTCAATTAGCAGCCTTATGTCTAAGATATACTATTAAATGATAAAATTAAGTTATTATTAATCACTACCCCTCACCCTTTTTTCCTTTGTCAAGGATTAAAAGGGTTCTAAGCAAAACTAGATTTTGCAACCTCGAATCTTAGATTAAAACATGAAGTAATGATTAAATGCTCAACAATTAATTGTTTATCTAGAAAAATGAGCACTACCTATACACAACTCACAACTCAATCATGCATAACCCCAAGTTGGGGATTTAGCTACTCATAACAAGAGAATAAGGAAATATACCTATATTCTTATCAAATTCCATCATAGAATTTAAATATTCCAAGAGAAATTCCAAATTCCAAGCAAGAAATCAAGAACAAGCACTAAAAGCCCACTCTAGGATTTCAATTACAAGCTTTAGACTTCAAAATTAGCAAAAGATAGAGTTTCAGATATGAAAAATTCCTTTTATAGCTAGAAAAATACGTAACAGATAATTACAAAAATGCCACCACTCCTGGCACATGCTGGCACAAATGCCAACACATGTGGCCATATGCGCGCGCAGGTGGCTTTACATGTCAAAATTGTGCCTTTTCCAGAATCATTTCCTTTCCATATGCGCCCTTGACATGTTGGCGCACATGCCCAGGTACAGGCGCATGTGACCACATATGTCAGGGTAGTTCCTTCAATTCTTCTATATGAGGGCCCTCTCACATATGGGGGCATATGGTATGATGCTGGAGCATATAACCACGCCAATCTTTGTCTTCCTTCCATGCATCATCCTGAGTCTTTTTTCTTCATTCTTGCGCTCTTCATGACTCGTAAAATAAGCTTATACTTAAGTTCATCAACTACCTACACAAGTGAGCATTTTGACATAAGATATACATCGAATCAAAGAAAACAAGACAATAATTCAAGCTAAAAGAGACCAAAAAGTTGGTAAAATGCTAACTTATCAGTTAGAAGGAAAGAGTGCGTCCATGCTAGTAGGTAGGAATTTTTTGTTTTGTGATCCATACCAATAGTCATAGTGCTATGCTTGTAGTTTCTTGTTAGTAGAGTTGTGGTGTTGTTTTTTGATTTCGGGTCGACCAATTATAGGATTATTCTGCAACCTTTTTTATGTTATTATCTGTGTTTTGTTACTACATGTTGCTTCTTTTTCTTATATTACATCGTTTTTGGATTGTATTTGTCTTGAGCCTAGGGTATATCAAAAACAACCTCTCTACCTCACCTCTGAGGTAGTGGTATGGATTACGTATACTCTATCATCCCTATACCCCACTTTGTGGGAACACTATTTTTTTCCCAATAAAATTAATTTTTTTAATGTTTTCCAGGCTATAGCATTGACAAGTTGTATATTATTTTTTTGAGAGAGCACAAAAAAAGGGGGGGCGCTAGGCCGGACCCTTGATATACAATCATACCAAAAGGAGAATGTTAATCCATATGAACTAAACATTCTCAAAAGAGGAGCTATACAACTTAACTTACAAAAAAATTTGCTTTGTCGTATCTTAATCTCTCAGGAACACACTAAGTATGTTGTTGTTGCTGTTTGAAGTAACAATTTCATTTCCAATCAGAACATTTAATATGCCTAACTAATAATAGTAGTACTCCATATTCTCTCTTTGGGTGTGTGTCACGATCCAAACCCGTCGCGAGTGACACCCACACTAACCCTTCGATTGGAGAACCCATTAGCCCAACTACTCAAACCCAACACTTAGACAAATTTCAAGGTAAACTAATCACTTTATTAAATAAGCAATGTCTCAAAGTGATCTAACAATAATATCAAGTGCAAAATTAATGAAAGTCTAAAAAATCCCCTAGAATCTGAAAGTCATTATACCAAAATCACTACAAATGTTAATAAAAGGGTTCAACCCAAAACAACTATAAATATTCAAGTCCGAAACAAATGGACCAGAAACTAAGTAGATGACTCATGGCTGCCCGAAAGATGTAGCTCACCCTTGAGTCAGAATGTAATCTACTCTAAAGATGAGGTCTCGATGCAGCCTTTGAAAAATGCTCTGCACTCAATAAAAAGAAGAGCATGTGTAGTATCAATACAGAAAAACAATAGTATACTGGTTGGATCATCGACCAACTAAAAATAAGAAATATGAACAATCAACCATAACATAGTACAACAAGAACAACCGTGAACACCTACCATGTAACTTTACCTCAAGTTTAGGACACTTAACTGTAACACCCCATACATTTTCTAACCCATATAACTACCTTGACATTTATGAAATTATTTAAACTTGAGATGGTTGGTAAATTACACACTACATTTGTTGGGATGAATTAACTATATGCTAATGGGCTCAAATGAGGCCCAAAATTACACAATAAGGCATGGCCCAAAATGGAAAATGACTCATTCCAAAAAGTTGACCAAGTAAACACCTCACTTATGACCAAAGTTTGGCTAAGGATGACCTTGAGGGAATATATAAGGTGAAAAATCAGATTTTATTCAACACAAGACACTTACCAATTCTAGACATTTCTAAAAGATATTTCTCTCTACTTTCAAACCCTAAGTTATCACTCTCTTTGGACAAGATAATTCCTTTGCAAGCTTTGGCAAGTGTTTAATCTTATGGTTTAATATATTATACGCATGATAAGGTGTGTAAATAATTTTGGTTATATTGGCAAAGTGTTGAGCAATCCACTATGTGTAAAACAGTCCACTTTTGCTTAATCGGTAAAGGGCTTGCCTTGTATGTGGTTCAAACTTGAAAAGGGACTTGAGGTATTGAAGGAAGTGAATATGATGGTCAACATTTAGGATGTGGTTATGTCCCTAACTTTATTTCTCTTTGTGTATGACTTGTGGAATTGTTGTTATGAAATTATGCATGGAACCGGTAGTGTATTGAAAGGAGAATATAGTTTTGTGAGGTTTATGTGCATTTTGAAGCCATGATTGTTCATTGGCATCCAAGTTAACCTAAAATATGTAACTAAAATATTACTCATGGCCATGGACCATTTATTACAAAAAAGGACCCAAAAGTGACCCCTGGCAGCCGAAATAGGCACCCGCCCTTGCAGGTAAAGCACCTGCGGGCGCAGGTGTCACTGCAGATGGCCCTGGACAGGGCCAAGAGGGTACCTGCGGCCGCACCTTACCCCTGCAGGCGCAGGTGGATTCGCAGGTCCTTCCAGAACCCCATTTTGCTTGTTTTTGCTTCTCTTTGACCCCCCAAGGCCCCTCTACCCTTCTTGAATGCAATCATCAACTTATGGTACTCTTTGGATGACTCTAAAGGGTAGTCCAGAGATATTTTGAGTTGTATCAATTGTGAATTGTTTTTAATGTGTTGTTGGGGAAAGTATTTAGGTGACCTAATGGCGTAAATGTGATGATGTGTTAAAGAGGAAGTGTAAAGTATAAACTTGGTATGAAATTCCATCGGTTTGTGATATCTAGGTTGATGTGTGGAGTGTTTTGGTGTTGTTGGTATGGTGATGCAGTAATTTGTATTGTAGGAAGGTGAAATGACGTTATATGGCAGTCACATAGCTCATTATCGTCTTGTGCACTTGTAATGTAGTTAGTTGTTAATGTGAGCTCCGTTATGTACTTGTGTTATAGAGTAACACGTAAGGAAGGAGCTGAATTGTTGTATTCACATATTGGGAAGATAAGGTATGTAAGGTTACTCTTTTCCATATCCTTTGGCAGCACCTATTGTTCTCATTGTTACTGAACTTGTTTCCACTCCGAAATGTTCTAAAGTATCTCATTTCATGTTTGTAATAAATTGTTATTCACGTGTCTCTTATTCATTGACTGATGTTCCAAAGCTCCAATAATGTTATAACCACCAATGTATCAATCTCACAAAAGTAAAGAATGAAGTAATGCATGATTGAATGTTGAGTCTGAGTGGTAGCTCAAACGGGAAAAAACCTAGCTAGAGACAATCCCGAGATTATTGGATCAGGGGGCAGCTCAATGGGGCGAAAGCCTAGCTCGAGCCAAACCTGACAAGGGGCAGACCAAAGGGGTAAAGAAACCTAGCTAGGGCCGAACCTGCTTTATTGATTTATGGGTGGTAGCTCAAAGGGGCATACGCCTAGCTAGAGACGATCCCAATGTTATTGTTTCCCACTGATCAGTAGGGGCCCGGGCATTATATGAATGATAATGATATGAATGAACGTAAAAGCAAAGAAAGTAATGAAGGTAATGTACATGGTTCCACACATACAGAACGGTAGTTTATCCATATTGTTTATTCACTTGTATCTGATTCCATTGGAGTTCTTATATTTCATGCAGTTGCTTATAGCCTTACATACTCAGTACATTCTTTCGTACTGACGTCCCTTGGGGGACTTACCTTACTTGCTA
The DNA here is from genome assembly GCA_031232105.1 of Capsicum rhomboideum. NCBI lineage: Eukaryota > Viridiplantae > Streptophyta > Magnoliopsida > Solanales > Solanaceae > Capsicum > Capsicum rhomboideum. The sequence goes on from CP124715.1 coordinate 86,433,052, forward strand.
CAGGAACAGGTGCTAGTAGACCTTCACAGTAGGATACGGGTCATCTGCAGATTGTTGATGAGCTCCAGTTTGATTCGGGGCTTTTCGAGTCATGTGTATATGTTGGTTTTGGTACTGTGTAACAGTTGTATAAAGCGGGGCCGACTTTGGGTTTGGTTATGTATCTGTTAGAGGCTTTGTAGACATTGTAAGACGCATGAAGGAATGTATGACTCTTTTGATGTGGTGGCTCTAACGGCCAAGTTTCATATCTATTTGAATGTATTTCCATGACTTCCGTCTTTGACATCTTGTATCTATATTAAGCAGAATGGTGTTCATTTGGTGACGTGCATATGAATGTATACGAATGTGTAGGTTGGTTCTCTCGGGCCTTAACGACTTCGGGTGCCAATCCGCCTCAATGGAATTTGGGGTGTGACATTAACCTTTCTCAAAAACACCATAGAGTTCAGTAAAAATGACAACAACTAAAGTCAAAACTTTGACTACTTAGCAACAAAGTATGACTCAACAACAATCTGCTAACCATGTCTCAACTACATAAGTAGATAGACAAATAAAGAGATATGCCATTCATTTGTAAATTTAACTCAGACCACTCAATGATCTATTTCAACCATAACAATGATGATAATCATAAATCCATTTCACTCAAGGAACAAATATAACAAGTCAACACATAAACCCGGTTGACTAAAGAAACTGTCACACTCACCAATACCTTGTACACACACGCTAAGGGTCTTATGGTCGCCCACTAGACATGACCTGCAGGGGATGAGCTCTTGTCCATATACCAAAAATCCCAGACATCTAGTGTCTGCCAACCTTAAATTACCAATCCCGTAAAGATGTTCAAATATCGGTACATGCCACAATAATTAATATGACATTACAACAACCACAACCACAATGAAAACAACGACGACACTTGTAAAACCAACAAGCTCTTATTATAACCTCATTGCATGTGATTAACATTTAGGATATTAATTAACTATTTATTTACCTTGAACATGCATTGTAACAAAAATACAAAGGAACATTTAACATGTACATAAAAATTAAGTTGGGTTTCAACTATATTAAACCATTACCTACTTAAATCAAGGCTTGCACCACTCTACTGAACTTGAGCCTTGCCTTTTTCGTGCAAATTCTGCTTGATTGTGGTGTAGAAACAAATAGTGATCACAATTCAGACAATGGACCTAGTAGATGTGAGGATTAAAACCTAATCCCATAATCCCAAGGTCAAATTCATGATCATTCCTCCCATTCCAGGGTTTTCTATCATCATAACACCTTAATCCTACCAATTTCATGGTTACAATGGTGAATTATAATCATGCAAGGTTATTTTAACAACTTCTAACCAAAACCCAAGGAATTTCTACCCAATTCACTTAATTGAACTAGAAAATTAGTTAGGTCAAGTTAAATCCTCTCCAAAACTCAAAAAATTGAAATTTTGCTAGTTAATAATCGAAAAACTAGTTAATGGAAGGGGTTAACTTACCTTTACGATGAATTTTGATGAAAAGTAGGTGGAATTTGCCTAAAATCACCACAGCTATCTCCAAAATGAAAGTGGAATGAAAATAACATTTTTGGGGTATTTTCTACATTAATCAACACATATTCTGCTATAGCGGCCTCGCTATAGCGGGTTCCGCCCGCTATGGCGGGATTGACCCAAGTTGACTCTCGCTATAAAGGGAAAAGTTCCCCCATAGTAGCACAGTAGTAGCAGTCTGCCACTCGTTATAGTGGGGTAGGCCAAGCAAAAACTCAGGATTTTTTCCAGTTTTTTCATTTTCGCAACACATCCTCAGATTTAGACATCCCAAGCCAACCCTTTATGTCAAATTCGATACCTGAAGTTCTACTTACCAAAATTAACTTCCTAAAAGTCCTACGGAATCCTTATTATCTTAGCTATCATGAAATCACCTAGAATTATATCACATTTAACTTATCCATTTTCGAATTATCCTAGACCATACGATGCTCGAATTTCATCTAAGACTAGCCTAGCCTAAAATTTCTAACTCTTAATTCGAAAAAAACTTTAACTCAAATTTTGGCATGCTAGACTTACCCGTAAGGATGGAAAGGGTCGTTACAATAGATACAAATTTATCCATTGTTCACCCCTGAATAATTAAACAAGAAACAAGGCAAGTAATAAGAAAGAGTGTACTTGTATCCTCAAATAAGTAAGGATACTTGTCCTGCATGTCCCTCTTGGTTTCCCAAGTAGCTTCCTCAATAGGACGATGCTTCCATTAGACCTTTGTACTTCATTCTCAATTTCTGAACATCCCAGTCAAGAATTGTAACCGTCTCCTCTTCATACAAAATATTTTTATCAAGCAAAACCAAATCCCATTTAATGATGTAATCCCCATCTCCATGATATCTCTGAAGCATTGACACATGGAATATCGGATGGACCCCTGATAGGCTTGGTGGTAACACCAACCTCTAAGCTACCAGGCCTACATCATCAAAAACCTGAAACTGACCAATATATTGAGGTCTAAGCTTGCTCTTCTTTCCAAATTGCATAACTCCTTTTATGGGAGATACCTTCAACAAAACTTTCTCACCAGGTTTGAATAATATGTCCCTCACCTTGAGATCCGCATACTCTTTTTGCCTACTCTAGGCTGCCAATAATTTGCTTTGAATGCATCTCACCTTTTCCTGAGCTTTCTTCACCAATCCGTTTCCAAAGTCTTCACATTACTAACTTCAAACCACCCTATGGGTGATCTATACCTCCTCCCATAGAGTGTTTCGAATGGAGCCATATCGATGCTAAAATAGTAACTATTATTGTATGAAAATTCACACAACGGCAAGAACTTATCCCAATGCCCACCAAAGTCAAGCACACAGGCCCTTAACATCTCCTCAAGCACTTGAATAGTCCTCTCTAACTACCCGTCAGTCTAAGGATACAAAGCAGTGCTGAAATCAAGCTTAGTGGCCAACTCTTCATGTAACATGTCCAAAACTTAGAAGTGAATTATGTTCCTCTATCATAAATGGTGGAAACGATCACCCCATGCATCCTCAAAATCTCCTTGATATAAATCTTGGCTAACTACTTCGAACTGTAATCTACTTTAATTGGAATGAAATGAGCTGACTTGATCAGCCTATCCACAATGACCCAAATGAACTCATGTTGCCCCAAGGTATTTGGGATACCCACTATGAAATCCATGGGTATCCTCTCCCACTTCCACTCGAGAATGGGCATTCTCTGAAGTAAACCTGTAGGCCTTTGATGCTCGTATTTCACATGCTGACAATTGTGGCATTTAGACACAAACTCCACTATATCTCTCTTCATCCCAGGCCACCAATAAAGTTGTCTCAAGTTATAGTACATATTTGTTGCACCCTGATGAATAGAGTACCGAGAACCATAAGCTTCTACAAGTAAACCCTAAATCAAAACACCAACCTGAGGCATGCACACATATCCTCTCATCATCAACACCCCATACGCATCAAGTGTGGCATCAGAAGCTTCACTACACACTACCTTGTTTCGAATTTTATTCAAATTCACATCTTTAAATTGTCTGGCCTTGATTTGATTAAGGAATGTTGACCTTACCTCAACACTAGCCAGCATTTCACCCCTTTCAGAAACACCAAACTGCATGAACTGTGATGCTAGAGTCTGAATCTCTCTAGCTAAAGGTAGCCTTGGCACCCTCAAACAAGCCAGACTACCCATACTTACCTCTTTTCGGCTCAATGCATCTGCCATCATAGTGGCTTTGCCTAGATGGTATTGGATGGTCACATCATAATCCTTCAATAATTCCATCCACTTTCTCTAAAACTCAAGTTCAGATCCTTTTGGGTGAAAACATGTTGTAAGTTGCGATGGTCTGTAAACACCTCACACTTGACACCATAGAGGTAGTGTCTCCAAATCTTAAGTGCAAAGACCACTACTGCCAACTCCAAATCATAGGTTGGATAATTCTTCTCATGAGGCAATCACATTCTTGTCCTGCATGTTCTTCCTTATTCTTGGAGTAAACCAAAATATCATCAATGAAAACAATCACAAATAAATCCAATAAAAACTTAAAGATACTATTCATCAAGCTCATGAAAGTTGCCAGCGCATTAGTCAACCCAAATGGCATTACCAAGAGCTCATAATGCCCATACCGAGTCCTGAAAGATGTCTTGGGTATATCCTCAGTCCAAATTTTTAACTGGTGATAACCTGACCTCAAGTATATCTTGGAGAAAACTGAAGCACCTTGCAACTGGTAGAAAAGATCATCTATCCGGGGAAAGGGATATTTATTCCTAATGGTACCCTTATTCAATTACTTATAGTCAATACACATTCTCATGCTACCATCCTTTTTCTTAACAAACAACACTGGATCACCCCAAGGCGAAGCACTAGAAAGAATGAATCCCTTATCAAGTAACTCCTGCCACTGAGTCTTGAGTTCCCTCAACTCAGTTTGTGCCATTTGATAGGGATGAATTGAAATGGGTTGAGTGTCCGGCTCCAAATCAATGCAAAAGTCAATGTCCTAGTCTTGAGGCATACTAGGTAAGTCTATGGGAAACGCCTCCTGAAATTCTAACACCATGGGAACTGACTAAATAGAAGGGGACTCTGTACTAATATCTCAGAGATGTGCTAGAAAGGCCGAACACCCTCTCCGAACTTACTTCTTAGCTCGAATAAAAGATATAATTTTCACAGGTCTTGGCTTATACACACCTTCCCACTCTAACTTATCCATCCCAAGAATCTCTAAATTCACAGCCTTAGTATTAAAGTTTAGAACAGCATGCTATGGAGATAGCCAAGTCATACCCAGGATGATATCAAAATCAAGCATATCCAAGATTATCAAATATACCCAAGTATGGAAACCCATATACAAGACAGAACAAGTACGATACACATGGGTCACCACAGAATCTCCAACCAAAGTAGACACATATGCAAGAGAATCAAGTATATCACAAATCAAGTCCAAACACCCAAGGCAAAACTAACAGATACATAAGAATAAATGGAACCCGGATCAAATAAAACAGTAGCCATTCGGTCACAGACGAGAATAGTACCTATAATAACAGCATTGGAAGCCTCAGCCTCGGTCTTGCCTAGGAAGGCATAACTGTAAGATCTATCATCAATCTAAGCAACCTCCCTAATAGGATGCGCTCCACCTCTCCCAGAATCAACCCCACCTAAGTTTCCACCACAGAATCCCTAATGATTACCCCGCCTACCCTGTAGACGACCCTTACCTCCACCACCTCTACCATTAGGAACTACAGCCCTAGCTTGTTGCTACCCCTGAAAACCAGCCTATCTCTGAGGATACTCTCTCTTGAAGTGCCTCACAGCACCATAAGTATAGCAACCTCGATCTAGAGAAGGCCTGTTAGCCGAAAAATAAAAAGCCCCTTGGTTTCTAGCAACTGAGGGTTATTGAGTGGGACCTAACTGACCCTATATAGAAGCTAGCAGAGCCGACTGAATAGGGAAAGATGGATAGGCTGGATGGCTATGACCCCTAGAGTAAGAATTGCCAAAGTTACCCGCATTCGGGGACTTCTTTGCTAAAACCTTTGCCTGACCAACTTGCTTGACCCCTTCTACCTTCTTTACATAATCAATAACCTCATTGAAGGTATTTTCGGTAGAAGTCATACGAACAGATAAAACCTACAAGTCAGTATTCGGTTCCTTCATAAATAATCGAATCCTCTCATCTTCTGTACCAAGTAACTGAGTAGCATAAAGGGACAAAGCATGAAACTTGGCCTCATAGGCCGCAACAGACATATTGCCCTACTCAAGGGATAGAAACTCATCCTTCTTGTGATCACAAAGAGTATGGGGTACACTTCTCCAAAAATAGGGTATGGAACTGAGCCCATGTCAATGGAGGTAAAGCTAGTGATCGGCACTCCACATAAGCCCTCTACCACTGTTTTGCATCACTTTGCAACTGGAAGGTAACAAACTCAACACCATGCTGCTCCACAATACCCATTTTATGTAGCATTTCGTAATAATCAATAATGAACTCAAATGCATCCTCGATATCAGAGCCAACAAAAGTAGGAGGTTTCATCTTTAGGAACTTGATCGGCATGTCATGTTCAGTCCCAGTCATGACAGAACCTAACACTGGGTGACGAAAAATCTCAATCCTCAAGAACTCACCCATTCTAGGAGCTAATGTGGCAGTCGACTGAGCACCTGGAAACTGAAAAGCAGGCATAGCAGGAGTAGCCCCAGTATCGACCAACCCACTCAGAAAAAAAAAGCACCTGCGGAATCATCTCAAAAGACATCGGGGAAAGAGTTACACCCCTAACTGTTGGCACCTCCTTCTATTCTACAAAATACTCATTCTCAACCTCCTCATACTGATCATAGGGTGGGGGAGGAGTCACTGACCTCTGACGGGCCTTATTAGCTACTACCCGAGCTCTACCCCTGGCAAGTATTGCTATCTTCTTCCCCTTCCCCTACCCCTTCCTCGTCCTCGAGTAGCCAGTTTTATAGTTGGAGTTGCCAGTGTGGGGCTGCTACTCAGGCTCGGTTATATCTAGTGTTCACCATCTGCGGACAAAAGAATGAAGAGGGTCAGATACCAATTTAGATCACCAGATACCAATTGAAATTAAGTTATAGCACAAAAGAATAAAGAAAGTTATAGTTTTCTAAAGTAATATAGCCTCTCGAAGAAAATTACAGACATTTCTGTACCGTTCCAAAAAACTCTACTATACCTGTTTTGGTACAACGAGATCAATGAACCTAAGGCTCTATTACCAACTTTGTCACGACCCAAACCCATTGTGAGTGGCACCCATACTAACCCTCCAGTGGGAGAATCAATTAGCCCAACTACTCAAACCCAACACCTAGACAAATTTCAAGGTAAACTAATCACTTCATTAAATAAGCAATGTCTCAAAGTGTTCCAACAATAATATCAAGTGAGGAATCAATGAAAGCTAAACAATCCTCTAGAATCTGAAAGCCATTGTACCAAAACTACTACAAATGTCAATAAAAAGGTTCAACCCAAAACAACTGTAAATATCCGAGTCCGAAACAAATGGACCAGAAACTAAGAAGATGACTCAAAGCAGCCAGAAAGATGTAGTTCACCATTGAGTTGGAATGCAATCTGCTCTAAAGCTGAGGTCTCGATGCAGCCACCAAAAGATGCTCTGCACTCAACAAAACGAAGAGCACGTGTAGTAGCAATACAAAAAATAATGGTGTACTAGTAGGGTCATCGGTCAACCCAAAATAAGAAATGTGAACAAGCAACCATAAATTAGTACCACAAGAACAACCATGAACACCTACCATGTAACTTTACCTCAAGTTTAGGACACTTAACCTTTCTCAACAACACCATAAAATTCAGTCAAATACAAGTCAAAATGACAACAACTCAAGTCAAGACCATGACTATTTAGCAAGAATTGAAGTCAACAAACTATGACTCAACAACAATATGCTAACCATGTCTTAAATACATAAGTAGATAGACAAATAAAGAGATATGCCAATAATTTGTAAATTTAGCCCGGACCACTCAAGGATCCGTTCCAACCACATTAATGATGATAATCACAAATTCTAGTTCACTTAAGGAACCAATATAACAAGTCAACACATAAACTCGATTCACTCTAGGAACCGTCACACTCACCAATACCTAGTACACACATGCTAAGGGTCTTATAGTCGCTCACTAGGCATGGCCTGCCAGGGACGAGCTCTTGTCCATACACCAAAAATCTTAGACATCTAGTTTCTGTCAACCTTATATCACCAATTCCGTAAAGATATTCAACTATCAGTACATGCCACAATAATCAATATGATATTACAACAACCATAACCACAATGAAAACAACGACGACACTTGTAAAACCAACAAGCTCTTATTATAACCTCATTGCATGTGATTAACATTTAGGATATCAATTAACCATTTATTTACTTTGAACATGCATCGTAATAAAAATACAAAGGAACATTTAACATGTACACATAATTTAAGTTGGGTTTTAACTACATTAAACCATTAGCTAACTCAATCCAAGCTTGCACTACTCTATTGAACTTGAGCCTTGCCTTTCTGTGCAATTTCTGCTTGATTGTGGTGTAGAAACAAATAGTGATCACAATTCAGAAATTAGACCTAGTATATTCGAGGATTACAACCTAATCCCATAATCCCAAGGTCAAATTCATGATCATTCCACCCATTCTAGGGTTTTCTATCATCATAACACTTTAATCCTACCAATTTCATGGTTAAAATAGTGAATTATAATCATGCAAGGTTAGTTTAACAACTTCTAACCAAAATCCAAGGGTTTTCTACCCAATTCACTTCATTGCACTAGAAAATTAGTTAGGTCAAGTTAAATCCTCCCTAAAACCCGAAAACTAGTGATTTTACTAGTTAATAATCAAGAAACTAGTTAATGGAAGGGGTTAACTTACCTTTATGAAGAATTTTGATGGAAAGTAGGTGAAATTCGCCCAAAATCACTATAGTTATCCCCAAAATGAAAGTGGAATGAAAATAACTTCTTTGGGGTATTTTTTGCATTAATCAACGCATATCCAGCTATAGTGGCCTCGCTATAGCGGGATCCGCCCGCTATGGAGGGATTGACCAATGTTGACTCCTGCTATAGCGGCGCAGTGGTAGCGACCTGCCACCCGCTATAGCGAGATAGGTGAGGTAGAAACTCAAAAAAAATTCCAGTTTTGCTATTTTCGCAACATATCCTCAGATTTCGACATTTCAAACCAACCCTTTTACGTTAAATTAGATGTGGGGAGTTCTACTCACCCGAATTCACTTTCCAAAAGTCCTACGGACTTCTTATTGTCTTATCTATCATAAAATCACCTTGAATTATATCATCTTTAACTAATCCATTCCCAGATTATTCTAGACCATACCATGCTTGGATTTTTTCCAAGACTAGCCTAGCCTGAAATTTCTAACTCTCAATTCGGGAAAAACCTAAATCCGAATTATGACACGCTAGACTTGCCCGTAATGTCTGAAAGGGTCGTTACAGTGTGTTTGGTATAAATATATTTTTTAATGAAAATATTATTTAAAGGTATTTTTCTAAAAAAAATAAATGTGTTTCTTACTTATTTTCTTATATTCTGTACGTAAGTAAAAGATATTATCCTAAAATAATTTGTATATAATTTAGATACATACTATGAGAGGTGGGGATATGAGGTGACGAGAACGGGGGTTATGGGGTAGGAGTGAAGATAAGGTATATTGGAAAGCGAGGAGGACTCAATGAATATGAAATGCCACTTATGGAGTATAATTTTTCTACTTTCACAAAGGGAAATCATTTTCCTCATTTTTAAGAAACTTTTTTTCTTAGAAAAAAATATTTTTCAAAAATTTAAACAATCAAATAAGAAAAATTTAAAACAACCGAACACACCATTTATTTATTTTAAATTGAATTTTGTATCCATTTGTATTTTCTAATTCTCCTTCCATACTTCATTTCTCATAAATAATTTGTCTTTAAAAGATATCCAATTATATGACAAAAAACTTTACCAATTATGATGACTTACCAAACAAGGCATAATTAACATGTCACTAAATTAAATTAATTATTTAATAGAAAAATGTAACATAAGTTATATTCTTTTAAAATTAAATTTAATATTTTGTATCATGAGTTTTGGTTCAGGCTTAGCACGGACCTTATGCAACTAGTTAGTTTTCTAAGGACCCATTTGGCCATGAATATTATTCACTTTTTCCCGAAAAATTATTTCACTTTATTTGAATAATTATTGTTTGGCTATGAAAATTCTAAATAAAACTTGAAGTTATATTTGGAATTTGGAAAACAACCAAAACCTTGTTTTACTTTTTTCACTTTTTAACAAAAAAAATCTAAATTTTTTATTTTCATAAAATAACCCCATATGGATTATATTCCGTTTTCAAATTATATTTTATATTTTTTAAAAAATACATTTAAATTCTAAATATTAACTGTAAAAACTATGACCAAACATAACTCCAACTCCAACTATGAAAATTCCAAATAATTTTTTTTTCGTTTTGTTTTCATGGCCAAACACCTACTCAGTTACATATAAATATTCTTAGAATAATATTTTCACATATTTATCAAGTGCAATAACAACATACCCAATATATTCCCACAAAGTGGAGTTTGAGGAGGGAAAAGTGTACGAAGTCCGTACCACTACCTCAAAGGTGAGGTAGAAAGGCAGTTTCCAAAAGACCCTCGGCTCAAGACAAAAATATTCTAGGGAAGGACATAATATAAGAACAAGAAACAATAGGTAGAAATAAACAACAAATAATAACAAAAAATAAGTCTACCACAAAGTAGTACCACACTCGACCTCCTTGAAACAACAAACATCACCAAAACTCTAAAACCGAGACACCATAAGCAAAGCGCTATGACAACTAGCATGGACAACAAGACAAAATACACCTACCTACTATCAGAGACGCACTCCTACCTGTAGGGTTGCAGGGTGTTCATTACACACAGTGGAAGATAGAAGCAACCCTAGGAAGATCTATTTGTGTTTAAAATTTATTAATATCTAAAGACTAGGATTCAAGACAAACCTGGTGATGATAGTCGTAGCTCAGAATTTCTTCAACAGTACGAAGACTCTATGTGTATCCACACCGAGACCAATCTTTGATATCAACTCCTTGATCAACGGAACTCGCGAACAAAATGGATTATGAATATTGTGTTGAAGTTTTTCTCAAAAATCTCAACTTACAATAAACGTGACAAGAAAATCTTTTTTTTATAAATTATATTTTCTGTCTTGTTTTGGTGTAGTACACTTTCAATAAAGTGTTTTTCTCATAATCAAATTACTACTTTGAAATTCTTTTCCATTACCCTTTATATAGAATCACCTATGAACCTTTTCCCATTTGATTAGGGTAATAATTTTTCTTGGGTAAAAGTTTATTACCAAAAAATTAACTTTATGAAATTTCAATAGAAAAATTGGAAAACTTTTTCCCAATTGGCATTGCTGCCGTGCATAAGTCCATAAGGACTTTCATAACTCTAAAACCAATTCCAAATTGGAATTGTATGCACGCAGGACAAGTCATCAAATTTAAAATTGGATTTGACTTAATGTCCTCTTCTTTAATAATTTTCTATTATATATTTTATATAATTAGATACCAAATATATATCACACATATATTTCAATCAAAAGATATAATTTAATTTTCTATTATGAATAAAAAACTTCAATTTGTTCACAGTATTAATTATATTTTCGGTGCTAACAAAGGATATAATAATATTCCATTTGAACTGATACTTTATTTATTTGACTCATCAAACAATAAATAATTAATCCATTAAACTAAGTCGGTAGTAAATTGATCATATCAATATACTAATCAAGATTAGAGTCTAGCTACACTTCTTAACAACCGAATAGCATAAAATATACAATTTACTCTCAAAAACATGTAGAAGAATAATGTAATATTTTCTTCTGTCCTTATAGCTCCGAATCACCCTAGGATATGGTCTAATTGTCAAATTCCAATAGGTGATCAACTATTTGTGCACGTCAAATTATAATCGACTATTGAAAGACCCAAGAAACTCTTTTATTCTTTCATTTAATTGCTCTGGCTTAGGTCTTGATTAGTCGTTTATAATACATGACAATATAGAGCTTAAACTCATTACAAAGAGTTGACAGATTCCGTCTTGCATCAATCATTAATTCTACAAGTATTTAATCATACCCAATATCCTTTCAACTATTTCCGTATGGACATGAGTGTCCGGTATCAAAGTATGCTAAATAACTTGTTAATTACTATGATGATATTAGGCTTGTTAATTACTATGATGATATCAGGTCAAAGAAAACTCTTATATCACATTCTTCAAGATAATATTGTAGTGACAGTTTATGGTAATCTTAACCATTAGGAATTATCCGGTGAGTCTATTCAATGATCACATCTCTATATGCATCATCTATGTATGTAATTTAGTTAATGAGATCAACTAATCTTTATCTTATGAAGACCGCCACATACATATTGATCTAACCGGATCACTAATATCCTAATTAGTAATCCTACGATCAAGAACAAATTTAGATCCTACGATCAAGAACAAATTTAGATTAAGTTATAAGAGACGTAACCCTCTCATTATCACATGATCTTCATCATGATGTCATGTCCCAAAACTTAATCAAGGACCTTATCATATTAATCAAACAATTTAATAATAATCATGATAAAGAATATGAGATGCCATATATTATATCAAATAATGTTCACAAAAAATATATTTAAATAATCATACGTGAGATGAGATCTAGGACATATCAACTATATTCCTAACACTATCTACTACCCATCCACCTTAATTCACGTCCTCTACATCTTCTTGCCTAGGGTCATGTCTCGGTAAGCTATAACTGCTTCATGTCATGTCTAATTACCTCCCTCCAATATTTCTTCGATCTACCTCTATCACGCCTGAATTCATCTATAGTCAACCTTTCACACCTCCGCACTGAGACATCCGGGCACCTCCTCATCACATGCCCAAACCATCTCAACATCACTTCCCGCATCTTGTCTTCCACCGAAACCGAATAACCTCATTTTTGATTATATCCCTCCTAAAATAATATATTTAGAATAATATTTTCACTTATTCATCAAACGCTAAATTTTTTTTTTATAGAGAACATTTTCGTTCGCACTTAACATACCCATAAAGATTCATTTTGATCAATTTCTCCTTTAATCTGGTACAAAGAAGTTTAGATAACTTCTCGGAAAAAATTAAACGATGATGTGCTAAAGACATTTCTCACTCTTTAACATTTTCAAGCTGACAGCCAATAGAATTGGGACACGTATTCAGAGTGACGTGGTTTTAACGTAATTCTCCAACGAATAGATATAGGCTGGATTGTGACGCATTTTTTCATCCGTTTCGCAGCTTCGTGGTTGGGCTATAAATATCTTTACAACAGTTGAGATTAATGAGAAGAATTTGTTAGAGAAAGAAAAAGGCAGAGAAGAGAAGAGAAGAGAATAATAATCCTCTGCCTTTCGTGTTCTAACAGTCAGCGGTCACCAGATCTTCCCTCAACCATGGTAAATAGAAACAATTTATTTTCTCTTGTTTGTGTTTCCATTTTGTTTGATCCCTCATTCATTGTTTTGGATTTCCTAATTATGTCAACCATGATCACACCGTTGAGATTGATTGCAATCCTTGAATCTCTAAGTTTGTTTTCCTTTTAATCTAAGTCATGTGGATTTGTATATCTTGTTCCTTATGATTAATGCAATAATGGGAGATCTTTTAATTTATGGTTATATCCATTTAGTAGATTGCTAATCCAATGGGAAATGTTTATATTCACTCTAAAATTAGCTGTGAAAACCTGATGGAGGGTATGAAGCTTCATATTGTGGTCGATCTATTAGTTAAACTACTAGTTGTTCTTAGATCTCTTTGTGAGACGAAAAGGGAAGGCACAGGTTAATTCATATGATTTTATATTTTTAATTTTTCTGAAATAAAATTTACACATTTGAAGACTACATTAAAAATCATTATGTCATAAATTTCTTAGGTAACAAACAATTTTGAAAAACTTGGAGTCAAAGATTAGAAAGCTGTCTCCAAATAATTGAAGTGTGAAACAATTTGGGTTAATGATTGAAGCCAATAGACTTGAATAAACTTAAAAAGGACACAATGGTTACCAACTCCAGTAGAGTTAGGTTAGACAAATGAATGTAGAAATGGAAAAACAAATATACAAAATACAACCGTTTTATGTGAAACTTCAAAATATGACATATCTATGAGTTTAGGAGATCTGGGTTTCATAGTAAAGTTCAAAACTAATGAGAAGGTTTGAGATTTATTAAGCTGAGATATTTTGGAGGCTATGCTGGCAAATTTGTTGTAACCTATATAACTCCGTTGATCTTTGCAGAAGCCATTACATGCTATGTCTGCACTACTACAGCCTATTTAGGGTTGCCTTCCTAGCTTGCTCTGCCTGCTGTGGAGGACTCCAACGGTGTTTCTTAACTCATTTTATTTTGGATTTGTTGCAGACGACATCAAGACGTCTCGCTGACAGGAAGGTGGAAAAGTTTGAGAGAAACATTACGAAACGAGGAGCTGTTGCTGAAACTACCACAAAGAAGGGTAACAATTATCCTGTTGGTCCTGTCTTGCTTGGGTTCTTTGTCTTTGTTGTCATTGGCTCATGTAAGTTTTTCTTGTTCTTTTATACATACATTGTGTAAAGTCCTAAGAACGTCATATTTAGGGGTCGTTTGGTAGAGTGCATAAGGAGAAATAGTCCATGCATTATGTATGGTATTATTTAGTACTATGTTTGGTAGGAATTTTGGGTCTATGTATAACTAATACATGTATTAATTATACACCCTACATGGTATTATAGGGTGTATAACTAATACATCCCATTTGGTGGTATTAGTAATACATGGGTTATAATGCATGGGATAAATATGAGTAAAGACAAAAATGCCCTCAAATTCGTTTAAATCTTTTTCAATTTATTCAATATGAGTTATTTCTTTTCAATTTATCAAGTTGACAATTTGCCTCCAAAAAATTTTAGCCATAAAAAAACTACCCCATTAACTTAAAAAATACTTATGTTTTAGTAAATTGGTCAAAATCGGAAAACATATTGCATGTTTACATACAAGATTTAATTTTGTAAATAGGATATATCACAAATAAAAATAATCTTTCTGATTAGCATTAACACTCTACGGAACACAATTTTATGTTAATAAAAATTCCACTGTCTCATTCGAAAGTTACACGTACCTCCCTCCAACTTAAGCACACCACAAACTTGGAACAACAAATAAATGATGAATAAATAAAGAAAAGATAACAAAAAAAAAAAATCAATTTGTACAAGTAAATGATTAAATCTTGAAATTCCAAAGTAAATTATTAGTTATATTATTGATTTTTATTTTTATTTTTAAATAAAGAATAATAAAGCTTTACAAAAAAAATACACAAAGCTATAGAATGTAGAGGGTATTTTTGTAAACAAACAATATCATTTTTAAAAATATAACAATACATGTTGTTTTCAATACATCATATCAAACACTGCATAAAAAATAATCCCAGCATAACTAATTCCAACATTACTAATCTCAGCACTACTAATCCCAACATTACTAATACACCCTATTCAGTACTATCTTATGCACTCTACCAAACGACCCCTTATTGTATTAGACTTGCTTGAGGCTAAAGGCAATGACTTGAAAGAACAAGAGTATTCACCGAGAAGGACCCACATGGAAGGATGGGGGATGGGATTGCACGTGCACCCATTAACTTGAGATATGAACATATATTTTATTAGGCATCCTAAGACACAAAATCAAGTTGGTGCTTGGTCGGAATCACCGGTTAACACCTTTTCTCGACTTGAAGTAACTGGATTCGAATCTCGTTTCCTGCTTTTTTTTTTTTTTTTTTTCTATTTTTAATTTAAATTCATAAATATTAGAGTGACTAATTATTACTACTACTACCTATTATTACTGCTATTATTAATATTATTATTATTATACTATTACCACTACACGTACTACGTACTACACTACTTCTACTATTATTATTTATTATTATTATTGTTGTTGTTGTTATTCATTTAATATTTAAATAAATTATATTCATATATGTTTTACAACATTTAAATTTTAAAAGAGATAAGTTTAAAATAGTAAAAGTCTATTAGAACTCTTCACTTATGGGTTTCTATTTTTAAGATAATGAAAATTTTTAGTTGACTGAAGCTTTAAAAAATGGGATAAAATGGGGGGCTAGCATGTTTCGAACACACGACCTCATGGGTGCAAAGTGGAGTACACCCGTCACTCGACAGTGCTAGCTTTATAGTAGAGCCATTTAATTCTTATTTACATGTTAGTACATTAGTTCTAGGTTCTCTGTGTGCTTTTAACAAAATTAGTATATGTACCCATGCGATGCGCGAATATTATTAAAATATATTTTTTTATTCATTTTATGTTGGTCATGTTAAATCATATTACCTTATAAAAAGTTCAACTATCATATTATTTTTTTCAATGAAATGCAAAAATGAAATAAGAAAATTCTACCCCCACCCCACCCACCTCCAACCCCTACCCCCACCTCCACTTCCACACCCCATAAAATAAAACCTTTTTTTCTACCCTTGCTCCCCCCCCCCCCCCCTTCTCTCAATCCACCTATCTAAAAACCTCTTATGCTTCATATTTTTCTTTATTCTATTATTTATAATTTAAAGCTATTAAATTGTTAATATTTTCGCTCTTCCCTTCTCCTAACATATTCTATATGAGTAAAAGTAATCACGTGATTGTAAAAAATCTTTTATGTTTCATAATTTTTTTTATTGTATTATTTACAATTTATGTATATGATTAAAGACAATCATGTAACTGTAAAAAACTTTTAAGTTTCATATTTTTCTTTATTATATTATTTATAATTTAAAATTTTCAGATTGTTAATATTGATTGTTTTTACTGTTAATTTTTTGTTCTATTTTCCCCCACATCTTTCGTTTAAAAATTATAAATAGTAATATGTGTATTATCTAATACTTCATGATATTCTCAAAATTAGTTCAAATTCTCACCACCCCCACCCCAATCCTTGGTGTATATTTCTTTCTACTGTATTTTAACTACTTTACTTTACTTTTCTTTAATTTGAATTTTAATTAGAATTTTTTAAAAAAATTTGGTGTTACGCGCATAAGTAGTTGGGTTTTCTTCTCTTTTAACTCATAATATAGAAATTAAAATAGATAAGTATTGTCACGCATAACAAAATAAATGAAATATAGATTAGAAGAAGACTCCAAAATAGTCTAATATGTTAGATAATTATCAAATCCGCTCATATTAAATGTGGGTAAAATATGAATTGGGTCATTAATGAATAGATTGGGTATGAATTTACCTATATTTCACCCTTAGGAGTTATTTGGTGTGAGGTATAATGTATAATAATCTCGAGATAAAATTTAGGATTATTTTATCTTGCATTTGGTTGGAGATATTAGTTAGTCAAGGGATTATTTATCTCGTCATTTATACCATAGTGATGGGATAAGTTATTTATATACATGGTGGAATAACTTATTCTGAGATAGCTAATCTCGGGATAACTTGTTTCCAACCAAACGACCCCTTAGAGAATTGAATAATTTTAAATTTCTAATCCAATTTTGTTTTTCTACCCACCACCACCTCTAGCCCACCCATCCCCCTAATTTATTTATTTTTAATTGCTTTCTACACACCACTCCCCTCCGAAAAAAGAAATTAAATTTTGTTTCCAACCACCTCCCCCTCAATTGTATTTTTTTTATGTTTCCCAAAGAAAAAAAAGAAATTAGAATTTTTTCTGCCCCACCCCTAGTTTTTTTTTTTAAAATTTTTTTTTTTATTCCCTCCCCAACCCTGACCACCTGCCTACCCCCTCCACAACCCCCCCCCCCCCCCCCCTCTCCCCTCCTATTTTTTTTTTTTTTTAAATTCAATTTTTTTTTCTCACACGCACGCCCCCAAAACCACCCACCCAACACCCCACCCCCACTTCCACCCAAGCACTCCTAATGTTTTAATATTGTTTCTTTTGAAATCTTTATTTTTAGTGTAATTTGGAATTTTGAATAGAAGTGGTCGATCAGTTATAGGTTTATATGGTTAGTCATATTTTACCCACTTTGTTCATATTTTGATGAATTTTTAAAATAGGTTAAAGTCCATATTTTTCTAATTAAAGTAGAAGTTATCTAATTTGTTAAATATGAGTTAAATGGACTCATTTGATTAATATATGCTGAAATTATCAGCTCTTTTGTTTTATTAATTGTGTATTCATATACTTCGCTCTTTTGAAAACTCTCGATAAAAGATAAATACAATTACATGTCAAATTTGTTATGCAAAAATCATCATCTTCTTTGATCGCCTCATTTTGAAATCGAAAATTATATATTATATCTCAATGTCCTTATGTCTCTGCTTCAATTTTTATAACTGAGTATCAAATACAATACATTTATAAAGTATTATAATATCGGATAAACATCATTTTCAACACTTTCAAACCAACAATTTAGAAAGAATATTTTAGACAAATCAAATATACATTTCAAAATAAATAGTTATATTCAGTATGTATATTCAGCATAATATTGAGTTTAAACTTTGAGTATATACTAAAATTACAATAAAATTCATAAATCACATAACATATATTTCTCCAATCTTTAAATATCACAACACTTAGAAGTCTATATATTTTCAATTTATAACTTTCATACATTTCTTTTTTGAATAGTTGTGTTGATAAGGATAAAGTTAAAAGAGTTTTAATAACTTGTCCTCAGCAAAATACGGCTAACTATATCAAATTCAAAATTTAATAATTAAAATTTATTCTCGAGTTTTTAAAGATCTGTAAAAATATAATAACATTATATCCATAAACTACACGCTGTATAATAATTTTATACACATTATACACTATATATATGTTTAGTAATAACAATTTAAAAATGAACAGTCACATTATATACTGCATATAGTTTGAACAGCAAAGTAGAGGTGAGGAGCTAACCTAAACAATAAAGAAAACAGTGAGAGTGAAATAACTTATTTCCTCCGTCCCATATTAGTTGGTCATCTTACTAAAAATAAATGTCTCAAATTAGTTGATCACTTATTAAATCAAGATAGAATTAATTAAAAAAAATTCATTTTACTCCTACAATTAATATACTCTTTGGAAGTTTAAATAAATTATCTTTATGTCCATTAATATGGAGAAAGGGTATAGTAGTAAAATTGATCATTCCATTAATAATTTCTTAAGTACCGTGCAAAATGAAAAGTGTTCAACTAATATGGGATGGAGGGAGTATATAATAATAAGCTTATACTATTAAACTATGTAAATAGATAAATAATAAAATCACTATAGAGGAAAAAAAGCAGAAGTTTAAATGGGGTTACGTTATCGGCTAAATTTTCTCAAGAAAATGGGCAAACAAATTCATCGGGTGGGTTTGGTAGATTCAAAGATAGGTTAAGAATATCAAAAGACTTGAATTCGAAGATTTCAATTCAAGTCTTTTAGATCAGATAAAGACTGGATGGCTTGATTGGCGGCTTCTAAAGGGTAATCATTGTTTTCAACTTAGAACTCATTGCTCTCTCAAACTTTCTTTTCAATTCATCCACCGCTTTAACCATCGACAATAGTCCTCCTCCGTCATTTTTGGTGATTTTCGCCATTCGTGGCTCTTTTGATGAATAATATGGAATTAAAGGATTTTAACAATAAGAGACTACAAATAAACAATAAAGTTAAAAAGCATGCAGTGATTAAATCAAAGTTAAAATAAGAGGATGTAAACATATAGCCAAGCTTGGATAGTCGTTACCCATGATAATTAAGTGATGCTATAGTTTTACATGACATAGAAGAAAATGTATTTTGGTTGAACAATCGTCACCTTATCTAGATAGTCTGGCAACTTCTTAATACAAACCATTAATCCTAGTCTTCAATGCAAAGAGTTACAACCTTTGTCTCAACACCAAAGCCATCAAAATGAAGGGGACCTGAATTTCTGTTAATGTTATCCAACAAAAATTTTATTGCATTTTGACCCAATAATCTGATCAAAAGAAAAAGCCAAATTAGATTCAATGGCAGGTCAAAAGTATACCAATTAATTAGATGCAACAAATTAGTGATGTCAAAATATGATCGAGAGGATAAATAAGTATTTGTATTCCTAAAATGTACAAAAAATACAATCTTTACAACATTAGTTGACTCTTCAAAACTCAGAAGCACATATTTGTATTCCTAAAATGCATAAAAAATACAATCTTCACAACACTATTCGACCTTTCAAAACTCAAAAGCACAAATAATTAATGAAACAAATTTAAATAGCTAGATATATCTATATTGTTGGACAATCCAACTGATATTTATGTATCTAAATTAAATTTCCACAAAATTTGAAAAAAAATGATTAGGACAAAAAGAAATGGTCATGAATTTTTGGGCACACACTAAATATTTTCTGAGTAACTGTTTATTGATTTGTGAGAGTGATTGTGTGTGATAATGCATGAGAAAAATGGGGAATGAGAAATTTAAGCAACGTAGGTATAAGTTTGGGGTAACTATTTATTTTTAAATTTTGAAAAATTGGATAACTCTATAAGAGAATAAAAAAAAAAAAATATTTAGAAGCACTCACAATCAAACTACTTATTTTAAATTATTAGTATAATTTTTATTTTCAAAAAGACTCCTACATGGAACAACTTCTTCAAATACGTAAATTTTAGTTAAAAAGTCTTTCAATTTTTGCGTTTTTTTCTGATTTTATCCTCTGTTTTGTTTTTTCTTTTTTTTTTTTTTTTTTTTTTTTAAAAAAAAGATCAATGTGCTTATCTTTTAAACAAATTTTAACGTGAAATGTATCTAACATTGGACTGAGTCAAACATAAATTTTGAAACATTTATATCTAAATTCAAATTAATAAATTTAACTCAATCACTCTTAATTCAAATGGATAATTATTTTAATTTAAATTCATAAATATTAGAGTGACTAATTATTACTACTGCTATTATTAATATTATTATTATTATTATACTATTACCACTACACGTACTACGTACTACGTACTACACTACTTCTACTATTATTATTTATTATTATTATTGTTGTTGTTGTTATTCATTTAATATTTAAATAAATTATATTCAAATATGTTCTAAAACATTTAAATTTTAAAAGAGATAAGTTTAAAATAGTAAAAGTCTATTAGAACTCTTCACTTATGGGTTTCAATTTTTAAGATAATGAAAATATTTTCTTTTCAAAAAAGGGATAATGTATTTCAAATTCAAGTATTTAATTTTTCAATTCAAAATTTTTATTACCATATTTATAACATTGTCCTAAAACTGCCATATGATTTTCTATTGTGCTGCCACTTGGCTTTTTCTGGTGTTTTTACTTTTGCTTTTATATATATATAGATTATCGCACCGAACAGTATCATGTGACATGCTTTAACTAACGTGCATATGTCCTTGGTGGTGCCCCGGTCGTTTTCAAATATCTTGGGCCCAAATATTCACAAACTGTGTATAAATGTCCTCATATATAAGATCTACTAGCAACATGAATTTAGATGAGGTTGGCTGATTGATAAGAACTTAACTATCAATGTAATCCATAATTTCGGTTTAACCTTCCGAAGTTGTCCTTGTTCATGTGTTTAACGCGTTACATTTCTGCTGCTTTATGTGAGCTGCTGTATCTGCCACGCATATCCATTAATCTTTGTTTGCTCATTAGTAGCATTTAATTCGATTCAAATGTATTTGAGCTAATAGGGTACCTTCTCTACCAGCTTTATTCCAGATAATAAGGACAGCAACCAGTGGGGGCATGACTTAAGCTTGCAACTTATTATAGCACTGGTGTCACAGACGAGGCTGCTTCTTGTAATATGTTTTCTTTTTTTAGCCCCAATATAGAAATTGGAGAGGAACTAGAGAATTTTACTATGTTGTCAGGTACTTAAAAATATATGTGGATTTCTGTTCTGTCACATGCTTAGCATATATGCTCTCGTGGCTTGTTGATTTCTTGTGCTAGTGTAGCAGGTTGCTGGTTGTGTTGAAGCACAGAGAAGTACGTAATTAATATGGCGTGAAATTAGAGCGGCCACGCCCTATTGGTTTCAAGTGGTCACAATTTCTGATTTTTGACTGTCCTTGCCCATTTTTTTTTTTAAAAACGAGTTTACTTGTTTTGGTAATGTTTTTCACATAATAGATGAGCTTCTTACGACAAGTATGCTATTGGAATTGTCCCAGCAAAAACTGAGCAGCAAATCCCGGGCTAATTCTAAAGAACTAGAGAAGTAACAGTCCCCAAGCATATTGAATGAGAGGCTAGGCCACTCACTCATTGGATACAACCCACAAAGTGTTTGTACATAATCATCACGAGTAAAACATCGGAATACCTGGGACAGTGCATCATTGTTAAGTATAAAAGAATTTTCAACGCCAATTTTCAACTTGTACGTGATGCTAAGGACTTGCGCGCATGTGGTGGCCTAAAAGCTTAACCTACTTTAAAATTGCTTATTTTGGAGTTCCGAATGAAAATAAATTTTGAAAAACCAATCTCTTGTTTGGTCTTTAATCATTTGAATAACGTTTTTGTCAACTCTAAGTAGTGTTACATACCAGTTAAATAAATAATGAAATGCCACATCAGTTGGAGTTAGTTAGACAGCTAGGCAGTAGTTGGCTTAGTGATGTCCATTTGTTAGTTAGGATTGGCGAGAAAAGCTGTTCGCAGGGTAGTTATTCTCCTTTTAATTGCTATAAAAGCAACTTGAACCAATGGAAGACATTCATTTTTAGATAATACACAAATCACTGGTTTCTCTCAACTTTCTCAAATTTATCTTTCATTTGCAAATCTGTTCAAGAGCTTTTCTCTCATAAGTTCTTTAGGATTGCATTCCCAATCTCTGTTTTGTGAAGAAAACACAGAAAGGGTGTAACAAGTAGATTGTATTTTAACTTATCATCGAGAAAATGACAAAAAATTATCTCTTATGTATGGGGTTGGTTTGAAATTGTCTACCCTAAGCATATTTGATCTTTCAAATTTATCAAAAGTAAAACATTTTTACTTTCTATAAGATAAGTCCTCCCATGATCAATTAAATTTAGCAGAATGATCATGTGAGAAGCATATTGTCACAATGCAAAAATTAACATGGACCATGATGACATCTACATTCTCCCTCGGTGAGTAAGTCAAATCACCATCCAAAATATTTGAAAATAAAGTAAATAAGTAGAATATGTGCATAGCGGGAGTTTTAGTGCACCGGACAACCCTTTTAAGAAGAAGTAAGACATTAGTAAGTTTAGGACCATACAAAATCTATAGTATAATCAAGTTTAGAAATTAACGAAATACGAGCCTTAGACTCTGTGTCATGTGTACAAGAGTCTATAAATACAAATAACTGTTCAACATCTGATACACTATCTGAAAGAAAAAAAGACAGAAAAATAAGAAATAGAGGGAGTCTGGTGCTGCAAATCAACCAGGCAGCTCACCAGGAGATCTCCAAAAGTATAGATCTCGAACTCAATCAATCAACGTCACAAACTAGTGCTCAGAGCACAATCTACATTAAAAGAGTTCAACATGTGTAGTATGAGTATGAAAAGCATGTGTACTTAACAGGTACCACAGGCCCACAAAGCTGAAATATCGATAATTATATCATATTAAGCATGAAGTTTGCCTCAACAAAATCTACTTAACATTTACCCTTCTAATGAAATAGCATGAAGAAGTTGAATAATCAAGTAGAAAGGAGTCAAATAATCAAGTTTCATCTAAATAGACAGTTCAAATGAATTCAAAAAAATAAAATGTTATGCTAGGTAATGCAAATGCACTGGTTATAAATCAATCAGTTATACACACACTTTTACATGTGATTTTTTTTGGAGGGATGATCCATGGGGGGATCGCGAGGTCCATACACCCATCATTTTCCCTCAGGCTCATGTTGTTAATTATAAAAGAATTTTCTAGGCTAATTTTCAACTTGGACATGATGCTAAGGACTTGCGCGCATGTGGTGGCCGAAAAGCTTCACCTACTTTAAAATTGCTTATTTTGGAGTTCCAAATGAAAATAAATTTTGAAAATCCAATTTTTTGTTTGATCTTAAATCATTTGAAAAACATTTTTGTCAATTCTAAGAAGTAGATTGTGTTTTAACTAATCATCGAGAAAATGACAAAAAATTATCTCTTATGTATGGGGTTGGTTTGAAATTGTCTACCTGAGCATATTTGATCTTTTAAATTTATCAAAAGTAAACATTTTTACTTTCTATCAAAATTAAGTCCTCCCATGATCAATAAATTTAGTAGAATGATCATGTGAGAAGAATATTTTCACAATGCAAAAATTTACATGGACTATGATGACAAAACATTCTCCCCCGGTAAGTAAGTCAAATCACCATCCAAAACATTTGAAAAATAAAGCAATAAGCAGAAGTAAGAAATTAGTAAGTTTGGGACCATACAAAATCTATAGTATAATCAAGTGTAGAAATTAACAAAAATATGAGCCTTAGACTCTGTGTCATGTGTACAAGAGTCTATAAATACAAATAACTGTTCAACATCTGATACACTATCTGAAAGAAAAAAAGACAGAAAAATAAGAAATAGAGGGAGTCTGGTGCTGCAAATCAACCAGGCAGCTCACCAGGAGATCTCCAAAAGTATAGATCTCGAACTCAATCAATCAACGTCACAAACTAGTGCTCAGAACACAACCTACATTAAAAGGGTGCAACATGTGTAATATGAGTACGGAAAACATGTGTACTTAATAGGTATCAATTGGCCCACAAAGCTGAAATACCGA
The DNA here is from genome assembly GCA_031232105.1 of Capsicum rhomboideum. Lineage (NCBI taxonomy): Eukaryota > Viridiplantae > Streptophyta > Magnoliopsida > Solanales > Solanaceae > Capsicum > Capsicum rhomboideum. Next base: position 86,457,794 of record CP124715.1, read on the forward strand.
CAAATATATCATATTAAACATGAAGTTTACCTCAACAAGATCTACTTAATATTTACACTTCGAATGAAATAGCATAAGGACGTCGAATAATCAAGTAGAAAGGAGTCAAATAAACAAGTATCATCTAAATAGATAGTTCAAATGAATTCAAATAAATGAATTGTTATGCTATGTAATGCCTACACACTGGTCATAAATCAATCAGTTATACACACACTTCCACATGTGAATTTTTTTGGAGGGGTGATCCATGTAAAACTCGCAAGGCCCATACACCCATCTGGAACTATTTCCCCTCAGGCTTGTCGGGATTATTTTTCTCGACATACCACTCTCCAGAACCATTTTGCTTTGGTATCACAAAAATAGATAAAAGCTTTCCTACTTATAAATTTTAGTAAATCAATTCAACAAGCACAACTGGCAATCATGCATTAATAAGACTAGTATGAATGCATATAGAAGCAAATATATTGACCTTCAAAAAGCTCTCCTCTTATCCATCAGACCACTAGAAAGAGACATTCTTCTGAGTCAATCTACTCAAGGGTGTTGCAATCGAAAAAAATCCCTCCATAAACTATCTGTAGTAACCAACTAATCCGATGAAACTCTAAATATCGATAGGAGAAGTGGGCCTAGACCAATCACGAATTGTCCCAATCTTTGCTAGATCTACCATAATCCCGTCCATGAACACCACGTATCCCATGAATGCCATAGACTTAAGCCAGAACTCACACTTAGAGAACTTGGCATGCAACTGCTAATCCCTCAAAGTCTAAAGCGCTACCCTCAAATGCTGCTCATGCTCCTTCTTCCTTCTCGAGTAGACTAGGGTGTCGTCGATGAACACTATCACAAATGAGTCCAAGTAGGGTCTGAGCACTCTATTCATCAACTTTATGAAAGTTGTCGAGGTATTGGTCAAGCCAAAAAACATAACCAAGAACTCATAATGTCCATAACGAGTCCTAAAGGCGTAACGAGTCCTAAAGGCGGTCTTAGGAATATCTGCAGCCTTGATCGTCAACTGATGGTAAGCCTACTTCAAATCAACCTTAGAGAACACTAACACACCATGAAACTGATCATAAAAGTCATCAATATTTGTCATCAGATACTTATTCTTAATAGTCACCTTATTCAGCAGCAAGTAGTCAATACACATGTGTAAAGAACCATTCTTCTTCTTCACCAATAGAAAAGGAGCACCCCCACGGAGAAGTTACTGTCTTCAACAGCTACACAAGAATTTAGTGATGGATTTCTTTTCATCCTCACGCCCAAATTTTTTGAGTTATGTTGAATTATGTTCAAGGCTAGGGTTGTTATTCCCAAATCATTGAAGTTTATTTCTTCATAGGATTAACCTGATTTTCATGAAATGGTTTCTATGATCTTTTGAATATTATGTAAATTCTTGATTTATGTTTCAAAATTCATGATTTTAAGAATGTTTTACAAAATATGAACCCTATGTGGAAAATATATATGTTTTAGATACAACATTTCAGCACATGATTCATGAGATGCAATTGAGCTTAGGCTCTGTAACACCCCAAAAGTTTCTCATGCTTAAACCCAGACTTAGATCAGAAAATCAGCTAAAAACTAAGTTTCCAGACCAGTAAAACTCAACCTATGGGTCGTACAATTAGACCACCAGTTGTGACATGGCTCGTGGAAAGATGTCTAAGAATTTTCCAAACTCCAGTCACCACTAGAGACCACGAGTCGTGAAATAAAAGTACGGGTTGCATCGTGACTTATACTGATGAGAACCAGAGAGATAACATTTTCTCTTAGGGATCACGAGTCCAAACCACAACTCGTACATTGATATCACAAGCGTGGAATGGGATCGTACCCTTAAGACAGAAATTGGCTCCAATAACCATGAGTCAAGGTACGACTGGTAGAATCGAATCAGAGTATGGGTCAAACTATAGACCCATGGTTCAAATCCAGAAACAGTCCAAAAATATCCCAGGACTCGTGAGTCCAAACCAGGATTCGTGGTTTGATAGTATGAGTTGTACTATGACTCGTAAAGTTTGTTTTCCAGAATTTTGAAATGGTTCTCAGGGGTATTTTCATCCTTTTCTACTCTTTTAACTCCTAAACTACGTCATTTTAGTTCTATTAGAGGGAGGTTAAAAGGTCCTCAGTCAATTAAATCCCTCATTCCTTCTCCTAACACTTAGAATAAATAGAATAGAGCAATTGAAGTCTCTCAAGCCTAAAGCCTACGGTTCTTCACCAACTTTTAGAATTTCAAGTTCTTGTTAAGTAATTTTTCTATCTAGGTATGTGAGATTTTAAGTTAGTGTTTCCTTCCACCCTTATGCCCAAAAAACTTTAGATTTTTCTATGGATATATGAACTCATGATTTAGGGTTTATACTCATTCCTAGGTAAACTCCATGATCTTCAATCTAGTATGTTTCCTTTGTGATTTTCACTTGAATTATACACTTACGCATGAATTATATTGTCAGAAATTTAACTTGATATCTTATAAATAATTTAGAATGATTTACCCAAATTGAGCATGATTCAGAATGACTTAGTATAATTTGATCCTAGTATTATAGAACTTTAGTAAATCAGATAATTTGAACTAATTTTTGCTTATTTTCAAATTTTCCATTATCTATTATAAGCATATATCTATAGTTTGGGAATAGTATTTAGCACTGAGAAAACTAGGGTTCCAAACAACCTAAATTCTTGAATTATGTGCCACCATAGGTCTTATTTTACCCAGAAGGGCTCAGTTTAGTGGATCTACATCAGTCATGGCTTTATACCATTGGAAAGATATATTGCACCCTCCCAACTGGATGTATACGCTGGACTCCATGTTTGCTCACATGATTTATGTCGGTTAAGAGAACCTCCCACAAAAATAGTTTTAGTATGACTTGTACATGACCCACTTTTCAGTTAGATTACATTCCTTCACGATTTACAGCTTTGTCTCACCTTTTAAAAGAATGATTTTTCTTTTAGGTCATCTTACACCAGATTGTACTCTTTTCAGATAAATAGTTTAATTAAGCATGATTTTAATCTCTAGTATGTTTATACACAGTATTTATGACTTGCATATTTCACATGCTCAGTATATTCAACATACTAACCGCATACTTTTTCTCACTATATCCTGTTATGATATAGGTTCTGACGCTCAGACTCAACCACATAGTTAGATACGCTCCAGTGCCAGCTCAACTAAAGTTGTGGTGAGTCCTTATCATTTGAGGATTGGTTACTTTAGTTATGCTTTCATCAAACTCTTTTTAGTTTCAATTGTTTAGAGTTAGTTGGGGACTTATCACATCAACTCGTCAGTTTACTAAGAGGCTTTCAGACAGAGTTAGAAATTTCGGCTTATTATTCAATTTAGACTTAAACTCGGATTAAATATGTATTTCAGCTATTCTAGATTTTTCCAGTCACTAGAAATGGTTGTTTTATCATCCACACAGATATTTCAGTATATGCTTTAGTGTCTGTCAGTACTATGGGTTAGCTTGGGAACACTTGTGGTTTTAAGTACCATGTTGCTTTCAGGGTATAGACTCAGGTCGTGAAAAACTTGGTATCATAACATCTGGTTTAAAATTTCCTAGGATATCTGAAAGTCACATTAAGTAGAGTTTTTTTCATGAGTGTGAAATGATCCAAACTTAGGGGGAAGAGGCTACTAGACGTTATTAGGAAATTTCCCTTCTTCTATAATCTTTATCGTGCCGTAAATTTTATCTCTATGTTCCCTTATAACTCATGCTTTATACTTGACTAAAAATGCCTTCCAAAAGAAACAACGGTTAGAGAAAAGGGAACCTGCCAGTACCACCAACAGCTGTAGTACCCGTGAATGAACAGGTTGATGTTGCCCAAACTACACCTCTAAACAAAGCATAAAGCATTCATTGATCAAAGATAGAAGCCAACTAGGTTGGTGTCGATCCCACAGGGAATAGGTCAAAATATCAAGCAAGATGTATGTAGAGTGTAACACCCCGTACATTTTCAAACCTAGTTGATTACTGTAACATTCATGGAATTATTTAAACATGAGATTGTTGAGGAATTATGCATTAATTTGTTGGGCTGAATTAACATGTGCTAATGGGCTCAATTTAAGGCCCAAAAATTATGCAAAAGGCATGGCCCAAAGGGGAAAATGACCCGTGAATGAACAGGTTGATGTTGCCCAAACTACACCTCTAAACAAAGCATAAAGCATTCATTGATCAAAGATAGAACCCAACTAGGTTGGTGTCGATCCCACAGGGAATAGGTCAAAATATCAAGCAAGATGTATGTAGAGTGTAACACCCCGTACATTTTCGAACCTAGTTGATTACTGTAACATTCATGGAATTATTTAAACATGAGATTGTTGATGAATTATGCATTAATTTGTTGGGCTGAATTAACATGTGCTAATGGGCTCAATTTAAGGCCCAAAAATTAAGCAAAAGGCATGGCCCAAAGGGGAAAATGACCCATTCTTAAGTTGACTAAGTAAACACACATTAATTATGCCCAAGTGTATGGCTAAGGATGACCAAAAAGGGACTATATAAGGGGCAAAATAAGATTTTTAATCCACAAAACACACATGCCATTTCCAAAGATATTTCTCATCTCACAAACCCTAAGCTATCACTCCCTTGGACAAGATCATTATCTTTAAAGCTTTGGTAAGTGTTTAATCTCATGGTTTAATATATTATATGCTTAATATGGTGTATAAATAATGTTGGTTATGTTGGAAAAGTGTTGGACAGTTCACTATGTGTGAAGCAGTTTATGTTTGCTTAATCGGTAAAGGGTTTTGCCTTATAAACTTGAAAGGAGACTTGCGGTCTTGGAGGAAGCAAATTTGATGGATTAAATATCAACATGTATAATGTGTATATGTACTTAACTTGCTTTCTCTTTGTGTATAACATTTGGAATTGTTGTTGTAAAATTGTGCATGGAATTGATGACGTATTGAAAGAAAAATGTAGTTTTGGTGATGTTCATATGTGTTGTGAAACCGTGGTTGTTTTTTGGCATCCAAGTGACCTAAAATATGAAAATAGAAGCTTACTTATGGCCTTGGACCATTTATTACAAAAAAGGACCCAAAAGAGACCCATTTTGGCCGAACCGGGCATCCGCCCTGGCGTCTGGAGCACCTGCGGGCGCAGATGCCAACGCAGGTGGCTCTAGAAAAGGCCAGAAGGGAACCTGCGGTCGTACCTCATCCACCTGCGGGCATAGGTGTCCCCACAACCCAGTCTAGAATTTCATTTTATATGTTTTTGTCTCTCTTTGATCCCCCAAGGCCCCTATACCCTTCTTGGATGTAATTATCAACTTATGGTACCTTTTGAATGGATTTAAGGGGTCGTTCGGAGGTATGTTGGATTATATCAATTATGGATTGTTTCTAATATGTTGTTATGAAATGTATTGAGGTGACTTGATGGATTAATTGTGACGTAGTGTTAATGAGGAAGCGTAAAGGATAAACTTGGTGTGAAATGCTATTGGTTTATGATGTCTTGGTCAATGTGTGGAATGTTATGGTGTTGTTGGTATGGTAATGCAGTGTATTGTATGGTACATGGAGAAATAACGTTATATGGCAGTCATGTAGCTCATTGTCGTCTTGCGCACTTGTAAGGTAGTTAGTTGTTAACGTGAGCTCCGTTATGTACTTGTGTTGTAGAGTAAAACGTAAGGAAGGAGATGGATTATTGTATTCACATATAGGACTGTGTATTCATATTGGGAAGATAAGGTATGTAAGATTACTCTTTTCGTATCCTTCTGCAGCACATAGTGTTCACATTGTCATTGTACTTGTTCCATTCTGAAATGTTCTAAGGTATCTCATTTCAGGTTGTCATCTATTGTTAATCACATGTTCCTTATTCATTGATCAATTGTTATTCATGTGTCACACAATTGTGGACATGGTTCCAAAGGTCCAATAATGTTACGTTCTAAATTTCCAATAATGTTATGACTACCAATGTATCAATCTCTCAAAAGTAAAGATATGAAGTAATACATGGTTGTTGATTGTGTGAGTACGGGTGGCAGCTCTGGAGGCATACGCCTAGATCGAGCCGATCCTGAGATTATTGGATCAGGGGGCAGCTCTGGGGGGGGGGGGAGGGGGGAGGAGGGAAGCCTAGCTCGAGCCGAACCTGACAGGGGGCAGCTCTGGGGGTAAGAACCTAGCCCGGGCCAAACCTGATATATTGGTTTATGGGTGGCAGCTCTGGAGGCATAAGCCTAGCTCGGGCCGATCCCAATGTTATGTTATGACCCACTGATCAGCTGCGGCCCGGGTACGATATGATACAAATGATGATGAATGAGAGTAAAAGCAAAGAAAGTAATGAAAGCAATGAACATGCTTCCACATATACAGTACGGTGGTTTATTCACATTGATTACTCACTTGTATTTGATTTCATTGAAGTTCTTATGTATGATGCAGTTTCTTATAGCCTTACATACTCAGTACATTCTTCGTACTGACGTCCCTTGGGGGACTCACCTTACTTGCTGCAGGCGCAGGTGCTAGTAGAGCTCCACAATAGGTTGCGGATTATTTGTAGATCATTGGTGAGCTCCAGTTGGTTCGGGGATTTTTGAGTCACATGTGTACATTGGTTTTGGTACTATGTAAATGTTGTATAAAGCGGGGACTTGTCCCGATTTTAGGATGGTTATGTACAGGTATCTGTTAGAGGCTTTGTAGACGTACGTGGGAAGATGAATGAAAGAATGTATGCTTTTGACATGGCGGCCCCAACGGCCAAGTTTCATATATATCATATGTTTTCCATGACTTCCGCCATTGGTAATTTGTATCTAAATGAGGTAGAGTGTTGTTCTTTTAGTGACATGCATATGAGTGCACATGAATGAATATTGGTTCTCTCGGGCCTTAATGGCTTTGGGTGCTAGTCCGTCCCATTGGAATTCGAGGAGTGACAAAAGTGGTATCAGAGCAGGGCGTCCTAAGGGTGTCTACAAAGTCGTGTATACGTAGAGTCTTGCTTATGGATGTGTTGTGCACCACATTTATAAGTAGGAGGCTACGATACATTTAGGAGTTATTTCTTTTCTTCATTTCTAGATCATGCAATAGATCCAATGTTGTAGGTGGGATCATATCTGACCATTGTAATTGGTTTTCTTTGTTATAGTAAAATGCCAATGACAAGACGAGGTAGGGGCAAAGGTAACCAGGTAGATATGCTTGCCGGAGAAAGAACGAGTAAATCACCACCTGACCAAGCTAGTCAAGGTGGTGCTGAATAGGAGTTTCCACCGCGGGCTTCTTCTATTCTTCCATTTTTGGAAGAGCCAAGAGGTAGAGAAGTACCTGCAGAACCGCCTATGAATGCGACTGAACAGGATTTAAGAAATGCAGTGCATATGTTGACTCAGATAGTTGCTGCACAAACTCAGGGACAAGTTGGTCCAATGATAAGTGAGGATGGCGCGACTAGAGTAGCTAGTCGGCGGACACAAGATTTTATGAAATTAGACCCTCCCACGTTCACCGGGTCAGATCCAAAGGCAGACCCACAAGACTTCGTGGACCAAATCCAAAGGGCTTTAGATGTTATGCACGTGACTGGTGTAGAAACAGTTGAGCTTGCAGCCTATAGATTGAAAGGAGAAGCTATATTGTGGTATGAAGACTGGAAATGATCGAGGGGTATTGGTGCACTTCCAGCTAGTTGGGAAGAATTTAAAATGGCCTTTCTTGATTATTATCTGCCATATGAGATCCGAGAGGCTCGTGCGGATCAGTTTTTAAATGTTCGTCAAGGGAATATGAGTGTCAGAGAATACAGTCTTCAATTTAATTCTTTGGATCGATATGCTCCGAATGTAGTGGCCACAATGGAAGACAGAGTCCATCGATATGTGGACAGATTAGAGCCATATTTGGTGAGGGACTGTACCATTGCTGCTTTGAACAGAGATATGGATATAGCCAGAATACAGGCTTTTGCACAGAAGATGTAGGATCAGAGGCAAAGAAGGAGGGCGAACGAATTTAAAAGAGGGCTGTCAAAGAGGGCTAGACCTATGGGACAGTCTATGGCATCCCAAGGAGAATCTAGGCCTCGGGTTTTCCCTAGACCATCATTCTCTTATTCCACAGCAGGCACTCAATCTCAATTCCGAGGGTTTAGAGAAAGTCAAAATAGGCAGCGTAGTGGGCTTCAAGGTTCACAGGCAGCAGGATTTCCTCATCAGCCATGTCAGTGCGGACAGATTCATTCAGGTACATGCCGGTTAGGGACGACTGCTTGCTTTTGGTGCGGTATGTCGGGGCACATAATGAGAGAATGCCCACAAAGGGGCACGAGTGGTATAGCACGACCTACGGGATCAACTATTGCATCATCATCATTGGTTCCTTCCCTAGGCAGAGGTGTACAGCCTGCTGGTCGTGGTAGAGGTGCTAGAGGAGCAACTAGTTCCAGTGGATCCCAGAATAGCACCTATGCTCTAGTAGACCGGCAGAATTCAGAGGCTTCTCTTGATGTAGTCACAGGTACATTATCCATATTTTCTCATAATGTATATGCATTGATTGACCCGGGTTCTACATTATCATATGTTACTCCATTGATTGCTGCAAAATTTGAAAGAACACCAAAATTAGTAATTAAGTCAATTGAAGTATCTACACCAGTTGGTGAATCTATTATTGCAAAAAGAGTATATCATAATTGTGTAGTAACTTTGTGTGATCATGATATGTTGGCTAATCTTATTGAACTGGAAATGGTGGATTTTGATGTCATAATGGGTATGGATTGGTTGGCTTCTTGTTATGCCATGATAGATTGCCGAGCTAAGAAAGTACATTTTCATTTTCCACAAATGAATGTTCTTGAATGGAAGGGTAATGTAGGGGCCCCGAGAGGAAAATTTATTTCCTATCTTAAAGTAAGTAAAATGATAGCCAAGGGGTATATACGTCACTTAGTAAGAGTGAAAGATACCGATGTGGAACCGCTAACTCCTCAGTCGGTTCCAATGGTCAATGAATTCCTTGATGTATTTTCTGAAGATCTTCCACGTTTACCTCCAGAACGGGAAATAGAGTTTGGTATTGATGTGATTGCAGGCACTCATCCTATCTCTATTTCTTCGTCTAGAAAGGCTCCAGCAGAATTGCGAGAATTGAAGGAGCAATTAAAAGACTTGCTGTACAAAGGATTCATAAGGCCTAGTATGTCTCTGTGGGGTGCACCAGTATTATTTGTACGAAAGAAAGATGGCATGTTGAGAATGTGTATTGACTATTGGTAATTGAATAAGGTAACGATCAAGAATAAATATCCCCTCCCTAGAATTGACGATTTATTTGATCAGTTACAGGGTGCCAAATATTTTTCAAAGATTGACTTGAGATCGGGTTACCATCAAGTCAGGGTAAGAGAAAAAGATATACCCAAGACAGATTTTCGAACACGGTATGGCCATTATGACTTTATAGTTATGTCATTTGGACTAACAAATGCACCAGCTGTTTTCATGGATTTGATGAATAAGGTGTTTAAGCCATTTCTAGATGTGTTCGTGACGGTGTTTATAGATGACATCCTGGTTTATTCAAGATCACAAGAGGACCATGCTAATCACTTACGGCAGGTGTTACAGATTCTTTGTGATCATAAGTTATATGCGAAGTTCTCTAAGTATGAATAAATCTGTAGCATTCTTAGGTCACATTGTGTCTGATGAAGGAATAAGGGTTGATACAAAAAAGACAAAGCGGTGAAGAATTGGCCAAGGCCTACGATGCCTACGAAAATTCGTAGCTTCCTTGGGTTGGTAGGTTATTATCGAAGGTTTGTTGAAGGGTTTTCTTCCATTGCTGCACCTTTAACGAAGCTAACACACAAGGCAATCAAGTTTCAGTGGAATCATCTATGTGAGAAAGTTTCCAAGAGTTGAAAGATAAATCAACTTCCACACCCGTATTAGTACTTTCGGAAGGCACCGAAGGTTATGCAGTTTATTGTGATGCTTCCGGAGTTGGCCTAGGGTGTGTATTGATGCAGGACGGTAATGTAATAGCGTATGCCTCAAGATAGTTTTGGCCACATGAGAGAAATTATCCCACACATGACCTTGAGCTAGCAGCTGTGATATTTGCCTTAAAGATATGGCACCATTATTTGTATGAAGTTCATGTTTATATCTACACCTATCATAAGAGTTTGCAATATATCTTTAAGCAGAAGGACTTAAATCTGAGGCAGCGAAGGTGGCTGGAACTCGTAAAAGATTATGATATTGATCTCCTATATCATCCAGGAAAAGCAAATGTGGTAGCTGATGCATTAAGTCGCAAAGTAGTAGGAAGCACTAATGGTCAGTTGACACAGAAGCAATGTATAGTCAAAGATCTACATCAACTAGCCAGCTTGGGAGTTCGTCTTCTTGAATCTCCAGATGAAGGGGTTATTGTACAAAATGCAGCAGAATCTTCATTAGTGGCTGAGGTGAAAGAGAAGTAGTATGTGGATTCTATTTTATTGCAGCTGAAGGAGAATGTACAACAGAGTCTGACTAGGGCATTTGATCTTACGTAAGAGGGAGTACTTCACTGCCAAGGTAGATTATGTGTACCGGATGTAGATGAGCTAAGGAAATGGACTATGACAGAGGCACATTATTCACGGTATTCTTTTCATCCGGGATCCACCAAAATGTACCACGATTTGAAAGAAATGTATTAGTGGGGTAAAATGAAGAAGAACATTGCAGAATTTGTAGCTCAATGTCCAAATTGTCAACAAGTAAAAGTAGAGCATCAGAAACCTGGAGGTTATATACAATGTATCAATCTTCCAGTCTGGAAGTGGGACATGATTAACATGGATTTCATCACAGATGAACCTACGAGCCTTAAGGATGATCGTGATATTTAATCACGATCGTTCCTTAAGCTCGTAGGTTCGATGTCCTGAATGTTGGTTTTTAGGAGTTTAATCAGACAATTGACACCACGATCGTGACATCGAGGTAAGATCGTGATTACCAATCATAGGATAACTTATAAACTTCATCCCTCTAGATTTTAGTGGATTATGTACGAACGACTGAACCCACGATCGTGGGATCTTTCCATGGTCATACAATCCGTTTGTGGGTTCAGTGTTTGTTCTAGTTTTGAAGTTTCTTTTCTACACAACCCTCGCACAAGTAACACATATTAGCCTATAAACATAATAGGTACAAGATCATGAGTTGCCTTCCAAAAAGCGCTTGATTTAATGTCGCGGCACGACGTGGCTAAGCTGGTTACTCAGATTTCACCAACAAGTACATGGTTTACCTCCCATAAAGCGCCTGATTTAATGTCGCAACATAACTCATGTGTGCTTTAATTCTCAAGCACCATATAAGTCTACTTCACCTGCCACTTTCACTACATCCTTGGTCCATTTGGCCATTCACCTTAAACTTCTGGCCTTCTTTATTTTCTAGCTCAAGTGCACCATAGGGAAACACTCTAGTCACTCTATACGGCCCTCTCCACTTTGACTTCAACTTAACCAAAAACTGTGGTACCCCAGCTTAGGAGAAAAAGTCCCACTTAGGAAAAACACAGGAGAGATGCTGGGTATATAAGTAAACAACTCCCTAGTGACGTGTCTTAAAGTCGTGTGGGTCTAGGTCCATAATGGATAATATCACTAATGGGTTGGGCCATTACAAATGGTATCAGATCTATTTTTGTGTCAGCCTTGTCTATGTAGGCCATAGTTCAAACTGAGTTTAGGCAAATCCGGTAAGGCAGGACAAACCTCAGTCCTAATTCTAGACAAATCCCAGTAAGGCGAGGCAAACCTTAGTCCTGAGTCTAGGCAAATCCCATTTAGTGGGGCAAAACTTAGCGAGGACATTGAGTTCATAAGAGGGGGTGTCTCTGACACCCTAACTTAGGAGAAGAAGTCCCATATCTGCAAAACACAGAAGAGATGCTGGGTATATATGTAAACATGTCATACTCCCTAGTGAAGAGCTTTAAAGACGTGAAGGTCTAGGCCTATAGTGGACAATATCACTAGTGGGTTAGGTCATTACAAATGGTATCAAATCCACTCTTGTGTCAGCCTTGTCGATGTGGGCCGGAGTTCAAACTGAGTTTAGGTAAATTTCGATAAGGCGGGGCAAACCTTAGTCCTAAGTCTAGGAAAATCCCATTTGGTGGGGCAAACCTCAGTGAGGACACCGAGTCCATAAAAGGAGGTGTATATGACACCCAAGCTTAGGAGAAAAAGTCCCACATCGGCAAAACACAAGAGAGATGTTAGGTATATAAGTAAGCATGCCTTACTCCCTAGTGACGCATTTTAAAGTCGTGTAGGTTTAGTCCCATAGATGATAATATCACTAGCGGGTTATGGGACACCCCAACTTAAGAGAGAAAGTCCCACATTGGTAAAACACATGAGAGATACTAGGTATATAAGTAAACATACCTTACTCTCTAGTGACGCATTTTAAAGCCGTGCGAGTCTAGGCCCATAGTGGACAATATCACCAGTGGGTTGGGCCATTACAAATGATATCAGAGCCACTCTTGTGCCAACCTTGTCAATGTGGGTCAGAATTCAAATGGAGTTTAGGAAAATCCCGATAAAGTGAGACAAACCTCAGTCCTGAGTCTAGAAAAATCCCATTTGGTGTGGCAAACCTCAACGAGGACACTGTGTCCATAGGAAGGGGTATATGTGACACCCCAGCTTAGGAAAAGAAGTCTTATATCGAAAAAACACAAGAGAGATGCTGGTATATAAGAAAACAGGTTACTCCCTAGTGACACATTTTAAAGACATACGGGTCTAGGCCCATAGAAGACAGTATCACTAGCGGGTTGAGCCATTATAGAAAAAACTTTAGCTTAGATTCAAAAAGCAAAACAATATCGCTTACGGCAAATTCTCTGTTCTAAATTTTGAAATCATGGTATAGCTTCTTCTTCTTCTTCTTAAACGTTCATAGGCATGGAGACAAAATTCATCCATCTTATTTAGTTGCTCTAGTCTCAATTTGGCTGCATCGCTCCACTGAAGATTTAGCTTCTTCAAAGCCCATAATGCCTTATGCTCAAGATCAACAGGCAAGTGGTATGCCATACCATACACGAGCTGATATAAAGAAGTACCAATAGGGGTCTTGAATGCTATCCGGTAGGCCCATAGTGCGTCATCTAACTTTCTCACCCAATTCGTCCTATTGGTATTCACAGTCTTCACCAAGATGGACTTGATCTCATAATGGAGACCTCAACCTACCCGCTTGTCTGAGGATGGTAAGGTATTGCTACCTTATATTTCACACCATATTTCCCAATCAAGAATTTGAATGGATGATTGCAAAAATATGAGCCTCCATCAATAATGATAACCCTCAGTGTCCCAAACCTAGAAAAGATGTTCTTCTTCAACAATACTGTGACTCTTTTCCCTTCGTTGTTAGGAAGTGCAACTGCCTCCACCCATTTCGAAACATAGTCAACAGCCACCAAGCTATACTTCATATCATGCAAACTCACAAAGAGGCCCATGAAGTCAACGGCCCATATGTCAAACAACTTGAGCTCTAGAATAGTGGTCATTGGAAGCTCTTGCCTTCACGAGATGTTTCCCTGCCGTTAGCATTGGTCACATGCCTTGGCAGAGTCATGTGAATCTTTGTAAATGGTGGGACAATAGTATCCACATTGCAAGATCTTGTGCACAGTCTGTGCACCACTATGGTGACCCCCAACTAGAGACGAGTGACATGCCTCTAAGATACTCACTATTTCAACTTCAGGAATACATCTCTGCACTACTCCATCGGCACAGCTGCGGAATAGGTATGGCTCATCCCAGAAGAACTTCCTCCATCATACATAAATTTCTTACATTGGTGAAATAAAAAGTCTTCAAGAACCATATCACTCACCAAATAGTTTGGAAAATCTTTATACTATGGAATCAAATCTTGCGATGCGGCAAGTACCTGCTCATCTGGGAAAGTATCATCGATCGCAAGTTCATTTTTCAACTTCAGCATGGCCTCTTCCTCGAAGAGTGATAAGTGGTCAGCCACTTAATTCTCAGTCCCCTTTCGGTCCTTGACCTCAAAGTCAAATTTCTGCAACAAAAGTACCCAACAAATCAATCTTGGTTTTGACTTCTTCTTTGCCATAAGGTACCTCGGAGCTGCATGGTTAGTATGCATAATCACTTTTATGCCAAGCAAATAAGACCGAATTTTCTCAAATGCGAACACCACAACAAAAAGCTCTTTTTCAGTCACAGTGTAATTTTTCTGTATAGGGTTAAGTGCTTTGCTAGAATAGTAGATGAGATGTAAAATCTTCTGTTGCCTTTGGCCTAGGACTGCACCTAGCGCCATGCCACTAGCATCACACATAAAATCAAACGATATGAACCAATTGGGAGACACAATAATTGGGGATGAAATCAACTTCTCTTTTAGGCATACAAACGCCTTCAGACACGTATCATCAAACCCGAATTTCACTTCCTTCTCCAATAACTTGCACAATGGATTAGCGATTTTAGAGAAGTCCTTGATAAATCTTCTATAGAAACCCACATGCCCTAAAAACCTACGAATCCTTTCACAGAAATTAATGGATGCAATTTTTCAATCACCTCAATCTTTGCCTTGTCGACTTTAATCCCCTTTTTCAAAATTTTATGACCAAGCACTATTCTTTCTTTAACCATGAAATGGTACTTCTCCTAATTTAGGACCAAGTTGCACTCCTCACATCTCCTCTGAGCATTAGCGAGATGTTCTAAACAATCTTCAAAAGAGTCCAACAATCGAGAAGTCATCCATGAACTCCTTAATAGTGTCCTCAACCATGTCAAAAAAAATTGCCATCATGCTAAGTTGAAAAGTCACGGGTGCATTACCCAAACCAAAAGGCATTCTCTTAAATGCAAACGTCCCATATGGATAAGTGAAAGTTGTCTTCTTTTGGTCCTTAAGAGCAATAGAAATTTGATTATAACCTGAGTATCCATCAAGAAAATATTACCAACCTCTATAGCAAGTTGGTCTAGCATCTAATTCATAAAAGGCATCGAAAAGTGATCTTTCTCAGTCCAAGAGTTCAGCTTCCTATAGTCCATGCACACACGCCAACCCATGACTGGCCTCATCGAGATAAGCTCATTCTTCTCATTTGGAACCACAGTGATTCCACCCTTCTTCGACACACATTGGGCCGGGCTTACCTACTTGCTGTCTGATATTGGAATAACCTTACCTGCATCCAACCACTTGATAATTTCTTTCTTCACTGCCTCTTGCATAGGTGGATTCAACCTTTGTTGATGCTTAATACTAGGCACACAATTTGGCTCAAGTTGGATTTTATGTGTGCAAATTCTGGGTGAAATCCCAATGATGTCAGCAGTGGACCATCCAATAGCCCTTTTAAACCTCTTTAAAATAGAAACCAAAGCCGTAAATTGTCAATCTACCAAATCATATGCAATAATAACCAACAAAGTATTATTGGCTCCTAAAAATGCATAACAAAGATGGGATTGAAGAGATTTGAGCTCTAAAATTGGAGGCTCCTCAATAGAAGGCCGAGCTGGTGGGGTCACTCTATTCTTCAAGTTAAGATCTAACTTTTTTGGTGGGTAGTTGTATGAATCCCTACCACTAAGTGCACTCACCATCTCATCATAACTTTTAATATCATCACCCTCAAAAGTGATTGCTGCTGCGAAGGCATCAACTCCAAGTCTCTCCTCAATGGGAGCTTCCAAGTCATCCTCATTGACTGTATCAATCACAAAAATCACCCACATATCCTTTGGATACTTTATGGAATGGCATACATTAAAGGTGACCTATTCACTATTCAACCAAAACTTCATCTGCGCAGTCTCCATATCAACCAATGCACACCAAGTCGCGAGGAACGATTTCCCCAAAATAGAGGGAATATTAAAGTCAACCTCATGGTCAAGGATGATTAAATCAACTGGAAAGATGAAGGATATACCCTTACCAAAACATCACATAATATTCCCACCGGCTTCTTCACAGTACGGTCCGCCATGAGAAGTCTTATCAAAGTCTGTTTGGGTGACCCCAACCCCAACTATTCATAAACTGCTATTGGCATTAGATTTATGCTAGTACCCAAGTCACACAAAGTTTTTGTAAAGTTGAAACACCCAATAGTGCACGAAATCGTGAATGTTCCTGGTTCTTCCTTCTTCTTAACCAAAGATCTAGAGGCTATTGCACTATAATGGTGCATATTATCAACAGGCTCAAAACTCACCATCTACTTCTTAGTCACCAAATCCTTCATAAACTTTGAAAAAACCTAGCATTTGTTTAAGTACCTTGTCTAGAGAGATATTCACTGCCAAATCCTTCAGTATAGAAATAAACTTTTGGTATTTTCCCTCTTCGACTTTTTTCTTCAGTCTTTGCAAAAAAAGAGAAGGAGGTCATGGAATAGAAGTCAATACTTATGAGACCTTCTTGTCCTTTCCCTTTCTTGCCTTGTCCTCATGATCATCAATTTGAGGCTTTTTAGGGGCATTCTCATCTACTGCCAAGTCTTCAGAGTTGATAACTTTCTAATCATCTACAATCACTGGTTGTACCATATCATCAAAAACCATAGGCATAGGAGGATTCATGGTCATCTTATCACTTTGAGTAGTAATATCCAAACAATGATAATCATTCTTTGGATTTTGGATGGTGTTGCTCAGAAGTGTACCTTATTGATGCTGATTCAATGCCATATAAATCTGATCGAACTGTTGCTCAAGCTATTTTATGGTGGTAGTATGTGATTCAACTTTCTGATTCATACCCGAATTACCTTAATCTCTTTAAGACAGTCTTCCATCTTCTCTACACAAGTCACAACCTTTACAAACATGTCTTTCATCCTTAAATTACTCAAACCCATATCATGATTCCCTGGTGGAACGTGAAGGCCACTCTTATCCTTGTAGGCATTTTTTCTCCTCCATTCACCATCTTGATCCCTATCTCTATCTCTATTTAAGACTTTTTGTAATTGTTGTTTCCATAGTAGTTTCGACCATGATTTTCTTGTCGAGAATTCTAATTGTCTTGGTTCTACCCTTGGACCTTGGCTCAGAAACTCACCACCTCTCTGTCCAGATATTTTGCCTCTTTTTTAGAATTTGAATCTTTATACCTGGGTGCCCTGCCTTATGAGTTGACTGCATGTACCTTTTCAGCTCTGACTGCTGTAAATTGTTTAGTTAACAACCCAATTTTAGTCCTCAGCTGTGTTACCTCTTGGGCTACTGTCTCCTCTAGTGCTCTCTGCTCTGCAGATGCTTCAATTACATATGTACTTATGGGTCTGTCTACATCCCGAGTATGCTAGCCTCAGTTGGTTTTCATGATCCTATCTAGAATCTCAAAAGCATGCTCCCAACGTAGACTCATGAATGCTCCAACACTGATTGTGTCTGCTACAACCTTGGTATTAGAATTCAAGGCTCTATAAAAGATCTCAAGTAAGTTTCTACCATCCATCCTGTGGTTTGGAACATTCTACAACTTCTTCTTGAACCTCAGCCAAGTCTCATACAATGCTTCTAAATGCAACTATCTGAAATTATAAATCTCATCCTTTAACTATAACATTTTGGAAGGAGGAAAGAATATTTCCAAGAACTGAATCGGTAATTTATTACAATTAGTGATTGATCCCCATGGTAGCTCTTCTAGCCATATTATGGCCTTTCATGTTAAAGAGAACAGAATGAGGTGCAACCTGATTGCCTGTTGGGTCACTTCAGGCAGATTATAAGATATGCAAATCCCAATAAATTCATTACATGCATATTTGAGTCATCAGTGGGAAGGCCTATAAACATCCCCTTTAAGTTTAACAAGTGAATCATGGAACTCTTGATATCAAACTTCATCCCTTGAGGTAGTTTTGGTGGAATGATAGCACCAGTTTCCACCGACTTCAAATAGTCCAAATCCTCCTCTGGATCCTCATATTGAGGCAGATACTGCTGCATAAGCTGTTGTCCCCTATGCCTTCTATATCTCTCGCGCTCATCAAGTGCAGATAAATAATTCACCTCATTTTGCCTAGCCCTTTCTTCCCTAGCTGCCCATCTGACAACATCTTGTCTAGTATTCTCCTCAGCCATCAATCAAGCAGTGATCTATTCTGTAGTGTCTTGACCCCCGTGCTGTTGTAGTGGCTGATTTAAGATTGTTGGATCATTGTGAATGCCCTCAAGTAGGGCTCCTCGATCATGAACTCCTTTGTTAACCATCCTTCGATTATTTCTCAGAGTTTTCTCAAGTTTTGTATCAAGTGGATTCAGGGGATTGCCTTGACTTTGAGTACTGGGCGTACACTGATATGTTCCCTAAAAACAACGACAAAATAAAATCAATAAATAGGAACCAACAACCCCAACACAATCAAATCAACTCCGTAATGGTGGTCCGCGACAACTGTGCCAAAATTTGATGTCGCCCAAATTACACCTCTAAATAAAGCATAAAGTAGTTGTTGATCAAATATAGAACCTAACTAGGTTGGGATTAATCCCATAGGGAATAGGTTAAAATATCAAGCAAGATATATGTCAAGGCAATTAATAACAATTTCCAGTAAAAGAGGGGGGTTTGTAAATAAAATGATTTAGTAGTAACAGTTCTTAATTTGTTGTATTTGTAATCAATATGAGAAAAGCACTAGGTCTGTGTTCCCCAATAACTTCATAACTCCATAGGTTACTCGTACTTCATAACTCCTCCAGTGTTCAAAATGTAGAATCGATAGGTAATGTATACTTAGAACACCTTTATGCTCTTGTCTAAACAGTATCTTCAGGTAAGTTTTCTCTTCTCCTGAGCCTGCATTACTAACCGCTTTCTTGGATCCCAAATAGCTATCCCAGATTATCGACTCAAACTATTAAGTAGAGGTTGATAGCTCCAAGTCTTTGTTGGTTGATCCATTCTTCCCATCCATACTCATCCTTTCGTACAAAATACAAATTAGGTGAGTTCTAATGTAGTATACAATAAAAAAGCATTCAAACCCAAGGAAACAATCAATACACGTATGAACACCGAGTGAAGATTACTCCGTACTATGAACCCTACATTATTAAACTGTCATATTTCTACAACCCTAGTTGTTGTACTTAGCAACTCATAATTTCAAGAACACAAGAAGAATTTTGATATGAAAACATAATCATGCACTTACAATAATGATATAATAAACTCCAAAATTCCACTTTGAATCAAAACCCTAAAATCAATGTTTGTGAAATTCCAAAGCCAAAGATATGCCTTAGAACCTTACAAGAATGTAAACTAATATAATAAAACAAATAGGAGTATTTATAGACAAAATAAAACCTATCCTAAACAAAATAGGAAATCTAAGTCGGTCCTATCGGACGAGAGGAAGGCAAGATTAAGGTTGGATACCACGATCGTCCTTTGATGCTCGTGGATTGTATTGACTTGTGATATCTTAGGTCTTGGATGGTACAACTCAATGTATGATCTTGTGGTTCCTAGGCACGATCGTTCCAAGTGCTCGTCTGATCTTTGCTCATTTCAACTTCTGCACATTTCACATCTGAACCTCCTTCCCACTACCTCAAGGTATGATCATACAATCAAAGAACGATCGTGGGAAGCTTCGTCTTATTAAATCTTGAGAACCGTTACTTTGATTCATACCACGACAACCCTGGTACAATCGTGTTTGAGTCGCCCGATCGTGATATTGATCATCTACTGCCTTTTTATCTTATATTCATCCCTTCCACTCTCCGCAAATAATAAAAAGACTATTATATCCACATGGAGATACCTTCGTACTTGAAAATATTTACCATTTTAAGCATCAAAAGTGCCATAATTTCACGGCACATGACAGGTCACCCATGCAGATTTTCAGGTTGCCTTTCATGTGTTGGCATAAGCGATGAACACTCAGGTCAACCAATAGATAGTTTCCTAGCCGATCAAAATGAGAATTTATCTATAGTTAGGGTTTAAGATTTCATGAGGATGAATCCTCCTGAGTTCTTTGATTTAAAGGTAGATGAGGATCCACATAGTTTTATTGATGAGATAGTGAAGATCACCCAGGTCAAGTAGATTATTGGGACTGAGAGTGTAGAGTTGGAATCCTATCTGTTGAAGGATGTGGCTCATTCATGATGTAAGCAATGGAAGGATGATCTTCATAGGGGTGTAATTTTGGTCGATTGGGATGAGTTTGTAGCAGCCTTCTTGGATAGATTCTTTCCCCAAGAGTTAAGTGGGGAGAAGGTTGAGGAGTTAATTAACCTGAAGTAGAATTCAATGTTAGTTAAAGAGTGTTCCCTCATGTTTACTCGGTTGTCCAGCTATGCTCCAGAGATGGTTACTGAGCCAAGGGATTAAATGAGTAAGTTTGTTTCGGGTATTTTTGATATGATGGTGAAGAAGTGTAGGACCACTATACTTATTAAAGATATGGATATCTCCTGACTTATGAATCATGCCTAGTTGATTGAGGAAGAGAAGTTGAAGGAAATAGAGAAAAAAAGAGAAAGAGAGAGAGAGAAAGAGTAAGAGAGAAAGTACCGATAGCTTTGAGTTTTCTTAGCAGAGGCCTAACAGTAGGAGTCGCTCATAGTTTCAACAGAGGTCATTAGCTCTAGCACCTTTATCAACTAATGCTCCATTTCCCAGACCCAGGCAGAAATAAAAAAGTAGAGCATCAGGCTCTAAGTCTTAGGGGAGTGTTACCAGGGGTCATACTTATCCGACATGTAAGAAGTATGGTAGGAACCATACAGGTGAGTGCTTGTTAGGCAGGGAGGATGTTTGGATGTGGAAAAATTAGTCACTAGTTGAAGAATTGTCCCTCTGCTCGATAGGGCAACAACAGTGATGGTCGTATGAAGTCTACTTCTTCAGCATCCCCAATAGGTCACCCTATTGAGCATGGTGCATCTTCTAGTATAGGTGGTGGTCAGTACCAAAGCTATTTTTGTGCACTCTCTTCTTGCCAAGATCAAGAGAGCTTACCAGATGTGGTCGCTGGTATATTACTGATTTTTTCTCTTGATGTGTATGCTTTATTGGACCCAAGGTCTATTTTGTAATTCATAACTCCATATGTTGCCTTTAAATTTGGGGTTAGTCCTAAAAAAATCGTAGAACCCTTTTCTATTTCCACTCTAATCGGTGAGTTAGTCATAGCTAGATGGGTATACAGAGATTGCCCAGTGTCAGTTCTTTGTAGAGTCACTACAGCTAACCTAGTTGAGTTAGACATGATAGACTTTGATGTTATTCTTGGCATGTATTTGCTACATTCCTATTGTGCCTCAGTCAACTGCAGAACCAGAGTCGTAAAATTTTAGTTTCCAGGTGATTTTGTCTTAGAGTTGAAGGGTAGTCCTACAGTGCCTATACACAGATTAATCTCTTACCTTAAGATAGAATGATGATCTCAAAAGGTTGCATTTATCATTTGGTTTGGGTTAAAGACTCAGATTGTTAAAGACTTTAAATCTGAGAACTATCTCTTCAATCAGTTCTGATAGTTTATTAGTTTCTAAAAATGTTTCCTAAGGAGTCCCTCTTGAGAGGGAGATCAAATCTGGGATAGACCTTTTTCCAGATATGCAACCCATATCTATTCGTCCTTATAGAATTGCTTCAACTGAGCTTAAGGAATTGAAAAAGCAGTTGAAAGACCTCCTAGATAAAGGATTCATCTATCCCAGTATATTCCTATAGGGTGCTCCAGTCCTTTTTGTATGAAAGAAAGATAGTTCTTTCAGGATGTTTATTGATTACCTCCAGTTGAACAAGGTTACAATCAAGAATAAGTACACCTCCTTAGGATTGATGAAATGTTTTATTAGCTTCAGGGTGTCAGCTTTTCTCTAAGATTGACCTCATATCCAATTATCATTAGCTCAGAGTTAGGGAGTGTGACATTTCGAAGATAGTAGGGAGTGTGACATTTCGAAGATAGCCTTTAGAACTTGATATGGTCACTATGAATTTGTGGTTATATCTTTTGGACTAACAAATGCTCTTGTAATATTTATGGATTTGATGATCATGGTATTCAAATAGTATTTGAATATGTTTGTCATTGTCTTTATATATGACATCCTTATCTACTCAGGAGCATGAAAATCATTTGAGAATTATGTTGCAAACTCTCAAGGACTGTCAGTTGTTCGCCAAGTTCATTAAGTGCGAGTTTTGGTTGAAATCTATTGGGTTTCTTAGGCATGTTGTGTCTAGTGAGGTTGTTCAAGTAAACTCTCAAATGACTGAGGCAGTAAAGAACTGGCCTAGACCCATTTTTTGGGTTTAGTTGGTTACTACAAGAGGTTAGTTGAGGGTTTCTCATCTATTTCTTCTCTGTTGACCAGTTTGACTCAGAAAATGTTAAATTTCAATGGTCCAAGGCTTATGAGAAGAGCTTTCAAGAGTTAAAGTCTCGACTCACTTCAACTCCAGTTTTGACTCTTCTATATGGTTCAAGCGATTTCATAGTTTATTGTGATTCTTACAAGTTGGCCTGGGTGTGTGTTGATTTTGCATGAGAAGGTCATTGCTTATGGTTTTAGATAGCTTAAGGTTCATGAGAAGAATTACTTGACTCATGATCTTGAGTTGGAAATGGTAGTTTTTTCCTTAAAGATTCGCAGACACTATATGTATGGTGTTTATGTTGATTTGGTCACTTATCATAAGAGCCTTTAGTATGTGTTCAATCAAAAAGATTTGAATCTTCGATAGAGGAGGTAGCTTGAGCTTCTCAATACCTACGACATGAGTGTGCTTTACTATTTGGGCAAGGCCAATGTAATAAATGATCCTCTTAGCAGGTTGTCCGTGGGTAGTGTAGCTCAAGTTAAGGAAGAAAGGAAAAAATTGGCTAAGGATGTTCAGTGGCTTACTCTATTAGGGGTTGGTCTTGTAGACTCATCAAATAGTGGTTTAATTATTCAGATTGGTTCAGAGTCTTCTCTTATAATGGAAGTTAAGTCAAAGTAAGATAATGACCCTATTTTACTTAAGTTGAAAGAAACTGTCCATAATCAGAAAGTAGAGGTTTTCTCCCAAGGGGGAGATAATGTTCTTCTTTATCAGTGTCAATTGTATGTTCCACATGTGGATCATTCAAGATAGTGGATGTTTTTAGAGGTTCACAACTCTTGATATTCTATTTATCCACATGCCACTAAGATGTACCATATTCTGCTGGAAGTCTACTGATGGAATGGCATGAAGAGAGATACTGTAGATTTTCTGGCTAAGTGCCCTAATTGCCAATAGGTGAAGGTAGAGCATCTGAGACCAGGAGGTATGAATCGAGAAACTAGTATTCCTACTTGTAAGTGAGAGATGATTAATATGGACTTCATCACTGTTTTACCTCGCATGCAGCGACAACATGATTACTTATGGGTTGTTGTAGACCAAATGACTAAATCAGCTCACTTCTTGCTAGTTTACCAATTCAGCAGAGGACTATGCTAGGCTTTACATTCGTGAGCTAGTTAGTTTGTAAGGAGTTCTTTTGTCTATCATCTCACAGAGGGGCACTCAGTTCACATCTCAGTTCTGGAATCTTTCCAGAAGGGTGTTCGTACTCGAGTAGATATCAGTACAACATTTCACTCGTATACATATGGTCAGGCAGAGAGAACCATTCAGAGAGTTTGCTTATAATAACAGTTTTTATTCTACCATCCAGATGGCCCCTTTTAAAGCAGTACATAGTCGGAGGTGTAGATTTTATTAGTTGGTTAGAGGTAGGGGAATCTATATTGATAGGGCCATATTCAATTCATAAAGCTATAGAAAATGTTCAGTTGATTATAAAGAGGTTGAAAGCCTCTCAGAGTCATTATAATTCTTATGCAGGTGTGAGGAGGATAGAGCTTAAGTTTGCTATTGATGATTGAGTGTTTCTGAAAGTTTCGTCCATGAAAGGGGTGAAGAGTTTTGGTAATAAGGGAAAGCTTAGTCCCGGTTATGTTGGTCCTTACAGGATTTTGAGGCATATTGGCGATGTGGCGTATGAGTTAGAGTTGCCTACAAAGTTAGCATTGGTGCATCCAGTTTTTCATGTTTCATTATTGAAGAGTGTATTAGTAATTCGTCACTGGTTTTTCCTTTAGAGAGTGTTGGTGTAAAGGATACTCTCTCTTATGAAGAGGTCCCAGTTGAGATACTTGATCGACAGGTTCTTAAGTTGATGAATAAAAAAGTCACTTCAGTTAAGTTTCTATGGAGAAATCAGTTGGATAAGGGAGCTACTTGGGAAGCAGAAGCAGACATGATGGGCAAGTACCCTCATCTTTTAACTCCTAGTACCAAAACAACTTGAGGTAATAGTTTTCCTCCAATAATTTCTCTTTAGTTTCATATTCCTATTAGTCATTCATGACTTCTCAGTATACATGCATGTTCCATGAGTCTTAGTTAAGTTTTTACTCTCAGTCAAATCAGTTATTATGATAGTATTTCAGATTCAAAAATTCAGTTTCGTGTTAGTGGTTCTTTTCCTATTTAGTTAGCTTAGTTCTAGTCTTCATTCGTAGACGAATGGTCTCAAGGGGGAGATATTGTAATACCCCAAAACTTTCCCATACTTAAACCCAGATTTAGATAAAAAAACTAGCTGAAAACTAAGTTTCCAGACCAGTACGAGTCAACCTAAAAGTCATACAATCAGACGCAAGTCATGGAGTGACTCGTGGAAAGATGTATAAGAATTTACCAAACTCCAATAACCCCGAGTCGTTGAATGATAGTACGAATCATATAGTGACTTGTACTGGTGAGTTGTACTGGTAAGGACCAGAGAGATGACATTTTCTCTCAGGGATCACGAGTCTAAACCATGACTCATAAGTTGATATCACGAGTCGTAGAATAGAATCATACCCCTAAGAAAACTCCAATAACCACGAGTAAAGGTAAAACTTGTGGAATTAGACTATGGGTCGTACTGTAGACCCGTGGTTCAAATCCAAAAATAGTCCAAAAATGTCTCCGAACTCAAGAGTCCAAATCACAATGTGTGGTTTTATAGTACAAGTTGTACTATGACTCATGAGGTTCATTTTCCAGAATATTAAAATGGTTTCTCACCTGTATTTTCATTCTTTCCCACTTTTTTTACCACTTAGAACAAATAGAATAGAGCGATTGAAGTCTCTCAAGCCAAATGCCTAGGGTTCTTCACCAACTTTCAGAATTTTAAGTTCTTGTAAAAGAATTTTTTAGTCCAGGTATGTGGAATTTTCAGTAAGGGTTTCCTTCCACCCTTTTGCCTTCAAATTTTTTGATTAATTTATGGACTTATGATTTAGGGTTTATACCCATTACCATATTAACTCCATGATCTTTAGTGTAGCATGTTTCCTTTGTAATTTTCACTGGAATTATACATTTACGCATGAATTATATTGTCAGAAATCTTAACTTGATATCTTGTAAAGAATTTTGCATGATTTACCCAAATTAAGCATGATTCAGAATGATTTAGTATAATTTGTTCTTATGATCATAGAAATCAGTTACTACAAGAATGACGAGTTCCAGTATTACAAAACTTTAGTAATCAGATAATTTGAACATGTTCATGCTTATTTTTAGATTTTCAGTTATCTATTATGAGCATATATCTATAGTTTGGGAGTAGTATTTAGCCCAGCAAACTAGGATTCCATATTACCCAAGTTCTAGAACAACGTGCCACCATAGGTCTTATTTTTCCCAGAAGTGCTTAGTTTCGTGGATCCACATCACTCATGGCTTTATACTCTTGGCAAAGTATATTGTGTCCTCCCAACGGGGTGTATACATTGGGCTCTATGTTTGCTCACTTGGTTATGTCAGTTAATAGAACCTCTCACATATATAGTTTTAGTATGACTTGTACATAACCCACGATTTCAATTAGATTTGATTCCTTCATAATTTACAACTTTGTCTCACTATTTAAAAGCATGATTTTTCTTTTGGGTCATTGTACACCAGATTATACTCTTATTAGATAAATTTTTTAATTCAACATGATTTCAATCTCCAACATGTATATACACAGTATTTATGACTTGCATAACTCACATACTTAGTACATTTGAAGTACTGACTGCATGCTTTTTGTTTTGTGCTATATCCTATTATTATATAGGTTTCGACTCTCAGACTCAGTCGCTTAGTTAGATACGCTCTAGTGCCAGCTCAGAAACAATTATGGTGAGTCCTCATCATTCAAGGATGGGTTATTTTAGTTATGCTTTCAACAAACTCTTTTTAGTGTTAGTTGTTTAGAGTTAGCTGGGGACTTGTCCCATCAACTCATTAGTTTACTTAGAGACTTTCAGATAGAGTTAGACATTTCAGCTTATTGTTCAATTTATTAAATATGTGTTTCAGATATTCCAGATTTGTTCAGTCACTAAAAATGGTTGTTTTAGCTTCCGTACAGTTATTTCAATATATTCTTTAGTGTCATGCCAGTACCATGGGTTAGCTTGGGACCACTTATGGTTCTAAGTACTGTGTCACTTCCAGGTGTAGTCTCGGGTCATGAAAGGCTCCCAACAATATAGTTTTATAGACATGTTGAGCAAGACTCAAATTATGATTTCAACTATAGTACATGACATGATACGAGAACTAGTATGTTTTGGGAGGATTATTTAGCATCGAAATAGTATGCATTCAGATAACACATGCAGTATAACTATATTGCCACCATAGGTTTTAGCCTAAGAGGCTTAATTTTGGATCCACCTGTTCATGGTCCTATACTTTGGCGGGTTGGGATAGCTCTTCTAGTATAGGTAAGATGTTGGACATCATGAACTCACATAGTGTTTGTCGGTTATAAGAAACTCGCCACGTGTATAAACTTTATGATATTAGTATCTATGCACTCATGAAATACTTTTTATGTAGACTTTAGCTATAATGATTTTTCCTTAGATTTTCAACTGGTTGAGATATTTGAAATGATTTTCCCATGACTCATTTTTCGATTCAAGCTCATGTTTTAAGCCACTCTCAATATGTTTTCATGATTAGCTTCTTAAATTTATGATACGTATATATATATATAACTTGTGTACCAATAAATTCCATTGTATTGACTCCATTTTACACTATATCTTTTCATGACATAGATTCAGATACTTGAGGCTAAGGGTTGCTACTAGACTTTCAGTAGCATCCGATATTCAGGAGATTGCTGAGCTCTTCTATCATCTAGGAGACATAGAGTTAATTATAACTTTTTTCCTAGTTCAATTTAGACATTTGATTTAGTATATTTACGAGGACTTATCCCAATTGACTCTTATATTTAGTAGAAGAGGCTTCAGTAGACAACCATTATGTAGTAGTTGGCATACTTTAACTTATTTCCAGTCATGTCTCAATAATGATTCTCTCTTTTAGATCTATCCCACTAGGAGATGTTTATATTTCCGCTTCAGTTTTGTTATATATATTACTCTATAGACATGCAATACCAAGGGTCTCATAGGACCACTAGTGAGCAGTTAGTTATGGCTCGAAACTTGGGTGTAGACTTGGATCGTGACATTACACTCCTTTTAGAGCTCCTGAGTTAGTGGCTTAGGTATGCTAGGTTTATAATGGAGTGACAAGCAGATCGGGGCCTTTTTCCCACCTTACGATAGATACAACACTCTTAGAGGCATGTAGACTTCTGATATGTGTCAATATATTTTGAGTGGGCTTGTCGGCCTTACTATTAGATGACGTTCCAATTTTTGGCCATACTGGCCTTATGTATATATCTATGTTGGGCTGAGTTTTTTTATATGTTATCCTATATAGAGACTTTGTTGGTCTATTTAGTTTTGTTTATTAGTTGAGCATATATGTTTATATGGCGGCCTTGTTGGCCCAAAAGGTTTAGGACTAGAATTATGTGAGTTATGTTTGGTTCGCTTGGTCATCTGAGGCACTGGGTGCCTATCGCGCCTCCCTAGGTTTGGGGCATAACATGCTCACTTTGAATCTTCAGAAAGGACTGACTCTATTCCGAAAAATCTTGGTGAATGACCCATCTACTGTAGTAATAACTCTGAATCCCTTAATAAATCTAAATATACCTCTAATTCCTCTTTTGAAAATAAAAAGAACTTGTGGGATCCTCTTAATATGATTCTCTGTATCTGCTCAAAGAAAAAATGTCATTCCTGGTCGTTTATTTTATTTCGACCTCGTACAATCCTAGTCCTGTAATCTTAAATCTTTGTTTAAATTTCAAGGATGAGAAAATTTCTTTTGGAACCATTCTATCTATGAAAATTTGGTTCATATATTTTATGCTAATCTGCGCTCTGTCAATACTGATGAGTTTGAAACCCTTGTTTTAGGAGCAAGAATCATTATTTATAGTGATGTGTTTGATTCTGCCTTTGATTATGTGTGCTCTGGATTTTCATAACTCTTAGCTTGACTAGTTTTGAATGACCTTTGATCAGGCTAAGAAAACCTTCTCTAATTCCTCCTCCGTTTCAGCTTAAATTGGTTCTAATTACCTGTCCTTATTCCCAGTGTCATTGCTATATGATTTACATTACCATTTTACCCTGTGGTGGTTCCTTTTCTAGTGTCATTCAACGTAATACTCTTCTCACTTGCTGCCTTGTCATCAAAAAGAAATTCAAACTTTCTGTCATTAGGATTAATTACATGATCAAGTGTGCCTTTGATCCTTCCAACCTCCCATATAGTATGCTTATCACTAGTCACTTTAAGGCCCAATAATATATACCTTGACGATCATCATTTTGTCACTATTAAGAAGTGTTATAACTTCAAGGCATTTGGGTATATGGGCTACTCTCTCCGGAGACACCTGCGTAAAAAAGGATGCTCCTGTATGCCTATTCCTCCAAAGTCAACTCCTTTTCATCATGCTTCTTCATCTACTGCTTTCGGTGATTGTTATCCAAAAGTTTTTATTGCTCTCGCTGCCATGGACGTAGAATTTGAAATAGTAAAAGATATGATGGGTGCTACTCTCTCCAATATGAAGAAGGTTCATGACTCCACAAAGGAAATAGGTGTTGATGTCACTCAGTTGAGGGTTAAGTTGAATCAAATGATTAAGGAAACAATCACACACTTTGGGAATCTTCCCTCAAAAGTGTTACTAGTTTGATGAGTTTTATGGCGTTGTAGGAACCAAGATTGATGCTCTGAAGGATGCTTTTATTAATGCTCTTTCTTACTTTTTAGACTACAGTGATTTCATGCTTTGTTGCTATTTACTGTCTATTTTTGGGCATAAAACTGCATAATCTGTGTTGCTATGTTTTTGCCTCTAACTGTAAATATATCTAGTTCACTCTACTAATGCCTGGTTTTTCTATCCTTGTTGTTTTGATATGTGTGTGTTCCTACTCTTTTTGTTGATAACTAAAAGAGGAAAGTACGATAAAATTCTACAGGCGCTAGCATACAGTACAAGGGAGTTGTACTCGCTAAGGGGAAGTCAACTCAAAGTTCAACTAGAACTTCACTAACAGGGAAACTGACTATATTAATTATCATCATAAAAAAGAAAGATTGTTAGGATTTGATTTTAATGATGAAATTAACGAGTGCAGGGTTTTTCCATCCGAAGTATAGCAAGCTACATTATTTCAAGAAAGTAATCAATCAAGAGGTGAGATAGTCTAGTTTATCTTCAATAAATTATCAAGATTCCAAGGCCTAAATTAAGGAGATACCATATGACCACTGTGCTAACAAAACACCAAGGCCAAATGACTATCATAGAAGCAAGTACCAAGTTAGGGATTTCAAAGGAAATCAAGAAGATCGAATTCACACATTCTAATGAAAACACAAGGACTAAAAGTTGTCCCCTTATTCTTGGAAAGAAATCAATTCTCCTTTACAAAGGTCAATCCCTTTGGATTACCTTCTCTATCAAAGATTGTAATAACTAGCTCTAAAGAAGCTTATCTGTAAAGCCATTGAAGAAATTGTATAGTTGTCTAAACCTTCTCAAACACCTTTGTTCTACTCTTCAAAAGCACTGTAATTTCTGTATGAGTTAGTGTAATCAAAAGAGAGCAGAGAAAAAATATTGTTGGTGAAGTATTGTATCAAGAGAGAAAAGAGCAACTTACAACATCTGTATACGACAAATTTCAAGAACTTACAAGGGGACTAGACAAAGATTCACATTGGATCCCAACTAGTTTAAAAACATCTGGTGTAATTTACTCAGTATTTACTTATTATTCTCATTCTTTGCTAGGCAGTTGACTCACTCACTATTTTATAAAGAGAAAATACCAAAAAAATTCAATTCACCCCTTGCCCTCTTGCACTTTCAGTAACATCGTGTCAAAGTGTAGAAATAAGAAACCACTACAACTCTTACAAAATTTATGGCATAATCGACACCCCAAATCTTTCTATCAAGGTCGGATGTTTAATATCCGGGGCTCTATGTACTTGAGTGATATGCTACCACTTTAGAATGACAAGCAACTTCCAATACCCTACTTATGAACCATATGGTAGGTCCCAGTTTATCAACTGCTTAAATGGAGAATGTAAAGCAAGCAAAAATTCAAATCCATTTGATCAATCATACATAGAAATCATCAAATGGATCTATGGAAAGCTAAATATCCTGAAATCTACCACCACTATGACCATTTGCAACCATAGTATGAATGCGTGAATTGAATAGATGTTCAGCCTACCAGTGTTCAGTGAACTCGAATAGTGAACTTTGAGGAATTGCATGCATCACCTACTACGATATGCTGATCTGGGTCACATTCATGGAGTGGCAAATTGAAATAAATTCAGGTTCAAGTGATGATTCATTTGACAGAAGAGAGAGAGCACGAGGTACTTCTGGTGCCACACCCATATTTAGAAAGAACATGGTTTCCCTAGAA
The DNA here is from genome assembly GCA_031232105.1 of Capsicum rhomboideum. Lineage (NCBI taxonomy): Eukaryota > Viridiplantae > Streptophyta > Magnoliopsida > Solanales > Solanaceae > Capsicum > Capsicum rhomboideum. Next base: position 86,488,891 of record CP124715.1, read on the forward strand.
CCTTATAGAGAAATCAAAGAGCTTTTATAATTAACCACAGTAATACTATACTTTTAAAACAAAAGTAAATGCATAGTGTATGTTTAAACAACTTGGTGCCTCCGGTGATAGGGTTTTGATTATCTCTAGCATTTCTAGTTACTTTGGTGAACAAGTGTGAACTTAAGAGAAATCTCAGAAGACTGATTAAAGATAGCTTCTTAAATTTTATAGCATAGCATTTCTACATCCTTTTCTCTTAAATCTCTCTTTAGAAGCCTTCTACAAAGGTAACTTGGCCAATTATAAAAGAAAACAAAAATTGGATTTCAAGCAAGTAATCTTATTATCCCAACAAGGGGTAGAAAATTCTACTGCTACCAGTAGATTTATAACAAGTTAACATGTAATCTCATTCTTATTGTACCATTATGAGCGGAAAACTACAATGTAACTAAAATTATATCTTCTTACTCCGATCAGCAACATCATATCAATGCTGGAGGCAAATTTCCTAAGAAACAAACACTCAAGCATCTCCAAATTCCCATCAAACAAAAATTTTGTCCCAGCATTTCTTTTCCTTGTCCAAGAGTTTTCAATCAGTACCAAGAAGAAAGGTAAATGACCACATTTTAATTGCCTGGACATGGTTTCCTCGATTGATGAAAGAAACTATATATTCTAAGTGTACCTGATGGAGTCTTTGCATCCCATCAAATAGAAAATATTAGGATTACATAAACTTTCTTTTCAAGTGGAATTCGACCAACTTTCCTACACCTCAATTAATCCACAGGACACCTAAAACTATCTACTAACACACATAATCAATAACTTTATCCACCAAATAGTAAATAGGACAAATCACCTAACATGCCTCTGTTGTATTTGTACCGTGCTTTCCAAAGCCAAAATTATCATTCCGGCTCTTTGACTGTCGGGAAACCCCATTGGCGTGTACCAGTACTAGATACCTAGTACCTTCAAATAAACTTGACAAGTTTACTGATAGCTACATTGAAAAGAAGCAAACCTTTTCAGCCCCTAATTTTGACAAGCTTAGTGAAAATTACATGTATAACACATGCTACTGAACACTTCACTTATTTTTGTCAGCACTTACAATATTCATTGTAGGGGAACCAACTTAATCATCATCTCACCCTTTCTTAGTTGATAACCTTTTAATGGTATTAGGTAATAGCTTTACGCTATCAACTAAATCTTGAAATTTTGCAAGATACTATGAGTGCAAGAAGAAACAAAATAAGTCATGTTCCACAACAACTGTATACTTCAATTAGTTTTTGATACATTCAAGATTAATTCTTAAAAATCAATTGATCACCCAACAACGAACTGGTTAGACCATCTATATTTAGCTTTAAACCATTATTTTATGTCTCAGCAACAAAACAAATTGGCTAATTTGTAATCGTACATATATTATGAACTTGAACTCTAGAGAGTCTAGTAGTATTAGGTGTTCAAACGAAATGAAGGATGCACAACCAGAAATCAGGCCAATAACAATCATTTCTACAATCTGCAGAATTGATCTTTATACTCCAACTTCCGAAGGCATTAAGAAAAATATTTCAATAAAGTGTTCCTATGTCACTCATCATATATATGTTAGTTCTCAGAAAAAAGATGTGCAGAATATGGAATTTACCTAATAGGTTCATCAGGAAGTTTCAGTACTCTTGCAAGCCATGTGATTATAATGCAACTATCAGTTGCGATGATAAAAGCGGGATTACCCCAAAGATTCTCACTCAAGGTAATTAGAGATGCTTTAGAGATGAGGAGGAGTATTGCAACCCACCATGATGATTTTGGCGATGGAAGTGCATTTTGGCGATAGCCATTTTCCAATCGGCGATGGTGATGAGCTTAGCCAAATTGGACAGTTTACATTTAGGCTTTTGGGGTCACTTTTGAGCCCATTTAGTAATAAATAGACCATGGCTATAAATAGCTAGGATTTCTCTTCTTAGGCTGAGATGATTTTTGATGAAACTTACTCCTGCGAGAGCTTTTGAGCTTGTTTGGAGCTTTGTTAAACTTTGTGAAACGTTGGTTGTGAGTGGATTAATTTCACTCGAGGTCTTCGTAGGAGTTAGGTGCTTGTTGTAGGATATTTTTTGAGGATCATTGATTTAGTATACCTTTGGTTTTCATACTTTTCCTCTTCTTGTGTCTATTTATTTATCCCTTTTTTATTATCTTTCGATTCCCATACTTTGTGTTTGTTTTCGTATTTTGGTTCGTATTATTTGTTATTAGAGCCGAGCTTAGAATCGTTCCAAATATTCTAGTCTTAGGATTTGTTATCACAAAAAATGAGTCCAAAAACGTTTTTGAAAATTTCAAAATTTTTGAGTCTTTGATTTTGTGTCTTTTTAAGTTTCTAGTGCTAGAATCCTGTTCTCTAGTACTATTTGAGTCTAGATCTGAGATTTGGTGTTGATTGGAGTGATTTTGAAGGATCCACCATTTTTGAATTTGAAGCTTGAAGAAAATGGAAGTGGGTTCTTAGATTTGAAGTTTTTGTGTTAAAAGCGAGGCTTCAAAGTTATTGGGGTTTGTGCTCCATAGCGAGGGGAGCTTTGGTTTCGAATTTCGTAGAATTTGGAGCTAAAATGGCAGAGTTATAAATTTTTGACTATTCAAGTTGTTCGTGGTGTTCATCATAAAATTCATCTCATGTTGAAGAAGAATCTTCCAAAAAAGGTGTGTTTGATCCCCAAAAAGGCCAAAAGAAGATAGGATAAGTGTTGGTACAAAAGGAAAATTCCAAAAGGGAAAGGTAATAGGAAAGGGGCACAGCTGGGACCACAAATTCCTTAAATTTTTTAGGCTTCAGGTGCACACACTGTCCAAATCGGCGCACCATAACCTCTATCGTAGGAAGGATTGATCCAACGCCTATTTGCATTCCCCTGCTCCAATTTGTATTTTGTAGGCTGGAACATTTGGTAATGGAATGATCAATTTGGCAATGTACAAACCACTTTGGCGATAGAAAGTGACCGTTTGGTGATGCTAACTCACTTTGGGTGATCCAAACTTTATTTTATCTAATCAATCTCAGGTTTTATCATCTTAGTTTCATTTCTTTGATTCCTAAACTAATTTTCAACTAGTAATTGATCTTACTTGGTTGTCAATTAGTCTTGAATCCATTCCATGTTTCTTGTCCTTTTATTTGTGTGCTGTTATCTTTTACTTCTTAGTTAACTTCTTTGATTCAAGTCCTTTAGTTTTAGTTGAGTTTTCTATTCTTCTCTTAAAAAGAATCCATTCTAGCCAAGAGAAGCAATTAGCACTTCGTATACCAATAGGAACAAGCAAAGTTCAACTTAGTCGAGCTATTTGTGAGTCAACTAAAAGTGTGAAAACACTATTGGTTGTGGGTTGTGATTTCACTAACGTTAACCTTGTTTGTTAGTTGTGTTGAGTGTCTTGTTGATAGGTACCATGGCACAGGGAGATGAGATCCAACCTACCATGGGTGGGGCAAACTTAGACACTTTGGTCGAGGCCATCATAGGGTTGCAACAAGATATAAATGTGATGAGGGGAGAGATGTCAAACATGAATTAGAAGATAACAAACATGGAAGGGAGAGTGACAAATATAGATGGAAGGATGGTAAGTGTGGAGTATAATCTTAACTCCTAAAATGCTACTCCACAAAACAATCTCCAAGCTTCCTCAAGTAAGCATGCCCAAGAGACTTTGGCTACTATTTCTCCTAAAACTCTCCACCACATGTTCTATTCCCCCCAACAAGGTAATGTTACCTTACCTACTACTACTTCGATTAAACTCCATGGAATGTAGCCCGACCAGTATAATTTAACCCACCCCAATAAATGCCCCCAAACCCACCACCACCACCTTAAGCTCCACAAACTCTCACTCCATCCTATCAGACACCACAAAACCAAGTACCAATCTACCAAATACCATAAGGATTGAACCCGCAAGGTCTCAATCCACCTTATTACCTACCCTATTAAGTAATACATGGCCAAAACCTACCCTATCAAAGACCACAAAACCCAAACCCATCCTACCAAGCTCCATTTAACCAAATGCCACCCAACTAAGCCTTAGGAGTATAACGAGAGTTTAAGGGACATGTAAAAAGAGGTTATGGGTATGGCACTCAAGGAAATGGACCAAGGGACAAAGGCGGATATGGAGGTCACGACATGGGTCTCAATTCTATCAAGGTTACTCTTCCTAGCTTTCAAAGAGGTTGTTATCTCGAAGGGTACCTCAAATGAAAGTCCTAATATGACAGGATCTTCCAAGATAATGATTTTCTCGATGTTAAGAAGACAACCTATGTTGTTGTTCCATTTGAAGGATATGCATTGACTTGGTGGGAGTCGGCTAAGAGAATACATGGATTTCTTCAGGGAGGTCATTATCCACCTTGGGAGGCAATGAAGGCCATTTGAGAGCTAAGTATGTACTGGAATGGTATAGACAAGGGTTGCTCACCAAGTTGTACATTTTGAGACAAGAAGGCAAGAGTATTGAAACATATTATGACGAATTCCAAAACCTACTCTTGAAGCCTGATTACAATGAGGAGGAAAAGCACACCAAGATCCGATTTAAAGTGGGGTTGAATCAAGAAATTACCTCTAGAATGTCGATACACAAGTTAGCCCAGATGGATGATCTTTTAGAAGCGCCTATTGATATTGAGCAAGATATCAAGGTGGAGAAAGCCATCAAGCCTAAAGAGGGAAGTCAAGTGTCCTCAACATAGATTCAAGGATCTGAATTCAAAAAGTCTTTTGAGAAGAGACCCACGGGGAAAATGCTCCAAGGTATATCCTTAGAGAAGGAGGTAATCCTAATCTTAAGGGTACCCAATGTTTTAAATGTCAATGATGGGGCCATCGAATGAGTGAGTGTCCTACCCGGAGGTAAATCATACTTCGGGAAGGTGATCCCTACTATAAGGAGAAGTAGAGCAACAGGAAGGCTCTGTAGGAGAGGTTGGTAACTTTGATGAGAAGGCAGAGGATGCAAAGGACCCATGTGATGGGGATATCACCGTCCCAAATATGCTTGCCAACAAAGTGCAATTCGAAGAGGTTTTGCCTCAAGAAGAAGAGGTTAGCATTCCAATTTACTTGATTAAGCAAGTTATGATTCCTCTCAATTCCAAGGACTCCCGGGAGAATCCTGATCTTGAAAATGATGATGTCTTGAATTTGAGGACAAATTCTATTCAAGAAGGAGAGGATGATACAAGTGGGATTACCCCAAAGATTCTCACTCAAGGTAATTGGAGATGCTTTAGAGATGAGGAGGAGTATTGTGGCCTACCATGATGATTTTCGCGATGGAAGTGTATTTTGGCGATGGTGATGAGCTTAGTCGAATTGGAAAGTTTATATTTAGGATTTTGGGGTCACTTTTGGGCCCATTTTGTAATAAATAGGCCATGGCTATAAATAACTAGGATTTCTCTTCTCTTAGGATTAGATGATTTTTGATGTAACTTACACTTGCGAGTGCTTTTGAGCTTGTTGGGAGCTTTGTTGAACTTTGTGAAACATTGGTTACGAGTGAATTAATTTCACTCGAGGTCTTCGTAGGAGTTAGGTGCTCGTTGTAGGATATCATTTAAGAATCATAGATTTAATATACCTTTGGTTTGCTTACTTTTCCTCTTCTTTTGTCTATCTATTTATCTTTTTCTTTATTATCTTTCGATTCCCATACTTTGTGTTTGTTTCCGTATTTTGGTTTGGATCATATACTAAGATATCTTGCAGCCACAGAAAGCTCACTAATAATAATCCAATAACTTGAAGGAAATCTTTAGAGAGAATTAGCCGTAACAGCACAAAGGTAGAGATTATTCCCACTTAAATAAAGAGAAAAAAATATTAATGATGGAATTTCATGCACAACATAGGAGAACTATAACAGAACTTGAAGTGAAAATTATTGTAGGGTGGGGTTCTTTGGTGTTGAAAACAAACCTTGAACGAAGACCTCAGTTGGTGTGCCGTTGGATGTTGAGTACAATTTATATGCATTGGTCCGCATTCCAGTGGTCCCAGAATGCTTAACTCTCCCCACAAGTGTCTGCCCATTTATACTGTCAGCTTTGTAGGGCTCTAAAGTTAACCCTCTTGTTAGTGTGATGTCATGACCCAAATGTCTGGATCATGAGGGCATCTACTCTAATCCACTTAGATAGGAGAACCCCTTAAATCCAATATGCAGAAGTCTTTGATTTTACATTAACCAATTTATTAGATGATTCAATCAACAATGAGGAAATAAAATACCCTAGGATTTAGTCTAAACAGGTACAAGAGCCACTACGAAAAGAAGAAACAACCATAACCCAGCTTCCACCATGAATGAGTAAGTGGGAGCTGGATGATCATCACTACCGCAACAGTCAAGAAACCAACACTGAACTTGCAAAAGACTATACCCTAAAAAGGGTATAGCAAGAGTAGTATCAGTACAAACCACACATACTGGTAAGCCCCATCGGTTGACCCAAATTGGATTTAACGAATATAACACAAATATTCAAAAGAAGAATGCCTTCACTTAATAGTTGGGGCTACCCCCCCATGCCCCCTTCACCCTTTTTTAGACAAGCTCTAATTCCGAAACACCAATTATGACACCGCACCCTTATGACCCTACCACCACCAAATACTAAGTCGGTCTCTACATCGGAGATTACCTTGGCTGGAAAGACAACTATAACAGGAAAGCCTAAGCCCGAACCTTTAATAAGATGGTAAATTGCAAAGCATACCCTATGAAGACTTACCCGGACATGTAACCTGTCCTTCGACCTAAAAGGCAAGGTCGCGATTCCTCCTTTAACCCATACCTAGCCTTCTCCCTATCCTGCTAGCGTAAAACTCCTTACACCAACCCCTACCAACTTAGTCATTCTGCTACTTGATGCACTATTAAGATCAGACACTTACCACGGTGGAAAATATACTACACACCGAATACCCACTACATAAGATAAAACACGACAAGTTGACCATGCTTACACATTATACATTCACCACATAATTGCAAATGGCATAAAAGAGGCAACACCAATAAGTCGACATATACCACTAAGTTAAGATATGCTACAGGGATCATCACAACAGATAGTTGGCTAAATCAAACCATAACCAAGTCAACACGACATTCCAGGGCATTCCAATACAACATAGAAATCCATTTTATAAATACCAGTTGAAGGATCATATTTAATTCCATGATCGATGTCAACATGATAAAACTCTATGATGTACATTCCCAAATGTATGACCTATACCAAACCATGCAAGGATCCAAAACATAACCACATATAAATGTATGCCCCGATCCACTAAGTGGACCGTCAAACTCAGCTAACCCTCATACATACATGCTATGGGTGATGCATCTTGCTTCTAGACATGATCTGCAAGAGATAATTACCGTCCATGTACTAAAACCCCAGTTATAGATGTCTTCCAACGTTGTTTCACCAATATCCCATGGAAATATTCCCAATATCGAAACACTTCATTTGTCAACAATAAAGATAGGTAAACCATAAACAAGTAAAATAATTGTATTGAACACCAAACAACATGTATCAAGCGATCACATTTCAAGTAGTAACATGCACACTTAATTACAAGTGGGATTAAACCATAAACCATCCCTCACTCTCTCAGTTAGGACTTTAGTCATAGCACACCCAACCGCTACCCCTAACGCCGTCTCAATACTTCTACCTTAGAGTCTCCAGGAAGAATTCCTATCACCCTAAATGGTGTAAATAGTCACCATAAGGATAAATATACTACCATAAAAAATTCAACTATAACACATACATAATATAAACATGATAAGGTGCACAACCAGCCTGAGCAATGCTTTCCCCCGACCCTTAGCCAATTTTAACCATCCCATCGTCGTGCTCAAAGGTCTAAACATGGAATCTCCCATCCACCTATGTTATAATCATGCTCTCTAACCCATATCAAGCTACTCAATTTAAACCTTAGTTTACTCAGATGTCATCCAACTGAAGGAAGGACGAACCAAGTGAAATCCTAGCGTGTAGTCAATCCCACAAATACATTGACCCCTACAAATCCATTGGTTTATACCCATACGAACCCTTTCCTCCTCCTTCTATGGCTTTGAGGCTTGGGAGGTAACATTTAGGGATTTTGGAAAGCCTCCCATGCTTCTATGTTAGTTAATAAGAAGGAAGTAAAACCCATCTTTTACCCTATATTGGTCATATCATACTGCTATAACGGTCAGTGTAACGCTATAGCAATACTACTATAGCGGAATGATGTCAGCCCGACCTTCAACAGTTTTTAAGTCCCCATATTTAAAATGTTATGGCCTGACGTACATTTTCAAATATCATTCTGATAATTTTTGGACCCGCACTAACCCTAAGGTTATTTCCAATAACGACGGATTAGGTCGTTACAATAGATACCAATTTACCTATCGTTCATCCCTGAATAATCAAAGAATGGATAAGTCGAGTTTGGATTATTGAAATAAGGACATACCCTTGCCGGGTCGTGAAATGCTACCACTATCTTCGAAATCCTAGTTAAAATTTTTGAACTAGCCCACGAACTTATCGGACCACAACTGCTTAGACCTTGGTTCTACTAATTGTACGAGTCACGAACCCGGGTACTGACCGCTCCAAAAAGGATTTTCACACCTAAATAGTTACAATGCAACTATACAATTTCCTCCCTGAAGGTCAAGGAGACCTTGGAATAATTTGAACTACACATCTTGGAAGGAGTGTTAAAGGATTGGAACTTTAAATTTTGTGTAATTAAATAGGTCACCGCAGTGCTATAGCGGTACTGCTATAGTAGTCGTCACTCCGCTATAGCGGTCCCAAACAGAATATGGTGTGTGTGTGTGTGTGTGGAGATGTTCAATCATTATTTTCTCCTTGTCTCTAGAAAAAATTTACTCTCCCCTTCCTGATTACTTCGTTACTATCGCCAGAAATAGGTAACACTCAAATTTATCACTTCTTAGTACTTTACTACACGCGAAATTGCATGCTGTAGGTTAGAATTTACGTTGAAAATAGGAGGTTATAGAGATTTATGAAATTTTGAAAATTTAGCTTGGTAATGTTTAGTTTCTGAAGCATGGATGCTTCCCTTACGTTCACAATGTTCCCATTGCATTCTTGGCATAAGGAACTCGAAGTTTACGGCCTTAACGGGCCTAAATAGTATAGAATTTGAAGGGTCTTCTTCACTTCGAATTGGTTATTTGGGCATGATTTAGGAGTTATTACGCCCAAATTTTTTGTAAAGATTTATTTTTGAACATTACTGGACTACTGATTTGAGTTAAAAAGTTAAAATCAAAGAAATTAGGCCAAGGGTGCCATTGTTGCACCCCTTGCCCTATAACGGTCTTTACCATTGTAGTGGTACCGCTATACAGTGAAATTACTGCTGCTATAGCGGTAAGGCTACCGCTATAGTGTGAGGCCGCAGGTAGTGGCCTTCCAACTCAGCTGGAAGTTTTTGCTTTTGAAATTTTTTGATCCCAAACAGATGTGTAAAGATTTCTAATGATTTTCCTTGGTCATATGAAGGTTTATATGAATCATGGTCGACAACCAAGCCAATGCCCTCACCTACGAGAGATTTTCTAACGTGGCTTGTCGAGAACAATTCTGGGAGTACCGGACGATGGGGTTTTGCTTTGAGCAGGGCTTCGACATAAAGAACATGGAGTAGAAGGCGCTAGAGTTTTACAACCGGATGCAGGAGTTTGGGTGGGGCCTATTAATGGAGGCTTCTCTTTATTGGGTTGCGACTTGGACGTGAGAGTTCTTTCCCATCCTCCCCACCATGCTTTGGGATTCCTCTCAGCCCTGCTATTTGTATTTGGGGAGTGGATGTTCCCATAGATTCCCACACCATCAATGAGATGCTCGGCGTCCCCCATGTCTCCATTGTTGACTATATGTCCAAGGCCCAAGAGATGGACATGGGATGTCTGAGGGACACTATGATCCCAAAAGAGTTTTGGGATAGGGTATACTGGCCTACTACTGAGGGTGTCACCGGAACCTACTTTTCGGCCGGTGCTAGGATATAGCTAAAACCAATGACCTAGAGGATCGGTTCGTCTAACAATACCATGGACGTTACTTATACTTAGTCCTTGGTGGTGGCCTGCACTATCAGGGGGATCCAACTGAATGTGGGGAGCAAATATTGATGGAGTGGAAGGACTTTTACCAGGGTCCTAAGAAAGGTCCTTTTCTGTCGGGTTTGGTGTCAGAGCTATGAAGACGAGCAGGGGTACTGGAGGAGCCCAATGATATGGTGGTGGAGATGGACATCCTCTTTCACCCTATCTTGGTATGAGCTCCCTCATCCTAGAAAAGAAAGAAGAGAAAGGCCGGCTAGGCGGGGAGTAGCAGGGCCGTAGAGGAGGCCTCTGGTGCTGACGAGGATGATGATTGTGAAAGCGTTCCCTCCCAATCCTAGGCACTGATCCTGGTAGCTAGTTAAAGGCGAACCTGGACACTATTAAGAGGTACATGGAGCAGCGCCCCTCCAGTTTTTCAGCCCCTGCCATTGCCCAGGATGTCGCAGTGCTCTGATTAGAGCTTAATAAGGAGAGGTAGAAGAAACACTTTCGGGATCGCCTACTTGCCCGAATGTGGAAAACCATGAAGGTTATGTTTGGGTGCGTAGCACCCAACCAGGATCTCCCTGAGATGGACCCAGAGGATTTGAGGGAGTTTCAATTTCTGAGTGACGTGGAAGGAGACGACTTTTACCCAGCAGCCCACGACTGATAGGACATCCAACTTAGTCTCCTTATTTGTTTTCATCCCCCCCTCTTTGGTTTTAAGATATTTAGGTTGCCCTCGTTTGGGATATGTACTAGTCACTATTTACCTTTCTTGCTTTTATCTTCCCACACATGGATTCTATTTTTATTCCCGCATTAATAAATGATAAGCCTGCTTATATCGTATTGCTGCTATTTTTTCATTAATGCAATGCCCCGCACCCTTAAAGGTCAAAAATAATTAAGCACACATGAAAGCCAAAAATAGGGGAAAACAGGGTAGGCTTACTGCTTCACCCTCACCGCTAGAGCGGTGAGCCTTCCGCTACAGCAGTACCCTATAGTGGAAAAATTACCACTATAATGGTGTACCGCTATAGCGGCACTCACACTGCTGTGGCGGCCCAAACCAGAGGCTGCCCAGAAACTTTAAATCTTTTTATGGTCCCTTCCCCAAAATACTTAATACCCTTAATGCACACCCGAAAAAATATTGGAACCTTGCTAAGTTACCAAGAATGAGTCTTTCAATCATTTAAAGTCAACTGCACCCTTATATCACAACATATAATGCATTTATGGAATCGTAAACCACAAGTTAATCACACAATTTCGCTACGTTTTATCTAGTCTTAGCATAAGTATTTCTGGTGTTCAACATCAACAACAAGTTGGGTTGTTGTCCCTAATCATTAGCTTAGACCCTTATACACCATAGCACAATAGTATAGATGTAGTACAAAGTTAATCTACCACTACACAACACATCACACGACAATTTATAACATGTATATGGCATAAATTCAAACCAATTCAAGCAACCACACAACATAAGTTCAAATCAATTAGACAACCATGATTACCACACATGAAACAAGAGGAAGTCAAAGTCAATATTACATTTTCATGCCTTAGTAACACCATACCTAACTATGCAGATGATGACCCCAAGTGGGTTGTCTAATATATGCTTACATGGCCCGTAGGGACAGATACCAATTAGAACCTTCCCAGTTCCAATTCACATTGCTTACATCTTTTCTAACAGATTAAAGTGACATTTACTTACCTAGATGAGATAACAATTGGGATTGAGAGATACCAATTAGAGTCAACCCATACAATAACTGAACGAGTGCATAAGAGGAAAGAAAAAAGTGAAACAATTTCCTATAATGCCTCGTAGCTTCCCGAAGTTTAGATGTGGACGTCAACACACTAATATGCAGGACTCTATTCTACATTTGCTCTTGTACTGGGAGCTCGGTAACCTAGGCTTTGATACTAAATTGTCAAGACCCAAATGGCAGGATCGTGAGGGCACTTACTCTAATCCACCTAGATAGGAGAACCCATTAAATTTGATATGAGGAAGTCTTTGATTTTCCATTAACCAACTTATTACATAATTCAATCAACAACGAGGAAATAAACTACCCTAGGATCTAGTCTAAATAAGTACAAGAGCCACTACAAAAGGAAGAAATAACCATGACCCAGCTTCTACTATGAATGAGTAAGTGGGAGCTGCTGGATGATCACTACCGCAATAGTCAAGAAACCAACACCAAATATTGCAAAAGACTATACCCCGAAAAGGGTATAGCAAGAGTAGCATCAGTGCAAACCACATGTACTGGTAAGCCTCGTCGATGTAACCAAATTGGATTACATAAATATAACATAAATATTCGAAAGAAGCATGCATTTACTAAACACTTGGGGCTACCCCCCCTCCCCTTCCCCTTCACCCCTTTTTAGACAAGCTCTAATACTGAAACCCTAATTATGACACCATACCCTTATGACCCTACCACTACCAAATATTAAGTCTGTCTCAACACTAGAGATTACCTTGGCTGGAAAGACAACTATAACAGGAAAGCCTAAGCCCGAACCTTTAATAAGATGGTAAATTGCACAACAGACCTTGAGAAGACTTGCCCGAACATATAACCTATCCTTCAACCCAAAAGGCTAGGTAGAGATTCATCTTTTAAACAATACCCAACCTTCTCCCTATCCTGCTAGTGTGAGACTCCTTACTCTAACCCCCACCTACTTGGTCATTATGCTACCCGATGCACTAACAAGTTCAGATACTTACCACGGTGGAAAATCTACTACGCACCGAATACCCGGTACGTAAGATACAACACAACAAGTTGACAATGCTTACAGATTATACATTCACCACATTATTGCGAATAGCATTAAAGAGGCAACACCAACAAGTCAACACATACCACTAAGTCAAGATAAGCTACATGGACCACCACAATAGATATTGGCTAAATCAAACCATAACCAAGTCAACACAACATTCCAGGGCATTCCAATACAACATAGAAATCCATTTTATAAATACTAGTTGAAGGATCATATTTAATTCCAAGATCGATGTCAATATGCCAAGACTCTATGACACACATTCCCTAATGTATGACCTATATAGGACCATGCAAGGATCCCAAACATAACCACATATAAATGTATGCCTCGATCCACTAAGGGGACCGTCAAACTCACCTGACCCTCGTACATATATGCTATGGGTGATGCATCCACCCTCTAGACATGACCTGTAGGGGATAATTACCGTCCATGTACTAAAACCCCAGACATAAATTTCTGCCAACCTTGTTTAACCAATATCCCATGGAAACATTCCCAATACCGAAACACTTCACATGTCAACAATAAAGATAGGTAAACCATAAACAAGTAAAGTAATTGCATTGACCACCAAACTACATGCATCAATTGATCACACTTCAAGTAGTAACATGCACACTTAATTACAAGTGGAATTAAACCATAAACCATTCCCCACTCTCCCGGTCAGGACTTTAGTCGTAACACACCCAACCACTACCCCTAACACCATCTCAAGGCTTCTACCTTAGAGTCTCCAGGAAGAATTCCTATCACTCTAAATGGTGCAAATAGTCACCATAAGGATAAATATACTACCATAAACCTTCAACTATAACACATACATAAATAAACATGATAAGGTACACAACCAGCCCAAGCAATGCTTTCCCCTGACCCTTAGCCAATTTTAACCATGTTATAATCATCCACCTATGTTATAATCAAACTCTCTAACCCAAATCAAGTTACTCAATTTAAACCTGAGCTTACTTGGATGTCATCCAGTTGAAAGAAGGATGAACCAAGTGAAATCCTAGCCTGTACTCAATCCCATGAATAGGCTGACCCTCGAAAATCCATGGGTTTGCACCCATACAAACCCTTTCCTCCTTTTTCTATGGCTTTGAGGGTTGGGAGGTAACATTTAAGGTTTTTGGGAAGCCTCCTTTGCTTTTATGTCAGTTAATAAGGAGAAGGAAATAAAACCCATCTTTTACCCTGTACTGGTCGCGTTAGCCCGGCCCCCAATAAAATTTATGTCCCCATATTTAAATAGTCGTGGCCCCACGTACATTTTCGAATATCATTCTAATAATTTCTAGACCCGCACTAACCCCTAGGTGATTTCCAATAACGATGGATTAGGTCGTTATATGTGAACTTGGAAACTTCAGAGGTTTCCTAGAGAATATGCAGTAGTTTTAGAGTGGAAAAGGGGGCCATTGTTGAAAACAACATTCATCAATTGCCTATTATCTGTAAATGTATAAGTACATTAAATAGTTGTGGCTAAGTACAACAAAAAGACAATGTAAGAAATATCTTTCAATTAGATGATAGGGTAGAAACCTTAAAATAAAATGTTTTAATTAGCTACCTATCCACACCCCCATCACCAGTGGTGAAGATATACTTGTCCAAGGAGAGTTAACTGACAACCCTTTGCGGAAAAATTACATGTAGGTAGGTCAACTTTTTTTTCTATGTACATATTATATATGTTAGAATCCCCTTGGCTTCATTGTATGTTTGCTTTTGTATATTTTGAAAATTCTAGCTCCGCCACTGTGGTCACTACAAGCTCCACCCATCACCAAAGAAAGAAAGTTATAATAGGATAACAGAACTAGGAGAATGCAAAAAGAGGTGAACTAAAGTTAGATAAGCCTCCACCGCAGAACATGTGAAAAGAAACACGATAGAGTATGATACTTGTAGAAGACTTCAAGAAGAAGCCATATTCCAGTCACTAGAAGTATTGATCGACAGAAGCAGCATATCCCATCTCACATGCAACACTTCATGGGCTTACTTTCCAAAAGAAGATTGTTTGAGTACAAATGTTCTTATAAGTATGCACATGCCTTAAAATATATGGATTAAAGCAAAAGAATGTGACATAAATTGGTTGTTTGCACCAAAAAAGAAATTTCTTATAAAAACATTTACAATTAATCACATTCCTGTCCATGTTAAAAATTAGTCTTCTCCTGTAGTTCTTGCTAAAACTTTTCATTTGAATGCTCATATAAGTTACATTTCACAAGAAAAGATGCACAATATCAAAACAAGCACCATACCATAAAACCATGAAGAAAGCCTTGTCGAGCCAAATTGGATAGTTTCCTACTGTGGCTTGCGGCGGTGAGCATTATGATCAGAAAGCCTCCTGTGATAGCTTTGCTTCTTTTCGTCAAAATCAGACAAGCTATGAAACCTTCAGTGGGAGAAAAAAGAATGAGCCATTATGATCTCAAATATGCTCAAGGACTGAGGACATATCGAACCCCCCAAAATTCCATAGGAACTATACATCCATAAGAACAAGTTGTTATTAACTAAAATTTGGAAGCCAAGCATCTAAATGTCCCAATATAGGTTCATTAAATGAGATTTACTTGCTACACTGTTGACAAAAGTACCACTCGACACCTCCTATGGGTATTTAGAATGACTGTGACAAACTCGATGTTTTCGATTATATTCTTTGGCTGAAGATAGATCAGGATTGCAGCTCTCAACCTGACAATGGGGAATGAGTGCATTCTGACTAAGGGATTTTGTTTTCTTTGCTGCAATAATAGATGATACAGAGATCATAGAAAAGGACGGGAGATTAACACTGCTTCCACCACTATTGCTTTCAAATGTTTACTTACCAAGTTTCAAACCATTTAATGGTCCATCATAGACTATCGAAGCCTCCATAGGTGGTGAATGTTTAGATAGATCAACTCTGCACTGATCCACATCCTTACCAAGATTCCTCTGAGAATCATCAAATGCTTCAAAAGTGAAGTTAGATGGTTTCAGCCCTTTGTTTGGTGAAGTGTAGGTAGAAGCTGATATTAACATCCTACTTGAAGAACTACGCCCCACGTCAGAGCCATAAGCACTAACACTGCCAAACCCAGAAAAATTGAAGGATCCACCATCAGATTCTCCAGCTCTATTAACTCCCCAATTGGTTAATTGTAGTTCTTCCAGACTTCCTCAAGCCTTTGAACCAAACATCATCATGTTTCCCCACTCCCATTTTACATTCCACTCCATATTGTATAAAGAAGCAACATGGCTCCACCAAAATCTAAGCACGCACAATAAACCAGGAATTAAATCTGCATTACCCCATAATATATTCCTAGTCTGACAAGTACATAATTTCACTAAAAAGGCAAATATCTAGTTTCATCGGACAATCAGGAGAATAAGAATGAAGAACCAAAATGGAAAAAGAAAAAATCTAAAAGGATATAGGACAGAGAAAAAACAAATAAAGGATAAAACACAAAAAGCTCACAATAATTTCCTCCCAATTCCAAGATCATTATCTTTCTAACCCAACTTCTTTCCAGTTAGATACCCAAAGCAAATTAAGACAATAGGCAAAGTAAAGAATATGCAGCAATGATCTCACAAATAATCAACAATCATCAACTTCACATAAAGTGATAGCGTAAAATACCTTCAACAAAGCTGCTTGATTTCCATAACAGCCAAGAATTTAAAAGTATAGTTGACTAAGAGACAAAGGAATAAGTCGACAAGTACAACCATTCCAAAAAGATTCGTACAAAAATCTCAACGGATTCAATGTGGATATTATTTACTAACACCATGACATCATTTTCAGTCATTATTTTTCCCACCTAATTAACAAGTAAAAAAAACCCCAAATAAATATTGAATTGTGAAGTTCCCATCAGCCCCAGAAAGAATAATTTTGAATAATTTAGGCTGATTGTGACATATGAATTTTTTCTATGATGAGTGTGCATTTATTTATAACTTGATTATGAAAGAAAAAAGAAGTACATCCCTTTAAAGTGTGAAAGAATTAGTAAGAAAACAGGAAAAGTTTTGCAACTTGTCCATAAGGATAGTTGGTCCCCCATCCAGGTTTCATTGGAAGAGAAACATTTCCTACTAGTATAAATGAAGGACATGTTTTACGAGGTTAGATAAGTGGGATTACATGGAAAGACACTAGAAAAAGAGATGAAAAGATTTCGCAAAATAATTTCCTTTTTCACTGCTAAGGAAAAGAAGTCAGAAATAAAGATTGCAAACGCTTTTCTATGATTGAGATAAGGAAATGATTTGCTTCACCTCAGCCAACACGAATATAATTTTGAAAAAATAGTAGAATGGTGAAGGAAAAACTTACCACCAATCAAAGAGTGGATTTATTTCAAGCAAGTTTTGGAGAATTCTCACTTTACCAAATGAATGAAGTAAACATTATAATGAAAGGAAAAAGATGGGGTGATATATTGTTTGTCTTGTTCTTGTTTATAGTTGAAGAGTCCATTTCGTTTATTCTTATGCAGTGCCGCCTTTCATGTCTTTTGTTCCTTATTCCATTTACCGCCCTTTTTCACCCCTACTTTTTCCCCTTCTTCCTGACTTCCTTTGTATATTATACACTACACAACCCACAGATATGTCAAATTTGTATTATAATTTGTCTGAGAAGGTTATTTAAATTTTGTTCAAACAAAGCCAAAAGGTAATAGTGACCGCAACATTAAAAAAAGTGACTTATTTTTTCATATAAAACTTTTTCCTCTGACAATTTATATTTTCCTCCAAATTTATTTATAGTCCTTAAATACCTAACTTTAATTTATGAACATTTAACTTCTTGCATGCTCTATTTGCTCTCTTAATTTCTTATACTAAAAAAATATATTATTGAATATGGGTCGGTCAAACGACCTACATATTAAAAACTAATATTGAAAAAAATTATAAAATCTATTGTGAGAAATCTCCCCCTAAACAAGACACTTTGATGACTACATTGTGGATGCTATTGTGAAAAATTGCTAACTCACCCTCCCCTATCTTAATTTTAATTTCTTGAACTACTGCCACTAAGCCCCTACTTAAAATACACAAAACAAGTGTTAGGCCTCTAGGAGTTTTGATGATGGACAAAGTATATTGGATTAGGTAAAAGGGTTTGACTAAGACTGGTCGTAGAAAATGTGAAAGATTCAGGTGCATCCCCAACTTTTTCCAACAGTAGTCAAAGTGAAGGAGGATTACAGGAAGAGTAAAATTTTAGTGAAGGATAGAAGACTAAAGAAGTTGGAAGACTATCAAAAGTGGATTCTAGCAAGATATGCAGAACAAAACCTGTTGGAGTAGAGAAGAAGTCTTCAACCAAATACCGTTGAAGTTGAAAAAGAGTTTGAGTTCACAAGGTGTTTGTAAACAATTATACCTCTATGGATTGAGTGTAAATAAAAAAATCTTTCAACAGAAGAAGGTTACACACTTATACAACAAGCAAAAAGCAGAACGCAAGAAATGAGCAAGAGCTTTTCAGAAGGAGTATTTACTTACTGCTCGAGTGCACCCTGATACAAGAATCTATATTGAAGAACATGTTTCATGCATAAACACCATAGAACCGGTCCAGTCTAGAATTCTTGTATTAGGATTAATTATTGAGTTGCACTTTTTAAACTTTTTTGAGGACCATTGTGTTGTGTTAAACTGAAATAAGAAATTGATTTCAAGTTAGAGTTCACTTGCAAAGGGGAAGCAATAATAATCTGGGAAGTTTATTGATTTAAGAATTATATTTAGTTCCTAGGTTGTCTTTCCACATAAAAACATGATCTTAGGTGTATTTGTACTCTTTAGTGTCATTATCTATACGCTTTTAGCTTAGTTTTGAGGAAAACTTGATATGCTTATTGAGTAATATAGTGTGTATACATGTAATTTTGTGTTAAATTACATGTTCATAGTGTTTAATGTGCATTATAAACAAATCTAGAGTCAAAAAGATCAAATAGAACTTAGATGAGAAAACTGGTGTCGCTAGCTTGAGCTATTCTTGTTCTAGTGTAATTTGATTAGTTTTATTGTGTTGTATTTAATTATGGTTGTGTTTAGATGTTGTATAGGATAAGTTGAGGAGCTATGGAATATAAATAAAGCCTACAAACAAGCCACAAGACATGCGGGAACAAGGGACGAAAGCACAAGAAGAATGGACGCAACCCCTCACACAATAGAGGAGGGCATCCACCGCACCCTCCATGGCTTGAGGGAAGGAATGTGATGCACCCTATATCATGAATGATAGGTTTTTCACTGAACCATATAGTTCACCATGCTACTGATTTTCACGTACGACGAGCCACGCAGCGAACCACTCCTAAATTCGACCCAAAGTTGGTTTTTAACTTATTTTAAGTAGGGGGCAAGGTTGTAAATGCATGAGATTAATTTGGGGAAAATTATGGACGACCTAAAGAAATATAAAAGGAGTACTTAGTGATATTTATTCACATATTTTTAAATCTCTTGGAAGATACACGAATTGTAGAGGAGGAGAACGCAAAGAAGGCTCTACACTAGGGTTTTTCTTCTTTTAATTTTCATTCTTGTAGTTTAAAGTTATGAACTCTTTTATGGAGATTTTTTGTATGAATATGAGTGGATAAACACCCTAATTCTAGGGTTGAGTCTAAGAACATGATTGCTTAATTATGGTTTTATAGTTGGTTTATTTGTCTATCAAGTCTTGCGATTGTTCTTGCATTCTTGTTTTATTATTCTAAAGCGTCATGAACTTTAGGATAAATATTGGTCTCAAAAAAAATTGACCATAAGAGTGGAGAGATGGAATGAAGAAAGTAAGTATTGTGGATCATGTCTTTAATGGTTATATATTGATTGTTGAAGAATGATTTGCTGTTAGGATAGCAATATACCTAAATGCCCCACTTGGTTAATGAAACGGGAAGATAGTTTGATGCATCTGATTTAAAGACTCATATCACCACTCAACGATGTAGTTATGAGATTAATTTGGGTAGATTACTTAGAGTATGACCATTCCCAAGTTGAATATCAACCCTATAGATCAACAATCATAATAGAGACCAATACTAGCTAGACACCATAGTTAGGCATGAATGTGAAGTAATTGCCTCAACCATGGAACTCTCCATATATTATTTATAACCCAAATTTCTTATCATTGTTAATTCTAGTATTTAGCTATAAAAACAAAGCTCAAACTTTTCTTGGTTACGACTCGCACTTGTTTAACTTAAATAGTAATGCTTGAAGTAGATCGCTTGTTAATTACCAAGTCCCTGTGGGATCGATATTCGGCTTATGAAGAACCATTGTATTACTTGTACGACTATGTACACTCGTGTGTACACTTGAGAGCGACTAATTTTTGGTGCCGTTGCCGGGGACTTGATAATTAGCAACCTTTTAATTTTCAATTTTACTATTTTGTTTGATAAGTGCTAACAACTTGGTCTTAGCTACTGAATTTGCAGGTACAGGTTTGAATATTAAGTAAGATGGAAAGGGAGAGGGAATTGGTTGAACCATATCCCAAACCTGAGTGATGCTTGCACTAATTTAGGAGAGAAGCAACACTTTTCTATCAAATCCTACAATTTCAAGTGGCCAAAACTATTCCTGCAACAATGGATGATGAACAACCACCTCACAGGACAGTGCGCAATGTGGCAATCCCACTCATAACTAATGTGAGCTCCTACATTCAAAAGCCAGTCGCAAGAGGTATATTCGAGCTAAAGCAAAACATGGTGTAATTATTGCACACAAGTGGGCAGTTTACAGGCTTATCACATGAGGATCCACAGGTTCATCTACAAAACTTTTTAGAGATTAGTGATACTTTCATCTCCGTTAAAGTCTCCATAGACTATGTGAGGCTCACACTTTTCCTATTCTCACTTTTGGGAGAAGTGAAGAAATGGTTGGAGACAAAACCTTCAAACTCAATTACAACTTGGGATGATTTGGCAAAGAAGTTCCTCATCCAATTCTTTCCTTTGGGAAAAACTGCAAGGTTAAGGAGTGAGATTTTGAGTTTCAAGCAAAAGCCAGGTGAGAATCTCTATCATGCCTGGGAGAGATTCAAGTCACTTCTTAGAGATTATTCACATCACCAATAGACTAATGAGGTATTAGCTCATACTTTTGTTGAAGGTCTTGACTATAATATAAAAATTTTGTTATATTCAGCAGCAGATGGTCAGGCTTTGGAGAAAACTTATGATGAGTTGTACACTCTCCTCGATAGAGTAACACAAGTTAATCTAGAGTAGAATGGTGATATGTCTAGAAGTATGGTGAAGAATCCTATAGGTTTGATTGAGGTAGATGGTGTCACAACATTGTCCACACAATTGGCTAGCTTTCAGAATCAAATAATGGCCCAGTTCAACAAGTTGAGTGTGGCTCTACCTCAGGCATAAGTTAATGTGGTTCAGTAAGTTCAGGCTTAGTGTGAAATTTATGGTAAAAGTGGTCATTCTTCATACTTATGTACAACAAATCAGAAGTCTGTAAATTTTGTGGGCAATGCACAAAGAGGTAATCAAAGTTATGATAATGCCTACAACCACAACTGGAAGAGTCAGCCCAATTACTCATAGGGCAATAATCACGCTCAACCTCAGTAATTTCAGTAGAATCAAGGAATTAATAATAATTCTCAGGCCATCAGTATAGAAGAGACTTTTAAAAAGATATTGGCCAACCAAGAACAAATGGCCATAAAAGTAAAAAATTAGCAACTTGCCCAAAAGAATTTGGAGATACAAATGGGTCAGTTAGCTCATGAACATAATATAAGACCTCATGGGAGTTTACCTAGTGATACAGTGCAAACTCTTAAGCAAGTTATGGCAATCACATTGAGAAGTGATAGAGATTCGATTGATGTACCTCCAAAGAAAAATCATAAGTTGTAAGCCGAATTGATCACACCTGAGCAAACAGAGAAGCAAACTCATCCCAAAGAAGTGGACAAAAAGGGGAAGTTTGATTACCCTAATAATAAGCCTATTGAGAAACCTCAAAATAGACTACCACCACCTTTCCCTCAAAGGCTCAATAAATCAAAAAAAGATGCTTGTTTTAAGAAGTTCTTTGACACATTCAGAGAACTTCACATTAACCTTTCTCTTGTAGATGTTTTTCATGGAATGCCAAAGTATGCTAAGTACTTGAAAAATGTGGTGACCAATAAAAGGAGGCTTGGTGATATTGAGACGGTAGCACTTACTGAAGAGTGCAGTTCTGTGGTCAGGAGATAGATGCCCATAAAGCTCAAGGACCCTGAGAGTTTCACCCTCCTCAAACAAATTGGTGAAAGTGATTGTAACACCCCGTACATTTCCAAACCTGTACGATTACGTTTATATTTATGGAATTGGTAAAACATGGGAGATTTGATGAATTATTCATTTAAATTGTTGGGGCTTACATGAGTCTTGTGTCATTGGGCCAAATGAGGCCCAAAGATCAACAAAAGACTTGGCCCAATGGGGCAAAAAATGATCCAATCTTCCATTTGACTAATCAACCATGCATTCAATGCCAAGAGTTCGATAAGAGACACTTAAAGGGACTGTAAAAAGGGCACAAAATCAGATTTTATTTCATTGCGACAGCCATGACTTTTTCTAGAATTATCTCAACATTTCCTTATCTCATACAAACCCTAGACCTTCATCTCTTGGATCAAAATCATCATCTTGCAAGACTTGGTAAGTGTATATTATTATGGTTTAATATATTTTATGCATGGAATATGGTTTATATCATGTTGGTTATGTTGGTGAAGTGTGACAAGTTCACTATGTGTAAAATAATTTGTGTTTGCTAAATCGGAGGATGGTTTTGCCTTGTAAACTTGAACATGGACTTGTGGTCTTGAAGTAAGTAAACTTGATGGATTCAATATTGACATGTGAGATGTGATTACAGTCTTACATTGTTTTATCCTTGTGTATAATGTTTGGAATTGTTGTTGTAAATTTGGTTATGGATTTGGTGATGGATTGAAAAGAAAGTGAGGTTTTGGTGATGTCTATGTGTGTTGTGAGACCATGGATGATTGTTGGCATCTAATATGATCAAAAACATGTTAAAAGAAGTTTATTTATGATCATGGACCATTCATTGCATTAAAAGACCCAAAAGAGACCAATTTGGCCGAAAATGGGCATCCGCCCTCGCAGGTGAGGCACCTGCGGGCGCAGGTGCCAACGCAGATGCCCCTGGACACTTCCAAGGGAATTATACGGCTGTAGGTAAGCCACCTGCCGCAGTAGGCTTCGCAGGTCCCTTACAGAACACCATTTTGCATGTTTTTGTCCCCCTTTGACCCCCGAAGGCCCCTATACCCTTTATGGATATAATTAGCAACTTGTGATGCCATTTTAATGACTTTAAAGGGTCGTATGAAGGTATTTTTTACTATTTTAAGTATGTATTGTTGTTCATAAGTTTTTATGAGGCAAGTTGATAGGGTAATTGTGACGGAATGATAATAAGGAAGCGTAAAGGGTAAACGTGGTGTGAAATGTTATTGGTTTAGAATGTCTTGGTAGATGTGTGGTATATTATGGTGTTGTGGGTATGATAATGCAATGGATTGTACTGTGAAGGACGAAATGATGCTATATAGCAGTCACGTAACTCATTGTGACACTTATACATTTGTAAGGGAGTTGGTTTTTAACATGAGCTTTGTTATGTACTTGTGTTGTAGAGTAACACATAAGGAATGAGATGGATTATTGTATCCACATATAGGCTTATGTATTTGTAGTGAGACGACATGGTATGTAAGGTTACTCTTTCCGTATCTTTCTGCAGCATAGAGTATTCACCTTGTTATGGTACTTACTCATGCCCGAAGTGTTCTGAAGTATCCCAGTTCAGGTTGAGATATATTTTTATTCACATGCGTCCTATTATTAGACGAATTATGATTCACGTATCTCTTACTCATTGACTAAAGTACCAGAGCTGTCATAAACAGGTAATTTCTAAAAGAACTATCTCAAAGAGAGTACGATATAAAGAGAATCTATTTATTCTTGAATAGCTTTCCCAATCATGTCATGGTCCAAAGTCTAATAATACTATGATTATGTTTGTACCAATATCTCACAAGTGTAAAGGTACCAATCTCATAAGATCTCATAAGAGTAGTGAGGAGGTAATGTGCGAGCTAATATATATCTATCCCTCACAAGTTAAGGTGTCAATCTCATGAAGTAAAGGAGTGAAGTAATATATTTGTGTGTTTCAAACAGTGTCATGATCCTCAATGTATCAATCTCTCATAAGTGAGTATATCAATCTCTCATAAGTGAATAAATCGATCTCTCCCAAATAAGAATAAGAAGAGTTTTTTTTTTTGGAGGGGTATCCTAGGGGTGAAAAGAACACCTAGCATGGGTCGATCCCGCCACTACCCACCAATAGAGTGGATGTATGTTAAACCCACCAAAAGAGTGGATGTATGTTAAACCCACCAGAAGAGTGGATGTATGTTAAACCCACCAATAGAGTGGATGTATGTTAAACCCACCAAAAGAGTGGATGTATGTTAAACCCACCAAAAGAGTGGATGCATGTTAAATCCACCAATAGAGTGGATGTATGTTAAACCCACCAATAGAGTGGATGTATGTTAACCCACCAACAGAATGGATGTATGTTATTAACCCACCAATCGAGTGGATGTATGTTATATTATTAATCCAAATCTCTTGAATAGAAGAATCTCTAGAATCTTTTGAATAGAAGAATCTCTTGAGTAGAAGAATTTCTGGAATAGAAGAACCTCTTGGAGGCAAGTCTCTTAAGTGAAGGAAAATTCTCTTGAATGAAGATGTGTATGAAAGATATTATATGAATAATAAGAATAAAAGTGAGTGATCTAAAATAACAATAACAGAAGCAATATACATGTTTCCACATTTAAAATGATGGTTTATCCACATTGAATATTCTCTCATATTCTATTCCATTGACATTCTCGTGTATGATATAGTTTCTTATGAGCCTTACATACTCAGTACATTCTTCGTACTGACCCCCTCGGGGGACTTACCTTACATGTTGCAGGTGTAGGCACTAGTAGACCTCCACAGTAGGTTGACAGTATTTGCAGATCTTTGGTGAGCCCCAGTTGGTTTGGGACTTTCCGAGTCACAGTTGTACAGTTGTTTTGATGTTGTAGATGTTGTATAAAGTGGGGACTTGTCCTGACTTTTAGTTGGTGTTATAAATGCATCTGTTAGAGGCTTTTGTAGACATATTTGGGTATGTGAATGTAAGAGACGTATGATCATTTTGACTTGATGTCCCTAACGGCCAAGTTTTATATATATATATATAGATATGACATATGTTTCCATGTCCATGACTTTCGCATAGTTGCATGAGGTATAATAAGATTCATACGAGGATATGCATACGAATGTACATGAGCAAAGATTAGTTCTCTCGGGCCATGTCGGCTTCGAGTGCCAGTCCGCCTCAATGGGATTTGGGGCGTGAGAAAAGTGGTATCAGAGCAGGTCTTTCTAAGGGTTTCTACAAAGCCGTGTCTGAGTAGAGTCTTACTTATCGATGTTTTGTGCACCACATTTATATGTAGTAGGCTACGGGACATTTAGGATGTTGTTTCCTTTCTTCACTTCTAGATTGTGCAATAAAGCCAATGTGGTAAGTGGAATCGTAGCTAACTATTGGAATTGATTTTCTTGTGTATAGTAAAAATGCCGATGATGAGAAGGGGAAAAGGGAAAGGTAAGCAAGTACATATGCCTGCCGGTGAAGGAATGAGTAAATCACCACCTGACCAAGCTAGTCAAGGTGGAGCTGATGCTGAAATTGCATCGCGGTCTTCTTCTACTTTTCCAGCTCCAGAAGAGCCAAGAGGTAGAGAAGTACCTGCAGAACCACCAATGAATACCACTGATCAGGATTTGAGAAATGCATTACATATGTTGACTCAGTTAGTGGCTGCACAAGCACAAGGACAAACTGGTCCAATGGTAAATGAAGATGACGCAGCTAAAGCAGCTAGTCGGCGTACACAGGACTTCCTGAAATTAGACCCTTCCATATTCACAGGGTCAGATCCGAAGGCAGATCCATAGGATTTTGTGGACCAAGTTCAAAGAACACTAGAGGTGATGCACGTAACAGGTGTAGAAACAGTTGAGTTAGCAGCTTATAGACTGAAGGGCGATGCTATATTGTGGTATGAGGACTGGAAAAGATCAAGGGGTATTGATGCACTCCCAGCTGGTTGGGAAGAATTTAAAATGGAATTCCTTGATCATTACCTCCCATAGGAAATTCGGGAGGCGCGTGCAGACCAATTTCTGAATTTTCTTAAAGGAAATATGAGTGTCAGAGAGTACAGTTTGCAGTTTAATTCCTTGGCTAGATATGCTCCAAATGTAGTAGCCACCATGGAAGATAGAGTCCATCGATATGGATAGACTGGAGCCATATTTGGTATGAGACTGTTCTATTGCA
Source organism: Capsicum rhomboideum (assembly GCA_031232105.1). Taxonomy (NCBI): domain Eukaryota; kingdom Viridiplantae; phylum Streptophyta; class Magnoliopsida; order Solanales; family Solanaceae; genus Capsicum; species Capsicum rhomboideum. The sequence continues at coordinate 86,515,486 of CP124715.1, forward strand.
GCATTGAACAAAGATATGGACATATCCAGAATTCAGGCCTTCACGCAGAAAATGGAGGACCAAAGGCAAAGAAGAAGGACGCAGGAATCTGAGGAAGGGGCATCAATTAGGGCTAGACCTATGGGGCAGTCTATGGAGTCCCAAGGAGAATCGAGGCCTCTGATGTTTCCTAGACCACCTAGACCATCACTCTCCCATTCCAAGCAGGCACACACTCTCAATTTCGAGGGTTTAGAGGTAGCCAATCTGGAAAGAGTAGTGGAATTCACGGATCACAGGCAACAAGATTTTCTCGTCAGCTGTGTCAGTGCTGTGGGAGATTTCATTCAGGAGAATGTCGATTTGATACGAATGTTTGCTTTTTGTGTAGTAGGCCAGGACACATGATGAGAGAGTGCCCACAGATAGTATGACACAACCTACAGGATCAACCGTTGTGGAATCGACAGCTGGTATACAATCTACTGGTCGTGGTAGAGGTACCAGAGGAGCAACTAGTTCCAGTGGAACTCAGAATCGTACCTATGCTCTAGTGGACCGGCAGAATGCGGAGGTATCTCCTAATGAAGAGACAGGTATATTATCCATATTTTTGAATGATACATATACCCTATTATATACTACTCCATCGATTACTGTGAAATATAACGAGACACCGGAGTTATTAACTAAGTTAATTGAAGTATTTCCACCTGTTGGTGAATTTATTATAGTTAAAAGAGAATATCGTAATGGTATAGTAGATGTTTGTGATCATGTTATGATGGTTGATCTTATGGAGATGGAAATGAAAGATTTTTAATGTTGTAATGAGTATGAAGTGGTTTGCTTCTTCTTATGTCACGAGGATTGCTAAGCTAAGAAAGTATATTTCCCTTTTCTTCCACAAAAGACCGTCCTTGAGTGGAAATGTAACTTTGTTTCCATCCTGAGGTAAGGAAAGCGATGCCCAAGGTATACGCATGTCAGCTAGTAAGACGTAGTATGTCCCTGTAGGGTGCACCAGTGTTGTTTGCACAAAAGAGAAATGGCACATTGAGAATGTGTATTGATTATCGATAACTGGATGAGGTAACAGTAAAAAATATAGAAAGTTTGGGTATACAAGTGAAGTTTGGTACAATTTTTCATCCTTAAACAGGTGGACAAGAAGAACGTATCATCTAGACACTTGAAATTATGTTACCAGCATACACATTGTATTACAAAGGTAGTTGGGATGATCATCTACCCCTTATTGAATGTGCTTATAAGAATAGTTATTATTCAAGTATCCAAATGGTGTCTTACAAAGGTTTATATGGAAAAAAGTTTAAATCATCAATTGGAGGATTTAGAGCGAGTGGAATTGCCTTACGCGGGGCTAGATTTTGTTCCCTAAGCTATAGAGAAGGTTAAGGTGGTATAATAGTAGCTATAAGCTAACACAAGTCATACGCCGAAATCCGTTGCTTTTATTGAAAAGGTACAAGTATTGGGGGATCTCACTTGTGAAGAGATATATAGTGCTATTCTAGATGGATAAATGAAAGGATTAAGAAATAAAAAAGTAGCTTCGGTAAAGGTACAGTGGAGGAACAGACAAGTAAAAGGAATCACGTGGGGAGCCAAAGAAATGATGAAGTCAAAGTACCCGTAACTGTTTCAAACGGGGGAGAAAGTTCAAAGTGTGGGATTGGAGCAATAACAAGGAGGTATCCACAAGCAATTATCTATGAGTGTATATGTATGGAGATTCTAAGATTAAAGATGCATGTGATGTACATAAAGAGATGTTGTTAACATTCGAGGACGAATGTTCCTAAGGGGGGAGAATGTAACACCCCGTACGTTTCCAAACTTGTACGATTACGTTTACATTTATGGAATTAGTAAAACATGGGAGATTTGATGAATTATTCATTTAAATTGTTGGGGGCTTACATGAGTCTTGTGTCATTGGGCCAAATGAGGCCCAAAGATCATCAAAAGACTTGGCCCAATGGGGCAAAAAATGATCCAATCTTCCATTTGACTAATCAACCATGCATTCAATGCCAAGAGTTGGATAAGAGAGACTTAAAGGGACTGTAAAAAGGTCACAAAATCATACTTTATTGCATTGTGACACCCATGCCTTTTTCTAGAATTATCTCAACATTTCCTTATCTCATACAAACCCTAGACCTTCATCTCTTGGATAAAGATCATCATCTTACAAGACTTGGTAATTGTATATTATTATGGTTTAATATATATTATGCATGTAAGATGGTTTATATCATGTTGGTTATGTTGGTGAAGTGTGAGAAGTTCACTATATGTAAAACAATTTGTGTTTGCTAAATCGGAGGATGGTTTTGCCTTGTAAACTTGAACATGGACTTGTGGTCTTGAAGTAAGTAAACTTGATGGATTCAATATTGACATGTGAGATGTGATTATAGTATTACCTTGTTTTATCCTTGTGTATAATGTTTGGAATTGTTGTTGTAAATTTGGTTATGGATTTGGTGACGGATTGAAAAGAAAGTGAGATTTTAGTGATGTCTATGTGTGTTGTGAGACCATGGCTGATTGTTGGCATCTAATATGATCAAAAACATGTTAAAAGAAGTTTATTTATGATCATGGACCATTCATTGCATTAAAAGACCCAAAAGAGACCAATTTGGCCGAAAATGGGCATCCGTCCTCGCAGGTGAGGCACCTGCGGGCGCATGTGCCAACGCAGATGCCCCTGGACACTTCCAAGGGCCATCTGCGGCCGTAGGTAATCCACCTGCGCAGGTCCCTTACAGAACACCGTTTTGCATGTTTTTGTCCCCCTTTGACCCCCGAAGGCCCCTATACCCTTTATGGATATAATTAGCAACTTGTGATGCCATTTTAATGACTTTAAAGGGTCGTATGAAGGTATTTTTTACTATTTTAAGTATGTATTATTGTTCATAAGTTTTTATGAGGCAAGTTGATAGGGTAATTGTGACGGAATGATAATAAGGAAGCGTAAAGGGTAAACGTGGTGTGAAATGTTATTGGTTTAGAATGTATTGGTCGATGTGTGGTATATTATGGTGTTGTTGGTATGATAATGCAATGGATTGTACTGTTAAGGATGAAATGATGCTATATAGCAGTCACGTAACTCATTGTGACACTTATACATTTGTAAGGGAGTTGGTTTTTAACATGAGCTTTGTTATGTACTTGTGTTGTAGAGTAACACATAAGGAATGAGCTGGATTATTGTATCCCCATATAGGCTTGTGTATTTTTAGTGAGACGACAAGGTATGTAAGGTTACTCTTTTCGTATCTTTCTGCAGCATAGAGTATTCACCTTGTTATGGTACTTACTCATGTCCGAAGTGTTCTGAAGTATCCCAGTTCAGGTTGAGATATATTGTTATTCACATGCGTCCTATTCTTAGATGAATTATGATTCACGTATCTCTTACTCATTGACTGAAGTACCAGAGCTGTCATAACGTGGTAATTTCTAAAAGAACTATCTCAAAGAGAGTACGATATAAAGAGAATCTATTTATTCTTGAATAGCTTTCCCAATCATGTCATGGTCCAAAGTCTAATAATACTATGATTATGTTTGTACCAATCTCTCACAAGTGTAAAGGTACCAATCTCATTAGATCTCATAAGAGTAGTGAGGAGGTAATGTGCGAGCTAATATATATCTATCCCTCACAAGTTAAGGTGTCAATCTCATGAAGTAAAGGAGTGAAGTAATATATTTGTGTGTTTCAAACAGTTTCATGATCCTCAATGTATCAATCTCTCATAAGTGAGTATATCAATCTCTCATAAGTGAATAAATCAATCTCTCCCAAATAAGAATAAGAAGAGTTTTTTTTTTGGGGGGTATCCTAGGGGTGAAAAGAACACCTAGCATGGGTCGATCCCGCCACTACCCACCACTAGAGTGGATGTATGTTAAACCCACCAAAAGAGTGGATGTATGTTAAACCCACCAAAAGAGTGGATGTATGTTAACCCACCAATAGAGTGGATGTATGTTAAACCCACCAAAAGAGTGGATGTATGTTAAACCCACCAAAAGAGTGGATGTATGTTAAACCCACCAATAGAGTGGATGTATGTTAAACCCACCAATAGAGTGGATGTATGTTAAACCCACCAATAGAGTGGATATATGTTAACCCACCAAAATAATGGATGTATGTTATTAACCCACCAATCGAGTGGATTTATGTTATATTATTAATCCAAATCTCTTGAATAGAAGAATCTCTAGAATCTCTTGAATAGAAGAATCTCTTGAGTAGAAGAATTTCTGGAATAGAAGAACTTCTTGAAGGCAAGTCTCTTAAGTGAAGGAAAATTCTCTTGAATGAAGATGTGTATGAAAGATATTATATGAATAATAAAAATATAAGTAAGTGATCTAAAATAACAATAACAGAAGCAATATACATGTTTCAACATTTAAAATGATGGTTTATCCACATTGAATATTCTCTCATATTCTATTCCATTGACATTCTCGTGTATGATGTAGTTTCTTATGAGCCTTACATACTCAGTACATTCTTCGTACTGACCCCCTTGGGGGACTTACCTTACATATTGCAGGTGCAGGCACTAGTAGACCTCCACAGTAGGTTGACAGTATTTGCAGATCTTTGGTGAGCCCCAGTTGGTTTGGGACTTTCCGAGTCACAGTTGTACAGTTGTTTTGATGTTGTAGATGTTGTATAAAGCGGGGACTTGTCCCGACTTTTAGTTGGTCTTATAAATGCATCTGTTAGAGGATTTTGTAGACATATGTGGGTATGTAAATGTAAGAGATGTATGATCATTTTGACTTGATGGCCCTAACGGCCAAGTTTCATATATATATATATATATATGACATATGTTTTCATGTCCATGACTTCCGCATAGTTGCATGAGGTATAATAAGATTTCACATAGTTTCATGTACATGAGCAAAGATTGGTTCTCTCGGGCCATGTCGACTTAGGGTGCCAGTTCGGCTCAATGGGATTCGGGGCATGACAGTGATGTTGTCCATACTTTGAGTCATTGGGGGCAAGTATAAACTTGATGCTCTTTTAGTTTTTAACACTCTTGGTTTGGGAAATCCAAGACCCTCATCAGTGGTGTTATAAATGGCAAACAAAACAAGAGTGGTCCCCAAAAGAATCATAGAGAATGTTCTCATTAAGTTTGGTAAGTTCATTATTCCTAATGACTTTATCATTCTTGATTATAATGCAAATGATAGGGTACCAATCATATTAGGATGTCTATTTTTGGCGACTGTTAGAGCATTGATAGACGTGAGAGAAGGCTCTCTCAAGATGAGATTGAATGATGAAGAGGTGGTTTTCAGAGTGTACAAAACACTCAACACACCTTCACACTATAGAGATCTATGCATGATCACAGCTATGGAAGTGGATGAGTGTGGGGTAAATGTGTACAAACCATCAATTACTTCTTCAGACGCTCTCATAAAGTTGCCTTAATTGACTAATAAGCCTAAACATGCACTACTTGAATGGCATGCAAAAAAGGTAGGTGTAAGAAAAGTTGCATACCTCTATCATGAGTATTCAAGAGGTCAGAAAAGAAGGAGAAGATGGGCTCTAAGTAGGCTGAAGAGGATGAGAGAATATGGATGATAAAGTTGTGATGTGAGTCATGCTGTGACAATAAATCAGGCACTGCTTGGGAGGCAACCCAAGTTAAGGTAGTTATTTTATTTTTTTAGTTTTCTTTAGTATCACCTTTGTTTTTGCTTTTTTTTGTTTTGAATTGACAAGTTGAGGGGAAGTCTGAGTACCCGAGATCTTAGCTAAGGAGCATGGAAAAAACTTAGTGTGGTGTCCCCTGGACCTCCTTGATGAATATGATGCTACTAGGTAGGCCTAGAGGCCTTAATGAGTATTTCTATCCTTACTTTTAATTTATACCTTGGGTACAAAGTATGATTTTAAGTGTGGGGTGGGAAATTTTCTGATTTGTTTAGGGTGGAATGTGCTATAAGAGTCTTTTGATTATTTGGATATTTACTTTTTGCTTATTTTGCTAAAAATTTGAAAATTACAAAAAGATTTTCTTTTAGTAATCTTTAGTTTTAGTTAGGAGAACACTTCATCCACCCTTTAGTTTTTCATTTAAGTTCTTTCCCGAGGGGACGCCATTTGAACCCAGTATCTTTTTTGATTCTTAGGAGTAATTTTAAAATTTTAGAGATGCTATAGTTAGATGCTACACATGATTACTTGATGCAAGTTGGTGTTTAATGATGAAGCATGTGTAGTGAATTGAATGACTATTGTAAGACACCTAGGATCATTTGTTTGACTCTTGTGTGATGTTGGCTTAATATGGAATTCTTGCTATTGCATGGTTGAGAGTCTATAGGGATCCATCTTGACTTAAACATTTGCCAAGTATAAGTGAGGATTTTGTTATAGTCCATGTTGCATAGGGATGTCTAGAACTTGCCCGGTGTGATTGCAAAGCGAAATAAAGAATGTTGAGTTTAGGAGATAATATAGGTATTTCTTTGATAGCCATGTTGTATACCTACTTTGTCTACCCTATCTGTATAATCCTAGTTAGCCCCGTTGAGCCTTTAGCCTATTATTTGGTAGGCTTATATGTAGCTTATTCCCTTTCTTTCGATTGACCATAATTTGATCCAAAAATCCTAAGAGCTTTAGTTGAGAAATTATGATGGTAAGGAGTTTGAAATTAAAGAAAGCAAAAAGTGAATTTGAAGTTCCAAGTAAATAGCTTTTGGTTTGTTGAAAAGGTTTATGTATTGTTGGTAGGGATTAATGTAATGAAAAGAAAAATTGATCAAAAGTGAATCATGTGTTGATAGCAAATACTCCTTGCTAAAGATGGGTAAGCTAGCTTAAAGAGATGGGGCAAAACAAAAGAGAGTTGGGAAGATGATAGTGGAGAAAAATAGGTTGGTTGGAGATGAGCTTAGTGTAACTTGTGATGTATTAAAGCTCTTAGGGAAGATAGTCACTAGTCTTGACCAAATAGTTCCTACCCATCCCTTAGCCTACATTACAACCTTTAAAGCCCTACTTGATCTTGAGCTTTGACATTCTTATATTAGTGGAGCACTACACAAAGGGCAAGCTTATGGTTCATCTTATATGACATGTGAATTCATTGTGAGAGTGAGCGAAATTTTATTCTTACACCCATTCTTGTGATAAATTTCATACTTGTGACTAAATATGGGTGACTCTCTTGTGGTGAGGTAACATGTTTGATGATATATAGGTGACTTATAGGATCTATTTGTTGAGTAATATGCATGAGTTTTTCAACTTAGTAGAGTCAAGTCTTGAGGTTAGGAGGTTTTGAAGTAGTATTCATGTGTTTCAAAGTTGTAATGTGACATGCCGAAGGAAGAACTTGCTATTCATGTGGTATATATAGTTCTAGCTTGAGTGTCTTAGTTGTAGTAATAATGTTAGATTCTTCCTTGATGGTGATTAATTTAAAGTGTTGTTCGAGGACAAACAAGGCTTTAAGTGTGGGGTGGTGATCTTAGGCGTATTTGTACTCCTAAGTGTCATTATCTATGCAATTTTAGCTTAGTTTTGAGGATAAATTGATGTTATTATTGAGTAGTAAAGTGTGTATATATGTAATTGTGTGTTAAATTACATGTTCATAGTGTTTAAGGTGCATTCAAAACAAGTCTAGAGTCAAAAAGATCAAATATAACTTAGATGAGAAAACTAGTGTCGCTAGCTTGAACTATGCTTGTTCTAGTATACTTTGATTTGTTCTATTATGTTGTATGGGATTATGTTTGCATTGATATGTTGTATGGGATCAGTTTAGGAGCTATGGATCTAAATCAAGCTTACAAACAAGCCACAAGACGTGCGGGAACAAGGGACGAAAGCACGAGAAGGATACAATGGAGGAGGGCATGCGCCACACCCTCCATGGCGTGTGGGAAGGCATATGCTGCACCCTCAATTGTGAAAGAGAGGGTGTGATATGAACCATGTCTTGCACCATGCTACTGTTTTGTGCTTGCGATGAGCCACACGGAGTACCACCCCCAAATTCGACCCAAAGTTGGTTTTTAACTTATTTTAAGTGGGGGCAAAGTTGTAAATGCATGAGATTAGTTTGGGGAACCTCATGGACGACCTAAAGAACTATAAAAAGAGTACTTATACACATTTATTCACATCTTTTTAAATCTCTTGGAAGATATATGAATTGGACAGGAGGAGAAGGCAAGGAAGGCTCTACACTAGGGTTTTTCTTCTTTTACTTGTCATTCTTGTAGTTTAAAGTTATGAACTCTTTTATGGAGATTGTTTGTATGAATATTAGTGGATAACCACCCTCATTTTAGGGTTGATTCTATGAACATGATTTCTTAATTATGATTTTATAGTTGGTTTATTTGTCTATCAAATCTTATGATTGTTCTTGCATTCTTGTTTTACTATTGTAAAGCGTCATGAACTTTAGGATAAATCTTAGTCTCAAAACAAATTGACCATAAGAGTGGAGAGATGGAATGAAGAATGTAAGGAGTGTGGATCATCTCTTTAATGTTTATATATTAATTGTTGAGAAATGATTTGCGGTTAGGATAACAATATACCTAAATGTCCCACTTGGTTAATGAAATGGGAAGATCGTTTAATGCATCTGAATTAGAATACTTAGAGGATGACCATTCCCAAATTGAATATCAACCCCGTAGATCAACAATCAAAATAGACACCAACATCGGCTAGACACCATAGTTAGGCATGAATGTGATGTAATTTCCTCAACCCTGGAATTCTCCGTATATTATTTACAACCCAAATTTCTTATCATTGTTAATTCTAGTATTTAGCTAAAAAAACAAAGATCAAATTTTTCTTGGTTACGACTTGCACTTGTTTAACTTAATTAGTAACACTTGAAGTAGATCGCTTGTTAATCACCAAGGCCCTGTGGGATCCATATTCGGCTCATGAAGAGCCACTGTATTACTTGCACGACCATGTATACTTGGGTGTGCGCTTGGGAGCAATAAAACATTGTGTTCTTAGTTTACTGCTTTCATAGATAAATAACACAGTAGAAGAAATAGGTAAAGTAGCACGGTTCATCACTTAGGCAAAGTGGATCATAACTCACTTGAGTTTTTAGGACGTGCAAAATATCAATTGGTATCAACGTGGGTTATCTTCAAAAAGGCAAAACCATAAGAAAATATCAAATATGAATGATGTACCTCCAATTAGACACTATGAATGTAACACCTCGAGTGTTTAAAGTTGTCCTTCTTCCCATGTCGAAGGCTTACGAGCCTATATTTGAGAGTTCTATTACAGCATCACACGTGTTTGGGAATGTTCAACTTAAATTAAAATTTAATTAAAATATATTTCTTATCTTCTTCTTAAAATGTCTTAAATATTTTTGAAAAATCATGTAGTTATGATATATTTATGTACATAGTTATTTTATAAGTTTTTTTATAATTTATTGAGAAATTATTATTATATGAGATAGCCTTTATATAAAATTATTTTCTATTAATTGTAGTATATGAAAAAAGTTGTGTATATTTTATCACGAACCTACGCACTACCCAAGAGCATGTGTAACAAGCTAAGAATTGTATGACATTAACACCTCCACTTCCATGTGAAAGTGGAGGAGATGAACAATAATTATATATATATATATATATCCCCTGGCCTCATATGTCCATATAAAGAGCACGAAAAGCATAAATACCCTCTTTAAATTCTACTCTAACAGACTGAATATCATTTATAAGGAATCAGAGGAATATACGACCAGTTTTTCCGGGAAATCCCTAACGAAAAATGCAGACTATTCCTTCCTTTCTATTGAATTGATCATAACCACTACCTAAATTCTAGGAAATTGTACACCACAAATAAGAGCTAACAAAGAGACTCGTAATTCCATAGAAAGACATTACGATTCTTTGTGGAAAAAAATAATTTGCTGAGGAGGAAAAAAAGATATCAAATTTCTACCAAGATAACTGAAAGTTCCAACTAATAAGAAGCCTAATGAACTTAAAAAAGGATAAAGGCCCAGTAAAAATTACTTATTTTTTGAGACCCCATTATAAGTTTTATCCATATATGTTCTGATCGCCAAGTCATACTTGACTCGATTGTATTTTATTGGAATTGAGATAATACCCCAAAGAAATTTGACTTACTTTTTTGTTTCCGAAGTAACTCTTATCAACTAGCTCTAGTTCGAGTTGAACTAGCACTAGTTTGATGTCATCTCATATGACTGAAACAGGTGTAACTTCCTTGGCTTGGATAGGGCATTTAGTCCATGTTGCTATTCCTCCATCCAGTGGAAGTGGAGGAGATAAACAACAATTTATCTCTCTCTCTCTCTCTCTCTCTCTCTCTCTCTATATATATATATATATATATATATATATATATATATATAAACATACTAGTAAGAATAGCCCGGGCATTGCCCAGGCCCAATATGAACAATGTTATATGTTCATTATACATTGTAGAAAAAACTGTAAAGGTTATCCAATGTGTTTTGCTCACAAGTGAAGCGGAGAAAGTTGTTTACAGTTTGATTTTTAAATTTAAGTTTCTCACAACAAATAAGTACGACAAAAAGTATTGATCAAGGTGAGCGTATCTAGATAGATCTGCATGAGGTAGAAGACAAAGCTGTTTACTGTGAAACTAGTATAGTTAAATTTATAAGGTGTCAAGAACATGTGTTATGATTTAACCTTATTTAAGGTCCAATTTGCTAGCAAATTGATTAATAGACGGTAAATAAAATAGACAAAATATAATGTAAAAAAATAAGCAAGGCAAAGAAAACAAATCCAAGCATATCCAAAGTGAATGTTAATGTGAATGATCTTGAGATCAACCCCCAACTAATTAGACTTCGACCAAAACAGAATAAAAGGCTAGTAAAGTAAATGCTTGAAAACCAAGAAAGCTATTGTATTGATTGAGAGAATGGAAGTTTGGATCCCTTTACAAATGAGAAGGGTCGACTATTTATAGGCTACAATATTGGTCCTTGTTCAACTAGAATATTCCATTAGAGACCTAAAGTACTAAAACCTATGCCCTTGCGCCATACGTTTAATCCATTGGAGGGGTGCCAGTTAATATTCCTATGTTATTCAGCTCCAAATGAGCTCATCCGCACACCTAAGCAGTTTGGTAATCTTGTCCCTTATTTGTCCTTTTTGCCAATTCATTGTGGGTGACAAATTTTTGATCCTTATTTCATGTGAGAGGAAACCTTTATCATTGCCATCTCAAAGGGATCCTCTCGAGGCTTAATGTCTCTCGTCGTGATGAGACATTGTGTCTGTCCCTATATCTGTGCCACATATTTTTAGCCCAACTTTGTCCCATATAGATAGTCCCTTCAATTTTTAAGTTTTATGCTCAGTGTCTCTTGAAAAATAAAATTAAAAAAAAACCTTGATCGACTCGTCTTGTCTTTCTTCTTATTCATAAAAATAAAAAGTCATTTGTTTTATGAATCACCCCTTTGACACGAGGGTGGTATAGCCGTAACACACTGCCCCAGGCATTTTAGAAAAACTTCCTCCTTCATCTATAAATTCTAGGGATCAATCATTTTTCACCCAACTCCTAATACCTTTTTTCCTTGGCCTTCTTTTGAATTTGAGGATTTCTCTTTGCTTAAACCTCGCCTTTCCATTTTATATTTTGATCTGGTATGTCTGGTTCTTCTTAAAATCCTTCTTCTCTTACTCTAAGCACTGAAGGAGCCATAAATAAAATAAAAGGGAAGAAAAATCCTTCCAAACTGATCAATGATGAAATTATCCCCAACTTATATTCTTTTTACTATGACTTCAAGATTCTGGTAAGTAATGATACCAAAAGGAAAGATAGACTTGTGAGTGGGTTAGGTTCCCTTGTGTAGGAAATTGATCTAGCCGTGGTTAGAAGAGACTATGAATGACCCCATGGGAAATTTTATGTGGAATCTCCCACTCATTCAAAAATATTGCCTCATGGAGTCCTGGCTACATCATTGTCTACACTTATCCATTTAGTATGGGCCTCAAAAACCCTATTGAAGATGTGGTTATTTCACTCCGTGTCATATTCTAATTGCCTCTAGGCTAGGTAGGTCCGGGAGTATGGAGAACCACTGCTTGCCTATATACGATGGCCATGCAAATTGGAGTAGATTTTACTATGATTCACTTACGATTGTGGTACTCCCCCTAATTATTTTGATAATGGATAGTGCAACTAACCCACCATGGAAAGAGGTCAATTCTGGGAAACTTAGATGACCCCAACAATTGAGCTTCTACTGGTCGCGTTGTTGCTATGGCTCCATAGGATCCTTTTGTGTCTATTTTCCCCAAGACCTGGAACATGTAGCATAAGAAAACCGAGTGCACTTCTTTTTTACACATTGCATCCTTTTTTTTTTTTTTATCTTATTCATCATAAATGGCTTATTATCTAATAGCTTTGTGTAGCACCTTAGTTGCGTCCATCCACGAGCATTCCCTTTCTTCACTAGGTTCTAAAATCTTGTTCATGGGTTGAGAAGATCCTGAATGCTTATACAACAGCTTGTCGATAATGGGTGAATTTATCTGGCAAATTTGGATGAAGCAAAAAATCATGGTATGTTGTCTCCTTTATAGGTCGTCATTCTTCCATCTCATTTTCTCTTAAAGATTTTTCTCGTAGACTTGACATTAATACACCCTGAATTAGTCAAAGGATCTTCAAGCAAGGAAATTGGCACCCTTTTAGAGACGAGGAAGAGTATTGCGACCCACCGTGATGATGTTGGATGTTGAAGGATGAATAATTAGTGCATTGGATCACTTTTGGGCCCATATGACATTTAGGGTCACTTTTGGGCCCATTATGTAATAAGGCCCATGGCTATAAATAGTTAGCTTTCTTTTCATTTTAGGGTGAGATGATTATTGATGAGTTTACACTTGAAAGTGTTTTTATGTTAGATTGTTGGGAGCTTTCTTGATTGTAAGAAACATTAGTTGTTTGAGGTCCAATTCCTCTTTCGATCTTCTTAAGATATTAGTGCTTTGAGTAATCGAAAGGAAGGTTGAGGGTTTAATATGTACTTTTGTTTTCCTCTCTTTTATTCATTGTGTCTATCTATCTATCTTTTCCCTTTATTGTCATTGTTTTTCTTTTGTTCTTCGTCTCATATTATTGTATTTTCCATTTTACCCTTGTCTTTATTGTCTTCGTAGTATCTTCTTCATATTTTGGTTCGTATCATTTGGTATCAAAGCCAATCTTGGATTCATTCCCACTAATTCAATTTTGGGTGTGTTATCAAAAGAAAATCAAAAATCACAAAAAAATTTTGGTGTTTCACGTTTTTGGGGTTAGCCCAAATTTTGAGTTTTTGATTTTGGTGTTTTCTTGTATTTTTGGTGTTAGATTCTTGTTCCCTAACACTATTTGAGTCTAAATATCGAATTTGAGCTAAATTGGAGGTGGTTTGAAACCCCTACCATTGTTGAGTCTTTGAGTTTTTGAAAAAAGTGAAGTGGGTTTTCAAATTTAGAATTTTGGGAGTGGAATTGAAGGCTTAAAGTTGTTTGAAGTTGTTACTCATATCAAAAGGAGCTTGCGTTTCAAATTTTGTGAGATTTGGAGCTAATTTGAGAGAGAGATGAATTTTTGAATATTCATCTTGTTCTTGGTGTTCTTCATAAATTCATATCTTGTTGAAGAAGAATCTTCCAAAAGGTGTGTTAAATCCAAAAAGGAAGAAAGAGAAAGGTTTTTGGGTGTTAGTACAAAAGAATATCCAAAAGAAGAAGAAATATTCTAAGAGAGAGAGTGCAAAAAGGGCCCACAAGAGCAGAAAATGCGGAGCTTCAGGTGTGTTGTCTAGGGGCATCTGGGCCCCATCTGCCAATGCAAGTCACCCACTTATGGATGCAGACCACAACTCAGGTGACACTGGTTTGACCTGCGAAGTGCATCTGTGTGGGAAGATCCCATCTGCGGTCGTACCTCACCCAAGCGCACCTCAACTTTTTCAAATCCAATTTTCTTAAGGTTTTAACCTTCTAGTTTCATTTTATTGATTCCTAATCACTTCCTTTGATTCTTAAAACTAATTTTCAACTAGTAATCACTCTACGTAGTTGTGATTAGTTATTGAGTCCATTTTTCTTTGTTGTTCTTTCTCTTTGTGTGCTTTCATCGTTTCTTTTTTAGTTAACTTCTTGAGTCAAGTTATTTTGTGTTCAAAATTGAGTCGTCCTTTCTTCTCTCAACAAGACTACTTCTTATCCAAGGACAACCAATTGACACTTCCTATACCAACGTGAACAAGCAAGACCAATAAGTTGAGATAATTGTGAGGCAATCTAAGTGTGAAAGCACTAGTGATTGTGAGTTTTCTAACGTTAACCTTGTTTGTTAGTTGTGTTGAGTGTCTTGTTAATAGGTACCATGGCAATGGGAGAAGAGATCCAACCTACCACCAGGTGGGGCAAGTCTATACACCTTAGTTGAGGCAAGCATGGGAATGCGACAAGATATAAATGTGATGAGGGCTAAGATGCCTAATATAAATGAGAAGATGTCGAATGTGGAAGGGAGAATATCAAACATGGAGGGAAGGATGGTGAGTGTGGAAGGGAACCTCAACTCTTCAAATGCAACCCCTCAAAACAATCTTGAAGCTTCCGCAAGCGGACAAGTCCAAGAAACTTCGGCTACCGTCTCTCCTAGGACTCTCCACAATATGTTTTACCCTCCCCAATAAGGTAATGTTGCCTTACCTACTACTACGGTTGATCAAATTCCACGACATGTAGCCCGACCCCTATAATTTAACCCATCTCAACATATGCCCCAACCTCAAGCTCCATAAATGCCTGCTCCACCCTAATAAGCACCACAAAATCAAGCCCCAAACTACCAAATGCAACAAGGTTTGAACCCACAAGGTCTAAATCCACCCTACTACCTACCTTATCAAGTACCCCAAGTCCAAGTACCATACTATCAAGGACCCTAAAACCCAAACCCACCTTACCAAGCTCTAGTTAACCAAATCCCACCCAACCAAGCCATAGGAGTCCAAGAAGATTTGAGGAACAAGTAGAATGAGGATATGGGTATGATGCCCAAGGACATGGACCAAGAGACCAAGTCGGTCTCAGCTATATCAAGGTCACTCTTCCTAGTTTTCAAGGAGGTAGTGATCCCGAAGGATACCTCAAGTGGGATTCACAATGTGATAGGGTCTTCAAAGCTAATGACTTGCCCAATGTTAAGAAGACTACTTATGTCGTTGCTCAATTTGAAGGTTATACATTGACTTGGTGGTAGTTGGCTAAGAGAATGCAAGGGGTTCTTCATGGTACTTATTCACCATGGGAATTGATGAAGTCCTTTATGAGAGCCACGTATATGTCGGAGAGGTATAGACAAGGGTTGCTCGCTAAGTTGTACAGTTTGAGATAATAAGATAAGAGTGTTGAAGCATACAATGAAGAATTCCAAAATCTACTCTTGAAGCTTGATTACAACGAGGATGAAGAGCACACTAAGATCCGATTCAAAGTGGGCTTGAATCAAGAGATTGCCTCTAGATTGTCAATATACAAGTTTTTCTAGATGGATGATCTCTTAGAAGTGGCTATTAATGTTGAACAATGTATTACGTTGCAGAAAGTTATCCACCACAAGGCGGGAAATCAAGGGTCATCAACATGGACTCAAGGTTCCGAGTTCAAGAGATCTTGTGACAAGAAACCTTTTGAGAAGAATGCTCCAAGATATCCCCTTATAAAAAGAGGTAATCCTAATCTTAAGGGTACTGAATGCTTTAAGTGTCAAGGATGGGGTCACCGAATGAGTGAGTGTCCTACCTGAAGAGTCATCATACTTCGGGAAGGTAATTTTTACTACAAAGATGAAGTGGAGTAAGAAAAGAAATTCATAGAAAGGGTTGATAATGTTGATGAAAATGTGGAGGGTGAAGGAGATCCATGTGATGGGAATATCACCGTCCCAAATATGCTTGCCAATAAAGTGCCCATTGAAGAGGTTTGGCCTCAAGAAGGAGAGATTAACATTCCACTTTTCTTAGCAAAGAAAGTTAAGAACTCTCCCAAATTCAATGACTTTCTTGGGGATCTTGAGCTTGAAAATGATGTTTTCTCGGATTTGAGGACAAATCCTCTTCAAGAATGAGAGCATGATACACCCCGAATTGGTAAAAGGATCTTCAAGCAAGGAAATTGGCACCCCTTTAGAGATAGGAAAGATTATTTCAACCCACCATAATGATGTTTGGTGTTGAAGGATGAGTATTTGGTGCATTGGGTCACTTTTGGGCCCATATGGCATTTAGGGTCACTTTAGGCCCATTATGTAATAAGGCCCATGGCTATAAATAGTTAGCTTTCTTTTCATTTGAGGGTTAGATGATTATTGATAAGTTTACACTTGAGAGTGGTTTTATGTTAGCTTGTTGGGAGATATCTTGATCGGAAGAAATGTTGGTTATTTGAGGTCCAATTTCTCTTTCGATCTTCGTAAGAGATTGGTGCTTTGAGTAATCAAAAGGAAGGTTGAGGGTTTAATATACCCTTTTGTTTTCCTCTCTTTTATTCATTGTGTCTATCTATCTATATTTTCCCTTTATTGTCATTGTTTTCCTTTTGTTCTTCGTCTCATATTTTTGTATTTCTCATTTTACCCTTGTCTTTGTTGTCTTCGTAGTTTCTTTGTCTTCTTCGTATTTTGGTTTGTATCAGACATCTTGTTTGGTGTTTATTTCACCCCTGATCATTGCTACCAATATTATAGGTCGAGAACCTTATAGTTGAATCCAAGCTCTTATTGATACGATGAAGGACCATGCTTATGAAGTGGAGATTCAATCCCTCAAAGAGAGAAAAAGAAAAAGACTAGTTTTAACCTTGGAGAAAGTGAGAGGGTCCACCCCTGAGATTATATCCCTAGGCAAAATTTTTAAGGATCAAGGAGCGAGTCACCAACTTGGAGGGTGGAAATCCCTGATGTGCCTTATTCCAAGATCGCTTGTTTATTTCAGAATAGAAGAATGCTAAAAAGGCTAATCTAGCGAGCTCTTATATTTTTACCAATGAGCTCATTTTCTATTGTTATAATCTAGAGACTTGGCTATGGAGGGCCTCCAATGGATATTAAAGGGAAAAAAATCTTTGCCTATAGTGTGATAGACTCGAGAGGGATTCAACCATTATGCGAGACCAGTCCACCTTAATTAAGGCCCTAGCACAACGGTCTTACAAATTTGAGGTGCTAAGGATCAAGAATGATGTGGTTTTAAGTGAGGGGGAAGGATACCGAGGAGATGCTCATCATTGGTTTGAAGAAATAGAAGCCTTACATGTAAGAATGCTCATAAACTAGCATCATTGAGAAACTCATGAGGAAATAATCTGAACTGAAAGAGAGAATCTGCCTAGCAACCGCAGGAACATGCTGCCAGGTCAAAATTTCTCATTTCCCTAACGCTCCAATGTCACCCTAGAAAGAGATTCAATGTCTAAAGAGGAAAATTAGCACTTTGACACAGAGGTTTAGGCTCATGAAAAAATATTGTAACTTGGAGAAATCTCGTGATGCCCAAATCATGCAAAATCATATTCTAAAGAATACCAGTGCGAGTTGTCTCAATTTTGACTAGGAGAATGTCAAGGTCTAGGCCATAGTCGATCTTGCCGATCAATCAAATTTTAATGATAGAATGCCCACTCCTCCTTACAAAGAGGAATTTTTGACAGTCAAAATATTTGATGGTGGTTCAGCCCCTAACTCAAGGGTTAAGGCATAGTCCCTTGATAGTTCAGGTTGCTATCTTATGTAATCTTTATAGCTTTACTTTGCTTGTGTGCCCCTCTGGGATCCTGCCTTTTGGGCAGCAAATATAGCTCTTTGTATTTTTATTAGAACTTTGGAAATAAATTGTCAAATAATTTATATATCTCTCCCATCTCTCTCTTTTTAAGAAAAAAAATTGAATGATTTTTTCTTAGGACCTGAACTATAAAATCTTAGGTAACAACGAGCTAGCCTAGGTGCCTCATTTCCTGGGAACCATCGCATCATGCTATGATGGCATTAATTGTACTATCCACATGGAGGGCATTCACGACTTTCCCTTTCCCACACATTAAATGGGATTTGTACTATAAAAATTGAACTTCGTTGCTTATGCCTCTCACTCTGCACAGATCCTTCTATCCTTTCTATAGCATTCCTTAGTATAGAGAAAAAAGAACCATCTTTATGGGGACCTTCCCTTATCTTCTTAGGTCATTTGACTTGGCGCTTTACTTCTTCCATAATTTTTTCCTTATCCTTTTCTTTAATCCCTACACCATATTTGGGATTTTATTGTTAGGGTCACTGACAAGGGTAAGATAAAAGTTTTAGGTAAGGAGAAGGGTAAGAGTGGTGAGAAATATTTCACTAGAGAAATCTTGTGGGATTTAAGTTGTGTCTAAGCTTCTTAGGATGCTGTTGAGGGAGCCCATTGGCCAAAGGTAGTCTAATTGAGTTGAATCAAATTACCTTAGCCATGGGAAGTCCATATCTGGGGGGTGGGGGGTATGGGGTCCTTCAAGAATCTTTAATAGAGGGAGGCCTTACTTGACATTATTGGTCAATCATAAGTTTCCTACCTTTATTGTTCCCCAAGATCTTATCATTCCCTTTCTCGAGTAGTCCGTATTTATGGATCTTTAAAATGCTTTCCACATAAGGCTTTGCTCATTTTGAGGAGTGTGTCATTCATTGAAGACCTTTACGCCCTTGAACAATAGATTAGTGAATGGAAGGTTCTTGCTTGCTCAGGGTCTCATGAAATCCATGATCAAGAGTTGTTTCTTAGTTACCTTATAGCCCGTTCTGGCCTTTTAATTCATAGTATGCCTTAGGCTTGCAATTTGTAACCCATTTTAGGGCTCATAAATTGTAACCCATTTTGGATGTATTAAAGAAGAAACTTTTTATGCTTTCATTTGCTTCATGGCTTCTCCGTGTTATTTTGACATTTTTTGCGTATTTTTCTTTTAGAAAATAGTCCACTATTTTTTTTTGCATTTTTTTGAATCTTGTCTTTTGGAATTCATTATCCTAAATGTATTGCTTGGTGTCCTTTTTAATCTTAGAGCCAAATTTGTTAACCCCGCATCTTTGTCATATGCACCTCCTCTAAAGGCAGGGTTCTTGGCCTCTCGGTGGCTTCCCCGAGGTGTCACACCCTTAGCATGACTTATTTTTAGAATTAATACTTGGTGATTCTAGCTCGGTATTGAGTGTTGGATTGTTACATTTTATGATCAAAGATAGCCAACTAGTATTTTGTTACTTCAGTGCTTCTTTCATTATCACCTTGCAAGGTCAGTGCGTTCATATCTTTTCGTCCAACTGAAGACTTTTTAAGTCCAATTATCAATATATCTCATAGGACGATGAGGGATTCCTTTACTTTTTAAGTGCTAACCTTCTAAGTCTGGACATCTCTAAGGTACTTTAGAGTGTAGCATTTTTTAGCGATCTCTATTTAGAATATTTTTGACTTCGTACTTCCTGATTGGGACTTCTTTTTTAGTGTTTTAATGGTGCGATATAACTAGACTCACTTTGAGTATACAATGGCATCACCTTTGTATTTCACTATCGGATGATCAGCCTGTGTGTTTCACTTGAATTTATTCTTATAGTGATGTTGTGAATTAGCCGATCTATCTAGAAGCCGTGTCTTGAGTCCATTAATTAGAAAGACATTCTTGACCTCATCGATAGTGTTCTACCATTAGTATGGGGAACTCGAGGTTTTGGCTTATCCTTTATTTTAGGGAATTAAGGGTTGTTGAGTCGGGATTCTAGGCCATTGATTTTGAGCTCGTCCCCCATTGATGCTCAAGGTGAGTTATTCTTGAGACCTTAACATTTTGACCTCCGAGTGCTCATGGTATATTGTACTTACACTTAGAGTTTGTCAGGAATCTCGGTGAATTCCAGGCTTGTAAAAGAATTGGACCATATTTTGAGGAATTATATCTTTTATTTATACCAGTGTTTTCCCAGATCGTGAGCCCTTTACATGATATGAAAAAAAGAAAATCCTGAATTTCTCTCGAAAGTCCCTACTGTAACCTTATTAAAAACCTTGCCAGGAAAACCCTCTAGGGGATAAAAACTTGATAAAGGAAAAAAGAGTATAGCACATCCTTTTGGGTCATCTGGTTTGCCTCCCTAAGGCAGGCCTACTCCATATTCGGCAGTCCTGGGGAGGCCTTCCTCTACTGTTCTCAGGTGTTGGAGTTAGTTTTGTCTAGAGCATTGATTTCCCTTGCAATTGATAGTCGTTGATATGGCACTGGAACGTACTAAATATGATGCTGACACTGTGCGCCTGAACCTATATCATAAAATGATACAGCGCAAAATAAAGTATACGATTAGTACTTTGAATGTAGTAAGCATGTGAGATATGCAAGCTATAAAATAAACTGAGCAACTGAAAATACTGATATACTGTACTGAATACAAACTGAGTGCAAATAACTAAATAATATACTGAGATATGGTACAATGACCCAACATATGTATATTGGGATGCTAAGGTAAATTTATATATCAATGCAACGCAAGTAAGATCTGAAAGCGAGGTCATGTACAAATATAGAAAACTATAATAGTGGGAGGTATCCAACCGACACATACTATGAGAGCAACATAGAATCGAACCTGTAACCCTAATTGGGAGGATGTTCTATACCTTGCCAAGGGTAATAACCATGACTGGCGTGAATATATTCATGAGCCCATTCGGGAAATGAGAGACACTCTCAACTAGCGAGGACCCCTTATCCTACGATGGCACGTAGTTTGGGACTTGGGTTATCTGAACCCTAATCTGCTTGGTGCTAAATACTACTCCCATAACCATATACATATTCTTATAATTCTACTGAGGTCTGAGGAAATTACATGAACTAGTTCAATTATTGTTTAATGAATACAACTGGAATCATGGAACTAGTCGAGTACAGTATACTATTTGTGAAAGTCAGGAAATCATGGTGTTCTATGTATTTATCTGAAATCATGCCAAATTTGGACAATTCATGCTTAATTCTAAAAGTAAGCCTTAAATTGAAATTCAAGAAAACTTATAATTCATGTACATCTGAGATTGTGATGTGAAATCATAAAAAGGCATACTATCTTGAAATTCATGGTAATTACATAAGGAAATTTTAGTTCTAAAAATCAATAACCATAGGACCATAAATGTAAATCCATAATTCAAAAATGTTTGGGAATAAGGGCAAAAAGAGACCCCAATTCATAAATCCCACATACCTAAAGTTGGAGAATTTGGGCTAAGAACTTGGAAATCTGACTTTGAGAAGGAACCCTAGCTTTTGGGACTTGAGAGAACATAGAGCATAATAATTTTCTATTTTTCTGAGTGTTGGGGAATAATAGGGAAAAGAAATGCCTAAGTTCCTTTAACCCTATCCTAATAAAGCTTGAAACAATGTAGCATAGGTGTAGGGAATAAGAAAAATATGAAAATACCCTTTTTAAAATGTAACTAAAATTTTTGGGTTCAATTGTCAAGGGTCTAGGGTATGAGTCGTGCCTTGAACCTACAGGTCATCCTCTAACTCGTGGTTCCTGAATTTAATTACTGGCTTGGGGGTATGATTCCACCTCACGACTCGTAAGGTCTACCTACGAGTCATGACAAGGACTCGTGGCCCCTGAGAGAAAATGTTGTCTCTCTGGTTCCTCATCAGTATGAGTCTCTCAATGACTCGTATTATGGTTCTACGACTCGTGCTCCTGAGTCGTAGAAACTGGTGAAATTTCTATCTTTTTAGTACTTTTGGTTATACATGCTTAGAGCGAGTTATACCATGGCTTGTACTGGAAACCAAGACTCATTAACTCAATTCGTGACCACTGGGGACTTGGCCTGATTACTGGAATATCTACCATGAGTCATCCCTCAACTCGTGGTTTCATTCCACGACTTGTGGAGTGATTTATTCTGCGACAAAAGTTGGATTTTGACTTTTAAGGTTAAACAGTATTCCGAGGATGGGGGAACCCTACTTATAGTGTACACCAATGGCCTTGCAATTTCCTTAACCTACAACCCCCTTCGCTGGGAGCCCCTATCCTTTTTTTTTTTTTTTTAGATTGAGATTGCTTTAGAATTTATAGGCAATCATGTCAGCTTGTACTGGCACTTGAATATGCAGCGTAGGGAATATACCTACCTTGAGATGAGTCCTTTAGACCAACCCACCACAAGGTGTTCCTAGATACCCTTTCACTAGTATACTACATGTTTATGTCAGCCTTTGACTCGTTCCATTTTTAGGGGGCCTTGCCAACGGCCCTTCTGCAGTCATTCTCAATCCTAATCTTAGACTCATATTAATTGTGAACATCCACCCACGTATTGGCCCCAAACTACTTTAGTCTTTCTTTAATCTTGAATGAGGCGATGGAGCTCTCGGGGTTTAATTCCTTAGTAAAGGCTTTGGCGGCCCACTCGTCCAACACCATCAACAACTGCATCCTTTCCTTCTGGATCGTCATATTGAAATCCTAAAGTAGCTAAGTGTCTCCTGTGTTCTATCTTGAAAATGTCTCTCTTTGGTGATTGTACCTTCTTGGCTCCGACTTGAGCCCTGACAAACTATCTGCCAATATATTAAATGAATCAACAGAATTTATGGTCAAGAGGGAATACCAAACTAGAGCTCTTCCTAACAGAATCTTCCCAAACTTCTTCACTATTACAGACTCAACCTCTTCCTTCGTAAAATCATTATCATTCACATCTATTGTGAAGAAAAGAAAATGCATCTGAGTTTCTGACATCCTATCGTATTTAGGGATGTCTGGCATCTTAAACCTCTTCGAGATAGGTTTAGCCACCACACTAGACATGTATGGTACTTTGTCATAACTCATAGAGTACGACCCTTTTAGGATAGGCAGCGTGCCCGCGATGTAATTAATACGAGAGTGAAGTTCAACATACCAGGACTTTATGTCCTTCCTCAGCACCTCTAACATGGCTGTCACTAAGGAAACTGGGGTTTTGACCTCAGCTTCCGCTTCCTCCTCTTTGCATTCTTTTGACAAATCATCAAACTCCACATCATCAAGAGCATTTCATTCATTTCCTCTTGAAGCATTTGGAGATTCCTGGGCCAGACTATCCTAGAGTTCATCTATTCTCATATTTTGAGCCTTCATCCTGGTCATCAATTCCTTCTGGGAGTCTGTAAAGCTTTTGAGGATCTTCTAAAGACCTTCTACGCCATCCACTCCTTCCACATGTTCCTCCTTCTTGTGGAGGGGTCTATGAACCTTTTTCTGCGTATTTACATTAGTCATGTCCATATTAGGGGCATGTCCTCCTCATTCCAGCGAGTCATTTTTCCACTAGAATCCGTCAAGCTAGGAAGCAATGTTCTCACCACCTCCTCAGTCGCTACCACATTCTTCATTGTTAGCCATACCCTATTACCTGCAACAAAAAACACCACAAAGCTAGTGATCTTCGGCGTATTTATACGCCTAAGAACTGCACTTTACCCATATTTTAGCTTAATTTCGAGAAAAAATGCATATATTTTCTTGTACTTCATACTATATTGATATGGAGGAACTAAAGAATGTGACTAGCATGTTTAAGGATAAAATGCAGATGGAAGGGAACCAAAGCGATAGGAGAAGAATGAACGGGGCATGATATATGACTAAGGGAAGTTCTACAGCTGAAAGAGCCTCCGAGCTGCGCATTCGGGCAATACAGAGCTATTCTCATGCCGTAAAGCTTAGCTACATGAGCTACTAGAAGGTAGGCGCTGTGAGGTACACGCTGTCCAACAACAAGCCACACATTGCCCTCTGCACTGCGGAACATGTTTTCTAATGGGATTTTGTCAAATCATTGGCTAACTCCTAATGGGCTTGGGTTTTAAGGGGTCCACCTTTATAAATACCCCAAGGATGACATGCAGTCAATTACTTATGATTTTTGAAAGCAAAATAGAGTGCACAAGGGTTTTTACGAGGGTTCTTCATCTTTAAACACTACTACTCATTACTTTGGTATGATGCATATTAATTCTTGTATTCTCTTTCCGATTGTGAGTAGATAAATACCCTTGTTATGGGGTTACGACTAGAACATGAATGTGTAGTATTTTATTTGAATAAATGAATCTTGTTTCTCATTTAATTGCTCTCATGTTCTTATGCTTACTATTTTAGTTTCTGGCCAACATTAGAATAAATGTGTAATTGTCACATGAACTGACCATGGGAACGTAAGAATAGGCCTAGGAACATGGGGGATAAGATCATCTCTGGCTTAATGCTAGGGTTGATTAGTAACTAGGATAACAATATACCTAGTTTTCTTTATCTAGTTATGAATGAGATGAAAATGTTAATGCATTTGAATTAGAAACTCATATCCCCGCTCAAAGATATAGTCGTGAGGCTAGTTTAAATAGGTGATTTAAAGGATGACCATTCCCGAATCGTACAATTAACCTCAAAATTAGCAATTAGAGAAATAAAGTTCATTGAGACTAATAAATATTATGCATGATTGTGGTAAATGTAGTAGCCTTGGAATTTCCCTTAATATTGTTTACAACCTTTACTCAAACTGTCAGTGTTTTTCTTTATTTTTTTTTGCAACACTTAGAACAATATAATTTCACCATTTTTCTTAACAAATCACAACACTTGTCTAAAATATTTTTAGAAATTAAATTAAGTGAGTTGTTAAGTGCATAGTCCCTGTGGATTCAATATCCAGCTCGAAAGAGCTTCTTTATTAACTGCTACAATCACGTGTACTTGCGTGTGCGGTAGACCACAATAAGTTTTTGGCACCGTTGCCTGGGACTTAGAAAATTAGTGATTTTCTAAATTTTATTTTTACTAATATTGCACGAGTGTTGACAACTTGATATTTGTGACTACATTTGCAGGTACAATCTATTCTTTAAGCTGGCTAGAGAAAGAAAATTGGTTGAATCATATTTGTAGCCTGAATGAGAATTTCATCAGCGGAGAAGAGCAACTGCTCTTCAATATCCAATTTAGTAGATTCAGCTTGCTCAACAAGAAGGCGTTGCTCCGTTAGAAATGGCAGCAAGAGCAGTTCACGAGGTGGCAATTCCACTAGCCAATAATGTAACCTCCAGCATTTGCAGACCAGAAGCAAGGGGTCGATTTGAACTTAAGAGGAATATGATGCAACTACTGCACACAAGTGGGCAGTTCACTGGCCTATCTCATGAGGATCCAAAACAGTATTTGCAAAACTTTTTTAAGATAAGTGACACATGTATCCCCACAGGAGTCTTGTCTGACTATGTGAGACTCACAATCTTTCTTTTTTCTCTGTTAGGGGAAGCAAAGAGGTGGTTGAAGGCAGAACCACCAAATTACATCACGACCTAGGATGACTTAGAAAGACTACAAAATTGAGGAGTGAGATCTTAAGCTTTAGACAGAAAGATGGTGAGAATCTGTATCAAGCATTGGAGAGGTTCAAGTCCATGCTTCGTGATTTCCCACACCACCATCAGACTAATGAGGTTTTGGTGCATAATTTTATAAAGGGACTTGAGCTTATCACAAAGTTTCTTTTGGATTCCGCAGCTGGTGGACAAGCCTTAGAAAATACATATAATGAGTTGCACATGCTACTGAATTACATATCATAGGGAAACCTAAAATAGAATGCTAATACTTTGAGAAGCACCACAAAAAGGCTGCAGGGTTATTAGAAGTGGATGAATTGACAGCCATAGCAACAAAAATTGCCTCTTTCCAGAATCAAATGAACACTCAGTTTAGCAACCTGAATTTGGGACATCAACAAGCTCCCATGAATATGGTGTAGCAAACTCAGACTTGGTGTGAGGTGTGTGGTAATAGTGATCACTTAGCAGATGTATGTGGAATGAATCCAGAATCAGTAAAATTTGTGTGTACTTCTCAACACCAAGGAAACCAAAATTTTAGGCATACTTATAACCCAAGTTGGCAGAATGACCCCAACCTCTCATGGAGCAGAAATCAGGGATATAATGTCAACCAAAATTAGTATAGGAACCAAATGGGGAATTATTATCTTCAAAAACAGGCTCAGAGTGGTCACTCCAATGCTCAATCTAGCAATATTGAGGAGATATTGAAGCAGATTATGTCTAACCAAGCACAAATGGGTGTTGACATAAAAAATCAGCAATTAGCCACAAAGACTCTAGAGGTTCAAATGGGACAGCTTGCTGGGGCACAAAACCCTATACCTCAGAGAGGTCTACCAAGTGATACAGATCTAATCCCAAGTAGGTTAATGCAGTTTCCACTAGTGTGTGGTAGACCGCAATAGCTAGCAAGGAAAGAACAAAGTTAAACCCAAACTATTGCCCTAGACCCATAGTGGGTGCAAAACTTCTTACTTTGAAATTGGTATAGTTGAATTTGTAGGGGGTCAAGAACATGCATTACTATTCAACCTTATTTTAGGTCTGGTTTACTAGTAATTCTATTAATAGACAGTAAAGAAAATAAACAAAATATACCATAAACAAAAAAACCAAGGCGACAAAAAAACCCAAGCAAATCCAAAGTGAATGTGAATGATTTCGAGATCAGCTCCATGATTATCTAGACTTCAACCAAAGTAGAATAAAAGTATGGTAAAGTAAATGATTGAAGACCAAGAAATCTATTGTATTGATTGGGAGAATATAAGTCTAGTTCCCTTTATAAGTGAGGAGGGTCAGCTCTTTATAGGCTATAATATTGGGCCTTAGCCAACTAGAATATGTAAATAGAGCCCTAAAGTACTAAAGCATATGTCTTTGCACCACACATTCAATCCGTTGGAGGGGGCGCCAACTAATATTTGTAGACTATTCATCTCCATTCGAGCCGTCCACACACCTGAATAGTCTGATAGTCTTGTCCCTTGTTTTTCTTTTCATCCATGTCATTATTGGTGATGATTCCTTGATCTTTATATTGTGTGATAGGACACCTTTGTCTTTGCCATCTCGAAGGGAACTCTCGAGGCTCAGTGTTCCTTGTTGCGGTGAGACCTTGTGTTTGACGATCTAAAATCGGGCCATGATGGCACATACTCTAACCCCAGTAGCTAAGCCAAGTTCCATAGCCATATACAGTAAGTAACGAGCTTGTAAACTGAAAAGAAAGATTGAAGAGATAAAATATCCCAACTACATAAACTTACAAGTACAATATACATAAAATGGGCCTACAAACGGTGAAAAGTAACAAAATATACAACTACCACTGTGGACATGGTATCAAAAGTACAAGAGCTACTAAGACATAATACAGGAACTGGTCTATTAAATGCCTATCCAAAGTACAAAAATATGGAAAGTAATACATAAGGAAATAGATAAGCCTCCGAATGTCAGGAGCTCACCGCAAATCAGATAAGAACATCTCTTCGATCGAGCAAAATTGGTAAGGATAACTCAAGCAAGGATCTATATAAGAAAAAGATGCAGTAGTGTAGCATGGGAAGAAAACATGGATTCTTAGTAGGTATCATAGGCCGATTGAGGTCAGGAGATAAGTTTATAATATAAATTACAAGGAAAGGAACCCTACATGCAGAAAAGTCCCAACATTGTATGTGTGTGTGAATGATGCTATGCAATATGGGATGTGCAATGCAGTATGTGTCTAATGTAGAGAAACCCAAAATCATACCTCGAGCTACCCAGAATTTAACCTCAAGCTCATTAACAAAGTAAAATAAGTAGAAAATAACCGAAATCCAATCTCGAGCCACCGAGAATTTAACCTCGATCTTACAGAAAAGAACCCAGATAATTTAGTAAAAAAGTGGTACAATTTCTCTTTTAAAATAGAAAATTAGTATTTTTCCTCCAATCCAAACATTTTTCATGTGAAAGGTGTGTGAATATGTAAATCCAGGCACACACACACACACATGCATACACACACATACACACACACACACACACATATATATCCATCACATACATGAAAGAGGGAAGAATAAGTCCAACCGTAGCTACAATCTACTGGAAAACTCGGTACCACACAAATCACTAGTCATAGGTCTCACTAGTCTCAACAGATGGGAAAAATAAGTGAGTGAACTACATCACAATATAAGCTAACAACTTTAACCCTACTCTTACCACGAAATTCTATCTTGAACCTAAACTAAGGATCCCTAATTTAAGCCTAATGCTAAGTAAGCATCCTAAATCTAAGGCTCAAGCAACGATCCTCTAGGCCCGTCGATAAAACTAGAAATTTCCATCACAATTACCTTCCCACAGGGGTGTTGGATAAAGAAGGAATTAATTTGGGCACCATAACATCCTGGAAATCTCACTTTAATGGAAGAAAACAAAAAATTTAGTACCCCAAATTGTGAATTAAAGATGAAAAATATGTGAGAAGAGGGAAGAAATATAATGGTGAAGCAATTAGACTTACTAGCTAAATAAATCTCTAATAATTGTCCCAATCTTCCTTAAACTGAGCTCTCAATATTAAGCATGCAAATGGAATGTTTTGAGGAAGAGGGGTCTTTAAGACCTAGCAATCCTCGCTTCTGTAGATGGTTTACCACAAACATAACTCCACTAAAGTAGTGGATCTTTTGCAGAAGTGAAATCCATTAAGAAACTAAAGCTCCACCTAAGTGGGGATAATTTCGTAGAAGTGGTACCGCAATAATGGAGGAAGTCTAGAGAAGTGAAGCGGATGCACACTACACCCTTCACAGGAGCAAAAACCCTTGATATCATCATCCATTGTTGATGCAGCCAGCCTACTATAGAAGTGGGCCAAGCTTCACAGGTACATCTTCACCAGATACAACTATACTAGAAGTTTTCACCAAACAACCAAAGTCCTGAATGTACCCTCGGGATTCATTCAAAACCCAGTGAACACATATCAAGCATGCTACCTAATTGTAAACAATAGTCCAGACTTAATGGAATTATCAAAACAACCAACTGAGATTGTCTTGTAAAATGTTTACCGTAGTCAACACTTCAAATAAAATGCTAAAAACCCAACCAAGCACCAAAAATGAGTCCAAAAGCCTATGAACCCATACTTAAGGTCCCCATAAAATTCACTTTCGGACATAATCTTCTCCTCAATCAACATCATTGGTCTGGCTATAATATACTAAGTGAAAATCAATACTTGAAAAACTTCTAAATAGGGAGCCATAGTAGCAGGCTACACTCATAGAATTTGAATACCTTGAATGGCTGCTTGGGCTGGAGTCTGAGCCTCATATCTGACCTATGAACCACTCAGAGTATCTGGCAACATCCCTAAATTTGACATATCCTCTAGAAAACTCAAAATCTTGACCATACTGCCCTGAAAGACTGGTACGGCCACAAATCCTACTATAGCCAGAGCTGGATCCATACCTTCTAGCTGATATGGTAGGTCCTCTACCTTCATCATAGGTAATAGTGATGGTTCCCTAACCTAACCTCGAGTTGGTACCATGGTTCATGCACAGCCTCGATCTCTACATGGAACCATACCATGACCCTTATTTGGGGCCCTAACAATAAGAGCAGAAGCCTCACCCTTTCCCGCTAAAGACCTCATCCTAATCATCTGGGAATTAATGAAACAAAATAAGATTTATAAACTGATATAAATAAGAACCCTTGATAAGGAATCAAAAGCTAAAAAATTTTCTAAGAATGCCTATAGCCTCCAAAAGATAGGATACGAACATCATCATACCGATTCGTGGGAATCTACTAGGAATATGCTCTTGTACTCATGATATTAGTGAACCTAAGGCTCTGATACAATGATATCATGCCCTGAAATTGGGCCATGATGGCTCCTACTATAACCTTATTAGGTTAGTCAAGTCCCATACCCATAATGAGTAAGTAATAACCTAATAAACCGAAAAGAAATACAAAAAAGGTTGATGGTGTAGCTATATAAATATAAAAGTACAATATATACAAAATGGGCCTTCAAGTAGTAAAAAGTAAAAAAATATTACCACCCCGGACTCGGTGTCACAAGTGCAAGAGCTACTAAAGAACAGAATCAGTGAGGATAACTCAAGCCAGGATATACATTAAAAAAGATGCAGAAGTGCATCATTAGTACAAAACATGGTTATCAGTAGGCATCACAGGTTGAATGAGCTCAGGAGACAAGTATATAATATAAATTACAAGGAAAGGAACCCTGCACGCAAAAAAAGTTCCAGCAGTCTATAGCACAATAAGAAAATAATAATAATATTGCAACACACCGGATGTTTATGGTTGTCCTTCTTCTTGTGTCAAAAGTTTATGTGCCTATATTTGATAGTTATATTATAGTTTTACGTGTGATTTGGGAACAATTGATTTAAATTGGGATTTGAAAACTATATGTTTTGCCTTCATAAAATATCTAAATATGTTTTTGAGATAATTCTTTAGTTACTGTATATTTGTGTACGTATTTATTTTGAATTTTTTTATAATTTATTAATATTTTAATAGAGATATTAAATCTAGTCTAGATATGTATAAAAATTATTATTTTATTAAGAGGCCTTATCCAAATTAAATTCCACCGCTTATGGAATATACAATAGCTATAAATTTATATTTATGATAGACTTGTATTTAATGCTAAGTGACAAACAATTTTATACACATATTTATACTTACCTTTATTAAGAAAAAGGATTTCCTTCCACTAAAGGATTTCTATCCCTAAAAGATTACTATATTTTAAAAGAAGTACCATCTTTGAATGATATAACTTGAAAGTTATCCATATAGCTGCTGCATATGTTTTTCAACGCATAAGTAGTTGTTGCACATGTTTTACATATATGTGTAGCCACTACACACATACTTATTCAGTTCGTTAAAGAGAATTTTGTGGGGAGGAAATCATTCTGATGTTATATGTGATTCGCGAAAAGAAATCAAATCTATAACAAGTTACTTGAGCTTAGATTCTAGGTATGTTAAGGCTATCCTTTCTTTTGGCATGGTTTCTTGAGTTTTAAAAAATCCATTTTTGTCGTGCTATCAAAAGGTCAATTCTAGATCTATCAATTGGTGTTGGTGTTACTTTAAAAAATCATATTGGATTGATGTTAGTTCCCGTTCAAGTTGAAATATAAGAGGTGGTTATATATATTGCCGTGGTTATTAGATTTTGGTAATGATTGATTTAATCATGATATTATAAGTGTAACAAGAAGAAACTATGCTTACGTACGGGTTACTTACAAAGTGGCTATGTTACAAGCATTTGATGTTTTTGTTGTTTTGTGCTTAATATGGTGAAAAATTTCCACATTAGTGTACATGTTATTTGAAAATAGTAACTCACCCCAACAAATAAGAAAATGATGTTTCAAATGTAGTATATGCACTAAGGGCGTTCAATTCTTCTTGTTGAGCACCATCTTTTCATCATGGAGGGCATTACTATTTGCTCCTATTGTCACAACTATGGTAATCTAAATATAAAGAAAGTTGACGATGTCAAATAATTCTAGTATCTTATAGCATGAGAATGTACAGAAATTAATCATGAATTGTACCAAACCATAAATTCTAGTCAAGGAAAATGGGTAGAGGGAGTTTGGTAGTTCTGGGGAGTGAGTGCTAAGGTAATTATGGGAGAGCTAAATTGGTATGCTATGTGAGGGTGATTAGAAGCTATGAGTTCGGATTTTGTGTGTTAAAATAATTATGTTATGGTCAGAGTTGTTGCGAGTTTAGAGAGATTCTTGAGCAGAGCTTCACGTTGCTTTGATAAGGTTAGGTACAAGGTATGTCAAGCCTATTCTTGTTCTTTTTGACATGATTTCATAGTTCAATACATCCTAAATTTAGTGTGCTACCGAAGAATGTCTCGCAAAGCTTTCAAATTTTATTCCAGACTATTTTGAAGTAGTTATCTCTTTTTGGGGAACTCATACTCGGGTAGCATTAATATTGTGCTTAGTTAAAAAGTAAAGAAATGGATAAAGTCTAGTACTAAGGATAGTTCATATGTGATAAATACTATAATCGAGGAAATATCAGGGGTTTAGATATTTGATAAGGATATGTTAGTCTACTAACTGGTTACATAAAGCAAAATCATATATTGATGTACGATGGGGTTTCATTACAATACAACGATCCTTTAGCGACCAACAAAATATGATGGTATTGAAAGTGGTATGTTACTCGTGGTGCTACTATTTCTTATATTCATGCTTTTCTTATTTTTTTTATATCATGGTAGTCTTGTTGGTCCGTATTGCAATTTACATGCTCATGGTATTATAATGACTAGAGTATTGGGTATATCCTAATAATTAATAATGCAAAACATTTTTCATTTTTGTTATCCCTTTTAAGAGTAGTAAGTAACCCAAATCTATTTTAAAATGTGCAGTGTTTAGTAGTTTTAGCATATCTCATTGTACAAAGCTCTGTTTTACGTAAAAAATATGTTCTGAAAAGCTATCACCTAGATCTACAACTTTTATGTTTATGACAAAAGCTGTTTTTGCTTTTATGCACTCGAAATAAGAGGCGCAAGAGACAAAAAGTTCTGTCCAGTTTTTTGATTTTGAAACCCCCCCCCCAATATGCTAATGTTAGTACTTTAATATATCTTATTATATAAAATGTATAATTTGGTGAATCTAGACTCTTTAAAAAACCAAGACATATACCTACAACTTTTATAAAGTCTATAAAGCTTGGTTCTACCATTAATCTATTCAAAATAAAGTTACAACACAAGACAGTGGGGCTACCCAGGTTTACTATTTTGAGGATTTAGTATAATTTGCACAAACTAGGCTAACTTTTGATGTTAATCTTGAGTCATATCAACATGCTGGAGTTACTGTAAATTCAAAAGATATTTAATTGTGTGTTCTAGGCTGTATATACTCGTGTATGATTTGAGGAACTTGAAATAATTGTTTATGTTAAGATTTGAACTCTTCGATCTATCATTGGACTTTTTATGTGTTTAAAGACTAAGGTTTGCGTATAAACTTGAACTTGTACTCTTATTACCTGCTGGTGTATTTGAAATATTATCTTGGTACCTTGGTTACCTTCTTGTCACCTTCTATTGTCATTTTGGTATCCTCAGAATCTTGCAAGACACTTGTTTAACTCGCCCACTTGTACGGATTGTATGATCACTTGGCATCCTTGTTGGGATTTTGTCCTTCTTGTGGCTGTGAATTGTCACTATTGGCATGCCTCTTAATTGGAATATTTTTCCATTTTGACTATGGATTTGTGGTTCATCTTAATTATGGAAGTTGTCCATTTTAAGTACGAATTAGAAAACTATTTTTAATATGGTTCTGATTCTTTTGATTTTTGGGTTTCGACCCTTCTTGATACAGGGCTTTGAACCTTCTTAATACAGGACTTTGGTCCTTCTTGATATTTGATTATGCTTGGTGTGACGACATGATGTACATATTGGGAAATACTTGTTACTTGACCTCTTTTGAATAGTATTTGGACATTTCTCTACATTCAAGACTTTAAATATAGAATTTGATACTTTTTTGAATGAGGAAGTCATTTTTAATATGATTCTTGATTCTCTTGATTATTGGGTTTCACCCCTACTTGATACAGGGTTTTTACCCTTCTTGATACAGGGCTTCGGTCCTTCTCAATATTTAATTATATTTGGTGTGAAGACATGATGTACATATTAGGCAAAACTTAGTATTTGACCTCTCATAAAATGGTCCTATGAACCTTCTTGATGCTTGAATATTTAAATATCAAAATTGATACTTTTGATATATTCATTTATTTGATTTATGTTGAGCTTATGGAGGCTCGGCTAGGATGTTGTTTTATTATTATTGCAGAATTTACATCAGGGGCCATTAGATTGTATTGTAACCATTCCTAACTCTCCTTGCTAGTATGTTCAATCTTGATAACATCTATCATCTCGTTCATTTAAGTTAACTCTTAATTAGTTTTGGCTTAAGATCTAAGCCATGAGAAGGTGGGTACATTCTGGTTAACCTTGACAACCCACTCCATTATTTAATGTACTTTATGATATCAGATCAACTATCCATAAATTCAGGAGCGGGTAAGCACACTCATATTATCTTTGACCCTTATCTATATGTCCATTCATTACTTCATGATACATTTTTAGTTATTATTCACCTTACATACTCGGTATATTATTTCGTACTGATGTCTCCATTTCCTAGGGGACGCTGTATTCATGCCTGCAGGTTTTTAGGTACATAGTGATCCTCATTTCATGTGGTCGAGTTCAAATGATGATTGATATGCTCCGATCTTTCCGGAGATGCTGAGTTTGGAGTCCTCTTCTATTTTGCATAGCTGATGGGTATGTTGAGGCCTTGACTCAATTAGTTGTTAGTGGTTCTTATTCTTAGAGGCTTGTAGACTTTTGTTATGGGTATGTGAGTTAGTTTTGGCCTTGTTGTCAATGGTATTCTTGGTTTTTGGCCTTGACAACCTTGTGTATATATTTGTTTGATGGGCTGGATTCTATACAATTTGTGGTTTAAAGCGACCTTATTGGTCAATTGTATTATTCTCTTGCATTTATATTATGAATAATTGGTGTCAATGGGGCCTCGTCGGCCCTGACTTGTCACAAGTTATGTTATTTGGTTGGTGTGTTAGGTTGTTTTCTTAGTCAGGTAAGGCATTGGGTGTCTGTTACGCCCCTTTAAGTTTGGAGCATGACAACTTGGTATCAGAATATGGCCGTGTCCTAGAAAGTCTTCAAGCCGTGTCTAATAGAGTCTTACCAATGGGTGTGTTGTGCCACACTTATAATCAGGAGGCTACAAGACATTTAGGATCAATAACTATTTTTTAATATTCTAGATCGTGCTATAGAGTTGAGTCTTAAGAGTGGAGTTATCATAATCGTGCGATATGAATTTGCTATTATTAACCCTTAAAATACCTTGTGGAGAAGTCAATTTTTATTCAGGGCGTCATAGCATTCCCAACAGTGAAGTTGCGTGCATTTAAGGTAAGTTTTCAGTTCCAGTTATGAGTTTGTGTCATTAAGAATCATGTGGGACCCGATGAGTTTTTGTTAACTGAAGTGGCCTTCTCAGCTATTTTACAAATGTGGTATAGTTTGGTGTATAGGGGAGGTTCTGCCAAAAAATTGAGGAGTTTTTAGCCTTACTCCTGCATTCAATTTCACATTCGAGGACCAATGTTCCTAAGGGGGGAAGGATGTAACATCACGGATATTTACGGTTGTCCTTCGTCTCGTGTCAAAAGTTTATGTGCCTAAATTTGGTAGTTATATTATAGCATTACGTGTGATTTGGGAATAACTTATTTAAATTGGGATTTGAAAAATATATATTTTTATTGCCTTCCTAAAATATCTAAAAATATTTTTGAAATAATTCTTTAGTTACAGTATATTTGTGTATGTATTTATTTTGAAAGAATTTTTATAATTTATTAATATTTTAATGGAGATATTAAATCTAGACTAGACATGTAAAGAAATTACTATTTTATTAAGTGGCCTTATCCGAATTAAATTCCACCGCTTATGGAATATGCAGTAGCTATAACTTTATTTTTATGATAGCTTTGTATTTAATGTTAAGTGACAAACGATTTATACACATATTTCTACTTACCTTTATTAAGAAAAAGGATTTTCTACCACTAAAGATTTTCTATCCTAAAAGATTACTATATTACTAATATATACAAGCGGCCTAAAGCAGGCAGGAGGAGGTTGTCCTGCCAGCTTAGGCTAAAGGGAATTTTTTTCATTTCACAATTTCAACCAACACAAAACCCATGTTTTAAAGGGCATTTACGTTATTTCACAACACTTGCAACACCACAAAACCCGCCATTTCAGGATTCAGCACCAGCCATCAATAATGGTGGGGTAGAGGAGATGTTGACAACGACGAAGACGATGATAGCGATGAAGAAAAAGCAAAAGGGTAGATCTTAAACCGTATACCCTTCTTCATGTAGAAACTTCAGATTTTGAGGCTCAGATCAGTAAAATCAGGTCAAAGGAGACAACATATCCGTCATGACTGCAGACCTCAGTTGCACTACAAATAAGCATTTTGGGTCATCGTGCCAAGATACTGGCCTACTCCCCTTTGCCCCATGAATTTTAGACACTTTAATCATCACAGCCTCTCATACTTGAAAGTGAGCTATAAAATTGAAAGTTAAAAGTGATGAAATAAAAATACACAAGGAAATTTTAAAAAATCATACAAAGAAGAACATATGAAGAAGCAGAACTAAAATAGAAGAAAAATGGGAGCAGATGATGTCTCAAAGATTTATGTGTAAACTAAAAAAGAGGGAAAATAAAGGCCTGCTTTTTTAGAGCAATATTACTTGGGATTTTGATAATATTTGTAGTACACCAGATCTAGCAGTGGTTGACGGATTGAAGAAGGCCTGAGGGAGAGAGGAGGAGTTTTATTCCATCTAAAATAAATCTACACGTGTCTTCATAAAATATACTAAATTAACTTAGTTTTATTGATCTTTTTCCCCCTTTAATTGTGCCATGTTAATATATTATCAAAATTTACCCCTTTTTTGAGAAGTTTCACCATTTGTTTATCTTATTTTTTTAAAATCTGCTTTATATTTAAAAACTACGTAAATAGTATTATAAACCATAATAATTAATAATGCACATAGAAAATTAAATTGACTTTTGAAATTCAATTGGTGGCACATAAATTGAAACAGAGGAAGTAACATATATTATTTTTTTGATAAAAAAATGCATTATATGAAAATGACATAAAAAGTACTATAAATCATAATAATTAACAACTTTAAATATTGATAAGACATATAAAAAATTGATTGACTCATCAAATGATAAATTCTATCAACGCCACATAAATTGAAGCAGAGAATGCAACATATATTATTTAAAATTTATGTAGAAAGTACTATAAATCACAATAATTAACAACTTAAAATATCTAAGAAAAAATACATAAAAAAATTGACTGACTCCTCAAGTTCCGTTAGTGCAACCTAAATTGGGACAGAGAGGTTAATCTGTACTATCTGATAATTATACAAAAAGTACCACAAATCATAATAATTAACAACTTAAAATATTTAAAATCATATAAAAAATTTAATTTACTCCCCAAATTCCATCAGTGTCATAAAAAATAGAACAAAAAAAGTAACATATATCGGGTCCGTGCTTGCACATGCTCTCCTGTCTAGTTTTAAAAGAAGTACCATCTTAGAATGATATAACATGTAAGTTATCCATATAGCTGCTACATATGTTTTTCAACGCATATGTAGCTGTTGCACATGTTTTGCATATATGTGTAGTCGCTACCCACATACTCATTTAGTTTGTTAAAGAGAATTTTGCGGGGAGGAAATCATTCTGATGTTATATGTGATTTTTGAAAAGAAATCAAATCTACATAAAGCTTAGCTTCTATGTATGTTAAGGCTATCCTTTCTTTTGGCATGGTTTCTTGAGTTTTAAAGGTTTCAGTTTTGTCGTGCTATCAAAAGGTCAATTCTAGATCTCTCAATTGGTGTTGGTGTTACCTTAAAAACACATATTGGATTGATGTTAGTTCCCTTTCAAGTTGAAATATAAGAGGTGGTTATATATATTACCATGATTATTAGATTTTTGTAATGGTTGGATTAATCAAGATATTATAAGTGTAACACGGAGAAACTATGCTTACGTATGGGTTACTTACAAAGTGGCTATGTTACAAGCCTTTGGTGTTTTTGTTGTTTTGTGCTTAAGAGGGTGAAAATTTCCCATATTAGTGTACATGTTATTTGAAACAGTAACTCACCCCAACAAATAAGAAAATAATGTGAAAATATAGTATATGCACTAACGGCGTTCAATTCTTCTTGTTGAGCACCATCTTTTCATTGTGGAGGGTATTACTATTTGCTCCTATTGTCGCAACTACGGTAAATTAAATAGGAAGGAAGATGATGGTGTCAAATAATTCTAGTATCAGATAGCATGAGAAACTAGTACAACAAACATAAATTATTCATGAATTATACCAAACCAGAAGTTCTAGTCAAGGAAAATGGGTAGAGGGAGTTTGGTAGTTCTGGGGAGCAAGTGCTAATGTAATTATGGGAGAGATAAGTTGGTATGGTACGTGACGGCGATTAGAAGCTACGAGTATGGATTTTATGTGTTAAAATAATTATGTTATGGTCGGAGTTATTGCGAGTTTAAAGGGATTCTTGAGCAGAGCTTCGCGTCGCTTCGATAAGCTTAGGTACAAGGTATGTCAAGGTTGTTCTTCTTCTTTTTGACATGAATTCATAGTTCAATAAATTCTAAATTTAGTATGCTACCAAAGAATGTCTTGCAAAGCTTTTAGATTGTATTCCAGCCTATTTTGAAGTAGTTATCTCTTTTTGGGGAACTCATACTCAGGTAGCATTAATGTTGTGCTTAATTGGAAAGTAAAGAAATAGATAAATTCTAATAATGAGGATAGTTCATATGCAATCAACACTATAATCGAGGAAATATCAGGGGTTTAGATGTATGATAAGGATATGTTAGTCTACTGCCACATAGAGTAAAATTATATATTGATGTACGATAGGGTTTCATTACAATACAACGACACTTTAGTGACCAACGGGATATGATGGGATTGAAAGGGATAAGTTACTCGTGGTGCTGCTATTTCTTATATTCATGCATTTCATGTTTTTTTGGATATCATGGTGGTTTTTTTGGTCAGTATTGCAATTTATGTACTCATGGTATTATGTGTATTAGAGGATCGGGTATATCCTAATAATTAACAAGGCGAAACACTTGTCATTTTTGTTATCCCTTTTCAGAGTAGTAAGTAACCAAAATCTATTTTGAAATGTGCAGTGTTTAGTAGTTTTAGCATATCTCTAGTATATAGCTTTGTTTTAAGTACAAAAATATATTCTAGAAAGCTATCACCTATCTCTACAACTTTATTTTTATGACAAAAGCTAGTTTTACTATTATACATAAGAGGCGCAAGAGATGACAAGTTCTGCCCAGTTTTCCTATTCAACCCCCCCCTATGTGCTATTGTTAGTATTTTAATGATATCTTTTTGTATAAAACGTATCTTTTGGTGAATGGACTCTTTCCAACCCCAAGACATATACCTACAACTTTCATAAGTCTATAAAGCTTGGTTCTGCCGTTAATCTATTCAAAGCTAAGTTACAACACTAGATAGTGGGGTTGCCCAGGTTTACTGTTTTGAGGATTTAGTGTAATTTTCACAAACTAGGCGTACTTTTGATGTTAATCTTGATTCGTATCAACATACTGGAGTTGCTGGAAATTCAAATGATATTTAATTGTGTGTTCAAGGTTGTATATACTCGTGTATAAGTTGAGGAACTTGAAATAATTATTTGGGTTACGATTTAAACTCTTTGATCTATCGTTGGACTATTTATGTGTTAAAAGACTAAGGTTTGTGTATAAACTTGAATTTGTACTCTTGTTACCTGCTGGTATATTTAAAATATTATCTTGTTACCTTGGTTACCTTCTTGTCCCCTTCTATTGTCATTTTGGTGTTCTCAGAGTCTTGCAAGACACTTGTTTAACTCGCCAACTTATATGGATTGCTTGATTACTTGGCATCCTTGTTGGGACTTTGTCCTTCTTATGGTTGTGAATTTGTCACTATTGGCATGCCTCTTGATTTAGATCATTTTCCATCTTGACTATGAATTTATGTTTCGTCTGAATTATGGAAGTTGTCCTTTTTAAGTACAAACTAGAAAGCCATTTTTAATATGGTTCTTGATTCTCATGATTATTGGGTTTTGGCCCATCTTGATATAGGTCTTTGACCCTTCGTGATACAGGACTGCGTTCCTTCTTGATATTTGATTATGCTTGGTGTGACGGCATGATGCACATATTGGGCGATACTTGTTACTTGACCTCTTTTGAATAGTTCTTGGAGATTTCTCTACACTCGAGTCTTTAAATATCGAATTTAATACTTTTATGAATGAGGAAGCCATTTTTAATATGATTCAAGATTTTCTTGATTATTGGGTTTCGGCCCTACTTGATACAGGATTTCAACCCTTCTTGATACAGGACTTCGGTCCTTCTCAACATTTGATTATATTTGGTGTGAAGACATGATGTACATATTAGGTGAAACCTGTTATTTGGCCTCTCGTAAAATAGTCCTATGAACCTTCTTGATACTTGAATATTTAAATATCAAATTTGATACTTTTGATATATTCATTTACTTGATTTATGTCGAGCTTATAGGGGCTAGTCTAGGATTTTGATTGATTATTATTGCAGAACTTGCGTCAAGGGCCATTAGATTGTATTATAACCATTTCTTGACTCACCTTTGGTAGTACATTCGGATCTTGATAACATCTATCATCTCGTTCATTTAAGTTAACTATTAATTAGTTATGGTTTAAGGTCTAAGCCATGAGAAGGTGGGTACA
Organism: Capsicum rhomboideum; assembly: GCA_031232105.1. NCBI lineage: Eukaryota > Viridiplantae > Streptophyta > Magnoliopsida > Solanales > Solanaceae > Capsicum > Capsicum rhomboideum. The sequence goes on from CP124715.1 coordinate 86,556,196, forward strand.
TTCTGGTTAACCTTGACACCCAACTCAATTATTTATAGTACTTTATGATATTATATCATCTATTCATAAAGTCAAAAGTCGATAAGCACGCTCATATTATCTTTGACTCTTATCTATATGTGGGCATTCATTACTTCATGATACCTTCTCAGTTATTATTAGGCTTACATACTCGGTATATTATTTCTTATTAATGTCTCCATTGCCTGGGGGACTCTACATTCATGCCTGCAGGTTATCAGGTACACAGTGATCCTCATTGCGTATGATCGAGTTCAAATAGTGATTGGTATGCTCCGTTCTTTTTGGAGATGCTGAGTTTAGAGTCCTCTTCTATTTTGTATAGTTGATGGGTATGTCGGGGCCTTGTCCCAATTAATTGTTAGTGGTTCTTATTCTTAGAGTCTTGTAGACGTTTGTTGTGGGTATGTGAGTAAGTTGTGGCCATGTTGTCAATGGTATTCTTGTTTTTTGGCCTTGCCAATCTCATGTATATATTTGTTTGATGGGTTGGCTTCTGTATAGTTTGTGGTTTAAAGCGACCTTATCAGTTAATTGTATCATTCTCTTGCTATTATATGATGAATGATTGGTGTGATTTGGACTTTGTTAGCCCTGACTTGTCACAAGTTATGTTATTTGGTTGGTGTGTTAGTTGGTTTGTCTAGTCAGGTAAGGCATTGGGTTTCAGTTGCACCTCTCTGAGTTTGGGTAGTGACATATATACACGTAGTTTATATATTTTATGTGAATGATGTTATGCAGTATGGGATGATGCATTGAAATATGGGGCCAATGTAGAGAAACCCGAAATCATATCTTAAGCCGCCCGAAATCTCACCACAGACTTATTAGTATAACCCAAAATATCAACTCGGGCCGCCCAAAATTTGAGCTCATCAAACCAATAAAACAATAAGTAAAGGATCAAAATACTATCTCGGGTCGTTCGACAATTGTCCTCAAGCTTATCATGAAAAGAACCTAGATAATTTAGTGAACAAACGGTACAATTTTTCATTTAAAATAGAAAATCAGTATTTTTCCTCAAATCCAAACATTTTTCATGCGTTTGATGTGTGAATATGAAAATAAAGGCACAATTATATATAACAAGAAAGGATAAGTCCATACCATAGCCACAATCCATCAAAAACCCCAGTACCATACAAATTTCCAGCATAAGCCCCACAAGTTTCAATAGATGGGGAAAATACAGGAGTGAACTACATCACAACATAAGCTAACAACTTTAATCCTACTCTTACCACAAAATTCTACCCCAAACCTAAAAAAGGATTCCTAATCTAAACCTAATACTAAGTAAGCATCCTTAAACTAAGGCTCAAGCAAGTATACTATTCTAAAGTCCCCAAATTAGGCTAATAAATTAGAAGTTCAAGATAACCTTATTCCTAACTAACAATTCCCTTAACCACCAAGCAATTTATAGTATATACTATCAATCCGAGCTAAGTCTAAAGAAAGAAAGACCTTAACCTACCTCACGATTGAACTATAATCCTGAACTATCACACAGAATCCTTCCCCTTCAACAAAGCCTCAGATCACTTTCAATCTATAAAATACAAAATCTACTAATAAGCACGAGAATAATTATATGCATATCGATAATTTATACTTAGGGCTAGAAATTGGACCAAAATTGACCCTCGGTGCCCGGTGATGTAACTGGAAATTTCCATCACAATTATTCTACCTCAGGGGTATCCATGCCCAGAGTTGGCCGAAGAAGGAAATAAATTGGGCCCAAAAACAACCTGGAAAACTTACTTTAATGGAAGAAAACCAATAATTTGATGCCTCAAATCAAGAATTAAAGACAAAGAAGATGTTAGAAGAGGTGAAAGAATGCAATGGTGAAGTAATTGGACTTACCAGGTGAAGAAATCCCCATCTATTATCCCAATCTCCCTTAACTGAACTCTCAATACTTTCTTGCAAATGGAATATTTTGAGTAAGAAGGCCTTTAAGACCCAGCAATCATTGCTTCTGCGGAGGATTTATCGCATATGCGATGCCGTTGAAGCAGTGGATCTTCTGCAGAAATGGATTCCACTAAGAAACTAGAGCACCACCAAAGCAGGGATAATTCTATAGGAGAGGTGCCATAACAATAGAGAAAGTACAAAAAAGCAGATTCGGATGCACATTGTACTCTCTGCAAGAGCGAGCTTCACTTTGCAGGAGTGGCTAAGCCGATGTGGACCAAGCTACGCATGAGCAAAATACCCTGATGTCATCAGCCATTGCTGGTGCAGCCAACCCACTATAGGAGCAGCTCCATAGAAGCAGACCAAGCTCTGCAGGTGAGACTTCACTAACAACTTTCACCAAACACCCCAAGTCTTGAACGAACCTCCAAGATTCATTCCGAACACCTAAACATAAATCAAACTTGCTACCAAATAACGACACTTTAGACTCAATGGAATTTTTGAAATGACCTATCGAGGTTGTCTTGATGAAATGTTGACCAAAGTCAATACTCTAATTAAAATGTCAAAAATCTAACCAAGCATCCAAAATGAGTTTGAAAGCCTCAGGACATTAACCAAAGGTCCTCCAAACACAAAATCCACCTTTTGAAGCTAACAGAACTGACAGAATTCTAATCTGATCCCATTTCCTCGAATGTTGACTCGAGTTAATCCTTTCAAGTTAAAAAGGCCCAAAATGGATAAACTCAACTAAAACTAACTGAACACCTCAAGAACTGTGCCACTGATCCCTGTAGGTCATAAACAATGAATAGAAACTATGGAAAAGGTCAAAATAGAAAAAATGCACAAAAACTACAAAAATAACCTAAAGGGTCATTACATTATGTCGGTCCTTCCAGTGGTGCCATGTGTCTTTAGCCCAATTATTCCCCATACAAGAGCTATAAATATAATTGACAAAATTTTTTGATAATATTTATTTCAATAGTGAGTTGATAAAGTTCTGTATTCGTCCAAAAGTAAACTAAGATAGAGGAGTTGTTGGATAAGATATATGTTGGAGTGAAGAACAAATAGTTTATCCAATTTGATTGCAAACAACCATTTTGTAAATGAGAAGCAAAAGAGGAGAAGTAGAATAGTGAATGAAGGAAATGCAAAAAGGAGGTACAAGTGTTTATGAACCTATTCTCGAGCACTGTCTTGTCAACATAAATTAAACCTATTAGATGCACTCATAAGCATCGAGTCAATAAAACACTCTAGAATTATGGAAACTATTAATACATGTCCACTATACTCTGTAATTTTGTCATGTACCTCAAAATTTGAATTTTTAGATTCTCATCGCTAGTATGCGTAGGCGGTTGAATCAACAATTCACACAGTTTTAACTCTTGGATTTTGATAAGGTAACATAACGTTGACCGCGCGAAAATACAAGGTTGTAAAAATAAATTCCTACAAAATATAATACTTAGTGTTGCACTTTATTAATTGTTATAGCAAAATATATTACTATAGACATAAAGAAGACATCAAAAAGAAAGTAATCTTATCTTTGGATATCATAACACAATTTTAATAGCGTCACAGAGGAAAACGTATTTGGTTGAGTTTTATTGCTCATTTAAGGGCTTTATTTATAGCATTCTTGCAAGTCATTCTTACAAAAAGAGACTGAATTAGCTTAACAGAATATAATTACTATAGTTAAAATGCAATGTAATAGTAGAACAATAGCTGAAGAAAATACAGAGGAGAAGGGAAGAAAATTACCGGTGACCATACAAGAAAACAGAAATGCAAGCAACCCACAAAAGCCTAGTTTGTTAGTCCTATTGAGAGTTATCTATATCAAATCCCACATCCTTAACTTGTCTAGGGAGCCAATTTAATAGATTACCCCATTGCAATTATCATACTTTGATGGTTCTCTAGTTGAAATTTACTATAATCAGGATAATAGTATTGACACACTGGAAACACAAAATAATACACAGTCAGACCAAATTGGCAGGCTGTATCACTAATTATAGGAATTGAATTGAGTTACTTATAGTTGTGCTCATAGATTTCTGATTTTCTTCTCTAGATTTTTTGATCTTTATTTATAACATCAAACCAACAAGGAATGAGTTTCTAATTAAGAACCAACTATTAAAGGAAGCAGTAGTTATCAAATAACCATCAAAAGCTTACTGATGCATAAACTAATTAAGTTGAACGTGTAATAATAACCTTGTTAATTAATGGTATATGAAGAAGACAACAATTGGATCGATTTCATCAGGTAGTATCATTTTTTATATCAGAAAGTGTTGGAATGTTGAGTCAGCAATTACACAAAGGGAACCTATTGGAAGTTACTAATAGGCTAAATGTGCAGTTTTTATTGTTGTTGAAAAACTTTGACAACCAACTATAAAATAGAAAACCCAAGAATATGCACAAGAAATATATTAGAAAGCTTAATTCATGGAAGAATTAATCATACAACTAAACCTAGAAATGATTAATAATAAAAATCTAAGAAAGCCAGACTCATCGAGGAATTTTCTCATACACTTACACAACAAAGCACATATTAAACTTTCATTGCATTAAATTCGACAATGTCAAGCTAAAATAAAAATACATAGGGTGAAATCAATATCAAAATACAGGAACACAATATGAGAGGAAGAAAACCCACTGAAAAATAATGATCAAAATTGAAAAACTCACGAAACCAAAACAGAGAAATAGAAGATGATACGAAGAAACCCAGTAGAAAATAAAGGAAAAAATGGAAAAACTCATGTAATTGAAAATATAGCTGAATACAGATGAATTACAAAAGTAAATAGTATAAAACATGGGTAGAAAATCAAAATAAAAGTAGAAAAAAGACCCAAACAATTACAAAATAAATTGACACAAAATAACAGTGACAATATGCTTATCTGACATAAGAAGAAGCTCTAAAATTCATTGAACTGTAAATTTAGCAACATGAGGATAGAGAGAAGATGCGGTGGAGAGGGTGGTATTTGGAGAAGATCGTTACTTTGTTGAAAGCTTAACATTAATGGTGAAATGGGACTACAAATGTCTAAAAAATTAGAGAAGCAACTTTAGAGAACCTTGAATTGACAAAATTAGCCTCGAATAAAATGTCAATACCAAGAAGCACACATGTTGGTTGTGAGGTGCTTGGTGTTTACATTTATTAAGGGATAGTAATGGGGAGGGTGGGTTACAAAGTTAGTTGGGTGGTGTGGGTTTGAGTTTTTGCAGGCGCGGGGCGGGGTGGGTTTAATTTTTTTTTTATAGAAAAATCAGGCGAAGGAAGGGGTCGAGTTAATGGATTCGAGATAGGAAATGCATTCACATGGGAAAGTAGGCAGAATTTTAATGCTTTCGAGTATAGGTACAAATTTGCATATCTTTAAAAATCGGCAAACAGATATTCCTCTATAGATTATTCTTGATGTATATTCTCCTTTTTGCTTGTATCTTCTATTATTTTAGACTTTTTAGTCCATATTTGTGATACAAAATGTGATTAATGTATTTCAAAGTAAACTTTTCATTTGTTAATAAGCTCATTATTTTTTAAGTGTTGTTAATTAGTTGTATTATATTTCTAGCTTATGCTCAAATATTTTCAAATTTTTAGTTTATTATTATATATCGGCGGAATGACCTAGGACATCCTTATACTTGGCTCAGATTGTCAACTGAACTCTTCTACTTCATGAAGTTTCAACCAGACACTTGAACTGGTTGAGAATAAGAATTCTAAGCCCATCTGTCACTGTTTGTTCCTCGCTTGCTCTGATATAGATGAAACATCATATCTATGTTAAAAAAATTAATTCCACATCATATACACATTATTGGCCATGTCATTTTTATATCCATCTATTGAAAAACCTTGTAATCCTTTATTTCCTTTTTACAATTTAAGTTTTATATGAAAAATTGAATGTGGCTACAAAAACTTATAGCCATTTTTTCCGATAATATCTCACCAATTCATGGTCGTGAACTACCTGACGGAATACCCCCTTTACTTCACCATCACCCTTATGTCATTTATTCTTAAAATCTCCTAAAACATCACGAAACTAGTCATCTTCTTACTTCACAAACTTTCCCTTAATGGCCTTTGCCGGAGATAAATCACCTGATAATAATCGTCATAGATTTGAAGAACAAAGTATAAATGAATAAAGGTACGCATAGACAATTAAAAATAGTAAACTCATATCAAAGAAAAAGAAGCTCCACCAGTGTGCCTGCTACTAATAGGTTCCCTCCCAAACACATTTTTATTTACCACATTAAATCTTTTTCACCTTGAGCTAAATGATTCATCTTAGGAATTAATATATTTGTTTTGATGCTCCTAGCCAAAGAGAAATGCATACAGGATAAGGGGAAGTAAAAGAAACAAAATCTAGAAGGAACCAAATAGAGGGGTTATGAAAGGATGGGGATCGAAGCATGAGTGTCAATCTCTGCCATGATGCAACCAATTCCATTCTTCTGTTCTAAAATGGGGTCTTAATAAAATTCCATTTCAGAACAACAACTTAACAATTCGCACCAAATGTTTTAGAAGCATCCATTTTCGTAATAACCCTTGTTGTGATTTTTTACTTTTTTCTGTGCTTTGACCCTTTTTTCCTTCCCCATAGTTATATATAATTTATGAGTTGTTGAAATGGTTGGCATGGTCCCCAAAGTGTTCGAGAGAGATTTGAGTGAGTTTAAGGTTTTGAGTAGTCTTGAAAGTGATTAGTTTGACTTTGGTCAATATTTTATGATTTGAGTGTCGGATGGTGATTCTATTAGTTCCATTAGATCCAAAATGTTGATTTTAGGTTAGTAGCATGTTGGTTTGAGTTTCAATTCTTTATTTTAATTTTTGAGAATTTAGATGAGAAACTAGTTAAATTTACTTGAAAGGGGGAACGTGTTAACTTATTCATAATGTTCTCTTTTGATAAATCTGATGGTAATATTGAGTCTGGAGCATCAAAATTACCTATTAGCATTATTGCTTTATTTCTCTGGGGTCCCAAATGAATCCTAAGGGTCCATTTAGAGAATTTGAATAATTTCCTTTCAGCTAGTTTCCTGTATCTGGTGCAGCAACAAATCCTTCACTGCATTCGTAGGGGTACCTTCACATTCATAGAGAAGGAAATTCTCTGGTCATCACGAATGCGAGGTAGTGGCTGCATTAATGATGAGATGTCGGGGTCAGGTTGGGTCCATTGTTCATCGTGATCGTAACTAGGACACCATGTTGCAGTAGGTCTGGGTCGGTAGCCTTCACGAATGTGAGGGTACGATGCTTTTGCTTTGAAGGCATTGTTCACCTGGAATAGTATTTAAGCTTTTTCTCATGTTTTCACCATTTTCCCATTATTGGACATTGAGACCTCGATTTTTGGTGATTTTAAGAGGATTCTTCTTCAATATTCCTTGGGTAAATTTCTAAATCTTATTTCTATCTTTAACCATTGATTTTATCTTCAAAACTTGGAATTTTGGGATTTCACCCAGTAAAGGAAGAAAATAGTTTTTCAGTAATTTCAAGCTCGATTTCAACTTGTTTTTCGATAGGCTTTGATATTTAGAAAACTTAATGAAAACTTGATTCTTTAGTAAAATTTTGGTTTTACTGATTTTCATTTGTGATCAATTTTCAAACTATTTTTGGACACAAAATGAAAGTAGCTAATATAGGTATCATTAGACTCTTCTTGATATGTAGATTACATTTTTGATGGATTTACTTTTTTTGAGACTACACAAAAAGAAAAGTCTCCTCATTGAAGGGTCCAGGCTCATGTTTTGACTTTTCAATATAGCTTATTGATCTTAGGCGTATTTGTACTCCTAAGTATCATTATCTATGAGCTTTTAGCTTAGTTTGGAGGATAACTTGAGGTGATTGTTGAGCTATAAAGAGTATATATGTTTATTTGTGTGTTAAAGTGCATGTTCATAGTGTTTAAAGTGGATTCAAACCAAGTCAAGAGTCAAAATGATCAATTAGAACATAGACGAGGAAACTAGTGTCGCTAGCTTGAGCTATGCTTGTTTTAGTGTACTTTGATTGGTTCTATTGTGTTGTATGGACTTATGGATGTGTTGAGATGTTTTAGGGGACCATTGGAGGATCTATGGAAGCTTAATCAATCCTACATCCAATTTACAATACGTTTGAGAACAAGGGACAAGAGTAAGAGAAATATAGATGCAACCCTCAATGGATTGGAGTAGGGTGTGCGCCACACCCTCCATGGCATGGAATGGGGTGTACGCCGCACCCTCCATGGCATGGAATGGGGTGTACGCCGCACCCTACATAGCACACAAGAGGGTGTACGCCACACCTGTGGCCGCACCTATTTACTTTAAGCACCCGCGATCAAGGGTGCACCGCACCTCCACTTAGGCGCGATGGAGGGTGCGACGTACCACCCCGGAATCCTACTCAAAGTTGATTTTTTTAGCTTGTTTTAAGTGGGGGCAAAGTTGTAAATGCATGGGACTCGATTGGAGCACCTTATGGACTACCTAAAGCACTATAAAAGGAGTAATTAGCCACAATTATTAAAGGATTACTTAGCCATAATTCTTTACATCTTTTGAAATCTCCTACCTTACAGACGATTTGGAGTGAACACAAGGAATCAAGGAGCTAAAATTAGGGTTCTTTCTTCCTTTATTTTCTTTCTTGTAATTTTGATTGATGCAATTTTTTATGGAGATTGTTTGTATGAGTATGAGTGGCTAAACACCCTCATTCTAGAGTTGAGGCTATGAACATAATTGCTTAATTATGGTTTTATAGTTGGTTAATGAAACGGGAAGATAGTTTAATGCATCTGAATTAAATGCTCTTATCACCACTCAACGATGTAGTTATGAGATTAATTTGGGTAGACTACTTAGAGGATGATCATTCCTAAGTTGAATATAAACCCCATAGATCAACAATCACGATAGACACTAACACCGGCTAGAATCCATAGCTAGGCATGAATGTGAAGTAAATGCCTCAATCCTGGAACTCTCCATATATTTTTTACAATCCAATTTACTTATCGTTGTTATTTCTATTTTGTAGTTTTAAAAACACACTAAATCTCTCTTGGTTACAAATTGCACTTGTTTAACTTGATTAGTAACGCTTGAATTTGATTGCATGTTAAACATAAGTCCCTGCGGGATCGATATTCAGCTCACGAAGAGCCACTGTATTACTTGCACGATCACATACACTTGTGTGTGCACTTGGGAGTGATAAGTTTTTGGCGTCGTTGTCGGGGACGTGAAAATTAGAAACCTTCAAATTCTCAGTTCTACTATTTTGTTTGATAAGTGCTAACAACTTGGACTTAGCTACTAAATTTGTAGGTACATGTTTGAATATTGTGTAAGGTGGCAAGGGAGAGGGAATCGGTTGAACCAAATCCCAAACCTGAGCAACGCTTACACCAATTGAGGAGAGAAGCAACACTTCTCTATTAATTCCTGCAAGTTCAAGAGGACAAGACTATTCCTGCAGCCATGGGTGATGAACAACCACCTCACAAGACAGTGTGCGATATGTATTCAAAAGCCAGCTGCACGAGGCAGATTCTAGCTGAAGCAAAATATTATGCAATTATTGTACACAAGAATACAGTTTACAGGCTTATCACAGGAGGATCCACAGGTTCATCTATAAAACTTTTTAGAGACCAGTGATACTTTCATCCCAGTTGAAGTCTCCACAGATTATGTGAGGCTCACACTTTTCCCATTCTCACTTTTATAAGAAGCAAAGAAATGGTTGAATGCCGAATATTCAAACTAAATTACAACTTGGGATGATTTGGCAGAGAAGTTCCTCATGCAATTCTTTCCTTTGGGCAAAATTGCAAGGTTAAGGAGTGAGATTCTGAGTTTCAAGCAAAAGCCAGATGAGAATCTCTATCATGTATGAGAGAGATTCAAGTCACTTCTCAGAGATTGTCCACATAACCAATAGACCAATGAGGTATTAGATCATACTTTTGTTGAAGGTCTTGACTACAATGCAAAAATTTTGTTAGATTCTGCAGTAGGTCGTCTTGGCTTTGGTGAAAACTTGTGATGAGTTGTACACTCTCCTCAATATAATTGCACAAAGTAATCCAGATTGGAATAGTGATATATCTAGAAGCATGGTGAAGAAGCCTATAGGTTTGATTGAGGTAGATGAAGTCACAACATTGTCCACACAATTGACCAACTTTAAGAATCAAATAATGCAACAGTTCAACAAGTTGAGTGTGGCTCAACTTTAGGCAAAAGTTAATGCGGTTCAGTAAGTTCAGGCTTCGTGTGAAACTTGTAGAAATAGTGGTCATTCTTCAGACTTATGTGCAACAAATTTGGAGTCTGTGAATTTTATGGGTGATGTGTAGAGAGGCAATTAAACTTATGGTAATGCCTACAACCGAAATTGGCAGAGTCAGCCAACTTATGGTAATCACTCATGGGGCACTAATCAGGCATAACCTTAGTAATTTTAGAAGCAATAAGGTATTCAAAATAACACTCAGGCCAATAATATTGAAGAGACTTTGAAAAAAATCATGGCCACCCAAGAACAAATGGCTGCAGATATAAAAAATCAGTAACTTGCCCAAATGAATTTGGAGCTACAAATGGGTCAGTTAGCTCAACCATAGAATTCAAGACCTAAAGAGGGTTTGCCTGGTGATACAAAAAATCCAAAGCAAGTGATGGCTCTCACATTGAGAAGCGGTAAAGATTCGGGTGATGCACATCTAAAGAAAAATCACGAGGTGTAAGCTGAATTGATCACACCCAAGCACACAGATAAGCAAGTTGAGTCTAAATTTACAAATGAAATAGGGAAGTCTGAGCACCTAAAGAAGAAGTCGGTTGACCAACCTATCAATAGAACACCACTACCTTTCCCTAAAAAGTTTAATAAAGCGAAGGAAAATGCTTGTTTCAAGAAGTTCTTTGACATGTTCAGAGAGCTTCACATTAACCTTCCTCTTGTATGTGTGCAGGGGATGCCAAAGTATGCTAAATACTTAAAAGATGTGGTGATAAATAAAAAGAAGCTTGGCGATATTGAAACTGTGGCACTTACTGAAGAGTGCAGTTCGGTGGTCTTGAGCAAGATGCCCAAAAAGCTCAAGGACCCTGGGAGTTTCACCCTTCCCATACAAATTAGAGAAAGTGATGTGGTACACGCCTTGAATGATTTGGGGGCAAGCATCAATGTGATGCCCCTTTCATTTTTCAATACTCTTGGTTTGGGAAATCCAAGGCCCTCCGCGGTGATCCTACAAATGACGGACAAAACTAGAGTGAGACCCAAATGAATCATAGAAGACGTTCTCATTAAGGTTGGTAAGTTCATCATTCCTGCTGATTTTACTATTATTGAATTTGTTGTAGATGACAGGGTACCAAACATATTGGGACGTCCATTTTTGGCGACTGGTGGAGCATTGATAGATGTGAGAAAAGGCACTATCAAGATGATATTGAGTGTTGAAAAAGAGGTATTCAGAGTGTACAAGGCACTTAACACCCCTTCACACTATAGAGATCTATGCATGATCACAACTCTGAAAGAAACTGAGTCTGGGGTTGGGGAGTGCAAACCACCAATGACCTCTTTGGACTCTCTCATGAAGTTGGCTGAATCGACTAATAATACTGAACCCGCACTACTTGAATGGAAACCTAAAAAGATAGGGGAAAAAAAAGTTGCAGACCTAAATTGGGAACACTCAAGAGGTCTGAAAAGAAGGAAGAGATAGGTGTCAAGTATGAGGAAGAGGATGAGAGACTATGAATGATAAATTTGTGATTTGAGTCATGTCGTGACATTAAATTAGGCGCTGCTTGGGAGGCAACCCAAGTCAAGGTAGTATTTTTGCTTGTTTAGTTTTTTATTTAGTATCACTTTTGTTTTGTTTTGCTTTGTGATGACCGGTTGAGGGAAAGTTTGAGTACCCTAGATCTTAGCTAAGAAGCCTGGCAAAAATAGAGTGTGAGGTCCCCCGAACCTCTTTGATAAATATAATTCTACTAGCTAGGCCTAGAGGCCTCAAGGAGTATTTCTATCCTTACTTTTAATTTATACTTTGGGGACAAAGTGTGATTTTAAGTGTGGGGTAGGAAATCTTTTGATTTGGTTAGGGTGGAGTGTGTTATAAGATTCTTTTGGTTAATTGGTTATTTTCTTCTTGCTTATGTTGCTGGAAGTTTGAAAATACAAAAATATTTTCTTTAGTAATTTTTATTTTTATTTAGGAGCACACTTCATCCACCCCTCGGTTTTTCTTTTCGGTTCTTTTCCAAGGGGAAGCCCTTTGAACCCAGTATCCTTTTTTATTTTTTGGAATAATTTTAAATTTTAGAGATGCTTTTGTTAGAATGCTACATATTATTACTTGATGCAAGTTGGTGTTAAATTTTATGGCATGATGTGAAAATTGAATAACTATCTTTGAGACACCTAGTCTCTTTTCTATGACTATTGTGTGATATTGGCTTAATATTGAATTCTTGCTATTGCTTGGTTAAGATTCTATAGGGATTCTTCTTGATTTTAACATGTGCCATGTGTGAGTGATATTTTGATATATTCTATGTTGCATATTAATGTTTAGAACTTTCCCGATGTGTTTGCAAAGCAAAATAAAGAGTGTTGAGTTTATGAGATAATATAGGCAATCTTTGATAGCCATGTGTTATACCTACTCTATCTCCCCTTTTTACAAAATCTTAGTTAACCTCGTTGAGACTTTAGCCTATTCTTTGGTAGCCTTATATGTAGCTTATTCCCTTTCTTTCAATTGGCTATAATTTGATCCAAAATTCCTAAGAGCTTTAGTTGAAAATTAAGATGTTAAGGAGTGTGAAATTGAAGAAGGAAAAAAAAGTGAAAGTGATGCCCCAAGGAAATATCTTTCGGTGTGTTAAAAAGTTTATGTGTTGTTGGTAAGGAGTAATGTAATAAAAAGAAAAATTGATCAAAAGTGAATCATGTGTTGATAGCAAGTACTCCCTGCTAAAGATGTGTACCCTAGCTTAAAGAGAAGGGGAAAATCAAAAGAAAGTTGGGAAGATGATAATGGTGTAAAATAGGTTGGTTGGAGATGATTTCAGTGGAAATTGTGATGTATTAAAGTGCTTAGGGAAGATAGTCACTATTCTTGACCAAATAGTTCCTACCCGTTCCTTAGCCTACATTACAACCCTTAAAGTCCTACTTGATCTTGAGCATTGACATTCTGATATTAGTGGAGTACTACACTAAGGTCAAGCTTTTGGTTAATCTTATGTGACATGTGAATTCTTTGTGAGAGTGAGCGAAATTTGATTCTTACACCCATTCTTGTGATAAATTGCATATATGTGAGTGAATGTGGGTGACTCTCTAGTGGTGAGGGCATATGTTTGATGATATATAGGTGACTTATATTATCTCTTTGTTGAGTAATGTGCATGAGTTTTCCAATTTATTAGAGAGTCAATTCTTGAGGGTAGGAGGTTTCGAAGTAGTATTCATGTGTTTAGAAGTTGTAATATGACATGTCGAATGAAGAACTTGCTATTCATGTGGTGTGTGTAGTTCTAGCTTGAGTTTGATAGTAGTAGTAAGGTTTTTAGAGTCTTCCTTGATGGTTATTAGTGTAAACAGTTGTTTGAGAGGACGAACAAGGCTTTAAGTGTGGGGTGGTGATCTTAGGCGTATTTGTACTCCTAAGTGTCATTATCTATGTGCTTTTAGCTTAGTTTGGAGGGTAACTTGAGGTGATTGTTGAGATATATAGAGTATATATGTGTATTTGTGTGTTAAAGTACATGTTCATAGTGTTTAAAGTGCATTCAAACCAATTCAAGAGTCAAAATGATCAATTAGAACTTAGACGAGGAAACTAGTGTCGCTACCTTGAGGTATGCTTGTTCTAGTGTACTTTGATTGGTTATATTGTGTTGTATTGATTTATAGTTGTGTTGAGATATTTTAGGGGACAATTTTAGGAGCTATGGAACCTGAATCAATCCTACATCCAATACACAAGACGTTCAAGATCAAGGGACAACAGTACGAGAAGTATGGACACAACCCTCTATGGCTTGGAGTAGGGTATGCACCGCACCCTCCATGGCATGAAATGGGGTGTGCGCCTCACCCTCCACAGAACATAATAGGGTGTTCGCCATAACTATGGATGAAACTAGTTACTACAAACACCCGCTATCAAGGGTGCACCGCACCTTCACTTAGGCGCGATGGAGGGGGCGACGCACCACCCCCGAATCCTTCTCAAAGTTGGTTTTTTAGATTGTTTTAAGTGGGAGCAAAGTTGTAAATACATGGGATTCGATTGGAGCACCTTATGGAAGAAAAAAATCACTATAAAAGGAGTACTTAGCCACAATTATTCACATCTTTTGAAATCTCCTACCTTACAGATGATTTGGAGAGAACACAAGGCATCAAGGAGCTAAAATTAGGGTTCTTTCTTCCTTTACTTTTCTTTGTTGTAATTTTGATTGATGAACTCTTTTATGGAGATTGTTTGTATGAATATGAGTGGCTAAACACCCTCATTATAGGGCTGAGGCTACGAACATGATTGCTTAATTATGGTTTTATAGTTGGTTTATTCATTTATAAATGATTTTTCTTGCATTCTTGTTTTACTATTCTAAAGTGTCATGAACTTTAGGATAAATATTAGTCTTGAAATGAATTGACCGTAGGAGTGGAGAGATGGAATGAAGAATGTAAGTAGTGTGGATCATGTATTTACTGGTTACATATTGATTATTGAAGAATGATTTGTTGTTAGGATAGCAATATACCTAAACGCCCCACTTGGTTAATGAAACGGGAAGATAGTTTAATGCATCTGAATTAAAGGCTCTTATCACCACTCAACGATTTAGTTATGAGATTAATTTGGTTAGAATACTTAGTGGATGACCATTCCCAAGTTGAATATCAAACCCGTGGATCAGCATTCACGATAGACACTAACACTGGCTAGAAACCATAGTTAGGCATGAATGTGAAGTAAATGCCTCAATCCTGGAACTCTCCATATATTGTTTACCATCCAATTTACTTAGCGTTGTTATTTTTATTTTGTATTTATAAAAATAAACTAAATCTTTCTTAGTTACAAATTGCATTTTTTTAACTTGATTAGTAACACATGAATTAGATTTCTTGTTAAACACAAGTCCCTGTGGGATCGATATTCGGCTCATGAAGAACCACTGTATTACTTGCAAAACCACATACACTTGTGTGTACTCTTGGGAGCGACAAGTTTTTGGCACAGTTGTCGGGGACTTGAAAATTAACAACCTTCTAATTCTCAGTTCTACTATTTTGTTTGATAAGTGCTAACAACTTGGTCTTACCTATTGAATTTGCAGGTATAGGTTTGAATATTGAGTAAGCTGGAAAGGGAGATGGAATTGGTTGAACCATATCTCAAACCTGAGGGATGCTTGTACCAATTGAGGAGAGAAGCAACACTTCTCTATCAAATCCTACAAGTTTAAGAGGACTAGACTATTTCTACAGCCATGAGTGATGAATAACCACCTCACAGGATATTACGCGATGTGGTAATCCCACTCGCAACTAATGAGACCTACTGTATTCAAAAGCCAGCCGCAGGAGGCAGTTGCACACAAGCAGGCAGTTTACAGGCTTATCATATGAGGATCCATAGGTTCATCTACAAAAATTTTTAGAGATCAGTAATACTGTAATCCCCGCTGGAGTATCCACAGACTATGTGAGGCTCACACTTTTACCATTCTCACTTTTGGGAAAAGCAAAGAAATGGTTAAAGACAGAACCTTCAAACTCAATTACAACTTGGGACGATTTGGCAAAGAAGTTCCTCATCTGATTCTTTACTTCAGGAAAAACTACAAGGTTAAGGAGTGAGATTCTGAGTTTCAAGCAAAAGCCAGATGAGAATATCTATCATGCATGGGAGAGATTCAAGTCACTTCTCAGAGATTGTCCACATCACCAACAAACCAATGAGGTATTAGTTCATACTTTTGTTGAAGGTCTTGACCACAATACAAAAATTTTGTTAGATTCTGTTGCAGATGGTCAGGCTTTGGTGAAAACTTATGATGAGTTGTACACTTTCCTCAATAGAATTGCACAAGGTAATCCAGATTGGAATGGTGATATGTCTAGAAGCACGGTGAAGAAGCCTACCGATTTGATTGAGGTAGACGATTTCATATCATTGTCCGCACAGTTGGCCAGCTTTCAGAATTAAATAATGGCCTAATTTAATAAGTTGAGTCTGGCTTAACCTCAGGCACAAGTTAAAGCAGTACAACAAGTTCGGGCTTGGTGTGAAACTTGTGGAAATAGTGGTCATTCTTCAAACTTATATGTAACAAATTCGGGGTCTGTGAATTTTTTGGTTAATGAGCAGAGAGGCAATCAAACTTATGGTAATGTCTACAATTGAAATTGGCAGAGTCATCCAACTTATGGTAATCTCTCATGGGGCACTAATTAGGAACAACCTCAGCAATTTCAGCAGCAACAAGGTATTTAAAATAACACTTAAGCCAATAATATTGAAGAGACTTTGAAAAGGATCATGGACACCCAAGAACAAACGACTGCAGATATCAAAAATCAGCAACATACCCAAAAGAATTTGGAGATACAAATGGGTCAGTTAGCTCAATCGCAGAATTCAAGACCTCAAGGGGGTTTAACTGGTGATAGAGAAAATCCAAAGCAAGTGATGGATATCACATTGAGAAGTGGTAGAGATTTGGGTGATACACATCCAAAGAAGAATCACAAGGTGCAAGCTGAATTGATCACACCTAAGCAGACAGTCAAGCAAATTGAGTCTAAAGTTGCCAATGAAAAGGGGAAGTCTGAGTACCCAAAGGAGAAGCCGTTTGAGCAACCTCTCAACAGACCACCACTACCTTTCCCTTAAAAGTTCAATAAAGCAAAGAAAAATGCTTATTTTAAGATATTCTTTGACACGTTCAGAGTGATTCACATTAACCTTCCTTTTGTAGATGTGTTGCAGGGGATGCCAAAGTATGCTAAATACTTGAAAGATAAGGTGATGAATAAAAGGAAGCTTTGCGATATTTAAACTGTGGCACTTACTGAAGAGTGCAGTTCAGTGGTCATGAGCAAGATTCCCAAAAAGCTAAAGGACACTGGGAGATTCACCCTTCCCATACAAATTGGAGAAAGTGATGTGGTTCACGCTTTGAGTGATTTAGGGGCATGCATTAATGTAATGCCCTTTTCATTATTCAAAACTCTTGGTTTGGGGAAACCAAGACACTCCGCGGTGATCTTACAAATGGTGGAAAGAACTAGAGTGAGAGCCAAAGAAATCATAGAAGACGTTCTCATTAATGTTGGTAAGTTCATTATTCCTACTGATTTTATTATTCTTGACTTTGTTGCAGATGACAGGGTACCAATTTTATTGGGACGTCCATTTTTATCGACTGGTGGAGCATTGATAGACGTGAGAGAAGGTACTCTCAAGATGAGATTGAATGATGAAGAGGTGATCTTTAGAGTGTACAAGGCACTTAAAACCCCTCCATACTACAAAGATCTATGTATGATCACAACTGTGGAAGAAATTGAGTGTGGGGCGGAGGAGTGGAAACCACTAATAACCTCTTTGGACTCTCTCATGAAGTTGCCTGAATCAATTAATAAGCTCAACCCACACTACTTGGATGGCAACTTGAAAAATGGGGGCAAGAAAAGTTGCAGACCTAAATTGGGAACACTCGAGAGGTCTAAAAAGAAGAAAGAGATGGGCGCCAAGTATGAGGAAAAGGATGAGAGACTATAGATGATAAAGTTGTGATTTGAGTCATGCCGCGACATTAAATATGGCGCTGCTTGGAAGGCAACCCAAGTTAAGGTAGTATTTTTACTTTTTTAGATTTTTATTTAGTATCACTTTTGTTTTGTTTTGTTTTGTGTTGATAGGTTATGGGAAAGTCTGAGTAACCGAGATCTTAGCTAAGGAGCTTGACAAAAATTGAGTGTGGGGTCCCCTAAACCTCTTTGATAAATATAATACTACTAGCTAGGCCTAGAGGCCTCGGGGAGTATTTTTATCCTTACTTTTAATTTATACTTTGGGGACAAAGTGTGATTTTAAGTGTGGGGTGGGAAATATTCCGATTTGGTTAGGGTGGAGTGTGCTATAGGAGTCTTTTGGTTAATCGGTTATTTGCTTCTTGCTTATGTTGCTGAAAATTTGAAAAATGCAAAAAGATTTTATTTTAGTAATTTTTAGTTTTATTTAGGAGCACATTTCATCCACCCCTCGATTTTTCTTTTCTGTTTTTTTTTTCAGGGGACCCCCTTTGAAACCAGTATCCTTTTTGATTTTTAGTAATAGTTTTTAAATTTTAGAGATTCTTTTGTTAGAATGATACACATGATTACTTGAAGCAAGTTGGTGTTAAATTCTATGGCATGATGTGAAAATTGAATAACTATCTTTGAGTCACCTAGGCTCTTTTATATGACTATTGTGTGATGTTGGCTTAATATTTAGGGATCCTTCTTGATTTGAACATGTGCCATGTGTGAGTGAGATTTTTGGTATATTGCATAATGCATATTGATGTATAGAACTTGCCCGGTGTGTTTGCAAAGCGAAATGTTAATTTTAGGAGATGATATAGACATTTCTTTGATAGCCACGTGTTATATCTACTCTATCTACCCTTTTTGCATAATCTTAGTTAACCCCATTGAGCCTTTAACCTATTCTTTGGTAGCCTTGTATGTAGATTATTCCCTTTTGTTCAATTGACCGTAATTTGATCCAAAATTCCTAAGTGCTTTAGTTGAAAAATTAAGATGTTAAGGAGTGTGAAATTTAAGAAGGAAAAAAAGTGAAAGTGATGCCCCATGGAAATAGCTTTTGGCACATATAAACTTGATAGCTCTAGCTATATTCAAGAAATTGGGATTGGGTACTCCGAGGCCAACAACCATGAGACGCTTAGTTGCTGATCGATCCATCAAAATACCGGAGGGAATTCTATATGATGTGCTTCCTCAGGTTGAAAAATTCATATTTCTCACTGACTTTGTGATCCTAGATTGTGAGATAGACTATGAAGTTCCCATTATCCTTGGTAGACCATTTCTTGCTACCGGGAGGGCATTAGTTGACATGGAATATGGAGAGATGAACCTTAGAGTGAATAATAAAGAGGTAACTTTCAATGTGTGTAAGTCTATGAAGAAACCAAAGGACTTGCAGGTGATCTCCATGATTGACATGATTGATGATGAGGTGGCTGATGCTATGGAAGCAGATTTTATTAGTGAGCCACTAGCAAGAGTGTTGTGGAATTATGGAAAATCCAAGAGGTTGAAAAGTATTATGAAGTTGTAGCTTCATTGATGGGTCTTGGTTCCTACACCAAGAACCAATGCAAATTAGATATTGACTTAAAAAAATAGGAAAATCCTCCTGCGAAGTCTTCTATTATGGGCCCACCATAACTTGAGCTCAATCCATTACACCCACACCTTCTCTATGTCATTTTTTTGGGAAGGTAGCATATTACCCTTTATTATTGCGGGAGATTCGTTGCCATGGCAAGAGGAAGCATTGAAGTCGATTGTGAAAAAATTCATTCGAGAAATCGGGTGGACTATTGTGGATATTATCAGGATTTCTCCCGACATTTTTACTCACAAGATAAAGTTAGATCCCGATTATGTATCGAGTGTTGAGATTTAACTGAGGCTTAACCAGCCGATGTAATAAGTGGTGATAAAGGAGATAATCAAGTGGTTGGTTGCGGGCGTCGTGTATCCGGTCTTGGATAGCACAAGGGTAAGCCCGATTCAATGTGTTCTGAAAGAAAACAGGAGTCATGGTGGTTCCTAATGATGACAATGAGCTTATTTCCATGAGACTGATAACGGGTTGGAGAGTATGCATGGACTATCGAAAGTTGAATTCGTGGACAGAGAAGGACTTTCCCATGCCATTTATGGATCAAATGCTTGATCGATTGGCAGGGTGGGGGTGGTATTATTTCTTATATGGGTACTACGGTTATAACTAAATTTTCATTGTATTGGACTCGAAGATCAAAACAAGACTACCTTCACATGTCCATATGGGACGTTTACCTTTAAGCGCATGCCCTTTGGGTTATGCACTGCACCTGCCACTTTTAAAAGGTGCATGCTATCAATCTTTTTGGATATGGTGGAGGATAACATAGAGGTATTTATGGATGATTGTTTCATAGTGTGTGATACCTTTGAATCATGTCTCGAACACTTGGACAAGGTACTTGAATGATGTGTTGAAACTAATCTTGTATTGAATTGGAAAAAGTGTCGTTTTATGGTACAGGAGGGTATTATGCTTGGGTATAAAATATCGGGTCAAGGAATTTAAGTTGACCAAGCTAAAGTTGAAGTCATTTCCCACGCTACCCCCTCCAATCTCCATGAAAAGTGTTCAAGGTTTTCTTGGGCATACCGGTTTCTATAGACGGTACATCAAAGATTTCTCCAAGATTGTGCATCCAATGTGTAAGCTTCTTGAAAAGGAAGAAAAATTTGAGTTTGATGGTGATTTCATGAGGGTATTCAATTTCCTTAAGGAGAGTTTTATGTCTACTCCTATTATTATGGCCTCGAATTGCTCACAACCCTTTGAATTGATGTGTGATACAAGTGGCCTTGCCTTAGGTGCGGTGTTAGGACAAAGAGAGGACAAGCTTTTTCATCCTATATACTATGCTAGCAATTCCTCGAATGATGCACGGTAAAATTACATAGTTACGAAGCAAGAGTTGCTTGCCATGGTCTATGCTTTTGAGAAATTCCATGCCTACTAGTTGGGCACGAAAGTCATTGTGCAAACCAATCATACAACCCTTAGGTACTTTATGGATGAAAAGGAGGCCCAAATTTTGGTTGATTAGGTGGACTTTGCTATTTCAAGAATTTGATTTTGAAGTTAAGGATTGGAAGGGATGTGAAAACCAAGTAGTGGACCACCTATCCTGCCTTGAGTCTAACAAAGAAAAGATAGGTGAAATTAAGATTGATGACACATTTTTCGATGAGCTTGTCATGGCTCTAAAGGGGAGTATGCTACCATGGTATGCCAATTTGAACCATTATCAAAGGAAACGTTTCCTCTATGATGTGAAAAGGCATTAATGGGATGAACTTTATCTCTTTAGGGTGTGTGCAGATGGAGTGATACAGCATTGTCTTATGGAGAATGAAATAAGGCCTATTCTTGAAGCATGTCATTCATCACCGGTTAGTGGTCATCATGGTGGTGTGCGTATAGTTGCAAAGGTTTCCCAAAGTGGATTTTATTAGCCAACTTTGTATCGTGATGCCCATGATTTAGAGCGGGCATATGAGCAATGCAAAAGAAAAGATGGGATCTCAAGATGTCATGACCCAACCGATCACGATTGGTACCCACCCTAACCTATGGCGGGAGAACCATACTAATCTCAACCCTTACTGATTCAAATGTTACTCTTATATTCACCTTATATTCATTCTCAGTTTTAAACAAGCGCAAAAAAAGTTTATTCTTTCATTGTATTGATGATTTGGGTAGTTACATTAGATACAAATTTACCACTCGTTTATCCCCGAACAATAATTGGCCCCTAAAAGACATAGCAAGGTAAAAGAAGGTACCTTCATCGATGAATATGTTAGGATATCGCTTGTGCATGTACGCCTCCTCTCCCAAGTAGTAGCTTTAATGGTATGGTTCATCCATTGAACCTTCACACAAGGAATGACTTGGGTCCTCAACGTCCTCACATCCTTAGCTAATATAGTAATTGGTTTCTCTTCATAAGACAACTCTTTATCAAACAATTCAGGGTCCTAACGAATAATGTAATCACCATCCCCGTGATACATCTTTAGCATAGGCACATGGAATATCAGGTGAACCCCAAACATACTGGGGGTAAGTCCAGTCTATATGCTACCAGCCCCACTCCCTTTAAAATCTCAAAGGGTCCAATGTATCTTGGGCTCAACTTGCTCTTCTTGTCAAACGACATTACACCCTTCATGGGTGACACCTTTAGGAGTACCTTTTCTCCTTCTGCAAATTTCACATCTCTCACTTTATTGTGTTTGTACTCCTGTCGGCTATGGGATGCTATGAGCTTTTCCTAAATGAACCTAACCTTTTCCATTGAATTCTTTAGTATGTTAGTACCTTAAGGTCTCACATCAAATGCATAAAACCACCCAATTGGAGACCTACACCTCCTACCATATAAGGCCTCAAAAGGGGCCATGTCAATACTAGATTGGTAGCTATTATTGTAGGCAAATTCACACAGCGATAAGTATTGGTCCCACTGACCCCCGAAGTCCATAACACAAGCTCAAAGGACGTCCTCAAGCACTTGGGTAGTTCGCTCTGATTGACCATAGGTTTGTGGATGGAAAATTGTACTTAGGTCCAATTTAGACCCCAACTCTAATTGGAATATCTCTCCCAAAAATTAGAGGTGAACTGAGTACCTTTGTCTAGCACCATTGCAATTGGTACCCCTTTTAACCTTACATTCTCCTTCACGTAAATATTGGCCAACTTAGCCTCATTATAGTCTACTCTTACTGGAATGAAATGACCCGACTTATTTAACCGATTTATAATGACCCATATAGAGTCATACTCCCTCAATGTTTTTGGAAGGCTAATTGTAAAATTGATTGTTATCCTTTCACACTTCCATTTTGGAATGGGCATTCTCTGAAATGTACCACCAGGATTCTAGTGTTCGTGCTTCACTTGTTGGTAATTCTGATACTTGGCTACAAAATCCACAATGTCCCATTTCATACTTCGCCACCAATAATATTGTCTAAAGTCCCTATGCATCTTGTTGGAACCTGGATGAATAGAGTATTTAGAATTATGAGCCTCTACCAGAATAGTTGGAATCCAATTGCCTACCCGTGGTATGTACAAGCACCCCCAAATCCTCAATGCTCCCTCATTATCCAGAATGGCCTCTCTTGACTCATCATATAACACCTTTTCTCTGAGGTTGATTAACTTCTTATCCTCGAACTGCCTGCTTTTGATTTGGTCATAAAATGTGGAACTGATCTCCAGATATGCTAACACCCATCCTTCACTAGTCTCCTACGATCTCAGAAAACTATTAGCCAAAGACTGTACCTCTCTTGCCAATGGGCGCTTGGACATCTCCAGTAATGCTAGACTTTAAACGCTCACTAGTTTTTGGCTCAGTGCATCTGCCACCATATTGGCTTTACTTGGGTGATATAGGATTGAGATGTCATAGTCCTTAATCAGCTCCATCCATCTTCTCTGTCATAGATTCAAATCCTTCTGGTGAACACGTGTTGTAGTCTGCGGTGGTCCGTGAACACCTCACACTTCACCCCATAGAGATAGTGCCTCTAAATTTTTAAGGCAAACACCACAACTGCTAATTCTAAGTCATGTGTGGGGAGTTTTTCTCATAAAGATTTAGTTGTCTTGAAGAATAAGAAATCACATTCCAATCCTATATCAAAACATCACCTAAACCCAACTATGAGACATTATAATATACAATGAAATCTTTACCCTCAATGGGCAACGTGAGAATCGAAGCAGAGGTAACTAAGCTTTTGGAAGCTTTCTTCACACTTGTCATCCCACACAAATGGTACTTCCATCTGAGTAAGGCTTGTCATGTGTGAAGAAATAGAAGGAAATCCCTTAATAAATCGACGGTAATAACTAGCCAACCTCATAAAACTCCAAATTTCAGTGATATTTATCGGTCTAGCTCAATTTTTAACGGCTTAAACCTTCTAGGGGTCTACCATAACTCCTTTCTTAGAAACCATATGGCCAAGAAGGATACTGAAAAAAGGCAGAATTCACACTTAGAAAATTTACCATATAGTTGCTTCTCCTTGAGCAACCCCAACACCGTATGCAAATGAGCTTCATACTATTCTTCACTTTTAGAGTAGACCAATATGTCATCAATAAAAATAATAATAAACAAATCCAAAAATGACTTGAAGACTCCACTCATCAGGCTTATGAAGGTAGCTGGGGCATTGGACAAACCGAAAGACATAACCAGGAACTCATGTGCCCATAACGAGTTCAAAAAGTAGTTTTGGGGATATCCTCCTCCGTAATCTTGAGTTGTTGATAACCTGACATCAAGTCAATTTTAGAGAATATAGCATCTCCTTGAAACTGTTCAAACAAATCATCTATCCTAGGCAAGGGATATTTATTCCAGATGGTTACCTTTTTCAACTGATGATAGTTTATGCACATCCTCATGATACCATCCTTCTTTTGAACAATCAAAATTGGTGCACCCCAAGGAGATACACTTGGTCTAATAAAACCTTTTTCTAACAACTCTTTCAACTGAGACTTCAACTCCCTCAACTCTGCTGGTGCCATACGATAGGGGGGATAGAAATAAGGTGGTTTCCTGGCTCTAAATCTATACAAAAATCAACCTCTCGGTATGGAGGCATACTCAGAAGATCATCTAGAAACACTTCTAAAAATTCACATACCACTGGGACTGGCGCTATAGGAGGGACCACAGATTTATCTTCTCGAAGATGGGCTAAAAATGCCCTACACCCCTTCTTTACTAGCTTTTGTGCACAACTTTTTGACACAACCCACACATGATTAGGATTAAAAGTACCCTCCCACTCTAAGTTATCCATCCCGGACATCGCTACAATAATGGTTTTAGCTGACAATAAAAAATAACATGATAAAAAGACAACCAAGTCATCCCTAATATAACATCAAACTCCTCCATTTCTAGAATAACTAAGTCTGCCAGGGTCTTAAACCCCATAAACATTACAGAACATGCACAATACATCTGATCAACTCATATAGTGTAACGAACCAACCCATCAAATCGTGTCAGGCACCTACCTACACCTACCCTATATAGAAGAACCCTGAATATGCCATGAAATTCTTGATCCTACTAATCATATTCTACCGCAAACGATCCTCTCAGGGGGACAGTAGAATCTCATTCCTAACTCGTTCCACCTAGGGATGTAACGTACCTTCGTACCATTTTTCAATACTTACCATAACAAGAACATGTATGAACTTATAATAAAATAAGAATACATTCAAATATATGCAAGAATGCATGTATGCAAGATGTGTGCATCATCTCTCACTATCTCCTCCCATCTCATCACCAACAACATCACACTGTATCGGCGTGGTACCTAGCCCATATAATATCTGTACTGCCATAGTACCTGACCTATATCATATACGTACCGTATGGTACCCAACCCATATCATATCCGTACCAGTGTGGTACCCAAACCATATCACAACATAACATCCCAATGCATATGAATGTAAGGATGAAATCAATAAATCATAATTCATATAAAAGAAAATCACAATGTCAGTCCACAACCCAACACGGGTCAATCCAGTCTACAGTTACATGAACTGTCTAATTCATCAATTCGGTGACCTTATTCTTCATATATATATATATCACAATAATAGCTTATAAAACACCCCTATGGTGTTATCGTCACCCACATTCACCTTGTTATGTGCTTTCTCTCTAACCATACCCCAACCTCGAGATTTTCAAATTACATTCTAAACTCTAGAAAATATTAATCACGACAACATGACAAGAAATGCCAACACTGCAAACTGGCAAATCTCAATACCTTTTTACTCACTATGTCAATCTTCTAAACTCAAGAAAGCATTACTTATGACCATTGAGGCATTAGAATTATACAATCTCCCTTAACGTGATTCAAATTTGTATAGCATTTACATTTTAGTCGAGTCTCCTTAAATTTATCATTTTATCATTTCACACCCTCTCATTCAACCTCCCACTATACTCAACCTTAGATAAATAATAACTATGCACATTTGTTCCAGAATTTCTATCCATCCCTTAACCTAAATAAATATTGGTATAATATGAAATAATTCCATATAATTAAGCCTATTAAGATTTTAAACATGTCCATCCATCTAACTCCATGCCCGAAGGCCTAATGCATGATACTCCTGACATCATTATTAAGGTTAATTGCATCTAACCTTGGTCTAGTTGCAATAAAAATAAACATTAGCTTTCTTTTTAGGAAAAACATACTAATAAATAGAGGAGTGAGCTGTCCAACGTGTGCTAGGCATATTCCCATGTCGGGCTCCCTCCAAGTGTGCCTCATAACCACTCTCATAAACCTTGACCTTTGAATCTCATGGTTGGGAGAGTAGAGTTTTTTCACTGTGTTTTTGGAGGATAGGGGCAACCTAGGGAGATAATAAAATAGAGGGTTTTCAAATCCAACAACTTGGGTCTACAAGTTCTATGTTTTACTCCCTATGTTGGAATTGGCAGTTCCTTTCCCTACTATCTAAATTAGGGCGAAGAATGTACCCGTGGATGCCACAACTATTAATAAGGTCTTAGGGTTTCCTAACCCCTCCAATACAGCCTTTTGAGGCAAAGATTCAGTAGTCTGACTTGAGGTAGATGGGCTCGGTATTTAGCACCAGATGGTAAGGACAATGAGGTGAAGTGGCCCATTTAGAGGGGGACCAAGAGTGCATACTTCTCGGCTGAGGACAAGATTTGCTTACAGCTGGTGTCTCGGAGGATTCGTCCTTAGGGAAATATTACGGACGTAGAGTTCCACCAAACTATGGTAGTGGCGTACATCATGGCAGGGGTTGAGGTGAATATGGGGGCACAGATCATGGACGAGTGGCAGTACTTCTATGCCAGGAGGAGCTTAGTAAGGGATCTATTCTTTCCTTCCCTGATTTTGGAGTTGTTCAAGCGGGTGGATGTCCCTAGGGAGGAGCATGATACCTTGGAGGAGTACGACGTGCTGTATAACCCTCTAAGAAGGAGGAGTTCCCAAGATAGAGGCAAGAAAAAGAAAAAGATAACAGAGGAGGGTGAGAGTAGCAGAGCTAGTGGGAGTGGAGATGTCCCTCATTCTCAGACACCTGCTCCTCCTAACGACTGGATGGCTAGCCTTGCTGCCATGTGAGGCTATATGGAGAGGACTCATACACCTCAATCAGGGTTGGCTTCTCCAAGCTCTAGTGCCTCGGTAGTCCCCATTTGAGACTATGCTGAGCTCCAAAGAGAGATGGATGAAGAGAAGGAGAAATGATACTTTTGAAACCGCATGCTGTTTAGGATGTGGAAAGCTATGCGGGTTATGTTCGTGTTCACCCTCTCATATAGGGAGCTCCCGAAGTTGACTGTGGAGGACGTCAAAGAGTTCTCCTTTCTTAATGGCATAGATAAGAAGGGATCGGATTATGTAGGTTTTGGAGATGACGCCACTAGCTAGATGTTCCCCTTCCCTCCCCCTTTTTTACACTTTATTTTTTAGATTTAGGTTGCCCCTATTTGGGGCATGTAACAAGCAATTACTGTCTTTTATTTTTGCATTTTTAAGACATTTTTCCTTCCCGGTCCCCTTTAATAATAATTACCTTATCTTATAATGCGTGTTTGATGGATTTTTATCACTTAATTGCTTTAAAAATAGGGTTGCCTATCAATAATTGCAAATTAAAAAAAATAGGGGAGATGCCTGGTCGGATTCTGCCTGAAGCCACTATAACTGTTAATTTTAC
The DNA here is from genome assembly GCA_031232105.1 of Capsicum rhomboideum. Taxonomy (NCBI): domain Eukaryota; kingdom Viridiplantae; phylum Streptophyta; class Magnoliopsida; order Solanales; family Solanaceae; genus Capsicum; species Capsicum rhomboideum. The sequence goes on from CP124715.1 coordinate 86,583,951, forward strand.
CGCTGTAGCGGTGGGCTCCAGTAGCTCCCCCTTGATTTTTCCCTCACCAGTCTCACATTCTTTTCTACACAAGACTCTTTTTATGCATGCTCAACTAGCATAATAATCTCTCTTTATACTTAATTTATATTGAATTCACAACTCTATTGCTTTCGAACCACAACCAACACCATTATTCGTCTACTAAATTAAGTAGCGTTATACTTCCATCAACCTTATTACTTAGTCAATTCACTATCCTCAAGAGTGGTCCAACAACAGCCAGGCATCTGGGTGGTTCACATGGGATTGGATAGAACACAAGTAGTACTCTAAATTATGGAGAGATGAGTTGTAGCTCAAATCACAAAACTGAAGACACTCTCAAGATCACACCCACTCATTATGTCCACCGGACTTTTTGGCTACACACTATCCAACCACACACACACTCAACAATCATATTCAAGAATTTAAACATCACCAAGAAAGTTACCATACACTACCATCAAATGCCATACACATAGCAAATTTTAACACAACATTGCCTCATCACAAATACTTAACACCATATTGAACAAAACATGACAATCTACTTTGATGTTTCTTATTGACCACTATCGGTGGGGAGTCTTCTCCTAACTTTTCCACGTTAAGAGATACTAATTGGGATCAACTAGTCCTAATTGTGATGATTGCGATACTGATTGGAATCAACTAGATACCAATTGAACTCAACCCGGGGATACGACATTGAGAGGGTATGATAGGAAAGAATAAAGTGTGATGGATTCCTAGATGCCTTGTAGCTTTCTACAGATTTGATGTGGATGTCAACACACCAATCCATAGATCTCTACTCAACATTTTCTCTTGTACTGGGAGACCGGTAATCTAGGCTCTGATATCATGTTTGTGATGACCCAACCCACCGAATCATGCTGGGAACCTACCTACACCTACCCCAGATAGGAGAACCCTGAATATCCCATAAAATTTTGGATCCTACCAATCATATTCTACCACAATCGATCCTCTTAAGGGGACCATAGAATCTTATTCCCAAACTCATCCCACCTATGGACCAAATGTACCTTCTTACCATCTTTCAACACTCACCACAACAAGAACATGTATGAAAGCATAATAAAATAAGAATACATTCTAACATTTGCAAGAATACATGTATGCAAGACGTGCGCATCATCTTTTCTTATCCCTTCCCATCTCATCACCAACAACATCAAAACGTACCGGTATGGTACCCGACCCATATCATAACTGTACCAGTGTGGTATCCAACACACACCATATCTGTACCACATGGTACGTAACCCATATTATATCTATACCAGCGTGGTACCTGACCTATATCACAATATAACATCCCAATGCATATGAATGTGAGCATGAGATTAATAAATCATAATTCATGCAAAAGGAAATCACAATGTCAGTCCACAACCCAACACGGTTCAATCCAGTCTACAGTTATATCAACCGTCTAATTCATCAATTCGGTGACCTTATTCTTCAAATATATATTACAACTATAGCTTACAAAATACCCCTATGGGGTTGTCCCTACCCACGTTCACATTATTATGTTCTTTTTCTCTAACCATACCCCAACCTCGAGATTTTCACGTTACCTTCTAAACTCTGGAAAGTATTGATCATGACAACATGAAAAGTAATGCCAACACTACAAACCGTCTAATCTTAATAACTTTTTACTCACTATCTCATCTTCTAAACTCTGGAAAGCATAACTTATGACCATTAAGGCATCAGAATTATACAAGCTCCCTTAAGTTGATTCAAACATTTATAGCATTTACATTTTAGTTGAGTCACCTTAATTTTCTCATTTTGCCATTTCACATCCTTTCATTCCACGTCCCACTGTACTCGACCTTGAATAAATAATAACTACGCACATTTGTTCCAGAATTTCTATCGATCCCTTACCCTAAACAAATATTGGTATAATATAAAATAATTCCACATAATCAAGCCTATTCAGATTTTAAACATGTCCATCTATCCAACTCCGTCCACGAAGGCCTAATACATGATACTCTCGACATCATTATTAATGTTAATTGCATCTAGCCTGAGTCTAGTTGGTAAACAAATAAACCTTAGCTTACCTATTAGGAGAAACATACTGCTACAGAGAGAAGTGAGCTATCCCACTTGTGTTCCCTCCGGGTGTGCCTCGTAACCGCTCTTATGAACCTTAGCCTTTAAAATCTCATGGTTGGGGAAGTAGGGTTTTTTAGGGTATTTATAGAGGAAGGGGGCAACCTAGGGAGATAATAAAAGGTAGGGTTTTTAAAAATCCCTCGTCTGGGTTACTTCCTATTACTGCTGTAGTGGAACTTTTACCATTGCATCAGTTATTGGTAGGCTAGCCCAGTCCATTATTAGGCCTCTAGGTCAAATTCCCTTTGTCCCTGATTTTCCTCCCCGATTTAATTTTTCTCGAGTCTATTTTGAGCCCATTATTCATCATAAATTATTCTTGGGGTGTTTTTCCACGTAACAAGCATTTAGGTCGTTACATACAGATACCTCAACTGGCATGGACACATACATAGGAGTATCAAGATATTCATAGTCTAACACTCAGTCCAAAGCTAATTTTATAGACACATAAAAGAAAGTGAAGCCAGGATCAAATAATACAGAAGCCATATGAACACAGACAAGAATAGTACCAGTGATTATAGCATCAGAAGCTTGTGCTTCAGGACGAGAGAAAATAGCATAAAGATGAGCCTTATCACTATCTTGACCACCACCTCTACCAGCCTGAGCACCATTCCTACCACATCGTCCTCCACCCCAGTTGGCTTAGTTTCCACCCCTAGCTTGGCCACCACGCCCACCCTGTGGATGACCTCTACCATTTTCTCTACCACCAGGACCTGCCAGAACTAGAGTAGTAGAAGCTGGTTGTTGAGTCAACTAACCTGTAGATAAAAAATTAGGACAATACTTTCTAATATGATCGAAACCTCCACACTCGTGGCAATTTATACCCAAAACGAGCTTCTAAACTAAGGAGGATGAAGGTGTATAACTATCGGTTAGAGAGGGATAATAACTGCCCCCAGATGGGCTCCCTGCAGATATTGGCATGGCTAAATGGAAGGGTTAGAAGAACCACTCCCCTTTGACAAAGTACAACTAAACTGGCCTAAGGTCCGAGTCTTTTTCTCTTCCACCTTTACCTCTCCCTGTTTCTCAAGTGCTTCAGCCTTCTTGGTAAATTCAACTAACTCCTGAAAGGACTTTCCATACACAGCCACAAAAAAGGTAGCCAACTAAATCCCAGCGTTCAGACCCCTCACAAAGTACCTAATCTTTTCCTTTTCTAAGGTATTCAAATGTAGTGCATAGTGGGACAAGGCATGAAACTTGGTGTCATAGGTCATCATAGACATGTTACCCTACTCCAATCTCAAAAACTTATCCTTTTTCTGATCATGGTAAGTACGGGGAACATATTGCTCAAGAAATACATTCTGAAATTGAGCCCAAGTGAGTGGAGGTAAAGCAGTCTTTCACTTTACAAATGACCTCCATCATTGCTTGGTTTCAACTTGTATCTGAAAAGAAACAAACTCCACACCATGCCTCTCAACAATACCCATCTTGTGCAGTCATTCATTATAATATATCAAGAACTCAAATACATCTTCAGACTCTGTACCTTGGAATACCGGTGGTTTTATTTTCATGAACTTGCAGAATAACCCATGCTCATTATCAATCATCACTCGTCTAAGTACCTAGTGGCGATATGATGTCCCATGGTTTCATGGCACTTTCAATGCTTGAAACAAGGAAAATATGCAACAACTTGGGCATGTTTGGTTGGTATGATGTGTTTTCTGTTCTATATTGCAGGAGACTAGATTTTTGGAGGAAAAATGGACAAAAAGGAAGAATCATGCCTAAGAACGAAGTATTTGAAGATGAAAGAGCCAAGTCCATCCAGAGGAGTGACTCATGGCAGGACCCATGTCACGAGCGTCAACCTACGTGACTTAGGTAGGTCTCGTGGGTTGACTCCTGAGAGTTTGCGGAGCAGCCTGATTTACACGACAGGGACTCAAGTTACGTGAGTCAACCTATGGCACATAGATTCATGTCATGAGTCAAACTCCTGAAGATTGAAAAAGCCTGATTCTCACATTAGGGACCCACGTGGAATAACTTTGTTCCACGATACCAAGTCACGATATCGTGGAAAGTTGCCGACTCTGTTTTCATGTTTTGTTTAGGATAGGATTCATCTTGTATCTATAAATACCCTTTTATTTTCCTATGTTCAGGGTTGGTCAGTACATTGTTTTGAGAAATATTTTTCATTATTTTTGAGTTCATAAACACATTATTGGTTTTGTAATCTTGGAACACAAATTCTAGGGTTTTATTTATATTGAGATTTCAGAGTTTTCTTCTTATTGTGAGTTTACTATTATGTTTTCATCATTGAATTCTTCTTGTGTTCTTGTAATCATGAGTAGCTAAAACCATCAACTACGGTTGTGTGAACCATGAGGAATTAACGAAATGGGTTAAGTGCAAAGTAATTCTGAACCATTGTGAAAGCATGTATTGTTATTACCTTCATTATAATTGATCTTCTAACAGTTGCAAACATTAGAAATTCGCTTGTATTCTAGACTTACTCCAGAGAGATGTAGAGATTGGAAAAAGGGAATAACAACAGAGATTTGAAGTTATCAACCTTCATCTAATAACTTGAGCCATAACAGGGATAGTTATCTTAGATCCAGGACAAAGGTTAGTAGTGCGACATTCGAAGACCAAGAGGAGAAGAGTGAAATTCGTCTAACCAAGGTCAAGAGACATTTATATGAACATATCTTGTTAGATTTTGCATGCAGCGCAGTGGGACAATCTTGCCAGCACAAATAATCGGTGGAGTTAAGAAATCATTGGGGATTACAGTCCTAGTGTATTTCTCATATTGATTACAAATCCAAAAATCAACAATAATTACTGTTATTACTTACTCACAAAACCCCCCAGTTTTATTTACTTGCCAATTACTTAGACTAGCATTCGACATAATTTCGTCCTATTCCCTGTGGGATCGACCCCAACCTAGTTGGGTTCTATATTTAATACAGCGACCGCATTATACTTTTCTGAAGGTATATTTTGGGCAATATCAAATTTTGGCACCATTGTCGGGGAATAAGGTTACAGAGTTGAGTATTTTTCTTGTTGGAGTTGATTGGTTTTATTTTTCAATACGTTTAAGGGCACACACCGGTGTATGCCAAATACTAGGAGTCAAGGCAATCCCCTGATTCCACTTGATCCTGAAATAGAAAGAACTCTGAGAGCTAATCGAAGAATGGTGAATACCAACGGAGTTCAAGATCCCGCATCCGTGGGAGACATTCATAACCAACCAATTCAGTTAATTGGTCATGAAAGAGCGGACCAAACTATTGCTCGATTGACACGGGAAGAACAAACTAGGCAAGTTGTTCTTAGGCAAGCAAATAGAGATAATAGAGCTATACAAGAGGCAGCACAACGTCTGGCTAAAACTGAGAGGAGACAAAAAAGACTGAGGGCACACCGAACACCTCAAAGACCACATGTGTCAATTTTAATGATCCAGAAGAAGAGGATGTGGCTTATTTTGAGAAAGTAGAGACTGGTGCCATTTTTCCAGCAGAATTACCTCAAGGCACTAAGTTTGACATTACAAGTGCCATGATCCACCTGTTTAACTTGAAAGGCGTATTCGCCGGTCTTTCGACGGATGATTCGAACATGTATGTGATGAACTTTGTGGGGGTATGCACTTCGTATAATTTGCCTGGAGTGGACTAAGAGGCTATTCGGTTAAGATTGTTTTCGTTCTCTTTAACAGGAGAAGCAACATTGTGGTTGGCTGAATTACCACGAGGCTCTATTACTAGTTGGCAAGAGTTGAGAAATCAATTTCGAGAGAGATTTTTTCCACCCTCCAAAATGCTACAGTTGAAGGATGAGATTTACAATTTTAGATAACTACATTCTGAAGCACTTTACGAGACATGGATAAGGTTTAAGAAGAAGCCGCAAAATGTTCCAAATCATAGAATGATTGGCAGGAGTTTACTTAAAATCTTTTATAGGGCTTTAAATGCAAATACAAGCTTCAGAATTTTTAGATCATATCACTAAGACCAACCGAGGATGGCATACTCGAGAGCCAGATACATCTGCTGGTACATACACTATTGGAGCATCAGCAGCACAATGGGCATTGGATGAGTCTGTAGCTCAAGAGGCCGCACAGCTGAGGACAAAAATTGGTTTGCTAGCCAAGCAGATTGTGGCTAGAGGTGCTGAGAAGGTACATGCCATAGGTCCACAAGAAAAAACACTTAAGCATAATAATTATGAATCTGATGAGGAAGCTAAGTACTTGGATCAAGAAGTGGCGGGTTTCCGAGCCAAGGGCCAAAGGTCTAATCAAGACTCTTGGAACTCGAGGCAAGGGAATCAAGGTCAGAACTATTATGGAGACAACTATAACAGGACAGGATATAGAGACAGAGAACGAGATTGTGATAGAGATTAGAGTCAAAAAGATGATTACAAGGAGAAGAGTAGTGCCTATGTTACACCAGGGAACCGTGATGCTGACTACGAAAATTCACGAATAGAAACCCTTCTTACTAAATTGGTTTCAGGATAAGAAAACCAAGAAAATTGCTTGAAGGCAATTAGGGTGGACATTTCGAGAATAAGTTAGAAAGTTGAATCTCACTCAACTGCCATAAAATAGTTAGAGCAACAGTTCGGGCAGATATCGGTGGCATTGAACCAACGTCAACCAGGCACTCTTCCAAGTAACACTATCCAAAATCCTAAAAATGACGTTCATTGTTTATCCATTACTACAAGAAGCGAAAAGAGCACGACCAACCCATCTATTCCTGCAGATAATGATAAGAAAGATGAGCTAGTGGTGGGTGATGAAGAGGTTGAGATGGAGCCAAAAAATTTAGCAGCTTACAACAATGCATCTCACAAACCCCACAGTATGAATAAGGGAGTTAAATCTGAAAAGAGGAAGGAGAAGGAGGTTCCATAAATGTTGAAAACTATCCCACGACCTTCTTTTTCCTTTCCTCAACGGTTGAAAATGAAGGTTGAGAAAGGTAAATACCAGAAGTTTATTACAATATTGAAAGAGCTATCGGTACATATACCTCTTGTTGAGGCATTGAAGCAGATGCCAGGTTATGCGAAGTTCATGAAAGACTTGGTGACAAAGAAGAGAACTGCCAGTTTTGAGCCGACAGATAACTTACATCATTGTAGTGCAGTTGCTTGGCGTTCCCTAGTAGAAAATAAGAAGAATCCAAGAACTTTCATAATTTCTTATACTATCGGGTCTTATAACTTTGCTAAGGCACTGTGTGATTTGGGTGCTAGCAGTAACTTAATGCCGCTAGCTATTTTCAAGCAGTTAGGCTTAGAAGCACTAAAATCAAATTCTATGAGGTTTTTATGGCAGATAGAACTGTGAAAAAGCTGATGGGCATTCTGTATGATGTTTTGATAAAAGTTGCATCTTTTATCTTTCCAGCTGACTTTGTGATTCTAGATTGTGAAGTTGATTTTGAGGTTCCTATCATCTTGGGGAGACCATTCCTTGCCACTGGTCGTGTGTTGGTTGACATGGAAACTGGGCAGATAAAATTCAGGTTAAATGATAAACATGTTACTTTTAATGTTTGTCGTTCCATGAAGTAACCAAAAGATATGTGGGTGCTTTCTGTAATTGATACATTTGATGAGAGTTCCATAGTTGTTCCAATTGAAGAAAGGTTAGATGTAGAAGCTCTTGCAACTGTGGTTATAAATTTTGATAGTGATGGTATTAAAGAATATGATGAGCTAGTTGGATTGCTTGCTGGTAGGGCATCCTACACTTATACTCCAAAGAAACTTGATCTCGATTTGAAGAATAGGGTGACACCACCAGCTCGCCTTTCTGTTGAGGAGCCTTTGGTCTTGGAGCTTAAGGCTCTTCCTTCTCACCTTCACTATGCATTTTTGGGATCTAATAACACCTTGCTCATAATTATTTCTGCTGAGTTAGCAGGATGGCAGGTAGAAGCTCTAGTTTCGGTATTAAAGAAATTTAAGAGGGTCATTGGTTGGTCCATTGCTGATATTATAGGTATTTCACCCAGCATTTGCACTAATAAGATCCAGCTTATTCCTGAGTGTATACCAAGCATTGAGAACCAACGTCGTCTGAACCCACCTATGCAGGAAGTTGTGAAGAAAGAAATCATTAAGTGGTTAGATGTAGGTGTGGTTTACCCCATTGCTGACAGCAAGTGGGTAAGCCCAGTGCAATGTGTGCCAAAGAAGGGAGGAATCATTGTGGTTCCAAATGACAAGAATGAGTTAATCCCAATGATCCCAGTCACCGGATTGAGAGTTTGCATGGACTATCGAAAGCTAAATTCTTGGACCGAAAAGGATCACTTTCCCATGCCTTTTATGGATCAAATGTTAGATCATCTTGCTAGAAAGGGGTGGTATTGTTTTCTTGACAGTTATTCAGGATACAATCAGATTTTCATTGCCCGAGGACCAAGAGAAGACTACGTTCACCTGTCCATATAGGACTTTCGCGTTCAAAAGAATGTCGTTCGGGTTATGCAATGTGCCAACCAGTTTTCAGCATTGCATGATGTCTATTTTCTCCGACATGGTGGAAGACACTATTGAGGTATTCATGGATGATTTTTCTATAGTAGGAGATTATTTTAACGACTGTCTGGACCACCTCACCAATGTGTTACAAAGATGTAAAGAGTGCAACTTAGTGCTAAATTGGGAGAAAAAGAAGGTATTGTATTGGGACATCAAATCTCAAAGAAGGGTATCAAAGTAGACAAAGCAAATATTGAGGTGATTAAAAAATTACCCCCACCGTTTTCTGTGAAAAGGATTCAAAGTTTTTTAGGTCATGCTGGCTTTTATAGAATATTCATCAAGGATTTCTCTAAGATTGCACATCCATTATACAAACTTTTGGAGAAAGAGGTGAAGTTCATGTTCGATGGAGAGTTCCTTAAAGAATTCGAATGTCTGAAAGAGAAGTTGATTTCAGCTCCTATCATTGTCACACCAGACTGGACGATGCCATTTGAGGTTATGTGTGATGCTAGTGGAGTAGCTTTGGGTGCAGTCCTTGGACAAAGATATGAAAAGATTCTACATCCTATTTACTATTCTAGCAAGGCACTTAATTCAGCCCAGAAGAATTACACTATGACTGAGCAGGAGCTGTTGGCTGTGGTTTTTTCTTTCAAAAAATTTTGATCTTACTTGATTGGTACGAAGGTGATTGTACATACAGACCATGCCACACTTAGATATCTTATGTCAAAGAAGGACGCTAAGCCAAGGCTGATTCGGTGGGTACTTCTACTACAAGAATTTGATTTTGAGGTCAAGGACCGAAAGGGGACTAAGAATCAAGTTGCAGACCATCTATCACGCCTTAAGGAGGAATCCATGCTCAAATTAAGGTATGATCTTGATATTGATAATACTTTTCCATACAATTAAGTGTTAGCAGCATCACAAGACTTAATCCCATGGCTTGCAGATTTTGCCAACTTTCTGGCAAGTGATGTAGTCCCAAAAGATATGTCGTACCAGCAATGGAGGAGATTCATGTATGAGGTGAGAAAATTCTTCTGGGATGAGCCTTACCTATTTAGGGTATGTACATATGGTATGATTCGAAGGTGTATCCCCGAGGCCAAAATAATGAGTATTTTGGAAGCATGTCATTCATCTCCAGTTGGGGGTCATCATGGCGGTACGCGGACTGTGCAGAAGATCTTACAATGTGGGTATTATTGGCCTACCATCTATAAAGATGCTCATGACTATGCTCGGGCCTGTGACAAATGTCAAAGACAAGGGAATATCTCACGTAAACATGAACTTCCTATGACAACTATCCTTGAGCTCAAATTGTTTGATGTATGGGGAATTGATTTTATGGGCCCCTTTGTGAGCTCACATGGGATGAAATACATTTTGGTAGCTGTTGACTATGTTTCTATGTGGGTCGAGGTGAGCTTCCCAATAATGAAGGTAGAAGTGTCACGATATTCTTGAAAAGGAACATATTTTCATGATTTGGTACACCCCAGGTTATCATTAGTGATGGAGGATCCCATTTCTATAATCGGCTGTTCAAAACCCTACTTGAAATATATGGTGTCAAACATAAGGTGGCCACACCCTACCACTCTTAGACAAGAGGGCAAGTTGAGATGTCAAATCGTGAGATTAAGTCTATTTTGGCGAAGACGGTAAACGCCAATAGAACTTATTGGGTAAGAGGATTGGATGATGTTTTATGGGCATATCGAACTGTTTACAAAACACTGATTGGTGCATCACCATATCATTTATTGTTTGGAAAATCCTGCCATTTGCTTGTAGAACTTGAACATAAGGCACTATTGGCATTGAATAGGTTAAATCTAAACTGGAGCGAAAAGGCTAAATTGAGGTTAGATCAGATGAATGAGATGGATGAATTTTGTCTACAGGCTTATGAAAGTTCAGCACTTTAAAAAGAAAAGATGAAACTATATCATGACCGGAAGATTGAACGATGAGAGTTTCACCTAGGAGATTTGGTGCTGCTCTATAACTCCAGGCTTCACCTTTTTCCTGGATAACTGCAGTCTAAATAGTCTGGACCATTCACTGTTATTAGGGTATTCCTGCATGGAGCAATCTAGCTAAAAGGTGAAGATAACATTTTATTCAAGGTCAATGGGCAGCGTGTAAAGTACTATGTGTGAATCACGGAAGAAATAAGGACATGTGAGGAGCTTAGTCTTGATGAAGTCCTAGCAGTAAATCCAGTCATGTCGTGCCGCAACGTTAAATCAAGCGCTTCATAGGAGGCAACCCATGGGCTGGTTGGTGCAGTCTGAATAACCAACCTAGCTACGTCATGCCGCGATGTTAAATCAAGCGTTGTTTGGGAGGCAACCCAAGGATTGTTACCAGTCTAAGCTAAAAAGAAAGAAGAGAACTAAAAGAATGAAGCTTAAACCATAGCAGGAATTCACGTAACGTAGCTTAACTCACGTGACGTGGGTTGGTCTAATGGGAATCATAGGAAAATTTTTGGTTGCGGAATATAACCCACGATAGGCACCCACGTGACGTAGGTCAAACCACGTGGCGTGGGTCAGTATCATGGGAATCAGAGATTATTTGTGGTTGCAGAACTCGACCCACGATAGGGACCCACATTATGTGGGTCAACCCATGAAGCGTGGGTCGGTACCATGAGATGCAAACCTAAAATTAAATGTCAAGACCCGACCCAACCAACCCTAATTTCGGCCTACCCCTATAAAATCCAATACTACCCGATTACACAATTAAAAAAACCGATCCTCCAAGCCTCCAAAAATTCAATTTCTTTACTAAATTCATCCAATTTAACACCTCCAATCCTATATTCACTATAATTCTCAAGTACCAACCATTTTAATTCATACCACCACCACTCCAATTACAAGAAAATTCGAATCCCATTACCCAAAAAGTTCTGAAACCCTAAAACCCCAAACCCGAACTAACTCCAACCTAAATCCCCCTTAAACCCAACCCATTTGATCTAAAATGCCGCCAAAATTTAACCCAAAATGCTGAGATATGGGTTCTTCTTTGAGAATTCATACTAAAACCCCCAAATTTATGACTTAGTTGTACGATGAACCTTGGGGTCAAATAAAAATGGGTTCGAGGAAGTATTTGAGATTTCTCATAATTTTGCACTTGTACCTCGCACAACGAGGTTACAAACTAGGGAACAAGCTGTTCCTCGGGCTGCACTTCAGCCTATTCCACAGCCCCCGCAACCTGCCAAATCGGCTGCTCCTGATCAGTCTTTTGATTTCGCCCTCCAGTCTAATGAGGGGATGGATGCTTCTGCAACCAGTGATGACCATGAGGATGATGTATCTGGGTATGAGAAGAATACTGAGGGTACAAATGAGTCTGCGTTCGATGAGAGTAGTGCGGCTGATGGGATAGCTTCTATCTCCGATACTGGTGTCCAAGATTCGACTATCTCCTCACAAAGAGCTTTGAATGCACATCAGGCCGCAACTCCGGTCTAAAGGGATAACAAGAGGTAGTGTGTTGATGGGATAAAATACATTTATTCTAGGGAATCTGAACCAAATGAGCGAGGTACATGGCGAAGAAATATCATTGAGGAGGCTCGATATCGAATAGATTAGGTGAATGCACTGTCTGAGATAAAGACTTTATTTGATCGCTATAGATTTGGGTGGATCACGGAGCCTTTTGGTAGCTATAGCCTTAAGTTATTCCATGAGTGTTATTCTTTATATGTTGCGTCAGTAGTGTTGACTACAACTAATGAGCAGAGATATTGGGACCAGCCACCACTGACTCACATTTTGGGTCGTGGCACCAGAGTTGACATATCCGAGCAGACGATCCACAGATTCTTGTTTGGAGTAGAAAGGGAGATTCCTACCACGACTGCTGAGTTTGATCACTGCATAGAGATGGTGAGAAATAGGACTAAGATGAGGGACGTTGTTCAGCGGTTGGATTAAATACGGTAGATTACAGGTTACATAACATAGGATGTTGTAGATGCTAGTTGGGTTGCTGGAAAGTTGGACACATTAAGAAATCCTCGCTTCACTTTGCAGGATGATTTTAGTGGTCGATTTTTAGGCACCATTTGAGTCCTACTAATACTGATAATTCACTCATACTTGATCGGGCAGTGCTAGTAGTAAGCATTCTGGCAGGTTATGACATTAACTTCGCTCGCTACATCATTAAGGAGATCCATGGGTATACTTTTCGTGACTTTACCAATATTCATTTACCATGTTTTATCCAGGGCTTATGTAATACTGCTGGTGTGGCCTAAATACCTATAGTTAATCATGATATTGATGTGACCCAGATTGCAGATATAGGGTTAATGCAGTAGCGGGGGGCTAAACCCAATTTTTCCAAGGAGGTCGCAACCTTCCACTTCATATGGTGCAGCCTTTTTTGAAAGGCTTGGAGATAGAGAGGAGTCGGTTAGTACTCTAGCACCGGTGAGTGTGCTCGAGCCGATGAGGTTACCTTCTGAGGGAACAGGCTTGGTGATTGATGAGGTTGCAGGCACTACAGCCCCATCTGCCCCATCTGGTATGGGCTCAGTTCCGAGGGACTTTCTGTAGTAGTTGATTTATAGGTAGACACTGATGTTCAAGAGGCAGGCTTACACAGAGGCCTAGATGGCTAAGTTAGTATCCCAGCTTAAGCCATGGGTCAGGCCCACGGTAGAGGCTTCAGGGGCGAGAGTTGAGGCCCATATAATTGCGGCCATGGATAGATTTATGAGAGAGCGATATGGGAAGATTGATAGTTTTGAGACATGGATGGCGAAACAAATGTGTTTGGCACAGATTTCTAATATGACAGGGTTAACATAGAAGGTGGCTGTATTGAAGGAGGAGGTTAGAGCTATGTCACCAACCAGCAGCCCTCTCATTCCACCTATGCCCATGCTAGCTTCGATGAGGCCGACTTTGGAGGTGTATTTGTTTGCGGATGAGGAGCCACCGATTGAGAGAGCCAAGCGGCCACGTATCCCGGAGGGTCAGCAGTCGAGTGGCGATGATTTTGATAGGGACCTGAGGAGGGCTATGAAAGCCTTCCGAGTTGAATATCACCTCAGTCAGATCGAAGATGAGCAGAGAAACTTGGGAGCATCTTCTAGTCAGCCACCTCCCCCGATGTTAGCCCCTAGCGTCGAGCCAAGTGAGCATGCATATGATCCTACTATAGATGGGCCCGCATCCAGCACCTAGGACACCGCAGATATGTCCTCACTCTCTTACACTTACACTTGGGACAGTGTACCATTATTTAGTTGGGGGTGGGGGTATACCACCACTTGAGGGTTTTTTTTGCAGTGTTTTCTTTTCCCCCAAGTGTGCTATCATAGTAGAACTGGCATGTTTAGGTTGTTACTTATATTGTTTATGTGTTTTCTTGTTTAATTAGGAGAAAATTAGGGGAACCTTAGGGCAGTCCAGTTGTGAACAAGTTTTTCAACATGATGCTTTTTGATTGTTTATAGGACACCCCTCCTAAAAATTTTGTTTTGAACTGTGTGGGTAGTATGTTAGTCTGTGACAGTTGTTGGATCTTGTTAAGGCATTAGTATTATATGCAGAATGAATGTAGCTAGCAATGCATGAACTGGATAGGTAGTGGTTGATAGTGTAACACTGTGCCATGTGTGTGTGAGGTCATTACCTAGTTTACTTTGTGTGTGCGAGCCAGAACTTGCCCGGTTAGTCTTGCCTAGGTTATATGATAGTGGTTAGGAAAGGATCATAGGCCTTTTTTGAATAAGTCCACTTTTAGACTAAATGCCAGACCAAATGAATTAAGTATCCCTTGATCCCGAGTTTGAGCCTTAATTGACCTATTTCTCTCATTAGCCTATTCACCTTCCCTGTTTGACTTACAATGAACCTGTCTTGGCCCTGGCCCCTCCATGGACATTGTGTACCTCAACTCAGGCAAATTGCCTAAGTTGAGGGTGGCTATTATAGGGGTGCGTAGTTTAGCTTGGGTATGAAGAAGGGGGTTAGAAAAATAAAAATAAAAAAGATTTGAGTGTGAAAAAAAAAAAAATAATAATAAAATATTTTTTGAAAGTACAAATAAATCACACCCAAAAATCTGAAAATAAATGAAGGAGAATAAGGGAGAATAAACTGAGAATGGTTGGTAAGTAGAGCCAAAAGCAGTGTAGTGTCAAGGAGGGTTGAGTCACCATATCCATAAGTACCACACCTGTCCCCAAGCCTATATTACAAGATGATGAAAGTCCTATAGTGATCCTAGTCCAACTGTCCGGAAATCTAAGGCGTAGAAAATAAGGGCAAGCCTATGGTATTTCATGCACACTGTTTGAACTTCTTTGTGAGAGACAGTGTTTTGACCCAGTCCATACTTTGATATTCATTAGTATACTGTGAATGACTTATGTTTTGTGAGGGTACATGGGTTGCATTGTTAGCTATTGTTTGTTCGGATCATGTCATTTGCATAAATGTTTAGTTATTTGTTCATAATCTGATGCCATCATTTGATCCCTTCTATTTCATGATAATATGTTGCATGTATACACATTGTGGTTTTGATTTACTAGTGGGAGGGGTTAGAAAAGTTTTTATGTCAAAATCAATGAATCGATTGCCGTAGGTCTCTTAGGTTTCTCTTAGTTAAGCATCAATTGTGTTTATTTTATTTTGTTCGCCTGAGGACATGTAAACATTATAAGTTGAGGGTGTTGATGTGCCATGGTTTCATGACACTTTTGATGCTTAAAACAAGGAAAATATGCAACAACTTGGGTAAGTTTGGTTGGTGTGATATGTTTTCTGTTCTATATTGCAGAGAATAGGTTTTTGGAGGCAAAATAGACAAAAAGGAAGAATCATGCACAAGAAAAAAGTATTTGAAGATGAAAGAGCCAAGTCCATACTAGAGGAGTGACTCACGGTAGGACCTACACGTAGGACGTAGGTAGGTGTCGTGGGTCGACTCCTGAGAGTTTGCGGAGCAGCCTGATTTACACGGCAAGGACTCACGCCACGTGAGTCAACCTACGGCACGTAGATTTATTCCATGAGTTAAACTCTGTAAGATTGAAGAAGCCTGATTCTCACAGTAGGGACCCACATGGTATGACTTGGTTCCACTATACTATAACACCCCGTACGTTCCCAACCCTACTTGATGACATTAAATGATATGTACTTAGGTATCGAGAGCTATAAGTATGCATTTGGTAATGCTACTGGTGAGCTAATTGAATTTGGCTCTTGTTATGCGATTAAACCTTCATAGGAGGTGTTTTATGATCTTCGTGTAAAATTTGTGGGGTTCAAAATGAGGCTAATAATACCTCTAAACAAAGTATATTAAGGTTAAGAAGTGAGTTAAAGAATAGGACTTGAAGTATCTAACCGAACCCGCGAAGAAAAGTCGAAAACAAAAATTTTGGAAACAAAATAAGGAGGGGAACGCCCAGGGGTGTGCCACACCGCTCTGGGCTGAAATTTTCAGTCCATAGGCAGTAAAGGGGTGCGCCAGGCAGCGTGCCACGCCGCCCCTGCGCACCTTTCAAAAGTTGGAAATTTTGTTTAAGTCCCAAGGGTGCCCGGGGACGTATCAAGCCAATTTTTGCCACGTTTCTTCTACAATCATGATCATATACATTAAATGAGTAAATTATCACATTGGTATGATAAAATAACTCGAGAACGAATTTGGGGTCAAAATGACGATTTTGCCCTTTTGGTCAAAATGGGCCATACGTGGCTAGAATCGCTTGCTTTTGAAATTGAGGCTACGGATATGAATAACATGAGTGGTAATATTGTTTTAACATGTATGATATGACTTGAACACGTGAAATTATTGATTTTACTGGGTTACGTGAATTGGGCCCAAAAAGGACCCAAAAATGAAATGAAAGCATGGCCCAAAATGGGTCAAATGACCCATTCTTGCCAAGACCTTCTAGAAGACCACATTAATGACTAAGTATGGACTAAAGGTCTATAAAAGGGGCCAAATATCTGATTTTATCATGAGAAACACCCATGCCTTTTCTATCATTTTCTAGAAAATTCTCAAGAAAGCCTCTTTGGCTCCCAAAACCCTAAGGCACTTCTTGGAGCAAGATCACCATTTTCCAAGCTTGAGTAAGTGAGTATTATTGTACTTTAACATATTATGAGCATGAGATATTATGTATATCATGTTGGTTATGCTTGGAAGTGTTGAATATGGTGTTTTGTGTTTTTGTAAAAGATGTGAAATCCATAGGATTGTAACTTGGATTATGACTTGTGGTCTTGATGAAAAAGCATGGTATGGATAAAATAACAACATGTATGGTGTTATTATGGTCCTAAACTTGTTATTTTTCGATAAGTGTATATTGTGGGATTTTGGCCGATATGTGCTATGAGATGTATTATGGTAAGTTAATGGATTATTTGTGATGTGGTGTGGCTAAGAAAGGGTAAAGGAGAAGTGTTGTGGTGAAATGTATTGATTATCATGTATTGGTCAATGTTGTGAATATTGCGGGATTTTTGGTAAGATAATTTCATAAATGGTATTGTCCAGGGGAAATGGCATGTTTAAAAGCAAACATGTCACTCATTGATCTTATGTAATTTAATTGATGGTATAATTATGATGTTGTGATGGTGGAGAGTGGAAAGTATGAACTTGGTAGGACATACGAGTGGTTTATAATACTTTGGTCAATGTGGGGCATGTTATGGTATTATTGATATGACCATGCCGTAAATGGTATCGTAGAGAAAGAAATAACATGTTAAATCCAAACATGTGACTTATTGTTATTGTATGCAATTGTAAGGTAGTTGGTGGTTAATGTTGGTTCCATTGTAATTGTGATGTAGAGTGAAGACATAAAGGAGGAGCGGGACTATTGTACACGCATCTAAACTTGTGTATTCGTATTAAGAATACAAGGTATGTAAGGTTACTTTTATATCCTTCTGCAACATATGATGTTCACACTGTCATAGCACTCACTTGATTCCGAAATACTCTAAGGTATTTCATATTCGATAGTTGACTAGAGTTACTCATATGTTCCTTCTTCATTGGTCAATGGTGAATCGTATAACTCATGTTTATTGATTGACTCATGCCCATTGGTTGACTCACGTTCATTGGCTAATATGTCAAAAGTTCCAAATGGTCTAAGGTATTGCATCGCAGGGTGATGAATAGTTAGTATCCACATGTATCGTATTTAGTGATCATTATGTTAAGGTTCCAAAAGTGGACTATACCAAGGGGGTTCTATAGTATTCCAACTAGGGTTGATATATTGATAGTCATATGTGTTTTACTCCTATACGAATCATGAATCACTTAGTTCTTATTTATGGGCGGAAGTTCTTAAGTTGTCATATGTTGTTGATCCTAAGAGAATTATCCCAATAAGAGCAATGAGGTAAAGAGAACTTGTTTAGTTGAATATCATTGTTCCAATCATGTTATGAGTCCTATGGTATGATGATTATCCTTGTGCCACTTGTAAGAGTATCAATCTCATAAGAGTAATAAGAGAGGTGATGTGCAAATTAGTATAGTTATACTTCATAAGTGAAGATGTCAATCTCATGAAGTAAGGGAGTGAAGTGAGATGTGTATATAAGTGTGTGCTTTAATGCCATGATCTTTAGCATGTCATAATGCGCATGGTTGCTATATGTTTTATTGAGTATGGATCACATTCTAGAGAGTATAAGTTCCATATGGAATAATCCCAATAGTGTGGTATGTCATCTATTATAGCCCACCAAAGGTGGAGGTCCGGTATCATATACTTACTTATGTAAAAGATCTCATAAGGTTAGTGAAGGAGGTAAAGAAAGAGATAATATATCTATCCCTCATAAGTTAAGGTGTTAATCTCATGAAGTATAAGAGCAAGGTAAAGCATATTTGTGTGATTCAATTAGTGTCATGATCCCTAAGTATTAATCTCTCATACGTTGATATGTTCTCCCACCATGAGAGTGGATGTATGATCTCCCCACCATGAGAGTGGATGTATGTTACCCCACCATGAGAGTGGATGTATGTTACCCCACCATGAGAGTGGATGTATGATCTCCCCACCATGAGAGTGGATGTATGTTACCCCACCATGAGAGTGGATGTATGATCTCCCCACCATGAGAGTGGATGTATGTTACCCCACCATGAGAGTGGATGTATGATCTCCCCACCATGAGAGTGGATGTATGTTGCCCCACCATAAGAGTGGATGTATGTTGCCCCACCAATAGAGTGGATGTAGGTTAAACCCCCCAATAGAATGGATGTACGTTAGTAGAATAGATGTATGTTCTATTATTACCCCCACCACAAGAGTGGATGTATGTGGATGAGTGTCATTCTTTCTTACCAAGTAGATTAACACTAGTGGTAATGAACTTAGAAACAAGAAAGAATCTCTTGTATATAGAAGAAGCTATTGGAGGAAAGTTTCTTGAGTGAAGGTAATTTCCTTAAAGGAAAGTCATTATAAATGACATTATCTAAAATGATGGTTTATCCCCATTGACTATTCTCTCATATTTTATTCTATTGACATTCTCATGTATGATGTTATTTATTATAAGCCTTACATGCTCAGTACATTCTTCGTACTGACCCCCTCGGGGGACTTACCTTACATGTTGCAGGTGCAAGCATTAGTAGACCTCCTGAGTAGACTGTGGATCATTTGCAGAGTTTTGGTGAGCTCCACTTGGTTCGGGGCCTCCTGAGTCATAGTTGTATACTTGTTTTGATGTTGTAAATATTGTGTAAAGTGGGGACTTGTCCCGACTGTTAGTTGGTCTTGTAAATGCATCTGTTAGAGGCTTTTGTAGACATGTGTGGGTTATGAATGTAAAAGATAAATGTTCGTTTGATGTGATGGCCCCAACGGCCAAGTTTCCAAATAAGTATATAGCATATGTTATCATGATCATGCCTTCCGCATAGTGCATACGGTTTAATGAGATTCATACGAGAATATGCATACGAAAGTTCGTGAGCAAAGATTGGTTCTCTCGGGCCATATCGGCTTCGGGTGCCAATCACATCTCGATGGGACTCGGGGCGTGACAGATACCAAGTCACAATATCGTGGAAAGTTCCGACTCTGTTTTCCTGTTTTGTTTAGGATAGGATTCATCTTGTATCTATAAATACCCTTTTATTTTCCTATGTTCAGGGTTGGTCAGTACATTTTTTTGAGAGATATTTTTCATTATTTTTGAGTTCATAAAAACATTATTGGTTTTGTAATCTTGGAACGCAAATTCTAGGATTTTCTTTATATTGAGATTTCAGAGTTTTTTTCTTATTGTGAGTTTACAATTATGTTTTCATCATTGAATTCTTCTTGTGTTCTTGCAATCATGAGTAGCTAAACCCATCAACTAGGGTTGTGTGAACCATGAGGAATTAACAAAATGGGTTAAGTGCAAAGCAATTCTGAACCGTTGTGAAAGCATGTATTGTTATTACCTTCATTATAATTGATCTTCTAACGGTTACAAACTTTAAAAACTCTCCTGTATTCTAGACTTGTTTAAGAGAGAGGTGGAGATTGGGAAAAGGTATTAACAATAGAGATTTGAAGCTATCAACCTTCATATAATAACTTGAGCTCTAATAGGGATAGTTATCTGAGATCCAGGACAAGGGTTAGTAGTGCGACACTCGAAGACCGAGAGGAGAAGAGTGAAATTCGTCTAACCAAGGTCGAGAGACATTTATATGAACATATCTTGTTAGATTTTGCATGCAGTGCAGTGGGACAGTCTTACCAGCAGAAATAACCAGGGAGTTAAGGAATCATTGGGGATTACAAATCCAAAAATCAACAATCGTTACTGTTATTACTTACTCACAAAACCCCCCTAGTTTTATTTACTTGCAAATTACTCAGACTAGCATTCGACTTAATTTTTTCCTATTCCCTGTGGGATCGACCCCAACCTAGTTGGGTTCTACATTTGATACAGCGACTGCATTATACTTTTTGAAAGGTATATTTTGGGAGATATCATGATACACCCTTTTTTCAGAGCCTGCGTCCATCCTCAGCGCTACAGCAATATCATATTGTAATGCTATGGGTAGAACAATTGGAACAACTAGAATGTAGACAGTACCAGCCAAGCTACCTAAGAACCCCAACACTTATTAAATCACCTCCATAGACAAAGGCACCAGAGCTGCACCATCTGGTATAGGCACCATATTTTTTGGAACTACCATCTCCTCTTCCTTAATTATCTCCTTTTCATTCTAATCATGGCCTGGGGTGTTTTATTTTGGGAGAGAGAATTGGGATCTCTATTTTGTTGGTCTTTTAACTGCCTGGTCTCCATAGCTCCGCCAGTAGTTTAAGACCTTCCCCGAACTGCGGCCTCAGCGGTCGGTGCGGATGCTGCTGTGGTTGCAATTATTGTATCTTCTGTTGCTCTGGTGGAACTAGTATTCACCATCTGCAAACAAGAGTGAAAGGATTAGATACAAATTTGGATTGCCAGATACCAATTGAAATCAAGTCATAGCACGAAAGAAAAAGAAAGGAATTTATTCCTAGAGTCCTATAGCCTCCCAAATAAAAGTACAAACGTCTCTGTTCCATTCTATAGAACTCTACTTGACCTTTTTCTTATATGACGAGATCTACAACCGAGTACTTTGATACTATCTCTATCACGAACCAATGGGTCATAATCGGCACCCACCCTAAGCTATGGCGGGAAAACCATACTAATCTCAACCCTTACTAACTCAAATGTTACTCTTATATTCACCTTATATTCATTCTCAGTTTTAAATAAGTGAAAAAGGAGTTTATTCAATAATTTAAACCACCCGTCAGACCAACATCAATATTCAAAACCAATAGAGTGTGGAAAAACTCTATTTATTACATCCACAGGACCTGAAGTCACCGTACAAGAACATCTAAGTAAACTAAGTCTGAGATAACTAAAAATATTCAAAAATATAAGTAATAGGAAATCATCTTAGTCCCAAAACAAGGGATATCAACATCAATAGGAGGATCTGAAGGTTGCCCGGTCATGGTGTTTACCCTCAAAATCAAGTCTGAACTGCTATCTAGAGCCGAGGTCGTGTGTCAGCCACTGGAAGATGTTCTGTACTCAACAAAAAAATCGTATAGTTAGCATCAGTAATCAACAAGTGCTGGTAAGCATCATAGGCTGACTAACTAAACAATGTACAAGTAAGCAATCTAGACAAGTATAAAAGTGATCATAACAAGACTCATAATCAAAGACATCAATAACTGAATGTATCATATAGATATAATTCATAATTTACTTTCACATGCTTTTATAACTAGAGACATTCATTAGCAACTCATCGCCACATATAATCATTATAAAGACATCTAATGCATATGAATCAGTGCATGTATGCAACATGTACGCATCATATCTTACACTTTTCCTCATCATCAATAGCATCATCTCATACTGGCGCGGTACCCGACCCTTTATCACAATCATATCTTATCCATACCAGCGTGGTACCCGATCCTTTATCATCTATCACCATCACAATGCATATGAAATGGAATGCAGTTCATTAATTACATGTCATGCTAGAAGGCAATCATAGATGTTTAGTTTACAAATAAGTACAAAGCCAAGAAAATCTAAGTGCTACAACAAAACAATAGCCTACCTCAATTCCTTGCTCAAATCACCTTTAAGCAACACCTTTTCCTTTTCATTCTTGTTACACTCGTTGATCTATAATAACAAGAATATATACATATTCCAATAATTTTCCCCCATTTTTAACTACTAGGGACAAAAATCACTGATTTTAATCATAATTTCACCTTATTTCATCATCTTAGGTTTTTTTTATCTCTTAAACCATATAGATTTGACTTGAATTAGCATGAAAAACCATAATTTCACACCCATTAAGGTTTTATAATACCCTACGATCATTCTTTACTGATTTTATACACATTTTCACCACTTTTCATCAATTTCTATGAACTAGGGCTAAACTCCAATTTCCATCATAAATCATTTTCTAGTGATTTAAAGATATTATAAGGAGTAATTTCAAGTTTAGAATGTAATAACTTACCTTCAAAGATGAAAAACTCCAAAATCTCTCAGAAAATTGCCTTTCTCATAGCTCCTTTACGTTTTCCAGAAACTGGGGAATAAAAAACATTTTTTGGATTTTAAAACTGCCAAACATTGCATGTTGCCACTGCAGCAGTTAATTACTATTGTAGCGGTACCACTGTAGTGATTTGGGCCTTTAAGTGGAGGTCTGCCGCTGCGGTACCTATTACTGTTGCAGTAGTACCACTGCAGCAGTTGCTTTTTCTGTTGCAATGGTCTTAGGTAGAAACTTGGGACCTCTTCTCAGTTTTACTCATTTTATAATACACACCACGAATCTTAACATCGTGAACCTACCCTTCCACAGTAAACTCTATGACTGGAGTTCTATAACTCCATTTCAGGTGCCAGAAGTTTCTACGATTTCCTAAACTCATTGTCCATCAAGATATTACATCAAAAACCACTACCAACCATCATATTAGTACCAAATTTAGTTTTATTAACACACCCTTAAAAATCATCCAATCCTAGATTAGGCCTAAATTTCTCAAAAATTGGCTAAAAGAAGTCTAAGTGCAAATTTTACCAACTCTTTCATCGTAATAATGGTTTGAGTCGTTATACAAGAAGACATAAAATGCCCTTAAAATCGAGTGTGAATGTGGATTTATTTGATGTATAAGGGTTGGACTTCATGGGACCCTTCGTGAGCTCATATGGGAACCACTACATTTTGGTAGCGGTTGATTATGTTTCCAAATGGGTCAAGGTCATCACCTTGCAAAATAATGAAGCTAAGAGTGTTGCTCAATTCTTGAAGAGGTACATTTTCACCCAGTTTAGTACACCTTATGCTATCCTAAGTTCTCATTTTTGTAATTAAATTTTTGGTTCTTTGCTTGCTAAATATGTAGTGAAGCATAAGGTTTCTTCTCCATACAATCCTTAAGCCAATGGGATAGTGGAAGTGTCCAACTGGGAGATAAAAAGTATTTTGGCTAAAACTGTGAATGCCAGTAGGACGGATTGGGATCGAAAACATGATAATGCTTTGTGGGCCTATAGAACCACATTCAAAACTCCCATTGGTATGTCACTTTATTAATTGCTGTTTGACAAAGCTTTTCACTTTCCTGTTGAATTAGAACACAAGTTATTGTGGGCCTTGTGCAAGTTGAACATGAATTGGGAGGATGCCTTAAAATCAAGGGTGGAACAACTTTAAGAGATCGATAAATTTTACTTGAGATCCCATGAGAGTTCCACTCTTTACAAGAAATGTATGAAGAGATGGCATGATGCCAAAATTCTAAATGAAATTCAAAAGTGGTGATGATGTCCTAGTGTTTAACTCAAGGTTCAAATTATTTTTGGGTAAGCTCAAAACTAGATGGTAGGGTTCCTTTAAGGTGGTTCAATATTTTCCTAGTGGAGCTATAGAATTGGAAGATGACACGGGATCCTGGTTTATGGTGAATGGATAACGAGTTAAACATTATCATGGGATGTCACTAGAAGCGAATTTCTTAGAGGTACTATACCTCGATGATGCATGAATAACTATGCCGTGCCATGACGATAACTAAGGCACTTCTTGGGAGGCAACCCAAGTTTGTTTTTGTTGTTTTAAATAATGTATGTTGATTGGTGCAGGTATGTGATAGAGTTGGAATGTGGCAAAACATGCTATAACACAAGCGAAAAAAGAAAATGTTGGGAGATCATGCACAAAGCTCCAGGGAAGAGGCTTTGGCAATGCACTGAACCAATCAGCAAATCACCAAAGCCTTTTGCTAAAATAGATCTCCTAACCCAGACAAACGATTACAATCAGCAATGGAAGTTACCATTTAGTGTATCACCGAACAGTTTGACGTAGGGTCAACCATCGCTGAAATACTTCGCCACTAAGGTGTACCCAAATCTTGATAACTGTTAGATTCAACAATAAAATATCACATCGACGCATTACCAATTAATTTGGCGAAGGCAAAGATATCACTGAAATGGTCATGTTAAATGAGTGATGGTTTGACTTCTCTGATCTTTGACCTCTCATTAGCTTTTGACCTTTGATATTATTTAAACCTATCCTATTCCCCCTTTCCCTATTCTCTTTCACTATTTCTAATCAACAATCAACATACAAGCATACGTACACACTCATCATCTTTCTCATGAGTCAACAACACTACCATACGAGCAACACTATCATTGGAATTGCATGTCGCATCAATCTCTCTTCTCCTCATTGAGTTTTTCTATTAAATTTTGAAGGTTAGAATCAATTTTAAGTTTAACTCTATTATTTGTTGATATTTCTCATGTTTATATTGGG
Source organism: Capsicum rhomboideum (assembly GCA_031232105.1). Lineage (NCBI taxonomy): Eukaryota > Viridiplantae > Streptophyta > Magnoliopsida > Solanales > Solanaceae > Capsicum > Capsicum rhomboideum. Next base: position 86,609,127 of record CP124715.1, read on the forward strand.
GTTTTCATATTGGGTTTGTTATTGCTTAGAGTATATTTTTCGATTGATTGAAGCTCTTGATGAATTTTTGAATTTGGAAAAAGATTTTTGTAAATTAAAGTTTAATCATTGAATTTTGGTCTTTAATTTGCTTAATTATTAGTCATGTTTGCATTGTGGATTGGTTGTTGATGAATTGGGTGTTGGAAAAGCATTGGGTTTTAGTCGAATAAATTTGAAATCGACCAATTTTGCCCAATGATAGATTGGATGATGACATTCTTAAGGGAAAAATCATCATTTTGTGGTTTAAAGTTTAAGCCTAGGGAAGTCTGAGTACCAATGGTCATTGGGATTGAAAATAGCCATTGAATGCTTGAAATCACGACAGTCATCTTGGGGAAGATGACTATTGGCGATGGGTTGATCACTTCGGTGATGCGCCGAATTACGTGGCATATCGCTGAAGCACTCCCCATATAGCTGATAGTCACAGTAGGTGAGGCTAACTAAGGTGCGATTCAGCTATGCCTTAGCAATGTGGCAATGCTCAGGGAGTATCACCGAATCCTTCGGTGCATCACCAAAATACCACTTTCCTTCATTGATCCTTCCCCTTTATTTCTGTTCTAATTAGCGATAGCCATATACATCGCCAAACTGATTAGTGATGTGTCAATTTGTTCAACGATGCTTTTCCTGGGTAAAATTTTTGGTGTTGTTTTGATAACCTTGGCCGAACCCATTGCTACTCTTATGTGCAGATATGACTAGGAACAAACGTATGGCCAAAAAGCAAGCTGGTTCTCCTTCTCCTACCTCAAGGTTGCAAAAGGGTGAAAATCAAGGAAAAAACTCAAGTGAAAAGAGTTTATAGATGAAAAAGGTGGATGAAAGTGCAAGAAAACTACCAATAGTTAAGGAAGAAAGCTCAGAACATAGTTTAAACTTCGAGAGGAATAACCTTAATTCCTCAGATGAAGGCAACACAATACCTATCTATAAACCATTTCCTACTCTCGAGGTTGCTCTACCAAAAAATAAGAGGGTAGAACAACACTCTACTGCCATAGCAAGTTCTCCACCCCATCTTCAAGGAGGTCATAGATTCCTTAACCAGCTCAAAGTTCCCGATCAAAGAACAATCATGGAAGAGTAGAGATTAAGCCTTGATGGGATAGAAGGCAAACACCCTTCGGGTGTTAGATGTCATTCGGTATCATAATTTTGAGCAATTTTCTCAACCATAAAAATTGTATGTTGAAAGTTTGGTACAAGAGTTTTATGCATCCTATGGGAGATTATTTCCTGAGAAGCGGGGGAAGGGCAAGCCTCAAGAAACTCATGATGTAGTGAAGGTGTAGGGTGTTAATGTTAAGTGTAATGGTTCCATAATCAATGATGTCTATGGTGACAAGCTCGATTCATATCACTACTTTGCTACCCATGCCTTGAGTAGTGTCGATGATCTTCGGGGATGGCTAGCCCCTTTGCTTAGCAATGCAATACCTAAATGGATCACTTTAAGGACCCCTATAGAGAAAAATTATATATGCATAGAAGCTCGATATTGGCTCAGTTTTGTGTACAACAACACATTGCCATCCCAAAATGAATCTATTTTTGTGCACCCATGGGAAGTGCTTATAGGTACGGTCATGGTGAAGGAGAGGCTTAATCTGGCTATTCTTATCTCCTCAGATATTGCTCACCATGCCCAACAACACCAAACTTCCCTTTCCTTATCGTGTTTGATCACAGAGTTTTGCCATTGTGCTTAGGTCCCCTTTGATAAGAAGAAAGATTGTGAGTATTTCCCCACTTCTACTATTGATATTACTCACCTTGAGATTGTACAGGAAGTGAAAAAGAAGAAAGTTCAGGTGTAAGATTCCCCGACAATTGATCTTGGTTCTCTTGATAGTGGTGCCAACCAGCCTACTCTTACTACTTCAGCTCCTTCTGACCAGCGCCCTCCACAGGTCCTTCTACTCAGCCTTTTAGACCCAAATTTTTTTGCCCTTGCCTCTCCTCTACTCCGGGCACATCGAGGGCTCCACTGACTGAGGCTAACATTGTTCGGATGGGGCAGTTGGCCTATTTAAGTGATGCAAGGTCATCTAGATTGGACAGGGAGTTGCCTCAGATGATTGCTGATATAGTGAAAGTCGTAATTGTACCTATTATGATGAGTTATGGGGCATCCAGGAGACCATACGTATTTATGGTACTAAGATAGACGAGTTGAGTGCTCCACAACATGCCATTCCTAATGATGTTGTGACGAAGATACAGGATGAGCTCACTTCCCTTAGGAAGCATGTGGATAAGCTCCAGTTCTCCAGTTTAACACATTTATAGGGAGCTTCATCTAAGGCACCAGCTCCAGCTCCCGCACTTATTCCTGAGGATGAGCTAGTAGCAGATGAGAAAGAGGAGGACAAGAATTGCGACACTTCATATAGGGATGTTGATGATACAAAGATCGAGGGTTATTTTGAGGAGCAAGGTCATATTAGGATACAAGTCGAGTCTCAGGTTGCTGCATAGGTTGATGAGAAGGCTGACAAGTAAGAGATAGATGATGTGATTATTACTGCCTTTTTGGAGAGGTCGATGCATAAGACGACACAGGTTGGGACCTCCAGTTCAGTTGCTTCTATGGCGACTGAGAACAGTGTAACAGACCCTGACCCATAGGAAATACTTGGAGCTGAGCTAGGCATTGATGCCCAGACAGTGGCCACTTCTACGGGCCAGTCGTCCCCACCGGCTTAGCCATGCTCAGGGTGACCCTTAATCTCACTCTCTTCTATTTCTATTAATCCTATTGCCTACATATTTTAGAGCTAGGGGTGAGGTGTTTATTTTATTTATTCTAGATCTGTAATAGATTCTTGATATTTGGTTTTGTTGATACACTATTTTGGATATTTATTCTGGTGTGTGGTGATAACTGTGATTTGGATATTATTTTGATATTTCATTTGGTTTGCAATATTTGAGTGTGTGGTGTGTGATATTTATCTTTTATTTCCTTACTTTTTATTTTTAGCTTTTTAGTTCATAGTTAGTTGAAAATAAAAATTCTTTTTAGCATGCGTACTTAAGAGAAAAGGTGTGCTAGCAATAGAACACTTTGACTCAAATAGTACTCTTGGAGAGATATTTCACATGCCCAACTCTTAAAAATGATGAATCGTTGTGCATTGCTCTATTTTCAAAAATGTGCCCCTTTTTTAAAATTTTTCTTTGGCATAGTTTAACTAGTTAGGCGTTTATCATTTATGAACACACGCATCTTATTTTGACTACTTGAGTAACTTTCTCGATAGGTGTTATGAACGTGGTACATTAATTAAGAAAAGGTGCTTTGAGTATGCGATTGCGTATCGTGTGCGGTGAGAATTTATCTTGATCTTCCTCATTTGGTCCACCTAGAACATGCCCGATTACTCTAAGTCTAAAGAAAAGAGCATGCAATGTTGGAGAAGTGATCTTAGGCCTTTGATCTAGAGTGAACCTCCAATTTGACCAAAATAGCCACCCCATTGTGATTTGAGTGACCAATTTTGTCCCTAATTCGAGCCTTGGAACCCTTTATCTTAGATAACCTTGTTACAAGCCAAAAACCCATTTTCAAATCCTTTTCTTTTGAACCTAACCCTTCTTGAAGTGTTTAGGTGAGACCGAAAACCAACTTAGGCCAAAAGGCTAAGTTGGGGGTAGTAGAGATCCCGAGTGAGATTTGTGATAAGAAGTTTATGAATTTGAGGACCAACCACTTCCATCCCTCCTAGTTATCCTAGTATTCTTTTTGAATCGTAAAAAAAAACATGAAAAAGATTCTAAAAAAGAGGTTGAAAAAGAGTTGCAATGGTGTTGGCATGTTCATAAGAAGTTTTTGTGTTAAAAGGATAAGAGGGGGGAGATAGCTTGAAAACCTTTAAGAATTGGTCCTTGGAATGATTTGAGAAATAAGCTTAGGGAAATAACTATAATTGAGGTCTCCTTAGATGCTTCGAGAAGGTAGAGTCACTATAACCTTAACCTTCCCTACCTTACATGATGCCTATGTTACAAGCTGAAGCAAGACCTTAGTGATATCCAAAATAGCATGCTTGTATGTGGTGAAGTGGATCTTATAGGCAAGCCTATGGAGTGATTCTCATGTGCATGATCATCTTTTGGAGTGTGAGTGATTCATGATAGTCCTTCATTCTAATGTTTATTTGCTTTTGAGAGTAAGGACTTCTTTGTGTGAGGGCACTTGATTGTAATATTTGAGCACTTTTTGATCTTTGTTGTAGCCTATGACCATGTGCGAGGTATGGTAACATTTAATCAACATTTGAGACTCGTTGTTCACAATATGAGAGTTTGCTAGGTGAAACTTGTAGCAATGTTTTCAAAATCAAGAGGACAAAGTGTTTTCACAAAATAAGCATGTGTCTAAGCTCCCAAGTAGTACCATTTGTAGGAATTATTGATTTTGTTGTGTGTACATTGATTTACTCAAGGGCGAGCAAAGATGTAAGTTGGGGGTGCTAATGAGTTGGTAAATTGTGACTCATTTGGCCTAAAAATAGTAAGAAATCATGTACTCAATGATAATTTGAATGCGTTTTTAATGTTAATTTGGTTTAGTTTCAGGGCTAAGGCCAAGAAGAGATCGAAATAGCAAAAAAAGTTATAAGATGGAAGATTGGAGCTAAAAGTGCAAAAGAGAATTGCATAGGACAATTGGCACATTGCCAAAGTGGCTTGTGTAATTCCAAAAGGGATAGCCCATCGCTAAATGTAACAGTTCAGGCCAGGTCCAAAGTTTGACAAAACGACAATGAGAAGAACTCTTCGGCATATCGCCAAATGGATCGGCGAAGCCCAAGACCCATCGCCAATAGTAACAGATGTCAGCCCTTGGAGCTTTGTACATTGTCAAATTGGCAAACAATCTATAATTCGGCATATCGCCAAGCTGTTCGTCGATGGATAAGTCCTCAGTCGAATTGGACGCGGTGGTATTTCTGTAATTTTAAGGTCTATTTTTGATAAAGCTATTTAAGCCTTTTTGGCTAATTGGAACCCTATATTTTGTCATATCTTGAAGCTAAAACTTGTAATTGAACCCTAGTTGGGATCTTAGTTTCTTATTACTAATTTTTTGCTTGTGAATGTGGATTTTCTTTGGGAACATTATTGAGTGTTGATTATTGTGTGGGTAGTGATTATTTACCTTTATATTCGATTGAATGTTATGATTTTAGCTAAATCTCTATCTTTCAACATAAGAATTGAGGTTGCAAACTCCATTCACACTTAGATCCCTTGTTTTGCTTGAAAGAGAAGACAAGGGTGGAGAGATTTAGTTGACAAAGACTTGAGAATTTCTCGTTTAATAGCTAGTGTTAGAAATAGACTAACTAATTTGAGGTTATTGGTTGCTTCGTATCGTGTACATATGGGTGTTTGAAAGAAACCCTTATGAAATTTGGTGGTAGATTGAAAGATTACCTCCAATACCTAAGACCTAGCCTAATCATGACTATCAATTGAATTTTAAGTGCACTTTCACTTACCCACACTTATAATCATGCTTAAGAAGGCATAACCCTAAGTACTTCTACTTATCGATTACATTCTTTAGCATTCGCTTTGACAAACCAACGTCGAAATTGATAATTTGACTACGAAATCCTATTACATTAAACCCCCTATTTTCGCTTTTCAGCCTTATTTTTAACATTACGTTCAAGCACTTAGTCACTTACAACACTCGAAGGTGAATCTATTGCCTTCATTCCCTGTGGAATTGAACCCAACTCCAAGTTGGGTATAAATTATATTGCTAGCGACCACATACATCTAGAGGTGTATCTTGAGCGTTATCAGCTACCAAGATTGGGATAGTGTAGGTGCCATCATGACCTCAGCTTTTGGGTCATGATAATTTTAGATAAACCCACAAAGGATAAAGAAGAAGAAATCAAGAAAGAAAAAACGGGGTTAAGGAAAAGAACAAGAATGGGGAAAATGGGAAGGAGTTGGAGGCGCATGGTGGAGGTGTGTAGGAAAGGAAAATATGTTTTAAAATATTTTAATTAAATTTATTCTATGAGTTTTTAGGCTTTTTCCTAATTTTAATTTAATTTAATACTTACACTTGCTTTTAAAGCATGTTGTTACACACTCATCTTAATGGGCAAAATACATGCAACATAAGCTTGGTCAACGGTCAAAGGGGTTTAGAATCCCTATTTTGAATGAGTTAAAGTATCTGGTTGAAACTTCAAAGAATAGAAGGGTTCAGTTGACAATTTAAGACAAGTATAAGGGTCTCTCAAGTCAATTCGTACTAGAGGTTTTAGATGCATCCATTATAGAAATGTCCTCCATCCATATTTGGCTGTGCACAATACAAAATTTTAGGTTATGATGGCACCTACTAAAACCCACTAGCAGGTAAGCCGCACCCCATAGCTTGGAATAGTGAGTAACAGGAGTGAATGGCAAAATATACAAAACAAACCTCAAGACCTGGTATTAGCTAGTACTGGAGCTACAAAAAACAACAAGAATACTAAATAGATACAATATGTATAGGACAATCTCTAGATACACAAGATAAAGATCAGTCCACCAAAATAGACAGAGAAGGAACAACTCCGAGCATCAGGAGCTTACCCCAAGTCTCCGATCTAAGACATCTCCACACGAGGTATATGAAAATTCTAGAAATAGAGTCCACAAGGAATACCTAGACAACTAGTAAAACATCAGTAACTAACCTATCACAAGCTATGCAGTAATAATCCGTACTAACCTAACTAGGCAACCATAAGCACAGAAGTTAAAATCAATAGACAATAACCCAATCGCCCCCATAAGCACGACAGGTACAAACAACAAACATAATCAATCGACCCCTATAAGTATGATAGGAACAAACAACACACATATTGGCAACGGACAGTGCATACGAATAAATGAGTGAAATGAAAACCAAGTGATGAAATATGAGATGAATGTCATGGCCAACAATACCGTATACACCTCCCCAAGAACCTGGGGCTCGTAAAGGAAGGACCCATGGGGAATATCCTTCCTCTAGCATCTATGGGTAGAAAAAAAGGACTCATGAGGACTCGGGATCTTCATATACATTACCTGGTCCTGAACTGGGACTTCCAAATGATAATTGGTAACATGCATGAATATGATAGTGCCCAAAATTAAACTGGGACTAAAATGATCCATTTTCTCTTTTAAAAATCAATGTATAGATAAAAATCTCTCCAAGTTTATTTCAAAGGCGAAATTAGTGAGTGGGAATCAGGACAAATTCTTTTGGAAAAATAAAATGAAACCAATGATTAAAAGAGTTACAAAACCTTTAGAAATTCCTAGAAAACGACAGTGAAGGTGGCACATTTTAATTTTAAAAGTCGTCGATCAATAGAAAGGGTGGTACAAATTCCCTATTTTCTCTAAGAAGCCTAAAATTTCTTTAGAATTGTACCACAATACATGCATGTGCACATATTAATGTATGCATGTCATCACCAGTATACAAAGAATAGGGATATAATCATACAAGTATACATAAACAAGTATCATTTCCTTTCAGAGAGAGGTTACACTAACTTGGAATCCAACAGAGTCATAGCCATAACCTCGAGCCCACCAACGTATAGCATAGTATATATAAAGTAAATAAGGAAAACTAGAGTAAGTGAGATAACAAGAATCGACTGAGGAATACTATGTTTATTGCGAGACACTACCCCAGACCTACACTAAGGATCACCAATCTAATTCATAGCAAGCATAAAAGTACTCCTAACCTAAACCTATCACTACAACAGGCATACTAAACTAAGGTTCAAGCTAATACTCTACTCTAAGATCCCCCAAAGAAAGCCAAGCATGATGAAAATGATAAAATATTCTTAAGCCTATCCTATAAACCCTACACCGCATGTAATTTTATACCATACATAATCTAGAGAAGTAAAGTCTATAAGAAAGTAGACCGTAGCCTACCTCAAAGCTGAACAACAGCCTTAGATCGTCTACGAGTTGCTCGTCCTCTATACTCAACCTCAAAAAGCACTGTGCTAACACAATCATAATTTATAAGTCAATACGAGTAAAATAAGATCCATATTACAAATTTATTCTCCATACGAAAAATCAGGTCAGAAATCAACCCATGGGGCCTGCTAATGGAATTTGAAAATTGAACCCGCAATTATGTTCTTCGTAGGACAAGGAACATATGCTCAAAAATTGAACATGATTGGACCTCAAATTAGGCCTCAAAGAAGCACCACAAAGGTTAAAGAAAACATGAGTTTTGAAAAAGGAATTTAAAAGAATTTAGAGCAAATTCGGACAAACTAAAAGCGGGGAATTACTCTCAGAGGGTAGCAATAACGTACCCCAACATAATTCAGTGATTTCCCTTCAATCCCCAAGCTTCCCAAGCTCAACAATGGAGAAAATTACTTGGAAAATGATTTAAAGTCGTGAAAGATGAGAATATATATTATAGGGGGCTCCTCATCGCAATCGCAGGAACCCCTGGTTGCGATTGCGGGACCTAACCAGGTATATCATCATGACCGTGATGGTCTTCTTTGTGGATCATAAAGAAGGATCTGGTCCAGGTCCTATAGACTCTTCATCGCGAACGCGATGGGCCTGTAACGAATGCAAAAAACACCTAGTACCTATACAATGTGATGTGCACCAACAACTTTTACTAAATTGGAATTTCTTCAAATGGGTACTCGGGATTCATTTGGAACCCTTGCGCATGCAAACTAAATTGCTACCCTATCAAAAACGTCATTATAGACTCAACATAATAGATGACATTTCCATCAGAGCTCATTTTGATGAAATATGGGCCCCACACCCATTCTTTCCAATTTTTAAAAAAACCACTCAATAGCCCAAAATGATACCAGAATCCTTGAGAACCAAACCAAAGGTACCCCTAGCCCAAAATCCATGTCTAGTGCTAACGGAACTATTGAAATTCTCATTCGAGGCTGTTTACTAGAAGTTTTGACCAAAGTCAAATTTCTCAACTTCAATAGCTCCAAAATAGGGAAATTAACCTAAAACTCAAATGAACTGCCCGAGAACCAAACTGCCAGTCCCAGTAAGTCATAAATGATCTGTGGCAGCTACGAAAAAAATTTAAAAGGCTCAAAATGCATGAAATTTTAAAAATGAACTAAAGGGTCATTACAACATCCGCTACTAAAAGCTCTTTCATCCTCGAAAGTCATGGAATAGAAAGAGCCTAAAAGCTCAGAAATGTGAGGGTACTGGGTCCACATTCCCTTTAGGATCCCTATACATCCTCCCTGAAGAGACAACACCTCTAGAGAACCTTAACTGCATTAATCCCCTCGATCCCAACTTCCTCACCTACCCACTCGACATAACAACCAATTCCTCCCCTGGCATCAACTCCCATCTAACTGAACTGAACCCCACTGAAGTATGTGATACTCATTCAAAATGTATCAATACCACACAAACATAAGCAAAACTGAGTGAAGGTAGGACAAGGTTGTAGGAAAGCTAACTCATATACAAAATTCCAAGCTCTAAGGCTACTTCCTCAGGTCAGTATAAATCTCTTGCATACTCTGAGCTATACAGAATCCCTGTGGAATCATCTGAACACTATCTATTTCATCGTTAGATAGGTTAGTCTCCCATAGCCTAACCAATAAAGTATGAAACCAACCCACCGGAGATCTATACTGCCTAGCATATGATCAATACCTCAAAAGGATCCACCTAAATGCTCAAATGCTAATGGCTATAGTTACAAACTCTTCCAAGGCCGAGAGCTGATCCTAATAACCCTCAAAATCAATAACACCAATTAAAAGAATGCCCTCTTGAACCTAAATGACCCACCCTGAAGGAACATCAACCTATGAGCAAAAAGTTGTGCTAATCTCAACTCAAATATCCATCTTCCTCTAAATAGACTTCCAAAAACCTGATATGAACTGAGAACTAAGGTGAAAAGTGATAGAAGCTAACACCTTATGCAAATAGACCATTCCTTGAATATACACCTGAGTCAACCCCTCTAAACTATAGGGAAATAAAACTGGCAGAAAGTGAGTAGGGATAGCCAACTTATCAACAATGCCCCAAATAGGATCAAATCCCTGAAATGCACGATGAAAAAAAGTCACAAAATCAATAGCTATCAGCTTAGCATCATAGACAAACCACCAGGCTTCGAGTGTTTAAACAATACCCACTAACAATTAAACATCTAAATACAAGGTCTATCACATACTTCTGGCCCTTACCCGGAGAAGTCAAAATCAGTACTAGAGCTAATAAGGCCTTGAGCCCCAGAAGGTTCACCTCATACTCATCGGACTGCTGGAGATGGAAATCTCTGAATTAATCTAGTCAACCACGCTGCCAAAGAAGAAATCCCTCAATCAACTCATTTGATGCAACCTGCTAACCTGACACATTACTAGCCTTGATAAAAGAAATAGGCCAATCTCCAAACACAAACTACCTCAATCCTCGCCAAGCCTACAATAATCTTATTTCTAGACACTACATGCCCCAAGAATGTCCTAGATCCAAGCCAACCTCACACTCAAAAACTTAGCATATAACTATTGATTTCTCAAAGGCTAGAGCTAGGGTGTCATCAACGAACACTATCATGAACAAGTCCAATCAAGGCCTGATCACATGATTCATCAAATCATACCTGTTGCAAGGGCATCGTCAAAAACCAAAGGCATAACCAAGATTGCATGGTGTCCATAGTGAGTTCTAATGGTAGTCAATTATGTCTATTGCTCAAAACCTTACTAATAGTAGCCAAACCTCAAGCAAACTCAAAAAACATGGATATTGTAACACCCCGTAGATCCCCGACCCTAATTTGATGGATTGGTGACCTAGGGTGTAGTTATAAACCTTATCTTCGAGAGCACTATGTACGTGTGGTGCATTGGTTTTGGATGGAACATTTGATATCGTACTAGTCAATGTGACTAGACTCTTGTAGGAGGAGTTTGAAACTTTCTGAAACATTTTAGGAGTGATAAGTGAGGCTTGAAGGACTTCCAAGCAAAGGATATTAAAGCTAAGAGGCAATCCAAGAAGTTGAACTTGAAGTATCTAACCGAATCCGCAAACAAAAGTCGAAGAAAGGAAAATTTTCAAAAAAAAATGGGCCAGGTGCACCCAGGGGCGTGCCAGGCCGCTCTAGGCTATTTTTTTTTGTGCCACAGGAAGAAAGGGGGCGCGCCAGGCAGCGTGCCAGGCCGCCCCTGCACACCTTTCAAAAGTTGGAAATTTTTCTAAGTCCTAGGGGCGCCCGAGGGCGTGTCGGGACGCTTTTTACCGAATTTTTTCTCCAACCACGAGCCTATAAATGTGATTTTTGGGTTATTATATAATTATTTCATCTTGGTAGGACTATGCTTGGATGATGTTGGCATCCAAATTATGTTTTTACCCTTTTATGTTCAATTAAGCCATAAGTGGCTAGAATTTCTTATTTGGAGATTGAGGCTACAAATATGAGTCTCGTGAGTTGAATTGTCATGACCCGAATCCCATCGGGACATGATTGGCACCCATAGTCGATAAGGCCCGAGAGAACCAAACTGTGCTTATGTTCGTTCATATGCATACCATCAGAAACACCCTTATCTCATAGGAGCTTATAATGCTAACAATAAAAATTCATGGAACATGTGACTTATATACATATATGAAACTTGGCCGTTGAGGCCATCAAGTCAAAAATGACATGTACCTTTTACATTTATACACCCACATCTGTCTACAAAAGCCTCTAACAAGTGCATTGACAAAAATGAACTAAAAGTCGAGACAAGTCCCCGAACTACACAACATGTACAACACCAAAACATATGTTTAACTGCGACTCAGAGAAGCCCCGAACTAACTGGAGCTCACCAATGATCCGCAACAACTGGCAACCTACTGTGGAAGCCTACTAGAACCTACGCTGCAGCAAGTAAGGTAATTCCCCCCAGAGGGGTGAAGAATGTACTGAGTATGTAAGGCCATATGAAACTTGTATGATATGTAAACATGTCAATGAACTCAAATACAATAAATGATCAATATGGATAAGTCACAATACTGTACTTTGGAAACCATGTATATTGCTTTCTTTACTTTCTTTACATCTTTACTTCTATGATGATTCATCTTTGCCTGTGAACTGTGACACCCGGGCCCTGACTGAACAGTGGGTTTTAACATAACATATCATTATGTTGGGATCGGCTCGAGCTAGGCTTATGCCCCAGAGCTGCCACCCTAAGAAACAAAGAATTGGGTTCGGCTCGAGCTAGGTTATTACCTCTAGAGCTGCCACCCATAAAACAACATATCAGGTTCGGCTTGAGCTAGGATTATACCTCTAGAGCTTCCCCCTGTCAGGTTCGGTCCGAGCTGGGCTTATGCCCCCAGGACTGCCCCCTGATCCAACAATCTTGGGATCGGCTTGAGCTAGGCATTTCACCCCCAAAGCTGCCACCCATACTTGATCATTAACCACATATGCATTACTTTATTCTTTACTTTGAGATTGATACAATGATAGTCATACTTTACTTTGAAGCTTTGGATCATTAACCAATGAGTGAGAAACATGTAAACATTATTGGAAACATCACCTTATTGGAATCAATGAACAAGATATGTGAGCATAAACAATATTGGAACTTTGGAACACAACTTTATTGGGCTTTTGGAACATTATCAATGAATATGAAACTTGTGATAATAACCATTGGTAACCAAAAATAGTATACCTTAACACATTTTGGAATAGGACAAGTGTAACGTCAATGTGACTTCTATATGTTGCAGAAAGATACGGACAAGGTAACCTTACATACCTGCACTTCCAAGTATGAATACACGAGTCTATGTTTGAACACAATAGTCCAGCTTCTTCTTTACGTCTTACTCTACAATACAAGTTCATACCAGAACTTACATTAGCAACTAGTCACTATACAGGCGTACAAGGCGACAATGAACTATATGAATGTCGTATAACATCATATCACCCCTTGAAATACAATCCAAGGCATTATCATATGAATAACACCATAATATTACGCACATTAACCAAGAGATCATACATCGATCGCATTACACACCACACTTACCCTTACGCTTTTCTCTTTATCATTCCATCGCAATTACTCCTTCATAAAAACATATGAAAAACCATCCATACTTAATACAGTCCAAAAAACCTCCATACGACACTTTAAAGTCATTAAAACGACATCACAAGTTGATAATTACATCCAAAAAGGGTATAGGGGCCTTTGGGGATCAACTAGAAACGAAACCACTCAAAACAGAAAACTGGGCTGACCTGCATTGACACCTGTGCCATAAGGTGGCTGAGGTGTGCGCAGATGGCCTCTAGAAAATTTCAGGGGCATCTGCGTTGGCATCTGCGCCCGCAGATGCCCTCGTCTACGGGGGCGGATGCCCGTTTTGGTCCGAAATGGCCTCTTTTGGGTCTTTTAATGCCATGAATGGTCCATGATCATACAAAAACTTAGTTTGACATATTTTTGATCATATTAAACACCAAAATTCATCCATGGTCTCACAACACACATAACAACACCCAAAACTACATTTCACGGCCAATTCGGCACCAAAACCATAACCAATTTTGCAACAACAATTCCAAACGTTATGCACAAGAATAACAACAATTCCAAACTTTATGCACAAGAATAAAACAAATTAAGACTATAATAACATCTCACATGTCAATATTTACTCTCCCAAGTTCACTTTCTTCAAAACTACAAGTGCATATTCAAGTTTACAAGACAAAACCATCCTCCGACATATAACATTTCACACATTGTGCACTTCTCAATACTCCACCAACATAACCAACATATTATATACCACATATCATGCATAAAATATATTAAACCATCATCATAAACACTTACTAAGCCTTTTACAAAGGTGATCTTGGCCCAAAGAATGACTTAGGGTTCTTGAGAGACCAAAAAGAAATTTTTGGTAAAGTCTAGAAAAGCATGAGAGTCCAAGGGTAATAAATATCTGATTTTTTTTATCTTTATATAGTCCCTCAAGTCTCTCTTATCTCTTTCTTGGCATTAAATGCAAGAGTTGATTTGGTCAAATGGAGCAAATTGGAAGAATGGGTCAAAAATTCTCTTTTGGGCCATGTCTTCCTCAAGTTTTTGGGCTTCATTTTGGTCCCAATTGTATAAGACTTATTAATGACCATATATTAATACATAATTCATCAATTCTCTCATGTTTCCATTTTCCCATAATTGTTACGGTAGTCAGCTAGACTCGAAAACGTACGGGGTGTTACATTCTCCCCCCCTTAGGAACATTCATCCTCGAATGTTAGTGTTATCATTTCAAAGTAAACAATTACAAATTTAGGAACATTCTTCATGTCATCATATAAAGATACACTCAAAGCTTGTAAATACTTACTTGTCATTCTTCCCCTTGTAACAAATAAGGGTACTTGGATTTCATCATTTCTTCAGCTTCCCATGTGACCTCTTCTATTTGTTGATTTCTCTAAAGTACCTTTACGGAGGCTATATCTTTATTCCTCAGCCTTTTCACTTGTCTATCCAGAATGGCAATAGGTACCTCCTCATAGGTAAGATCCTCTGTAACCTGTACATCATCAACAGGAGTAAAACGAGATGGATCTCCTATGCATTTTCAAAGCATTGACACATGGAATACTGGATGAACTGTGGAGAGTGCTTGGGGTAGTGCCAACTCATATGCAAATTGACCAAATCTTCTAATAATTTCATATGGTCCTATATACCGTGGACTCAATTTCCCTTTCTTTCCAAATCGCATTACCCCTTTCATTGGTGACACCTTCAGAAATACCCAATCACCTATGGCGAACTCAAGTCCTCTTCTTCTAACATCAGCATATGACTTGTGTCGACTCTAGGCCGTCTATAATCGTTGTTGAATCACTTTAACTTTCTCCATAGCCTGATGAACAAGATTTCACCCAAGTAAAGCAGTCTCACCTGCTTCAAACCACCCAATTGGTGATCTACATTTTCTTTCATATAATGCTTCATAAGGTGCCATTTTAATACTAGAGTGATGGCTATTGTTGTAAGCAAATTCAATAAGAGGCAAATGGTCATCCCAACTGCCTTGGAAATCTAACGTGCATGCTAGTAGCATATCTTCAAGTGTCTGGATAGTACGTTCTGCTTGTCCATTAGTCTGAGGATGGAAAGTCGTACTCAAATTCACCTATGTGCCCAAACTCTGTTGAAAAGATCTCCAAAAGTTCATTGTGAACTGTGCTCCTCTGTCTGATATAATGGAAAGTGGAATACCATGCAAGCGTACTATCTCTTTCACATATAAGTTTGCATAATCCTCAGCTGTATAGGTGGTCTTGACTGGTAGAAAATGCGCTGACTTGGTAAGCTTGTTCACTATAACCCATATAGAAGTCCATATTAATCATATCCCACTTCCATACTGGAAGATTAATACATTGCATGTAACCTCCTGGTTTCTGATGCTCTACCTTTACTTGTTGACAATTCGGGCACTGAGCGACAAATTCTGCACTATTCTTCTTCATATTTCCCCACCAATACACTTCTTTTAAATCATGATACATTTTAGTAGCACCTGGATGGATAGAATAACATGAATGAGGCACCTCCATCATAATTCGTTTCCGCAGTTCATCTACATCTGAAACGCATACTTTATCTTGGCATTGGAGCACCCCTTCCTGTGTTAGATCAAATGCCTTTGTCAAATTCTTTTCTACATTCTCTTTTAACTGCATTAACAGAGGATCTGTAAACTGCTTTTCTTTTACCTCAGCTATTAGCAAAGATTCATCCGTATTTTGCACAATAACTCGTTCATCTGAGGATTCAAGAAGACGAACCCCCAAGCTGGCTAATTGATGTATATCTTTGATTAGCTCTTGCATTTCAGTCAACTGACCACTAGTGCTTTCTACTGCCTTGTGGCTCAATGCATCAGCTACTACATTTTCTTTGCCTGGATGATAAAGAATATCAATATCATAGTCTTTTAAGATCTCTAACCACCTTCACTGCCTCAAATTGAGTTCCTTCTGCTTAAAGAGATATTGCAAACTTTTGTGATCCGTATAGATATCAACATGAACACCATATAAATAATGACGCCATATCGTTAAAGCAAAAACTATCGCTGCCAATTCAAGGTCATGTGTGGGATAATTTTTCTCATGTGGCCGCAACTGTCGTGAAGCATATGCTATAACATTATCGTGTTTCATCAATACACATCCGAGGCCAACCCCGGAAGCATCACAATACACTGCATAACCCTCGGTACCTTCGGGAATCACTAAAACTGGTGTGGAGGTTAATTTATCTTTCAACTTTTGGAAGCTTTTCTCACATGCATCATTCCACTGAAATTTCACTGCCTTATGTGTAAGCTTTGTTAACGGTGCAACAATAGAGGAAAAACCTTCCACAAATCTTCGGTAATAACCTGTCAGTCAAAGAAAACTACGAATCTTTGTGGGTGTCGTAGGTCTTGGCCAATTTTTCACTACTTCAATCTTCTGTGTATCAACCTGTATCCCTTCATCTGACACAATGCGACCCAAGAATGCAACTGATTTTAACCAAAACTCATATTTAGAGAACTTTGCATTTACGCTCACGAAGAATCTGTAGCACCTGTCGTAAGTGATTAGCATGGTCCTCCGGTGTTCTGGAATAAACTTGGATATCATCTATAAACACTGTGATGAACACGTCCAGAAATGGCTTAAACACCCTATTCATTAAATCCATGAACATAGCTGGTCCATTTGTTAGTCCAAACGACATAACTAAAAATTCATAATGGACATACTGTGTTCGAAAAGCTATTTTGGGTACATCCTCTTCTCTAACTCTGACTTGATGGTAACCCGACCTAAAATAGATCTTTGAAAAACACTTGGCACCCTGTAACTGATCAAACAAATCATCAATTTAAGGGAGGGGATATTTTTTCTTGATCGTTACCTTATTTAATTACTGATAGTCGATGCACATTCTCAACGTGCCATCTTTCTTCCGTACAAATAATACCGGTGTACCCCACGGGGACACACTAGGTCTAATGAAGCCTTTGTCCAGCAAATCTTTTAATTGCTCCTTCAATTCACGCAATTCTGTTGGAGCCATTCTATATGGAGGAATAGATATGGGCTGAGTTCCTGGAATCACATCAATGCCAAACTCTACTTCCCATTCTGGGGGTAAGCCTGGAAGATCCTCTGGGAATATATCTAGAAATTCACTGACCACTGGAACCGACTGCGGAGTTAGTGGTTCCACTTCAGTATCTTTCACCCGTACTAAATGACATATATAACCCTTAGCAATCATTTTCCTGGCTTTCAGATAGGAAATAAATCTTCCTCGTGGTGCACCTATATTACCCTGCCATTCAAGAACATTTCCTTGTGGAAAGCAAAATTGCACCTTCTTGGCCCGATAATCTACCGTGGCATAACAAGAGGCCAACCAATCCATTACCATGATCACGTTAAAATCCACCATGTCCAATTCAATGAGATTGGCAAGTGTATCATGACCATACACAGTTACCACACAGTTACGATATACTCTTTTTGCAACAATACATTCACCAACTGGTGTAGACACTTCAATTGATTTAAGTAATAATTCTGGTGCCTTTGCAAATTTTGCAGCAACCAATGGAGTAACATAGGAAAATGTAGAACCAGGGTCAATCAATGCATATACATTATTTGAGAATATGGATAATATACCTGTGACAACATCAGGAGAAGCCTCTGAATTTTGTCGGTCCACCAAAGCATAAGTGCGATTCAGGACCCTACTAGTACTGGCTGCTCCTCTGGCACCCTTACCACGGCCCACAGGCTGCACACCTTGACCCAAAGAAGGAGCCGATGTTGATGACGCAGCAGTCGATCCTGCCGGTCATGCTATACCACCCATACTTCTCTGGGGACACTCCCTCATCATGTGTCCTATTATGCAGCACCAAAAACAAGCATTTTTCCCCACTCTGCATGTACCTGCATGAATACACCCGAAGTGCTGACACTGCTAACGAGGAAAACCTACTGCCCGTAATCCGTGACCTCTATTACTCTCTCCAGCTGGACCACCTCTAAACCCTCTAAACTGAGAGTGAACACCTGCTGTGGAATGAGAAAATGATGGTCTAGGTGGTCTCGAAAACATACGAGGCCTAGATCCTCTTTGAGACATAGTAGATGATCCCATAGGTCTAGCCCTTTTGGACTGTCCCCTGTCAAATTCACGTACCCTTCGTCTCTGTCTTTGATCTTTCATTTTCTGCGCGAAGGCTTGTATTCTAGCTATGTCCATGTCTTTGTTCAAGGCAGCAATGGTGCAATACCTTATCAAATATGGCTCTAACCTGTCCACGTATTTATGGACTCTATCTGTCATAGTCGCAACCACATTTGGAGCATATCTAGCTAAGGAATTAAATTGCAAACTATATTCTCTGACGCTCAAATTTCCTTGACGGAGATTTAGAAACTGATCCGCACATGCCTTGCGGATCTCATAAGGAAGATAATAATCTAGGAAAGCCACTTTAAACTCTTCCCACGTAGGTGGATTTGCACCAATATCACAGGATTTCTTCCAATCCTCGTACCACAATATTGCCTCTCCTTTCAATCTATACGCAGCAAGTTCAACTATTTCTACCCCTGTCACATGTATAACTTCCAAAGCCCTCTGAATTTGATCCACAAAGTCCTGTGGATCTGCTTTCAGATCCAACCCTGTGAATATAAGAGGGTCCAGTTTTAAGAAATCCTGTGTTCTACGACTCGCCACTCTAGCCGCATCATCTTCATTTGTCATTGGACCAGTTCGTCCTTGACTTTGTGCTGCCACTAGCTGTGTCAACATATGCACTGCATTTCTAAGTTCTTGATCTGTGGCATTCATTGGTGGTTCTACGGGTACTTCTCTACCAACTGGCTCTTCTGGAGCTGGAAAAGTAGAGGATGACCGCGAGGAAATTTCAGCATTTGCTCCACCTTGACTAGCTTGGTCAGGTGGTACTCTACTCATTCCTTCCTCCGCAGGCATGTCTACCTGCTTGCCTTTTCCTCTATCTCTTCTTGTCATTGTCAAGGTTACTATACCAGAGAAAAACAACTACCATAGTTAGATTTCAACTCAACTTACAACACTGGCTCTATTGCACGATCTAGAATTGAAGAAGAGAAACAACATCATAAATGTCCCGTAGCCTCCTACTTATAAATGTGGTGCACAACACATCAATAAGTAAGAATCTACTCAGACACGGCTTTGTAGACACCCTTAAAACGACCTGCTCTGATACCACTTTTGTCACGACCCAAATCCCATCGGGACATGATTGGCACCCGTAATCGATAAGGCCCGAGAGAACCAAACTGTACTTATGTTCGTTCATATGCATACCATCAGAAACACCCTTATCTCGTAGGAGCTTATAATGCTAACAATAAAAATTCATGGAATATGTGACTTATATACATGTATGAAACTTGGTAGTTGAGTCCATCAAGTCAAAAACGACATTTACCTTTTATATTTATACACCCACATCTGTTTACAAAAGCCTCTAACAAGTGCATTGAACAAAATAAACTAAAAGTCGGGACAAGTCCCCGAACTACACAACATGTACAACACCAAAACATATGTGCAAGTACGACTCGGAGAAGCCCCGAACTAACTAGAGCTCACCAATGATCCGCAACAACTGGCAATCTACTGTGGAGGCCTACTAGAACTTGCACCTGCAGCAAGTAAGGTAAATCCCCCGAGAGGGGTCAGTACGAAGAATGTACTGAGTATGTAAGGCCATATGAAACTTGTATGATATGTAAACATGTTAATGAACTCAAATACAATAAATGATCAATATGGATAAGTCACAATACTGTACTTTGGAAACCATGTATACTGCTTTCTTTACTTTCTTTGCATCTTTGCTTCTATGATTATTCATCTTTGCCTGTGAACTGTGATACCCGGGCCCTGACTGAACAGTGGGTTTTAACATAACATATCGTTATGTTGGGATCGGATCGAGCTAGGCTTAATCCCCCAGAGTTGCCACCCTAAGAATAAAAGCATTGGGTTCGGCTCGAGCTAGGTTATTACCTCTAGAGCTGCCACCCAAAAACCAACATATCAGGTTCGGCTTGAGCTAGGATTATACCTCTAGAACTGCCCCCTGTCAGGTTTGGTCCGAGCTGGGCTTATGCCCCCAGGACTGCCCCCTGATCCAACAATCTTGGGATCGGCTTGAGCTAGGCATTTCGCCCCCAAAGCTGCCACCCATACTTGATCATTAACCACATATGCATTACTTTATTTTTTACTTTGAGATTGATACAATGATAGTCATACTTTACTTTGAAGCTTTGGATCATTAACCAATGAGTGAGAAACATGTAAACATTGTTGGAAACATCACCTTATTGGAATCAATGAACAAGATACGTGAGAATAAACAATATTGGAACTTTGGAACACAACTTTATTGGGATTTTGGAACATTATCAATGAATAGGAAACTTGTGATAATAACCATTAGTAACCGAAAATAGTATACCTTAACACATTTCAAAATAGGACAAGTGTAACGTCAATGTGACTTCTATATGTTACAGAAAGATACGGACAAGGTAACCTTACATACTTGCACTTCCAAGTATGAATACACGAGTCTATGTATTAACACAATAGTCCAGCTTCTTCTTTACGTCTTACTCTGCAATACAAGTTCATACCGGAACTTACATTAGCAACTAGTCACTATACAGGCGTACAAGGCGACAATGAACTATATGAATGTCGTATAACATCATATCACCCTTTACAATACAATCCAAGGCATTATCATATGAATAACACCATAACATTACGCACATTAACCAAGAGATCATACATCGATCGCATTACACACCACACTTACCCTTACGCTTTTCTCTTTATCATTCCGTCGCAATTAATCCTTCATAACAACATATGAAAAACCATACATACTTGATAAAGTCCAACACACCTCCATACAACACTTTAAAGTCATTAAAACGACATCACAAGTTGATAATTACATCCAAAAAGGGTATAGGGGCCTTCGGGGATCAACTAGAAACGAAACCACTCAAAACAAAAATTGGGTTGACCTGCGTTGCCACCTGTGCCTGAAGGTGGCTGAGGTGCATGCATATATGGCCTCTGTAAAATTCTAGGGGCATCTGCATTGTCATCTGCGCCCGCAGATGCCCTCTTCTACGGGGGCGGATGCCCGTTTTGGTCCGAAATGGCCTCTTTTGGGTCTTTTAATGCCATGAATGGTCCATGATCATAACCAAACATAGTTTGACATATTTTCGATCATATTAAACACCAAAATTCATCCATGGTCTCACAACACACATAACAACACCCAAAACCACATTTCACGGCCAATTCGGCACCAAAACCATAACCAATTTCGCAACAACAATTCCAAACGTTATGCACAAGAATAAAACAAAGTAAGAATATAATCACATCTCACATGTCAATATTTACTCCCCCAAGTTCACTTTATTCAAAACTACAAGTGCATATTCAAGTTTACAAGACAAAACCATCCTCCGATTTAGCAAACATATAACATTTCACACATTGTGCACTTCTCAATACTCCACCAACATAACAAACATATTATACACCATATATCATGCATAAAATATATTAAACCATCATCATAAACACTTATCAATCCTTGTACAAAGGTGATCTTGGCCCAAAGAATGACTTAGGGTTCTTGAGAGACCAAAAAGAAATTTTTGGTAAAGTCTAGAAAAGCATGAGAGTCCAAGGGTAATAAAAATATGATTTGTTTTTCTCTCTTTATATAGTCCCTCAAGTCTCTCTTATCTCTTCCTTGGAATTAAATGCAAGAGTTGATTTGGTCAAATGGAGCAAATTGGAAGAATGGGTCAAAAATTCTCTTTTGGGCCATGTCTTCCTCAAGATTTTTGGGCTTCATTTTGGGACCAATTGTATAGGACTTATTAATGCCCATATATTAATACATAATTTATCAATTCTCTCATGTTTCCATTTTCCCATAATTGTTACAGTAGTCAACTAGACTTGGAAACGTACAGGGTGTTACATGAATAATGTCGTTAAACTTATGGAATTATTTAAACATGAGATATATGATGGATTACACATTGAATTTGGTGGGCTAAGTTGACATGTGTTATTGGGCTCAATTTGAGGCTCAAAAAGAAGCCAAAAGACATGGCCCAATGGGTCAAATGACCCATTCTTGCCATTGACCAAGTAAACATGTTATTATTGGACTAAGTGTGGCTAAGGATGACTTGAGGTCTATATAAAGGCCCCAAAAAATCAGATTTTAATCACTCAAACACACATGCCATATTCTAGAATTTTCAAGACAACATTCTTATCTTCTCTTAAACCATAAGCATTAAGTAACCAATTGTTGGACAAGATCATCATCTCTCAAGCTTGGGTAAGTATTTAATCTTATGTTTTAATATATTATATGCATGAGAGAATATGTAGATCATGATGGCTATGTCTAAAAGTGTTGAATAGTGCACTTTTGCTTTTTGGTAAAAGATGTGTTATCCATGAGATTTGAACTTGAAAAAGGACTTGAAGTTTTGATGAAAGTGCATGGTAGGGATGAAATATCAACATGTATGGTGTGGTTATGTTCCATAAATTGTTATTTTTCTATAAGTATGAATGGTGGTATTTTTGTCGATATGTTGTTATGAGGTGTATTGAGGTAACTTGATGGATTGATTATGATGTGGTGTTAATGAGAAAGTGTAAAGGAGGAACTTGGTGTGAAATGCTATTGAGTTGTGATGTCTTGGTCAATGTTGGGCATGTTGTGGTATTGTTGGTATGATAATACCGTGAATGTATTGTAAAGAGGGAAAATGACATTATAAAGCAAACATGCAACTCATTGTCGTCTTGTGCACTTGTAAGAAAGTTGGTTGTTAACGTAAGTTCCATTATGTACTTGTGATGTAGAGTGAAACGTAAGGAAGGATCTGAATTGTTGTACTCATATATTGGATTGTGTATTCATATTGGGAAAACAAATCTTTCCGTATCCTTCTGCAGCACATGTTGTTCACATTGTCATTGTAGTTATTCTATCCCAAAATGTTCCAAAGTATCTCATTCAGGTTTGATATATATATTGTTATACACATGTTCCCTATTCATTGACCAATTGTAATTCCTGTATCTCTTAATTCTTGGTAAATGTTCCAAAGCTTCCAATAATGTTATTACTATCAATATATCAATCTCATGAAAGTAAAGAAAGGAAGTGATGCACATATGTGTGTTTAAAATGTCATGATCCCCAATGTAGCAATCTCACACAAGTAAAAGTATCAATCTCTCACAAGTAATGAATGAAGAAATGTATATATATATATATTATATGCCCCACTGATAAGGTGGTGAGCGGTATTATAATATGCCCCACTGATAAGGTGGATGAGTGGTATTATATTATGACCCCCGATAGAGTGGATGACTAATAAAAATGGTGATGAGCATAAAAGCAAAGAAAGAAATCTCTTGAATAAAAGAGTCTCTTGAATAAAGACAAATCTCTTGGAGGCAAGTCTCTTGAGTGAAGGTAATTCTCTTGAATGAAGGTGTATATGAAAGATATTATATGGATGATAAGGATATAAATGAATGATCTAAAATAACAATAACAGAAGCAATGTACATGTTTCCACATATAAAACGATGGTTTATCCACATTGGCTATTCTCTCATATTTTATTCCATTGACATTCTTATGTATGATGTAGTTTCTTATAGCCTTACATAATCAGTACATTCTTTGTACTGACCCCCTTGGGGGAATTAACTTACTTGCTGCAGGCACATGTGCTAGTTGACCTCCACAGTAGGTTTCGGATCATTCGCCAGTCATTGGTGAGCTCCAGTTGGTCCGGGGCTTTCCAAGTCTCATGTGTATATTGGTTTTGGTTTTGGTATGGTAAATGTTGTATAAAGCGGGGACTTGTCCCGACAGCAGGTTGGTTATGTACATGTATCTGTTAGAGGATTTGTAGACTTATGTGGGAGAATGATTGTAAGAGATGTATGTCCATTTTGACTTAATGGCCCTAACGGCCAAGTTTTATATATATATATAGCATATGTTTCCATGACTTCCACATAGTTGCATGAGATATAATGATGTTCACACAGAGACATGCATATGATGGTACATGATTAAAGATTGGTTCTCTCGGGCCTCAACGGCTTTGGGTGCCAGTCCATCCCGTTGGAAATTGGGGTGTGTCAAAAGTGGTATCAAAGCAGGTCGTCCTAAGGGTGTCTACAAAGTCGTGTCTGAGTAGAGTCTTGCTTATGGATGTGTTGGGCGCCACATTTACAAGTAGGAGGCTACGGTATATTTAGGAGTTGTTTCACTTTTTCATTTCTAGATCGTGCAATAGAGCCAATGTTGTAAGTGAAATCATATCTAACCATTGACGTTGGTTTTCTTTTGTATAGTAAAATTCCGATTACAAGACAAGATAAGGGTAAAGGTAGGCAGGTAGATATGCTTGTCGGAGAAGGAACGAGTATATCACCACCTGACCAAGCTAGTCAAAGTGGGGATTACACTGAAACTACGTCGCTGGTTTCTCCTACTTTTCCATTTACAGAAGAGCCGAGAAGGAGAAAAGAACCTACTGAATCACCTGTTCATGCTATTGAGCAGAATCTATGAAATGCAGTGCAAATGTTGACTCGTATAGTTACTGGTATAGTTGCTGCATTGAATCAAGGACAAATAGGTCCCATGACAGGTAATGACAGTGAGGCTAGGGCAGCTAGTCGTAGGACACAGGATTTTCTGAAATTAGACCCTTCCATATTCATCGGGTCAGATCTGAATGAAGACCCACAGGACTTTGTAGACCAAATCAAAAGGGCTCTAGATGTTATGCATGTGATTGGTATAGAAACAGTGGAGCTTGCAGAATATAGACTAAAAGGCGAGGCTATATTATGGTACGAATATTGGAAACGATCTAGGGGTATCGGTGCACCTCTAGCTAGTTGGGAGGAATTGAAAACGTCATTCCTTGATAATTACCTCCCATATGAGATCCGAGAGGCTCGTGCGGATCAGTTTTTAAATCTCCGTCAGGGGAATATGAGTGTTAGAGAATATAGTCTGCAGTTTAATTCTTTGGCTCGATATGCTACAAATGTAGTGGCCACAATGGCCGACAGAGTCCATCGGTATGTGAGCAGATTGGAGCTATATTTGGTGAGGGACTGTACTATTGTCGCGTTAAATAGATACATGGATATAGTAAGAATACAAGCCTTTGCATAGAAAATGGAGGATCAAAGGCAAAGGCAAAGGGCACACGAAGTTGAAAGAGGGCCGTCAAAGAGGGCTAGACCTATGGGATAGTTTATGGTGTCCCAAGGAGAATTTAGGCTCAGATTTTTCCTAGACCTCCTAGACCATCATTTTTTTACCCGACAGCAGGTAATCCACCTCAATTTTGCGGGTTTAGAGGCTGTCAAGCCGGGCAAAGTAGTGGGACTCGGGTTTCACAGACAGTGGGATATCGAGAATAAGGAAATATGGGCCAATCGAGATCTTCTCGTCAGCTGTGCCAGTGTTGTGGGAAGTTTAATTTTGGAGAATGTTGGTTTGAAATGAATGTTTGCTTCTGGTGTGGTAGGTTAGGGCTTATGAAGTGAGATTGCCCACAGAGGGGTGCGGGTAGATGACATAACCTACGGGGTCAGCTGTTGCGTTATCATTGTCAGGTGTATAGCCTGTTGGTCATGGTAGAGGTGCTAAAGGAGCAGTTAGTGCTAGGGAAGTTCAGAACCGTACCCATGCCTTAGTAGATTGACAGAACTCAAAGGCTTCTCCCGATGTAAATACAGGTACCCTACTCATATTTTTTTTTTATGAGGCATATGCATTGATTGATCTGGGTTTTACCCTATCATATGTTACTTCATTGATTGCTGCAAAGCGAATTTGAAAGGACACCAGAATTATTAGTTAAGCCAAGTGAAGTATTTGCATTAGTTAGTGATTCGAGTGAAACTAAAAGAGTATATCGTAATTGTATAGTAACTATTTATGGGGGGCATGGAAGGGTAATGTCAGAGCACCGAGAGGTAACTTTATTTCCTATCTTAAGACAAAGAAAAATGATACTCTAAGGGGTACATATGTCACTTAGTAAGAGTGAAAGATCCTAATGTGGAACAACCAATTCTTCAATCGGTTCCTGTGGTAAATGAATTCCTTGAAGTATGAGTTGGTATTGACGTGATGTCAGGCACACAATCTATTTTTATTTCCTTATATAGCATGGCCCCAACAGAGTTATGGGAATTAGAAAAAAAAAAAAGACAGTACGTTGAGAATGTGTGTCGACTATCGGCAACTGAATGAGGTGACAATTAAGAGTAAATATTCCCTCCCCAGAGTTGAAGATTTGTTTGATCAGTTATGAGGTTAAAAAAAATGAATGAATGAATGATGAAATGAGAAATGAATGATGATATGAGAAATGAATGATGATGATGTACCCGAGACAGCATTACGAACACTGTATGGTTGTTACGAATTCTTAGTATATCAATTGGGTTAGCGAATGCACCTGTGGTTTTTATGGGTATAATGCATAGGATGTTCGAGACATTGTTAGGTGTGTTCAAGATCATGTTTAGAGATGAAATTCAGGGCTATAAGAGAGCCATGCTAATCACTTGCGACAAGTGTTACGGATTCTTTTTGACCATAAGCGATATGCAAAGTTCTCTTAATGTGAGGTTGGTTAAAATCGGTAGCATTCTTGGGTGATATTGTGGCAGATGAAGGAATAAAGATTGATACACAAAGGGTAGAAGCAGTGAAGAAATTGGCCAAGGCCTACGACGCCTACGGAAATTCGTAACTTTCGTGGGTTGGCTGGTTATTACAGAAAATTTATTAAAGTGTTTTCTTCCATTTCAGCACCTTTGACAATGTTAACACACAAAGAAACCAAGTTTCCATGGAATGATGCGTGTGAGAAGAGTTTCCAAGAACTGAACGTGTATTAGTGCTTCCCTAAGGCACAAAAAGGGTATGCCTCACAACAGTTGTGTTCACATGAGAGAAATTATTCTACATGATCTTGAGTTAGCAGTCGTGATATTTACTTTAGAATATGGTGCCATTATTTGTATGGGAGTTCGTCTTTTGAAACTCCAGATGGAAGAATGATAACGTAAAATGTGGCAGAGTCTTCACTTGTAGTAGAGGTGGAAAAAAAAACAATGCCCAAATTCTATGTTATTTCAATTGAAAAAGAATGTACAACCAAGTTCGACAAAGATAGTTTAGTTTACGCAAGATGGAGGACCTTAACGTCAAGGTATATTGTGTGCACCGGTTATACATGAGTGAAGTCAATAAATTATGACAGAAGCACATCAATCACGGTACTCTATTCATTTGAAAGTAACCAAATGTACCATGGTTAGGAAAAGATGTATTGGTAAGGTTACATGAAAAGAACATTGCCAAACTTGTAGCTCAGTGTCCAAATGGTCAACAAGTAAAGTAGAGCATCAGAAACCTGGAAGATATATTCAAAGTATCAATCTTCCAGTTTGGAAATGAGACATGATTAACATTAATTCCATCTCAGATTTACCTCTTGTTGAATTTGCCTACAATAATGGCTATCAATGAATTATCAAAGAGGCATCTTATGAAGCCTTATAGGGAAGTTGGCCTACATAACGTCCCAAATGAGGTTACCCGAAGGTTTGGGTAGGTGGCATATAAATTAGCACTACCCCAAGAACTCTCGATAGTCCAGTCGATATTTCATGTTCGATGCTTTGAAAGTATATAGGGGATCCATCTCTTATTGTTGCCAGTGGAGATGTACAAATTACGGAGGATCTCACATGTGAAAAAGGGTACTTATTGTTACCTATTGTTATTCTAGATTGATAAATGAAGGGATTAAGAAATGATGAAGTAGCTTCCGTAAAGGTACTATTGGAGGATCAGCAAGTAGAAGAAATGACATGGGAAACCAAAGAAATAATGAAATCTAAAGTACTCGTATTTGTTGTAGATGGAAGAAAAAGTTCAAAGTGTGGAAGTGGAGCAATAACGAGTACGTATCTATAAGCGTTATGTGTATATGTATATATGCTAATAGGAGGATGCATGTGTGGCACACACGACGATGTTACTAACATTAGAGGATGAATGTTTCTAAGGGGGGAACAATGTAACACCCTGTACATCCCCGAACCTAATTTTATGGATTGGTGACCTAGGGTGTAGTTATAAACCTTATCTTAGAATGCACTACTTACGTGTGTTGCATTGGTTTTGGATGGAACATTTGATATCCTACTAGTCAATGTGACTAGACTCTTGTAGGAGGAGTTTGAAACTTTCTGAAACATTTTAGGAGTGATAAGTGAGGTTTGAAGGACTCCCAAGCAAAGTATATTAAAGCTAAGAGGCAAGCCAAGAAGTTGAAATTGAAGTATCTAACTGAATCCGCAAAGAAAAGTCAAAGAAAGGAAAATTTTCAAAAAAAATGGGCCAGGCGCGCCCAGGGCGTGCTAGGCCGCTCTGGGCTGTTTTTTTTTGTTCCATAGGAAGCAAGGGGGGGCGCCAGGCAGCGTGCCAGGCTGCCCCTGCACACCTTTCAAAAGTTGGAAATTTTCTAAGTCCTAGGGGCGCCCAGGGGCGTGTCGGGCCGCTTTTTACCGAATTTTTTCTCCAACCACGAGCCTATAAATGTGATTCTTAGGTTATTATATAATTATTCCATCTTTGTAGGACTACGCTTGGACGATTTTGGCATCTAAATTATGTTTTTACCCTTTTATGTTCAATTAAGCCATAAGTGGCTAAAATTTCTTATTTGGAGATTGAGGCTACGAATATGAGTCTCATGAGTTGAATTGTGGGATTTTTGTCGATATGTTGTTATGAGGTGTATTGAGGTAACTTGATGGATTGATTGTGATGTGGTGTTAATGAGAAAGTGTAAAGGAGGAACTTGGTGTAAAATGCTATTGAGTTGTGATGTCTTGGTCAATATTGGGCATGTTGTGGTATTGTTGGTATGATAATACAGTGAATGGTTTTGTAAAGAGGGAAAATGACATTATAAGGCAAACATGCAACTCATTGTCGTCTTGAGCACTTGTAAGGAAGTTGATTGTTAATGTAAGTTCCATTATGTACTTGTGATGTAGAGTGAAACGTAAGGAAGGAGTTGAATTGTTGTACTCATATATTGGATTGTGTATTCATATTGGGAAAACAAGGTATGTAAGGTTACTCTTTCCGTATCCTTCTACAGCACATGTTTTTCACATTGTCATTGTAGTTGTTCCATCTCGAAATGTTCCAAAGTATCTCATTCAGGTTTGATATATATATTGTTATCCACATGTTCCTTATTCATTGACCAATTGTAATTCCTATATCTCTTAATTCTTGGTAAATGTTCCAAAGCTTTCAATAATGTTATTACTATCAATATATCAATCTCATGAAAGTAAAGAAATGAAATGATGCACATATATGTGTTTAAAATAATGTCATGATCCTCAATATAGCAATCTCACACAAGTAAAAGTATCAATCTCTCACAAGTAATGAATGAAGAAATGTATATAAATATATATATATATATTATGCCCTGATGTGCCATGGTTATATGGCACTTTCGATGCTTAAAACAAGAAAGAGATGCAATAAATTGGGTGTGTTTTGTTGGTATGATGTGGTTTCTGTCCTAATTTGCAGGAAAACAGGCTTTAAAGGTAAAATGAACAAAAGAGGAAGAATCAAGCCCGAGAACGAAGTGTCAAATGAAGAAAGAACAAGAGGCTGTAAAAAAGAGAACCACTCACGCCACAAGTCACGTGGCGTGGAAGTCACTCACGCCACGTGAGTGTTTATCGTGACTAAGTCCAGAAACAGAAAATTCCAGCCTGATTTCCACGGCAGGGGTCACGTGGCATGACTGACACCTACGTGTCATACAAGCCTGCCGTGAGTTCACTTCAGAGATCCAAGAAAAGGGCCTGATTCCCACGATACGAGTCATATGCCGTGACTTGGTTCCACGACACCGTGAAAGCTGCCGACTCTGTTCTCCTATTTTGTTTTGGATAGGAGGGGTTTTGTATCTATAAATACTCCTATGTAGTCCTAAGTGCGAGAGTTGGACAATTTACTACTTTAAGAGTTATTTTACATTGTTTGAGACATATTTTTTGGTTTTGTATTCATAAACCCTAATTCTGAAGTTGATTGATAATTGAAATTTTGGTTTTTCCTTCATTCTTGTGAGATCATAATTATGCTTTCATCTTTGGATTATTCTTGTGTTCTTGCAATTATGAGTAGCTAAACCCATCAACTGGGGTTGTGTGAACCGTGAAGAATTAATGAAACTAGTGAAGTGCTAAACAACTTTGTACTGCTGTGTATGCATGTATTGTTGTCTCCTTCATATTGATTGCTTTTCTAACGGTTGCAAACGTTAGAATCTTGCCTGTATTCTAGACTTGCTCGAGAGAGAGGTAGAGATTGGGAAAAGGAGATAACAACAGAGATTTGGAGCTATTAACCTTCATCTAATAACCGGAGCCTTGCGGGAAAAGGTTATCTGAAATCCAGGACAAGGGTTAGAAGTGCGACACTTGGAGACCGAGAGGAGAAGAGTGAGATTCGTCTAATGACAGTCGAGAGACAGTTAGATGAACATAACTTGTTAGATTTTGCACGCAGTGCAGTGGGGCAGTCTTGTTAAGCATAAGTCACCGGTGGAGTTAAGGAATCATCGGGGATCACAGTCCTAGTGAATTTCTCTTATTATTTACAAACTCGTTATCAGTCAGCAATCATCATAGTTACTATTTACTAGCAAAACCCCCCAGTTTTAGTTACTTGACAGTTATTTCTTCCAGTAGTTTACTCATACTTCGACCTGTTCCCTGTGGGATCGACCCCAACCTAGTTGGGTTCTATATTTGATACAACGACCGCATTATACTTTTCTGGAGGTATATTTTGGGCAACATCAAATTTTGGCGCCGTTGCCGGGGAATACGGTTACGAAGTTGAACATTATTGGTTGGAGATGATTGGGTGTGTTCGTACATACTCACAAGGGCATACGCCGGTGTATGCCAAATACTAGGAGTCAAGGCAATCCCCTCATTCCACTTGATCTTGAAATCGAAAGGACTTTAAGAGCTAATTGGAGAATGGTAAATACTGAAGGAGTCCAGAATCCCGCAGCTGCGGGGGATGTTCACAATCAGCCAATGCATCCGGCTGGTCAGGAAACAGCGGAGCAAACTACTGCTCGATTGACCCGAGAAAAGCATGCTAGACAAGCTGCTCTTAGAAAAGCAGAAAGAGATAATCGAGCTATGCAGGAAGCAGCACAGCGTCTGGCTGATACTGAAGAGCGACAAAGATAATTAAGAGAACAACCAAGACAACGTGTGCCTGTTTATGATGATCCTGAAGATGATTATGTGGCCTATTTTGAGCCGATTGAGAATGGTGCTATTGTTCCACCTGAGTTACCTCTAGGCACTAAGTTTGACATTACTAGTGCCATGATCCATCTGCTGAACTTGAAAGGTGTGTTCACGGGTCTTCCTACTGATGATCCAAACATGCATGTTATGAACTTTGTGGGGGTCTACACGTCATACAATCTGCCTGGGGTTAACCAAGAGGCGATTCGGTTGAGGTTGTTTCCATTTTCTCTTACAGGAGAAGCCACGTTGTGGTTGGCTAAGCTACCACGAGGTTCTATCACTACATGGCAGGAATTGAGAAATCAATTCTTGGAAAGATTTTTCCCACCATCCAAGATACTACAGTTAAAGGACGAGAACTATAATTTTCGACAGTCGAAAGCACTCTATGAAACATGTCTAAGGTTCAAGAAAAAGTTGCAGAACGTGCCTAATCATAGGATGAGTGGTCGAAATTTACTTGAAATCTTCTACAGAGCTTTGAATGTCAACACAAAGGGAGTAGCGAATACTATCACTGGTGGAGCATTCATGAGTCTGGGATGGAACCAAGCTTTTGAGATATTGGATCGTGTCACTAAGACCAACCGAGGATGGCATACTCGGGAGGCAGATATGCCGGCTGGGATATATGCTATTAGAGCTTCAGCAGCTCAAAGGGGGTTGGATGAATTTATGGCGCAAAAGGTTGCTTAGTTGAGGACAGAGATTGGTCTTCCGGCCAAACAGATAGCTGCTAAAGATGCAGAAAAGGTGCATGTTGTTGGTGCACAAAGCAAATCAGTTAGACATGATGATAGTGAGTCAGATGAAGAGGCGAAGTATCTAGATCGTGAAGTGGAGGGTTTTCGAGCCAAGGGCCAAGGGTCTAATCAAGACTCTTGTAACTCAAGGCAAGGGAATCAAGGTTGGAACTATTATGGAGACAACTACAACAAATCGGGATACAGAGATCGTGAACGGAATCGTGATGGTGATTGGAGGCGAAAAGATGTTCATAGAGAAAAGAATGACACTTATGTACCGCCTGGAAGACGTGATGAGGAGTCTGGAAATTCGAGGATGGAGGCACTTCTAAACAAATTGGTGAAAGGAGCAGAAAGTCAGGAGAATTGCTTGAAAGAAATTAGAACTAACATCTCGGGCATAAGTCAGAAAGTGGAGTCTCACTCGACCGCCATCAAACAGTTGGAACAACAGTTTGGGCAAATTTCAGTGGCACTGAATCAACGTCAGCCAGGCACCCTTCCAAGTAATACCGTCCAGAATCCTAAAAATGATAGTCATTGCCTCGCCATCACTACTAGAAGTGGGAAGTGCACGACAGATCCACCTATGCCTGCCAACAGTAGTATGCCTAAGGATCCAGTGGATATCGATGTTGAAGTTGAGTTAGAGTCAGATAATACAAAGGGTAGCAAGGTTCCAAATCAGCAGGATGATAGCGACAATGCAAAATCTGAGAAGAAAAAGGAGAATGAGGTACCAAAAGTACTCAAAACTATTCCGCGACCTCCTCCTCCCTATCATCAAAGGTTTAAGAAAAAGGTGGAGGAAGGAAAGTATATGAAGTTCATCACCATGTTGAAGGAGCTGTCAGTTAACATCCCTCTTGTAGAAGCATTAGAACAGATGCCAGGCTATGCCAAGTTCATGAAAGGCTTGGTGACTAAGAAGAGAACGGTCAGTTTTGAGCCCGCAGATAACATTCACTATTGTAGTGCAATTGTGTCACGGTCCTTAGTTGAAAATAAGAAGGATCCAGGAGCGTTCACAATCCCATGTACTATTGGGTCATACGACTTTGCTAAAGCACTGTACGATTTAGGTGGTAGCATCAACCTAATGCCATTAGTTGTGTTTAAGCAGTTGGGGTTGGGTGCACCAAAACCAACCTCCATGAGACTTCTCATGGCTGATAGAACTATGAAAAAGCCGGTGGGCATTCTGTATGATATTTTGGTGAAGGTTGCTTCTTTCATATTTCCGACTGATTTTGTGATCCTTGATGTGAGGTTGACTTTGAGGTTCCCATCATACTGGGGAGACCATTCCTTGCCACTGGTCGCGCACTGGTTGATATGGAAACCGGGCAGCTGCAATTTAGATTGAATGATGAGCAGCTTACTTTTAATGTCTGTCGGTCAATGAAGCAGCCAAAAGATAAGAGAGTCATTTCAGTGATAGATGCAGTCGATGATATTGAAGTTGCCGTGCCCATTGAAGAAAGGTTGGGAGTAGAACCTCTGGCTGCAGTGATCATGAACTTTGAAGACGATGGTATAGAAGACTATGATGAGATGGTGGGTGTGCTAGCTGGTAAAGGAGCATACACTTATGCGCCCAAGAAACTGGATCTTGATTTAAAGAATAGGGTAACTCCACCAGCTCTCCCATCTATAGAGGAGCCTCCAGTGTTAGAGCTTAAGGCTCTTCCGGCCCACCTTCGCTACATATTCTTGGGAGCCAATAATACCTTGCCAGTGATTATTTCTGCTAAGCTGGTGGAATGGCAAGTAGAGGCTTTGGTTTAGGTTTTGAGAAGATTCAAGAGGGCCATTGGTTGGTCCATTGCAGATATCATAGGTATTCCACCCGGCATTTGCACTCATAAAATTCAGCTTATGCCAGAATACGTCCCTAGCATTGAACACCAGCGTCGTCTAAAGCCACCTATGTAAGAGGTCGTAAAGAAAGAGATCATTAAGTGGTTGGATGCAGGAGCGGTATATCCTATTACTGATAGCAAGTGGGTGAGCCCGGTTCAGTGTGTCCCGAAAAAAGGAGGAATCACAGTGGTTCCGAATGACAAAAATGAGTTGATTCCAATGAGACCAGTGACTAGATGGAGAGTTTGCATTGACTATCGGAAGCTAAATTCATGGACTGAAAAGGATCATTTTCCTATGCCCTTCATGGACCAAATGTTAGACCGTCTTACTGGTAGAGGATGGTATTGTTTTCTTGATGTTTATTCGGGGTATAATCAGATCTTTATAGCTCCCGAAGACCAAGAAAAGACCACTTTCACTTGTCCATATGGGACGTTCGCATTCAAGAGGATGCCTTTTGGTTTGTGTAATGCACCGGCCACCTTCCAATGCTGTATGATGTTTATTTTCTCCGACATGGTGGAAGACACTATTGAGGTATTTATGGATGATTTTTCTATAGTGGGTGACTCGTTTGAGGGTTGTTTGGCACACCTGGCTAATGTGCTGCAAAGATGCGAGGAGTGCAACCTAGTGTTGAATTGGGAAAAGTGTCACTTTATGGTAAATGAAGGTATCGTATTGGGGCATCGGATTTCGAAGAACGGCATGGAGGTGGATAAGGAGAAAATCGAAGTAATTGAGAAGCTGCCCCCACCTATCTCAGTAAAAGGTATTCAAAGTTTTCTGGGTCATGCTGGTTTTGACAGAAGGTTCATCAAAGACTTCTCCAAGATTGCTCATCCCTTGTGCAAACTTTTAGAGAAAGAGGTGAAGTTAGTGTTTGATGAAGCATGTCTTAAAGCGTTTGAGTGTCTTAAAAAGAAGTTGGTGTCAGCCCCCATCATTGTTTCACCAGATTGGACTAAACCTTTTGAGGTTATGTGCGATGCTAGTGGAGTGGCTTTGGGAGCAGTCCTGGGTCAGAGACTTGAGAAGATATTACACCCGATCTACTACGCTAGCAAAGTGCTTAATCTAGCTCAGTAGAATTATAGTGTGACTGAGCAGGAGTTGTTGGCAGTAGTCTTTGCTTTTGAGAAATTCAGATCGTACTTAATTGGCACAAAGGTGATTGTGCACAAAGATCATGCGGCTCTTAGATATCTTATGTCGAAAAAGGATGC
The DNA here is from genome assembly GCA_031232105.1 of Capsicum rhomboideum. Classification (NCBI taxonomy): domain Eukaryota; kingdom Viridiplantae; phylum Streptophyta; class Magnoliopsida; order Solanales; family Solanaceae; genus Capsicum; species Capsicum rhomboideum. Next base: position 86,644,761 of record CP124715.1, read on the forward strand.
TAAGCCAAGACTGATTCGGTGGGTACTTCTGTTGCAAGAATTTGACTTTGAAGTCAAGGATCGAAAGGGGACCAAAAATCAAGTGGCTGACCATCTGTCACGCCTTGAGGAGGAGGCCATGCTTAAAACCAAAGACGATCTTGAAATTGATGATACTTTTCCAGATGAGCAAGTGCTTGCAGCATCCTAAGATTTAATCCCTTGGTTTGCTGATTTTGCCAACTTTTTGGCAAGTGATCTAGTCCCGAAGGATATGACATATCAGCAGAGAAGAAAGTTCATGCATGAGGTAAGAAAATTCTTTTGGGATGAGCCATATTTATTCAGAGTGTGTGCTGATGGTATTATTCGAAGATACGTCCCAGAAGTCGAAATGATGAATATTTTGGAGGAATGCCACTCATCTCCAGTTAGGGGTCATCATGGCGGTGCAAGGACTGCCCATAAAATCTTGCAATGTGGATACTATTGGCCCAGCATTTACAAGGATGCTCATGACTATGCCCACGCTTGTGACCGGTGTCAAAGGCAAGGTAATATTTCACGCAGACATAAACTTCCCATGACTACGATTCTTGAAATTGAATTATTTGATGTGGGGGGAGTTGACTTTATGGGTCCATTTGTGAGCTCGCATGGAATGAAGTATATCTTGGTGGCTGTTGACTATGTTTCTAAGTGGGTGGAGGCAATTGCGCTTCCCAATAACGAAGGGAGAAGTGTCACAGCTTTCTTGAAAAAGAACATTTTCTCACGATTTGGGACACCGCGAGTTATTATTAGTGATGGAGGATCCCACTTTTGCAACCGGCTGTTTAAGGCTCTTCTTGAAAAATACGATGTAAAGCATAAGGTGGCCACACCTTATCATTCGCAGACAAGTGGGTAGGTTGAGGTATCAAATCGTGAAATCAAGTCTATCTAAGCAAAAACAGTCAATGCTAATAGGACTGATTGGGCTCGGAGATTGGACGATGTGTTATGGGCATATCGGACGGATTTTAAAACACCGATTGGTGCTTCACCACATCAGTTGGTTTTTGGAAAAGCTTGCCATTTGCCTATCGAACTGGAACATAAAGCATTGTGGGCATTGAAGAGGTTGAATTTAGACTGGAATGAAGCGGCTAAAAAGAGATTAGAACAGATGGATGAATTTCGTCTCCGGGCTTATGAGAGTTCAGCATTATATAAAGAAAAGATGAAATTGTATCATGATTGTTGAATTGAGAATCGAGAGTTTCACCCGGGAGGTTTGGTGCTGCTGTATAACTCCAAGCTTTGCCTGTTTGCTGGAAAATTAAAGTCCAAATGGTCGGGCCCATTCACGGTTGTTCGAGTATTCTCACATGGTGCTATTGAGCTGAAAGGAGCAGATAATGTCCTATTCAAAGTCAATGGACAACGTGTTAAGCATTATGTGGGAGTTCCGAAAGAGATAAGGACGATTGAAGAACTTGAACTTGATGAAGTCTGAGTAGTCAAGTTAACCATGTCGTGCCGCGACGTTAAATCAGGCGCTTCATGGGAGGCAACCCATGGGCTAGTTGGGGAAGTCTGAGTATCCAAGTTAGCCATGTCGTGCCGTGACGTTAAATCAAGCGTTGATTGGGAGGCAACCCAATATTTTGTTATGAGAAGATCGGATTATTGAGTAGCAGTTAGTTGAAAATCACAAAATCTACAAGAAGTGGTGTAATTTAATCCACGACATGAATCACGACACGTGAGGGGGTTCTACGCCACGTGGATGACATCGTCAAACTCAGAGAAAGATTTCCAGGGCCTGAATCAGTTCCACGAAAGTAATTCACGTGACGTGTATGGGATCCACACCACGTGACTGGTGTCGTTGAAATCAGACATTCAGTCCAGCTACAGAACACCAGTCACGACAGACTCCACATCATGTGGGTGTCAGTCACGTGGCGTGGGTCGTGTTGTGAAACATAAAAACATCCAAAATCAAAATTCGACCCGACCCGAGCCCAGTTTTTCAAAAATAAATCTGAAACCCTTTCTTCCTGACCCGATTTATACCCGATTAAAACCCTTTCTTCCCCACTTTAAATTCATTCAACTTAAACCCTAAAATTCTAATTTCCTCTACTTCTCCCCATTAAATCCGAATCACATCTCTCCCAAACTCCAAAAATCCAAAAACCATATCCCAAACACTCACCAAATCCATTCCATATTCGAAAACCCAAACCCCATTACCAAATAGGTACAAAAATTCAAATTCACTATTCAAAACTCGACCCAAATCCGACCCCATACCCAAAAAATTTAATCCAAACCCGTTGCTATGCCTCCAAAATCCAATCCCAAAAGTGACTACCTTGATGCATCATCCCAGATTCGTACCAAAAATTCGGACTTACCGACCCGTCTGAGGGATGAACCCACTGAGTCTGAACCAAGTGGTTCCGTGGAGGAGTTTGATATTAGTCAGGATGACACGACCTTAATCCCACGAGCTACTAGGTTACAGACGCGTGCCCAAACGGCTGCTCGGGCTGCAATTCAGCCGATCCCACCACCTGCTGAGCCCGTGGTACCAGCAGCATCTTCTGAGTTGGCCCCCCAGTCTGAAGAGGGGGAGGATGCTTCTGAGTCAGGGTCTGCAGATGAAGCTACAGGTCAGGGTACGTCTGCAGATGAGGCTACGGGTCAGGATACATCTGTGGCAGAGGCTATAGCCTCTCCTTCCGGTACTGGTGACGAGAGTGCACCAACTACTGCACAGGATAGGGAGGTTTAAAGGTGGTGTGTACAGGGCATGAGTGCTATTTATGATCGAGATGCTGAGCCGACAGAGCGTGGTGTGTGTCGGAGAAGCATTATGGAGGAGTCCCAGTATAGATTGGAGGAACTGAGGTCATTGCCGGATATTTGGCCTCTTTTTGAGCGATATGGCTTGGGTTGGATAGCGCAGCCGTCTGGCAGGTATAGCTCGGAGGTGGTCTGAGAATTTTATGCTTCCTATGCTGCATCTGTTGGTTTGAGCACCCCAGTAGGGCAGCGATACATTTTGCAGCTAGTGTTACCTCATGTCATGGTACACGGTACACGAGTAGACATTTCAGAAGCGACCATTCACCGCTTTCTATTTGGGCTTGACCGTCTAGTTTCGGTTTCGATAGCTGAATTTGATCACAGGCTGGACACGGTGAGAGATAGAGTGAGGATGAGAGATGCAGAGCAAAAGTTAGAGTTGATTAAATAGATTGCAGGTTACATAGCCGAGGAGGGTGTAGCAGCTAGTTGGGTGACTGGGAAGCTGGACATCAAAAAGTCCACGCTCCATTTCCCTAGTCGTTTCTGGTGGTCAGTGGTTCGGCATAGGTTGGGTCCAACCAATGCTGATAACTCTCTCACATTGGACAGGGCGGTAGTAGTAGCCAGCATCTTAGTGGGCTATGAGATTCATTTCGCAAGGTACATCATCCAAGAGATCCATGAGCGAGCATTCAGGGAGCACACGAGTATCCCTTTCCCGTGTCTGATCCAGGGTCTATGTGATAGAGCAGGGGTAGCCCGGATGCCTGCCATTGATAATTGTATAGAGGTGACCCGGTTGGTAGATATTGCAATGATGCAGCAGAGGGGTTTGCACCCCATTATTCCCCGAGGATCACTGTCTTCTGAGGCATCCGGTGCTGCCCTGGATGAGGTGAGTGGTGTACCTTTGCATATTCCTGCACCAGTTAGGCTACCGGTACCGACTGAGGGCACTGACCCTGTTGATAAGAGCGTACTTAGTACTAGTGCCCCACCGACTCCTGCTAGGATGGTGTTCGTCTCTCGAGACTTTCTGTAGCAGCTAGTTGACAGGCAGACAGAGATGTTTGAGCGCCAGGCTCAGACTGAGGCTCAGATGTCTAAGATGGTATCCCAGCTTAAGCCTTGGGTTCGATCCACAGTCGAGGCTGCAGAGACTAGGGTGGAGGCTCAGATGACTGCAGCTATGGACCAGTTTATGCAGGGCCTGCATGGGTGGATTGACAGTTTTGAGGCACGTATGGCCTCCCGCTTGAGTGCTGCACCGAGCCTTGACTTGGCCGGCTTGACCCAGGAGATTGTTGCATTGAGAGAGGAGGTTCGGGCACTGGCATCGACTAGCACGCCAATTATACCACCTATACATGTCCCGACCTCCGTACGACCAGCCTTTGAGGTAGATTTGTTTGCTGATGAGAAATCGGAGATGGATAGAGGAAAGAGACCTCGTAGTCCGGCGGATGGGGGTACGAGTGATGATGAGTTCGATAGTGATCTAAGGAGGGCTGTTAAAGACTCCCGGGTAGAGTAACACGCTAGCCAGATTGAGGCAGAGCAGAGGGCGCGTGGTGCATCTGCCAGTCAGACTATTCCCCTACCGAATGCAACCACTGCACAGTCTGATGATCCCGCGGCTGGCGGGCCCACTTCCGGTGCTTAGAGCGCCACAGGTATGTCTTCACTCCCTTATTGTTGATATGATATCGGTGCATTGAGGGAATTGCACCATGCTTAGTTGGGGGTGGGGGTGTACCACCACTTGGGGGGTTTTGTTGCCGTGTTTCTTTTCCCCCGAGTGTGCTATCATTGTAGAACCGGCATGTGTAGGATGATATTGTTGATGTTTTTTATGTTTCTTGCTATATTAGGAGAAAAATAAGGGAACTTTAGTGCAGTTCAGTTGTGAAAAATTTCTTCTGTGTTTTTATTGCTAAGGATACCCCTCCTGAAATTTCGGTTTTGGAATTGACATGCTTTGTGTGTGACTGCTGATTGGATCTTGTTGTGGAACTAGAATTATAGGCAAACAAACGTAGCTAGCATTGCTTGAACGGATAGATAGTAGTTGGCAATATAACCCTGTGCTATGTGCGTGTGAGGTCACTACTTAGTTAGCTGTGTGTGTGCGATCCAGAACTTGCCCGGTTAGTCTTGCCTAAGTTAGAAGATAAGGATTAGGAAAGTATCATCGGCCTTTGTTGAAAAATTCCACTATTAGCCTAAATTCCAAACCAAAAGAATAAGTATCCCTTGATCCCAACGTTTGAGCCGTAATTGTCCTATTCCTTTCATTAGCCTATTCACCTTCCCATTTTTAATCACAATGAACTTGTCTTGGCCCTGGTCCCTCCTTGGACACTGTGTACCTCAACTCAGGCAAATCACCTAAGTTGAGGGTGGCTATTATAGGGGTGCGTAGATTGAGTTGGGTATGAAGACGGGTTAATAAAAGAAGAAGAGAAAACAGATTTGGGTGTGAAAATAAATAAATAATAATAATAATAATAATAAAAAATAAAAAATGTATATATGTGTTTACAGTTTGAGAAGAAAAACCACACCCAAAGTCTGAGAATAAAGAATGAAGAACAAGGGAGAATAAAAATGAAAAAGGTTGGAAGTGGGAGCCAAAAATAGTGTAGTGTCAAGGAGGGTTGAGTCACTATATCCATATGCACCATACCTGTCCCTAAGCCTACATTACAAGCCGAGTAAAGTCCTTTAGTGATCCTAGTCCAACTGTCTGAAAACTAAGGTGTAGAAAATCAGGGCAAGCCTATGGTATTTAACGCACACTGTCTTAACTTCTTTTTGAGCGTGAGTGTTTTGACCTCATCCCTATGTTGATATTCATTAGTATACTGAGAGTGCATGGGACTTCTTTGATTGTGAGGGCACATGGGTTGCATAATCAGCTGCTAGTTGTTCTGGAAATGTCAATTGCTTATACGCTTAGTTGTTTGTGCATAATTTGGTGCCATCACTTGATCCCTGCTATGTCATGATTCTGCATTGCTTACATACACCCTTTGGTTCTACTTTGAAAATAGGAGGGGTCGGAAAAGTTTGTGTATCAAAAATCAACAAGTTGACTGCCATAAGTCCCTTAGGTTTCTCTTAATTAAGCATTGCGTTGGTGTAGTTTTATGTTGTTCGCCTGAGGACATGAAAACATTCTAAGTTGAGGGTGTTGATGTGCCATGGTTATATGGCACTTTCGATGCTTAAAACAAGGAAAAGATGCAATAACTTGGGTATGTTTTGTTGGTATGATGTGGTTTCTGTCCTAATTTGCAGGAAAACAGGATTTAAAGGTAAAATGAGCAAAAGAGGAAGAATCAAGCCCGAGAACGAAGTGTCAAATGAAGAAAGAACAAGAGGCTGCAAAAATGAGAACCACTCACGCCACAAGTCACGTGGCGTGGAAGTCACTCACGCCACATGAGTGGCTATCGTGACTAAGTCCAGAAACTGAAAATTCCAGCTTGATTTCCACAGCAGGGGTCACGTGGTGTGACTGACACCCACGTGGTGTGGAAGCCTGCCGTGAGTTCACTTCAGAGATCCAAGAAAAGGGTCTGATTCCCACGATACGAGTCACGTGCCGTGACTTGGTTCCACGACACCAAGTCACGACACCGTGAAAGCTGCCGACTCTGTTCTCCTATTTTGTTTTGGATAGGACTAGTTTGGTATCTATAAATACTCCTATGTAGTCCTAAGTGCGAGAGTTGGACAATTTACTACTTTCAGAGTTATTTTACATTGTTTGAGACATATATTTTGGTTTTGTATTCATAAACCCTAATTCTGAAGTTGAATGATAATTGAAATTTTGGTTTTTCCTTCATTTTTGTGAGATCATAATTAGCATTCATCTTTGGATTATTCTTGTGTTCTTGCAATTATGAGTAGCTAAACCCATCAACTGGGGTTGTGTGAACCGTGAAGAATTAACGAAACCGGTGAAGTGCTAAACAACTTTTTAATGCTATGTATGCATGTATTGTTGTCTCCTTCATATTGATTGCTTTTCTAATGGTTGCAAACGTTAGAATCTTGCCTGTATTCTAGACTTGCTCGAGAGAGAGGTAGAGATTGGGAAAAGGAGATAACAACAGAGATTTGGAGCTATTAACCTTCATCTAATAACCGGAGCCTTAGCGGAAAAAGGTTATCTGAAATCCAGGAGAAGGGTTAGAAGTGTGACACTTGGAGACCGAGAGGAGAAGAGTGAGATTCGTCTAATGACAGTCGAGAGACAGTTAGATGAACATAACTTGTTAGATTTTGCATGCAGTGCAGTGGGGCAGTCTTGTTAAGCATAAGTCACCGGTGGAGTTAAGGAATCATCGGGGATCACAGTCCTAGTGAATTTCTCTTATTATTTACAAACTCGATATCAGTCAGCAATCGTCATAGTTACTATTTACTAGCAAAACCCCCCAGTTTTAGTTACTTGACAGTTATTTCTTCCAGTAGTTTACTCATACTTTGACCTGTTCCCTGTGGGATTGACCCCAACCTAGTTGGGTTCTATATTTGATACAACGATCGCATTATACTTTTTTGGAGGTATATTTTGGGCGACATCATGCCCCACTAATAAGGTGGATGAGCGGTATTATATTTTGCCCCACTAATATGGTGGATGAGTGGTATTATATTATGCCCCACTGATAAGGTGGATGAGCATTATTATATTATGCCCCACTGATAAGGTGGATAAGAGGTATTATATTATGACCCCTGATAGAGTGGATGACTAATAAAAATGGTGATGAGCGTAAAAGCAAAGAAAGAAATCTGTTGAATAGAAGAATCTCTTGAATAAAGACAAATCTCTTGGAGGCAAGTCTCTTGAGTGAAGGTAATTCTCTTGAATGAAGGTGTATATGAAAGATATTATATGGATGATAAGGATATGAATGAATGATCTAAAATAACAATAACAGAATCAATGTACATGTTTCCACATATAAAACTATGGTTTATCCACATGGGCCATTCTCTTATATTTTATTCCATTGACATTCTTATGTATGATGTAGTTTCTTATAGCCCTACATACTCAGTACATTCTTCGTATTGAACCCCTTGGGGGACTTACCTTACTTATTGCAGGCACAGGTGCTAGTATACCTCCACAGTAGGTTGCGGATCATTCGCCAGTCATTGGTGAGCTCCAGTTGGTCCGGGGCTTTCCAAGTCTCATGTGTATATTGGTTTTGGTTTTGGCATGGTAAATGTTGTATAAAGCGGGGACTTGTCCCGACTGTAGGTTTGTTATGTACATGTATCTGTTAGAGGCTTTGTAAACTTATGTGGGAGAATGATTGTAAGAGATGTATGTCCATTTTGACTTGATGGCCCTAACGGCCAAGTTTTATATATATATATATATATATATATATATATATATATATAGCATATGTTTCCATGACTTCCACATAGTTGCATGAGATATAATGATGTTCACACAGAGACATGCATATGAGGGTACATGAGTAAAGATTGATTCTCTCGGACCTCAACGGCTTCGGATGCCAGTCCGTCTCGTTGGAATTCGGGGCATGTTAGATACACCTTAAAGGTGGTTGAACAATCAATAATATGCAACATCGGATACTCACGCTCAATAGCTGATAGGTAAAAAACAAGTACACAAAACCATTCTTTTATTTCATAAACCTACCAGAAGCACCCTAAGGAGACACACTAGACCAAATAACCCCATACTCAACTGAAGCCACCTAATATGATATAGCATACAAGGGCTAGGCACCCAACCCAACATCAATACCAAAGTCCAAAAATCACAACCAAGCAAAGGAGAAAACTAGGTAGATCAGGAGAATATGCATCATCCACTCACCAACCTCAGAAACTAACTTTTGTAGAGGAAAGTCAATGCTAGCATCATGAACATAATCGAAGTAGCAGTCCAAGCATGATAACCAAGGAAAATAAATAGTCAAATCTAGAATTGCATCAAAAACTACCATGTCTAAGATAATGAAATTTACCTAACTGCTACACCTCCAGGAAAGTCGCAACACAGGATTGACCCACTAGATCCAATACTAAAAGAAAATACATACAGGGGTATTTATACATGCATAGGTACAGAAAAAGTTTCATAAGACCGACCCAAACAAACAACAAAGTAAGCAGACACATTTGAATATGAAGACCCAGACAAAAACATAGAATCTAAAGGGTAACAAATCAAAATTGTACAAGTAATAGCTACATCTACAGACTCAGCTCCTGATCTACTCAAAGAGGCATATAACTAATTGTGTCTTTCCCCAGACTGAACACCTATACAAACACTTACACCACCTGGTTGTGAATCATATCTAATACCTTGGGTACCACCCCCAATACCCTGGGCACCACCTGTGATCGGTGGTGTCACACCCCTAAGAGACTGATCTGGCTGTGCTAACTACTCAATAATCCCATGTCGGGGACACTCTCTAAAGAAGTGACCAAAATCCCTGCAAGCATAACAAATCCCTAAAGCCCTAATCTAGCGAGAAACATATACTAACGTTGACTGGTGGACAAATTCATACTTGGGTCACTCTATAGAATAGTACCTATCCTCACCATAATCAAAGAAACCTCTACCAGCCCAAGTCTTGTGTGAAGAAATTGACAATCTAGCCTAGCCACCCCAACCTAAACACCTAGATTGAGAACCCCATGATGCTTGACCATAGCTCTGTCCACCATGACCTATCTGGGACATACCTATGATCTGATCCACTACCTGTATAGTCCTACAAAGCTGAGAGTAACAGTGATCTTTGCTGGAAAAATATCTATCTCTGAATAAAATACCACTGAAACTGTATTGATGGTGAGGCCTATTATCGCTACCTCCATAGGTCTTAAAACATACCCACTCTATAGTCCTCGCATGATCAACAACCTGAAGGAAAGGAGACCCAGTTGCTACTAAAGCCTCTGACGCCAAATGGAGATGTAATATCAACCCTCAGATAAACCTCTACACTCTCGCTTGCTTTGTATGAAGAATCATAGAAGCATGTTTGGCCCACTAAAGAAACCTGATCTCATACTTTAAAATCGACATAGGACCTTGATAAAGACCCGCATTCCCATATTTGACCTAGGAATTACTCGGTGTACTGGCACTGCCCCTACCTATGACATACTGGTTAAAAAGCTTGAAACCCCAACCATAGTATCCTAAAGAACTAGTGCAGTCATAATTCTTGTCGGAGCCTAGGCTAGCCCCAGACCCTTTAACTGATATTGTAAATCCTTAATTTTAAGCTTACCTCCAGTGAGGGCTCCCTAGCCTAACCCTATGTTGAGGCCCTGACAACAAGTGTAAGAGTCCCATCCTTGTGGTTCGACAATCTTATGTGATCCATCTGAGAAAGAGTGGAGCCAAAAGAACAACTTAAAGGTTAATAGAGATAGGGATGCATGATAGAGAATCAAGAAATAAAATTTTATAAGAATGCCTTATAGTCTCTCGAAGATAGGATAGGATGTCATTGTACCTATCCGCTGGACTCTAATAGGCATTTGCTCTTGTACTAATGATATTGGTGAGCGCTGGATTTGATAACAAACTGTCAGGATCTAAACATTCAGGTCATGATGGCACCTACTAAAGGCCACCAGTAGGTAAGACGAACCCTATGCTCAAAAAAAATAGTAACAAGATAATAGAATAGGAGAACAAATCAAGAAACAGATGGGCCACATATAAATATAAGCATAGAAAATAAGGCCCATAAACTATACATATTAGGAGTGAAGGAACAAAAAATACAAAACACACCCCAAGGGATGGTATCAGCCTATACAAGAGCTACTAAACACAACAGGAATACCAAATAAATACACAGGACCATCTCTGAATACATAAAATAAAGAGTAGTCAAATAAAATAGCGGGAAAAGAAACAACTCCAGGCATCAGGAGCTCACCCTAAGTCTTAGATCCAAGATATCCCAGCACGAGGTACACATCAGCAATAAGAACTCATACTAGAATTTGGATCAGGGAAAAAGATGTAGAAGTGTAGTATGAGTACCAAAACATATGATACCCAGTAGGCATAATAGGTTGACTAATCTCAACAGATAAATGCAAAGTATAAACAATATGTAAAGAGATGATATATAATATAAGTAACAAGAAAAAGGGTACTTAACTGCAAAAGCTAACCAAACAGTTTAACATGGCAAGGATCAAATAAGGGAAAAGTAATAATAGTAGTATACACAGAGTACCTATACAAATTAGGAGAAAAAAGGATAACCTAGTGCTAAACATGGAAATTCTTGAGAGAGGGTCTATAAGGCATACCTAGATAGTGAGTAAAACATTAGTAACTAACCTGTCACAAGGTATGCAGTAGTAATCAACAATAACCTAACCAAGCGCTCATAAGAACTGCAGGGACAAATAACAAACATTATCAAATCGACCCCAATAAGCACGACAGGTACAAAAATACACATACTAGTAACAGATAATGCATATCAATAAATGAGTTCAATGGAAACCAAATGATGAAAAATGAGATGAATGCCATGTCCAACAATAACATATACACCTCTTCTAGCACCGGGGGCTAGTAAAGGCAAGACCCACAGGGAATATCTTTTTTCTAGCATCTGTGGCTAGCAAAGGAAGGCCCCATAGGGGACTTGAGATATCTGTATATGCTACCTAGACCTAATATAGGACTTCTAAGAAATAATCGGTAACATGCATGAATATGACAAGTTCCTAGAATCAAATTAGGACTGACCCATTTTCTACTTTTGAAAATCAATGTATAGATAAAAATCTCTCCAAGTTCCATTTCAAAGCCAAAACTAGTGAGTGGAAATCAGGAAAATACTTTGAAAATTGAAAATGAAACCAATGATTAAAAGAGTTATAAAAACTTTAGAAATTCCTAGAAATAGTAGTAAAGGTGTATTTTAAACATAAAAGTCATTGATCAATAGAAAGGTTGGTACGAATTCCCTATTTTCTTTAAAAGCCCAAAAATTAATGTTTTTCATTGGAATCGTACCATAATACATGTATGTGCACATGTGAATATATACATGCCGTTACCAGTATACAAATAATAGGGATATAATCATACAAGTATACATAAACAGGTATCACCACCTTTCAAAGATAGGTAACACTAACCTGGAATCCAACAGAGTCATATCTACGGCCTCAGGCCCACCAATGTATAGAATAGTATATATATAAAGTAAATAGGTAAATGAGAGTAAATAAGATAAACATGATACTAATAAGAGTCGACTGATGAATACCAATCTTACTGTGAGACACTACCCTAAACCGACACTAAGGATTGCTAATTAAATCCAAAAACCATAGCAAGCATACAAGTACTCCTAAACTAATCTTAACACTATAACAGGCGTAATAAACTAAGGCTCAAGCTAATACTCTAATATAAGATCCCCAAAGAAGGCCAATAATGGAGAAAATGATAAAATAATCTTAAGCCTATCTTATAAACCCCTACCCCATGAAATTTATACCATACACAATATCATAGAGTAAAGTCTATAAGAAAGTAGACTGTAGCCTTTCTAAAAGCCGAGCAGTATCCTCAAACCACCCACGGGCTGCTCATCACCTCTACTCAATCTTAGAAAGCCATTATTCTGACACAATCATAATTTATAAGTCAGTGAGAGTAAAACAAGACCCATATTATAATTTTATACTCCCGGGCAAATATTAGGTCCAAAATCAACCTGTGGGGCTCGCTTATGGAATATGGAAATTAAAATGTCAATAAGGTTCCTCGTAGGATAAGGAATATATGCTCAAAAATTAAGCATGCTCAGACCTCAAATCAGGCTTAAAATAGCTGCAAAAAGTTTAAAAACTAGACCTTTAGACAAGGAATTTAATGGAATTTAGGGCGAATTCGGACGAACTAAAAGTGGGGAATCACTCTATGAGGGTAGAAATAACGTACCCCAACTTAATCCAGCAATTTCCCCTTAATCCTCAAGCTTTCCAAGCTCAACAATGGAGAAAATGACTTGGAAATGATTTAAAATCATTAAAAAAAAGAATATATACTTAATGTCAAGGGGTCCCTCCTCGCGATCGTGGGACCACCTCTTAGCAATCATAAAATGACACCAGGTTGACCATCGAGACTGCAATGGTCTTCTTCATGATTATAAAGACGAACCTAGTCCGAGTCATATAGAACCTTAATCGAGAATGTGATGGGCCAATATCGATTGTGGAGATCAATTTTATACCTCAACACGACCGAACCTCGAAGGCATCGAACCAACCCATAAGAGACTTATACCACCTATTATACAATGCCTCAAGTGGTGATGTGCAAGGATTTAATGACACATTTGATGCTTTTAACCATGAGTCTTTGTAGTTTTTAAGTATTTTTTGTTGGAATTGATCGCTTTTATGTTACATGTGCAGGAAAACAAGCCAAGAAGGAAATAGGTGTTAAATTCTGTCGTAATTTATATTATGAACAGTCATAGTTCACCACACGGATAATGGGAAAAAACATAGGTTGAAGTTAAAAGAATATCTCAACTGTCAAAAGACGAAGAAGAGAATGACGGACCATCACTTGTCTGACGAGCCGCCATATGAGGCATGGAGTAAAAGCAAATAATAATATTAAGTGTGACCCAAATGACGAGTACTCTGACAGTTCGTCATTTGTGTCATGCCCTGAGTTCCAACGAGGCGGACTGGCACCCAAAGCCTATATGGCCCGAGAGAACCAATCCTTGCTCATGTACATTCGTATGCATATCCTCGTATGAATTTTATTATACCTCATGCAACTATGCGGAAGTCATGGACATGGAAACATATGCCATATCTATATATATATATATATATATATGAAACTTGGCCGTTGGGGCCATCAAGTCAAAACGGACATTCATCTCTGATATTCACATACCCACATATGTCTACAAAAGCCTCTAACAGATTCATTTACAAGACCAACTAAAAGTCGGGATAATTCCCTGCTTTATACAACATTTACACCATCAAAACAAATGTACAACTGTGACTCAAAAAGCCCCGAACCAACTGGAGCTCACCAAAAATCTGCAAATGATCCACAGCCTACAGAGGAGGTCTACTAGCACCTGCGCCTGTAGCAATTAAAGTAAGTCCCCCAAGAGGGGTCAGTACGAAGAATGTACTGAGTATGTAAGGCTCATAAGAACTGCATCATACATAATAACAACAATGGAGTCAATATAAGAGAAAATAGTCAATATGAATAAACTCTCTTTCTGTATGTGAGGAACCATGTACATTACATTCTTTACTTCTCTCATCTTCACATATGTTCATCTTTATTGTTCTACCCATGCTAGGCTGTTCTATTGCCCCTGGGATGAGATTAACCCATGCTAGGTACTTTGACCCCTGGGATGTTATATTAACCCATGCTAGGCTTTCGTGTCGCCCCTGGGATGTTATTAACCCATGCTAGGTACTTTGATCCCTGGGATGTTATAGTAACCCATGCTAGGCTTTCGTGTCGCCCCTGGGATGTTATTAACCCATGCTAGGTACTTTGACCCCTGGGATGTTATAGTAACCCATGCTAGGCTTTCGTGTAGCCCCTGGGATGTTATAGAAACCCATGTTAGGCTTTCGTGTCACCCCTGGGATGTTATTAACCCATGCTAGGTACTTTGACCCCTGGGATGTTATAGCAACCCATGCTAGGCTTTCGTGTCGCCCCTGGGATGTATTGTGATAACCCATGCTAGGTTTTTATATCGCCCCTGGGATGTATCGGGATCGACCCATGCTAGGCTTTTCTATCGCCCCTGGGATACCACCCATGTTATTGGGATCGAACCATGCTAGGTATTTTAACCCCTGAGATACCACCCATGAATACTCATCAATTAATTCTCTTATGATTCTTACTTCCGTTCTAAGAGTGATACATTGAGGATCATGACATTATTTGAAGCACACATTTATATATTACTTCACTTCTCTAATTCATAAGATTGATACCTTTACTTGTGAGGGATAGATATTGTAACACCCCGTACCTTCCCTAACCTACTTGACGACGTTGAACAATGTATACTTGAGTGTTGAGAGCCACACGAATGTATTTCGTAATGTTATTGACAAGAAAATTAAAATTTGGCCTTGCACATGTGATTAACCTTGCGTTGTAGGTGATTTGTGATTTTCATGGAGCATTTGTGGGTTCAAAATGAGGCTAAGAGGACCTCTAAACAAAGTATATTAAGGTTAAGAAGTGAGTTAAAGAATAGGACTTGAAGTATCTAACCGAACCCGCGAAGAAAAGTCGAAAACAAAAAAATTTTGAAAAAAATACGGAGGGGCACGCCCAGGGGCGTGCCACGCCACTCTGGGCTGAAATTTTCAGTCCATAGGCAGTAAAGGGGCGCGCCAGGCAGCGTGCCACGCCACCCCTGCGCACCTTTCAAAAGTTGAAAATTTTGTTTAAGTCCCAAGGGTTCCCGGGGACGTATTGAGCCGATTTTTGCCACTATTCTTCTAAAACCATGAAAATATACATGAAATGAATGAAATAATATATTGGTAAGATAAAATTACTCGAGAACGAATTTGGCGTCAAAATGACGATTTTACCCTTTTGGTCAAAATAGGCCATACGGGGCTAGAATTGCTTGTTCTTGGGATTGAGGCTATGGATATGAATCCTATGAGTGGAAATATTTTCGTAAAATGTATGAAATGCCTTAAACATGAGGAATTATTGATTTTATTGGGTCAAGTAATTTAGGCTCAATTTAAAGCCCAAATTGGGATAAAAGACATGGCCCATATGGGAAATTTGACCCATTCATCTTGGCCAAGTAGAGACTTATTATTGGACCAAGTGTGTGAATAAAAAGGGTCATTAAGGGTCTATAAAAGGTGGAAAACAATCAGATTTCTATCATTTTAATTCTCATGCTATTCTAGAAATTTCCCAAAGATATTTCTCTCATTTCTCAAGAACCCTAAGCCAACTCTTTGGACAAGATCATCATTTGGAAAGTCTTGGTAAGTGTATATTATTATGATTTAATATCTTATATGCATGAGATACTATGTAGATCATATTGGTTATGCTAGAAAGTGTTGGATATGGCACTTGGGGTTTTTACAAAAAGATGTGTAATCCTTGTCAATTAAACTTGAAAAAGGACTTGATGTTTTGATGAAAGTGAATGGTGTTGATGATATATCAACTTGTATGGTGTTGTTATGTCCATAATTTTCTATTTTTCTACATGTGTAAATTATGGAATTTTGGCCGATTTGTGCTATGAAGTGTATTAAGATGACTTGATGGATTATTTGTGATATGGTGGGAATAAGAAAGTGTAAAGGAGAAGCTTTGTGGCAAAATGTTATTGGGTTATCATGTGTTGGTCAATGTATGGAATATTGTGGTATTTTTGGTATGCTAATGCCATGAATGGTATTGTAAAGGGGGAAATAATATTATAAGGGACTTATGTAATTCATGTTCATCTTAAATGCTTGGAATGTAACTTGTGGTCAATGTATGGCATGAATGGGGTATTGTTGGTATGACAATGCCGTAAATGGTATTGTAAGAAAGGAAATGACATTTTAAAAATAAACATGTAACTCATTGTTGTCGTATGCATGTGTAAGGTAGTTGGTGGTTAATGTTGGTTCCGTTGTGTACTTGTGATGTAGAGTAAGAAAGGAGCGGGATTGTTGTGATCACACATTGGATTGTGTATTTACATTTGGGAAGATAAGGTATGTAAGGTTACTCTGTCCGTTTCTTTCTGCAAATAGTTTTCACATTGACATTACGCATGTTCCATCCCGAAATGTGCTAAGGTATCCCATATTCGGTTATCCATGGTCCTGGTCATATATTTCCTATTCATTGATTATTGGTGAATCTCTTGTCCCATATTCATGGTTAGTGTTCCAAAAACAATAAGGTTATGTTCCCATGTTCCAATAGTGATTATACTCATGTCCCTTGTTTATGGATTATGGTCCAATGGTTTCAATCGTGTTATGTTTCTCATAATGGGATGTTTCTCACACTGTTTACTCATATATCTCTTACCCATTGGTTAATGATCCGAAGATTTGAGGAAAGTTGTCATAACGTCGAAATCTCTAAAGGACCTAGTTCAAGAGAATAAGAACATAAGAGAATCTATTCAATCTTGGATGGCATTTTCCAATTATGCCTTGTTCCAAAGTCCTTTAATATGATGATTATCCTTGTACCAATCTTTTATAAGTAAAAGTACCAATCTCATGAGAAGTGAAGAATGAGGTAAAGTGTTTGTGTTTTCAAAAGTATCACGATCCTCAATGTATCAATCTCTCAAATGAAATAAATTAGGTTATACATGTTGTTGGTTGCAAGAATGGAGGAAGATAATAGGGGGTGGACACAATTCCAAAGTTCCAATAATACTATGACTCCAAACTCCGATGATGTATGATCCAAGTTCTAATAATGTCACGACTATCTTTGTACCAATCTCATAGGTTTCATAAGAAAGGTGTGTTTCTCATAAGTGGATGTGTTAATCTCTCATAAGTTGAAGTATCACTCTCATAAGAGTAATACGAAGGTGAGGTGCAAGTTAATTAATTATTCCTCATAAGTGAAGATGTCAATCTCATGTAAGTGTGTGCCTCAATTAAGGTCATGAACTCTAATGTGTCACTCTTATAAGTATGGAAAGGAAAAGCTGTGCATATGGTTCCTTTATGTTCCTTTGAGTATGGTTCACAAACGAAAGGGGTATAAGTTACGATGGAACAATCTCAATACTATACATATATATATATATATGATATCCCATCAAAGGTGGATGCCCGGTACTATATCCCACCAAGATGGATGCCCGGTACTATATACATATATATATTAAATCCCATCAAAGGTGGATGCCCGGTACTATATCCCACCAAGATGGAGGACCGGTACTATATACATATATATATTAAATCCCATCAAAGGTGGCTGCCCGGTACTATATATCCCACCAAGATGGAGGCCCGGTACTAAATATACTTATTTATCATATCCCATCAAGGTGGATGCCCGGTACTATATATCCCACCACGATGGAGGCCCGGTACTAAATATATATATATACACATTATATCCCACCAAAAGTGGAGGCCCGGTATTAATATAAGATGATGATCCGTAAGGTGTTATGAATCACTAACTAGTTGAGTGAATAATAATAAAGATAGTTGTCAAAGAGATGAGACTATATCCCTTGCGTGTATATATAAATATGGATGTTATGATAAGAATGATGACGAGGCGACTGAATGACCAAGTAATGAAATAATAGACATAATGAACATGGTTCCACATATTCATGACTGAGGTATATCCATATTTATTATTCTCTTACGCTTCATTTCTTGGAAGTACTTATGTGCTATTCGAGTTTCATATGGCCTTACATACTCAGTACTTTATTCATACTGACCCCTCTTGGGGTACTTACTTTACATGCTGCAGGCACAGGAGTTAGTAGATCTCCGCAGTAAGTGGCGAGATATCCGCAGATTGTTGGTAAGCTCCAGTTGCTTCGGGGCTTCCCAAGTCACATGTGTTAGTAGATTTTGGCATTTGTAAATACTGTATAGACATGTTCATGTATCTATTAGAGTCTTTGTAGACATATGTGGGGTATCATGAGGTAAAAGATGTACGTGCATTTTGACGAAATGGCCCTAACAGCTAAATTGCATATATATTACATATGTTGTCATGCCTTCCGCTATTGATATTTAATTACATGAAACAAGATGATATTCATACGCGAACATACATATGAGAGTACATGAGCATGAGCAAAGATTGGTTCTCTCGGTCCTTATCGGCTTCGGGTGCCAATCACGTCCCGATGGGAATTCGGGGCGTGACAGATATATTAGCTTGCACATTACTTCCTTCATTACTCCTATGAGATTGGTACTTTTGATTGTGAGAGATTGGTACAAAGATAATCATAATATTATTGGACTTTGGACCATGACATGATTCGAAATGCTATTCAAGAATAAATAGATTCTCTTTACATCTTACTCTCTTTGAGATAGTTCTTTTTAGTAGTTACAACATTATGGGAGCATTTGGAACTTCAGTCAATGAATAAGTGATAAGTGAATCATAATTCGTCTAAGAATAGGACACATGTGAATAACAATATATCTCAACCTGAACTGGGATACTTTAGAACACTTTGTACATGAGTAAGTACCATAACAAGGTAAATGCTCTATGCTGCAGAAAGATACGGAAAGAGTAACCTTACATACCTTGTCGTCTCACTACGAATACACAAGCCTATATGGGGATACAATAGTCCAGCTTCCTCCTTACATTTCACTCTACAAGACAATTACATAACGGAACTTACATTAACCATTAGCTACCGTACAAGTGTACAAGACGACAACAAGCTATATGACTGCCATATAACATCATCTCACCCTTTACAACACAATCCGCTGCGTTATCATACCAACAATACCATAACATTCCACATATTGACCAAAACATCATACATCAATATCATTTCATACCAAGTTTACCCTTTATATGTCCACATTAACACTACGTCACAATTACCCTATCAAGTTATCTCAGTACCTTTTGTAACAACATATGAACAACAATAAATAATTGATACCATTCAAAATACCTCTGGGATACTCATTTAAAGTCATTCAAAAGGTACCATAAGTTGATAATTGCATCCATGAAGGGTATAGGGGCTTCGGGGGGCCAAAGGGATGCAAAAACAAGCAATTCAGGGTTCTGGGCTGACCTGCTAAGCCACATGCAACTGCATGTGGCTGAGGTGAGACCGAAGGTGACCTTTGACAGTAGCCAGAGGCACCTGCGAAATCACCTGTGCCCGCAGGTGCTTCGTCTGCGAGGGCGGGTGCCCGTTTTGGCAAAAAAGGGTCTCTTTTGGGTCTTTTATGCAATGAATGGTCCATGATCATAACTAAACTCCTCTTGAAATATTTTAGATCATCTTGTATTCCAAAAATCATCCATGGTTTCACAACAAACATGAACATCACCAAAACCACACTTTTCCTTCAATACACCACCAAATCTATGCACAATTTTGCAATAACAATTCCAAACATTATGTACAAGAATAAAACAAGTTAAGTCTATAATAACCTCTCACATGTCAATATTTAACCCATCAAGTTCACCTCTTTCAATACCACAAGTCCATTTTTAAGTTTACAAGGCAAAAACCTTCACCGATTAAGCAAACATAAATTGTTTCACACATAGTGAAATTCTCACACTTCACCAACATAACCAACATGATATACACCATATTACATGCATATAATATATTAAACCATAAATATAAACTCTTACAAAAGAGTGATCTTTCCCCAACAAGTAGTTGCCTTAGGGTTTGTGGGAGAAGAGAGATATTTGGACAATTCTAGAAAATGGCATGAGAGTATTTGTGAATAAAATCTGATTTTATTGAATTATATAGTCCCATGAAGTCTCATTCTTATCCACATATTAAATGTGTTTACTTGGTTAATGAAAGAATGGGTCAAATTCCATTTTGGGCCATGTCTTTTGATGATTTTTGGGCCTCATTTGGCCCAATGACACATGATTCACTTAAGCCCAACCAATTAATACATAATTCATCAAATATCTCATGTTTAAATAATTCCATAAATGTAAACGTAGTCGTATAGGTTCGGAAACATACGAGGTGTTACATTCTCCCCCCCTTAGGAACATTCGTCCTCAAATATTAACAACATCGTTTTATGTACAACACATGCATATTTATATTAGCATCTCTATATATATACACTCATAGATACTTGCTTATTCTTTCCCCACTTCCACACTGTGAACTTTTTCTTCCGTTTGAAACAAATATGGGTACTTTGATTTCATCATTTCTTCAGCTTCCCATGTGACCTCTTCGACTTGTTGATCTAGAATAGTAATAGGTAGCTCTTCCTAGTGAGATCCTCTGTAATTTATACATTTACAATGGGAGCAATACGAAATGGAACTCTTATGCACTTCCGACAATTTCACATGGCATGTTGTATAGGGCCAATTTCCCTTTCTTTCCAAATCCCATTACCCTTTTCATTAGTAATGCTTTTAAGAGTACTTAATCATCTATGATCACAAACATCTACTATACTATTACGATATGTGTCTTTAACTCTAATAAATTCACCAACAGGTGGAGATATTTCAATTGACTTAACTAATGACCCCGGTGTCCCATTAGATTTCATAGTAATCAATGGAGTGACATACGATAGGGTATATGTATCATTCGAAAATATGGATAATATACCTGTATCTTCATCACGGGATGCCTCCGCATTCTGTCGGTCCACTAGAACATAAGTACGATTTTGGGCTCCACTGTAACTAGTTGCTCCTCTAATATCTCTACCACGACCAATAGTCTAAACGCCTCTGCCTAGGGAAGGAATCGATGCTGATGATGCAACGGTTGATCCTGTAGGTCATGCTATACCACTCGCGCCCCTTTGTGGGCATTCTCTCATTATATGCCCCACTGTGCCACACCAAAAACAAGTATTTGTCCCCAATCGGCATTCACCTAAATGATACATTTCGCAACGCTGACACGGAGGACGAGAAAATTCTACTATATGTGAACCTTGCACTCCACTACTTTGTACAGATTGACTACCCCTAAACCCTCGGAATTGGGGTTGAGTGCCTGCTGTGGAATAAGAGGATGAGGTTCTCAGTGGTAACATTCGAGGTCTAGATTCTCCTGGGGACACCATAGACTGCCCCATAGGTCTAGCCCTTTTGATTGCCCTTCCTCAGATTGTTGCGTCCTTCTTCTTTTCATTTGGTCCTCCATTTTTTGTGTGAAAGCCTAAATTTTGCGATGTCCATATCTCTGTTCAATGTTGTAATAGTACAGTCCCTCACCAAGTATGGCCCCAATCTGTCCACATATCGATGAACTCTGTCTGTCATTGTGGCCACTACATTTGGAGCATATCGAGCCAAAGAGTTAAACTGCAACCTGTATTCTCTCACACTCATATTTCCTTGACGCAAATTTAGAAATTGGTCTGCACGTGCCTCCCGGATCTCATATGGGAGGTAATGATCAAGGAATGCCATTTTAAATTCTTCCCAACCAGCTGGGAGTGCATCAATACCTCTTTATCTTTTCCAGTCCTCATACCATAATATGGCCTCACCCTTCAATCTATAAGTTTCTAGCTCAACTGTTTCTACACCTGTTACGTGCATAACATCTAAGGCCCTTTGAATTTTGTCCACATAATCCTATGGATCTGCTTTCGGATCTAACCCTGTGAATATGGGAGGGTCTAATTTTAGAAAGTCCTGTGTCCGTCGACTAGCTACTCTAGCCGCGTCATCTTCATTTACCATTGGACCAGTTCATCCCTGTGTTTGTGCAGCCACTAATTGAGTCAACATATGTACTGCATTTCTTAAATCCTGATCAGTGGCATTCATAGGCGGTTCTACAGGTACTTCTCTACCTCTTGGATCTTCTGGAGCTAGAAAAGTAGAGGAAGACCGCGATGCAATTTCAGCGTCAGCTCCACCTTGACTAGCTTGTTCAGGTGGTGATTTACTTCTGCCTTCACCGGCAAGACTATCCACTTGCTTACCTTTGCCTCTACCTCTTCTTGTCATTGGCATTTTTACTATAAACAAGAAAACAAATTTCAATGATCAAATATGATTCCACTTACAACATTGGCTCTATTGTACGATCTAGAATGAAGAAAAGAAACAACTCCTAAATGTCCTGTAGCCTCCTACTTATAAATGTGGTGCACAACACATCGATAACTAAGACTCTACTCAAACATGGCTTTTTAGACACCCTTAGAATGACCTGCTCTGATACCACTTTTGTCACTCCCCGAATTCCAATGAGGCGGACTGGCACCCAAAGCCGATATGGCCTGAGAGAACCAATCTTTACTCATATACATTTGTATGCATATCCTCGTATGAATCTTATTATACCTCATGCAACTATGCGGAAGTCATGGACATGGAAACATATGCCATATCTATATATATATGAAACTTGGCCGTTGGGGCCATCAAGTCAAAACGGACATTCATCTCTTACATTCACATACCCACATATGTCTACAAAAGCCTCTAACAGATGCAATTACAAGACCAACTAAAATTCAGGACAAGTCCCTGCTTTATACAATATTTACAACATCAAAACAAATGTACAACTATGACTCGGAAAGCCCCGAACCAACTGGAGCTCACCAAAAATCTGCAAATGGTCCACAACCTACAGAGGAGGTCTACTAGCACCTGCACCTATAGCAATTAAAGTAAGTCCCCCAAGAGGGGTCAGTACGAAGAATGTACTGAGTATGTAAGGCTCATAAGAACTGCATCATACATAATAACAACAATGGAGTCAATATAAGAGAAAATAGTCAATGTGAATAAACTCTCTTTCTGTATGTGAGGAACCATGTACATTACGTTCTTTACTTCTCTCGTCTTCATATATGTTCATCTTTATATGTTCATTTTTATTGCCCCAACAAGTAGTTGCCTTAGGGTTTGTGGGAGAATATAGATATTTGGACAATTCTAGAAAATGGCATGAGAGTATTTGTGAATAAAATCTGATTTTCTTGACTTATATAGTCCCATGAAGTCTCATTCTTATCCACATATTAAATGTGTTTACTTGTTCAATGAAAGAATGGGTCAAATTCCATTTTGGGCCATGTCTTTTGATGATTTTTGGGCCTCGTTTGGCCCAATGGCGCATGATTCACTTTAGCCCAACCAATTAATGTATAATCATCAAATATCTTATGTTTAACTAATTCCATAAATGTACACGTAGTCGTATAGGTTTGGAAACATATGGGGTGTTACAGTCGGGAAAGTACGGGGCGTTATAATTTGCCTAATGGACCGTCACCCAACTCATATGTTTGAAAAAGTGAACTACTAAAAACTAGAGTAAGATGATAGGTTACCCGACGAGCCATCATTTAGGCTATGATCCATGGGATCATACGTAGGATTCAATGCAGCTTAGTTTCCCAGTCCATTTAGGACTAGATTTTTGTACACATTATAAATACTTTTTATTAGGTATTATTTCAGACACTTCTTGTTTTGGGTATAAAAAGAGATGACTACACTCTTGTTCATTTGGTTCTTGCTATTTCATGATTCTAGAAAAATAATTTTAGATTCTCTTGATTTCATTCTCATAAGTAAATTATTATGATGATGAATTATCATACCAATTTTGTTTGCAAAGTTATAAATAGCTAAACCCCAGAACTAGAGTTGTGGGATCGATGGTGAATTAATGGACTTAGGGTATTGAAAGTAGTTCTGATTGATGTTCAAGTGTATATTACTAGTTTCTTCGTCTTGATTATATTGTAATGGTTGCAAGCATAAGAACTTGCCTAAAGTCAAAGCTTGCTTGACAAAAGAAGTTAAGGCCTGGAAAAGGAACTAGTGGCAGGGATTTGAGGCTTCCAACCCTCGTCTAATGGTTAATGTTGTAACTAGGTTAACTAACTTAAGGCAATTATCATAATACTTATTGTATTAACTCCTCGAACGATAGGATTTGAGTGATAAATATATGGAACTAGTGGCAGGGATTTGAGGCTTCCAACCCTCGTCTAATGGTTAATGTTGTAACTAGGTTAACCAACTTTAGGCAATATCGTAATGCTTTGTAACACCCCGTGCTTTATATACACTAATTCTACTTATATGGAACTTGGTACGGCTTTGTTGTAATAGGTAATGGACTTAATATTTTATTTAGGCGAGTTTAACACCCTGTACATTTTCAAACTTATGCGACTATAGTAGGCGAATCATCTACTAAAATTATTGGGCTGAATTAAGGCACATGTTTATGGACTCAATTAAGGCCCAAACTAAGTAAATAAGAAATGGGCCCAAAATGATATGATCCATGTAGGAATGGACCAAGTGAATACATTATCTACTTGGACTTTTTGACCAAAAAATTGGCTAAGTATGGACTATTGAGAAGCGGTTTAGAGGGGGTATATAAAGCTGAAATTCAGCTCATTTTCTACACAATTCACTTGACAAAATTCCAGATTTTAATTAAACACTCTCTCCTCTCTCAAACCCTAACCAACCACCCCTTTGGACAAAATCCTCCACTTTACAAGCCTTGGTAAGTTTTAACCCTTATAGATTAATGTAATATATGCATACGAGTTGTGGAAATCATGTTGGTGATGTTTAAAAGGTATAGGGCAGTCCACTTTTTATGTGGCAGTCCACTTTTGTTTAGTTTCTAAAGGATTTACCTTCTATGTGGTTTAACCTTGAAAAGGGACTTAAGGTCTTGAGGAAATTAATTTAGAAGGATGAAATTTCAGTATATTAATGTATTGTTCTGTCCCTAATTCGTCCTATTTGTCTATGGTTTGGTGGAAATGTTTATATGTGTTTGTATGCGGAACGTTTGATGTAGTGAAAAGAGAATACTTTCTTGTTATGTTAAAGTGAATTCTAAAACTGTGTGAACTGTTTTTGGTGTA
Source organism: Capsicum rhomboideum (assembly GCA_031232105.1). Lineage (NCBI taxonomy): Eukaryota > Viridiplantae > Streptophyta > Magnoliopsida > Solanales > Solanaceae > Capsicum > Capsicum rhomboideum. Next base: position 86,670,258 of record CP124715.1, read on the forward strand.
TTGTTGTGGAAGGTATTTATGTGACTTGATGAAATAAATATGTGGTGTATTACTGTGGGAAATCTTGTTGGTTTGTAATGTTTATGTTGGTTTGTGGACTGTTTTGGTGGTGTTTTCTTGGTAAGGCAGTAAGTTATAGTGTAATAGGGTGAAATAAGGTTATATGGCAGTATAAAGAAGTGGGGAGTGATACACCATCTATTTAGGAGGTTGGACGGTTTTTACTTCCCGTTAAGTAACTAATTAACGTCTTGCAAACTTGTAATGTAATTAGCTTTTAATGTTAGCTCTGTTACGTACTTGTGTTATAGAGTAACACATAAGGAAGGAGCTGAATCATTGTAGCCATGTAGTGAGAATATAAGGTATGTAAGTTTACTCTTTTCTGTATCCTTTGGCATCGTATATTGTCTACATAGTTAATGACTTTGTTTCCACTCCAAAATGTTTTAAAGTACCTCAATACATGTTTATTATCAAGTTCCAGGTGTTCTCTTTTGTTGTTCCAAAAATATTCAATAATATTATAACCACCACTATAATAACTTCGAAGATTAAATCCATTAAGCAACTCAATATGGTTGTACGGGTGGCAGCTCTAGGGGCGAAAGCCTAGCATGAGGGGATCCCGATTTGTTACTTATGGGTGGAAGCTCTAGGGTTGAAAACCTAGAAAGAGATGATCCCAGTTTATCTTACCACTGATTATTTGGGTACGTATATGGCATGGCTTATTAAGATTATAAAGTAAAAAGGAAAGAAATGAATGTAATGTTCTTGGTTCCACAGATACCAACGAAGGTGGTTTATTAGCGTTATCTCTTCACTTGTACCTGATTTCATTTGAGCTCTTGTGTTATTTATAGTTACTTTTAGCCTTTTATAATCAGTACATTCGTTCGTACTAACATCCTTCTTGGGGGACCTGCCTTTCATACTGCAGGCACAGGAGCTAGTAGATCTCTCCAGTAGGAGTACAGGATATCTAAAGGCTATTGGTGAGCTCCAGGTTGATTCGGGGCTTTTTGAGTCAGTTGTATATATTTTTAGTATTGTGTAGTAGTTATGTGTAAGGTGGGAACCTGTCCCGACCTTAACTAAGTCTATGTATCTTTTAGAGGCTTTGTAGACATTGTAAAGTCAAGCATGGTAGTATCTTGTCTCTTAGAAGTTGCGGCCCCAATGGCCAAGTCCTATATATCTATACTGTACTTACCTACCTGATTTAATTTATCGATACATCATATCCATACACTCCAGCACATTTGTTAGCTCAATTACAAGTATATGATCGTAGGTTGGTTCTCTCGGGCCTTTACGGCTACGGGTGCTTATCTGCCCCAATGGGATTTGAGGCGTGACAAAAATGGTATCAGAGCAGGTTGTCCTAGGGTGTCTACAAAGCCGTGTCTGAGTAGAATCTTGCTTATGGATGTGTTGTGCACCACATTTATATGTAAGAGGCTATGGGACATTTAAGAGTTGTCTCTTTTATTCATTTCCTAGTAAGGGTGAAAGATACAGATGTGGAGCCACCGACTCTTCAATCTATTCCAGTGGTAAATGAATTTCTTGATATATTTCCTAAAGATCTCTCGGGTTTGCCCCCAGAATGAGAAGTATAGTTTGGTAGTGATGTGATTCCAGGTACTCAACCTATTTCTATTCCTCTATATAGAATGGCCGCGGCAGAATTACGGGAATTAAAGGAGCAATTAAAAGACTTGCTAGAAAAGGGATTCATAAGGCCTAGTATGTCCCCGTGGGGTGCACCAGTGTTATTTGTATGCAAGAAAGATTGTACGTTGAGAATGTGTATTGATTACCGACAATTAAATGAGGTGACAATTAAGAACAAATATCCCCTCCCTAGAATTGATAATTTGTTTGATCAATTACAAGGTGCTAAATGTTTCTCAAAGATTGACTTGAGGTCGGGGTACCACCAAGTAAGGGTTAGAGAGAAATATATACCCAAGACAGCTTTTAAAACACGGTATGCTCATTATGAGTTTTTAGTTATGTCATTTGGGTTAACAAATGCACCAGCGGTTTTTATGGATTTGATGAATAGGGTGTTCAAGCCGTTCTTAGATGTGTTCGTGACAGTGTTTATAGATGATATTCTGGTTTATTCAAGGTCAAAAGAGGACCATGATAATCACTTACGGCAGGTGTTACAGATTCTTCGTGATCGTAAGTTATATGCAAAGTTCTCTAAATGTGAATTTTGGTTAAAATCTATAGCATTCTTGGGTCATATTGTGTCGGATGAAGGAATAAGGGTTGATACTCAAAAGATAAAAGTTGTGAAGAACTGGCCAAGACCTACAATGCCTACAAAGATTCATAGTTTCCTTAGGTTGGTAGGTTATTATAGAAGGTTTGTTGAAGGATTTTCTTATATTGCTACACCTTTGACAAAGCTAACACACAGGGCAACCAAGTTTTAATGGAACGATGCATGTGAAAAGAGTTTCCAAAATCTGAAGAGTAAGTTGACTTCTACACTCGTATTGGTACTTCCAGAAGGTACAGAAGGGTATGTGGTGTATTGTGATGCTTCAGGAGTTGGTTTGGGATGTGTATTGATGCAGCATGGTAAAGTGATAGCTTATGCCTCAAGACAATTACGGCCACATGAGAAAAATTATCCGACACATGATCTTGAGCTAGCAACAGTAATATTTGCTTTAAAGATATGGCGCCACTATTTGTATGGGGTTCATGTTGACATAGATACCGACCATAAAAGTTTGCAATATATCTTTAAGCAGAAGGACCTAAATCTGAGGCAGCGAAGGTGGCTTGAACTATTAAAAGATTATGACATTGATATTTTATATCATCCGGGGAAAGCAAATGTGGTAGCTGATGCATTAAGTCATAAGCCAATGGGGAGCACTCATGGCCAGTCCACAAAAATACAAGGAATAATCAAAGATCTTCATCAACTAGCTAGTTTATGGGCTCGCCTTCATGAAACTCCAAATGAAGGAGTTATTGTGCAAAGTGCGGCAGAATTCTCGTTAGTAACTAAAGTAAAAGAAAACCAGTATGCGGATGCTATTTTATTACAGCTTAAGGAGAATGTGCAACAAGGTCTGACAAAGGCATTTGATCTTACGCAAGAGGGAGTCCTTGAGTGCCAAAATAGTTTGTGTGTACCTAATGTAGATGAGTTAAGGAAAAGGATTATGATAGAGGGACATCATGCAAGGTATTCTGCTCACCCGAGATCAACCAAAATGTACCATGATTTGAAATGAGTGTATTGGTGGGGTAAAATGAAAAAGATCATTGTAGAATTCGTAGCCCAATGTCCAAATTGTCAACAAGTAAAAGTAGAGCATCAGAAGCCTGAAGGTTATATACAATGTATGGATCTTCCAGTTTGGAAGTGGGACATGATTAACATGGATTTCATCACTGTTTTACCTCGTACATTTTGGAAATTTGATTCATATGGGTGATAGTTGACAGACTTACCAAATCAGCACACTTCCTACCAGTTAAGACTACTTACACAGCTGAAGAGTATGTAAGATTGTATATTAAAGAGATAGTTCGATTGCACGGAATTCCAATCTCTATTATATCGGACAGGGGAGCTCAATTTACTGTAAATTTTTGGAAGTCTTTTCAGAGGAGTTTGGGTACACAAGTGAATTTAAGTACAGCTTTTCACCCTCAGACGGATGGACAGGTAGAACGTACTATACAAACACTTGAAGATATGCCGCAAGCTTATGTATTAGAATTGAAAGGTATTTGGGATGATCATTTATCTCTTATTGAGTTGGCCTACAATAATAGCTATCATTCAAGTATCAAGATGGTGCCTGATGAAGCCTTATACAGGAGAAAATGTAGGTCACCGATTGGATGTTTGAAGTAGGTGAGACTATTTTATTTGGACCAAATCTTGTTCATCAAGCCATGGAAAAGGTTAAGGTGATACAAAAATGGCTAGGAACAGCCCAAAGTCGACACAAATCCAATGCCGATATTAGAAGAAAGGGGCTAGAGTTTACTATAGGTGATTGGGTATTCTTGAAAGTATCACCAATGAAAGGGGTAATGAGATTTGGAAAAAAAAGAAAGCTAAGTCCGCTTTATATAGGGCCATATAAGATTGTCCAAAGATTTGGCCAAGTCGCATATGAATTGGAGCTACCCCAAGAAATCTCCACAGTTCATCCAGTGTTTCATGTCTCAATGCTTAGAAAATGCATAGGAGATCCATCTCATATTTCTCCTACTGACGATATACAAGTTACGAAATATCTCACCTATGAAGAAGTACCTATTGCTATTCTGGATTGACAAGTTAAGAGGTTAAGAAATAAAGAAGTAGCTTCTGTAAAAGTGCTTTGGAGGAACCAACAGGTAGAAGAAATCACATTGGAAGCTGAGAAAGTGATGCAGTCTAAATATCCATATTTGTTTCAAACCGAAGATAAAGTACAAGATGTTGAATTGGAGCAATAACAAGTAAGTTTATATAGATATTATGTGTATGTGGTCGCATGAAGATTAAATGTAGGCTTGAATTTGTTTAGATTGGATAATGTTACTAACATTCGAGGATGAATGTTCCTAAGGGGGAAAGGATGTAACACCCCGTATTTTATATACACTAATTCTACTTATATGGAACTTGGTACGGCTTTGTGGTAATAGGTAATGGACTTAATATTTTATTTAGGCGAGTGTACCACCCTGTACATTTTCAAACTTATGCGACTATAGTAGGTGAGTCATCTACTAAAATTATTGGTCTGAATTAAGGTACATGTTTATGGACTCAATTGAGGCCCAAACTAAGTAAATAAGAAATGGGCCCAAAATGATATGATACATGCAGGAATGGACCAAGTGAATAAATCATCTACTTGGACTTTTTGACCAAAAATTTGGCTAAGGATGGACTATTGAGAGTAGGTTTAGAGGGGGTATGTAAAGCTAAAATTCAGCTCATTTTCTACACAATTCACTTGCCAAAATTCCAGATTTTAATTAAATAGACTCTCCTCTCTCAAACCATAACCAACCGCCCATTTGGACAAAATCCTCCACTTTACAAGCCTTGGTAAGTGTTTACCCTTATATATTAATATAATATATACATAAGAGGTTGTGGAAATCATGTTGGTGATGTTTAAAAGGTATAGGGTAGTCCACTTTTTATGTGGCAGTCCACTTTTGTTTAGTTTCTAAAGGATTTGTCTTCTATGTGGTTTAACCTTGAAAAGGGACTTAAGGTCTTGAGCAATTTAATTTAGAAGGATGAAATTTCAATATATTAATGTATTGCTCTGTCCCTAATTCATCCTCTTTGTCTATGGTTTGGTGGAAATGTTTATATGTAACGTATGCGGAACGTTTGATGTAGTGAAAAGAGAATACTTTCTTGTTATGTTAAAGTGAATACTAAAACTGTGTGGATTATTTTTGGTATATTGATGTGTAAGGTATTTATGTGAATTGATTGAATAAATATGTGGAGTTGCATTAAGGTAAAAATGTGAAGTATGAACTTGGTGGGAAATCTTGTCGGTTTGTAATGTTTATGTTGGTTTGTGGACTGTTTTAGTGGTGTTGTCTTGGTAAGGCAGTAAGTTATAGTGTAACAGGGTGGAATAAGGTTATATGGAACTATAAAGAAGTAGGGAGTGATACACCATGTGTTTAGGAGGTTGGACGGTTTTTACTTCCCGTTAAGTAACTAATTACCTTCTTGCAAACTTGTAATGTAATTAGCTTTTAATGTTAGCTCCGTTATGTACTTGTGTTATAGAATAACACATAAAGAAGGATCTGAATCATTGTATCCATGTAGTTAGAAGATAAGGTATGTAAGGTTACTCTTTTTCGTATCCTTTGGCATCGTATACTGTCCACATAGTTAATGACCTTGTTTCCCCTCCGAAATGTTCTAAAGTACCTCAATACATGTTTATTATCAAGTTCCAGGCATTCTCTTTTGTTGTTCCAAAAATATTCAATAATTTTATAACTACCACTATAACAACTTCGAAGATTAAATCCATTAAGCAACTCAATATGGTTGTACGGGTGGCAGCTCTAGGGGCGAAAGCCTAGCATGAGTCGATCCCGATTTGTTACTTATGGGTGGCAGCTCTATGGGTGAAAGCCTAGCAGGAGACGATCCCAGTTTATCTTACCACTGATCATATGGGTACGTATATGGCATGGCTTTTTAAGATTATAAAGGAAAAAGGAAAGAAATGAATGTAATGTACTTGGTTCCACAGATACCAATGAAGGTAGTTTATTAGCATTATCTCTTCACTTGTACCTGATTTCATTTGAGCTGTTGTGTTATTTATAGTTACTTTTAGCCTTATATATACTCAGTACATTCGTTCGTATTGACGTCTCTCTTGGGGGACCTACCTTTCATACTGCAGGCACAGGAGCTAGTAGATCTCTCTAGTAGGAGTAAAGGACATCTAAAGGCTATTGGTGAGCTCCAGGTTGGTTCGGGGCTTTCCGAGTCTGTTGTATATATTTTTGATATTGTGTAGTAGTTATGTGTAAGGAGGGGACCTTTCCTGACCTTAACTAAGTCTATGTATCTTTTAGAGGCTTTGTAGACATTGTAAAGTCAAGCATGGTAGTATCTTGTTTCTTAGAAGTTGTGGCCCCAATGGCCAAGTCCTGTATATCTATTTTGTACTTACCTACCTGGTTTACTTTATCGATACATCATATCCATACACTGCAGCACATTTTTTATCTTAATTACATTCATAAGAAGTATATGATCGTAGGTTGGTTCTCTTGGGCTTTTATAGCTATGGGTGATTGTCCGCCCCAATGGGATTTGAGGTGTGCCATGCTTATTGTATTCACTCCTAGACCGCTAGGATTTGAGTGATAAATATCTAAGTAGGTTGAGAAATACTTAGATAAAGTGTAATGAGCAATAATTTTACATGCATAACATTAGGATGAACTACTACCATCAACGACCTGGTCGTGTTATGAAACAATTGGAATGCAAACCTAGTCATTTCTCATACTGAATTACAATCTTAGAACATTTTGACTTGCAATTCCTTACATCAATAACTGGGATATTAATGTACTTGAAAACCCCCTTTTGTGGAAATAACTGGTTGTTAGTGGAATAACCACATTGAACTTATTTCTCACCTTATTCATTTTGGGATTTGGCCCCAACCTTATTGTGTTCTATATTTGAACAGCGACCCCTTTATACTTCATTTAGAGGTATAATTTTGGCAATATCAAATGGAAGATGTTATTATATGCAAACTCTGCCAAGGCTAAGAAATGGTTCCACTGACCTCTGAAATCAATAACATAGGCCCAGAAAACACCAATAGAACTAGAAATGCATATCCTCTAGAATATGAATGGTCCGCTCGGCCAGGCCATCGATCTAAGGGTGAAAGTTTGTTCTAAGCTCAACTTGGGTACCCAACTCTCTCTAAAAAGACCTCCAGGAGCTATATGTGAACTGAGCACCACAATAAAAAATAATGGAAATAGTTACCTTATGCAAACAAACTATCTCCCTAATATAGATCTAAGCCAATCTCTCTGAATTATAGGAAGATTAAACTATCTCCCAAATTTTTCTCTCTCTAAAACATCTCTCTAAAAATTTTACTCTCTAGAGCCGTCCAAATCTTGGGACACGGCTGCCATGGGGGCTGACCCCCTCCCAATGTCAGAAAATTTTGATCGAAAGATCAAGTTGTAGATCTTGTCGATATGAATCCAACAAAAAAAAACTCATCCCAAATGATGCCCACAACTCTAGCAATCCTCAAAAAATAGATGCGATCAATGTTGGACAAAAATCGGAGCAAATAGCTTGGGCTCTTGAAATTATTTCTTAAGCTAATTCTGTTGTGAATCAAGCAGGCACACATATTGGAGATTATAGTCCAAGTGTTGATGCACAAGCTCACAAAAAAACAGTCAATTCCATCATCCCAATCACTGGTCAGCGAATTCTAACTACAAACCATGAAAATTGCTTGAGCGCCGCCTTAGAATTCGATCAACCATTGATGTCCCCCAAAGTATACCTCCGAAAAAGTAAAATGCGGTCGCTGAATCAAATATAGAACCCAACTAGGTTGGGGTCGATCCCACAGGGAATAGGTCGAAGTATAAGTAAACTACCAGGTGGAATAATCGGAACGTAAATAAACTAGGGTGTTTGCTAGTGAATAGTAACAATGACGATTGTTGGCTGATATTGAGTTTGTAAACAATAAGAGAAATTCACTAGGACTGTGATCCCCAATGATTCCTTAACTCTACCGGTGACTTGTGCTTAACAAGATTGCCCCACTGCGCTGCATGCAAAATCTAACAAGTTAGGTTCATCTAACGGTCTCTCGACCTTCATTAGATGAATTTCACTCTTCTCCTCTCGGTATCCGAGTGTCGCACTACTAATCCTTGTCCTGGATTTTAGATAACCTTTCCCACTAAGGCTTCGGTTATTAAATGAAGGTTGAGAGCTTCAAATCTATGTTGTTATCTCCTTTTCCCTATATCTCTCGAGCAATTCTAGAATACAGGCGAGTTTCTAATGTTTGCAACCGTTAGAAAGGAAATCACAATGAAGGAAATAATCAATACATGCATTCACAGCAGCACAAAATTGCTTTGCACTTAACCGGTCTCGTTAATTCCTCATGGTTCACACAACACTAGTTAATGGGTTTAGCTGCTCATAATTGCAAGAACACAAGAATAATCCAAAGATGAAAGAATAATTATGATCTCACAAGAATGAAGAAAAAAATCAAAATTTCAATTATCAATCTACCTCCGAATTAGGGTTTGTGAATACAAAACCAAATATATGTTTGAAACAATGTAAAATAACTCTCAAAGTAGTAAATTGTCCAACTCTCACACTTAGGACTACATAGGAGTATTTATAAATACAAAACTAGTCCTATCCAAAATCAAATAGGAGAACAGAGTCGGCAGTTTTCACGGTGTCGTGACTTGGTGTCGTGGAACCAAGTTACGGCACGTGACATGTATCCTGGAAATCAGGCCTTTCTTGGATCTCTGAAGTGGACTCACGCCAGCAAGTCACGCCTCGTGGGTGGACTCACGTGGCGTGAGTCCTGTCGTGATACTCAGGCAGCATGTAGACCTTCTGGAAATCAATTCACGACAGCAACTCACGACTCGTGAGTGGTAATCATGGCTCGTGAGTGATGTCGTGGGTCACACTTAGGTGCAGATCCATTCTTTCATCTTCAGATGCTTCGTCTTCGGGCTTGATTCTTCCTCTTTTGATCATTTTGCCTTTAAAACCTGTTTTCCTGCAAAGTAGGACAGAAACCACATCATACCAACAAAACACACCCAAGTTATTGCATATTTTCCTTGTTTTAAGCATCGAAAGTGCCATATAACCCTGGCACATCAACACCCTCAACTTAGAATGTTTGCATGTCCTCAGGGGAACAAAATAAAAATACACAAACACACTGCTTAACCAAGAGAAACCTAAGGGACTTATGGCAGTCTACTCGTTGCTTTTGACACAGAATCTTTTCGACCCCTCCTATTTTCTAGGTAAAACCATAGTGTGTATGTAAGCAGCATAGGATCATGACACATGCAGGGATCAAGTGATGGTACCAATTTATGCACAAACAACTAAGCGTATATGCAATTGACATTTCTCGAACAACTAGCAGCTAATTATGCAACCCATGTGCTCTCACAAACAAAGAAGTCCCATGCACTCTTAGTATACTAATGGATATCAACATAGGGACGAGGTCAAAACACTTACGCTCTCAAAGAAGTTAGACTGTGTGCATTAAATACCATAGGCTTGCCCTTATTTTCCATGCCTTCATTTTCGGATAGTCAGACTAGGATTACTATCCAAAATCAAATAGGAGAACAGAGTCGGCAGTTTTCACGGTGTCGTGACTTGGTGTCGTGGAACCAAGTCACGGCACGTGACATGTATCCTGGAAATTAGGCCTTTCTTAGATCTCTGAAGTGGACTCACGCCAGCAAGTCACGCCTCGTGGGTGGACTCACATGGTGTGAGTCCTGTCGTGATACTCAGGCAGCATGTAGACCTTCTGGAAATCAATTCACGACAGCAACTCACGACTCGTGAGTGGTAATCATGGCTCGTGAGTGATGTCGTGGGTCACACTTAGGTGCAGATCCATTCTTTCATCTTCAGATGCTTCGTCTTCGGGCTTGATTCTTCCTCTTTTGATCATTTTGCCTTTAAAACCTGTTTTCCTGCAAAGTAGGACAGAAACCACATCATACCAACAAAACACACCCAAGTTATTGCATATTTTCCTTGTTTTAAGCATCGAAAGTGCCATATAACCATGGCACATCAACACCCTCAACTTAGAATGTTTACATGTCCTCAGGGGAACAAAATAAAAATACACAAACACACTGCTTAACCAAGAGAAACCTAAGGGACTTATGGCAGTCTACTCGTTGCTTTTGACACAGAATCTTTTCGACCCCTCCTATTTTCTAGGTAAAACCATAGTGTGTATGTAAACAGCATAGGATCATGACACATGCAGGGATCAAGTGATGGTACCAATTTATGCACAAATAACTAAGCGTATATGCAATTGACATTTCTCGAACAACTAGCAGCTAATTATGCAACCCATGTGCTCTCACAAACAAAGAAGTCCCATGCACTCTTAGTATACTAATGGATATCAACATAGGGACGAGGTCAAAACACTCACGCTCTCAAAGAAGTTAGACTGTGTGCATTAAATACCATAGGCTTGCCCTTATTTTCTATGCCTTCGTTTTCGGATAGTCATACTAGGATCACTATAGGACTTTACTCGGCTTGTAATGTAGGCTTAGGGACGGGTATGGTGCATATGGGTATAGTGACTCAACCCTCCTTGACACTACACGCTTTTTGGCTCCAACTTCCAACCTTTTTCCATTTTTTTTTATTTTTTATTTATTTTCCCTTATTCTCCATTCTTTTATTTTCAGATTTTGGGTGTGTTTTTTCTTCTCTCATGTACATTAAAAAAAATATTTTTTTTTTATTTTCACACCCAAATCAGTTTTCTCTTTTTCTTTTATTAACCTTTCTTCATACCCAACTCAATCTACGCACCCCTATAATAGCCACCCTAAACTTAGGCGATTTGCCTGAATTGAGGTACACAGTGTCCAAGGAGGGACCAGGGCCAAGACAGGTTCATTGTGATTAAAATGGGAAGGTAAATAGGCTAAATGAAAGAAAAAGGATAACTATGGCTCAAAGTTGGGATCAAGGGATACTTCTTCCTTTGGTTTGGCATTTAGGCTAAAAATGGACTTTTTTCAAAAATGGCCTATTGATCCTTTCCTAATCCCTATCTTTAAACTTAGGCAAGACTAACCGGGCAAGTTCTGGATCGCACACACACAGCTAAGTAAGTAGTGACCTCACACACACATAGCACAGGGTTGTATTACCAACTACTACCTATCCGTTCACGCAATGCTAGCTACGGTTATTTGCCTATAATTCTAATGCCATACCAAGATCCAACAACAGTCACACACAAGTATGCTATTCACACAATTCCAAAAATTTCAGGAGGGGTATAGTCAAAACATTTAAAGATCATCCAAACCTAGATTGCACTATAGTTCCCTCATTTTTCTCCTAATTTAGCAACAAACATAAAAACATCAAAAATAACATCCTAAACATGTCGGTTCTACTATGATAGCACACTCGGGGGAAAAGAAACACGACAACAAAAAACCCCAAGTGGTGGTACACCCCCACCCCCAACTAAACATGGTACAATGCCCTCAATGCACTAATATAAAATCAAAAATGAGGGAGTGAAGACATATCTGTGGTGCTCTAAGCGTTGGAAGTGGGCCCGCCAGCAGCGGGATCATCAGACTGTGCAGTGGTCACATCCGGGGGGGGGGGGGGTAGACTGACTGGCAGATGCACCACGCGCCCTCTGCTCTGCCTCAATCTGGCTAACGTGGTACTCTACTCGGGAGGCTTTAATAGCCCTCCTCAGATCACTATCGAACTCATCATCAATAGCACCCCCAACTACCGGACTGCGGGGTCTCTTGCCTCTATCCATCTGCGGCTCCTCATCAGCAAATAGATCCACCTCAAATGCTGGTCGTACGGAGGTCAAGACAGGCATAGGTGGTATAATGGGTGTGCTAGTCGATGCCAGTGCCCAAACCTCCTCTCTCAATGCAGCTACCTCCTGGGTCAAGCCGGCCATATCAGGGCTTGGTGCAGCACTCAAGCGGGAGGCCAGACGTGCCTCAAAACTGTCAATCCACCCATGCAGGCCCCGCATAAACTGGTCCATAGCTGCCTTCATTCGGTCCTCCACCCTAGTCTCTGCAGCCTCGACTGTAGCTCGAACCCAAGGCTTAAGTTAGGATACCAACATAGCCATCTGAGTCTCTGTGTGAGCCTGGCGCTCAAACATCTCCGTCTGCCTGTCAACCAACTACTGCAGAAAATCTCGTGATATCAAAACCATCCCAGCAGAGGTCGGTGGGGCACTAGTACTGGGTACTCCCTCATTAACAGGGCCAGCACTCTCAGTCTGTATAGGTACCCTAATTGGTGCAGGCACAGGCAATGGGGCACTACGCGGCTTATCCAGGGTTGCACCCACCGACTCAGACGGCTGTGACTCACGTGGGAGCATGGGGTGTGAACTCCTCTGCTGCATCATCCCAATGTTTGCAATGCGAGTCACCTCAATATAATGGTTGAGGGTAGGTAGTCTGGCCACCCCTGCCCTATCACACAGGCCCTAGATCAGGCATGGGAAGGGTATACTCGTGTGATCTCTGAAAGCTCGCTCGTGGATCTCTTGGACGATGTACCTTGCGAAATGAATCTCATAACCAGCCAAGATGCTGGCTACTACTACAGCCCTCTCCAATGTGAGTGATTTATCAGCGTTAGTTGGACCCAACCTATGACGAACCACTGACCACCAGAATCGACCAGCAAAATAAAGTGTGAACTTTTTGATGTCCAGCTTCCCAGTCACCCAACTAGCCGCTACACCTTCCTCGGCTATGTAACCTGCAATCCATTTAATCAAGTCCAATTTCTACTCTGCATCTCTCATCCGAACTCTATCTCTGACCGTGTCCATTCTGTGATCAAATTCAGCTGTCAAAGCCGGAAGTGGACGGTCAGGACCAAACAGGAAGCGGTGAATGGTTTCTTCCGAAATGTCTACTCGGGTACCGCGCACCATGACATGAGTCAGCACTGGCTGCAAAATATATCGCTGCCCAACTGGGGTGTTCAAACTAACCGATGTAGCATAGGAAGTATAAAACTCTCAGACCATCTCGGAGCTATACCGACCAGAAGGCTGCGCTATCCAACCCAAGCCATACTGCTCAAAAATAGGCCAAATATCCAGCAATGTCCTCAACTCCTCCACCCAATATCGGGGCTCCTCCATAATGCTCCTCCGATACAAACCATGCTCTGTCAGCTCAGCATCACGATCATAAATAGCACGCATGCCCTGTACACACCACCGCTAAACCTCCCTATCCTGTGCAGTAGTCGGGGCATTCTCGGCACCAGTACCAGAAAGAGAGGTTGTAGACTCCGCCACAGATGTATCCTGACCCGTAGCCTCATCCGCAGACCTTGACTCAGAATAATCCTCCCCCTCTTCAGACTGGGGGGCAGACTCAGACGACTTAGCCGTAACAACTGACGCAACAGATGGTGGGGCTGGTTGAAGTGCTGCCCGGGCAGCCGCTCGGGCTCGTGTCTGTAACCTCGTAGCCCGAGGAATCAAAGTAGTATAGTCCATGCTAACATCAAACTCCTCCACAGAACCACTTTGTTCCGACTCAGTGGGTTCATTCCGCAGACGGGTCGGTAACTCTGGATTTTTGGTCCGAATTCGGGATGATGCATCAAGGTGTTCACTTTTGGGATTAGATTTTGGAGGCATGGTAATGGGTTTGGATCGAATTTTTGGATTAATGGATAGGATTTGGATCGAATTTAGGTTTGGGGATCGGATTTAGGTCGAATTCGGGTTTGGGGATCGGATTTGGGTCGAATTTGAAGAGTTTGGGGAATCGGATCTTCGAATGAATGGGTCGGATTTGGGGAGTTTATGGAAAAGGATTTTGGATAGTTGGTGTTTGAGAAGGAAGGTGTTCGGCTATTATGGGTAGATGAAGAGAAAATTTGGGATTTTAGGGTTATAGTTGAAGGATTTGAAGGTGGGAATAAAGGGCAAGGATCGAATATATATCGGGTAAAGAAGAAAGGGTCCGGATTTATTTTAGAAAATCCGGATCGGGTTGGAGTATTCTGAAGTTTTGAATTTTTACGGCACAACCCATGGGACGTGGGGTGGAATCACAACTCGTGGTACCTGTCGTGGGTGGGATCTGATGCTCCAAAATTTCTCCTGATTTCCACGATATTACCCACGAGACATGGGTTAGACTTACGTCTCGTGAGTCACTATCGTAACTTAGATCCTAAAAACTAAATTTTGGGTCTGCTTTCCACGATACAAACCCATATGTCATGGGTGTAATCACGCCTCGTAGGTTTTTTGTCGTAGGTCATGTTCAGAAAGATGAATTTTTCCTCTGTTTCTCACGATACCATACACGACTCGTGAGTGGACTCACGTGTTGTGAGTAGGGGCATGAATGGTACTGATTTTGTGACTTCAATGTCTGCTTCCCCAATACTCAGATCTCCACCTAACAATTCTTGGGTTGCCTCCCAATCAGCACTTGATTTAATGTCGCGGCACGACATGGCTAACTTGGATACTCAAACTTCCCCAACTAGCCCATGGGTTGCCTCCCATGAAGCGCCTGATTTAACGTTGCGGCACGACATGGCTAACTTGACTACTCAGACTTTATCAAGTTCAAGTTCTTCAATCGTCCTTATCTCTTCCGGAACTCCTACATAATGCTTAACACGTTGTCCATTGACTTTGAATAAGACATTATCTGCTCCTTTTAGCTCAATAGCACCATGTGAGAATACCCGAACGACAGTGAATGGGCCAGACCATTTGGTCTTTAGTTTTCCAGCAAACAGGCGAAGCTTAGAATTATACAATAACACCGAGTCGCCAGGGTGAAATTTGCGGTTCTCAATCCAATGATCATGGTACAATTTCATCTTTTCTTTATACAACGCTGAACTTTTATAAGCCCGGAGATGAAATTCATCCATCTCATTCATCTGCTCTAGTCTCAGTTGAGCCGCTTCATTCTAGTCTAAATTCAACCTCTTCAACGCCCACAAAGCTTTATGTTCCAGTTCGACGGGCAAATGGACAGCTTTTCCAAAAACCAACTGATATGGTGAAGCACCAATTGGTGTTTTGAAGGCTGTCCGATATGCCCATAACACATCATCCAATCTAGGAGCCCAATCAATCCTATTAGCATTAACTGTTTTTGCCAAGATAGACTTGATTTTCACGATTTGATACCTCAACCTGCCCACTTGTCTGCGGATGGTAAGGTGTGGCCACCTTATGATTTACACCGTATTTTTGAAGAAGGGATTTAAACAGACGGTTACAAAAGTGGGATCCTCCATCACTAATAATAATTCGAGGTGTCCCAAATCGTGAGAAAATGTTCTTTTTCAAGAAAGCTGTGACACTTCTCCCTTTGTTATTAAGAAGCACAATTGCCTCCACCCACTTAGAAACATAGTCAACAGCCACCAAGATGTACTTCATTCCATGTGAGCTCACAAAAGGACCCATAAAGTCAACTCCCCACACATCGAACAATTCAAGCTCAAGTATAGTTGTCATGGGAAGTTCGTGTCTGTGTGAAATATTACCTTACCTTTGACATCGGTCACAAGCACGGGCATAGTCATGAACATCTTTGTAAATGGTGGGCCAGTAGTACCTACACTGCAAGATTTTATGGGCAGTCCTCACACCTCCATGATGACCCCCAACTGGAGATGAGTGACATGCCTCCAAAATACTCATCATTTCGACCTCTGTGACACATCTTCAAATTATACCATCAGCACACACTCTGAACAAATATGGCTCATCCTAGAAGAATTTTCTTACCTCATGCATGAACTTTCTTTTTTGCTGATATGTCATATCTTCCGGGACTAGATCACTTTCCAAAAAGCTGGCAAAATCAGTAAACCAAGGGATTAAGTATTGGGATGCTGCCAGTACTTGCTCATTCGAAAAAGTGTCATCAATCTCAAGATTATCCTTCAATTTAAGCATGGCCTCCTCCTCAAGGTGTGAAAGATGGTCAGCCACTTGATTCTCAGTCCCCTTTCGATCCTTGACTTCAAAGTCAAATTCTTGCAACAGAAGTACCCACCGAATCAGTCTTGGCTTAGCTTCCTTTTTTGACATAAGATACCGAAGAGCTGCATGATCTGTATGCACAATCACCTTCGTACCAATCAAGTAAGATCTGAATTTCTCAAACGTGAATACTACGGCCAACAACTCCTGCTCAGTCACAGTGTAGTTTTTTTGAGCTGGATTTAGCACTTTGCTAGCATAGTAAATCGGATGTAATATCTTCTCACGTCTCTAGCCCAGGACTGCACCCAAAGCCACTCCACTAGCATCTCACATAACTTCAAAAGGCTTAGCCCAATTCGGTGACATAATAATAGGGGCTGAAGTCAACTTCTCCTTAAGATACTCGAACGCTTTAAGACATGCTTCGTCAAACACAAATTTCACCTCTTTCTCTAAAAGTTTGCACAAGGGATGTGCAATCTTGGAGAAATCCTTGATGAATCGTCTATAAAAACCAGCATTACCTAGAAAACTTTGAATACCTTTTACAGAGATAAGTAGGGGTAGCTTCTCAATTACTTCAATTTTTGCCTTATCCACCTCAATACCGTTCTTCGAAATCTAATGCCCCAATACGATACCTTCATTGACCATAAAGTGACACTTTTCCCAATTCAGCACTAGGTTGCACTCCTCGCATCTTTGCAGCACATTAGCAAGGTGTACCAAACAGCCCTCAAACGAGTCACCCACTACAGAAAAATCATTCATAAACACCTTAATAGTGTCTTCCACCATGTCGGAGAAAATATACATCATACAGCGTTAGAAGGTAGCCGGTGCATTACACAAATCGAAAGGCATTCTCTTGAATGCGAACGTCCCATATGGACAAGTGAAAGCGGTCTTCTCTTGGTCTTTGGGGGCAATAAAGATCTGATTATACCCCGAATAGCCATTAAGAAAACAATACCATCCTCTACCAGCAAGACGGTCTAATATCTGGTCCATGAAGGGCATAGGAAAATGATCCTTTTCAGTCTACGAGTTCAGATTCTGATAGTCCATGCAAACTCTCCATCTAGTCACCAGTCTTATTGGAATCAACTCATTTTTGTCATTCAGAACCACAGTGATTCCTCCCTTTTTAGGCACACACTGAACCGGGCTCACCCATTTACTATCCGCAATGGGGTAAACCACTCCTGCGTCTAACCATTTGATAATTTCCTTCTTCACAACCTCCTACATAGGTGGGTTCAGACGAAGCTGGTGCTCAATGCTAGGTATGCATTCAGAAACAAGATGGATCTTATAAGTGCAAATGCCGGGTGGAATACCTATGATATCTGCAATGGACCACCCAATGGCCCTCTTAAATCTTTTCAAAACTAAAACCAAAGCCTCTACCTGCCAATTCGCCAATTTAGCAAAAATAATTACTGGCAAGGTATTGTTGGCTCCCAAGAATGTGTAGCGAAGGTGGGCTGGAAGAGCCTTAAGCTCTAAAACTGGAGGCTCCTCAATATATGGACGAGCTGGTGGCGTCACCCTATTTTTCAAATCAAGATCCAGTTTCTTGGTAGCATAAGCGTATGCTCCTCTACCTGCGAGTGCACCCACCATCTCATCATAGTCTTCTATACTATCATCTTCAAAATTCATGATCACGGCAGCCAGCGGCTCTACTCCTAACCTTTCTTTGATGGATATAGCAACCTCACTATCATTAACAGCCTCTATCACTGAAATCACTTGCTTATCTCTTGGCTGCTTCATTGACCGATAGACATTGAAGGTAACCTGTTCATCATTCAATCTAAATTTCAGCTGCCCAGTTTCCATATCCACTAATGCACGCCCCGTGGCAAGGAATGGTCTCCCCAGTATGATGGGAACCTCAAAGTCAACTTCACAATCGAGAATCACAAAATCAGCCCGAAATATGAAAGAGGAAACCTTCACCAAAACATCATACAGAATTCCAACTGGTTTTTTCACAGTTCTATCAGCCATGAGAAGTCTCATAGAGGTTGGTTTTAGTGTACCCAACCCTAATTGCTTGAACACGGCTAATGGCATTAGGTTGATGCTAGCACCCAAATCGCACAGTGCTTTGGCAAAGTCATAGGACCCAATAGTGCAAGGAATTGTGAAGGCTCCTGGATCCTCTTTCTTTTCAACTAAGGACCGGGAAGCAATTGCACTACAATGATGAATGTTATCTGCGGGCTCAAAACTGACCTTTCTCTTCTTTGTCACCAAGTCTTTCATGAACTTGGCATAACCTGGCATCTACTCTAATGCCTCTACAAGAGGGATGTTTACTGACAGCTCCTTCAACATGGTGATAAACTTCTGATACTTTTCTTTCTCTGCCTTCTTCTTCAACCTTTGAGGATAAGGAAGAGGAGGTCGTGGGATAGTTTTGAGCACTTTTGGTACCTCGTTCTCCTTTCTATTCTTAGACTTGGCATTATCACTATCGTCCTGATTTGGAACCATATCACCCTTTGCATTCTCGGGCTCTAACTCAGCTTCTACATCAACAATCACTGGATCATTAGGCACACCATTGTCCGCAGGCATAGGTGGATCTATCATGTACTTCCCACTTCTAGTAGTGATGGCGAGGCAATGACTATCATTTTTAGGATTCTGGACGGTGTTACTTGGAAGGGTGCCTGGCTGACGTTGGTTTAGTGCCAAAGAAATCTGCCTAAGCTGTTGCTCCAACTGTTTAATGGCAGTTGAATGGGACTCCACTTTCTAACTTATGCCCGAAATGTCAGTCCTAATTTCTTTCAAGGAATTCTCCTGACTTTTGGCTCCTTTGACTAAATTATTTAGGAGTTCCTCCATTCTTGAATTTCCAGACTCCTCATCACGCCTTCCAGGTAGTACATATATGTCATTCTTTTCTCGATTATCATCCTTCTGCCTCCAATCACCATCACGGTCCCATTCTTGATCTCTGTATCCCGATTTGTTGTAGCTGTCTCCATAATAGTTCCGACCTTGACTCCCTTGCCTTGAGTTCTAAGATTCTTGATTAGACCCTTGGCCCTTGGCTCGAAAACTCGCCACTTCACGATCAAGATACTTTGCCTCTTCATCTGACTCACTATCATCATGTCTAACTGATTTGCTTTGTGCACCAATAACATGCACCTTTTCCTCATCTCTAGCAGCTATCTGTTTGGACAGAAGACCAATCTTTGTCCTCAACTGAGCAACCTCTTGCGCCACAGATTCATCCAAAGCCCTTTGAGCTGCTGAAGCTCCAATATCATATGTCCTAGCCGGTGTATCTGCCTCCCGAGTACGCCATCCTCGGTTGGTCTTAGTGACACGATCTAATATCTTAGAAGCTTGGTCCCATCTCAAACTCATGAATGCTCCACCAGTGGTAGTATCTGCTACTGCTTTTGTGTTGACATTCAAAGCTCTGTAGAAGATTTCAAGTAAGTTCCTGCCGCTCATCCTATGATTTGGCACCATCTGCAGCTTCTTTTTAAATCTCAGCCAAGTCTCATAGAGTGCTTCCGAGTGAATTTGTCTGAAGTTGTAGATCTCGTCTTTCAACTGCAGTATCTTGGACGGTGGGAAAAATCTTTCCAAGAATTGATTTCTCAATTCTTGCCAAGTAGTGATAGAACCTCGAGGCATCTTAGCCAACCACAATATGGCTTCTCCTGTAAGAGAAAATGGGAACAACCTCAATCGTATCATCTCTTGGTCAACTCCTGGAAGATTGTATGACGTACAGACCCCCACAAAATTCATTACATGCAAGTTTGGATCATTAGAAGGAAGACCCGCAAACACGCCCTTCAAGTTCAGCAGATGGATCATGGCACTAGTGATGTCAAACTTAGTGCCCGGAGGTAACTCAGGTGGAACAATGGCACAATTCTCGATCGTCTCAAAATAGGCCACATATTCATCTTCGGGATCATCATAAACAGGCACACGTTGTCTAATTTGTTCTCTTAATCGTCTTTGTCACTCTTCAGCATCAGCCAGACGCTGTGCTGCTTCCTGCATAGCTCGATTATCTCTTTCTGCTTGTCTAAGAGCAGCTTGTCTAGCCGGATGCATTGGCTGATTGTGAAAATCTCCCGCAGCTGCGGGATTCTGGACTCCTTCAGTATTCACCATTCTTCGATTAGATCTTAAAGTCCTTTCGATTTCAAGATCAAGTGGAATCAGGGGATTTTCTTGACTCCTAGTATTTGGCATACACCGGCGTATGCCCTCGAGAGTATGTAGAAACACATCCAATCAACTCCAACCAGTAATGTTCAACTTCGCAAACGTAATCCCCGGCAACGGCACCAAAATTTGATGTCGCCCAAAGTATACCTCCGAAAAAGTACAATGCGGTCGCTGAATCAAATATAGAACCCAACTAGGTTGGGGTCGATCCCACAGGGAATAGGTCAAAGTATGAGTAGACTACCAGGTGGAATAATCGGAACGTAAATAAAACTGGGGTTTTTTTTATTGAATAGTAACAATTATGATTGCTGGCTGATATTGAGTTTGTAAACAATAAGAGAAATTCACTAGGACTGTGATCCCCAATGATTCATTAACTCCACCAGTGACTTGTTCTTAACAAGATTGCCCCACTGCGCTGCATGCAAAATCTAACAAGTTAGGTTCATCTAACGGTCTCTCGACCTTCATTAGATGAATTTTACTCTTCTCCTCTCGGTATCCGAGTGTCGCACTACTAACCCTTGTCCTGAATTTCAGATAACCTTTCCCGCTAAGGCTCCGGTTATTAGATAAAGGTTGAGAGCTTCAAATCTCTGTTGCTATTTCCTTTTCCAAATCTCTACCTCTCTCTCGAGCAATTCTAGAATACAGGTGAGTTTCTAATGTTTGCAACCGTTAGAAAGGCAATCACAATGAAGGAAATAATCAATACATGCATTCACAGCAGCACAAAATTGCTTTGCACTTAACCGGTCTCGTTAATTCCTCATGGTTCACACAACACTAGTTAATGGGTTTAGCTGCTCATAATTGCAAGAACACAAGAATAATCCAAAGATCAAAGCATAATTATGATCTCACAAGAATGAAGGAAAAAACAAAATTTCAATTATCAATCAACCTCCGAATTAGGGTTTGTGAATACAAAACCAAATATATGTCTGAAACAATGTAAAATAACTCTCAAAGTAGTAAATTATCCAACTCTCGCACTTAGGACTACATAGGAGTATTTATAGATACAAAACTAGTCCTATCCAAAATCAAATAGGAGAACAGAGTCGGCAGTTTTCATGGTGTCGTGACTTGGTGTCGTGGAACCAAGTCACGGCACGTGACATGTATCCTAGAAATCAGGCCTTTCTTGGATCTCTGAAGTGGACTCACGCCAGCAAGTCACACCTCGTGGGTGGACTCACGTGGCGTGAGTCCTGTCGTGATACTCAGGCAGCATGTAGACCTTCTGGAAATTGATTCACGACAGCAACTCATGACTCGTAAGTGGTAATCACGCTTCATGAGTGATGTCGTGGGTCACACTTAGGTGCAGATCCATTCTTTCATCTTCAGATGCTTCGTCTTTGGGCTTGATTCTTCCTCTTTTGATCATTTTGCCTTTAAAACCTGTTTTCTTGCAAAGTAGGACAAAAACCACATCATACCAACAAAACACACACAAGTTATTGCATATTTTCCTTGTTTTAAGCATCAAAATTGTCATATAACCATGGCACATCAACCATCGGCGAGATTCAAGGTGAAGACACCACTAGGCTTTGTTCTCTACCCATGGATCTATCTTCCCCAAAAATTTTAGCTTAAATGGACAGTGAAATGACCGACCAATCACTTTTGAACACCGACGACGGAGCTTTGGAGAGTTTGACGAAAGAGGACCAATGCAAAAAGGAGATCCACTCCACAGTGAGTCTACCCTACCAAGAAGCCCAAATTTCTATGGTGGCAAGAGCCATGAATTTACAATTGAATGCAAAACTACCACTGGTTATTTTTTACCATGGCGGCACCGCAGCGCCGGAGCTCCAACTCCAGAATTTTCAACATGAATCGATGGGAAATCAGGTCAGTAACATTAATTTACCTAAATCCCCAATTAATAATGATCCAAAAGCTTACAATTTTGAAACTAGGGTTCCTAGACCTAGTTCCCCCAATTTGAAGTAAATTGGAACTCCGATGGGTCAATTAGTTAATTCTCAGTCCCAAGTGCAATTTAGTGATGATTCTAATGCCCCCAAACCATCAAATCATCATCATAATGCATCTAATTTAACGTTTAGGGTTCCAAGGGAACCAACCAAGGTTCATAATTCTGGAAACTACAGCAATGAGTTTGATAATTTGAGGCATGATTCGGTGACTTGCTTTGATGATCCTACAGGTGAGTCTCCTAATCCTAGGTCCATCCATGATCAATTGATAGAGAAGGGTAATTTTGTTGACTTGTCTATGGAAAATGTGATGGATAAGGTTGATCCTATATTGGTTAATGATCAAGGTGTTGCTCATAGCACTGACACAACTAGAAACTGAATCAAGACACCATTTCACCCACCAAAGAACCCCCAAAATCCAGAAATAAACCTTACATTCCTAATAGCAAGCCACTGGAAGTTTCAAACACCTTTAGGACTAGCAATCCTGCTATTCCTAAAGCTACTGGAGCTTCTCCGGTACCTATAAAGAATAATCATAGCCTTTCAAATGTTACCCCAAATCAATCCTAAAACACCCAAAATCCCTGTTGTACCAAACCCTTCCAACCCCACTATTTTTTTAGTCAATAGTAATTAAATTAAGAGAATAAGAGGCCCAAAAAGTCATTTCCCAGTTGTTGTCTTTAAGCAAGATGATTATTTGGTGAAACTAGCTTAGAGATGCAAATGTACTTTTATCGGGAAATTCAATAATGCTATGCCTAAGATTAAAGTTATTAGGAGGGAGTTTATTTTTCAATCTGAATTTAGACATGGAGTGAAACTATCTCATTTTAATTCAAGGCACTTGTACATTGACCTTGATAATGAGTTTGACCACATAACTATTTGGACTAAGGAAAAGATGTATATTGAGGGACAATTGATGAGATTTCAGTTGTGGACCCCCACCTTCAGTCCTGTTGAAGAAACCCCCTTAGTTCCAGTATGGGTTGTACTACCAAAACTCTCATGGCATTGCTACTGTATGGAAGTGTTATCACCTCTACTCTGTCCGATTGGGAAGGCTTTGTTTCTTGATCTAGCTACTTACAAGAACACTAGAGGGAGTGTTGCTAAGGGTAAGCTCTAGATTAACCTCACTAAACCAAGACCCCACCATGTTTTATTGGGATTTGATATAGATGAGAATGGAAAGGCAAGGGGCAACCAGTGCAATATAAGGGGGTACCAAATTTTTGTGGTTACTGTAAGCACCAAGGTCATCTTATGGTGGCTTGCTTAATTAAGAGTAGGGATGATGAAATGAAAAGGAGAAAAGAACAAGAGGAAGTTGCAAGAATCAGTGGTTCCCAGGTGTAGGAAAATAGTGACAACAATGACAAATCAACATCACAAGAGAAGCAAATAGTTGAACCAAAGAGGGACAGGGAGTAAAGAAATGAATTTCAGAAAAGACAAGAATAACAGACGCAAGATTAGTGTCAAACACAGATAAAGAGAGGAAAAAATAACAACCAAAAATAACAACAAATTCAACAACACTAGCAACAACAAGTGTACAGGCTTAGATCTCCATAAGTCCCAACATCTCCAACACTTGACAAGTCCCAAACTCAGCAACAACAAGTAAAAAGTCCAGAAAAAATGTTTGAATAATCAGCAAGCTGAAGGTATTGACTTTACTACTCCCAAATCCCTTTTCCCCCAATAGTGTTGATTGTTTTGATGTTGATCGTGGTAATGGTGTAGAAGGTGTGAGGGAAGTATTGTCTAAAAATTCTAACCCCCTTGATCCCCTTGGTGCTGTAGTGGTTACATCTGGTGGTTTTTTAAAGGGTGTGACAGAAAGTTTTGTTGTTAATGATGAAATAAATGAGGGGGTTGAAGAATTAAACCAAATGGTGACTGAAAATACCAATGATAATGCTCTTAAATCCCAAAATAGCTTTGAGATTCCTGCAGTTTTAACTAATCCTATTGTTGTTAATGATGGGTCTGATATGGTTAAAAAAGAAAAGGTGTTGCAGGAATTTCCTACTGTTGGTGCTGATAATGTGGACAAAGAAATTGTGGTGTTTTTATCTCCAGTTGATGGTACTAATCAAAGGGAGGAGGAAAGGTTGGTGCAGGGAAAAGAGGTGCATATAACTCCTCTTGCTGTTGCTATTGATGCTAAAACTGCTCCCTCTTTTACTGAAGCTTTGGTTGGTTGATCTGATCAACTAAGCTCACAAAAGAGGGATGCTTGTAGAAAGAAACAAGAGAAGTTAGAAAGAGTGAAATCCAAGAAGAGGGGGAAATTTCATAAAGGTTAGAAGAAGGTAGTGCTTGTGTCACAGCCCGAAATCCCATTCGGGTCGGACTGGCACCCGGAGCAGATAAGGCTCGAGAGAACCAATCCTTGCTCATGCCCAATCGTATACACACCATAAGATTCATCACCACCTCGTAAAGACATAAACTTCTACGTGCGAATATCGTGGAACATTATATACATATAAGAGACTCGGCCGTTAGGGCCATCAAACCAAAATGAGCATACATATCTTACATTCTGTCCCCACATAAGTCTACAAAGCCTCTACAGATACATGACTATGACAATCCTAGAGTCGTGACAACACCCCGCTCTATACTCATATACAATACAAAAATAAATGTACATAGCAACTCAAAAAGCCCCAAACCAACTGGAGCTCACCAAAAGTCCGCAGAGATCCGCAACCTACAGTGGAGGTCTACTAGTACCTGCGCCTGCAGCAAGTAAGGTAAGCCCCCAGGAGGGGTCAGTACGAAGAATGTACTAAGTATGTAAGGCCATATAAAACTGTCATAATACGTCAATAGAATCAAAATGTAATAGGATAGTCAATATGAACAACCCATCGATCTGCATATGTGGAACCATGTACCTTACATACTTTATTTCTTTGCTTTGTTGTTTATTCTTCACCGCTTATATCATATCGTACCCGGGCCCCAACTGATCAGGGGGTCTTAACATAACATAATGTTATGTTGGGATCGGCTCGAGCTAGGTCTTTTCCTCTAGAGCTACCACCCATAAATCAATATATATTGGGATCGGCTCGAGCTAGGCTTATACCTCTAGAGCTTCCACCCATACCAACATATCAGGTTCGGCTCGAGCTAGGTTATTACCTCTAGAGCTTCCCTCTGCCAGGATCGGTCCGATCTAGGCTTATGCCTCTAGGACTGCCCCCTGATCCAATCATTTTGAGATCGGCTTGAGCTAGGCATTTTGTCCCCAACGCTACCACCCATACTCAATCATTAACCACCAATAAATATGAATTACTTTATTTCTTACTTTTGAGAGATGTACTTGCGAGAGATTGATTCATCATCTTATGAGGGATTGGTACAATCAGTTATGAGAGATTAACGCATATATATACATAGCCACAACATTATTGGAAGATTACGAACACATCATTATTGGGACTTTTGAAACATGTCCATAATTATGTAACTTATGAACAACAACGACTAATGAATAAGGACTATGTGACTTAAGAATGAATATATTCTCCTTATGTCGTCACTTCCCTTGAAACAGTTCTTTTAGTAGCTACAACATTATTGGAACTTTTGACTTGTGACAGATTGGTACAAATATAATCACAATAATATGAGACCTTGGAACATGACATGATTGGGAAAATACTTCTCAAGGATAAATAGATTTTTCTTACATCTGACTCTCTTTGAGATAGTTCTTTTAGAATCCACAACGTTATAACAACTTTGGAACTTCAATCAATGAATAAGAGATAAGCAAATCATAAGTCCTCTAAGAATAGGACACATATGAATGACAACATATGTCAACCTGAATTGATATACTTCAATCCTCTCGAAATAGGACAAGCCTAACATCAATGCGAACAATATGGTGTTGAAGAATACGGAAAGAGTAACCTTACATACCTTGTATTCTCAATATGAATATACAATCTTAGATGTGCATACAATAGTCCCACTCCTTATTCAGGTGTCACTCTACAACACAAATACATAACGGAATTCACATTAACCACCAACTACCTTACTAATGCATATAACGTCAATGAGTTACATGTTTGCCTTTAAACATGCCATTTCCCCTTAACAAAACCATTAATGAAATTATTATTCCAAAAATCCCACAATATTCCCAACATTGACCAATACATGATATTCAATACATTTCACCATAACACTTCTCCTTTACACGTTCTTATCCACACCATATTACAATTAATCCATCAAATTACCTTAATACACCTCATAGCACATATCGGCCAAAATACCACAATTTACACTTATAGAAAAATAACAAGTTTAATAACAAAACCACACCATAAATGTTCATATTTTATCCATACCATGATCTTTCATCAAAGTCACAAGTCATAATTCAAGCTTGAAGCTCATAGATATCACGTCTTTTACCAAAAACACAAAGTACCATGTCCAACATTTCCAAGAACAACCAACATGATTTAAATACTCTTTAATCCATATAATATATTAATCCATAACAATAATCACTTACCCAAGCTTGAAAAGTGATGATCTTGCTCCAAAAGTTAGTTTAGGGTTCTTAGGGTTTGAGAGCAAAATGATAGAAAAAATATCTAAAAGGCATAAGATTTCCAAGTGACCAAAAATAAGATTTTTGGAAATTTATATAGGCCCTTCAATCCATACTTATCCACTCTATGGCATTACATGTGGAGTTCTAGAAGGTTAAGGCAAGAATGCGTCTTTTGACCTATTTTGGCCCATGCCTTATTTCACATTTTGGGACCTTTTGGCCCAATTTACTTACTCCAATAAAATCAATAATTAGTCATGCTTAAATCATATCATACGTGTTACAACAATATTCCCACTCATGATATTCATATCCGTAGCCTCAATCCCAAAAACAAGTGATTCTAGCCACGTATGGCTTATTTTGACCATAAGGGTAAAACCGTCATTTTGATGCCAAATTCGTTCTCGAGTAATTTTATCACACCAATATAATACTTTACTTATTTCATGTATATGCTCATGGTTGTATAAGAAACGTGGCAAAAATTGGCTCGATACGTCCCCGGGTACCCTTGGGACTTAGAAAATTTCCAACTTTCGAAAAACTGAAAAATCCATCCTGGCACGCCCCTGGGAGAGCCAGGTTGCTGCCTGTACAATAAAATTTTTGGCCCAGAGCGTCCTGGAACTCCCTCTGGCGCGCCTGGGCCCTAATTTTTTCGAAAATTTTGTTTTTCGACTTTTCTTCGCGGGTTTGGTTAGATACTTCAAGTCCTATTCTTTAAATTATTTCTTAGACTTAATATACTTTGTTTAGAGGTCCTATTAGCCTCATTTTGAACCCCACAAGTTCTCCACGAAAATCACAAAACACCTCCTATGAAAGGCTAATCACATGTACGAGGCCAAATTTCAAGTTTCTCATCATTAACATTACCAAATACATACTTATATGTATCGACACCAACATAAACATTATTGAATGTCATCAAGTAGGGTTGGGAAGATACGGGGTGTTACATTCTTCCCCCCTTAGAAACATTCGTCCTCGAATGTTAGTAACATCGTCTCATGTACATCCCATGCATCTCTATTTTAACATATATACGCATATACACATAATATTCATGGATACTTCCTTGTTATACCCCAACTCCATACCTTGATCTTTATCCCCCATTTAAAATAGTCATGGGTACTTTGACTTCATTATTTCTTTGGCTCCCTATGTGATTCGGTTTCTCCACTGTACCTTTACCAAAGCTATTACTATTTTCTTTTCCTCTTCCCACTTATCCATATAGAATGGCAATATATATCCTTTCATAAGTGACATCCCGCATAGCTTGGACATTTAATAAAAATAATGGATCTCAGCATATGACTTGTTTTAGCTTGTAGCTACTGTCGTACCATCTTACCCTTCTCTATAGAGTAGTGAACAAAATCTAGCCCCAAATAAGGTAGTTCCACTCGGTTTAAATCACCCAATAGATGATTTAAACTTTCTTTTATATAAACCTTCATAAAGTACCATCTTGATACTTGAACAATAGCTATCATGATAAGCACATTCAATAAGGGTAGATGATCATCCCAACTACCTTTTAAGTCTCTCGTACAGGTTCGCCGTACACCTTCAAGTGTTTGGATAGTATACTTTGTTTGTTTGTTCGTCTGAGGGTGCCAAACTGTACTCAAATTCATTCATGTACCCAACCTTTTCTGCAAAGAAACTTCAAAGAAAATGTGTAGCAAATCGAGCCCTCTTTCCTAATGTAATAGAGTTCAGAACTCCGTATAGTTGTACTTCCTCTTTAATAAACAACCTCGCATATTCTTCAACCATGCAAGTGGTCTTGAAAGGCCACATGTGTGATATGTAGGTAAACTTGTCAGCTATCTCTCATGTGGAATCAAATTCCTAAAATGTATGAGACAATTCTTATGTGTATGAGGCAAACTTGCGATAAAATCCATGTTAACCATGTCTTATTTTAAACTGAAAAATGTATACATGGCATATAATACCTACAGGTTTCAGATGCTCTGCTATTACCTATTGATAATTTGGTCAAGGAGTTACAAATTTTATAATTTTCTTCTTCTTTATATTGCCTCACCAATGCCTTTTTACCAAACCATGGTACATTTTGGTTTCTCCCGAATAAAATAGAATACAGTGAATGATGTGCTTCGGTTATAATTCATTTCCTTGGTCCATCTATATTTGGTATACCTGATCTACCTTGATATTGAAATAATCTCTCATACATAAGGTCAAATCTCATCAAACCTTGTGATACGTTCTTTATCCCAAACTAAAAATAGGATTCGCATGTTGCTTTTCATTCACCTCTATGAATGAAGACTTTATCGCATTTTGCGCTATAACCCTTTGATCTGGAGTTTCAAGTAAATGCACTACCAACCTATTTAATCAATATGTAGATCCTCAACCATACCTTGTGTCCCCATGAACAGACCATTAGTACTTCCTAGTGCTTTGCGGCTTAACGCATCAACCACCGCATTTACTCTTCCTGAATGTGATCTCAGTATCTTATCTTAATCTCTTAATAATTTGAGTCATCTTCCCTACCTCAGATTTAAGTCCCTCTGTTTAAAGTATATGCAAACTCTTATGATCAATATTTATATATCGATATGAACCCTAAGTAGTGGTGTCATATCTTTCAAATAAATACCACAACTGTTACCTCAAAATCATGTGTGATATAGTTTCTCTCATATGGCCGCAACTGTCGTAAGGCATACACTGTTATCTTATCGTGCCGCATTAACACCCATCCGAGGTCAACCCTGGAAGCATCACAATACATTGCATAACCCTTGTGCCTTCGAGAAATACTAAAACTGGTGTAGAAGTTAATTTATCTTTCAACTCTTGGGAACTTTGCTCACATGCATCACTCTACTGAAACTTAATTGTCTTGTGTGTAAACTCTCTTCCCTTTGTTTTGTTTTTTTCACCGTATCTATCTTTTACCTACCGACCTTTATTCCTTCTTCCTATACAATGTAACCCAAGAACGCTATAGATATAACCAAAATTCACATTTAGAAAACTTCTATAACACTTGCTGCACATGATTAACATGGTCCTCATATGGTCTCGAATAAACCAGAATATCATCCGTGAACATCCACAAATACATCCAAGAATAGCTTGATCACCCTATTCACCCAATCCATAACAACAGCTGGTACATTTGTTAGTCCCAATGACACAACTAAAAATCATACTAGTCAGACCGTGTTCGAAAGGCTGTATTGGGTATATTTTTATTTCTAACTCTGACTTTGGTGATAACCCGGTATCAAGTCACTTTTGTTTCAGGGAAATTGGTGGAAGAAAGAGTGGATACAATCCTTTTGATAAAAAGGGGAAACACCCTTGGCACCCTGTAACTGCTCAAACAAATCATCAATTCTTAGGAGGGAATATTTTTTTTCTCGATCATTACTTTGTGCAGTTGCCAATAGTCAGTATACGTTCTCAAGTACCATTTCACTTTTGTTTTCCATATTCACACGGATGCGCCCCAAAGGACATATTTGGTCTTATGTATCCCTTGTCCACCAAATCTTTTAATTGCTCTGTTTAATTCCCATAGCTTTACTGAAACCATGTTATATGAAAAAAGAGAAATAAGCGGAAGGCCTGGAATCACATCAATAGTAAACTCTACTTCCCGTTCCGGGAGTAAGCCTAGAAATTCGTCGGGAATTATATCAAGAAAGTGATTGACCACCGGAACCTGTTGAGGACTTGGTGGTTTCACATCAATCTCTCACTCTCGGACTAACTGGCATACATACCCCTTGGCTATCAATTTCGCCACTTTAGGATAGAAAAAAAAAATTCCTTGGTTCCACCACACTCCCCTTCCATTCAAAGGCATTTTCTTGTGGACAGCGAAAATATACCTTCTTAGCCCGGCAATTCACCGTGGCATAACAAGAAACCAACCAGCCCATTCCCATTATAAAATCAACATCCACCATTTTCAATTCAATAAGATCAACCAATGCATCATGACCACACAATCATAATGCACTCTTCTAGTTACCGTAAATTCCCCTTTTGGTGTAAAGTTATCTCAAATGGATTAACTAAAATTTCTACTGTCCTTTCACAAAGTTTCTTCTTTTTCTATTTTTTTTTCAATCAATGGAATAACATATGATAGGTCAAATCCCTAAATCAATCGATGTAAATACGTTACGTAAAAAGACAGATCATATACCTGTCACGTCATCAGGAGAAGCCTCAAATTTCTGCCGATCCGCCAGGGTATGGGTATGACCCTGAATGCTACCAGAACTAGCTGCTATCCTAGCACCTATGCCACGACTAACAGATTGTACATTTGATGATGATAATGCAACAGCAGCTACCATAGGCCGTGTCATACCACCTATACCTTTTTGTGGGAACTCTCTTACTATATGCCCTGGCACGCCACACCAAAAGCAAACATTTGTTCCCAATCGGCATTCACCTGCATGAAACCTCCCGCAGGGCTGGCATATCTGACGATAAAACCTCGGGTGGTTTATACTTCCTTGTGCTTGATACCCCACTGTCCGTAAACCTTGAATCTCACCTCTTTGCCCAGACTGGTTGCTTCTAAACCCTTGGAATAGAGGAGGAGTAATTGTTACGCTATGGGGAAATGGTGGCCTAAGTGGTTTGTGAAAAAC
This sequence comes from Capsicum rhomboideum, assembly GCA_031232105.1. Lineage (NCBI taxonomy): Eukaryota > Viridiplantae > Streptophyta > Magnoliopsida > Solanales > Solanaceae > Capsicum > Capsicum rhomboideum. Next base: position 86,702,065 of record CP124715.1, read on the forward strand.
CCTAGGCCCAAAGCCTCCTTGGGACACCCTGATTTGTCCCATGGGTTTAGCCTTTTTTGACGATCTTTCTTCCAATTCTTTCATCCTCTCCCTCTGTCTCTGTCCCTCCTTCTGCTGTACAAGAGCTTGTCTTTGAGCTTGTACAGCAACCACACGGGTCAATATTTTTACTGCACTCATCAAATCCTGCTCAATAGTATTAACGGGCAGTTCTGAAGATACTTCTCTTCTTCTCAGCTCTTCTGGAGCTGGGAAAGTGGAAGAAGCCCGTGATGCAAAGTCAGTATCAGCTCCACCTTGACTAGCTTGGTCAGGTGGTGGTCTACTCAATCCCTCTCCGATAAGCATAACAACCTGCTTACCCTTGCCTTTATCTCTTCTTGTCATCGGCAGTTTCTATATCAAAGAAAACCAATCACCATGGTCAGATATGATTTAACTTACAACTCTGGCTCTATTGAAAGATCTAGGAATGAAGAAAAGAAACAACATCCTAAATGCCCCGTAGCCTCCTACTTATAAATGTGGCTCACAACACATCGATTAGTAAGACTCTACTCAGACACGGCTTTGTAGACACCCTTAGAACGACCTGCTCTGATACCACTTTTGTCACAGCCCGAAATCTCATTCGGGCTGGACTGGCACCCGAAGCTGATAAGGCCCGAGAGAACCAATCCTTGCTCATGCCCAATCGTATACACACCATAAGATTCATCACATTCTCGTAAAGACATAAACTGCTAAGTACGAATATCATGGAACATTATATACATATAAGAGACTCGACCGTTAGGGCCATCAAACCAAAATAAGCATACATATCTTACATTTTGTCCCCACATAAGTCTACAAAGCCTCTACAGATACATGACTATGACAATCCTAGAGTCGGTACAACACCCCGCTCTATACTTATATACAAAACCAAAATAAATGTACATAGCAACTCAGAAAGCCCCAAACCAACTGGAGCTCACCAAAAGTCCGCAGAGATCCGCAACCTACAGTGGAGGTCTACTAGTACCTGCGCCTGCAGCAAGTAAGGTAAGCCCCCAGGAGGGGTCAGTACGAAGAATGTACTGAGTATGTAAGGCCATATGAAACTGTCATAAATACGTCAATAGAATCAAAATGTAATAGGATAGTCAATATGAACAACCCATCGATTTGCATATGTGGAACCATGTACCTTACATACTTTATTTCTTCGGTTTGTTATTTATTCTTCACCTCTTATATCATATTGTACCCGGGCCCTAACTGATCAGTGGGTCTTAACATAACATAATGTTATGTTGGGATCGGCTCGAGCTAGGTCTTTTCCTCTAGAGCTACCACCCATAAATCAATATATATTAGGATTGGCTCGAGCTAGGCTTATGCCTCTAGAGCTGCCAACCATACCAACATATCAGGTTCGTCTCGAGCTAGGTTATTACCTCTAAAGCTGCCCCCCGTCAGGATCGGCCCAAACTAGGCTTATGCCTCTAGGACTGCCCCCTGATCCAATCATTTTGGGATCGACTTGAGCTAAGTATTTTTCCCCCAAAGCTACCACCCATACTCAATCATTAACCACCAATAAATATGAATTACTTTATTTCTTACTTTTGAGAGATGTACTTGCGAGAGATTGATTCATCATCTTATGAGGGACTGGTATAATCAGTTATGAGAGATTAACGCATATATATACATAGCCACAACATTATTGGAAGATTACGAACACATCATTATTGGGACTTTTGAACATGTCCATAAATATGTAACTAATGAACAACAACGACTAATGAATAAGGACTATGTGACTTAAGAATGAATATATTCTCCTTATGTCGTCACTTCCCTTGAAACAGTTCTTTTAGTAGCTACAACATTATTGGAACTTTTGACTTGTGACAGATTAGTAAAAAGATAATCACAATAACATGAGACCTTGGAACATGACATGATTGGGAAAATACTTCTCAAGGATAAATAGATTTTTCTTACATCTGACTCTCTTTGAGATAGTTCTTTTAGAATCCACAACGTTATAACAGCTTTGGAACTTCAATCAATGAATAAGAGATAAGTAAATCATAAGTCCTCTAAGAATAAGACACATATGAATGACAACATATGTCAACCTGAATTGATATACTTCAAGCCTCTCGGAATAGGACAAGCCTAACATCAATGCGAACAATATGGTGTTGAAGAATACGAAAAGAGTAACCTTACATACCTTGTATTCTCAATACGAATATACAATCTTAGATGTGCATACAATAGTCCCTCTCCTTTTTAGGTGTCACTCTACAACACAAATACATAACGGAATTCACATTAACCACCAACTACCTTACTAATGCATATAATGTCAATAAGTTACATGTTTGCCTTTAAACATGCCATTTCCCCTTGACAAAACCATTGATGAAATTATTATTCCGAAAATCCCAAAATATTCCCAACATTGACCAATACATGATATTCAATACATTTCACCATAACACTTCTCCTTTACACGTTCTTATCCACACCATATTACAATTAATCCATCAAATTACCTTAATACACCTCATAGCACAAATCGGCCAAAATCCCACAATTTACACTTATAGAAAAATAACAAGTTTAATAACAAAATCACACCGTAAATGTTCATATTTTATCCATACCATGCTCTTTCATCAAAGTCACAAGTCATAATTCAAGCTTGAAGCTCATAGATATCACATATTTTACCAAAAACACAAAGTACCATGTCCAACATTTCCAAGCACAACCAACATGATTTACATACTCTTTAATGCATATAATATATTAATCCATAACAATAATCACTTACCCAAGCTTGAAAAGTGATGATCTTGCTCCAAAAGTTGGTTTAGGGCTCTTAGGGTTTGAGAGCAAAATGATTGAAAAAATATCTAAAAGGCATGAGATTTCCAAATGACCAAAAATCAGATTTTTGGCCCTTTATATAGGCCCTTCAATCGATCCTTATTCACTCTATGGCATTACATGTGTAGTTCTAGAAGGTCAAGGAAAGAATGGGTCTTTTGACCCATTTTGGCCCATGCCTTATTTCACATTTTGGGCCCTTTTGGCCCAATTTACTTACTCCAATAAAATCAATAATTCCTCATGTTTAAATCATCTCATACGTGTTACAACAATATTCCCACTCATGATATTCGTATCCGTAGCCTCAATCCCAAAAACAAGTTATTCTGGCCACATATGGCCTATTTTGACCATAAGGGTAAAACCGTTATTTTGATGCCAAATTCATTCTAGAGTAATTTTATCACACCAATATAATAATTTACTCATTTCATGTATATGCTCATGGTTGTAGAAGAAACGTGGAAAAAATCGGCTCGGTACGTCCCCGGGTACCCTTGGGACTTAGAAAATTTTCAACTTTTGAAAAATTGAAAAATCCATCCTGGAACGCCCCTGGGAGCGCCAGGTTGCTGCCTGTGCAATAAAATTTTTTGCCCAGAGTGACCTGGCGCGCCTGGGCCCTAATTTTTCCGATAATTTTGTTTTTCAACTTTTCTTCGCGGGTTTGGTTAGATACTTCAAGTCCTATTCTTTAACTTATTTCTTAGCCTTAATATACTTTGTTTAGAGGTCCTCTTAGCCTCATTTTTAACCCCACAAGTGCTCCACGAATATCACAAACACCTCCTATGAAAGGCTAATCACATGTACGAGGCCAAATTTCAATTTTCTCATCATTAACATTACTAAATACATACTTATAGGTCTCGACACCTACGTAAACATTATTGAATGTCGTCAAGTAGGGTTGGGAAGGTACGCGGTGTTGCAGCTTGTGACTGAACAATCAGAAGATCCTTTTCCCCTCTTCAAAAGCACCCAAAACAACCTGCAAGTTCAAGAGAAAAATGCATAACAAACACTTTTGTTGCTGACTTAGAGGAAGATGAGTATAGAGTAATTAATTCTAATGGTGAGTATGATCAAGATACTTAATCTATTGATGAACAAGAGGATGAAAGGGAAACTTGTGAGCAATTGCTGAAGAATTCGGTGCCTACTGGATGAAAAGGAATATAAGAAGAAGTACAACTAATTTTAGAAATGATGGGTTTATCTCCTAAAAGCCATCAACATAAAGGACCCATTACCAAGAAACCTAACAAAATAGACCTTAAACCAAATCTCAAAGTAGAGTTAGATGAAGTGCAAATTTTCAAGAAACCTGCAGCAGATGAGTAGAAAGAAATCAAGTATGCAGAAATGGGATGATCAATTTTCTGATTCCTTGGTGCTTAACTTCATACCTCTTTTATTTGGACATATTGAGATTGATTATAGCTTATTAGAAGAGCTCTTTTTGGATAAGTTTTATCATAGTTTTCATTGCCTAGTTTCTAGGTTCCTTTTTCATTTTAGGGTTAAGCTATTAGGTGTTATGTTAGATAGTTTAAACTCCACCTTCAAGTTTTGTTGTTGCCTTTTTAGAGGTTTTGGCCTAGTCCCACTCCTTTTACATATTTGTTTTCATGAAATAAAAAGCTTAGGGGTGTTGCTCAACCTCTGACCCAGCATGGGTCATTTAAATTTTAAAAAAAAACTGGTAGAAAGTGAGCAGACTTGGTCAACTACTCAATGATGACCCAAATGGAATCAAACTGCTGAAATATACACAAAAAAACAATCATGAAGTCCATTGCTATTTGCTTCTATTTCTACTCAGGAATAGGTAGCCTTTAAGTCAACCTACCAGGTCTCAAATGTTCACACTTCACCGGCTGACAGTTCAAGCACCGAGATACAAAGTATGCAATATCTCTTTTCATCCCACACCATCAGTATGATGCCTCAATTCCTCTACATCTTATTGTCCCTGGATGAATAGAATATTTGGATCATTAGGCCTTCTTCAAAATAAACCTAATCAGATCTCCAACTCTAGGAACACAGATACAACCCTCAATCTTCAAAACACCTTCTGTATCTAAGGTCACCTTCCTAGACTTTCCCCCCAACACCTCATCTCAAACCACCCATAACTTATCATCCTCGAACCGTCGCTCTCAAATATGCTCCCCTAATATAGACCTGAACTCAACACATGCAAGAATTTACCCAGGGTCAGAAATATCAAGTCGGACCAATCAGTTTGATAAGGACTGGATGTACAAGGCCAACAATAGCTCTGAAGCTATAAAAAAAGCCAAACTTTCTATACTCACCGCCTTCTAGCTCAAGGCATCCTCTACCACATTTTGCCTTGGCCAAATAGTAAAAGATAGACATATCATAGTCCTTAAGTAACTCCAACCTTCTATGGTGCCTTGAATTAAGGTCCTTCTAGCTGAAGATGTACTGAAGGCTACGATGATTGGTGAATATCTCACAATGGACACCATAAAGGTAATAACTCAAAATCATCAGCATAAGACCTACCACTGCTAACTCTAAATCATGGATGGAGCAGTTCCACTTGTCCACCTTCAGTTACTTGGAAGCATAAGCAATAACTCCACCCTGCTGCATCAATACAGACCCCCACACCAACTCTGGATGCATCATAATATACTATAAACCCCTAACCCTCAACCAAAAGAATCAGAATCAAAGATAAAGTTAATAAAGCCTTGAGCTTTAGAAAGGCAACCTCACCTTCGTTGGACCACTAGAAAGGAATGTCCTTCCATGTCAATCTGGTCATCAACCCTGTAATAGAATAAAACCCCTTGACAAACCACCTGCAGTAACTTACTAACTCGATGAAACTACAAAGCTCAGTCGGAGAAGTGTGTCTAACCCAATCACAAACTGCTTTAATTTATGCCTGGTCTACCATAATCCCATCCTTAGACACCATATTCCCTAAGAATGATACAGACAAGAGCCAGAACTAACACTTAGAGAACTTGACATACAACCGCTAATCCCCCAAGTTCAGGATCATAATCCTCAAATGATGCTCATGCTCCCCTTACTCCTCGAGTAGACTAGTATGTCATCAATGAATACTATCATGAAGGTGTCCATATAAGGCCTAAACACACGGTTCATCAAGTCCATGAATATGGCTGGGGCATTGGACAAACCAAAATACATGACCAAGAACCTATAGTGACTATAATAAGTCCTAAAGGCAGTCTTAAGTACCTTCGTTGCCATGATCCTCAACTAATGGTAGCTAGATCTCAAATCAATCTTAAAAAACATGGATGCACCCTAAATCATGTTGAATAGATCATTAATATGCGACATCAGATACTTATTCTTAATAGTCACCTTGTCAACTATCGGTAGTCAATACACATAAGTATGGAATCATTATTTTATTTTACAAATAGAACAAGAGCACCCCACAGAGAAATAATAATTTAGATAAACCCCTCACTCTAAGGGGTCGTTTGGTGTGAGGGATTAGAATAAATAATCCCGGGATAAAATATAGGATAGTTTTATCCGTTGTTTGGTGTACGGGATTGAGATTATTTATCAAACCACTTTTGCCTTAGTGATGGGATAAGTTATCCCACATATATGGTGGGATAACTTATCCCGGAATAACTAATCCCGGGATAGTTAATCCTGGGATAAGTTGTTCCCAACCAAACGACCCCTAAAGGTTCTAAAGTTACTCCTTAAATTCCCTCAACTCAGTGAGAGCCATATGATACAGTGGGACAAAAATGAGTTGGGTGTGCAACTCAACATCAATACCAAAGTTAATATCATACTTGAGTGGAAGACCAGTAAAATCAGTAGGAAAGACATAAGCAAACTCACTAACCACATGGACTACTCAAGTGAAGGAGTGTCGATGCTAGTATCACGACCATAAGCCAGCTAAGCCAAATACTCCTTCTCTACCAACCTTCTCGCCTGAATGTAAGATATAAACCCTCTCAAAACATAACTATTAATACCCTACCACACAATCAGAGGAATATCAAGCATGGCAAAAGTAATGGTATTGGAAAAAGCAATCCAAGATCGCATAGTAAGGAGACATTTAGTCCATGCCTAGAATAACATCAAAATCAATTATATCTATGATAACCAGGTCTACCCAAGTATTTTACTCCAAAAATATTACAATACAGGATTTATATACCAAATCCACAACTAAGGAATTACCTACGGGAGTAGCTGCATACATAGACATAGGCAAAGGCTCACTAGACAAATCTAGACGAGTAGCAAAGTAGGCAAACACATATAAAAATGTAGAACCCAAATAAAATAACATATAAGTTGGCTAATGAAAAACAGATATCATACCTATAATAATGATTACTGAAGCCTTAGCATCTGACCCACCTAAAAAAGTATATAAATATCCACGTTCACCCCCGAACTGAGTACCCGTATGACCACTTACTATACCTGGTTGAGTACCACTTCTAGCACTCTGGGGACCACCACTACTACCCTATGCACTACCTCTGGTTGGTGGCAATAGAGACCTGGGGGGACTGAATCTGATATGTCAGCATATTGATGGCACATTTGAGGCTTTCATCTAGGAAAAACTTGTACATTCTTAAGCAACTCATGTTGTTTTTAATTATTTTTCTCCTTTAGTGTGAAGCACAGGGCAATGAGTAATAAATAAGGGAAAATGATCTAAATAAAATAAATTGAGCTAAAGAATCCAAGCAACGACCTAAAGTGATGAGTCATCGACTAGGTGACGAGCCATCACCAAGCTTGTCAAGCGTAAGCAGAATATGGAGTGCCAAAAGTCATGTGACAACCTATGTTGATGAGACATCAATAGGGTGATGAGCCTTCACTCGAGTTCATCAATCTTACAAAGTATCCAGCTCATCAGAGAGTCAAGTGACAACTTAGGTGACAAGCCGTCAACCTTGGGATGAGCCATCACTCAAAGTCGTCAGTACTAGATGGGCGGGCTCCAACTTTTATTTCAAATCCAAGTTTCTTTGTACTATAAATGCCTTCTCCTAGGTCTTTTGATAGCATCTTATGTTACATAGTTTCAAACATTCAAAGTTTTGAGTTTTTCTTGGGGTTTTAGCAATATTGTTCACTTTTGAAAGATAATTGAAGATCGAATTCATATTCTGCAAAATTAATTATTCATTTGTGATTTCTTCGTCTTTATTGTCTTTTACAATGATGAGTATCTAAACTCCCACAACTAGGGTTCTGGGATCCATGGCAAAATAGTAAATTCAAGGTTGATTTCTATTGAGATTTGAGTGATAAAAGAATTTGTATTGCTAATCCTTTTATCTTAATAGATTTCTAATGGTTGAAAACATTGAAATATGTCTTACATTTAATTTGCTTGAAATAAGAGATTAAAACTTTGAATACGGGTTATTAATGAGGATTCAAAGTTTTTAACCTCCGTCTAATGGTTAATGCTATAACAAGATTGACCAACTCAGAGTTTAAATCAAATTCGTATAGTTTTCCCTTTAAGTTTGAAAGAATTAAAGTGATAGTCATCAAATTAGGTTGATAAACATTTGTATGTATTTTAGAAATTGATAACTTTACATCGTTTGTTATTTTGAGAATTCTATGCAGTGGTTAACCTGTAATTGCTATGAAAGTCATGGTGAACACAAACATATTTTAATTTCCCCATTGATTCACTCTTGATAATATTTAACTATTGTTACTTGCTACAAAAAGAGTAGTGTTTTCAATAAATTATTTTATAAACCCCCTAACTTTATGAAACTATAGACTAATAGTTAATTAACTAACAGACAACCTAGTGTTCACCTTATTCCCAGTGGGATTCGAACCCAAACTTTGTTGGGTTATATATTTGATAACAACCACTTATGTGTAATTTGGACATACCAAATTTTGGCGCCGTTGCCGGGGAATACGATTGTCTATTAAATTGTTTTGTTTACTTAACTCTTAGTCATATTTTCTAAGTTTACTTTTATTTATTGTTTTTGTAATTGTAGGGTACTTACTTGTGCGTGCCAAGTACCCAAAGTTAGGGTAAACCATTGTTACCTAATGATCTCGAGCTTTCAATGACTTTGAGGTGGAATATGGATGTACAACAGCATGAAGTGATAAGACTTCAGCAACTTACTGTAAATCAACTAAATCATCATAATCTTAATGTACCCAAGACTGAGGGAGACGACGATTTTGATGATGAAGTTGAGGAAAAACATGCTGAAAATATTGCCCCGGCCAACCAAAATTAGCGACAGAGAGCTAGAGGTCGACAACAACCTGCTATGAACTTTGACCTCGATGATGAAGATGAGGCTGATTTAGATGGGGTTGGTGCCACTGGGACCATTGTTCTACCACCACTAGCTCCTGGAATGAATTTTAATATCAATAGAACCATAATCCAGTGATTTAATACTAAAGGGTTATTCAAAGGGATGGCTGGTGATGATCCAAATATGCACTTGATAAACTTCATTGGAATCTGTAAATTCTTTGACTTTCTAGGAGTTAGTCAAAATTCCATCCGACTTAGGTTGTTTCCAATTCCATCCAATTGAGGTTGTTTCCATTGTCATTATACAAAGAAGCTACATTGTAGTTGTCTGTACTGCAACCCAATTCTATTACAAACTGGAGTCAACTGAAAGGAGCTTTCCTAGAAGGTTTTTTTCTGCCTTCCAGGATGTTACAGTTGAGGGATGAAATCAGCAATATTAGGCTGCAATCAAATGAAGCATTACATGAGATTTGGCTTAAGTTTAAGAAGAAGTTGACCCAATTCCCCAATCATAAGTTAATGGATGAGCACTTCATGGAGATTTTCTACAGGTCTCTAAATTTGAATACCAAACCAATGGTTGATAATGCAGCTGGAGGGGCCATGGGCTTTCATGGAACTTACTTTTGTAAAGGCCACAGTGATGCTGGATAGGTTGACTAAAACAAATAGAGTTTGGCATACCAGGGATTTTGAGATAGCAAGCAGTACTTATGCTATGGGTATGTTAGCCAACCAATGTCGAAGGAAAAAAAGCAGGACTAGGACATGGCTCACATGAAAACACAGATGGATTTACTCATAAAGCACTTATTGGCAGGCAATGTTGAGAAGGTAAAAGTTGTTGGTTCATAGGGTAAAGCAGTTGAATCTGATTTTGAAGAAGAGGCAAAATATTTGAATAACTAAATGGGGGTTTTCCAGGCCAATGGCCAAGGAAACCAAGATCAAAACTATCAAAGGGACAACTACTCTGTCAAGGCTGGTTATAAAAATCATGATCAAGGGAATTGGAAAAGCAAGAATGACAGAGGTGGTTTGTATGTACCAACAGGAAATTGTGATAGAGATAGCAATGATTTAAGAAAGTCCCCTATGGAAGAGATGATAGCGAAGGTGCTAAAAAGTGTAGAATCTACTGATGCAGGAGTGAAAGAAATAAAGAATAATTTATCTTCAATGAGTTAGCTTGTAGATTCTCACTCCACTTCCATCAAACAATTAGAGTACCAAATAGCTCAGTTGTCTGCAATTTTCAATCATCGAAAGAGTGGCCCTCAACCTAGTGATACTATTCAGAATCCTAGAAATGATGGGTGTTGTATGTCTATCACCACAAAAAGCGGTAAAGTTTTATCTAAACCACATCTGATGGTTAAGACACAGGTGGAGGATGTTGCCTCTAATTATGAAATGATAGATGATGATGTTTGTGTTGAGGAGAATTCGGTTGAGTCTGAAAAGCTTGAAATTATTGATGATAGAAAGGTAGATGCCGAAAAGTCTACCAGTGTGAAGGATAATGTTGTTGTGAGCAAGGAGAAAAGAAAAGAGGTTGAGTAGACTCTAACTCAAATCCCTAGATCTCCTTCTCCATTCCTACACATTATAAAGAAAAAAATAGAGGATGGTAAATTTCACAAGTTTCTCTCGATGTTAAAGAAGTTGTATGTGAACATTCTGTTAGTGGAAGCTTTTGATCAAATGCCAGTATATACTAAGTTTATGAAAGACTTAGACATAAAAAAAAAGGACGGTGAGTTTTTAGCTAAAGGGCAATATTCATCATTATAGTGTGATTGCTTCATGATCGTTAGTTCAAAAGAAGGCAGATTTGGGTGTTTTGACTATTCCATGCATAATTGGTGCACTCACCTTTGTAAAGGCCTTATGTGATTTGGGTGCTAGCATCAATTTGATGCCTGTAGCTATTTATGGACAGTTAGGCTTGGGAACCCGCAAACCTATAACTATACGGTTATTGATGGCTGACTATTGGGTCAAAAGACTAGTGGGGATACTGTATAATGTGTTAGTGAAAGTTGAGAACTTTATATTTCTGGTGGACTTTGCGATTCTTGATTGCGAATTTGATTTTAAAGTATCAATAATCTTGGCTAGACCATTCTTAGCCACTAGAAGAGTGTTAGTCAATATGAAGTGCCAAGAGTTAAAATTCAGGTTGAACAATGAGGAGGTAAAGTTTAATATATGTTAATTAATGATGCAATCGAGAGACATGATTGTTTTATTGGTCATTGATGTTGTTGATAAAGTTGATATTGATGTGCCTATTGAATAAAGATTTTTCATGGAAACCTTAGTTGTTGTGATGATGAATTTTGATGGGGAAGACATCAAAGATTATGAGGAGATGTTTGGTACTTTGGTTGGAATGGGGTCGTATTCTTATTCCCCAAAGTATTTGGACTTGAATCTGAAAAATAGGCCAACTCTTCCAGCAAAACCATCAATAGAAAAACTTCCCATATTGGAGCTCAAGGAATTGTCTGGCCGTCTTCGATACGTATTTTTGGGTGAAAATAACACATTGCCCATGATTATAGTTGTTGATTTGATAGAATGGCAGGTGGAAGCTCTTGTTTCTATGTTGCAAAAGTACAAAAGGTTAATTGGTTGGATGATTGGAGATATTATTGGAATTCTACCAGGCATTTGTACACAGAAGATTTAGTTGGAAGAAGAGTGTACTCCTACCGTTGAACACTTGTGAAGACTTAACCCACCAATGCAAGAGGTGGTGAAGAAAGAAATAATCACATGGCTTAATACAGGTGTTGTGTACCCAATCTCAGATAGTAAATAGGTAAGTCATATGCAGTGTGTCCCAAAGAAGGGAGGTATAATAGTGGTAGCCAATGAGAAAAATGAGTTAATTCCACTAAGTCCAGTCACTGGTTGGCGAGTTTGCATGGGCTATAGAAAGCTAAATTCGTGGACTCTTAGAGATCACTTCCCAATATCATTCATGGACTAAATGCTTGATAAATTGGTAGGGAGAGGTTGGTATTGCTTCTTGGATGGTTATTCAGGTTAGAACCAAATCTCTATTGCACCCGAAGATCAGGAGAAGACTACATTTATATGCCTCTATGGGACCTTCACCTTCAAGCGTATGCCCTTTGGGTAATGTAATGCTCCTGCAACATTTCAAAGATGTATGATGTCAATTGTTTTTTGAGATGCTAGAAGACACTTTGGAAGTGTTTATGGATGGCTTCTCTATGGTAAGTGATGCTTTTAAAGACTGCTTGGCAAATCTTAGTAATTCTTTGCAAAGATGTGAAGAATTCAATCTTGTTCTCAACTAAGAAAATGGCAATATATGGTTAAGGAGGGTATCATTTTGAGGCACAAAATTTTAGAGAAAGGTATTGAAGTGGATCGATCTAATATATATGTGATCGAAAAACTACCTCCACCAATCTCGATGAAGGGAATTAGAAGTTTTCTAGGACATGCAGGTTTTTATCGAAGGTTCATTAAGGATTTCTCCAAAATTGCCAATACATTGTGCAAATTGTTGAAGAAGGAAACTAATATTGTTTTTATGGTAACTGTTTGAAGGCATTTGAGTGCCTTAAATAAAATTTGGTAGATGCCCCCATTATTGTTTCTCTTGATTGGTCTCAACTTTTCGAAGTGATGTGTGATGCGAATGGGGTAGCACTTGAAGCTATTCATGAGTAAAAAAGAGAAAAGCTTTTTCATCCCATTTATTTTACTAGTAAGGCATTAAATGGGGAACAAAAGAACTACACAGTTACTGAACAGGAATTACTTACAATTTTCTATGCCTTTGAGAAGTTTTGGGCATATTTACTTGGCACTAGAGTTATTGTGCATACTGATCATGCTGCCTTGAGATATCTCATAGCAAAGAAAGATGCCAAACCTTGATTGATTAAATGGGTATTTCTACTACAGGAGTTTGACTTTAAAGTCAAAGATCACAAGGGTTTTGAAAATCAGGTAGCGAATCACCTCTTTAGACTAGAGAATGAAGGCAAAGCAAAATATGAATTGGAGATTGATAACTCATTTTTAGATGAACAGGTTGCATATCTTGATCTTGTTCCTTGGTATGCTGATTTTACTAATTATCTTGTCAGTGATATGATGCCAAAAGAACTTACTTTCTATCCGAGAAAGAAATTTCTCCATGATTTTAGCAACTACTTTTGGGATGAGCCATACCTGTTCTGTTTATGTGCTGACAATATCATTAGAAGATGTGTACCATAAGTGGAGATGTTGAGCATTATGTAGACATGTCATTCTTTCCCAGTGGGTGGATATCATACGGGTGACCCTACAACTCAAAAGATACTATAGTGTGGGCATTACTGGCCCACTATCCACAACGACACCCAAGACTTTGTCAAGGCATGTGATTAATTCCAAAAAAAGGATCTATATCTTGGAGGCAGGAGTTGCCTATGTGGACAGTTTTGGAAGTTGAGTTGTTTGATTTATGGGGCATCAAATTTATAGGCCTATTTGTGAGTTCTTATGGCCATAAGTACATCTTGGTAGAGGTGGATTATGTATGTAAATGGGTAGATGATGTGGCCTACACAGACAATAAAGGTAAGAGTGTGGTTGCGTTCTTGAAAAAGAATATTTTCTTTCGATTTGGGACCCCTCGAACAATCATAAGTGATGGGGGTCACACTTTTGCAACAAGGTGTTTCATACAACTCTGGCCAAGTACCAAGTAAGACAACACAAGTTAGCTACTCCCTATCAACCACAAACTAGTGGGCAAGTAGAGGTATTGAATTGAGAAATAAGGATGATCATGGCAAAGTCGGTGAATTCTAATCGTAGCAATTAGTCTCAGAAACTTAATGATGCACTGTGGGCTTATCGTACGGCTTTCAAAACGCCAATAGGTATGTCTCCACACTAACTTATTTATGGCAAAGCTTGTCACTTGCCCGTGGATCTTGAGCATAAGGTCCTTTTGCAACTCAAAAATCTAAATCTTAGTTGGAGTGATACTGAGGATTTGAGGTTGGAATAACTGAACGAGATGGGTGAATTCCGACTATGAGCTTATAAGAGGGTTGCCCTCTATAAAGAGTAAATGAAATTATACCATGATAAGAGAATTGATAAGCGAGAGTTCAGGGAAGGAGACTTGGTATTATTGTTCAATTCAAGGTTCAAGTTGTTCCCAGGCAAGCTCAAATCTAAGTGGTCTAGACCATTCAAAGTTACTCAAGTGTTTCTGTTCGGTGTTGTTGAATTGGAAAACAAGACAGAGAGTATTTCAAAGTGAATGGCCAACTAGTGAAATAGTACATCAGAATTCCAGAAGAGGTAAAGGTATTGTCATTGGTGTATATTGATGAAGTCTGAGTAATCAAGATACCCGAGTCATATCGCGACGTTAAGTGGGGCGATAATGGGAGGCAACTCATATCTTATTGTTATAAAATAACTTATAGAGTAGGTTTTATTCCTGAGCATGGTTAATATGTTTGTTGAAGTGTACCGGTAAAAAGAAACAAAAGATCTGGGTTTAACTGTTTGAAGTAACGAGGAGAGTGACGAGCTATCACCTCAAGTAGCCAGTTTAAAGAGCTGAAAGGTTACTTTTTGGATAAGGGTGATGATGAGAACTGATAAGCCGTCACACCTGTGATGAGCCATCACCTCAGGTCATCACTTGGTAAGTTGAAATGAGTTAATATAGTTAAGGTTGACAAGCTCACTGATAAGCTTTCAACTGAGTGATGAGTCGTCACACCATATCATCACCTGGTGGACTAATAAGAGGCAAACTTCTTAAGGCTGATGAGCTCACTAATGAGTCGTCAGCTGAATGACGAGACATCATGCTGATATTGGGGCTAGGTAAGTAGTTTTTTTAATTTAGAGCCCCACTTCCTCTACCTAATCACCTCTCAACCTTTGAACCACACCACATCAACCCAAACCGACCTAACCATAAACCCTAACCCGGCCCGCCTACTTAATATACAAAAGGGAAAGGTTTTAACTTTAATTCCTTAACTCTCTCATAATTCCCTCTTAAATTCCTCTCCCATTTATTCTCCCCACGTTCATCTTCTCCAAACGCCCTATAATTTCATCTTCTCTCAAGTTATAAGCCACCCATAAATTCCCAACATCCACAAATCAAACACTTATCCTAAAACCTACATATACACTATGAAAGAAAACAGGCTCGAGTTGATTTCATTTCTTTTAGTATCCATCAATACATATTCACCAAGGTATGTTGGATTCTTTAAATCTCTTTCATTTTATTGAAGCATAAGGTAACCCTAATTGATGGCGCATAGACGAGTTAGTAAATGTTTGAAATAGGGGTAAAGTTTGAGTAACCCCATCCTGTATCTACTTGAAAATCATGAACACTCCACTATACTATAAGATTTACATCTCCTTTGAGAATGTAACCTCAATGAGATAATGGAGTGTTAATAATTTTCAAGGGAACTGCTCACTTTCATACGTGTTCAATCTATTTGAGTTGATGATGAGAGTGATAAGCTGTCACACTTGTGATAAGCCATCACCCATCTCGTCACCACTAAGAAATTAGGGATATAATTTGTTTAAGGATGACGATGAGACTTTACGAGCTGTTACACTAGTGAGGAGTCATCACCTTAAGTCGTCAGATAAAAATAAATAGGGATGAATTCTATCTAAGGTCGATGACAAGGGCTAACCAGCTATCACCTTAGATCATCACCCGATATCTGGAATCTATTTAAGCTTGATGATGAGGCCTGACGAGCCGTCATACCAGTGACGAGTCATCATTTTATGTCGTCAGGCGTGTATATACATTATTGAAATGCACAAATCTTTTTGTTTTTCATTTCCTCTTCCCAAGATAACATTATTCCTCCATAGGTACAAACTGCCTCCAAAATTTCCACCTAAGTATGGGGTGGAAAGTAAAATACTATGCACGGCTACATTAACTCACAAGCTAATTGATGAGTTAGAACATAAGGGCGAGGATATCGAGGCCCTAGTATATAGAATAAGACAGAGTGTAAGACAAGAAACACTAGCTCTCCAGTCTGATGAGGGAGTTGAGTTAGTAAAAAGTGAGTCTAGTTCTGAGAATGTGAGTTCTAAGGATGAAGTTGAGGGTGGAACTGCTACAACCACTAGTCTATAAAAATACACTAAACCAGTTTGGGGTGACCTGATTAAAAGCAAAAACTCAGGCATCAAAAATAGTGTCTGATAGTAAGTGAAAGGGGCAGACATAATCTATCAAGATGGTCTTTCCTCGATAAAAAAGTGCAGTACTAAGAGACCTTTGGCTGAGGAAGAAAAGATCATTACATAGGGGATAGAAGAGTACCTGAGATTAAGAGATGGTTCAACCACTATGACTTGGGATAGACTATCACAGACTCTGGGAAATATTATCTGACTATGGTGAGAGAGTTTTATGAAAATAATTTTGACACATTAGAAATTAGTCACAAGAAAGGACAAAAGTCCAATGATTAACAAACCTGAGTAGAATTCCAGTTCGTGGAGTTTCAGTAAACAGCTCAAATCAGACTATTTATGGGTTCTTGCATGGAACAAATTTTTTGCCACCTACTAGCACCCCAAACTTTTATAACATATTTAATGACAAAATGAACCAATGTACGTGGGGTTAGCATAGGTATTGTGTGAAAAAGAGCCAGAATGGATGTCAAATCACAGCATAAGGACAAGGCTACTTTATCTTTCATAGCCAAGTTTTAGTGGGCACTGGTGAGGTTCAGGTTGATGCCTACCAGAGAGGATAACACCCTGGGTGATGATCAAGCAATGTTAGTTGCAAGCTTGATGTCTGTTTTTAAGTTGAATTTTGGAGAGATCATAGTAGATGAGTTGCAAATCTGAGCTACAAAGCAGGACACTTCCTATCCCTTCTAATACCTTATCACATAATTGTGTGAGGAAGCTCATGTACCGATATTGACAGGTATTAATGTTGAAAAACCTACCACCAAGACACATAATTTTGTGAGATTGAAGGATGAGGGTAAGCCTACACTACTATTGAGAAAGCACACGGATTTAGGAGTTGATACTCATACCACAAAGGCTCCCACTGCAACTACAGAGGCAGGCTCTGCCTCAGGTATACAATTAGCTATATCTATAGCTCTACCTACAACCTCTATTGCAAACACTACACCCATAGCTGAGACTATGGATACTGCCACTGTTACAACCTAGATATTAGAGTATGCACTTACTCCTCATAATTTCAAGAAATGGGTTAAAAAGGGACAAAAGTTTGAGAAACAGCTGAAGCTTTTTTTAGAATAATTTGAACTAAAACGCGAGCCTACACGACCATATTGATGATATGGAGAGTCAAGTAAATGAGAGACTAATGTCCATGACTGTGCCAAATTTGGCTAAGTTTGAAGTCGAACTGGAGAAGGTCAGGGCTGACATTTCAGATCTAAAGAAAAGACCCTCCTTGGTATTCTAAACTATCAAAGCTGAGAAGTCAAAAGAGGAAGATGAAATTTTTTATGATTTAAAGGGAAATCCTATCAAAACCAAGGGTAAGAGTAAGAGGAAAAGAAGACACAAAGAAGATCAAGAAAAGGTTGAGAAAAGGAGAACAAAGCAAGAGAAAAAATCTATAACAGAATCAAGGATACAAGAAAAAGAGAAAAATAAACCACACGAAGAAGCATTGAGGGCTCGAGCTGTCGGAGCCTCTTTTAGTGGCTAGCCAAGGGCATCTGTTATTGTTGACCCGAGTGTGGAGTCTTCTACTCCATCAATGACTACTTTAAGTGCACCGATAATTCCTGGAAACACTACTGATGATGTTGCGCCTGATGCAACAGCCCGCTCCG
Organism: Capsicum rhomboideum; assembly: GCA_031232105.1. NCBI lineage: Eukaryota > Viridiplantae > Streptophyta > Magnoliopsida > Solanales > Solanaceae > Capsicum > Capsicum rhomboideum. Next base: position 86,720,182 of record CP124715.1, read on the forward strand.
CGTCCCATGACACAAGTACATAGGGTGCCACAAGTACATCCTCCCTCTTATTCCTTTTCATTTTATTCATAATGCATCGGGGATAATATATAGATTTTTTATGGGGTGTGGGGTAACCTGTGTCCACACGAGGGTTTTTCTTACCATATTTCCTTTCCCTCACGTTCTATCTAGTAGAATTGGTATGTTTAGGTTGTTTTATGTTATGTTTTTTATTGTGTAAGCAAAAAGAATATAGGGAATGGATAGCAGTAGTTTGTTTTAAAAATTTCAAAGAATGAAGACCATCAAAAGAAAATCTTGAGTATGAGTACGGTTGATTTTTGCTAAATTGACTGTTATGGATCTGTGCTTGTCATTCTTGATATATGAACCTGGTAATTTTTGCTTATACCTGAGTATAAATCTGATAGCTGGTAGTTATAGTGCTATTTTGTTCCAAGAGGGTGTGAACCTATTTTGCATTTTTCTTGCTTTGTGCATGCATCTAGAACTTGCCTAATTCTATCAGGTTATAAGTTAGTTGGTTAGGAAAGGATCGCAGGCATTGTTTACATCTAGTCCACTTATCCTAAAAAGACCAACTAAATGTTGTAAATAAACCCCTTTTATCCCTGTTTTGAGCTGATTTAACCTTCTTTATTCAATAGTCGTTCACCTTTCCATTTTATTTTTGAACCTCTATTTTTTCACTGGTCTTTCCTTGGACATCGTGCACCTCAACTCAGGCAAATCACCTAAGTTGAGGGTGGCTACTGTAGAGGCAATGCCAAGTGAAATTAGGTATAAAAAGATTAGGTGTTGATGAATAAAAATTAGCGGGTGAGAGCTTGCCAAGGAAAAAGAATAAACAAAAGAAAAAGAAAAAGGATGAAAATAAAGAAAAAAATGAATGAAAAAAGAAGAAAAAGAGAAAGTCAAGTCAAAAGAACTGCTACACTCGTGAATGAAAATAGTTGGTAGAAAAAGGTGAATAAGGGCGGAATGATTAGGCAAAATGTAAGTAGAAGTTCGTTGATATCAAGGAAGGCTGAGTCACTAATTCCCAAATGTATCCTACCTGCATCAAGGCCTTCAATGCAAACAAAGAAAAACCCTGTAGTGATCCTAATAGACCTTCTGAAAAAACCAAATTAGAATGGTAAGGGCAAGCCTATGTCATTGTCTGTGCATTGTTTGAAATTCATTATGAGAGTGAGAGACTTGATTTCTAGTCCCAAATAAAGTTTGATCTATTATGTACGGGGACTTATTTGTGGTGAGGTCATGTAAATAGCATTGTTGACTACTAGTTGTTACGTTGATTACTGTGAGTGTATACAATATAGCCTATTTGTATTGTGATGCTAACCATGGATCCTTGAAAGTTAGCTGATAAATAGTCCATGCATGCTGAGTTTAACTAAGCTGATGGGTTTGCATAGTGTGGTGTTGTTTAGTCACTTGAGGATAAGAAAATATTCTAAGTTGAGGGTGTTGATGTACCGACATCTTGACAAAATATTTGAGGCTTTCATCTAGGAAAAATTGTACGTTATTAAGCAACTCATGTTGTTTTTAATCATTTTTTCACCTTTAGTGTGCAGCACAGGGAAATAAGTAATAAACAAGAGAAAATGATCTAAACAAAAAAAACTGAGCTAAAGGAGCAAAGTAACAACCCAAAGTGGTGAGCCATCAACAAGGTGACAAATCGTCACCAAGCTCATCAAGCTTAAGCAGAATATAGAGTGCCAAGATTCAAGTGACAACCTGATTTAATGAGCCGTAAACTGGGTAATGATCCATCACTCGAGGTTGTCAACCTTAAACAATATCCAGCTAATTAGAGAGTCAAGTGATGACCTAGGTGACAAGCCAACAACCTTGTTACAAGCTGTCACTCAAGGTCCTTAGTGCTAGGCTGGTAGTCTCTGACTTTTATTTCAAATCCAAGTTTCTTTGTACTATAAATACCTACTCCTAGGGATTTTGACAGAATATTACATTACATAGGTGTCGTACTGATAGTCTTTTTACTTATATTATTACTATTTTGCTCAGTCGGCCTATGATTTCTACCAAGTACATAGGATCATACTCATCCTTATTGTACTCTTTCAACGTAGGACCATACTCATCCCTACTGTACCCTTTCAGTGCAGATCCAGGTATGAGAATGACTTACGGTGGCTGATCATGCATTTTCAAGACTATGATCGAGGTACTGGGTTGCTCTAGGGATCAGAGTTGACTTTCGAACCTTCTTGATCCATTTTATATCTATATTTTCTATTAGAGATAGACTTATGTAGTGTTTATCAGATGTTCAGATTTGTATTAGATGCTCTACACTCTTGACACCAGATTTTGGGAGATTATATATCATTTCTTTCATACTTACTTATGTTATGTCTCGTGTTGGTTTGAATTCACTCTAGGAGTCTCGCCTTAGTTTATTTTTCCTTAATTATTGTATTCTTTTCATTTTGGGTGATTGTATTACTTATCAAGGTTATGCCACGATAAGTGCCATCATGACCTAATTTTTGGGTCGTGACAAATTAGTATCAGAGCATCAGATTCACCGGTCTCATAAGTGTAAGAGCAAGATGTCTAATAGAGTCTCACAGATTGGTATATAGACATCCATATATATCTTCGAGAGGCTATGAGATGTCTTTAGGAAAAACTTCTCTAACTTAATTCCTTATCGTGTTGGTTGTTCATGCCCAATATTCTAAACTTGTATTGCATTCTCTCTATACAGATGGTGAGGACTAGGTCCAGGGATACTCGAGATGCTAAGCCGACACCCAATTTGGAAGCTTCAATTAGTGGACTAGGTAGGGGTCGTGGATGGCCCAGAGGTAGAGGACAGGCACGAGGAGCTACTAGTCATAGGATGTACTAGGGAGGCCTCTCCCGAGCCTAAGGTTGAGTATACCAGAAATGATTATCATACGAAAGGTGCTGGGCCATCTCAGGTCCCACAAGGTTCAGTTTGTACCTCAATATTTTAGGATTTTTTGATTTATCTTTTAAGCAATAGGACGGTGTTCCTTTGAATGTACTGGGTATTCCTCAGACTTCGAGTAGTGTTCAGTCATCTGTACCTGTATCTTCTTATGGCATTCTTGCTATTGGGGTATAGCCATCATCTATGGTACCCCCACATACGGACTCTTTACCTACCAGACTTATTATCCCTTCAATTACTTCGGGTACAGTGATGTCTTTTGATGATCAAAAGAGGTTTGAGAGGTGTATTTGCTTGGGTCCACCCAAGTTTAGTGGTGTTATTGGTGAGGATTCCTATGAGTTTCTGATTGATTTCCAGGAGAAGTTACATAATCTTGGATCCCTTGAGTTTCATAGAGTTACTTATACTACCTATCAGTTGACGAATGTGGCTAGGGATTGGTGGAGGTCACTTGCTAGTTGTAGACCTTTGGGTTCGCCTACTATGACTTGTACTCAATTTTTTGAGGCATTCTTATAAAGGTTTGTGCCTTATAGCTTGAGAGATCAGATGAGGGATGAGTTTGATCATTTAGAGAAGTGTTCTATGTCAATTGTTGAGTATGACGCACTTTTCCATACTCTATCTAGATATTCACCCCCTAGCATCACCATCGAGGCTGAGAGGATTCAAAGTTTGTGAAGGGGTTAGATGGTTCATATTAGTTGGCTACAGCTCAGATGGTAGTTTCAAGGTATTCTTTATAGAGTATTATTGATCATGCCAAGATGACCCAATCTATTATCCAGGCTACTCAAGGAGGCACCAAGAAGGTGTATTGTCAGGGTGAGTTTAGTGGACAAACCTCCCAAGGTAGAGATTTTCCTAGTCGAGGTTCCCGTGGTTATCATGGTAGGACATTTCATGCCGTATTATAGGGATCATTAGGTAGACCTTTAGGTTCTACGATTTATGGTAGCCAGGTATTAAGTCATACAAGTGAAGGTTCTAGGTTTGGTTCTTCAGGCCAGGGTGGTCGTTCTGGTTCATCCGCACCTCTTCAAATTGAGTCTAGCCTTATAGGATGTTTTGTATGTGATGAGTTTGGCCATGTGGCCAAAGATTTCCCTCGACATGTGTATGGACCTCCTCAGCAGGGATCTCAGCTTCACCTTTACCCTCCTCTTATTTCTACCATCAGAGGTGGTCCATAGAGTGGTAAGGGTAGTGCTAGAGGTGCTCAAGGTAGAGGTAGGGGAGCTTGTGGTAGTGGTCGCAGGGTTGCTTAGTCTGAGAGCGGAACTGGACAGTATTATGCTATACCTGGGAGACCTGAGGTAGAGTCCTTTGATGCAGTTATTTTAGGTATCATCTCGCTTTGCTTCAGATTTGCTTTCAGGTTATTTGACCCTAGATCTACATTCTCCTATGAGTCTACATATTTTGCTTTTGAATTTGATATTGTGTGTGAGCCCCTTGATATGCCTCTTCATGTATCTACCACCATAGGAGATTTTTTAGTGGTGGATCAGGTGTACCGATCTTGTGTGGTTACCTTTACAGGGCGTAAGACATGGATAGACTTGATCCTCCTACATATGGTTGACTTTGATGTTATCTTGGGTATGGATTGTTTAGCTCCATATCATGCTATTTTGGATTGTTATGCCAAGACCGTGACCTTAGCTACGCCGGGTGTGCCAAGGTTAGCTTGGAAGGGTATGCTTAATTCGGGTCTAAAGGGAGTTATATCTTCATACTCATCATATGGTAGAAAGGGGTTGTTTGTCGTATTTTGCTCATGTTAGTGATACTAGTGTTGCTTCACCACCTCCGATGGATTCTATTCTGGTTGTTTGTGAGTTCATAGACATGTTTCTTACGAATTTGCCTGGTATGCCTCTAGATCATGATATTGACTTTGCTATTGATGTGGATCCATGCACTAAGCCAAGGATGGTTCTATACACACATGTATTGATTATCGATAGTTGAACAAGGTGAAAGTTAAGAACAAGTATCCTCTTCCTCACATTGTTGATAATTTATTTGACCAGCTTCAGGGTGCTTACGTGTTTACTAAGATTGATTTGAGATCTGGGTATCACCAGTTGAGGATTAGAGTTTTGGATGTTTTGAAGATAGCTTTTCAGACTCGATACGGTCATTATGAGTTCTTGGTCATGCCATTTGGGTTGATCAATGCCCCAATAATATTCATGGAGTTGATGAATTGGGTGTTTAGACCGTATCTCGACTCTTTTGTGATTGTATTTATAGATGGCATCTTGGTTTATTCCAAGAATGAGGCTGATCATGTGAGACACTTGAGGACTATACTTCAGTGGTTGCGTGATGAGAAGTTGTATGCTAAGTTTTCTAAGTGTGAGTTTTGGTTAGATTCTATCTCTTTCAAAGGTCATGTTGTGACCAATGATGGTATTATGGTCGATTCGGCCAAGATTAAGGCGATTCATGATTGGGCTAGGCCTACTAGTCCTACCAAGATTTAAAGTTTTGTTGGTTTGGTAGGTTTTATTGGTATTTTGTTGAGGGTTTCTCTTCTATTATGGCTCCTTTAACTAAGTTGACCCAGAAGAAGATTACTTTTCAGTGGTTGGAAGCATGTGAGAAGATCTTCCAATAGCTAAAGGAGTTTTTGACTTCGGTTTCTATCTTGACCTTACCTAAGAAGAGTGTGGGATTTACCATGTTTTATGATACTTCAGGTGTTGGATTGGGTGTAGTGTTGATGTAGGAGGAAAAGGTGATTGCTTATCCCTCTCATTAGTTGAAGCCTCATAAGAAGAATCATCCTACCTATGATTTGGAGTTGGCAGCGGTGGTGTTTGTGTTGAATTGTGGAAGTACTACTTGAATGGGGTCCATTGTGAGATCTTCTCGGATCATTGTAGTCTTCAGTACTTCTTCACCTAGCGAGAGCTTAATATGAGGCAATGGTGTTGGCTTAAGTTGCTTAAGGATTATGACATCACTATTCTTTATCATCCGGGTAAGGCTAATATGGTTACGGATGCATTGAGTTGAAAGTCAACTAGTATAGGGAGTTTAGCTCATCTTTTAACTCAGAAGCCGCCTTTAGCCTTAAAGGTTCAGTCTTTAGCTAACTAGATGGTTAGGTTAGCTATTTCAACATTTGTGTGTATTTTAGCCTTTGTTGATGCTAAATAGTCCTTGATGGAGCAGATTCGAGCTCACCAGTTTGATGTTCAGAGTTTGAGGGCTATTCTGGATAAGGTGTTGGGTGGCAAGGCCAAGGAGGCTTCACTTGATCCTAATGGTTTCATGAGGATTAGTGGCCGAGTTTGTGTGCTGAGAGTTGGTGGATGGGTGAGATCGATCTTGGAAGAGTCAAATTGTTCCAGATATTCCATTCATCCTAGGTGACTAAGATGTATCATGATTTGAGGTAGCTTTACTGGTGGTACGGTATGAAGAAGGATATATTAGATTTTATATCTCGTTGTTTGTGTTCTCAGCAGGTAAAGGTCGAGAATCAGAGACTAGGTGGTTTACTTCAAAGATTACCCATTTCAGAGTGGAAGTGGGAGTGGATCACTATGGACTTCATGAGTAGATTGCCTCCTACTTCTCATGGTTCTGACAACATTTGGGTTATCATGGATCGATTGACCAAATTTGCCCATTTTATCCCTATTTAGATTTCATCTAGTGTAAAAAGGTTAGCTCGTATCTATGTTCGAGAGGTAGTTCATCTTTATGGAGTGCCCGTGTCTATTATATCAGATAGAGGTTCAGTGTTCACTTCTACCTTTTGGAGAACATTTTAGAAGGAGATGGGTACTTAGGTTGACCTTACCACAACTTTCCACCCCTAAACGGATGGGCAGTCGGAGCGAACTATTCAGGTTTTGGAGGATACGCTCCACGACTGTGTTATGGACTTTGGAGGTCAGTAGGAGAAGCATTTCGCCTTGGTGGAGTTTTCTTATAATAGTAGCTATCATTCGAGTATTGAGATGGCACCTTTCCAGGCATTGTATGTTAGGCGTTGTCGATCTCCTATTGGTTAGTTTGAGACCTCAGAGGTTAGACCCCGTGGTACCGACTTGCTTCGTGAGTCTTTGGATAAAGTTCGGTGATTCAGGATAGGCTTTGGACAGTCCAAAGTAGGCAGAAGAGTTATACTAATGGCAGAGTTTGTGCCTTGAAGTTTGGTATTGAAGATTGGGTTTTCCTTTATGTGTCTTCCATGAAAGGCGTGATGAGGTTCGAAAAGAGGGGAAAGCTTAGCCTGAGGTACATCGGACCTTTTGAGATTCTTGGGACAGTTGGGGAGGTTGCTTATGAGTTAGCCCTACCTTCTGATTTTTCAGCCGTTCATCCAATTTTTCATGTATCTATGCTCCGATGCTATATTTGGATGAGTCTCACGTGCTTCGTTGGGATTCAACTTAGTTGGATGAGAGGTTGACCTTTGTAGAGGAGCTAGTCTCCATTTTAGCTAGGGATATTAGATAGTTGCGCTCTAGAGATATTCCTATAGTTAAGGTTCAGTGGAGACACTATTCAATTGAGGAGGCTACTTGGGAGATCTAGTCTGATACGCGTAGTAGTTACCCTCAGCCTTTCACTGATTCAATAATTCCTTTGCTATTTAGTTCGAGGATGAATTAGAGTCTTAGCAGTGGATATTGTAAAGGCCTATTTGATAAAAACTTGTATTTTTCGTGTTATGACCATTTTTCCCTTCCCCGTAGTTTCTACATGTTGGTTTAGGGGTGTGGGGATGGTTGGCACGATTCCCAATGCAATCGGAGTGATTTGAGCGAGTTTGAGGTTATTTTGAGGCTTTGTAAGCCAATAGTTGACTTCAGTCAAAATTTCTTGTTTTGAGTCTCGGATGATGATTTGGACTGCGCCAGTAGATCTGAAATGTCGAATATGGGTTAGTAGCAAGGTTGTTCGGGTTCGGGGCCTTTATATCTCATTTCGACCCTTTGTTTGGAAAATTATGAAAAAGGGGTCCCGGAGGTTAATTTATTGAAAACCATCTTGTTTCAAAAATCTGACGTCGCTATTACGTTCGGATCGTTGAAATTAGCCTTGTAGCATATATGTTTTACTTTGGTCGGGTCTCAAACCAATCTCGATGGTCCATTCGGAGACATTGCTAAACATGGAAAATCTGCTGGTGCAGCATTTTCTGGTGCATCAGGCCCTTCATCACGATCGCGTGGACACGTGTTACGATTGCGGGCCTCAATGAAAGTCTTCATCACAATTGTGTGGTGGTAGTGCAGTGATTGCAATGAGTTTATTGGTGGACCGAGTCGAGATGACTCATCGCGATCGCGAGGCTAGCTAGCGACCGCAATGACCAACTTAATGATCGGCCAACGTTAAACCTCGCGACCGCGAGGTACTGTTCATTGAATAGTATATAAACCTCATCTTCGTGATTTTACTCTATTTTTGGACCTCCAAGCTTCATAAAAGGCAATTTTCGAGGGTTTCTTCATCGGGTTTCATATGGGTAACTTCTAAACTCTTAATCCCACTATTTCCCATTGAATTTATCTTCAAAAACACCTTTTAATCATGATTTTGAAATGGATTTTTGGGATTTTTATCGGTAAAGCTTAAAAATGATTTTTCCTTGATTTGGACCTCAATTTTAACTCATTTTCACTTGAGTTTTCTTCTATAGACTCCTATAAACTTGGGAAATGTATTTCTAAAAGAAAATTTTGGTTTTACTCCTCTCGTTCTCAAACTCATTTTTCAAGTCCGTTTTGGACCCAGTTTAAATATGGGTAATATGGGTATTGTTGGCTTTCTTTTAATGTATAGATGTTATATTTGTATATTTTAGTTGATTTTGTGGCCGTTTGAAAGGGGAAAGCTCCATATTGAAGGACTTTAGGCTCGAATTTCATTGTTTTGAGGTAGGTTATGGTTTAACTTCTTTCAGATTGAGTTGGGTAGTTAATAAATAAGTAAACCATGCTATGGGTTGGGGAGAATAGTTAAGGGTTTTATATTTTGAGATTATTATTACTGTAGTGTGCCCGAGTGGGGGTTTATATTTGGTGGTTATTGATTGTGATATTTGATATTGTGTGTTACCCGAGTAGGGCCCTAACTTGACATCATTTGCCTTATTTGTGCATTTACATGCCCTATTCTAGATATGATGCCCGTGTGGGGGCTTAAATTATTATTATAGGCCTTATTGAGCATTAATTGCCATATCATGAAAGAAAAACCCGAGTTAGGGAATTTATGATATTAATGATGTCTTACATACATATTTATTCCAATTGTGCCTAATTAGAGTTGATAATCATGAATTGTGGACATATTCAGTTGATTCTGATCTCACTTATATACATGTATTGAATTGATCGGATATCTTCATACTGATTCGGTTGTGAGCATTACATCCCCATCCAATATTTACATTCATGAGATGCCGGTATCATTGAGAAATATTATTTTGAAAGAAAATGAGATATTTTTATAAAAAAAACCTCTCCGTGAACACGAGCTGCAGGGGTAAGTTGAGATTGAGATCGGGATATGACTTATAGTATATGGGTTGCGAACCCCTCATGGGTCCTAGTGCGGAGCTGCTAGCTCAATAGGTGTATACAAAAAGTCTAGCAATGACTTTCACTGTTCCAGCCCATATTCATCATTGCATTTTTATATTTTGTGATTCACTTAGTCTTTTCTTGACTTGTGTTTAGTTTTCGTATACTTTTCATGTATGTCTGTGTTGTTTCACCTCTGTGCTATATTAGAACCGTTAGTGGAGACGCTATGAGCTACCGTTTGGGAACTTTTATCCTTGCAGGTGACGTTCTCATAGTCTTTTTACTTATATTATTGCCTATTTTTTCTCAGTCGGCCTATGATTCCTACTGAGTACATGGGACCGTAATCACCCCTACTGTGCCTTTTCGATGCAGATCTATGTACGAGTAGGACTCGCAGTGGCTGATCGTGCATTTCAGAGACTGTGATGGAGGTACTGGGTAGCTCTAGGGATCAGAGTTGACTTTCGGACCTCCTCTATCCATTTTATGTCTTTATTTTCTATCAGATACAGACTTATGTAGTGTTTATCAGATGTTCAGATTTGTATTAGAAGTTCTACACTCTTGACACCAGATTTTGGGAGATTGAATATCATTTCTTTTAGACTTACTTATTGTATGTCTCGTGTTGGTATGACTTCACTCTAGGAGTCTTGCCTTAGTTTATTTTTCCTTAATTGTTGTATTCTTTCCATTTTGGGTGATCGGCTTACTTATCAAGGTTGTGTCTCGATAAGTGCTATAATGACCTAGTTTTTGGGTCGTGACATATAGTTCTTCCTTTAAGTTCAAAAGAATAAAAGTGATAGTCATCCAATTAGGTTGAGAAACATTTGGATGTATTTTAGAAATTGATAACTTTACATTATTCTTTATTTCGAGAATTCTATGGAGTGACTGACCTATAATTGCTATGATAGCCAGGGTTGAACACAAGCCTAGTTTAATTTCCCCATTGATTCACATTTGATAATATTTGACTATTGTTACTTGCTACAAAAAGAGTAGTGTTTCCAATAAACTATTGTATAACCCCACCCCCCACCCCCTCCAAATTTATGGAACAATAGACGAACTTTATGGAATAATAGACTAATAGTCAATTAAATAACAGACAACTTAGAGTTCACCTTATTCCCTGTGGGATTCAACCCCAACCTTTGTTTGGTTATATATTTGACAATGACCGCTTATACTTGTTAAAGGAGTTTTAATTTGAGCGTATCAGAACCTGCTAACCCAACTGCTCAACAAGCCCTTGCTAGGGGCACTCCCTAGCATAATGCCCAAAGTAACTGCACTTATAGAAACCTCTGGGAATTCTGCCCTAGTGAGAAGTCCCTATTGTACTAGAATGGCCACTATGGCCTGAAAACCCAAACTATGAATCCCACAAAGTTTAATTGGAACTCTAACCACTATGACTGCTAAAACCTATCTAACCCCTATTTGTAAACTAAGGTGAGGCCTAAACAGGTCTACTAGGTTAAAAATATTGTTGATGATGATCCTGACTATGGAGTCCTCTTATTACTGCCTCTATAGGCCTCATGATGTATCCCCTCAATGGTACGTTTATGGTCAACTATATCTAAAAATACACACCCAAAAGACACCATATTCTCAATATCCAAACGAAGTTACATCCTCAACCCTCTGACGAATCTGCGCACTCGCTCGTGCTCAACCAGTATAATCATAGCAGTGTGTCTGGCCAACTCATGAAACCTTGAATCATTCTCTGACATTGACAAAGAACCCAATTGAAGATCTATAAACTCATGTGTTAATCTTTCCTTCATGCTATGGGGTACATACTTCCCCAAAAAAGCCCTGGAGAACTGCACGCAAGTCATCGGAGCTGATCCAGCTAGTCTGCACTTAACATAAGCTCTCTACCATTGATTAGCCAACCCATCTATCTAAAATGTCATTTAATCGACTCAATGCAACTCCACAAGCTAAGGTTATGTAACCTCTCCTGACAGTTAACTTGGAACTCATAAACATCCTCCTCGGAGCACCTGAAAACCTCAAAGGACCCAATCTGATAAACCGATCAAGCATCCTCTACTTCTCACAAGTTATCACTGGCTTGGATTGCATAGGCTGATCAACAATCAACACTGGCACTACTTCTACATAGGGAGCCATAACTGCAGGCTTCTCCTACACCTTAAGCACTCTGTACAACTCCCTGAGCTGATGTCTGTACCCTATACCTAGTTTGAGGATCACTCAAGGTACTGCGAAACACAGTTGCCTGTGACGTGCCCTCTAAAAAGCTTAATAAATAGACCATGGTATCCTGAAGTACCGGTGTGGCCATGAATCCAGGTGAAGTCTGGTTTGGTCCCTAACCCATCGACTGTTATGATAGATCCTTTATCGCTAACTCTGAATCTAATGACATCTCATTTCCATGGCCCGAGCTGGTAATGTAGCTCATGCATGGCCTCGACCATTGGGTCGACCTCTACCTAGACTTTTAGTTGGAGCCCTAGCTGCAGTTGTAGAGGCCTCACCCTCGCCTGATGTAGATCTCATCCTAACCATTTTCAAAATAGTGAAACAAATAAGATTTTTGTAGCTGATAGGAAAAAGAACACATAATAAGGAGTAAAAATATCAAATTTTCCAAAGAATTCCCTATAGCCTCCCGAAGTTAAGATACATACTTCATCGTACCAATCCATAAGATTCTACTAGGAATTTGATCTTGTACCAGTAAGATCTATGAGCCTAGGATCTGATATTAATCTGTGACAATCGAAATGGGCCATGATGGCACCTAACATAACCCTACAGTAGGTAAACCAACCCTACTAGCCATATATAGAAAAGTAACAGCTAATAAGTGAAATAAGAAAAATAGAATAATTAAGCCAACAATAGATATAAAAATACAGACAATAAGGGTCTACACATAGAGAAAGTAAAGAACAACATGTATATACAAACCATCCCCAAGACCTAGTGTCACTAGTATAAGAGCTGCTAATATAAGAGTGGTAATAAATAAGTATAAATATACAAGCCTGTCTCCGAATGCACAAAAATTAAGATAGTATCCACATGATGGAGAGGGAACAACTCTGAACTTCGATAGCACACCCCAAATCCGATACAAAAAGGCCTCCAAACGAGTAGGAAATCAACGACGAAGACTCGTACTAGGATCTGCATTAAAAAAGATGCAGAAGTGTAGTGCGAGTGCCAAAACATGTGGTACTTAGTACGGATCATAGTCCGACTCAGAAGAATAATATATAGGATAAACTATGAATAAAACTACATATATATAGAAGAAAAGGCTAAAAGGAGAACTAGTGATCTAAACCTTGACAGAAAGATACATACAATGAGTAGTAACATGCACAAAGTCTATATAGGTACAAAATGTTAAAGAATGGATGCAATGTTGTACGAAATAGATGCAGTGGCCAATGCCCACCAGATACACCTTCTCCAGCATTTGTAGCTTGTCAAGGCAGGACCTATATGGGACACGCGACTATCTGTATACAATGTTAGAACTCAAACCGGGGCTTCCATACATCATCATCATCATCATCATCATCATCATCATCATAATAATAATAATAATAATAATAATAATAATAATAATAATAATAATAATAATAATAATTAATAATAATAATAATAATAATAATAATAATAATAATAATAGCAGCTCTAAGAGATGGAAGAAATCAAAACTGAAAAAAGTCTCTTATAGGGATTGTACAAACAAGTTTAGCTTATGGTCCTGTTTATTTTAATGCTTATCCTAATTTGCAGATATCTTTGAATGATGAAAATTCTTTAAATGCTTTAATATTGAGTATAAACTACATGGCTATAATCATATGCCAGGAACTGAAGTTATATGTATTCGTTATAGAATTTATTATAAACATTTATATACTTTAAATCCTATGTGTAAAATTATGGATTTCAAAAATGAAACTATTTTAATAGAAACTAATTTTGGTAGATCGAAAGTTATCACTAGGAGACCTATTAAATGGGATAAAATTGATTTTCCTACAAAATGGGTTCTTGAGGAAGCTATCCCTCCTCAGAATAATATTAATAGTAATGTTACTGAAGTTGAATAGACCACAGATGGTGTTAAAATTAGATTGTCGGAATCCATACCTCTCATAAATCTAGCTAATAATCTTAGTATTGCATCTAGATTAACTAGATCAGCTTCTTCTTATATTTCTCTAATTGATTATATAGTAAATTCCCCATCTAGAGCCTCTACTTCTCAGATAAGGGAAAATAATAGAACTAGTAATATTTGAATTGAAAGAGATAATATAGCTAGTGTTATTCCAGATTTGGACCCAACTGAGTCCGAAATGGATTTTCCTACAGGTTTAAAATGAATTAAAACAAAATTGATTTTAGTCCGGGATTACCGGCAAGAAGAAAGATCTCAGATGAGTTCTTTAAGCCCAGATGGGAACTTTTTTGAAAATGATTTTTTCAAAATTTTAATAAAGAAGAAAAGAATTTTTTTCAGGAAGAATTTTATAAGGATATTTCCAAACATAATAAAATAATTGCTTTTGTCCCATGGTTTATGGCAAGATATGTTGATAATTATATTTTCATGTTAGAAAGAGATTATAAATTAAGTAATGGTGAAATCACTAAGTTGGTATTTCCTCTTCAACAATATTTTCAACTTGAAAAGGATGCTAAAATAATTCATTTTGCTGCATTTGCAAAATTATTTGAAAATGATACTGTTATTATCACAGCCTAGCATGTTAATACTATGATTAAACAACAAAATTATGCTAATATTTATATGAGCATATTAGGTGAGCAAATTATTTTCATTCATGATAGAATTGATAAACTACTTTCTGAAATTAAGAAAATAGAGCCTAGTAATACTAAAGGTAAAGAGTAAGTCTAGGTTGCTACTTCGACCGTTCAATCCCCTCCTGAAATCAAGGACTTTAGATTAAAATGTCTTACTGATTTAGAAAAATTATTAAAAGAGAAGTTTAAGGGATTAAAATTCAGTCCTTTAAGCATAGATGATTCTTTTAAATTATCCAAAAAATAATTATGAAGTCTCGGATAAGATTAATAAGATCTCAGAAGGATATGCTAGAAAGTCAGTCCAAAGGATGTACTACTATCATAAGCCCACTCCTCAAATGTTCTATCAGAGGAACAGGAATTGGTAATCTCCAATAACTACAACGGAAAAGAAATCTATGAATGAAATATAGATGGTTATAGTGACAGGCAAGTTTCCATAGAAGTACATAGAATGTTGATGTACAACACAATCTACAAAGCTAATGAAAATCATGATAGAACTATTGCAAAGATGATAATTGCAGGATTTACTGCCTAATTAAAAGAATGGTGGGATAATTATTCAACCTAGGATCAACGTTGTAAGATTTTACAAGCTATTAAGCAGGAAGGTGGTCAACCTGTTCAAAAAGCAGTGTATACTTTAGTCCTTAATATTATGGAACAGTTCTCAGGAAGATGGTCTAACAATAGTGAGACTATTAGGACTATGCTCCAGAATTTGAAATGTAAAACTCTCACATCCTTTAGATGGCATAAGGATGTATTTCTATCTCGAGTCACGGAATTACCAGAGTGTAATAATTCACATTGGAAGTCTAAATTCATAGGTGGTTTACCAGCACTCTTTGCTGAAAGAGTTAGGAAAAATCTTAGAGGAACAACAACAAGCATAAATTATGAGGAATATACTTATTGAAAATTGATAAATATATGTACTCAAGAAGGTTTATCCTTAAGCAACAAGATCAAGTTGAATCAACAGATCAAGAGACACCGTCTTAATGAAAGACATCAATTAGGAAAATTTTGTGAACAAGTTGCTATTGACATTCCTAAGAAACCCAAAGAGTCTTATAGGCACAAGAAGAAAAAGGATTTTCATGATGGGAAAAATAAGAGGTTTGACAAAAGATCAAAGAGTGTCACGACCCAATTTCTTAGGTCATAATGGAACCTACTATAACCCACCAGTAGGTAAGGTAACCCGTAGTCCAGAACAACTAGTAATGGAATACTGATAGAAATAAAGGATACAGTGGAATAAATATAATAACAAGGCTAATATAACCCCAAAACCTGGTGGAGCCAGTATAAGAGCTTCTAATACAACAGGAGTACAAATGAAATATAGGAAAAGAGTATATATTACAAGTAGTCTCTGATACAACATAAAGAACAGTCTACAATAAGAGAGAGAGTAGGGATACTCCAAAACGTCAGGAGCTCAACCCAAGTCTTCAAACCATAGCTGCTTCGCACGATATACACACATCAACGGCCATAACTCATACTATAACCTGCAGGCTATAGAAGGGTAGTATAAGTACCAAACACGTGATACTCAATAGGCAACAGCCGACAGAGCTCCAGAAATAATGTAAGCATAAATAACATAAAGGCATGAATGTAACTATAGGCAATTACCCAAGCAACTAAACATGATGGGCTAATTGAGCTATAAGGATACTCTATCCCATCCTAATAGTAATCCGGTACTAAAGTATAATACCCTATATCACTAGCCAATATACAAATGAAGAGGAAGGAAGTGTATATATAATAGTATACAAGGCCAAGGATATGCATACAACATGGATATACCAAGGAAGAAATGGATATACGCTAATACCATACATATATATATGTATATATATACATACACATATAGGGCTAACTGAAAGGTGACTACCTGAGGGAGTCAACCTAACCTCTCGAGGTCCATAGCCAAGTAAAGGAGCTAACACTAGCCTCATCAAGCCTCTACCCAAAAAAGGGTGACTAATCAAGGGATAAACAATATAAGCCGAGAACATAAAGAAATCAAGAACGTACCTCCAATCTCAGGTACCAGTCCACAACCAACCTTCCACGAACTAACCATAATAATCAATAACAAAGTAACCGGCTAGTCTGGGCAAACAAGTACCTAACCGGACCCCCAAAAGCCCAGAAGGTTCACGAAAATACTTAATAAATAGCAACCATAACATGTACCTATACAGCCCCCCATAAGACCGATAGATATAGGAGCCAAATAACTATACTGATGATAGGCAATGCACATGAATGAATGCACGTAAATCGATAGTAAACCATATCTGATTTGAGTGTCATACTGTACCAAGTACCATAATATACCAAGTATATACACCTACCCCAACTCACCTAGCTAGCAAAGGTAGGACCTATGGCTACCATCCTTATGGCTCTCCAACGAAGGGGCCCCCTAGGGGATTTGGGAAATCCGTATACACTGCCTGGTTCTGATCGAAGACTTCTAATAATCATCATAATCCATCTACTCTGTCCAGTACCAGAGAGAGAGAGATATAAAATCAGTGCATGGACTCAAACCGCAACTAAAAGGATATAAATTCATAAATCTATTGCCCGAGATCATGCTCGGGATTAAATCATCATAATCACACAAAGGGTCAGAATATCCCTCGACCGAAGTAAACAGTAGTGGTAAAATAAGTGGATAAATAATGGACCGGAATCATCCTCAGTCGAAGTTCTAAAACATCATTTTTAGTTCCAAAAGCTCATAATCAAGTAAATAAGGTGGTACGATTTTCGTTATAAAACAATCCATATTTAAAGTGAAAAGTGGAAATAAATCCCTTTTTGGAAATAGTAGTAAAATCAAGGTTTTGGTTGGAATCGTACCACTAAGTGAGCATGAATACGCCTAAAAGTATGCATGCCATCACCAGTATCCAAACAGTACCACTATAAGCGCCTAAGTGTCTATAATCTAGAATCATGTCCCCTTTAGGGATAAAATACTCACTTGGAGTCCAACTGGCATCGTAACCACGGCCTCAGGCCCAATAATACATAATCTACAAAATAACGCCTCATAACTTGGAAAACTACGGTAAATAAGGGCATAAAGTCACTAAAGGATTTAATCGGGGAAAATACTATTCAATTCACTAAGTCGAATGGTAAACCTTAGACTAAAGTATCTTTAATCATCAACTATGGTTATCATGCTTATAATAAAGGGTAATAGGATTCTATGTCCATAACAAGCAACCTATGCTAAGGTTCGGGTCACACTTATACCCCGAAATCCCTAAATAGGCTAAGTCATGATTTACTAGTCATAATCATATCCTATAATTCCTACCTAGCATGAAATATACACTATACACAATCTCATAGAGGAAAGTACACTGAAGCCTACCTCGTTGCCGAACCGCAACTCTTGAATAGTCCACAAATAGCCCATACTTGCTCCATGATCCTGTATCGATGTCACACTATCAAAATAGCAATATATACGTCAACACAAGTAAAACAACACCCATATTGCAATATAAAACTCCGGGCCTAAAATTAGGTCAAAAATGGGCCCGTGGGGCTCGCTAATGGAATCCCAAAATTGAATCTATCACGAGGTACCTCAAAGGAAAAGGAATGTGTGCTCAAATGTTGAGCACCAATGTGATAGAAATCGGGCCTCAAATCAGCCCCCAAAGCTTAGGATTTCAAAAACCTAATGTCTAAGAATTTACAATGAAATAGGACGAAATTCAATGGGTAAAATGATGAATAAGACCAAGGAGTGATGAGTTAACTTACCTTAGCTTCAATGGGTGAATCCCCACTCTTTCTCACTCCTCATGCTCTCAACAATGGGGAAAGAGGGTTGAGAAAATAAGAGAAACTCTGCGTGAAAAGGGGGATATAATAGCCCCAGGTGCTGCTAAACCGAACACTTGGGCGCTTAAGCGCCTACTGCTAAAGTGGTAGAGTGCCGCTAAAGCAGCAGGTGCAAAAGGGTAAGGGTCCTCTTAAGCGGCATCCTAGCTGCTAAACCAGACGAGGACCGCTAAAGCGACCCCCGTCCGACCCACCAAGGATGCTTAAGCGACAAGTGCTTTAGCGGGCCTAGCGATCACACCAGAAAATCAGATATCAGATTTTAGATAAGTCCAAAATGGACTCCGACCAGGTGTTCGGGATTCGTTCAGAATCCCGTACGCGTAAACAAACTATGCTACTATACCAAATTCGATATTTTGGACTCAACAGAACCATTAAAATTTTCATCCGAGGTCGTTTCGATTGAATATGGGGCCCATACCTATAGTTTCGTTTATCAACAAATCTACACAATAGCCCAAAACGAGTCTGGAAGCCTCGGGACATGAACCAAGGGTCCCCCTAGCCTAAAATCAATATTCTGGAGCTGATGGTACTGTAGCAATTTTTATCTAAGATTGTCTAATAGGAGTTTTGGTCTGAGACCAAATCCTAAACAACAAAAGCTCCAAAATATGGAAATGAGTCTAAAATGCAAACGAACTGTCCGATAACTAGACCGATAGTTCCGATAAGTCATAAATGACCTGTAGCCACTATGGGAAGGCTCAAAACACCAGAAATACATAAAAATTGAGAAAATGACCTGGAGAGTCATTACAAAGAGAAAGAAGGCTTTTAAAGCAAGAAATATAAAACCTGCTACAAATGTGGTAGAGTAGGCCATTATACCAAAGACTGCAAAGGTAAGAATAAAACCAAGAACCTTAACATTGATGAAGATATAAAAGAGTCTTTGTACAAAATTTTGTTAAATTCTTCTCCAGATAATTCAAGTCCAGAAAAAAGTGATAATGAAAACTCCTCTATAGATGAAGATTTGAGAGCTCTTCATAATGAGAATTATATGACCTCTGAATATGAATGTATGCCTTGCCAATTAGGGAAACCTTGTGATAAAAAGGGAGAAGATGAGTTTTATAATATTTATTCTCAGTTTAGGAATCTAAATATTAATATCCTTGAAAATGATAAATTAGTAGAACTTTTGAAGATTATTAAAGATCCTGAAATAAGATCTCAGTTAATAGATAAGATGGGAAACCCATCTACAAGTTCTACTGAAAATCAGCGGGAAACTCCCTCTCAAAAGGACCCTATACTATGTCTGAAGTTAAAAGAATCCTTAAAGAAAGAGAGCGAGTTGTTAATACTCCTGCAACAACTCATGATCTAGAGATAGAGATTGATAATCGCAAGAAAGAAATTATTGATCTAAAAAATAAGAATATGGGCTTGAATAGGAGAATCTCCAATTTAGAAGATCAAAGTATTGCTACAGGTATTACAGATGATATGCCTGATACAAAAGAAGAAGGATTTCTTCAAACTCTCAAAATCATTACTCATCAAAAAATTTATTCAAAAGTTACTCTTCTGATTGATTATAACTTCAAAAAAGTGCTTACTGCTCTCAATGATAGTGGGGCAGATTGTAATTGTATACAGGAAGGACTAATACCTTCTAAGTATTTTTATAAAAATACTCACAGTCTAAGAAATGCTAGTGGTCATAAAATGGGCGTTGAATACAAACTATCCAAAGCTTATATTTGCCAAGATAAAGTATGTATGCCTGAAACCTTTGTTTTAGTAAAAGATATTACAAACAAAATTATTTTAGGTGTCCCATTTTTCTTACACCTTTATCCTACTACTCGATGGGATGACACTGGTATAACTGGAACATTTGATAATAAAGAAATCAAATTTGATTTTACTACACCACCCTATTCAAGATTTTTAAATGAAATAAGGCAAAAGATAATTTTAAAAAATCGACAAGTTGATTTTCTCAAAAATGAAATTTATAGCCTAACAATTGAAGAGACCTTACAAAATCCTAAATTAAGTGTTAAAATTGATTTCCTAAAATATCAATTCTCTTTACAAATTTGTGGAGACCACCCAAATACATTTTGGGAAAGAAAAAAACATGTTGTCAGTCTTCCATATGAAGAAAGCTTTGTTGAGGATAATATTTCCACTAAAACTAGGCCATGCCAAATGAATTCAATATATTTGAAATTGTGTAAAAATAAATTTATTCTATATTACATAAAAGTTTTATAAGACCTTCTAAATCGCCATGGTCGTGTACTACTCTTTATGTTAATAAATAGGCTGAACAGGAACAAGGAGTTCCAAGATTGGTTATTAATCATAAACCTTTAAACAAAGTTTTAATGTGGATTAGATATCCACTACCTAATAAAAAAGGATCTATTGGATAGATTACATGATGTTATCATATTTTCAAAATTTGATTTAAAATCAGGGTATTGACAAATCCAAACTGCTGAAGCAGATAAATATAAAACTACTTTTAATGTCCCAATGGGTCAATTCAAATGGAATGTCATGCCATTTGGATTGAAAAATGCTCCCTCTGAATTTCAAAAAATTATGAATGATATTTTCATACCTTATAGAAATTTCATAATAGTTTATATTGATGATATACTAGTATTTTCAAAAATTATGGAAATACATTTCAAACAGCTTGATCTATTTAAAAAGATCATTATACAAAATAAGTTAGTAATATCTAAACCTAAAATGTCTCTTTTAAAAAAAAAAAGCTAGATTTTTAGGACATAATATTGAAAAGGGTAAAATTATCCCTATAAATAGAAGCATCAAATTTGCTTCAAAATTCCCTAATATTATAATTGACAAAACCCAACTGCAAAGATTTTTGGGAAGCTTAAATTATATTTCTCCTTTTATAAAGGATCTTGCCAAAGAAACATCTATTTTATATGATAGATTAAAGAAAAATCCAAAAGCTTGGAC
The DNA here is from genome assembly GCA_031232105.1 of Capsicum rhomboideum. NCBI lineage: Eukaryota > Viridiplantae > Streptophyta > Magnoliopsida > Solanales > Solanaceae > Capsicum > Capsicum rhomboideum. The sequence continues at coordinate 86,741,407 of CP124715.1, forward strand.
TGATGATCATACTCAATCAGTCAAGAATATCAAAGCAAAGGCTAATAACCTACCATGTCTAACCTTAGCCAATCCTAATTGGAAGAAAGTAGTTGAGACAGATGCTTCTGATATTGGATATGGTGGAATTTTAAGACAATATTCTTCAGAAGATAAATAAGAATATCTTGTTTAATTTTATTCTGGAAAGTGAAATAATAGCCAAAAGAATTATGCCACTATTGCAAAAGAAATTCTTGCTATAGTAAAATGTCTTTTGAAATTCTAAGGAGATTTGTATAGTCAAAAGTTTTTAATAAGAACTGATTGCCAAGTAGCAAAATTCATATTTAATAAAGATTGGAAATATGATATTTCTAAATAAATGTTTGCAAGATGGCAAGCTTTATTAGCGTCATTTGATTTTGAAATACAATATCTGAAAGGCTCTGATAATAGTCTTCCTGATTTTCTCACTAGAGAATAGTTAAGTTAATAACTTTTCTCTCATACATTAACAGGATGAGGCCACAATTTTCAACCTCCTCTAATAGAGAAAGGGGGAGAGGATGAACAGGGATGGGTAGAGGTAATGTCCTAGCCCAGATAGGAAATCAAAAGCTAATAGCTTCAAATATTGCAGGAACTTCTGATCTTAATAAACATCACCCTATGTACAAGGATTTCATGGATTTCATTAAATCCAAAAAAAGAGAAAATGATAATCCTTCATATTCCACTGCCCTTGCAAATGATAGCAATGAAATATTGAAGTATATGACCAAAATAACAAAAGGAGTTATACTTATCCTTGAGCATAATGATCTAAAATGGAAAGATGATCCATGGCAGATCATGAACAGGTATTTTGATACGGCATCCTATGCCACTACTACTTATAAATACAGAATGCACTACGAGATGATACTTTCATCGATAGGGTGGGGCCGCTGAATTTCAACATTTTTACCCTGCAAATACTAGAAAAGTTTATAACTTTTCAAAGATTATAATTAAGAAAAAAATTTCTCCAAAAGAATGGGGGATGAATACTCTCAAAGAAAGGTATTACATTCATTCGGAACAAAAAGTTGCAGTGAAATATAATTATTGGCATTATATTGATAGATTTAATAAAACACTTTTATATGAGAATTCCAATAAAAAGCACTCTTGGTTTATTAAAATATGTTTCCATGTTTATAAATAAAATATACCAAACTGGTTTTGCCAATGGTGGACTTTATGGTCCCTCACTAAATATTTTACTAGAAGAATATAAAAGTTTATACACTGAATGGGTTGATGTTTCCCAGAAATTAATGAATTTAGAAAAAGAAAATATTTTCTTTAATGGAATGGCCACTATGTATTTCTTTATTGAATTCTCTATTCCATGGATTATGAAGTGGTCCATTGAGGTTAATAATACTACTGAAGGATATCCATGCCTACAAAGAACCTTTTATACAAAGTTTTGGAACAAGTTACTTCAGATGATTCTAGTCCTTTTAAACAAATAACGAGAAAACTTCAGATGAAAAAAGGAGCTCTCGAGATCTGAGATAATTGCCTCTTACATGAAAGAGGTCAAAAGAGATTTGACAAAAAATCTAGAAATAGAAATATCATATGATATTTCTATGGCATCTGTAGGTCTTTCCACAAAAGAGGATAAAGCTTGTCTTGGAGGAGAATCTCAAAGTGTTCATAGTGTAGAAGAAATTGATATTGACAATATTGAATCATTCTTACAATAATTCAAGACACAGGTGAAAGAATCTTCCAACAGAAAAAATGACAAAGGAAAAGGCATAGCCAAAAACAGTTGAGAATACCCCATATTCAGAAATTATTGGGGAAAAGGGACAAATAACTTTTATAAAGAGGATTCTTTTATAAAGAGGACTATAATTATTAAAGTTGTAGGGTCAATATGACCAAATATATTTTTAGCCACGTTACTTTTTTGTTTTGTCCTTGTATTTAGTTGATCTATTATATAAGGAACAATTTTTCTTCATTTGGAGGAAGGTTTTAGAAACCCCTCTCTCTTTCCATCTCTACTATAAATATTTCTAAGAAATAAAACTTTGAAAAGTTTATCTTTCTAAGGCTTTGGTCACAACCTTCGATTCAAAGGTATTTAAATTTTCTGTACTTTATTTTATTTTATTTTATTATTATTAATTAGCCTAAGTAAAAGGCTAAAAACCTTTGTGTTGAGCTATAACACACTAAACTACTAATATAGCATGGTGCTAATTCCTTAATAAGAATCTTATCACCCAATGATACTAAGGTAGGGAAGAATCCAGGCGGTTGATCCAGGCTATGCCGGAAGTCCTACTGAAATGCCCGTTTTAGCCAAGGGAGGCATGGGGCTGTGTTGGACTCGTAATGGTTCATCTTTTTCAGGATTTAACCCCTAAAAAGGTCCTGTAGTATCATTGAAGCAAAGAAGAAGCTCATTAAATAAATAGATGAATCTTGATTTTATTTTATTTTCAAACTAATTAGCCTACATGAAAGTCTAATTTTCCTAAAAGCTTTACAGGCATATAAATCCCATTCAAAGTGATACAGTAAACCACAGCCCTTAATTCCATCCTCGTCATGATTTTCATCATAACACTGCACTATCTGACAGGGCTTTAAAGCCTCACCCAATTAACACTTAAACTCAAGATTCATCTATTTATTTCATGAGCTTCTTCTATAACAGTCTAGTACGCCATAGTCCAACACTTAGGAAAATTAGCCTTTCATTTAGGATAATTAGTTTGAAAAGAAAATAAAATTAAAATTACAAAAATTTAAATCACCTTAATATAGTAAGGTTGTCACCAGAGAAGAAAAAGGATACCAGAAAACTTATAACGTTTATTTAAAGAAATTTCTTACAAGAGAGGGGGGGAGGGGGTTCTAAAACCTCTTTTTTCTCTATCTTACATAAGATGGATCCTTATATAATGGATCATCAAAGCTAGAAAATAAAAATTAAAAGTAATCAGGCCGAAGCATGGCCGACCTAATAAAATACAAGGGCCCTATATGGCCGACAAGATAAAAAGTAGAAAGAAAAACGTGACTATCTGGTCCTACTACTTTATTAAAGTCTTTTGTCTCATTACCCCAATAATTTATGGCATGGGGCCTTCTTTTTAGACTTTTTCTTTTCCTCTGTTGGATTTAGTGGAAGATTCTTCCATCCTACTTTTGAATTATTCTAAATGTTGGTTCAGATTATCCATATCAATTTCTCCAGTGCTATGAACACTTTGAGATTCTCCTGCTAATTCATATTCTTCCTCAGTATGACTGATAGATGCTATGGAAATGTCATCGAGTATTTCTCTGTCCAAGTTTTTCAGGAGATCCTTCTTAACCTTCTCCATATATGAGGCTAGAATTTATGATTTGGTCATTGCTCCCTTCTTCATTTGAAGCCTTCTGGAAATGCATTTAAAAGGAATCATATCATCCTATTTTGTTGTTGTCTCTTGAACCATTGTATAATTATTGATAGCGGTTTGAATTCTATCTAAAGTCTATCGTCCATGAATTTTCCCAGCTTTATCCTTTTGGGTTAACTTGTTCCAGAACTTAGTATAAAATGTGCTTTCTAGGCTTGGGAATTCCACAGTCATATCCACGTCGACTGACCACTTCATAATCCATGATACAGAAAATTCTATAAAAAAATACATGGCTGACATGACTTCAAAGAAAATATTTTCTTTTTGTAACTCCATTAATTTAGGAGAAACATCAACCCATTCAGCATACAATTTTTTGTATAACTCAGGCAGTATATTTATAGTTGGATCGTATGAAGTCCACCATTTACAAAACCATATTGGGACAGTTTGGGTGAAAACATGGCTACAAATTTTTATAAACCATGAATGTTTTCGACTATTATTTTCATAGAGGAGGCTTTTATAAAAGCTGTCTGAATAATTCCAATAAATATATTTTACTGAGACTTTGTTATCCAGGTGAGTATAATCTCGTTCTTGAGAAGGATTGAGCCGCTAGTCTTCTGAAGCCAAAATCTTTTTTATAATGATTTTTGAGAAATTATAAATTCTCCTGCTATTAGTAGGATAAAAATGTTGGAATTCAGCAAATTCTATTGCAGAGAGTATAATCTCAAAATGCATCCTATATTTATACATAGGAGCAACATATAATGTTGTATTAAAATACCTGGTCATTATTCGCCAGGGATCATCTTTCCATTTTAGATCCGTATGTTCCAAGAGAAGTATAACTTTTTTTTTTCTTTTAATTCATATACCTCATTATTTTCATTACTGTCATCAGCCAGAATTGAGGAATATGATGGAGAATTATTATTATCCTCCCCTTGTTTTTTGGATTGTATGAAATCCAGGAAATCCTTGTTCATCGGATGATCTGTATTAAGATCTGATGTTCTTACAATGTTTGAAGCTATTAGCTTCTGATATCTGATTTGGGCTAGGATATTACCTCGGCCCCTTCCTTGTCCACGGCCTTCTCTTCCTTAATTAGAGGGAGGTGAATAGGTGGGTCTTACCCCAGGTATCATCATGTGACAAAGAAAAGAGATTATTAACTCAAATGTTCTCTAGTGAGAAAATCAAGGAGACTGTTACTCGACCATTTAAGATATTGAATCTCAAAATCAAATGGGGCTAATAAAGCCTGCCATCTTGCAAACATTTTTTTGGAAACATCATGTTTAATATCTTTATTAAAGATAAATTTAACTGCTTGGCAGTTTGTCCTTATAAAGAACTTTTGATTATATAAATCACCCTGAAATTTGATGACTCTTTTTACTAAAGCAAGAATTTCCTTCGCTACAGCAGCATAATTTTTCTGACTATTAGTCCATTTACCAGAATAAAATTTAACAAGATATTCGTGCTTATCTTCTGGGGCATGCTGTATCAAGATTCCCCCATAGCCTACATCCAAAGCATCAGCCTGGACTATTTTTGTCCAATTCGGATTGGCTAAAGTAAGGCATGGTAGGTTATTAACCTTTGCCTTAATATTTTTGATCGCTTGAGTATGACCATCGGCCCAGACTTTAGGATTTTTCTTAAGCCTTTCATATAAAATGGCAGTGTAACCTGCTAAGTCCTTTATAAAAGGAGATGTATAATTTAAACTCCCAAAAAATCTTTGAAGCTGAGTTTTATCAGTAATAATATCAGGAATTTTGAAGCAAACTCAATGCTTCTATTAATAGGAATAATTTTACCCTTTTCAATATAATGTCCTAAAAATTGGACTTTGGTTTGGAAGAGAAATATTTTTGGCTTGGATATTACTAAGCCATTTTGTATAGTAATTTTCTTGAATAAATCTTGATGCTTGAAATGAATTTCTATTGTTTTTGAATAAACTAGTATATCATCAATATAGACAATTATGAAATTGCTATAAGGTATGAAGATATCATTCATAATTTTCTGAAATTCAGAAGGTGCATTTTTCAATCCAAAGGGCATAACATTTCATTCGAATTGCCCCACTGGGACATTAAAAGCAGTTTTGTATCTGTCTTTTCCATCAATTTGGGTTTGTCAATAACCTGACTTTAAATCAAATTTTGAAAATATAATAGCATCATGAAGTCTATCCAAGAAATCTTTTTTATTGGGAATTGGATAGCGAATCCATTTTAAAACTTTATTAAGAGGTTTATAATTAATGACAAGTCTGGGAACTCCTCATTCTTGTTCTGCTTGTTTATTAACATAAAAAATAGTGCAGGACCATAGAGATTTCAATGGACTTATAAGGCCTTTATGAAGAGAGATTGAATTTCATTTTTACAAAGATGTAAATATTCAGTATTCATTTGGTAAGGTCTATCCTTGGTAGAGATATTACCCTCTGAAAAATCTTCTTCATAAGGAAGGCTAACCGCATGTTTTTTTCTTTCCCAAAAAATATTAGGATGGTCTCCACATATTTTCAAAGTAAAGTGATTTTGTAAAATATCAATTTTCACCTTTAATTTAGGAGACTGTAAATTACTCTCTATAGAGAGGCAATTTATCTCATTTTTTAGGAAACCCACCTGTTTTATTTTTGAAAAAATTCTTTCTTTTATCTGATTTAAGAATTTATCAAAAGGTTGAGTTATAAAATCCAGTCTAATTTCTTTATTATCATAAGTTTCCGTAATACTAGTATGATCCCATCTGGTAATTGAAAAAATATGGATAAAGAAAGGTACGCCTAAAATAACTTCATTTGAAATATCTTTTACTAATACAAAAGATACAGGCATACAAACCTTATTACGACAAATATAAGCTTTTGGTAGCTTAAAATCAATTTTCATTTTACTTCCATTAGCATTGCGGAGACTATGAGTAGTTTTATGAAAATACTTAGAAGGTATAAGTCCTTCTTGTATACAATTTAAATCTACTCCACTATTAACTAGGGCAGTAAATTTTTTTTTAAAAGTATAATCGATTAAAAGAGTAATCTTAGCATAAAATTTTTGAGAAGTTATTAACTCAAGAATTTGAAGAAATTCCTCCTTAGCTTTCTTCTTCAAGGAACCTAAGAACATATCTTTTTCCTTAGAGGTTTCAGCTTCATCAATGATGTCTTCCGGCCCATTCTGGAAATCTGTATCCAAATTAGGATCTTCAATACTGGAAATCTCAAGATTTGAGATCCTTTCATCCACAACCTTATTATTTCTTTTGAGATGCTCAATTTCTATCTTGATATTATTTCTCTCTTTTATCAAGTCTTGAAGGGTGGTTGGCGTATGTTGAACTTGATGTTTTTCCTTCAACATTTTCTTTAATTCTACAATAGTGTAGGTTCCTACTTGAGGCTGTACTTCTTGCTGCTTAGCAGTACTAGTAGAAGGTGCCTCCATTTTATCAATAATTTAAGATAAGGTGCCTCCATTTTATCAATAATTTAAGATCTTAGTTCAAGATCTTTGATAATTTTAAAAGCTCTATCAGTTTATCATCCTGAAGAACATTAATATTAAGATCCTTAAACTGAGAATAAATTCCATAAAATTCATCAGTTTCCTTATTATCACAAGGTTGACTTATTTGGCAAGGAATGCAATCTTCTTTCGAAGAGGATGGGATATAATCGTCATCCTGAAGAACTTTCAACTCTCTGAGGGCTCTTAGCTCTTCTTCTGTAGAGGAGTCTTTGAACTCACTCTGTTCCGGACTATTTTCTGGAGAGGAGTTTAGAAGAATTTTGCATAAAGGATCCTTCATCTTTTCATCTATGTCAAGGAGTTTAATCTTATCCTTAACCTTACAATCTTTGGCATAATGACCAATTCTGCCACATCTGTAGCAAGCATTTGGCTTATCGGAAGATTTTGCAGCAACCTTCCCTTTTTTAAAGGCTCTTTTTCTGTTAGTCCTTTTTTCCTAACGCTTATAATACTTTTCAGGATTGTAGTACTCTTTACTTGAGGAATGCTTTTCTTTTATCCTCTTATAATCCTTTTATTTCTTATGAGTTCCCTTTGAAATGTCTATTCCAAATTATTCACTAAACTCACCTAATTGTCATCTTTCATTAAGACTCTGCTTCTTTGTTTGCTGATTCAGTTTAATCTCATTGTACAGAGATAAACCCTCCTGAGTGCAAATACTAATTAATTTCCCATAAGAGAAACTATCATAAACTATGTTATTAGCTCCTGCTCTAAGCATCTTTCTGACTCTTTCAGGAAAGAGTATAGGTAATCCATCTATAAATTTGAATTTCCAATGTGAGCTATTACACTCTGGTAATTCCATAACTCTGGATAAGAAAGTGTCTTTATACCAGCTAAAGGATGAGAGTTTTTTACACCTCAGATTCTGGAGCAAGGTCCTAATGGTCTCACTATCATCAGACCATCTACCCGAGAAATGCTCGATAATGTTAACAACTAAGGTATATACCGCGTTCTGAACCACCATACCATTTTCTTTCTTAATAGCTATGAGGATTTCCCCACGTTGTATACTGGTAAGATAATTATCCCACCCCCATTTAGTTGGCCCGTAAAGCCAGCTATAATCATTTTTCCAATGCTCTTATCCTTATTTTCACTCTACTTGCAGATAGTGCTATACATCAACATTCTATGAACTAATGTATAGATTTATCTTTCGGTATAACCGTCTATATTCCATTAATAGATATGTTTACCATTGTAGCTATTGGAAATAACCAATTATTGCTCCTCTAGCAGAACATCTTGATGAGTAGATCTAGGATAGTAGTACATCCTTTGAACAAGTTTGTGAGCAAACCTTTCAGAAATCTTATTAATAGTATCAGGGACCTCTTCTCTATTATGACCAAAGTCATTAGTTAAAGGAGTAAGCTTGAGGTCTTTGAACATGGCTTCTATGACCTTTTCTAATTCTGAGATATTTTTCAACCTAAAATTCCTGATATCATATTTTCCAACAAACAAAAATTCAGAGTCTTTGTGTGATTTGTAACTATATTTGCAGTCGATGAAGTCATTGGTGTTTGAGATACCACTACTCCAGCCACGGTATATCTAATTTATCATGGGATGCAGTAATCCTAAACCTCGAGTACAGTGACGGGATTAAATTCCTAAAGGAGATATAGTAAATTTTGTGGACTCGAGTATTTTAGTTAAAGTTTTTACTTTTATGTTTTCAAGTTTACTTCGATTTTTCTGATTTACTATTTTGAACACTACCAATAAAAATAGAGAAACAAAATAGAAGAACATTACATACCTTTATGTTTTAAATAAAAATTAAGTCATTCAAGAAAACAAGGTACTTTCATCTTCTGTGAGTACATCAAATGCATGTGTCTCTACCATTGAAGGTTGTTGTGGAGTGATAAATACTCCTTCTTTATTAATCAGAGTTATGGGGTTTGAGACTTGAGTGGATATTTTACCCCCTAATGTGAAACTTTTCAGTGTGAATTTTAGACTAATCAGGCTCCAAGACGAATAATAGACGGTAGGTGAAAACCCAAAAAAATAAAAAAAAATCTCAATCATCTTACAAATACATCAAATGCCCAAAGTCGAGATATAGAGAATAGCAATATGCATTGTTTACAATTTTTTGACTCATGAGAACATCAAATGCTAATAATTGTACAACACCCTTGGTTCATAAAGGCATGAAACTTTATATATTATGCCAGTTTCTGGACACGTGCAACGCAAGTGTGTCCATGTAATTTTTTATAGATCCGTTAGAATGATTAAATTTCTATGGAAACAAGTGTGTTATAAGTAATAAAATACAATAATTACAAAGAAATCTTTAAAAGTGTGACAAGAAACACCGAAAGAGGGGTGTATTTTAATTTTTACTATTAATTTCTTTTAAGCAACTAACTGTAAATTTTGAACTTTTGTTAATAGTTAGCAAACATCCAATAAAGTCACAAATGACTAATTTGAGCCCAAATAAAAATACAGACTTACGATAATTAGAAATTCATAGAAAATTAGATTTAAAGAGTCTAATAGAGAGAAAACACACACAAAAAAAAGAAATAAAGAATACAAAATACAATATATACATCCTTCTTAAGACTTTAATCATAATAATATAGATGAAAAAAGAAATACAAAATTAATACATAATTTTTTGAGTTCTTGTCGACGCATTCTCCATAATCAATCAAAATTCAAGAGCCTTCTTCATTGAGTCATATATATTAAGTATGCTCCTCATCAACTACTTTCTTTAATCGAGCTTATTGAGTTTATATATATATATATATATATATATATATATATTGTAATGACCTGATATGTGAGATTTATACTTTTATGTGATTTGACCATTTTTTCCTTTACCATAGTTGCTACATATTGATTTGAGGTGTGGAGATAGTTGGCATGGTTCCCAATGCCTTCGGGAGGCTATTGGGAAAGTTTATGGTTTTTAGAGGCTTTGAAAGCTCTATAGTTGACTTTGGTCAACATTTGATGTTCTGAGTACCGTATGGAAATTTGGACAGTTCCATTGGATCTAAAATATTAAATTTGGATTAGTAGCGAGGTCGGTTCATGTTCGGGACCTTTATATTTTAGTTCGACCCTTGTTGTGGAAACTAGTTAAAGTAAGCTTTAGGGGGTCTTAGGGGTTAATTTATTGAAAATAATTCTTTTTCGAAAATCCAAGGTTGTCATTGAGTATGGAACATCAAAAATAGCCTAGAAGCATATATGGTTTAATTTTATAGGGTCCCTAACAAATCTCAAAGGTTTGTTCGGAGACTTGTGAGCATAATTTTAGTTGGTGCAACAGCTGCTATCTAGTGCATTAGTCCCTTCAATGCGATCACGTGGAGACATGTCGTGATCGTGGGCCTCGATGATAGTCTTCATCATGATCGCGATGGGTTAATCGGTGGACCAGGTCGGGTTGACTCATTGCGATCATGAGGACCAGCTGCATGACCGCGATGACCAGCTTAATGTCCGGTCAACATTGACCCTCGTAATTGCAAAGTGGGGTCCATAATTGCAAGATACTGAACAGTATAAATACTTCAATTTTGTAATTTTTCTCCATTTTTGGACCTCCAAGCTTCGGGAAAGACGATTTCTCTAGGGTTTCTTTATCATTTTTGTGTGGGTAACCTCTAAACTATTCTCTTTATTATTTCCTATTGATTAGGCCTTTGAGAACACCTTTTAATCTCGATATTGAAATAGATTTTTGAGGATTTTACCGGCAAAGCTTTAAAATGGTTTTTCTTTGATTTGGACCTTGTTTTTAACTCGTTTTCATATGGGTTTTCAACTGTAGACTCCTATAAACTTGGGGAATGTGTTTCTAATATAAAATTCTAGTTTTACCCCTTTTGTTTGCAAACTCATTTTTCGAACCCATTTTGGACCCAACTTAAATATGATCAATATGGGTATCATTTCCTCCTTTTTAATCTGCAGATGTTGAATTTGTATGTTTTAGTTGATTTTGAGGCCATTTGGAAGGGGAAATCTCTGTGTTGAAGGACTTTAGGCATGGATTTTGATGCTTCGAGGTAGGTTATAGCTTAACTTTCTTCAGACTGGGCTGGGTAGTTAATGAATAAGTAAAGCCTGCTATGGGTTGGGAAGACTAATTTGGGAATCATATTTTGGTATTATTAATGTTGTTGTGTGCCCCTATGGGGGCAGGGGCTTATATGCTTATTATTGATGACTTGAGATACCATGATTTGAGTGTTGCCCATGCAGGGGCTTTATTTGATGTTTTAGGCCTTATTTGAGTATCATTGGCATTTACCATGATATAAATACCCAAATTAGGGGTTTGATATGATATTAATGATGTCCTATATGACTAAACTTATGATCGTGCCAAATGAGAAATTGATGTCTTGATTATTGATATATTGAGTTGATTCTGAGCTCATGTATACATGCATTGAATGGATTATTATCTTCATACTAATTTGGTGGTGAGCATTACATCCTCATTCATACATACACATTCATGATATATTGGTACCATTGAGATACATTGATGTGAAAGAGAAATGTGACACTTTTATAAAAAACCTTGATTCGTGAACAATAGTCGAAGAGGTGATTGAGATATTTTACAAAATCCATGATCCGTGAATACTAATCGGAGAGAAAAGTTGAGGTTTGTGGTAGTACACGGGTTGCAAACCTCCCATGGGTCCTATCTTGGAAGCGCTGAGGCTCGGTAGGTGTATACAGAAAGTCATACGATGACATTCAAAACATTCATCATCATTACATCTTCATTGTTTTGCATTGCATTGCATACGCATTCCTGTGTTATTTTCATGTTCTTGGCGTGTATTTAGTTTCTATACTTGTTTTGAATGTATCTGTTGCTACTTGTTCCTTATCTAAATATATTAGAATTATTAGTGGAGACGATGTAAGCTATCATTTGGAAACTTTTCTGCTTGCAGTTGACGTACTCATAGTATTTGTTTACTTGTAGTATTTTCTACTTTGCTCAGTCGGCCTATGATACCTACTGAGTACAAGTGGACTGTACTCACCCCTACTGTACCCTTTCGGTGCAGATCTCAGCTCGAGTACCACACGTGGCAGTTGAGTTGGGGTAGTGTTGATCAGATTTTGAAGTACTGGTTCACTCCAGAGTTTGTAGCAGATTCCAAATCTTATCCTATTCTTTATTTTGTCTTTATTTGGGTCAGAGACAGATTTTGTATTCCAGATCCAAATGTTGTACTTAGATGCTCCTACATTTATGACACCAGTCTTTGGGAGTTTATGACATTCCTTTAGTTTTCCATTATCCTTATGTATATGTGACTTGACTTTGTTCTAGGAGTCTCATTTGCTTTATTTCCTTTATTATCTCGTATTGCTTTACCTTTTGGATGTCTTGCTTACTTATCAGGACTGGGCTGAGATAAATGTCATCATGACCTTGAGTTTTTAGGTCGTGACAAATTGGTATCAGAGCGCTAGGAGTTTAAGAGCAGGATGTCTAGTAGAGTCTCGCAGATCGATACGCAGACGCCCGTATCTATCTTTGAGAGGCAAGAAGATATTTTAGAAAAAACTTCTCTAATTTGACTCTTTATCGTGTGGGTTATTTGTACCCAATATTCTAAACTTGTATCACATTTTTTTTCTGCACAGATGGTGAGGACTAAGTCCAAAGATGCTAGGGATGCTGAGCCGATGCCAGATATGGGATCTTCGATTTGAGGATCAGGTATGGGTTGTGGTCGACCCAGAGGTAGAAGAAGGGCATAAGGAGCTGCCCCAGCCATAGAACGTACTAGAGAGGCCTTTCCTGAACCAGAGGTTGTGTATTCCAGGGATGACTATCATACAGGGGGTGTAGGGTCAGCTCAGGTTCCACATGGTTTAGTTAATATCCCAATGCTTTAGGATTTATTTATTCATCTTTTAAGTTGCTTGGAAGGTGTTCCTTTGAGTGTACCGGGTGTTCTCAGACTTTGAGTGGTGTTTCGCCATCTGTGCCGGCATTTGCTTATAGTTGTCCTACTTCAGAGGTATAACCATCATTAATGGTACCCCCGCATGTGGATTCAGTACCGTTCAGACTTACTATTTCTCCAGTTGTTTTGAGTATAATGATGTCTTCTGATGACCAGAAGAGGTATGGGAGGTTTAATCTCTTGGCTCCTCCCATGTTCAGTAGGGCGATTGGCGAGGATACCTATGAGTTTCTAATTGACTGTCAGGTGAAGTTACATAATTTTGGATCCCTTGAGTCTCACAAAGTTTCTTATACTACCTATCAGTTGACAGATGTGGCCAGGGATAGGTGGAGATCTCTATCAAGTTGTAAACCTTTGGGTTTGCCTGCTATGACTTGGACTTAGTTTTCTAGGGCCTTTTTGGAGAGGCTTGTGCCGTATAGTTTGAGAGATAGAATGTGGGATGAGTTTGATCACTTGGAGTAGGTCTCTATGTCTATTGCCGAGTATGAGGCACACTTCCATGCCCTATCCAGATATTCAGGCGCCAGTATCTCCACAAAGCCAGAGAGGATTTAGAAGTTTGTTAAGGGGTTAGATGGTTCCTATCAGTTGGCTACTGCCCATATAGTTGTTTCAGGGTCTTCTTTTTAGAGTGTTATTGAGCATGTTAAGTCGACCGAGTCTATTACCCAGGATACTCAAGGAGGCACCAAGAGCTCCTCTCGAGGCAAAGATTTCTCAAGTAGAGATTTATATGGTTATCATGGTAGGCTAGTTCAAGCCATTTTATAGGGATCAGGTGATAGGCCTTTAGGTTCTGCGGTTTTAGGTAGCCAGGCATCAGGTCATGCAAGTGGTGGTTCCAGCTTTAGTTCTTCGACCCAGGGGGGTCATTCTAGTTCATCTGTGCCTCCCTCGAGTTGAGTGAGGACATAGAGGATGCTTTGTTTATGATAAAGTTTGTCATTTGGCCAAGGATTGTCCTCAGTATATATTTGGCCTTGCCCAATTGGATTTTTAGCTTTTCCCTACTCCTATTTTTGCAGTCAGATGTGGTTTACAGAATGGTAAGGGTGGTGCCAGAGGTGCTCGAGGTAGAGGTAGGGGAGCTCATGGTAGTTGTAACACCCCGTACGTTCCCAACCCTACTTGACGACATTAAATAATATGTACGTAGGTATCGAGAGCTATGAGTATGCATTTGGTAAGGCTATTGATGAGATAATTGAATTTTGGCTCTTGTTATGTGGTTAAACTTGCATGGAAGGTGTTTTGAAATTTTCATTGCGCATTTGTGGGGTTCAAAATGAGGCTAAGAAGACCTCTAGACAAAGTATAATAAGGTTAAGAAGTGAGTTAAAGAATAGGACTTGAAGTATCTAACCAAACCCGCGAAGAGAAGTCGAAAAATGGAATTTTCGGAAAAAATTAAAGAGGGGCGCGTTTGGCAACGTGCCACGCCGCTCTGGGCTAAAATTTTTATCCCAGAGGCAGCAAGTTGGCGTGCCCAGGAGCGTGCCACCTTGGGTTTTCCACTTTTTCGAAAGTTGGAAATTTCTAAGTCCCAAGGGTATCCGGGGACGTACCGAGCCAATTTTTGCTACGTTTCTTCTATAACCAAGAGTATATACGTGAAATAAATGACATATTACATTGGTATGATAAAATTACTCGAGAATGAATTTGGGGTCAAAATGACAGTTTTGCCCCTAAGGTCAAAATAAGCCAAACATGGCTAGAATCACTTGTTTTTGAGATCGAGGCTACGGATATGAATATTATGAGTGGGCATATTATTTTAATACGTATAAAGACGAGAAATTATTGATTTTATTGGGTTAAGTGATTTGGGCTCAATAAAAGCCCAAAAATGTGATAAAAGGCATGGGTCACATGACCCAATCTTCTATTGACTTGGTCAATTAAGGCATTAAATATCAAGAGAGGCTAAGGATGAACCAAGGACTATAAATAGACCCACAAAAATCAGATTTTTATTCATTTAACCTCTCATGCTTTCTAGACATTTTCTCAAACATTCTACACTATTCTCTCAAGAACCCTAAAGACTCAAAAGGCAATTTTGGAGCAAAATCATCCCTTTACAAGTTTGGGTAAGTGAATATTATTATGGATTCATATATTATATGCATGAAAGAGTATGTAAATCATGTTGGTTGTGCTTGGAAATGTTGGATATGGTATTTTGTGGTTTTGTATAAGATGTGTGATCCATGGGGTTTGAACTTGAATTAGGACTTGTGCCTTTGATGAAAAATCATGGTATGGATAAAATATGAACATCTATGGAATTATTTTTGTTGTTAAACTTGTTCTTGTCTATAAGTGTAAATTATGGGAATTTGGCCGATATGTGCTATGAAGTGTATTAAGGTGAATTGATGGATTGTTTGTGATGTGGTATGGATAAGGAGGTGTAAAAGAGATTTGTTATGGTGAAATGCAATGATTATTATGTATTGGTCAATGTTGAGAATATTGGAGGGTTTTTGGAATAATGATGTTATCAATGGTTTTGTCAAGGGGAAATGACATGTTTTAAAGCAAACATGTACCCCATTGACGTTATATGCATTTATGAAGTAGTTATGGTTAATATGAATTCCGTTATGTATTTGTGTTGTAGAGTGACACATAAAGAAGGAGCGGGACTATTGTATGCACATCTAGGATTGTACATCCGTATTGAGAGTACAAGGTATGTAAGGTTACTCTGTCCGTATCTTTTTGCGGCAAAACGTACCCACATTGCGATTTCACTAGTCTTACCTCGAAATGTGCCAAGGTATCCTATATCCGTTTATCAATAGTCATTGTCATATATTTCCTATTCATGGATCATTTGTGAGTCTCATGTCTCCTAATCATGGGTAATGTTCCAAAAGCTCAAATAAGGATATGTTCCAATGTTCCACTAGTGATATTACTTATGCCTCTTGTTCATAGATTATTGTCCCATAGTTCCCATGGCGTTATGTTTCTAATAAGGTTATGTTCCAATGTTCCAATAGTGATATTACTTATGATTCTACTAATGTTATGTTGCCAAGTGATTGACATGTCTCTTACTCATTGGTTAATGGTTCAAGTTCCCAGTAATGTTATGTTCCAAAGTTCAAGTGATGTTATGACTATCAAATAGCAATATCAAAGTAAAGATCAAAGTAATGCAAATATGGTCAATGATCAAGTATGGGTGGCAAGTCTAGAGGCATAAGCCTAGCTCGACTCGATCCCGATGTGTTGATTTATGGGTGGCAAGTCTAGGGGCGCAAGCCTAGCTCGACTCTATCCCGATGTATTGATTGATGGGTGGCAAGTCTAGGGGCATAAGCCTAGCTCGACTCGATCCCGATGCATTGATTTATGGGTGGCAGGTCTTAGGGGCATAAGCCTAGCTCGACCCGATCCCAACATGACGATAAGTCATGGAAAGACCCACTGATCAGTAGGGGCCCGGGTACATTGTGACACATGTATTGACAAGCAAGCATTGAATGTAAAGAAAGTAATGAACGTAATGACAGCAATTCACATGGATCCCAAACTGCAACATGGTGACTTATTCACATTGTCTAGTCATTTGTATTGAGTTCATTGGTATGTTCATGTGTTTCAAAGTTTCATTTGAGCCTTACATACTCAGTACTTATTTCGTACTGACCCCTCTCGGGGAATTTACCTTACTTACTGCAGGCGCAGGTCCCAGTAGGCCTCCTCAGTAGATTTCCAGTGTTAGCGGTTCCTTAGTGAGCTCCAGTTATTTCGGGGTTTCTCCGAGTCAGAGTAGCTATATGTTTTGATGATGTACATGTTGTATAAAGCGGGGACTTGTCCCGACTTTTGGTTTGTATTGGTCAATGCTCTTGTTAGAGGCTTTTGTAGATGGAAGTGGGTGTATTAGTGTAAAAGACATATGTTATTTTGACTGGATGGCCTCAACGGCCAAGTTTCACATACATGTATAACTATGTCCCATGTTTTCCTTTATTCGTCTTTCATGTTCTTACATAATGGTGGTTATGATTATGATATGCATTGATTGAACATAGGCAAAGGTTGGTTCTCTCGGGCCTTATCAGCTACGGGTGCCAATCATGTCTAGATGGGATTCGGTGCGTGGCAAAAGTGGTATCAGAGCAGGTCGTTCTAAGGGTGTCTACAAAGCCGTGTCTGAGTAGAGTCTTACTTATCAATGTGTTGTGCACCACATTTATAAGTAGGAGGCTACGGGACATTTAGGATGTTGTTTCTGTTCTTCACTTCTAGATCATACAATAGAGCCAGTGTTGTCAGTTGAAGTGTGTCTGATCATGGTATTTTGTTTTTCTTTGGTATAGTCAAAATGCCAATCACGAGAGGTAGAGGTAAAGGGAAGCAGGTAGATGCGCCCGCTGGAGAAGGAATGAGCAGATTACCACCTGACCAAGCTAGTCAAGGTGGGGCAAATGCTAAAATATCATCGCGGTCTTCATCTACCCTCCCAGTTTCGGAAGAGCCAATTGGTACAGAAGTACCTGTAGAGCCACCGATGAATGCCACGGATCAGGATCTTAGGAATGCTGTACATATGTTGACACAGTTAGTGGCGGCACAAAGCCAGGGACGAGCTGGTGTAGTGACACATGATGATGATGCGGCTAGAATGGCGAGTCGCAGGACACAGGATTTCCTAAAACTTGACCCTCCTATTTTCACTGGGTCAGATCCAAAAGCAGATCCACAGGACTTCGTGGATCAAATTCAGAGGGCCTTGGAAGTTATGCATGTGACAGGAGTCGAAACAGTTGAACTTGCTGCATATAGGCTGAAAGGAGAGGCAATATTGTGGTACGAGGATTGGAAGAAATCCCGTGATATTGGTGCAACTCCACCTACGTGGGAAGAGTTTAAAATTGCTTTCCTTGATCATTACTTGCCCTATGAGATCTGTGAGGCACGTGCGGATCAGTTCCTAAATCTCCGTCAAGGAAATTTGAGCGTGAGGGAATATAGCTTGCAATTTAATTCCTTGGCTCGATATGCGCCAAATATTATGGCTACGATGACAGACAGGGTCCATAGATATGTGGACAGACTAGAGCCATACTTGGTACGGGATTGCACTATTGCTGCCTTGAATAAGGATATGGACATTGCTCGAATACAAGCCTTCGCTCAGAAAATGGAAGACCAACGCCAGAGAAGAAGAGTGCATGAATTTGATAGGGGACAGTCCAAAAGGGCTAGACCTATGGGACCACCTATGATGTCCCATGGAGGATCTAGGCCCCGCATGTTTCCTAGACCACCTAGACCGTCGTTCTCTTATTCCACAGGGGGTGCTCACTCACAGTTTCGAGGGTCTAGGGGTGGTCCATCAGGGCAGAGTAGCGGATCACAGGCAGCAGGTTTTCCTCGTCAGCAGTGTCAGCACTGTGGGCGTATGCACACAGGTACATGTCGGTCAGGGATGAATGTCTGCTTTTGGTGTGGTATGCCGGGGCATATAGCAAGAGAGTGTCCACAGCGGAGCATGGGTGGTATAGCACGACCAGCTGGGTCGGCTGTTGCATCATCAGCATCGGTCCCTTCACAGGGCCGAGGGGTGCAGCCTATTGGCCGTGGTAGAGGTGCCAGAGGAGCAGCCAGTACTAGCGGGGTCCAGAATCGTACTTATGCTTTAGTGGACCGCCAGAATTCAGAGGCTTCCCCTGATGTTGTCACAGGTACATTATCCATATTCTCACATAATGTATATGCATTGATTGATCCAGGTTCTACATTTTCCTATGTTACCCCATTGATTGCTGCGAAATTTGCAAAGGCACCAGAATTATTAATTAAATCAATTGAAGTGTCTACACCGGTTGGTGAGTATATTGTTGCAAAGAGAGTGTATTGCAACTGTGTGGTAACTGTGTGTGGTCATGATACATTGGCCGATCTCATTGAACTGGACATGGTGGATTTTGATGTGATCATGGGAATGGATTGGTTGGCCTCTTGTTATGCTACGGTAGATTGCCGGGACAAGAAAGTACATTTTGGTTTTCCGCAAGAAAATGGTCTTGAATGGCAGGGTAATGTAGGGGCACCACGAGAAAGGTTTATTTCCTATTTGAAAGCCAGAAAAATGATTGCTAAAGGTTATATATGTCATCTAGTACGGGTGAAAGATACCGAAGCGGAATCGTTAACTCCGCAGTCGGTCCCAGTGGTCAATGAATTTCTAGATGTATTCCCAGAGGATCTTCCAGGTTTACCCCCAGAACGGGAAATAGAATTTGGCATTGATGTGATTCCAGGCACTCAGCCTATTTCCATTCCTCCATATAGAATGACTCCAGCAGAATTACGTGAATTAAAGGAGCAATTGAAGGACTTGCTAGATAAGGGCTTCATTAGGCCTAGTATGTCCCCGTGGGGCGCACCGGTCTTATTTGTACGAAAGAAAGATGGCACCTTAAGAATGTGCATTGACTATCGGCAATTGAATAAGGTAACGATCAAGAACAAATATCCCCTCCCTCGCATTGATGATTTGTTTGATCAGTGACAGGGTGCCAGGTGTTTTTCAAAAATTGACTTGAGGTCGGGTTACCATCAAGTCAGAGTTAGAGAAGAAGATGTACCCAAGACAGCTTTCCGAACACGGTATGGCCATTATGAATTTTTAGTTATGTCATTTGGACTAACAAATGCTCCAGCTGTGTTCATGGATTTGATGAATAGGGTGTTTAAGCCATTTTTGGACGAGTTCGTCACGGTATTCATAGATGACATCCTAGTTTATTCAAGATCACCGGAGGATCATGCTAATCACTTACGACAAGTGTTACAGATTCTTCGTGGACGGAAGTTGTATGCAAAGTTCTCTAAATGTGAGTTTTGGTTGAAATCAGTCGCGTTCTTGGGTCACATTGTATCATATGAAGGCATACAGGTTGATACCCAAAAGATTGAAGCAGTGAAAAACTGGCCAAGACCTACGACACCCACAGAGATTCGCAGTTTTCTGGGTTTGGCAGGCTATTACCGGAGATTTGTAGAAGGGTTTGCTTCTATTGCAGCACCATTAACAAAGCTAACTCACAAGGCAATTAAATTTCAATGGAATGATGTATGTGAACAGGGGTTCCAAAAACTGAAAGATAAGTTGACTTCCACACCAGTGTTAGTACTTCCTGAAGGCACAAAGGGCTATGCAGTGTATTGTGATGCTTTCGGGATTGGTCTCGGATGTGTGTTGATGCAGCATGGTAGGGTGATAGCATATGCCTCACGACAGTTGCGGCCACATGAGAAAAACTATCCCACACATGATCTCGAATTGGCAGCGGTAGTTTTTGCTTTAAAGATATGGCGTCATTATTTATATGGGATTCATGTTGACATCTATACGGATCACAAAATCTTGCAATATCTTTTTAAGCAGAAGGAACTCAATTTGAGGCAACGAAGGTGGTTGGAGCTTTTAAAAGATTATGACATTGATATTCTTTATCACCCAGGCAAAGCAAATGTAGTAGCCGATGCATTGAGCCGTAAGGCAGGAGAAAGCACTAGTGGTCAGTTGAATGGAAAGCATGAGATAGTCAAAGATTTGAGTCAATTAGCCAGCTTGGGAGTTCGCCTTATTGAAACCTCAGATGATAGAATTATGGTGCAAAATGCAGCAGAATCCTCCTTAATAGCTGAAGTGAAAGAGAAGCAAATTGCAGATTCTATTTTATTGCAGCTAAAGGAAAATGTGCAGCAGAATTTGACCAAGGCATTTGATATTACGCCGGAAGGGGTGCTTCAATGTCAAGGAAGACTATGCGTACCGGATGTAGATGAGCTGAGGACACGGATTATGACAGAGGCACATCATTCGCGCTATTCTATTCATCCGGGTGCTACTAAAATGTACCATGAATTGAAAGAAGTGTATTGGTGGGCCAATATGAAAAAGAACATTGCAGAGTTTGTCGCTCAATGCCTGAATTGTCAATAAGTAAAAGTAGAGCATCAGAAACCGGGAGGTTACATGCAATGTATCAATCTTCCAGTCTGGAAATGGGATATGATTAACATGGATTTCATTACAGGTTTGCCTCGTACATTGCAAAAGTTTGATTCTATATGGGTTATAGTGGACAGGCTTACCAAGTCAGCGCATTTTCTACCGGTCAAGACGACTTATACAGCTGAGGATTATGCGAAGTTGTATGTGAAAGAGATAGTACGATTGCATGGTATCCCACTTTCCATTATATCAGACAGAGGAGCACAGTTCACAGCGCACTTTTGGAGGTCTTTCCAGCAGAGTTTGGGTACACGGGTGAATTTGAGTACAGCTTTCCATCCTCAGACTGATGGACAAGCAGAACGTACTATTCAGACACTTGAAGATATGCTACGAGCTTGTACGTTAGATTTTCAAGGCAGTTGGGATGACCATTTGCCTCTTATTGAATTTGCGTATAACAATAGCTATCATTCGAGTATTAAAATGGCACCTTATGAAGCTTTGTACGGAAGGAAATGTAGATCACCAATAGGATGGTTTGAAGCAGGTGAAACTGCTTTACTTGGGCCAGACATTGTTCATCAGGCTATGGAAAAGGTTAAGGTGATCCAACAGCGGTTACAAATGGCTCAAAGTCGTCATAAGTCATATGCGGATGTTAGAAGAAGAGTTCTTGAATTCGCCATAGGTGATTGGGTGTTTTTAAAGGTGTCACCAATGAAAGGGGTAATGCGGTTCGAAAAGAAAGGGAAATTGAGTCCACGTTACATAGGCCCATATGAAGTTATTAGAAGATTTGGGCAAGTTGATATTGAATTAGCACTACCTCAAGAACTTTCTTCAGTCCATCCGGTATTTCATGTTTCCATGCTTCGAAAATGCATAGGAGATCCATCTCGTATTGTTCCCATTGAAGATGTTCAAGTTACAGAGGATCTTACTTATGAAGAGGTACCCATTGCTATCTTAGATCGACAAGTGAAAAGATTGAGGAATAAAGACGTAGCTTCCGTGAAAGTCCTTTGGCGGAATCAACAAGTAGAAGAGGTCACATGGGAAGCGGAAGAGATGATGAAATCCACATATCCCCATCTATTTCAAATGGATCAAGAAGTTCAAAGTGCGGGAGTGGATCAATAACACGTAAGTCTCCATGAGCCTTAAAAGTTTATGTATATGTATGCTAATGTAGAAATGCATTGATCGTAATGAAACGGTATTGTTAACATTCGAGGACGAATGTTCCTAAGGGGGGAAGAATGTAGCACCCCGTACGTTCCCAACCCTACTTGACGACATTAAATAATCTATACGTAGGTATCGAGAACTATGAGTATGCATTTGGTAAGGCTATTGATGAGATAATTGAATTTTGGCTCTTGTTATGTGGTTAAACTTGCATGGAAGGTGTTTTGAAATTTTCATTGCGCATTTGTGGGGTTCAAAATGAGGCTAAGAAGACCTCTAGACAAAGTATAATAAGGTTAAGAAG
This sequence comes from Capsicum rhomboideum, assembly GCA_031232105.1. Lineage (NCBI taxonomy): Eukaryota > Viridiplantae > Streptophyta > Magnoliopsida > Solanales > Solanaceae > Capsicum > Capsicum rhomboideum. The sequence continues at coordinate 86,763,864 of CP124715.1, forward strand.
TGAGTTAAAGAATAAGACTTGAAGTATCTAACCAAACCCGCGAAGAGAAGTCGAAAAATGGAATTTTTGGAAAAAATTAAAGAGGGGCGCGTTTGGCACCGTGCCACTCCGCTCTGGGCTAAAATTTTTATCCCAGAGGAAGCAAGTTGGCGCGCCCAGGAGAGTGCCACCTTGGGTTTTCCACTTTTTCGAAAGTTGGAAATTTCTAAGTCCCAAGGGTATCCGGGGACGTACCGAGCCAATTTTTGCTACGTTTATTCTACAACAAAGAGTATATACATGAAATGAATGAAATATTACATTGGTATGATAAAATTACTCGAGAATGAATTTGGGGTCAAAATGACAGTTTTGCCCCTAAGGTCAAAATAAGCCAAACATGGCTAGAATCACTTGTTTTTGGGATCGAGGCTACGGATATGAATATTATGAGTGGGCATATTATTGTAATACGTATAAAGATGATAAATTATTGATTTTATTGGGTTAAGTGATTTGGGCTCAATAAAAGCCCAAAAATGTGATAAAAGGCATGGGTCACATGACCCAATCTTCTATTGACTTGGTCAATTAAGGCATTAAATATCAAGAGAGGCTAAGGATGACCCAAGGACTATAAATAGACCCACAAAAATCAGATTTTTATTCATTTAACCTCTCATGCTTTCTAGACATTTTCTCAAACATTTTACACTATTCTCTCAAGAACCCTAAAGACTCAAAAGGCAATTTTGGAGCAAAATCATCCCTTTACAAGTTTGGGTAAGTGAATATTATTATGGATTCATATATTATATGCATGAAAGAGTATGTAAATCATGTTGGTTGTGCTTGGAAATGTTGGATATGGTATTTTGTGGTTTTGTATAAGATGTGTGATCCATGGGGTTTGAACTTGAATTAGGACTTGTGCCTTTGATGAAAAATCATGGTATGGATAAAATATGAACATCTATGGAGTTATTTTTGTTGTTAAACTTGTTCTTGTCTATAAGTGTAAATTGTGGGAATTTGGCCGATATGTGCTATGAAGTGTATTAAGGTGAATTGATGGATTGTTTGTGATGTGGTATGGATAAGGAGGTGTAAAAGAGATTTGTTATGGTGAAATGCAATGATTATTATGTATTGGTCAATGTTGAGAATATTGGAGGGTTTTTGGAATAATGATGCTATCAATGGTTTTGTCAAGGGGAAATGACATGTTTTAAAGCAAACATATACCCCATTGACGTTATATGCATTTATGAAGTAGTTATGGTTAATGTGAATTTCGTTATGTATTTGTGTTGTAGAGTGACACATAAAGAAGGAGCGGGACTATTGTATGCACATCTAGGATTGTACATCCGTATTGAGAGTATAAGGTATGTAAGGTTACTCTGTCCGTATCTTTTGCGGCAAAACGTACCCACATTGCGATTTCACTAGTCTTACCTCGAAATGTGCCAAGGTATCCTATATCCGTTTATCAATAGTCATTGTCATATATTTCCTATTCATGGATCATTTGTGAGTCTCATGTCTCCTAATCATGGGTAATGTTCCAAAAGCTCAAATAAGGATATGTTCCAATGTTCCACTAGTGATATTACTTATGCCTCTTGTTCATAGATTATTGTCCCATAGTTCCCATGGCGTTATGTTTCTAATAAGGTTATGTTCCAATGTTTCAATAGTGATATTACTTATGATTCTACTAATGTTATGTTGCCAAGTGATTGACATGTCTCTTACTCATTGGTTAATGGTTCAAGTTCCCAATAATGTTATGTTCCAAAGTTCAAGTGATGTTATGACTATCAAATAGCAATCTCAAAGTAAAGATCAAAGTAATGCAAATATGGTCAATGATCAAGTATGGGTGGCAAGTCTAGGGGCATAAGCCTAGCTCGACTCGATCCCGATGTGTTGATTTATGGGTGGCAAGTCTAGGGGCGCAAGCCTAGCTCGACTCGATCCCGATGTATTGATTGATGGGTGGCAAGTCTAGGGGCATAAGCCTAGCTCGACTCAATCCCGATGCATTGATTTATGGGTGGCAGGTCTTAGGGGCATAAGCCTAGCTCGACCCGATCCCAACATGACTATAAGTCATGGAAAGACCCACTGATCAGTAGGGGCCCGGGTACATTGTGACACATGTATTGACAAGCAAGCATTGAATGTAAAGAAAGTAATGAACGTAATGACAGCAATTCACATGGATCCCAAACTGCAACATGGTGACTTATTCACATTGTCTAGTCATTTGTATTGAGTTCATTGGTATGTTCATGTGTTTCAAAGTTTCATTTGAGCCTTACATACTCAGTACTTATTTCGTACTGACCCCTCTCGGGGAATTTACCTTACTTGCTGCAGGCGCAGGTCCTAGTTGGCCTCCTCAGTAGATTGCCAGTGTTAGCGGTTCCTTGGTGAGCTCCAATTATTTCGGGGTTTCTCTGAGTCAGAGTAGCTATATGTTTTGATGATGTACATGTTGTATAAAGCGGGGACTTGTCCCGACTTTTGGTTTGTATTGGTCAATACTCTTGTTAGAGGCTTTTGTAGACGAAAGTGGGTGTATTAGTGTAAAAGACATATGTTATTTTGACTGGATGGCCTCAACGGCCAAGTTTCACATACATGTATAACTATGTCCCATGTTTTCCTTTATTCGTCTTTCATGTTCTTACATAATGGTGGTTATGATTATGATATGCATTGATTGAACATAGGCAAAGGTTGGTTCTCTCGGGCCTTATCGGCTACGGGTGCCAATCATGTCTCGATGGGATTCGGGGCGTGACAGTAGTGGACACGGGGTTTCTCAGTCCAAAAATGGATGTGGACAGTGTTATACTATTCCTAGGAGACCCGAGGCAGAGGCCTCTAATACAGTTATTACAAGTATTGTCCTAGCTTGCTATAGATCTGTTTTCATGTTATTTGACCCTGGGTCTACCTTCTCCTAAGTGTCTATATATTTTGCTTCTGATATTGATGCTTTTTGTGAGCCCCTTGCTATGCCTCTTCATGTATCTACTACCCCCGTAGAAGATTCTTTAGTGGTGGATCCGTGTACCGATCTTGTGTAGTTACTTTCATGGGGCAAGAGACTTAGGTAGACTTGATTATCTTAGATATGGTTGATTTGATGTTATCATGGATATGGATTGGTTAGTTCTCTATCATGCTATTTTGGATTGCTATACCAAGACCGTGACCTTAGCTACGCTGGGTGTGCCAAGGTTAGCTTGGAAGGGCACTCTTAATTCAGGTCTGAAGGGAGTTATATCTTTTCTACGTGCTTGTTGTATGGTAGAGAGAGGTGTTTGTCTTATTTGGCTTATGTTGATGATACTAATGTTGCCTCACCTCCTCCTATGGATTCTATTCGGGTTGTTCACGAGTTTATAGATGTGTTTCCTATGGATTTTCTTGGTATGCCTCCGGATTGTGATATCAATTTTGCTATTGATGTGGAGCCGAGCACCAAGACCATTTCCATTTCCCCTATAGGATGGCCCCGGCCAAGTTGAAGTAGCAGTTATAGAATTTATTGAGTAATGGGTTCATTATGCCCAGTGTATCTCCTTGGGGTGCTCCTGTCTTATTTGTGAAGAAAAAGAATGGTTTTATGCATATGTGTATTGACTATCGGCAATAGAATAAGGTAATGGTTAAGAATAAGTAACCTTTTGCTTGCATTGATGATTTATTTTACCAGCTTCAGGGTGCTTTCATGTTTCTAAGATTGATTTGAGATCTGGGTATCACCAATTGAAGATTAGATCTTTGGATGTCCTGAAGATGGCTTTTCAGACTCGATATGGTCATTATTAGTTCTTGATCATGTCTTTTGGGTTTATCAATGCCCCAACAACGTTCATGGAGTTGATGAACCAGGTATTTAAACTGTATCTCAATTTTTTTATGATTGTATTTATAGATGACATCTTGGTTTATTCCAAGAATGAGGTAGATCATGTGAGACACTTGAGGACTGTACTTCAAAAATTGTGTGATGAGAAGTTATATGCTAAGTTCTCTAAGTGTGAGTTTTGGTTGGATTCTATCTATTTCTTGGGTCATGTGTGACCAAAGATGGCATCATGATTGATCCGACCAAGATTGTAGAGATTTGTGATTGGGCTAGTCCCACTAGTCCTGTCGATATTTAGAGTTTCATTGGTTTGGCTGGTTATTATCGGTGTTTTGTAGAGGGTTTCTCGTCTATTGCGGCTCCTTTGACCAAGTTAACCCAGAAGAAAGTTGTATTTCAGTGGTCGGATGCTTGTGAAGCGAGCTTTCAAAAGCTCAAGGAGTTGTTGACTTCAGCCTCTATCTTGACTTTGCCCAAAGAGGACGTGGGTTTTACAATGTTTTGTGGTGCTTCTAGCATTGATTTGGGTGTAGTGTTGATGTATGAGGGTAAGGTGATTACTTATGCTTCTTGTCAGTTGAAGCCTCATGAGAAGAATTACGCTACCCATGATTTAGAGTTGGTCGCGGTTGTATTTGTATTGAAGTTGTGGAGACATTACTTGTATGGAGTCTATTGTGAGATTTTCTCGGATCATCATAGCCTTCCATACTTTTTCACCCAGTGAGATCTTAATATGAGATAGCGATATTAGCTTGAGTTGCTTAAGGATTATGATCTCACTATTCCCTATCATTCGGGTAAGGCTAACGTGGTTGTGTATGCCTTGAGCTGGAAGTCGACTAGCACGGGGAGTTTCGCTCATCTCTTGACTCAGGAGCGTCCTTTAACCTTAGAGGTTCAGTCTTTAGCTAACCATATGGTTAGGCTTAACATTTCGGCACCCAGACGTGTTTTAGCCTTTGTTGATGTTAGATCTTCTTTGATAAAGCAGATTCGAGCTCACAAATTTGATGAAGACAGCTTGAGAGTGATTCGAGATAAGGTGGTGTCTCTTGATTCTGATGGTGTTTTGAGGATTGGTGGCCGAGTTTGTGTGTAGAGAGTTGGTGGAGGGGTGAGATTAATCTTGAAGAAGGCGCATTGTTCCAAATATTCTATTCATTCAGGGGTGACCAAGATGTATCGTGATCTAAAGCAGGTTTACTATGTGGAATGAAGAAGGATGTAGTGGACTTTGTAGCTCGTTGCTTGTGGTGTCAGCAGGTGAAGGCCAAGTATTTGAGATTGGGTGGTTTGCATTAGCTATTACCCATTGCTGAGTGGTAGTGGGAGTGGATCACTATGGATTTTATGGATTGATTGACTAAATCGGCTCATTTCATCGCTATTCAGGTTTGCTTCAGTGTCGAGAGGTTGACTCGTATCTATGTTCGAGAGATAGTTCAAATTTAAGGGGTACCCATGTCTATTATTTCAAATAGAGGCTTAGTGTTCACTTCTAGATTCTGGAGGAAGTTTCAGGAAGATTTGAGTACTCAGATAGACCTTAGCATAGCTTTTTACCCCCAGACCGATAGCCAGTCGGAGCTGACTATTCAGGTTTTGGAAGATATGCTCCGCGCATATGTTATGGACTTCGAAGGTCAGTGGGAGCAGCATTTAGCCTTAGCAGAGTTTGCTTATAATAATATCTACTATTTAAGTATTGAGATGTCACCTTTTGAGGCATTGTATGGTAGGCATTGTCGATCTCCAATTGGTTAGTTTGAGACTTCTAAGGTTAGACCTCGTGGTACTAACTTGCTTCGCGAGTCTTTGGATAGAGTTTGGGTGATTCAAGATAGGCTTTGGGTAGCCCAGAGTATACAAAAGAGTTATGCCAACCACAGGTTTTGTGCTTTGAAGTTTGGGATTGGTGATCGGGTCTCTCTTTGTGTGTCGCCCATAAAGGGCGTGATGAGGTACGGAAAGAGGGGAAAGCTTAGCCCGAGGTACATTGGACCTTTTGAGATACTTTGGACAGTTGAGGAGGTTGTTTACGAGTTGACCTTACCTCCAGAATGTTTTGTCATTCATCCAGTCTTTCATGTATCCATGGTTCGACGCTATATTCCGAATGAGTCTCACGTGCTTCATTGGGACTCAATTCAGTTGGATAAGAGATTGACCTTTGTTGAAGAGTCAGTTTCCATATTAGCCAGGGATGTTAGACGGTTGCGTTTTAGAGATATTATAGTGGTTAAGGTTCAGTAGAGACACCATTCCATCGAAGAGGCTACTTGGGAGGTTGAGTCCGACATGCATAGTAGTTACCCTCAGCTTTTTACTAATTAAGGTATTTCTTTTGCTTTTTAGTTCGAGGATGAACTAGAGTCTTAGTGGTGGATACTGTAATAACCTGATATGTGAGATTTTTTCTTTTATGTAATTTGACCATTTTGTCCTTCCCCATAGTTGCTACATATTGATTTTGATGTGTGAGGATGGTTGGAATGATTCCTAATACCTTCGAGAGGCTTTTGGGAGAGTTTGAAGTTTTTAGAGGCTTTGAAAGTGCTATAGTTGACTTCGATCAATATTTGATGTTCTGAGTGTAGGATGGCAATTTGGTCAGTTTCATTGGATTCGAAATATTGAATTCGGGGTAGCAGCGAGGTTAGTTCAGGTTCGAGACCTTTATATTGTATTTCGACCTTTGTTGTGGAAAAGTGTTAAGGGGTCCCAGGGGTTAATTTGTTGAAAATGATCCTTTTTCAAAAATCCAACATTGCCATTGAGTCCGGAACGTCGAAAATAACCTACTAGCATATATGATTTAATTTTGTGGGGTCCCGAACAAATCCCGAGGGTCCGGTCGGAGGCTTAGGCTTGGATTTTGACACTTCGAGGTAGGTTATGGCTTAACTTTCTTCAGACTAGGCTGGGTAGTTAATGAATAAGTAAAGCATGCTATGGATTGGGAAGACTAATTTGGAAATCATAATTCAATATTATTGTTGTTGTTGTGTGCCCGTGAGGGGGCTTATATACTTATTATTGATGACTGGAGATACCATGCTTTGAATGTTGCCCGTGTGGGGACTTTATTTGATCATTTAGGCCTTATTTGAGCATCATTTGCCTTTACCACGATAGAAATACCCGAATTAGGGGTTTGATAAGATATTAATAATGTCCTGCATGACTAATCTTCCGATGGTGCCAAATGAGAAAATGATGTCTTGATTATTGATATATTGAGTTGATTCTGAGCTCACGTATACATGCATTGAATGGATTATTATCTTCATATTTATTTGGTGGTGAGCATTACATCCGCATTCATACATACACATTCATGAGATATTGGTACCACTGAGATACATTGATGTGAAAGAGAAATGTGACAATTTTATAAAAACCCTTGATCCGTGAACAATAGCCGGAGAGGTGATTGACACATTTTACAAAATCCTTGATCCATAAGCACTAGCCAGAGATGTAAGTTGATGTTGGTGGTAGTATACGAGTTGCGAACCCCCCATGGGCCTATTTTGGGAGCGCTGAGGCTCAGTAAGTGTATACAGAAAGTCATTCGATGGCTTTAAATCATTCATTATTATCCCATCTTCATTGCATTGTATTGCATACGCATTCCTGTGTTTTTTTCATATTCTTGGCATGTATTTAGTTTTTATACTTGTTTTGAATGTATTTGTTGTTACTTGTTCCTTATCTATATATATTAGAATTATTAGTGGAGATGGTGTGAGCTACCGTTTGGGAACCTTTATGTTTGCAGTTGACGTGCTCATAGTATTTCTTTACTCATATTATTTTCTATTTTGCTCAGTCGTCCTATGATACCTAGTGAGTATAAGTGGACTGTACTCACCCCTACTGTGCCCTTTCGGTGCAGATCCCATTTCGAGTACCACGCGTGGCAGTTGAATTCAGGCGGTGTCAATCAGACTTCGAGGTACTGTTTCGCTCAAGAGTTCGGAGCAGATTCCATATCTCATCCTATCCTTTATTTTGTCTTTATTTGGGTCAGAGATAGATTTTATATTCCAAACTCGAATGTTGTACTTAGATGCTCCTACATTTACGACACCAGTCTTGGGGAGTTTATGACATTCCTTCAGTTTTCCATTATCATTATGTATATATGACTTGACTTCATTCTAGGAGTCTTGTTTGCTTTATTTCCTTTATTATCTCGTATTTCTTTCCTTTTGGGGTGATTGACTTACTTATCAGGGCTGGGCCATATATATATATGTGTGTGTGTGTGTGTGTATATATATGCGTATATATGTGCGTATATATATGCGTATATATGTGCGTATATATATGCATATATATATGCGTATATATATGTGCGTATATATGCGTATATATATGCGTGTATATATGCGTATATATGCGTATATATATGTGTATATATATATGTATATATATGTATATATATGTATATATATGTCTATATATATGTCTATATATGTGTATATAAAACTCAATAAGCTCAATCAGAGAAAGTAGTTGATGAGGAAGAGGAGAAATTAATCAACCGTATACGATTTGAGTTGTAAAAGTTTAGGAGAACTACTGTTGCATTTGCGTAGTTGAAGATGAGGAATTGATCATAGGAAATTTACAAATACAAGATTCTTACTTAGGGTATGTTTGGAAAGTCACCTTGTAATTGAAATTGGTGTAATTAATAGGCATTATCAGCCTAGTAATTACACAATCTAGTAATTACGATGACCTGCTTGTTTGCCACAATGTAATTAAAAGTGTACGGGTTGGTCGCACAAGTGTAATCACATGGTTATATTAAATTTTTAACATAAAAGTTAATTTTAAAAATTAGAAATTAATATTTGATAAATAAGGGCCTTTATAAATGATATTAAATTAGGTATTTAAGATATATATTATCTCTTGAAAATATATTAATTATTAAACATATGTTTTTAACTAATATTATAAAATATAATTGACATATATTTTTTAAATTAGTATATTTTAATTAAATTAATCATTAAAACTTTAGTACATAATTTTTAAGAACATCATGAAATGCATATTTGACAAAAAGATTGATTTTATAAATATAATGCCATAAAAATTTTAAACGTTTGACAAAAAGATAATCTATCAATTCTAACTAAAAATGAATGATTTACAGTGTGAAATATCAAGTCAATACTACTAAAACAAACAAATCGAAGCCGAAAATCTAACATAAGTTCGAAATTCAAAACAACAAAATTAACATAATACTTTTATGTCAAATTTCAATATATAAATATAATTCAAAAGAAAAGAAAAACATAAGTCTATAACCTTATTCAACAATAAATTCTACTTTAATTTAAAAATTAAAATACTAACACAATTACGCTAAATGAAAAAATAAATAAACATACAATAAATAAAAAAAATAGATAATACGAACAATTACATGGAATCACAAGAAGTAAAGGTTAGGAAATAAAATATAAATAATATAAAATATATTTTTTAGAAATATTAGAATAATAGTAATAACAAAGAATTTAAAATAATAGAAATAAAAAATAAATTAATACGAAAAGAAATTAAAATAAAAATATAAGGAAGAAATTAAAAAGTAACCAGCTTGTAATTACACCATGTAATTACCAGCAATTCATAGCTCCTCCCTGAGAATTGGAAAGTGTAATTACCCCCTGTTAATTACACTCAATTATCTGATGATCAAGTAATTACCTCACCAACCAAACAGGTCAAACTGTGTAGTCAATTACACCAAATCCAATTTCAGGGTGGCTTTCCACACAGTCCCTTGTTGTATATTTAATTACGAGAAATATTTTAAGAATATAAAAAGTTATATACAATGTTATTAAAAAGCTAAATATTTGCAGAAATTGCATTTATGTAATTTCAGAAAGTAATTATAACTTTATGCCATTTTAAAAAGTTTGTGTTCTGTAATTTTCCCTTAATAAAATTTGACTTTAAGCCTGCAATATTCTTGAGGCTCCACTTGGTGAAATGGACAAAGGTTGATACTTTTCAGATTGCAGAGGTTGACTTCATCAAGGTACGGGTTATATATTTGACTTGTTATCTTTTTGTTTCTTGGAACTTGAGTAATCAACTATATCTCAATTTTAGACTTTGGGTCTAAACTTAGGTTTAGTTGTCTTCACGTTCAGATCTTTGGGCTGGAAGTTCCCAATTTTATCCGGAAGGTTTAAAGTTGTGAATCGATGAAGCCTAATTTCTGACACAAAGGTCTAACATTTGAACTTCCATTCAAAATAAGGTCTGAAGTAAGACTTTGGAAATTTCAACTTCAGACTCAGAGGATTAGAGTTTGAAATTTTAGACTCACATTAACTTTGTAAATTTCAGCTATTTTTAAAATAGGAGTCTAAAAACGGCTATTTGTGCTCTTGCACTACAAAATTTCTGAGCAAGAGGAGGAAAAAGAAAAATATGCAAGGAGGAGGAGGATCGAAGGAGAAAGAAGTGCGCAGAGAAAAAAGGGAAACAATTGTGTGTCACTGTTTTTTTCTTATTTTTATTTTGGTGGCATGGTCTTTTCTTCCACTTGTGAAGTAGGGTACCATATTAGGCGAAAACTGTAAAGATATGACACTTATGCATAACTCAACCCCAAAAGCTATCTCATGAGGGGAGGATTGTCCAAATCCATATAAGCAGAGCATCAGTTCATTCCCCAAATAATGTGGCTCTTTCACCCACTCTAACACCCCCTTCACGCCCAGTCCCAACTAGAGAATGGTCCGGGAGCCCAAACGGAATGGACCTGGGACCTGTAGGTTATGGGCCTGCAAAGAATGATAAAAGATTTGAAGGAAAGTATTACAATTGTGGGAAGGAGGGTCATATGGAAAAGGAATGTTGGTTCAAGAAATAGCCCGTCAAAAGTAATGCCGCTACCTCAAATTCAAACAAGAAAATATGTTTGGGATGATGAATCATTTTTTGTCTTAGAAGAGGAGGATTTAGCACTTACAGTGACAATATCTGAACCAATTTATCATAAGAATGACTAGATTATTGATTTGGGTTGTGCAAATTATATGAAAGGTGATCAACAAAAGTTGCAGAACCCGTCAATGTACAAAGGTAGTCGGGTTATAGTGACAACCAATAATTCAAGGTTACTGACAGCTCATAATAGTAAGACATTAGTTTATTTTTGATAAGGGGCCAACCATATGTCACTTCAAAGTGTCTATCATGTTCCCAATATGAAGAAAAACATACTTTCAGTGTCACCATTAACAACATCTAGAAACTATGTTCTGTTTGGTCCTGATGATGTAAGGATATATCAAGATCTCAAGAACTTAGATAATCAAATTATGAACGGACGTATGTTAGAGTCAGTGTATGTGACTTCTGCAGAGTTTGCATATGTAGAAAAGAGATAAAATAATGAAACTGCTGATTTGTGCCATATGAGATTGGTTCACGTGAGTTATTTCAAGTTGTGTATGATGATGAAAAAGTCAATAATCAAGGGTCTTCCTCAACTTGAAGTAAGAACAGACATCGTTTGTGCAGGATTCCAGTACAATAAAGTTCATCAGTTGTCATTTGAAGAGTCTAAATTTAAAGTCGATAAAGCACTACAATTAATACATTTTGATGTGTTTGGACCGTTCAATCAATCATCAATTGGTGGAATGAAGTACATGGTGATCTTTGTTGATGATTTCTCTAGGTATGTTTGGGTTTTTTTTATAAAAGAAAAATCTGATTCTTTTTCTAAGTTTAAAGAATTCAAGGAAACAGTTAAGGGAGAAGTGGGCAAGAAAATATGTTGTTTAATAACATATAATAGAGGGGAATACAGCTCAATCGAGTTCTCTCCATACCTACGGGACTACAAAATTCATTATCAATATACTTGTGCCTATATTGTCACGACCCAAATGGTCGTGATTGGAACCCACCTTAATAGTATGGCGGGGGAACCATATAACTCAACCCATACCAAGTCATCTGACACTTCACGAGTTGTTTTCATCAAGTTGTTAATTTCAAAGTTACTAAACACACTAATAGTCAATCGAATTGAAATCCAACTTAGTCAAATATTATAACTAAGGGATAGAGTGCGGAATCTCTCTAATTATTACAATCCCGGGACCTGAAGTCACCGTACAAGAACAACTAAGAATATCCAAAAGTTGTAACTAAAAGATTATCCAAAAGTATCGAAGAAGTACGACAATGTCTTAGTCCCGAAATAAAGGACATGAACAAAAGTAAGATGATTCAGTGGCTGCCCATCCATGGTGCTCACCCTTGAATAGAAGTCCGAAACTACTGGCTAGAGTGGAGGTCTCGTCTCAAACGCTGGAACACGCTCTGTACTCAACAAAAAGAAGAGCACAGGTAGCATCAGTACTTCAACAAGTAATGGTAGGCATCATAGGCCGACTCAACTCAACACCATACAAATAAGCAAACCAAATACAAGCAACAATGATCACAATAGAACTTATAACTAATGACAACCAAGCACAAATTATGACACTTCACTTCAGAGAGAATTCAAGCTTATGTTAATATCTTTTGAACTTAATCAATTTCATCAACAAGATTCTTCACAACATGTAAGTATAAATGTACATTCAAGTGCATATGGTGAATCTATGTATGCAATATGTACGTATCATCTCTTTCTCTTCTCAATGGCATCAGCCTCTTCATTTCATAATGATCTCATTATCATTATCATTATTATCAACTCATCATCATCAATATCATTATCAATATCATCATCATCATGATCTTACTACCATGATCAATATCATCAACTCATCTTCACGACACCATCACCAATCATCATTAACATGTATGAATATGCAAATGCAGTCAATAATCACAAGTAGCACCCGAAAGCAATTATGAATACTCAATTTACATATAAGCACAGAGTCAAGCAAGTCTAGTTGCTACAAATAAACCATAACCTACCTCAATGCCTACTTGAATCACTTCAAGGCCACAAGTTTGCCTTTCCCTTCTCTTTCAACTGTTCCTTGATTTATAACAATAAATTTACACACCTATTTCAATTATTTCATCTTTTCTAACCATTAGAAATCAATAACCATCAATTTCAACCATAAACTTGCCCTAGTTCATCTCCTTAGGGTTTTCTACCCTTTAAATCTAATGAATTCTACTTTATTTAGCATGAACAACCATAATTATACTCCAAATAGTGTTTTCTAACACCCTAGGATCACTACCACTTGATTTTAATCACATTCCTATCAATTTACCTTCAGTTCATAAATTAGGGCTAAACCCCAATTTCTACCATGATCAAGATTCTAGTGATTTCTAAGAATTCTAAGAGTAATTCAAGCTTAGAGTGCTAAGGAATCTTACCTCCAAAGATGAAAACCCCAAAAATTTGCAAAAAGTTGCCTTTCCAAAAGCCTTTGTTCTTTTTCAGAAAATAGGAATGAAAAGCGTGTTTCTAGTTTTAAAAAGTTGGAAACTGCATTTTTACCACTGCAACAGTAAAGTTACCACTGCAGTGGTACCGCTGCGGTGGTAAAGTTAGCGCTGCAGCGGTTCGCAGTGTAATTGAGGCTACCGCTGCAGCTATCCCGAGGCAGAATGTAGGAGCGTCTTCTCAAATCAATCCATTTTACAACACACTCCTCGAAATACAACATTGAGAACCAAATCTTTTACGGTAAACTCTATAACTGGAGTTTTATTAACCCATACGTACCAAAAATTGCTACGGCTTTCTAAATTCGTCCTCTACCATAAAATCAAATCAAACAAACACACCAATGCTATAATTATTACCATACTTCCTTAGACTATTACACCCTCAAAATAATATAAGAGTAGGCCAACCTTGAGTTTTCAAAAATTGTCTAAAGGAAAATTAGCAGGAGGTCTTACTCCTTATTTCAAAGTAACAAAAAATTGGGTCTTTACATATATGCCGCAAAAAAATGGCATCACAGAGAGGAAGAATAGGTATTTGACAAAAATATATAGTACTATGTTACATGCCAAGAATGTCCCAAGAAGATTTTGGGCAGAAGCAATGAGGATTGCAACATTTGTCATCAACAGTCTTCCTTAACAAAGGTTAAGTTTTCTGAGAAGTTGTAGAATATGAAAGCTAATGTTAGTTATTTGTGATTATTTGGATGTGTGTGCTATGTTTTTGTCACGACCCAAACCCGTCGTGAGTGGCAACCACACTACTCACCCGGTGGGAGAACCAATAAACCCAATCGTCATCTTAAGGTTCACACTTAAATGAGAATAAGCTAACTAATCCAGATACAATAATCCAACTAGCATTAAAACGTAAGTACAACTAAAGTGAAAATATTGTACTTAAACATAACAACTCTAGGACCCGAAAGTCATCTGTACCAAAACATCTAAGAATATCAAGAGAGGGGACGCAACCCCAAAAATGAAACAAAAGTAACAAGTCAAAACGAAGGACACTGTCTAAATAAGAGTGATCTCATGGTAGCCCGAAAATGCTACTCACCCTGAAATCCAAAATTGATTACTGAAATCACAAGCAACGTCTTGATGAATCCGCTGAAATATGTGTTGTACTCACAAAAGTAACTGCAGGTGTAGTATCAGTATACAAATAAACCACAATGTACTGGCAGGATCATTTAAATAACCCAAGATGGAAATATGGATATTTAAACAAAATGCAGTACCATTAGCTAATACATGCTTACACCTCAAACATACAGCATATATGTACAAGTAGCACTCAAGAGACAAGCCAACAAGTCAACAAGTGTCATTTAGGCAATAATATGCAACTCATTCCAAGACAACCAAATGAGGACAAACACAACAATACAAATCCTTCGGTTCACTCAAGGAACCATCTTACTAATACATATTTTCAAACCCATACATACATGCTAAGGGTTATATACCCACACTTTAGGTATAATATGCAGGGACAATTACCATTCATTTACTAAACCCAGACATGAATGTTGGTAATCCTTAATCCGAATAACCTGTTAGAGCGTCTCAAATGCCGAAACACTCCATAATATACAATATAGAAGGCCAAGTCATAAAACAAGTAAATATTTCAATGACTAAGCACACCACACGGATTAACCAATCACACTACAGAGTAGTTAATATGCACACATAACAGAAGATGGCTTAAATACACCCCATCACCTACCTCGAACCTAGCTTGCACAGCTCTAAGCCTGAGCTTTGCCCTTCTATGCCTTTTTCGCTTGCTCGTGGTCTAAAACAAGCATAAAACATTGCATTAACGAAATGACCTAACATGGTGAGGGTTATGAGGCACCCCCAACCACCTAAGGTCAGTTCAGAATCATTCCTTAACCGTTCTAGGGCTATTTCCCCTGTAATTCACCTAAAACTACCAATTTCATGGAATGATTGGTGAATTAACAAGATGCGAGGCCAATTTCATAGTTAATAAACAAACCCCATCAACCTAAGGCTCAATTTCACCCTTGCACCAGCAAATCATACCAAAATACACCCTAAACCCTTCCTAAATTCCATAACTTATGCCTTCTAAGGATCAAGAAGGAATTACAAGTTAAAGAGAGTGAATTCCTTACCTTAACGAAGTTAAACGGAAGTAAATCAGTGATTTTTGCCCTATATTTCCTTCCTCTTGCCCCAAAAAAAGTTTATGAAATAATAAACTATTTTGGGATTTTTACCCTTTAATCTGTATTTTTTTCCCACTATAGCGGTGTGTCACCCACCGCTATAGTGGTGTCGACGGGACAGAATATTCGTCATCACCCAAAAATCTCACTTTTAACAACACACCTTGATCCTGGGACATTTTGAATAATTCCCTTTACGCTAAGGTCAATTGCGGGAGTTCTACTAACCCAAATTCAGATCCGTAATGTCACGACCCGAAATCCCATTCGGGCCGGACTGGCACCCGAAGCCGATATGGCCCGAGAGAACCAATCTTTGCTCCTATTCACTCGCAAACACATTTTAGTATGAATCTTATAATACGTCGTACAACTAGGCGGAAGTCATGAAAAACTTAACAATATATGAAACTTGGTCGTTAGGGCCGTCAATTCAAACAGAATAAACATCTCTTACATTAACTTTCCCACATATGTCTACAAAGCCTCTAACCGATACGTGAACACCATAATCTGTAGTCGGGACAAGTCCCCGCTTTAAACAATAATTACAAAACCAAAATAATATACACATGTGACTCGGAAAGCCCCAAACCAACTGGGAGCTCACCAATGATCCGCGGATAACCCTTAGCCTATGATGGAGGTCTACTAACACCTGTCCCTGCAGCAAATAAAGTAAGTCCCCCAAAGGGGTCAGTACGAAGAATATACTGAGTATGCAAGGTTATAAGAAACTTCATGAAACTTAAACACCTCAATGAACTTGATTTCAAGAGAATAGTCAATGTAGATCAATCATCGTTCAGTATGTGTGGAAATAGGTACTTTATGTTCATTACTCCATTTGTCTTTATGCCCGTTACCGTTAACAGTTAGAACCATCAATAATGTATAACCGTTAATATGCAACCGTCAATATGCAATGCATCCTTCAATATGTAACCGTCAATATGCAATGCATCCGCCAATATGCAATGCAACCGTCAATATATATATATATATATAACCGTCTCAAGTTCAGCATCAAGCTAGGCTTTTACCCCACTGAGCTTCCCCCCTGCTACCACTCGGAAAACAAGGTAGCAGGTTCGACATCAAGTTTGGCTTTTACCTCACTGAGCTTCCCCCTTGATCCAGTAAATATAATAAAGTTTGGCGTCAAGCTTGGCTTTTGCCCCACTGAGCTTTCCCCCTGCTACCACCCAAAAAACAAGGAAGCAGGTTCGGCATCAAGTTTGGCTTTTTCCCCCAAAGCTATCACCCACACTCAAAGAACCATAAAGTAACCATAAATTAATATGAAGTAATTATAAAGTAACCATAAAGAAAATTATAAAGTAACCATGAGGGAAAATATAAAGTAACCATAAGGAAAATTATAAAGTCACCATACGAGAGTTACTTCTTCCATTACTTCATTGGATTACTTCTCTCTTTTACTTTTATGAGATTGATACATTGGGGGATCACAACCTTATTGGAAACACATAAATGCGTTACTTCAGTCTTTTATGTTCATGAGATTGATACTTTTGAAGTCGTAACATTATTGGAAACTTTGGAGCATAATATTATTGGAACTTGGAATCATGTCCATAATTATGTGATACATGAGAATGATAACATATGAGAACTTGAAATGAGATACCTTTTAGCATTTCGGAATGGAACAAGGACAATGACAACATGAACAATATGTGTTGCAGAAAGATACGGACAGAGTAACCTTACATACCTTATCGTCTCAATATGAACACTTAATTCTATACGTGAATACAATCGTCCCGCTCCTTCCTTATGTTTCACTCTACAACACAAATATACAATGGAGTTTACATTAACCACCAACTACCTTACAAATGCATACAACGACAATGAGTTACATGTTTGGCTTTAACATGTCATTTCCCTCTTGATTATACCATGTGTGAAACTATCACACCAACAATACCATTTACAAAACTATCATACCAATAATCCCACAATATTCTCAACATTGACCAATATCATAAACCACTAGCATGTCACACCAAATTCATACTTTACACTTCTACATCACCACAACATCACAATGGTTCCATCAATTTACTTCAATACACCTCACAACAACAAATCGGCCAAAATCCCATAATTTACACTTATGGAAAAATAACAAGTTTAGGACCATAATCACACCATACATGTTGATATTTTATCCATATCATGCTCTTCTATCAAAACCACAAGTCATATTTCAAGTTTAAATTCCATAAATGGCACATCTTTTACAAAAACACAAAGTGTCATACACAACACTTCCAAGCATAACCAACATGATATACATACTCTCCCATGCATATAATATGTTAATCCATAAGAATAAACACTTACCTAAGATTGGAAGATGATGATCTTGATCCAAAGATGACTTAGGGTTTGAGAGCCCCAAAGAAACTTTCTTGAGAATTCTAGAAAAAAAGAATAGAAAGCATGTGTGTTTGTGGTAATAAAATCTGATTTTTCCTCCCTTTTATAGACCCTTGAAGTCCTTGCTCAATTATTGTTTGGTCAAAAGAAGCATTTGACCCATTCTTGGCCCATGTTTTTCTTCTTCATTTTTGGGCTTTAGTGAGACCAAATCACTTACCCCAATAAAATCAATAATTTCTCATGTTTAATTTATTTCATACGCGTTACGACGATATTCCCACTTACGGGATTCATATTTGTAGCCTCGATCCCAAAAACAAACAATTCTACCATGCTCATGGCTTATTTTGACCATAAGGGCAAAATCATCATTTTGACGCCGAATTCGTCCTCGAGTAATTTTATCATACCAATATAATACTTTACTTATTTCATGTATATGCTCATGGTTGTAGAAGAAACGTAGCAAAAATCGACTCAATACGTCCCCGGGCACCCTTGGGACTTAAGAAAAATTCCAACTTTTGAAAAAATGGGCAAAACCACCCTGGCACGCCCTTGGGCGCGCCCAAACACTGCCTGAGGACTTAAAATTTAGGCCAGAAGCAGCCCGACACGCCCCCGGGCGCGCCTGACCCTAAATTTTTATTTTTTTTTATTTTTTTTTCTCTCAAAACCAAGGTAAACATGTATGGGGTGTTACACGTAAAATCCTACAGGTTCCTTATCGCCTTAGCTAACTAGAAATCAATGCCTTTCCCACCAAGTTGGTATAAATTATTCCCAAATTTTCCAAGACTATCCCTCACCCAAAACAAAGCAAAACTAGCCTAGTCTGAAATTTGTAACTTCCAAACTGGAAGGAATTTAGGCACGAAATTTGGAACATAAGACTTTTACATAACGACCAAGAGGGTCATTACAACAGATACCAATTTATTCATCGCTCGTCCCTGAACAA
Source organism: Capsicum rhomboideum (assembly GCA_031232105.1). NCBI lineage: Eukaryota > Viridiplantae > Streptophyta > Magnoliopsida > Solanales > Solanaceae > Capsicum > Capsicum rhomboideum. The sequence continues at coordinate 86,782,804 of CP124715.1, forward strand.
TCAAACTAGAAAAATCATCCAGAATGAGAAAGGAAAAGAGTACCTGTATCCTCGAACCCTGAGGGTACTTATCCCACATGTCCTTCTCGGTTTCCCAAGTAGCTTCCTCAAAAGGACGATGCTTCCACTGGACCTTCACTGAATGAATTTCCTTCGTCCTCAACTTACGAACATCACGATCAAGTATCGCTCTGGGTTCCTCCTTGTAAGTCAAGTCCTTATCCAAAAGCACTGAATCCTACTTAATAATGTAGTCTCCATTCCCATGGTACCATTTCAACATAAAAATATGAAAGACTGGATGAACCCCCAACAAACCTGAGGTAGAGCTAACCTGTATGCAACTGGACCCACTTCCTCAAGAACCTCAAAGGGACTAATATATCGAGGGCTGAGCTTGCTCCTTTTGCAAACCTCATGACTCCCTTCATAGAAGACACCTTAAGAAACACTTGCTCCCCAACCTTGAAGTATATGTCCCTCACCTTTCGATCCGCATACTCTTTCTTTCTAATTTGGGAAGCCAACATCTTAGTCTGAATGAATTTTACCTTTTCCTGAGCGTTTTCACCAAGTTGGTACCCAAAGGTTTGACATCTCCCGCCTCAAACCATCCAATAGGTGACCTGCACTTTCTCCCATAAAGTGCATTTTCTCCCACAAAGTGCCTCAAACTGAGCCATATCAATGCTGGAGTGATAACTGTTGTTGTATGAAAACTCACACAACGGAAGGAACTGGTCCCAATGACCACCAAAATCAATCACGCAGGCTCTCAACATATCCTCTAGCACCTGAATTGTCCTCTCTAACTGACCATTAGTCTGAGGATGAAAAGTCGTGCTAAAAGTAAGCTTGGTGCCCAACTCTTCATGCAACCTACCCCAAAATTTGGAAGTAAACTTTGCATCCCTGTCTGAAATGATATAAAGTGGCACCCCATGAAGCCTGACAATCTCCTTAACATATATCCTTACCAACTGTTGTGAGCTGTAATCTACCCGAACTGGCAAGAAATGAGCTAATTTAGTTAATCGATCAACTATCACCCAAATAGAGTCATACTTTCCCAATGTCTTAGGGAGCCCCACCACAAAATTCATGGCAATATGCTCCCACTTCCACATAGGTATAGGCATCCTCGAAAATAATCCTGCAGGACTTTGGTGTTCATACTTCACTTGTTGACAATTATGACACTTAGACACATAATCCACTAAGTCCCTCTTCATCCCCGACCACTAATAAAGCTGCCTCAAGTCACGGTACATCTTGTTCGTGCCTGGATGAATAGAATAACGCGAACCATGAGCCTCTAAAAGTATAGCACCAATCAAATCACCAACCCGAGGAACACATAACCTTCTTCTAAGCCATAGCACCCCTCCAGCTTCGAGGGTGGCATCCGCCCCCTCCCCGCTCACTATCTTGTTCCAGAGTACCTTTAACTTCTTATCTTCGAACTGCTTGGCCTTAATATGCTCCACAAAGGCTGATTTTACCTCAACACTATCCAGTATTTCACCCCTATTTGAGACCCCAAACAGCATGCTCAAGAATGCTAGAGTCTGAAACTCTCTAGCTAATGGTCTCCTGGACACTCTCAAGAATGACAAGTTGTTCATACTTACGGCCTTTTGGCTCAATGCGTCTGCCACCACATTAGCCTTACCCGGATGATACTGAATGGTCACATCATAGTACTTTAATAATTCTATCCACCGTCTCTGCCTTAGATTCAAATCCCTTTGAGTAAACACATGTTGCAGACTACGATGGTCAGTGAAGACCTCACACTTGACTCCATAAAGATAGTGTATCCAAATTATCAAAGCAAAGACTACCGCTGCCAACTCCAAATCAAGGGTTGGGTAATTCCTCTTCAACTGCCTCAAAGCATATGCAATCACATTCTTATCCTGCATCAACATAGCACCCAAACACAAAAGTGAAGCATCACAAAACACAATGAAATCTTTACCTTCAACCGGCAGCGAAAGAATAGGTGTTATAGTCAAAAGTTTCTTAAGCTTTTGGAAGCTCTCTTCACACTAGTTTGACCAAACAAACGGCACTTCATTTTGAGTCAACTTGTCAAATGAGTTGCAATGGATGCAAATTTTTTGACAAACCTACGATAATAACTGGCAAGACCCATAAAACTCCTTACCTCGGTCACTGAACTAGGTCGAATCCAACCCTTAACTGCTTTGATTTTCTGGGGGTCTACCATCACTCCCTTCTCCGAAACCACGTACCCCAAGAAGGAAACAAAAGATAGCCAGAACTCACATTTGGAGAACTTAACAAACAACCTCTTTTCCCTCAGAATTCCCAAAACTATACGGAGATGGTTTGCATGCTCTTCCTTAGTTTTGGAGTACACAAGAATATCATCAATGAAATAATAACGAAAGAATCCAAAAAGGATTTTAAAATGTCATTCATCAAACTCAAGAAAGCTGCAGGTGCATTAGTCAATCCAAAATACATTACCAGAAACTCGTAATGGCTATACCAAGTTCTAAAAGTCGTCTTTGGAATATCCTCCGACATAATCTTTAACTGATGATAACTCGACCGCAAATCAATCTTTGATAAGACTGTTGCACCATGTAGTTGATAAAATAAGTCATCTATACGAGGCAAAGGATATTTATTTCGGATGGTGACCTTATTCAACTGCATGTAGTCGATGCACATCCTCATACTACCATTTTTTTTCTTAACAAAAAAAACCAAAGAGCCCCAAGGCAAAGCACTTAGATGAATAAAACCCTTATCAAGCAGTTCCTGTAGCTGAGCCTTGAGTTCCTTCAACTCTGCAGGAGCCATCCGATATGGTGGAATAGATATAAGGCGAGTGCCCGGCTCCAAGTTAATACAGAAGTCAATATCCCTATCCGGAGGCATACCCGATAAATTCGAAGGGAACACATCCTGAAACTCGGAAACTACTGAAACTGACTCAATAGAAGGGGATCCCGCACCCGTATCTCGAAGATGAGCTAAAAATACTGAACACCCCTTCCCAACTAGCCTCTTAGCCCGGACATATGAGATCATTCTTACTGGTTTGTCCTTATACACTCCCTCCCACTCTAGTTCCTCCATCCCAGGTATAGCTAGAGTCACTATTTTAGCATTAAAATTTTAAACAGCATGATACGGAGATAACCAGGTCATACCCACGATTATATCAAAGTCCAACATATCCAAGATAATTAAGTCTACCCAAGTCTAAAAACCCACAAACAAAATAGGACAAGATCGATAAACATGGGTAACTACCACAGACTTCCCAATTGGAGTAGACACATGCACAGAATAGTCAAGAATATCATAAACCAAACTCATACCCATAGAAAACTAAACAGAAATATAAGAATAAGTGGACCCCGGGTCAAATAAGGCAGAAGCCATCCGATCATAGATAGAAATAATACCTGTGATCACTGCATCAAAAGCCTCGGCATCAATCTTTCTCGAAATGCATAACAATGATCCCGGTCATCAATCTGAGCTCACTCTCTACCCGGATGTGCTCCTGTGCCGCCGTTACCACAACCATCTACCAGATTTCCTCATCCACCCTGTGGACAACCCCTGTCATTACCCCCTTCTTTACCTGCTGGAACCACTGCCCCTAGTCTGCTGCTGTGTTTGGTCATTCGCCTTTCTCACCAGACATTCCCTCTTAAAATGACCAGAAGCACCACAATAGTAACACCCACACTCCAGAGAAGGACGACTGGTAGAAGAATAAGAAGCCCCTTGGCCTCTAACAACCTGAGCCTAAGAGGGTCCTTTAGCCGGTACCACAATAGAAGTTGGCATAGCTGACTGAATAGCACAAGCTGAAAACGCTTGCTGGCCCTTAAAATAGGATCCACTGAAATTTCCAACATGTCGAGACTTCTTGGCTAACATCTTAGCCTGTCCCGCCTACGCCACACCTTTCAACTTCTTCACATAATCTGACACATCATCAAACCCCTTTCCCACAGAAGTTATTTGCACAGTCAACACCTGAAGGTCATAGTTCAACCCCTTAACTAAAAGCCGAATCCTTTCTTCTTACGTAGCCAATAGCGGAGTGGCATAACAAGCCAAGGCATGAAACTTAGCCTCATAAGCTGCAACTGACATATCACCATGCTCTAAAGCCAGAAACTCATCCTTCTTGCGATCACGGAGCGCATAAGGTACATACTTATCCAAAAACAGAGCATAAAACTTCTCCCAAGTCAAAGGAGGCAAAACAGGTGACTGACACTCAATATATGCTCTCCACCACTGCTTAGCATATTTCTCCAGCAAAAAGGTCACAAACTCTACCCCATGTTGCTTCACAATACCCATCTTGTGTAGCCTCTCGTAATAATTAATAATAAACTCAAAAGCATCCTCAAATTTTGATACCTTGAAATGTAGGAGGTTTTATCTTCAAGAACTTAGTCAGCAGGTCATGTTCAGTACCAGTTATCACAAAACCCAAAATCGAACGAGGAAAAACATATGTTCCCGAAGTCTCATCCATCTTAGGAGCCATAGCAACAGTAGGGTGCACAACTGGAGCCTGATAAGCTGGAACAATGGGGGTAGCTCCAGTCCTAGCCAACCCGCTCAGAAAAGCCAACACTTACTGAATTACCTCAGCAAACATAAGAGGTAGAGCTGCAACCGGTGCCGCCACCTCGGGCTTCATCTCCTGCTCCTCTGCTGCTTCTCTCACCTCAAAATGATCCTGGGGTGGGGGAGGGGATGCTGCCCTCGCATTAGCCTGACCCCCAGCTGCTTGAATTCCACCCCTGGCAGGTGTGGCTGGTCTCCGTTCTCTCCTTCCTGTCCCTCTCGCTCGTCCTCTTCCCTTCACGACTAGCTCCTCAACAAGAGTGGCTGGTGCTGGGGTTGTTGCTCAAGTTTCGTTCGACCTAGTATTCACTATCTGCTAACAAAAGAGTGAAGGATCATATACCAATTTGGATCACCAAATACCAATTGGAATCAAGTCGTAGGATGAAAGAAGCAAGAAAGACAGATTTCCTAAAGTCCTATAGCCTTCCGAAGAAAAGTACAGACATCTTCGTATCATTCTGTGAGACTCTACTGGACCCGTTTTGGTATAATGAGATCGACGAAGCCTATGCTCTGATACCAAGATTGTCACGACCCAAACCCGTCGTGAGTGGCACTCACACTACTTATCCGGTAGGAGAACCAAAACCTAATCGTCATCTTAAGGTTCACACTAAAATGAGAGTAAGCTAACTAATCCAATAATAATAATCCAACTAGCATAAAAACGTAAGTACAACTAAAGCGAAAATATTATGCTTAAACATAAAAACCCTAGGACTCGAAAGTCATATGTACCAAAACATCTAAGAATATCAAGAGAGGGGATGTAACCCAAAAATGAAACAAAAGTAACAAGTCAAAACGAAAGACACTGTCTAAATAGGAGAGATCTCATGGTAGCCCGAAAATGCTACTCACCCTAAAATTCAAAATTGATTACTGAAATCACAAGCAAGGTCTTGATGAATCCGCTGGAATATGTGTTGCACTCACAAAAGTAACTGTAGGTGTAGTATCAGTACACAAATAAACCACAGTGTACTGGCAGGATCATTTAAATAACCCAAGATGGAAATATGGACATTTAACCAAAATGCAGTACCATTAGCTAATACATGCTTACACATCAAACATACAACATATATGTACAAGTAGCACTCAAGAGACAAGCCAACAAGTCAACAAGTGTCATTTAGGCAATAATATGCAACTCATTCCAAGACAAGCAAATGAGGACAAACACAACAATACAAATACTTCGGTTCACTCAAGGAACCGTCATACTAATACATATCTTCAAACCCGTACATACATGCTAAGGATTATATACCCACCCTCTAGCTATAACATGCAGGGGACAATTACCGTCCATATACTAAACCCAGACATGAATGTCGGTAATCCTTAATCCGAATAACCTGTTAGAACGTCTCAAATGTCGAAACACTCCATAATATACAATATAGAAGGCCAAGTCATAAAACAAGTAAATATTTCAATGACTAAGCACACCACACAGATTAACCAATCACACTACAGAGTAGTTAATATGCACACATAACAGAAGATGGATTAAATACACCCCATCACCTACCTCGAACCTAGCTTGCACAGCTCTAAGCCTGAGTTTTGCCCTTCTATGCCTTTTTTCGCTTGCTCGTGGTCTAAAACATGCATACAAACATTGCATTAACGAAATGACCTAACATGGTGAGGGTTATGAGCCACCCCCAACCCCCTAAGGTCAGTTCAGAATCATTCCTTAACCGTTCTAGGGCTATTTCCCCTGTAATTCACCTAAAACTACCAATTTCATGGAATGATTGGTGAATTAACAAGATGCGAGGCCAATTTGATAGTTAATAAACAAATCCCATCAACCTAAGGCTCAATTTCATCCTTGCACCAGCAAATCATACCAAAATCCACCCTAAAACCCTCCCCAAATTTCGTAATTTACGCCTTCTAAGGATGAAGAAGTAATTACCAAAGTTAAAGAAAGTGAATTCCTTACCTTAACGAAGTTAAACTGAGGTAAACCGGTGATTTTTGCCCTAAATCGCCTTCCTCTTGCCCCAAAAGAAGTTTATGAAATAATAAACTATTTTGGGGGTTTTACCCTTTAATCTACGATTTTTACCGCTATAGAGGTACGTGACCGCTATAGCGGCCTTGACCCTTTTTGACTACCGCTATAGCGGTAAATATTCCGCTATAGTGGTCACCCCGCTATAGCGGTGTCGACGGGGCAGAATGTCTGTCTAACAATGCCCTTTACGCTAAGGTCAATTCCGGGAGTTCTACTAACCCAAATTCAGCTCCGTAAGATCCTACGGGTTCCTTATCGCCTTAGCTAACTAGAAATCAATGTCATTCCCGCCAAGCCAGTCTAAATTATTCTCAGATTTTCCAAGGAAACCCCTCACCCAAAACAAAACGAAACTAGCCTAGTTTGAAATTTATAACTTTCAAACCGGAAGGAATTTAGACACGAAATTTGGAACGTAAGACTTTTACATAACGACTAAGAGGGTCGTTACAGTTTTTATACCTGATCAGTAACGTAGAAAAGTGAACAAGAGAGTTGTTAGATGTATTTTTTATTGGCTATGATAATCAGAGAAAAGGGTGGAAATGTTGTAACCCTACAACTGAAAGGAGTTATACATCACGACATGTTGTATTTGATAAAACCTCTTCATGATGGTCTGCAGAAAAGGAGATATTACCAGACCAAACTAATCTGAAAAATAAGTTACAAATTATTTATTTTCAACCAAGTGAAGACGTCGACGTTGAACAAGGTGCAACTCATAATTTTGGGCAATCAGTTGTTCACCATCCCCCGCGTGAAGGCTATGAGATAAGTGAAGAAGAAGTACCAACTGCTCCATAATCCCACCATCACAGACGAGAGGGTTAGAATGGATTCGGAGGCAAAACCCCAAATATGCCAATGCAGCAATAGTAGAAGATGAATTTGGAAAAGAAACTGAAAATTTTGAAGAAATAGCTCAAAACTTAGTGTGGACTAAAGCAATGGAGGAGGAAATTGTTGCATTAGAACAAAATCAAACTTGGGAACTTATGTCGAGGCCAAAAGATGTGAAGCCTATATCATACAAATGGGTTTATAAAATAAAACATCGCATAGATGGGTTGATCGAGAGGCATAAAGCTCGTTTGGTAGCTCTAGGATTTACTCAAGAATATGATTTGGATTATGATGAAACTTTTAGTACAGTGGTTAAGTTTACAACTGTGCGAGTCATACTTGCACTTGCTGCTAGAAAAGATTGGAATTTGTGGCAGATGGATGTCAAAAATACATGTTTACATGGGGAGCTAGATAGTGAGATTTACATGGCTCAACCAATGGGTTTCCAGAATCAAGAACATCCTGGGTATGTTTGTAAGATAAGGAAGGCGCTCTACGAATTAAAGCAATCGCCAAGGGCCAGGTACAGTAAGTTGCTGGATTTTTAACTCAAAGCGATTATTTTATTACATATGCAGATTCAAGTTTATTTGTCAAAGTCGATGGAGGGATGCTATCTATAGTGCTAGTATATGCTGACAATTTGACTTTAACTGGTGATAATGAAAAAGAAATTCTCCAAACAAAGGAAAATTTATTTGTCCTATTTCATATGAAAGAACTTGAACGGCTTAATCATTTTCTCGGTCTAAAGATTGATCGTACTCAATGAGGAATTTTTCTTCATCAACAAAAGTATTCCAGAGACTTGTTGAAGACTTTTGGAATGCTGGAGTGCAACATCTCCAATTAAACCAAATGCCAAGATGTGTACGCATGAAGGAAAAGATTTAGAAGAAGTGACGATGTATCGGTAATTGGTAGGTTAGTCTGATTTATTTAACTCAGACTCAACCTGATATTTCTTTATAGTTGGTGTGATGTGTCGCTATGTGCACAATTCAAAGAAGCACCATATGGAGGTTGTTCGACGAATGCTAAGATATGTGAAAAGTACAATTGGTTATGGTCTTTTGTACAAGAAAGGTGAAGAATGCAAGTTGGTCGGCTACTGTGACTCTCACTATGCAAGAGACCATGATACTCGTCGTTCAACTACTGGCTATGTGTTTAAGCTTGGAGATGGAGCAATTTCTTGGTGCAACAAAAGGCAAGCAACAGTGTCGTTGTCAACAACAGAAGCAGAGTATCGAAAAACAGCAGTTGCAGCTCAAGAAAGTACATGGCTTATGCAGTTGATGAAGGATTTACAACCACCAGTTGACTATACAGTTTCCTTGTACTGTGAAAGTCAGTCAGTGACCAGTTTGGCTGAAAATCTTGTTTTCATGCAAGCTTTGCGGTAATACATTACCACTTCATCAGAGAAAAAGTGTTACAAGGAGAGAATGACTAGGAGTATATCAAAACAGAGTAACAATTGTAGACTTGTTCACAAAAGTCTCAAGTGTTAATATGTTTGAAAGTTTCTGTCAGCAGCTAGGCATGGCTAAGACTAGAGCTGATGTTGAGAGGAGGTGTTAAAGTCCTACAACATCAGCCGGTGTTAAAGTCCTACAACATCAGCCTATTATTTTTTTTTAGCTTGACTAAGTCCTGCAGTAGCCATTTTCTAGCTTTTTGTTGTTACTTTGTTAGTTCGTGATATTTTCCTAGTTTTTAGTAGGGCAGATTTGTTTTCCTAGAGTTTTGGGGAATTGGTTTAGTGAAATTATATTAGTGGTTTAGTGGGATTATGCTTCCATAAAATATAGCCGCTATAAGGCCACTTAACGTATTGAATAAAGTATCCAGCCACTTTTCTCTGCAAACAGTTTTAAAGTATCCAACCACTTTTCTCTGCAAACAGTTTCACAGGAAACTCTTCCTTTCTTCCCTTCACATTTTTCTTTTCGATTACTGAGCTTTTTGTTGTGTTAAGTTCTACAAAGACATCTTAATAAAAGGAACAAAATATAAACTGGACTAAAAATGAATATACAGTGAATATTTGTGAGAATTAATTAAAGTAACCAAGTGTTTATTTTTCTCCGGAAAAAATTTTTGGAAACGGATAAATGTTATCCTTCACGATCTGAATAGAAGAAATGACCCTAAAAAAGTTTGTTGTGTTATTTTCAATTTCTTATGAGTAAAATAAAGACTTTCTATAAGAAAAAAGATCATAAATTTATAAAAACTACAAAACCAATTGATCTCTCGAAACACATGCCCTATGGGGTGCGTCAGTAGAATCGGCTTGTGAACAAGGGAACTAAAATAATCCAACTTTGTCTTGTGATAAATGTACACGACAGATTAGATAGATCAGTTAAATTTCCCAATTATGTAGTTAATTTATTTATCATTTAAAGAAGATTCTAGACTTCGATGAAAAAAAAAATTATTAACTGTACATGTCAAATCTTAAAAAATAGTGAAGAAATAATCAAAACAAAGTGATTAGCAAGTATTCCTTCAACTTTTCACATATAATAATCAAACAGTATATCTATAAAGACATATAGGACAGGTTGGTATTACTACGGTTTAGTTTCCAGTGGTTCAAAAGGCACATCTACCCTGCACCGTATCAATGCAAGGTGCACGTCCAAAGCCTAAGTGCCTCTCAAGGGTTCAAGCCTGGCGAGGCGTATGTCTTGTCTATCGAGGTTTCAGCACATTAAAGGCCTCTTACTCACATTAAAGGTAAAACACATAAATTACCCTCCACACTTGTTTCCAAAAATCCAGTAAGAATGTTGAGTTCAATGAATATATATATTAGAAAAATAAGGTTAAACTAAAGTACAAAAGACATACTTTCGTAGGTATTGCCATTATATACAAAGGTAGTGAAGAAAGTTTACAGAAAGTATTTCATCCTAACATCTCTCTTCATGGCCTCGTATACAGCTTGAACCTGGACGAGGGCAATCATGTCATACAATGGATTATGGATTGATAAATTTAAGGTGCAAAGGCCGAAGGATTTACCTGCTCACTGGAAACAACTTGAATGGGCCCGATATTTACTGATACATATTTCCCCCCTGAAGATAGCTTCTGCCTCACCTGGCCCTGAATAGAAGCAGAAATACCTTTAAGATATGGTTCAATCTAGTTCTCCTTCACACGCACGCATTAAGGCTCAATCCACTTCAAATTCTCACAAACACACACACACACACACACACACAAAATGCGTATTGTTAATTACGTTCCATAGTAGCATATGTCTATACTGTTAAAGGAGTTAAAAGAAAAACAAAACGTAGAAAAGAACCAAGATACATACTGAACAGTAAAAAAAGGGGATTTTGTGCTTGCCCTTTAGTCTTTGTGTTGATACCTGGTTTTCATCATACAAGCTGCTAACCTGCTTATGCCTTAAATTTCTTGCATTGTCCTTAAAATCCTCTCCATGCACTAACAGTTGCCGAAAAGGAAAGAGGCTCAGAGCCTCAGACTAGCAGGTTGCGACACCAACTTAAGGTATTCTGGCCCATAAATTACTTGGGGGTTGTTTGGTTGCTGGTTGGAAAGAAAGTTATTGATGCATTAAAACTAACATAGTTAATATCATGTTTGGAAGTTTTTTAGTTGCTTTATATAAAATTCAGCAATCAAGAAAGGTGTATGGCTGCCATTTTACAAACCCACATAAATAAAAGTATAAGTCATGACTAAATTTATATATTATTTTATGCGAGCTAAAGATGGAATAACTAATTCATGGATTGTAATACATGAGTAGCTAAACCTTACATAACCCCAAATAACTAATCCCTGCATAACTAATCTCTACATTACACAACTAATCTTACAGAATTAGTCTGATCATAGTCAACTTTTCGATCAGTTGTGCTGAGAAAACAAAGAAATTTCCCTTTTTAAGGTCTTATTTTGTATATGAATAATGAACATTTCTAGCACATACAAAGACATAAGAAGACAACATTTCCCAAAATGTAGGACACAAAAAAATGACATGACAACCAACAACTTTTTGTAACCGAGAAATCATCGTTTGCAACTCTGAAACTCGGTGGGTAATGAATTCGCTCCTCTACTCTTCTCCGCTTAAATATAACACTTGATTCAAAACAGGATTCGAAGTCGCAATGTGCATCGACCCCACATCCTGTGCTATAGTACCTTTACAGTTGAAGCACAGCTATGGGGCCATGAAAACCAATGCATTTTACTAAAGATATGCCTGAATATAGCTCCGATCTTTTTTAAAAGAAAATTAATATAGTTCCATACATATGTCCATAATTATCTACTATTGTCAACTTTTTGCAACACAAATACCTTGTGTAATTAAGATTACAACATTAATTCACCTCTTTCATTGTCATTTTCCGTTATCATACAAGAAATTCTTTCTAGGAGCTCAAAATATATAACCCCCCCTCCGTTTCATGTTATGTGACTCTATTTGACTAAGCACGGCGTCTAAGAAAGAAGGGAAGACTCTTGAAAAAATGTGGTTTGTGGCTATCACACATTTGAAACTTGTGGTCTTAAACATGTCCAGGCCCCACTTTGTGGGATTTCACTGGGTATGTTGTTGTTGGTCTTAAACATATCATAATAGTTGTGTGACTATAAGAACTTGTTATTAGGGGTAAAATGGAAAGTTTAAGTTAAATTGTTTCCAGATTTAGAAAGGGATCATTCTTTTTTAAACAAACTTCAAAGGAAATAGGGTCACATAAACTAGAACAGAGGGAGGACCATAAGATTTATGACTAACTTCTAGAAAGAATGAGAGAGATTTTTTGATATCTCTTCAGGAAACATCCATGCCAATTTTAGTTGTATACAATTTTGACTCTCTAATTGAACTAGATCCTCGCTAACTGTTGGGAATATCTATATTTGTTGAAAGGAATAGTGTATAATATTCTAGTATGTTAATTAAGAGATTACTTTGTACCAATACAGTCCTTGTAAGTAAAGTAACTAATTAAAATAAATAAACAATGCTCCCACAACTTTGGTCCAATGGAAAGAGCGCAGTGCGTGATGTATGGGTTAGGCGCATGCAGGGGTTCAAACTCTGCCATGGACAAAAGCCCAAAATTTAAGTAGAGAAGGATAAGGTCGGACCTATTATCTACTGAATTTTGAACCATGCACCACTGGACCTCAGGGAATTCTGGATTGTCAGAAGAAGAAAAAATAGACGAACAACTCGCAAGTCTCCCATAGAGGAGCCACTTTGTATTGAATTTTACAATTAAGAATAATAGCAGATTCTGTATCTTCTTATTTCACATGATATCAGAGCCACTGAGGAAAAACATTGGAGTCTAAACGCTTAAGAGTCACCGAAAATGTTTTCTTGCAAGTTTGGAAAGTGGTTCATTCACACTCTCCAACATTGTATCAGTCCTATAACGAAATTGATCAACCAACCAAACCAAAACTTAGTCTCAACGAGATGAACATAGCATCCAATGTGTCTAATCTCTTCAGCTTAGTGCCATGTGTCTATCTCTAATGGGTCCATATAGCAACATCAACCATATCATTCGCCCCAATCAGCTTATTGCTACTCAATCATCATGCCACATAACCAAAATTAATTCCCTCCAAGAGTTTCATGATATCCTGAATTTGGAATCAAATCTCCAAATCTCACTCCTAAACAACAATTGAAACCAAGAATTTGTAGTTCGTCTAATGTTTACCTCTTTCAAGAATTAGATTCTTGGAGGAGGATTTCGTTTTGAAGAGAACCAGTGTAGGACACACAATGGTAGAAATGGACATGTCACGCCATATGCTAGGATATATCTAAGGCTTCCATCTCGCATTGCTAATGCGGACATAACAAATCAAGGAATAAAATCATTATACTTTAAATTACTAATTAAAGTAAGTTCCTAAAACTCAAGGTATCTAATAAGTCTTCAACCATCTCCTTCGTACGTACCGATAACTCAACATGCCTTACTCACACTTCATCTTTTGTTCACTCGATCTCTGATTCATGTACGTAAGATTATATATCTGGTAATAGATAATTTTTTTCATATCAATCTGCTCCTTTATCACTTACATAGTCAAACTTATCAATGTACCAAATCCATGGCTAAGTACACTTGTCAAGTCTCCATTATTCCACTAAATCCTTATTGATATGGCATTTGATTTTCCATGTTAAGTTTAGCATAACTTAGAGTTCAATACTGAAAACCAAATGTTGTATTTGTTAGAATAGGAGTAGGAACAGGAATAGTATATAGAATCCTACTTGGAAAAGAATTGTAATGTAGTGCCCTAGTTGGAAAAGGATCTAATGTAGTGTCAATAAATAGGGTCTTAGTGTAATAATATGGATAAAACAATTCAAATAATATTCTTCTCGTATATTTTTCTCATGGTATCAGAGCCTCTACGATCTTGGTAGAGAATCTAAGAGTTTCCGCTACTGGCGGACGACTATTACCCATATATGTCGCCCTTCTGGCCAATGATCATGTTAGCACAAGAAAGTGGCTTCTCATATCTAATTTGCGTAGCACCGTGCATAGTTTTGGTGACTACTTTCTCATATCTAATTTGCGTAGCACCTTGCATCTTTCCAGTGACTAATTTCTCATATCTAATATGCATAGCACCGTGCGTCTTTCTGATGACTATTTTCTCATATCTAATTTGGGTAGCACCGTGCATCTTTTCGAACTACTTTCTCATACTTAATTTGCATAGTACCGTGCATCTTTAGGGACTACCGTGCATCTTTAGGGACTACTTTCTCATATCTAAGTTGCGTAGCACCGTGCGTCTTTTCAGTGACTCCTCAGATCTGATTTGCGTAGTTTCATGCGTCTTTCCGGTGACTCCTCAGATTTGATTTACATAGTTTCAGTTTTTGTCAGTGTTGTGCAACAAAAAAAAAAAAAAAACACGACGAAGAGGTCGAGATGACCCATATATTTTATACCAATTTCCGACAATTTTCCAGCGATAGATCAACTTTCCGACGATGTTTACTACTTTTCCACCACTTTTCAATTTGTTCCTTTTCAACTGAGGTCGGCCAGACGTGCTGAGCAGTCCTTACCAGTTCTCTCTCAGATATCTTCACCAAGTCCTCATTGATCCTCGTATTTATTAAATCCATAACAAGCTCGGTAAATATGACCTGTATGCACCAGCTTGAGGGGGAGTGTTAGAATAGGAGTAGGAACAGGAATAGTATATAAGAATTCTACTTGAAAAAGAATTGTAATGTAGTGTCCTAGTTGAAAAAGGAGTCTAATGTAGTGTCTATAAATAGGGTCTCCGTGTAATAATATAGACAACAATTCAAATAGTATGATTAAGTCCAGTAGGGTCGTGCCATCATTTCAACCCTAGCCATATAATTTTCTCATATTTTGACCACTTTTTAGCCGTCAAATTTAATAATTCAGCGATCTTTGTCACTTTTCCGGCTAGATCTGTCAAGATACCTTTCGATTTTTCCGACAGTTCAATATAATTTTTTCAAACATTCATCACTGATTTCGATTTAGTCCTCTGATTAAGTTCGAACCCTTAATGAGGACATCAAACAATCAAACACCACAGTCCATGAAGAATCAACGAGGGGGAGGTCGTTTTGGAAGATCTCGACCTAAGTGTAGTTATTGTAATGGGCTTGGAGACACTCATGAAATATGTTATTCTTCGCATGGTCGACCACCCAAAAATGCTGATGTTGCTCAGTGTAACACCACAAGTAACAAATGGGTTTATTTATCTGAAGAGGAATATAATGAGTATCTTCAATATCGAGCAAGTAAACAGCTATCTCTACCAGTAACCTCAACTGCATAGTCTTCTACCTTTGGATCATGGGTTGCGGACTCTGGCGCTTCTAATCATATTTCTAGTGATAAATCACTTCTGTCAAATATTGTTTACTCACGGTCTCTTCCTGCTGTAACTTTAGCCAATGGTAACAAAACCAAAGCAAAAGCAGTCGGACAAGCTAATCCCCTATCCTCTGCCACTTTAAATTCTATTCTTTATGTCCATGATTGTCCTTTTAATCTTGCATCGGTTGGTCGTTTGACTCGTGCCCTAAATTGTGGCAAACTATTTCTTGAGGACTTTTTTGTCATGCATGACCATAGTACGGGACAAACAATTGGTGTAGGATATGAATCACAAGGCCTCTACTACCTTACCTCTCCTAACCCCTCCATAGCATGTCCAATTACAGATTCTCCGGACGTAATTCACAAACGTTTGGGACATCCTAGTTTGTTCAAGATACAAAAGATGGTGCCTAGTTTGTCTAGTCTGTCCATATTAGATTGTGAGTCGTGTCAACTTGGGAAACACACTCAAACTACCTTTCAACGTAGTGCTGAGTCATGTAGAGTCTATCATTTCCTTAGTTCACTCTAATATTTGGGGTCCTAGTAGAGTCAGTTCCACCTTAGGGTTTCGTTCTTTTGTTAGCTTCATTGATGATTATTCAAGATGCACCTGGATTTTCTTAACGAAAGATCGCTCTGAATTGTTTTCTATATTCAAGAGTTATTGTGCTGAAATACAAAATCAATTCAGCGTCTCTATTCGTACATTTCGTGGTGATAGTGCCTTAGAATATATGTCCTCCCAATTTCAACAATTTATGACTCTTCAAGGAATTATTCATCAGACTTTTTATCCATACACCCCTTAACAGAATGGAGTAGCAGAAAGGAAGAATAGGCACCTTATTGAGACTGTTCCCACTCTACTCATTCAATCCCATGTTCCACTGCATTTTTGGGGCGATACAGTTCTCTCATCTTGCTATTTAATTAATCAAATGCCCTCATCTACCATTCAATATCAAATTTCTTATTCATTATTGTTTTCTCAGTCACCTCTCTACTCTCTTCCCCCTCATGTCTTTGGGAGTACATGCTTTGTTCATAACTTTCCCCAGGGAAAGATAAATTAACCCCTCGTGCTCTCAAATGTGTCTTTCTTGGTTATTCTCGAGTACAAACGGGGTATCGTTGCTACTCACCTGATCTTCGTCGGTACCTTATGTCAGCTGATGGCACATTCTTTGAGTCTCGGCCTTACTTTACATCTTCTTCAGATCCTATCATCCTAACATATCTGAGGTCTTACCTATATCAACTTTTGAGGATCCTACAGTTACTTCTACATCTCCATCCATAGTGCCACCAGTCTTACCTGCACCGACTTTTGAGGACTCTACAGTACCTCTACAACTCAATCCATATTGCCACCACTCCTGACATATCATCGTCGTCCACGTATGGCATCAGGCTCAGATGATTCCCGTCTTGCATCTATTGTAGACTTGTCTCCTCTTAATCAACTGGTTACACTTTGAAAAGGTATACGGTCCACTCATAATACTAACCCTCATTATACCCTCTTAAGTTATCATTGTCTATCATTACTCCGTTATGCCTTTGTATCATCTTTGTCCTCTGTCTCCATCCTTAAGTCCACAAAAGAAGATTTCTCATCCAGGATGGTGACAGGCTATGATTGACGAGATGTCTGTTTTACATGCAAGTGGTACTTGGGAGCGGGTGCCTGTTCCTCTCCCTTTAGGTAAATCGACTGTTGGCTGTCATTGGATTTATGCAGTGAAAGTTGGTCCGGCTTAAGGCTTAAGGCTCCATGTAAACTTCCTCCTCAAGGTCACCATGGAGAAAAGCTTTCTTAATATCCAACTGATAAAGAGACCAGTGTCGAACAACAGCCATGGATATAAAGAGACCAGTGTCATCGGATGGCCAAATTGATCGGCTTAAGGCTCGCCTTGTTTCCAAGGGGTATACTAAAATATTTGGGCTTGATTACAGTGATACTTTCTCTCCCTTGGTTAAAATAGCATTTGTTCGTCTTTTTATATCCATGGCTGTTGTTCGACACTGGTCTCTTTATCAGTTGGATATTAAGAAAGCTTTTCTCCATGGTGACCTTGAGGAGGAAGTTTACATGGAGCAACCACCTGGTTTTGTTGCTCAGGGGGAGTCTAGTCTGGTGTGTCGATTGTGCCGGTCACTTTATGGTCTAAAACAGTCTCCTCGAGCCTGGTTTGGAAAGTTTAACACAGTAATTCAGGAGTTTGGCATGTTTTATAGTAAAGCAGATCACTTTGTGTTTTATCGACATTCTGCTCCAAATCTATGTATTTATTTGGTGGTTTACGTTGATGATATCGTTATTAATGGCAATGATCAAGATGGTATCAGAGACAGGCCCATCCCAATTCTTTGTTCACCAATGTTGGGCCCCCATATTATATTGTCCACGCTCAAGTCAACAAGGTTTGAGCGTGCGGGGGAGTGTTAAGAATCCCACATCGAAATAGGGATGGGCAATTGGTCTCCTTATATTGACTTGGACAATTCTTCCCTCGTGAGCTAGCTTTTGGGGTTGAGTTAGGCCCAAGATCTATTTCTTTACATGTTAAGAGTCCCACATCGGAATAGGGATGGGCAATTGGTCTCCTTATATGGACTTGGACAATCCTCCCCTCATGAGCTAGCTTTTAGACCCACTTCTTTCAGTATTAACTACACGAAGATTATATTAATAACGAGATCCAACATTGTATAAGTTATACTAAATTTTATACCATCACTAAACATATTTATTCCTCAAACCAAACAACCCCATTTTTTCATTTGTGAGCAGGCAAAGTAAGGTGGGGGGGCCACACTCAGAAACTTCTCGAAGAATCCCACTACCCCAATAAGATGTGCTAAGATACAAAGAAACTCAACTTTGCATTTATGATATTTCTTTCCTTTTCCCTTCTTTCCTGCTGCCACCTTAAGGCAGACACTGGAATAGGTCGTTAAACCAATCAATTACGACAAAAAACTATGGAGAGGAAGTAATTAGTTGCACCTGCAGATTCATGTTGAGCCTATTTCTCTTAACAAGATTGACTTCTTATTAATGATTTTTTGTTATTGATTAGCCAACAGATACATCAACAGTAGTAGAGCGGCAAAAGAACTATCACGTCATGTGAGTTGCCCAAGCTTTACTTGATCTTGGCCAAATTTCGGCTTGGTTCTTTTTTCTCAAAATGTAGTGAAAAT
This sequence comes from Capsicum rhomboideum, assembly GCA_031232105.1. NCBI lineage: Eukaryota > Viridiplantae > Streptophyta > Magnoliopsida > Solanales > Solanaceae > Capsicum > Capsicum rhomboideum. Next base: position 86,801,458 of record CP124715.1, read on the forward strand.
ATAAATATTTGCAGTGTGTGTAATATATGAGCAGTACAACCATCTGTAAGATCCATCTAAGTACACTAGTTATATGTAAAAGAACCAAGGAAATTAACCATCCTATCTACTTCCCGTAGAATTTTGTTTTTATACCAAAAGGCTAAGAGAGCTAATGTATGTATTTAAATACAAATATTTTCCTTTTTGCCTTCAGAACATACTTTATTGCTTTCCTTCCAGGCAGTCCACCATATAGCTATTAGTGTAGTGGTCCACAATTTTTTGTCGCCTTTTTATAGTCCCCTCCAATTCCAATTCCAACAATGTAGTGGGTCTTTAGCAGATTCTGGCATGCACCATTGACTTCAAGCAAATTTAAGGACATATATCATGGTTTGTGATTCTGTGAAGGATAAGTAAGTGTTTGCATCTTTATTAACTTCTTCACACATTATACATATATTGCAAATAGTTATACTACTTTGTAGATTGTGCAGGGTCAAGCATGTCTCTCCGGAACTAGCCATGAGAAAATTCTACTCTGTAAGGTTTTGGTTTCTCCATATCAATTTTCATGAAAGTACTTATTCTTGTTCATTTTGAGACAAGCTTTATATCAACATTTCACTGTGAAACTGAAAAGGTCATCCTTATGCTATGCTTTTTTGATGAAGTAAGTGAGATTTCATTAAGGCATCCAGTAGATGCAAAGATACAGAAGGGGGGATTTGTCAGCTCAGTAATAACAGAAAAACTTATAGAGCTAAGGAGCTGACAAAATCCAAGTAGTGATCTAAGTTATTTACATGGGAAAAGTTAGCCCAGCTATAAAGGTTAACCAAACAACTAGCCTTAAGCTTACAAATTGGAGTTGAAAGTCCATCAAAAAATCTCCTGTTTCGTTCATTCCAAATACACCAAAAAATACATGCTGGGGTCATGATCCAGATTTTCTGATGGATTTTCTATGATCCAGATTTTTCTGATGGATTTTCTAACTTTCATAGAGCTCCAACTAGTGTAAGCATCTCTGATATTGAAGGGCATAGACCAGTTTATACCAAAAAGCGCTAGAAACAAGTTCCAAAAGTGTGTTGCAAAAGGGCAATGAAGCATAAGGTGGCTGATGCTTTCTGACGTTGACTCACACATGTAACACCTATTGACCAGTTGGAATCTTCTTCTCATAAGATTGTCTTGAGTGAGGCATGCTTCTTTTAAGGCTGTCCAAGTGAAACATGAGACTTTAGGAGGAAGTTTAGTCTTCCAGACTAATTTCCAAGGCCACAAATCAATCATCATCTTATTGGAGCTCAAGTGTTCAGATCCTGCCTTGACTGTGTATAAACCTCTATCGTCGCAGCCCCATTTTAACTTATCACTTCTCTGAATGTCAATGCTGCAGTTCTCTAAGCTTTTGAGCAGATTTAATAACTCTTCAAATTCCAAGTCTTGCAAATTTCTTCTTAGGTTCGGGTTCCAGGAGTTGCCATCCCTGTGCTGAGCAATAGAATAATTCGGATGTCTGGCGATGTTAAATATATTTGGGAATGCTTCTTTCAAAGAGGATTCTCCTGTCCATTTGTCCAGCCCGAATCTGATATGGTTCCCATTTCCTACCTCAAAGTGAGTTTGTTTGAGAAAATCATCCCATAAGGTATTAATGACCTTCCATAATCCAGTTCCATAGGGAAGTGTGGATTGTTTTGTACACCATTGAGTGCTGCTGCCATGCTTAGCCACAATTACCTCTTTCCACAGACCAGCATCCTCTTGAGTGAACCTCCACCTCCAATGCCACTTCATAAGCAAACACTTGCTATGTATAGCAAGATCTTTGATACCAAGGCCACCGAAATGTTTGGGAAGAATGACTTTTGGCCACTTCACAAGGTGTAATTCGTGAGATTCACTGTTGCCTTCCCATAAAAAGTCTCTCCTGATTTTGTCTAAACGTTTCAAGACTTTGTCGGGAATTGGGAAGAGAGCCATGAAATATGTTGGAATGCTATCCAAAACACTACTTATTAGAGTCCATCTTCCTCCTAGAGAAAGGTACTGCTTTTGTCATGAAGCCAGTCTTTTCTAAAATTTCTCAATAACTCCATTCCATATGTCAATTGCTTTGTGTTTGGCACCCAAAGGCAGTCCCAAATAGGTTGTTGGGAAATTGCCAATAGTGCACCCCATGATATCAGCCAGCTCCACTAAATTTGGCACCACATTAACAGGATAAATAACACTCTTCGACATCTTAATATGAAGGCCAGACAATGCTTCAAAGATCATGAAGGTGAGGTTAAGGTAGAGAACTTGTGATTTTTCAGCACCACAAAAAATAAGTGTGTCATCTGCGAATAATAGGTGTGAGATGGACACAGAAGTCTCACTATTAGTTCCAACCTTGAAACCCTCCAGCCATTGTCTTTGTTTGGCTTTCTCAAGCATGCAGCTAAGACCCTCCAGCAAGAATGAAGAGAAATGGAGAGAGAGGATCCCCCTGTCTGATCCCTCTCGTGGGAGAAAAGAACCCCGCTGGACCACTATTAATAAGGATGGAATATTTCACGGTAGACATGCTGTATCTTATCCATCTGACCCATTTTTCTCGGAATCCCATCTTTCTGAGAATTGAAATTAGAAATGCCCAATTTATTTTATCAAAAGCTTTTTCAACATCAAGCTTGAAAAAAAGACCCGCTTCCGCATTTTTGTGCTTCCAGTCCAGAACTTCATTAGCAATGAGTGTAGCATCTGTGATTTGCCTGCCTTTAATAAAGGCATTTTGATATCCTGAAACCAGCTTTCCAATTACCTTTTCGAGTCTTTCAGCCAGCACCTTAGCTGTGATTTTATAGAAGCTACCAATAAGACTAATGGGTTTGTCGTCCGTTAGTGCCATAGCTCCTTTTCTTTTTGGCACGAGGGCAATGAAAGATGCATTAAAAGACTTCACCATGTGACAATTGTGATGGAAATGATTGAGAGCTCCAAGTACGTCATTCTTAATTGTATCCCAATTCTTATGATAAAAGGCAATTGCAAAGCCATCGGGTCCAGGGGCTTTATCGGGGGCACAAGATGTGACTGCAGCTAGCACTTCTTCCTCGCCAAAATTTTCTTCCAACCCGTCTTTTTCTTCAGTTGTTAGGCATCCCATCCCTTTAAAGGAGGTTGTAGGTCTCCAGTTTTCTTCCTCTCTATAAAGATTCTGGTAGAAGCTGAGTATTTCTTCCTTTATAAGCTCTTTATCTTCTATAATCTCTTCTTCCACTAGTAGTTTGTCTATCCGGTTGTATCTTCTGTTGGCATTTGCAACCCTTTGGAAGAACTTAGTATTCCTGTCACCCTCTTTCAACCACAACCATCTGGATTTTTGTCTCCACGAGGCCTCCTCTGCTTTGGCCAACCTCTGAATTTCCAGCTGGAGATTCAAAATCTGAGATTTTTCCTCTTGAGTCTTCATTCTTCCTTCAGTTGCCTGCTCAAGTATTAGAAGTTCATCCAATGCTTTGTTTGCCCTGACTTCCACTTTGCCATATTCCTCTTTATTCCATTTGTTGATATCCCTTTTCAAGTGTTTCAGTTTTTGAGCTAGAATGTAATCGGGAGAACCATTAACATTATAACTCTGCCACCATTCTTTGACTTTCTCCGTGAAACCATTATGTTGTAACCACATATTCTCAAACTTGAAATATGACAGATTAGCAGACCAGTCACCACTCTCCAATACTATGGGTCTATGATCAGAAGTGACTTTTGGGAGGGCAAGCTGATTCACAGCTCCAAAGTTGTCACTCCATTAGGTAGAAATCAGGAATTTATCTATTCTGGCGGCTTGAGTTGAGTCCTAACCCCTGTACCAGGTGTAATGAGCACCCTGAAGAGGTAAGTCGATCAACTGCAAGTACTGAATGAGATCTGAAAAGCTTCTCGTTGCTCTTGATCTTGTAATGCAGTTGAACCTTTCATGTTCGAATCTGCAAATGTTAAAGTCTCCTCCAACTACCAATGATCAATCCATAACCCTCTGATATCAGCTAATTCATCCCAAAAATCAGTTCTTTCCCAATTTGAATATGGCCTATATACACCAGTAAAGCACCATCTGAGATCTCCCTGTAGCGCTTCGAACATTGCAGTGATAGAGTATGTACCTTGCAGAAAATCTATGCGATTCCATTGCCTCTTATCCTAGAATATTGTGATATCCCCGCTCCTTCCACATGATTTTAATTCCACCCAATCAACTCATCTAGATCCCCAAATCTGTGTTGCCATAGCAGTAGACCATTCTTCAATTTTTGTTTCTTGTAGACATAAAACATCTGGCTTCCACTTCTTGACCAACGATTTAATGGTGTCTCTTTTTTCCCTGTCGTTAAGCCCCCGCACATTCCAACTTATGATTTTTACTTTCATTCGGACAGTGCTTTGAGTTTCCTACCCTTCATGATATGCTATGTTCCTTCCGTACTATCCTATCTGGAATTAACTGTTGCACTTGGAAGCTTTCTATCATCTGCGGAAAGTTGTTCATCTCCTCAATTTTCCCATCATTTCATCTTCTTCTGAGGGAAATTGGCTAGGTTCTTCTTATGGTATCAAATGGCGAGTTGGTCAAATTTGGGCAGGTCAAAACTTTATGTCAATACACGGGTCATGATCTAACCCGCCTAAAAAATCTGTTTGGGCCAAAATGGGTTGGATTGAGATGGGTTAAATTGTAGGTCATAAGACAAACGGCCCAATATTAACTGATATTGAAGCAACACTGAGTTAAAGTTACTCAAACATCTGTTTGGAGCAAATATTAGTGGAAGGTGAGAGGTAGGAGGGGAAGCAGGGTGGAAGGTGGGGTGGAGATGGTGCTTTTAGTCATAGTCAATGTTGGACTATGACCAAAACTGACATCCGAAGTCATTTAGAAGAATCATACCTCAATCACTGAAGTTTGAAACTTTTGCTCTTAGAAGATACTTCGACACGAACAGAGTGTAGTTCTATCACGGGTTTATTAGTTGATCTGTTTAAAAGATGGGTCAATTCAGATTACAACCCAAGCTGACTCGTTAAGAAAATACGTAGGCGTTTGGCCGTGAAAATTAAAAAAAATTGGAGTTGGAGTTAGAGTTGGAGTTGTGTTTGGCCATGAAAATAAATTGGAGTTCTTTTTGACTTTTTGTGAGAGAAGTTGAAGTGAAAACAAATTTCACTTGTTTTCACTTTTCCAAATACAATTCCAAATTGTATTTGGAATTCTTATGGACAAACACTAAAATTTTCACCAAAGTAAAATAATTTTCCGGAAAAAAGTGAAAAATTTGCATGGCCAAATGGGCTCTACATATGATCCAACACTAAAAGTTCGGGTGAGTTGGGCGGATAACATATTTCTAGGTCAAAGTTGACAGTATAGTTCTTAATTCTTATCCCATTGCTCAATGCTCAAGATACCCATCTCAAGCTCTTCTTCAGGACCTCTACCCTCCGTCTCGGTCCTCCTTTTATGCCTATATCTTGCAGGTTGTAGCTGCCTCTTTTTTTATAAATGTTGCAGCTGCACCCCTCTTTCTTTACCTTAATCTTACAGCTAAAGCCTTCGGTACCCTGGTGTCTCACAGACCCAACTATCGCAACTACTCCCTCTGTTTCAATTTATTTTTCCTTTCCTTTTTAGTCCGTTTCAAAAAGAATATCTTTTTCCTTTTTTGTCAACTCTTTAATTTTAACTTTCTACATGACATGTTTAAAACCACAAGATTGATGGGAATTTCGGTACATTCTGCGTATCTTTAGTTTAAGACCACAAGATTCAAAAGTCTTCTTTATTTTCTTCAACTCCGTGTCAAGTCAAAACCAGACAAATAAGTTGAAACGGAGGGACTAATATTTCTCATTTTCCTTCTCTATACCTAAGGAGGGAACAAATCATACCACATAACTACGACTTTTAAGACAAAGATGGTCCTTACACAGATCTAACTTAACAACAAGACAGTAATTCCACTGGCCCCTTAACATTTGAAGATCACCCAAACTCGTGTCTCACTGACTCAACTACATCAATTAATATTTTTCTCCCTCCTTCTCTTCCTCTATATATCAAAGGAGGGGACATATCATACCACACAGAGGCAGATGTAGCATACCAATACCGGGTTCATTTGAACCCAGTGCTTTCGACACAAAGCATAAATTTATATGTAGAATACACATAATTGCAATAAATAGTAAATGTGAATCCATAACTTTAAAGATGTAAATGGTTCAATGCGAAGAACCTTAAATGTTGAACCCATAAAACTTAAATCTTGGATCCTCCTCTAATACCAAATAGCTACAATTTTGAATTGAAGACAGAGATGGTTCTTACACCGCTCTAACTTAAATAGGACAATAATTCTACAAGCCCTTAGACTCTTCAAAATCACCCTCAGGTGTACGGAAGATCACTTTCCAATTCATGCTGAACGGGAGCTGCTGGGTCATCTTGAGCTAGTCAGTAAAGATAAAAACTCCCAATTTCATTGTAGTTTGTTTATTTCTATTCTTGTTCTCAAATTTTTGTATTTGAACCTCATAGTGTGATTTTCATCAATTGCAATACACTCAGCACAATTCTAATATTGACCTTCATATTTCCCTCAGTTAAAATATTCAAAAAGTGGAGGTTAAATTAAGCCAAACAATAATTTCAGCAAGCAATAAGGAAGCTCTGAAAGAGCCAAGGGTTGGCTGTTTAAGTTTAAATCTTAACTGGAAGCACTTGACTCGAATGTCAGTAGTATAGATGCTAATATCTATGTTTCTCGGACTCGAGTACGGGCATCCGATACTGGTGCAGATCTAGAAGTCGGATCTTTCATGATCTAAATTTTAATATTCGGGGATATGGATCTAGGTATGGATATGGGTGCAGGGACTCTGCTAAAAATAATTCAAATATCTAAAAATAAAGTTATAAAACCTAAATTATGAGATATTATGTGGAAAACTTGAGGAGAAAATATTGATCAAGAGGAGAATCTTGGAAGGAGATAAAGGAAAATGAGTGACAGAAATTTCTATGTACAAGGTATTCCATTTTCTTCAATTTCACCTTAGCTTTTGTTTAGAAATCATTGAATCTGTCTGAAATTTCTCCGTCAACTTTGGTTAAAGTTCCCAAAATCGGTAGAACAGATCAGGTATGGATTCCACACCCATGTCGTGTCGACACGGGTGTGGCACCAAAGTGAAGAGTCCGAGCAACCTAGGCTAATATTATTACAGTGTAATTCATTGAAGAGAACTTTCTTCACTTACATCTCCGGTAACACAAGTATTAGTCATATTTCAGTTTAAGCAAAATCTCTTACAGAAGCTTCTCAATGTTTGCATATGATAGCTAATCCGAAGGAAAATATATTTTTTGTATTCATTTTACTTTGACATCATGTTTTTAACTCATTCTCCATCAACTTACAAACAACTGAAACGGGTTGGGCAATATATAATGCTTCATTTGTAGGAGAACTGAAACTGAGCAGCATAGAACAGCTCGATATAAAGAACAAACCTGTTTTCTCATCATATAAAGTTATAAGCATACAGAATTTTACCTTTGGCAATAAAAAACATATCTAAGCTGCTATCCATTCACACAGTTATAGTTATTCGGTGACTTGATTCAACTTCCACCCAATATCATGTAAAGGTCAAGCATAGCCAGTAGTTTATCATGTCTAGAATAAAAGAGAATAAGCAAAGAATGGCCAAAAACAAATAGCACAAATCAACTAGTAAAAGAACAATCAAACTAGTCAGGTAATCCTCCAAATATTCCAAGTTAAATCCTCAGATACTTAAATTATTGCCCCAACTAATCATATAAATTTAAATAGATGCATGCTGAGTTGAGTATATTATCTAATTCCCTTACCTCGGGAACAGACTGTTGTATCACTGACTCTACAGCAACAACCATAGAATGCACAAAATCATCACCTCCAGTACCAATAGCTGTAAAGCCTCTTTCGGTTGGGTAAGAATTCACCTTTAAGTATAAAAGTATTTATCAGCTTCTCCTCAACTATAACAGATGATAGGAACAAGCCAATCTTCTAATGGTTATCAGTGATTAATCATCTCTACAAATACGACGCATTTGACATTATCTTCAAACTTTCAACTTTAAGTCTTGATCTAAGCTTCTAAATTATTTTTATATTACAGATAAATAAAAATTGGCCCAGACCCCACATTGTGGGAATACACTGGGTATGTTGTTGTTGTTGTACTGATAAATAAAAATTGGGTTGAATCCAGGAATTTGTACCTTCTTGTCCAGAGCTAACCACTCATTAGTTGAATCATCATGCACTGTGCCCCCAATAACAACATTGGTAGTTTGTCCAACTCTCCCTTCTGTCTTGGACACTTCTGTTAATATTGTGAAATAGATTCTCAGATTATTTAAAAGAAAAAGAAAACTAGATCGAAATACTGAAAAGGACTTCCAGACCCTGCTAGGCACCTCTTAAGAAACAATTACGAACAAGAAACAAACTAGCTCAACAAATAGGTTCGTATCCAATTTCTTGTTCGTAATTGTACAAACTCGCTCAACATATAGGTTCATATCCAATTTCTTGTTCGTAATTGTACAAACTAGCTCAACATATAGGTTCATATCCAATTTCTTGTTCATAATTGAACAAACTAGCTCAACATATAGGTTCATATCCAATTTCTTGTTCGTAATTGTACAAACTAGCTCAACATATAGGTTCATATCCAATTTCTTGTTCGTAATTGAACAAACTAGCTCAACATATAGGGTCATATCCAATTTCTTGTTCTTAATTGAACAAACTAGCTCAACAAATAGGCTCATATCCAATTTCTTGTTCGTAATTGTACAAACTAGCTCAACATATAGGCTCATATCCAACTTCTTGTTCGTAATTGAACAAACTAGCTCAACATAAAGGTTCATATCCAATTTCTTGTTCGTAATTGAACAAATTAGCTCAACATATAGGTTCATATCCAATTTCTTGTTCGTAATTGTACAAGCTAGCTCAACATATAGGTTCAGATCCAATTTCTAGTCGTCCATATCATTTATACATTATTTCGCACATTCAGTATCTCTAAAAGAACTGTAAGTGGTACAGTGAAAGTGCAACACACTAGAGAGAGAGAGAGAGAGAGAGAGAGAGGCGGAGGGAAAGGGAATTTCCACCAAGTAACAACTATACCTTAATGCCAAACAACTTAGGATTGACTATATAATCTTCATTTTTCATGTTACTCTATCAGTAACTAAATAAGTATACATCATGTTAGCAAGTTCTGTTATTTATTACATTTGCACGCAACAAATTCGATGTAAACATTTTAACCACTTCAGGAGACCACAAGAAAAAATGAAAACCCAGAGACAAACTGAAAGAGAATATGAACCAAATTATTTGGTTGTGGACCTGAAATAGCCTTAAGGACAACTTCTTGAGGAGGACCTTGTTCAAGATCATCTTCAGAGGAAGATGGGTTTCCGTTATTGGAGCAATTCAGAAGCTGAGTTCTTCGTGGAATGATGCTATAACCTGGGGCTTTACAGCCACAAAGCAAAACGGGCATAGAAGATTTGTGGTTAGAAAACAATGCCATGGGAAAAGAGGTCAGATTCCTTGGAAAGGGTAACCATGGTTCCTTTAAGAATACCGTTCTGAACACGGTCCTGCACGCCATTCTTGATAATCCTTGTCTATACTACTTGATATTTCACAGCTATATATATATATATATATATATATATATATATATATATATATATGAGTTGCACTAAAACAAAGCACGAGTGAACGGTTTTGCTTCGATTTTTTCGGGTAAATTTCACTCTAACTTAACAAAATATGTCACTAAAGTTATTTATTTTTTTTATTTTAATAATATCATTTAAATTTATATATTTTTTTTACAAACTAATAATTACTAAAAGTAACTCAAAAAATAAGAAAAAAAATAACCAAAATAATCCATTAAGTTCAAACTTTAAATTTAAATAATCTTTATTTTTTGACATGAAATATTAATGGGCCTCCAATTATTTTTACATTTTTACTTCATAAATTAGAAATTTTATATATTTTATCAATAAGTGCATAATATAATTTAAAAAGACACAAATCATAATATTAAAAAGTAAATTAAAAAGCCAAAGGAAGTTAATTTAGAGCATAAAATAGGTAGCTATATTTTAAATGAAACAAAGACGAAGAACAGTTATTGTACAAAATTGGGAAATGTATTTAGTTTGTACAGCCAAATTGAAGAGTAGTTTTCTCCGAAAAAAATATCACAAGATTGAAAAAATAATATTTAAAAATTTAACATTTTTAAATTACACAATGGTTATATAAAATCTCCTAATTTTATTTGATGTCAAATGATTTATGCTATTATCATGGTGTCCTTTAATATGCATTAATATTTATTTTTTTATAGAAATCCTTTAAAATATTTATATATGATTTTTCTACTAGCTACAGACCCTAGTTTTTTGGGGGTTTTTTATTTGAAGGAATTCATCATCTTCTTTATGAATTATGAATTTTCTGACAATAATTTTGGAGTAGAAGAAACTAACAACTAAATTTAAACTATTTTATCAAAAAAATAAAGATTAATCATAAAATGAATATAGAATATTTTTATTATTATTGAACTCCTAAGTTTTCAAATAAATAGAGTACATATAAGCTTAGTACTAACAATATCAATAGCAATTCTTGGTGGACTTCGTTAAATTTAATATCACAGTTAGAAGTTGAACGAAAATTGTACTCACTAATTTTTATAGTTGAAAATTTATTAGTATTTCATATTGTTAAAGAATAAGGATCATTTAAATTCAAAGTTCAAACTTAAGGGACTATTTTGGTCATTTTTCGCTCATCTTTTGAGTCACTTTTAGCAATTATTAGTTTTTAAGAAAAATGCACAAACTTGGATGATATTATTGGAACAACAAAAAGATAAATGACTTTAGTGGAATATTTTTCTAAGTTAAGTGACAATTGGGGAATTTGGGTAAACTACATAAATAACCCCCATAGTGGGTGGCTTTGCTTTGTTGTCCCCCATAACAAAAGTCTTACAAAACTAGTCTTCCTTCTTTTTTATATATGAACAAATACATATTTGCCCCTCTATATATCAAATATTTTCAAACAACTCTCTATGCTCATTTATCTTTCAACTTCAATTTTTTTTTCTGTTTTATTTTACTTTTTTATTTATTTTTATTTTCTCTCTTTTTTAAAATTTTTCTCAACCTTTACGTTTTTCATTTTTTCCTTTCAATTTCTATTTTTTTTCTCTTTTAAATTTTTCTTTGGTTTTTATTTTTTCTTTTCTTCTTTTTTTCTCAACATTTATTTTTCATTTTGACTTTTTTTCTTTATATTTTTAATTTTTCTCAACCTTTCTTTTTTTTTCTTCTCTCAACTTCTATTTTTTTTTTCTTTTTCTCTTTTCCATTTTCTTTGATTTTTTTATTTTAACAACCTTTATTTTTCTTTTATTTTTTATTTTTTCATTTTACGTAACCTTTTTTTTTCCTTTTCTTTTCTTCGATTTCTTCCAAACTACAAGTCATGCCCCATAGGCAAGAGTTGACACTACCACATTGTGTCTTGATTTATAAGATGTTCTATTACTCTTGCCTTATCGGCAAGACTTAACCTAAAAACAATCAAACAACAAGTTACGTCTCATGGGCAAGAGTTGACACTACCACATTATGTTTTGACTTATGAAATGCTCTATAACTCTTGTCTTAGAGGCAAAACTTAGCTCAATGACTTTCAAACAACAAGTTATGTCCCATGGACAAGAGTTGGCACTAGCACATTATGTTTTGATTTATGAGATGCTCTATAACTCTTGTCTTAGAGGCAAGATGTAGACCAAGGGCTTTCAAACAACAAGTTACGCACCATGGGCAAGAGTTGACACTATCATATTGTGTTTTTATTTATGAGATGTTCTATAACTCTTGCCTTAGAGGCAAGACTTAGCCCAAGGACTTGCAAACAATAAGTTATGCCCCATGGGCAAGAGTTGACACAACCACGTTATGTCTTGATTTATGAAATGCTCTATAACTCTTGCCTTAGAAGAGAGACTTAGCCCAATGACTTTCAAACAACAAGTTATGCCCCATGGGCAAGAGTTGACACTACCACATTGTGTCTTGAATTATGAAATGCTCTATAACTCTTGCCTTAGAGGCAAGACTTAGACTAAGGGCTTTCAAACAACAAGTTACGCCCAATGGACAAGAGTTGGCACTACCATATTTTGTTTTTATGTATGAGATATTCTATAACTCTTTTCTTAGAGACAAGACTTAGCCCAAGTACTTTCAAACAACAAGTTATGCCCCATGGGCAAGAGTTGACACTACCACATTGAGTCTTGATTTATGAGATGCTCTATAACTTTGCCTTGGAGGCACGCCTTAGCCCAAGGACTTTCAAACAACAAGTTATGCCCCATGGGCAAGAGTTGACACTACCACGTAGTGTCTTGATTTATGAGATGCTCTATAACTCTTGTGTTAGAGGTAAGACTTAGCCCAAGGACTTTCAAACAATAATTTATGCCCCATGGGCAAGAGTTGACACTACCACATTGAGTCTTGATTTATGAGATGCTCTATAACTTTTCCATAGAGGCAAGACTTAGCCCAAAGACTTTCAAACAACAAGTTATGCCCCATGGGCAAGAGTTGACACTCTCATGTTGTGTCTTGATTTATGAGGTGCTCTATAACTCTTGCTTTAGAGGCAAGACTTAGTCCAAGTACTTTCAAACAGCAAGTTACGCCCCATGGGCAAGAGTTGACACTACCACATTATGTTTTGACTTATGAAATGCTCAATAACTCTTGCCTTAGAGTCAAGACTTAGCCCAATGATTTTCAAACAACAAGTTATGCCCCATGAGCAAGAGTTGGCACAACCACATTGTGTCTTGATTTATGAAATGCTCTATAACTCTTGCCTTAGAGGCAAGACTTAGACCAAGGGCTTTCAAACAACAAGTTACGCCCAATGGGCAAGAGTTGACACTACCATATTGTGTTTTTATTTATGAGATGTTCTATAACTCTTGCCTTAGAGGAAAGACTTAGCTCAAGGCTTTCAAACAACAATTCATGTCCCATGGGCAAGAGTTGACACTACCACATTGAGTTTTGATTTATGAGATGCTCTATAACTTTGCCTTGGAGGCACGACTTAGCCCAACGACTTTCAAACAACAAGTTATGCCCCATGGGCAAGAGTTGACACTACCACGTTGTGTCTTGACTTATGGGATGCTCTATAACTCTTGTCTTAGAAGCAAGACTTAGCCCAAGGACTTTTAAATATCAGGTTACGCCCCATGGGTAAGAGTTGACACTATTACATTTATCTTGATTTATGAGATGCTTTATAACTCTTGCCTTAGAGGCAAGACTTAACCCAAAGACTTTCAAACAACAAGTTATGTCCCATGGGCAAGAGTTGACACTATCACATTGTGTCTTGATTTATGAGATGTTCTATAACTCTAACCTTAGAGGCAAGACTTAGCCCAAGGACTTTCAAACAACAAGTTACGTCACACAAGCAAGAGTTGAAACTACTACATTGTGTCTTGATTTATGAGATGTTCTATAACTCTTCCCTTAGAGGCAAGACTTAACCCAAAGACTTTCAAAAAATAAGTTATACGCCCTCATGGGCAAAAGTTAGCACTACAAACAAGAAGTTAATGTTCAAGGATTTACAAACAACAAGTTAATGTTCTATAACTCTTTCCTTAGAGGCAAGACTTATTCCAAAGGACTTCCAAACGGCAAGTCAGGCTCTTACGTTTAATTTGATGTCAAAGAAAGAAGATCTTTTTTGCGGATTATCCAACTTTTTGTTCATTAGCAAAATATAATAGAAGCTGAGAAAAAACAAAAAAAGACAAGGAAAAAAATAAAGATTGAGAAAAAAGAAAAAAAAGAGAAGAAAAAAATAAAGATTGAGAAAAAAGAAAAAAAAAAAAAAAAAATTAAAAAAATGAGAAGAAAAAATAAAATAAAAATAAAGTTTGAGAAAATAAAAAACAAAAAATAAAAAAATAAAGGTTGAGACAATGAATTAAAAAAATAGAAATAAAAAATAAATAATGTTTGAGAAATAAAAGAAAAAAAAAGAAGAAAAAAACAAAAAATAAAGGTTGAGACAAATGAATTAAAACAAGAAAAAAAAGAGAAAAGAAATAATTAAAATCAAGTAACAGTAAAAAAGAAAAAAAAAGTTGAGAGACAAATGAGTATGGAAAGAGTAAAAACATTTGAGGTGTAGAGGGGCAAAAATGTACTTATTGTATACATAAAAATGAAGGAAGACTAGTCTTTAAAGACTTTTCTTATGGGGGACAAAAATACAAAGTCGCCTACTATGGGGACATTCAATGTAATTTCCTGGGGGAATTTACTCGATTTTTTCCAACCCAACTAAACTTTGCCTCTCGTTACCATTAGAAAATAAATATGGGCTGGACATTTAATAGAGTATCGGGCCTGTCCTATTATTGGCCCCAAGTGCACAAATATTCCCTTTTGGAGACCATTTTTGACAAGTGTCCACTTATAAAATTTTGGGAAAAGGATATAAATGTCACTTTGCTCAAAACTATTTCTACGAAATAGCCATTGATTTTGCAATTCCAAAAGATAGCCATTTGAGGCCTTTATGTCGCTGCTAGTGGCTTTTTTTTTTCCAGTTCATATACCATAATGATACAGTCCCCATGCCACATTCATATAGTTTATACAGAAAAACATATGCATATATAGTTCATATACCATATTGATACAATTTTTATACCATTTTGATACAGTCCTTGTACCATATTAATACACTCCTTATACCATATTGATACAACCCATATACCATATTGACACAGTTTCAACTGGCCATTTTTGAAATTAGTTTGGGCCGACTGACCATTTTTTGGAATTAGTTTGGGCCGATTGGCCACTCCATGTCCAATATCCCAAACATGGGTCATTTGTTTTTTAATGGGCCATGTGGTGTCCTTTTCCCTAAAATTTTTTGCTAAGTTTAACTGCTTAGAAATAAATGACTAAAGTTAAAAATTCAAGTCTGGCTTCGAACAACTTTGGACATTTCTTTTACTGAAGCTGTGGAATTGATTTTGAAATTTTACCTGACTTGCACAGGCTAACTTTAGATTTTTTTTTTTACCAAGATTGTGGAGACCAACACAACTTACGAATAAAAATCAAACTATTACATTCATGACCGAAGTGCATGTAAAAAAAAAAAGGCAAACGTTTTAGCCATGTGTGTTTGAAGTGCAACTAATTTCTTTTCTCCAGAAAAGAATTGTTCTTCGAATTTTAGCAAACCAATATACGATTCAACACTCAAATATATTTTAAATAAATTCAAATTTAAAATATAAGTTTCATATATAATAAAGAATAAATTTCAATCATCAATGTGTCAAAACAACAACAAATCTAATAACCTATTTGCGATAATGATGATATGCCATTGCTTTCAAGACATTTGATTTAAACTCACTTTTTATATTTGAATTTCAGAACTCACTTCTTCAAGGCATTATATTTCTGGTACTATAAATTTAAAAAATCCTATTGTACAACAACTAGAAAGAAGGAGAAGGAGGAGGATGCCTTAAGTTACTTGGAAAGGGGGAGTTGGAGGAGACAATTTTATCTTAAAGTTATCTAATGCGGGGTATCATTGAAATATTTTTAAAAAAAATGAATACATGTTAAATGGAGGCAACCAAATAAAGTGTCATGCCATGAAACTTGTACCTGTTATTGCTATTCCATTTAGGAAAATTCCATAACTACCTAATGTACAGGAGTTAATTATATAAGCTATACTTGATTATTAGAAATTATGCTGACAAGGATTTACCCGTTTTAAAGGATCCCTATATTTGTGCCCATAAATTAAAAGTTAAAAAAAGGACAGAATATATATATTTATGCCATGTTATAAAATAAGAAGATAAAAAGTAATATACAAAGAGAATTAACAAGAATATGTAGAAATGAAAAGAGGAAACTTTCTTATTTCTTTCAAGTATTTTTCAAGTGTGTTTAAGTGTCAATTCTTTTGCTTTTATTTATAGCGTTATATAGAGACATACAAAAGATAGTCATAAACATGAAATTAACCATGAAGGTTATTGGGGGAAGATCATGGGGAAGTGGAAACATGCCATTAAGCCTTTAAGATCATAGAGGAGGTGAGAATTTATTTCTAGAGTAGTGGACATTCAATATAATTTTTTCATATACTCCCTCTTAAATGGTGTTTTGATAGATAAAGTGTCTCGTTAAAATTTTATTAGAAAAACTTCAATGAAAAAAATTTCAGTGAAGCAAAAAGAGTACACATTATCATGCCCCAAACCTTGGCTTGAGCGGGACCGACACTGGATGCCTTAACTTGTCTGAGAGAACCAACTATCATGACATATGTGTGGATCATAGTCAAAAACTATGAAATAGATTCATAATCATAAAGGGAAAGTCTTTTAAGAAAAGTTTCATTTATAAAGCTTTCATTAAGTAAAATCAAAGATATCAAATAAATAAAAAAATTTGACATTGTTTACATAACTAAACATCTAGACTCGTCTATTTATCTATGAAACTTCTAACATGACATAAATAAAAATCTTTTACTCGGACAAGGCCCTCGGCATACCCATAAGCAAAATATAACACCTCAGATTCCAAACCTACGAATACTCAGCATTTAGTATGAAAATTCAAAGTCTAAGACTTGAAGTCCCAGACCTGTACGACTCATTGTATGAATAGTGGAATAATGTATGAGCCATACCTTGGATAGTGAACTCAAACCAGAGACTTAACAAAATCCCATCAAAACCACTAGTAAATGTACGAGTCGTACTTTCAAAGTACTGGTTGTACTGTGACCCATACTGACCGAACCAGAGAAGTGATCTAGAAGTTGAAAACTTCTAGTGATCACGACGTACGAGTTGTACCTTGGACCACAACTCGTGAGATGAGTCGTGGTATGTTCTACACCAAAAATTTCTGCAATGTCTCATCAAGGGTAAATTTAACTTTTCCTTATCTTTTACCCTTTACCACGATGTTTTTGTCACGCCCCGAATCCCATCGAGACATGATTGGCACCCGTAGTCGATAAGGCCAAAGAGAACCAACCTTTGCCTATGTTCACTCATATGTATATCATAATCATAACCACCATTACGTAAGAACATGGAAGACGCATAAAGGAAAACATGGGACATATTTATACATACATATGAAACTTGGCCGTTGAGGCCATCTAGTCAAAACAACATATGTCTTTTACACTGATACGCCCACATCCGTCTACAAAAGCCTCTAACAAATGCATTGACCAAAGTCGGGACAAGTCCCCGCTTTATACAGCGTATACAAAAGCAAAACCCATGTACAACAGTGACTCGGAGAAGCCCCGAACTAACTGGAGCTCACCAAAGATCTGCAACACTGACAATCTACTGTAGAGGCCTACTAGTGCCTGCACCTGCAACATGTAAGGTAAGTCCCCAAAAGGGGTCAGTACGAAGAATGTACTGAGTATGTAAGGCCATAAGAAAAACTGAGTCAGTGCATAAGAACTTCACTGGAAATAATTATAAGAGAAACTCAATGTGTGGAATCATGTACCTTTCCTTCATTATTATCATCTCCAATGATACATACATAATAAAAATAACCATAGAATCAACATAAGAGAAATAGCAAATGTGAACAAACTCTCTTTCTGTATGTGCGATACCATGTACATTATGTTCTTTCTTTCCCCTGCCTTTACTTTACTTTACTTTACTTTTACATTGCTCATATACTATTAAGGCCCTCATCATGCAGGTGATCTTGTCACCCCATGGATAAAATCATGTCATCATGCAGGTGTTCATTTCACCCCATGGATACATCATGCAGGTATTCTTTTTACCCCATGGATAAGATCATGTCATCATGCAGGTGTTCTTGCACCCCATGGATAAATGAACATCATCATACAGGTGTTTGCACCCCATGGATAAAGGAACAGCATCATGCGGGTATTTGTACCCCATGGATAAATAACATCACCATTATACATTGCTTTGCTCTTACTTTATTTCATTACTTTGAGATTGATACTTCAACTCGTGAGAGATTGATACTTTGATAGTCATAATATTGTTGGAAGCTTTGGAACAATAACCAATGAGCTAGAGACATGTATATAAACATTCTTGGAAACATAGCCTTCATAGAAACATAATACTGTTGGAACCGTTGAACAATGATCAATAAACAAGATATATGAGTATAATCACTATTGACCCTTGGAACATAACCTCATTTGACTTTTGGAACACTACTAATGGATATGAGACATGTGTAGAACTCTATTGGACCTTTGGATCATGACACTAATTGGAACACACCCATACACTTTACCTTACTCTTGTACTTTATGAGATTAACACCTTAGCCAAACACGTACTTACATGCACATCTCACTTCACCCCTTTATCTCGTGAGATTGATAATTTCACTTATGAAGTATAATTATACTACTTGCACATCACCTCTCTTATTACTCTTATGAGATTGATACTCTTACAATTGGCACAAGGATAATCATCATACCATAGGACTCATAACATGATTGGAACAATGATATTCAACTAAACAAGAGCTCTTTACCTCATTGCTTTTATTGGGATAATTCTCTTAGGATCTACAACATATGACAACTTAAGAACTTCCGCCCATAAATAAGAACTAAGTGGTTCATGATTCGTATAGGAGTAAAACACATATGACTATCAATATATCAACCCTAGTTGGAATATTATAGAACCCCCTTGGTATAGTACACTTTTGGAACCTTAACATAATGATCATTAAATACGATACATGTGGATACTAACTATTCACCACCCTGTGATGCAATACCTTAGACCATTTGGAACTTTTGACATATTAGCCAAAGAACATGAGTCAACCAATGGACATGAGTTAATCAATAAACATGAGTTATACGATTCACCATTGACCAATGAATAAGGAACATATGAGTAACTCTAGCCAACTATCGAATATGAAATACCTTAGAGTATTTCAAAATCAAGTGAGTGTTATGACAGTGTGAACATCATATGTTGCAGAAGGATATAAAAGTAACCTTACATACCTTGTATTCTCAATACGAATATACAACCTTAGATGCGTATACAATAAGCCCGCTCCTTCTTTTGTGTCACTCTACAACATAAATACATAACGAATTTCACATTAACCACCAATTACTTTGCAAATGCATACAATGTCAATAAATTACATGTTTGCCTTTAAACATGTCATTTCCCCTTGACAAATCCATTGACAAAATTATTATTCCAAAAATTCCATAATATTCCCAACATTGACCAATACATGATAATTGATACATTTCACCACAACACTTCTCCTTTACACTTTCTTATCCATATCATATCGCAAATAATCCGTCAAATCACCTTAATACAACTCATAACACATATCGGCCAAAATCCCACAATTTCCACTTATAGACAAGAACAAGTTTAATACCAAAAATAACACCATACATGTTCATATTTTGTCCAGACCATGCTTTTTCATCAAAGGCACAAGGCCTAATTCAAGTTCAAATTACCAAGATAGCACATCTTTCACCAAAGGCAAAAATACACTATTCACCACCTTGCCAACACATCTACCATAATATACATAATCTTCCATGCATATAATATGTTAATTTATGTGAATAGATACTTACCAAGGCTTGAAATATGTTGATCTTGTCCAAGGAGTCCAAAAGAATATATTGCTTTAGGGTTTGAAGCTTAAAGAAATATGTGAGAAAATATCACAAAGGCATGGGAGTTTTTGGACAATAAAATCTGATCTTGGGGCCTTTATATAGACCCCAAGTCATCCTTATCCACACTTGGCATTACATGATATGTTTCATTGGTCAATTATTGGAAGAATGGATCACTTTGCCTTTGGGCCCATGTAGTTTTATTCCATTTTGGGCCTCAAATTGGTCCCAATACACATATCCATGTAACCCCTCCAATTTAATGTATTAATCACCATATATCTCATGTAAATAAGGTCACGACATTATTCTCTTACGAGATTCTCATTCGTCGCCTCGATCGCAAAAATTGGAATTCTAGTCGCCCTTGGCTTCATTGAACATTTTGGATCACTATTCACATTTCATGATTTGATCATGTATGGGTATGTAGGATTATATTGAAGTGTTTGAAGCCTTCACAATGCTCAAATAACTCCAAAGAACCAAAAGAAACCATCTAAGAATCGTCGTCGAATTGCGTCGCGAAACGAGCTCGGGAAGGCAAAATGTTTGTTCCTTGTGCCACTGCTGCAAAACAAGCCAGTGGCGCAAGAAATGCACCCTCTCTGATCTCAGGGGATTGTGCCACACCCCCTGAAACAGGGCAGTGGCGCAAGTTTCCAAGTCTTGCTGAATTTTTTGGCAATTTTTCCAACACTTGCGTATCATCCAATACCTTATCAAAACACTATAAAATACTTACTTAGTGACCTTAATCATCAAGTAAACATGACTCCAAGTCACCAAATGAGGTTAAAATGTGTACGGGGTATTGACCAAATGCTCCACGAAATCACAAAACACTTGCTATAAAAGGCTCGTCACATGTACAAGGCCAGATTTTAATTTTTCTCATCTTTAACATTTCCAAATACATACTTATAACTATCGACACCTAAGTAAACATTATTCAATGTCATCAAATAGGCACAGTGGATGAGAAGACCCTGCTGTCTGTGAATCTGGCATCCTACCACTCTGCCCAATATGACTACCCCTGAATCCTCGAGAGTGAGAGGGAGCACCTATTGTGGAATAAGAGAATGAGGGTCCAGAAGGTAACATTCGAGATCCAGATCCTCCTGGGGACAATATAGACTGCCCCATGGATCTTGCCCTTTTTACTGGCCCTTCCTCAGATTTTTGTATCCTCTTTCTTTGCCTTTGGTCTTCCATTTTCTGCGCGAAGGCCTGAATTCTCGCTATATCCATGTCTCGATTTAAGGCAACGATAGTACAGTCCCGTACCAAATAAGGCTCCAATCTATCCACATATCTATGCACTCTATCTTCCATCGTGGCCACCACATTTGGAGCATATTGTGCCAAGGAATTAAACTGCAAACTATATTTTCTAACACTCATATTCCCTTGGCGTAAATTTAAAAACTGATCCGCACGAGCCTCACGGATCTCATAGGGAAGATAGTGATCCAGAAATGCCGCTTTAAATTCTTCCCACGTAGGTGGGTTTGCACCAATACCACGAGCTTTCTTCCAGTCCTCATACCACAATATGGCCTCACCCTTTAATCTATAAGTTGCTAATTCAACTGTTTCTACACCCGTTATGTGCATCACCTCTAGTGCTCTTTGAACTTGGTCCACAAAATCCTGTGGATCCGCTTTCAGGTCTGACCCAGTAAATATAGGAGGGTCCAATTTTAGAAAGTCCTGTGTACGCCGACTAGCTGCCCTAGCCACGTCATCTTCATTTACCATTGGACCAGTTCGTCCTTGTGCTTGTACAACCACCAACTGTGTCAACATATGAACTGCATTTCTTAGGTCCTGATCTGTGGCATTCATTTGTGGTTCTGCGGGCACTTCGCTACCAACTGGCTCCTCCGGAGCTGGAAAAAAGTGGTATCAGAGCAGTTCGTCCTAAGGGTGTCTACAAAGCCGTGTCTGAGTAGAGTCTTACTTATCGATGTGTTGTGCACCACATTTATAAGTAGGAGGCTATGGGACATTTAGGATGTTGTTTCTGTTCTTCATTCTAGATCGTGCAATAGAGCCAGTATTGTAAGTTGAATTATATCTGACCATGGTAATGATTTTTCTTTGGTATAGTAAAATGCCAAACACAAGAAGAGGCAAAGGTAAAGGAAAGCAGGTGGATATGCCTGCTGATGAAGGAATGAGCAGATTACCACCTGACCAAGCTAGTCAAGGTGGAGAAAATGCTGAAATTTCATCGCGGTCTTCATCTACCTTTCCAGCTCCGAAAGAGCCAATCGGTAGAGAAGTACCCGCAGAACCACCAATGAATGCCACAGATCAAGATCTTAGAAATGCAGTACATATGTTGACACAGTTAGTGGCAGCACAAAGTCAAGGACGAGTGGGTCCGACTACAAATGAGGATAATGCGGCTAGAGTGGTGAGTCGCAGAACACAGGACTTTCTAAAATTGGACCCTCCTATATTCACTGGGTCAGACTTAGAAGCAGATCCACAGGACTTTATGGATCAAATTCAGAGAGCCCTAGAAGTTATGCACGTAACGGGGATTGAAACAGTGGAACTTGCGGCTTATAGACTGAAAGGCGAAGCAATATTGTGGTATGAGGACTGGAAGAGATCAAGGGGTATTGATGCACTCCCAGCTGGTTGGGAAGAATTTAAAATATCATTCCTTGATCATTGCCTCCCATATGAAATTCGGGAGGCACGTGCAGATCAGTTTCTGACTTTACGCCAAAGGGAACATGAGTGTTCGAGAATATAGTTTGCAATTTAATTCCTTGGCTCGATATGCGCCAAATGTTGTGGCTACGATGACAGACAGGGTCCATAGATACATGGACAGATTAGAGTCATATTTGGTACGGGATTGCACCATTGCGGCCTTGAACAAAGACATGGATATAGCGAGAATTCAGGCCTTTGCCCAGAAAATGGAAGATCAAAGGCAGAGAAGAGGGACACAGGAATATGAGCACGGACCATCAACAAGGGCTAGATCTACGGGGCAGTCTATGGTGTCTCCAGAAGGATCTGGATCTCGAATGTTACCACCTAGACCCTCATTCTCTTATTCCACAGCGGACGCTCCATCTCACTCCCGAGGATTTAGGGGCAGTCATATTGGGCAGAGTGGTAGGATGCCAGATTCACAGGCAGCAGGGTCTTCTGGCCCACTGTGCCAGTTTTGCAGACGATTTCATGTAGGTGAATGTCGGAGGGGGAGGAATGTTTGTTATTGGTGTGGTATGCCGGGTCACATAATGAGAGATTGCCCACGGCGAGGCTTGGGTAGTATGGTACGACCTGCGGGGTCCATTGTGGCATCATCAGCATCAGTTCATTCTTTAGATCGAGGTGTACAGCCTGTTGGTCATGGCAGAGGTGCCGGAGGAGCAGCCAGTACTAGTGGGGCCCAGAATCGCACTTATGCTTTAGTGGACCGGCAGAATGAGGGAACATCTCCTGACGACGATACAGGTATTTAGGTATATTACCATGATGTATATGCATTGAATGACCCGTATGCTCCCTTATGATATATGTTACACCATTGATTATGAAACAAATTTGAAAGAAACCAGAATTACTCATTATGCAAATTGGAGTCTATACACTAGTTGGTGAATCTAAGATAAAAAGAGAGTATATCGTAATGGTATAGTAGATGTTTTTTTTATCATGTTATGATGGTTGATCTTACGGAGACGGAAATGAAAGAGTTTTAATGTTGTAATGAGTATGTGGTGGTTGGCTTCTTGTTATGCCACACGAAGATTGCCAAGTCAAGAAAGTATATTTCCCTTTCCTTCCACAAGACCCTCCTTGAACGGAAAGATAAATTTGTTTCCTAACCGGATATAAGGAAAACTATGTCAAAGGTATATACATGTCAGTTGGTAAGACTTGATATGTCTCTGTAAAGTGCACCAATGTTGTTGCACCCAAAAGAGAAACCACACATTGAGAAGTATTAGGTAGTTGCAATTGAATGGGGAAAACAACCAAAGATATAGACCGTGTAGATATACAAGGGAGGTTGGACACAGTAAATAGGTGGACAAGAAGAACGTATCACCCAGACACTTGTATTTTTGTTACCATCTTACATATTGCAATCAAGAGTGTTTATCATAATAGTCAAGATTGTATCTTGCGTCATAATAGTCAAGATTGTATCTGGCGAAGGTTTATACAGACGATAGTTTAAAGCAAATGAAACCATCTCGTTTGGGGGTTAGATTTTGTTCACTAGGCCATAGCGATACCATAGTAGCTACAAGCTAACTACAAGTCATATGTTGTGATTCATTGATTTCATTGAAAACGTGCAAATGATGGAGAATCTTATTTGTTACGAAAAATATATTGCTATGCTATAGGGGTAAGTGAACATAGGAAGGAAGTTATGTTATAGGAATTGACAAATAGAAGAAAACACGTGGAAAGTCAAAGAAATGATAAAGTCGGAGTACCCGTAATGGTTTCAAATGGAAGAGAAAATTCAAAGTGCGGAATTGGAGCAATAACAAGAAAGTATAGAGAAGAAATATGTGTACATGTATATATATGTGAGTAGAGAGATGCATGGGATGTACATGAGACGATGTTACTAACATTCGAGGACGAATGTTTCTAAGGGGGGAAGAATGTAACACCCCGTACCTTCCCAACCCTATTTGATGACATTGAATAATGTTTACTTAGGTGTCGATAGTTATAAGTATGTATTTGGAAATGTTAAAGATGAGAAAAATTAAAATCTGGCCTTGTACATGTGACGAGCCTTTTATAGCAAGTGTTTTGTGATTTCGTGGAGCATTTGGTCAATACCACGTACACATTTTAACCTCATTTGGTGACTTGGAGTCATGTTTACTTGATGATTAAGGTCACTAAGTAAGTATTTTATAGTGTTTTGATAAGGTATTGGACGATACGCAAGTGTTGGAAAAATTGCCGAAAAATTCAGCAAGACATGGAAACTTGCGCCACTGCCCTGTTTCAGGGGGTGTGGCGCAAGCCCCTGAGATCATATAGGGTGCATATCTTGCGCCACTGGCTTGTTTTACAGCAGTGGCGCAAGGAACAAACATTTTGCCTTCCCGAGCTCGTTTCGCGACGCAATTCGACGACGATTCTTAGATGGTTTCTTTTGGTTCTTTGGAGTTATTTGAGCATTGTGAAGGCTTCAAACACTTAAATATAATCCTACATACCCCTACATGATCAAATCATGAAATGTGAATAGTGATCCAAAATGTTCAATGAAGCCAAGGGCGACTAGAATTCCAATTTTTGCGATCGAGGCGACGAATGAGAATCTCGTAAGAGAATAATGTCGTGACCTTATTTACATGAGATATGTGGTGATTAATACATGAAATTGGAGGGGTTACATGAATATGTGTATTGGGACCAATTTGAGGCCCAAAATGGAATAAAACTACATGGGCCCAAAGGCAAAGTGATCCATTCTTCCAATAATTGACCAATGAAACATATCATGTAATGCCAAGTGTGGATAAGGATGACTTGGGGTCTATATAAAGGCCCCAAGATCAGATTTTATTGTCCAAAAACTCCCATGCCTTTGTGATATTTTCTCACATATTTCTTTAAGCTTCAAACCCTAAAGCAATATATTCTTTTGGACTCCTTGGACAAGATCAACATATTCCAAGCCTTGGTAAGTATCTATTCACATAAATTAACATATTATATGCATGGAAGATTATGTATATTATGGTAGATGTGTTGGCAAGGTGGTGAATAGTGTATTTTTGCCTTTGGTGAAAGATGTGCTATCTTGGTAATTTGAACTTGAATTAGGCCTTGTGCCTTTGATGAAAAAGCATGGTCTGGACAAAATATGAACATGTATGGTGTTATTTTTGGTATTAAACTTGTTCTTGTCTATAAGTGGAAATTGTGGGATTTTGGCCGATATGTGTTATGAGTTGTATTAAGGTGATTTGACGGATTATTTGCGATATGATATGGATAAGAAAGTGTAAAGGAGAAGTGTTGTGTTGAAATGTATCAATTATCATGTATTGGTCAATGTTGGGAATATTATGGAATTTTTGGAATAATAATTTTGTCAATGGATTTGTCAAGGGGAAATGACATGTTTAAAGGCAAACATGTAATTTATTGACATTGTATGCATTTGCAAAGTAATTGGTGGTTAATGTGAAATTCGTTATGTATTTATGTTGTAGAGTGACACAAAAGAAGGAGCGGGCTTATTGTATACGCATCTAAGGTTGTATATTCGTATTGAGAATACAAGGTATGTAAGGTTACTTTTATATCCTTCTGCAACATATGATATTCACACTGTCATAGCACTCACTTGATTTCGAAATACTCTAAGGTATTTCATATTCGATAGTTGGCTAGAATTACTCATATGTTCCTTATTCATTGGTCAATGGTGAATCGTATAACTCATGTTTATTGATTGACTCATGTCCATTGGTTGACTCATGTTCTTTGGCTAATATGTCAAAAGTTCCAAATGGTCTAAGGTATTGCATCACAGGGTGGTGAATAGTTAGTATCCACATGTATCGTATTTAATGATCATTATGTTAAGGTTCCAAAAGTGTACTATACCAAGGGGGTTCTATAGTATTCCAACTAGGGTTGATATATTGATAGTCATATGTGTTTTACTCCTATACGAATCATGAACCACTTAGTTCTTATTTATGGGCGGAAGTTCTTAAGTTGTCATATGTTGTAGATCCTAAGAGAATTATCCCAATAAGAGCAATGAGGTAAAGAGCTCTTGTTTAGTTGAATATCATTGTTCCAATCATGTTATGAGTCCTATGGTATGATGATTATCCTTGTGCCAATTGTAAGAGTATCAATCTCATAAGAGTAATAAGAGAGGTGATGTGCAAGTAGTATAATTATACTTCATAAGTGAAATTATCAATCTCACGAGATAAAGGGGTGAAGTGAGATGTGCATGTAAGTACGTGTTTGGCTAAGGTGTTAATCTCATAAAGTACAAGAGTAAGGTAAAGTGTATGGGTGTGTTCCAATTAGTGTCATGATCCAAAGGTCCAATAGAGTTCTACACATGTCTCATATCCATTAGTAGTGTTCCAAAAGTCAAATGAGGTTATGTTCCAAGGGTCAATAGTGATTATACTCATGTATCTTGTTTATTGATCATTGTTCAACGGTTCCAACAGTATTATGTTTCTATGAAGGCTATGTTTCCAAGAATGTTTATATACATGTCTCTAGCTCATTGGTTATTGTTCCAAAGCTTCCAACAATATTATGACTATCAAAGTATCAATCTCTCACGAGTTGAAGTATCAATCTCAAAGTAATGAAATAAAGTAAGAGCAAAGCAATGTATAATGGTGATGTTATTTATCCATGGGGTACAAATACCCGCATGATGCTGTTCCTTTATCCATGGGGTGCAAACACCTGTATGATGATGTTCATTTATCCATGGGGTGCAAGAACACCTGGATGATGACATGATCTTATCCATGGGGTAAAAAGAATACCTACATGATGTATCCATGGGGTAAAAAGAATACCTGCATGATGTATCCATGGGGTGAAAGAACACACCTGCATGATGTATCCATGGGGTGAAATGAACACCTGCATGATGACATGATTTTATCCATGGGGTGACAAGATCACCTATATGATGAGGGCCTTAACAGTATATGAGCAATGTAAAAGTAAAGTAAAGTAAAGTAAAGGCAGGGGAAAGAAAGAACATAATGTACATGGTATCCCATATACAGAAAGAGAGTTTGTTCACATTTGCTATTTCTCTTATGTTGATTCCATGGTTATTTTTATTATGTATGTATCATTGGAGATGATAATAATGAAGGAAAGGTACATGATTCCACACATTGAGTTTCTCTTATAATTATTTCCAGTGAAGTTCTTATGCACTGACTCAGTTTTTCTTATGGCCTTACATACTCAGTACATTCTTCGTACTGACCCCTTTTGGGGACTTACCTTACATGTTGCAAGTGCAGGCACTAGTAGGCCTCCACAGTAGATTTTCAGTGTTGCAGATCTTTGGTGAGCTCCAGTTAGTTCGGGGCTTCTCCGAGTCACTGTTGTACATGGGTTTTGCTTTTGTATACGCTGTATAAAGCGGGGACTTGTCCCGACTTTGGTCAATGCATTTGTTAGAGGCTTTTGTAGACGGATGTGGGCGTATCAGTGTAAAAGACATATGTTGTTTTGACTAGATGGCCTCAACGGCCAAGTTTCATATGTATGTATAAATATGTCCCATGTTTTCCTTTATGCGTCTTCCATGTTCTTACGCAATGGTGGTTATGATTATGATATACATATGAGTGAACATAGGCAAAGGTTGGTTCTCTCGGGCCTTATCGGCTACGGGTGCCAATCATGTCTCGATGGGATTCGGGGCGTGACAGTTTTAATCAACAAAATCTATAAATATGAGATCCTAAAGCCTATTATTAGTTTAAGCTCTCAAGAACAAGTCCATAACAAGTCTAAGGCAAGATCAAACAAGCTAGAGTTCATAATCACGAAAGTTCATCAAGTATCTCTTATCAAGTGGTTGTTTCGTTCAGGTACGCAAGATTTCAGTGATGGATTCTTATCATCATTACGCCTAAGTATTTCAAGATTTATGCTATTATGATTCAAAGCTAGGATTTATGCCCAATTTACTAAAGTTTGATTCTTCACATGCTTTACTTTGATTTTATGTACAAAGTTTTCTCATGAACTTATGATTTCTGTCTAAACTATGTTTTATGCATCAAGACTCATGCTTTAAGGTTTCTTTATGAATTATGAACTCTATATTAAAGAGACATCCTATCAAACACATAATTTTTCTACATGTGATTCATGACATGACATAGAGCTTAGGCTCACAACAAGAACAATTATACACATGTTGAGTACAAACTCAAAACCATGATTCAAGCTATGTTATAGAGAACTATTATGTTTTGGGTGGACTATTTAGCACTGAAAGAACAAGAGTTTAGATAACTCAAGTTCCATAACTATATTTCCACCATAGTTTTCTCCCAAGAGGCATGATTATAGGATCCTCATGTACATGTTTCTATACCTTGGCCAGCTAGAGCAATCTTTTTCAGTGTGGATGCATGACACTGAACATAATGAGCTCGCATGATGCTTTTTTGATTAAAAAAAACCCAACATGACTATACTTTATAAAAACTACTATCTATATACTCATGAACTACTTTTATGCAGATATATCTCTTATGATTTCACTTCTCAGGTTTTAAACTATTTTAAGCTATTCTTTATATACCCTTATGATTCGTTCTTCAATTTACATTATATAGGGGTGGTTCTAGTTATAATCCCGATATGATTCATATATATATATTTCACAAAAATGTGAGATCAAAGCAGGCGATAAAGTAGCCATAAGACAAGGAAATAAAGGTATTATTTCCAAAATTTTGCGTAGACAAGATATACCTTATTTAAAAGATGGAAGATCCATTGATATGGTCTTTAACCCATTAGGAGTACCTCCATGAATGAATGTAGGATATATATTTGAATGTTCACTAGGGTTAGCAGGGAGTCTGCTAGATAGACATATTGACTAGCACCTTTTGATGAGAGAAATGAACAAGAACTTTCACGAAAACTAGTATTTTCTGAATTATATTAAGCCAGTAAGAAAACAACAAATCCATGGGTATTTGAACCCAAATATCTAGAAAAAAAGTAGAATATTTGATGGAAGGACGGGGAATCCTTTTGAACAATATGTTATGATAGGAAGCCTTATATCTTGAAATTAATTTATCAAGTTCGATCCAATGAATTCTCTAAAATTGTATGATACAAGGCGAACTAAAATAGGCTGATTGATTCAGGTAGTGACAGGTTCCGATTGAAAGGAACCGCTTGTATGCTAGAAAGACGTATAGGCAAGCCTTTCTTTATGATCATATGGATAGCTTTTCATGACTTTTCTTTCCATAGATATAGATTGAAGTCTAACCAGCTTTCTAACTTTAACATATATATATATACATACACACACACACACATATTCCATTATACTGACTGCATCTTGTACTATATTTTTTATGTGATGTAGATCCAGGTACTCGATCTTAAGGTTTGCTGCTAGGCGTTTGGTACCACCTGACATCTAGCAGATTGGTGAGCACTCCTATCATTTAGGAGGCTTGGAGAGTATTTAGTTTTCTTTCATTTTGGGTTCAAACTTTTGATTCAATAAAGGTTACATGGCCTTGTTCTAGTTAACTTTTATGTTAGTAGTAGAGGCTTCACTAGACAGACAATATTTAGTTGTGACATTCTTTCTTTCATTCTAGTTATGCCTTAATATATGATTATTCTTTTTATGATTTTGCCACTATGATTGTCTATGTTTCCACATTTGCTTCATTTATCAAATTACTCTATAGATATGCTATACCAAGGGTCCCACCGGGCCACTAGTGAGCACCTAGATATGGCTCATAACTAGGGGTATAAACTCAGTTAGTGACAAATTTGGTATGAGAGTAATTGGTTCTAGTGTCCTAGGGTGTCTGTTAAGTCGTGTCCAGTAGAGTCCTAATTATGGGTGTGAAGCGTGCCACATTTATAATTGGAGGCTACATGGAATCTAGGAATATTTCCCTTATTTTATGATCTATTTTGTGTGATATAGTTTAACTCTATATTTCTCTTCTAACTTATGCTTTATGCATTGTTGCAGATCATGCCTCCAAAGTGAACCTCTAGTCAGAGGTCCACTGCTAATGATTGAATTGAGTATACTCCTACACCTCTAGTTTGTATTATTCAGACTAAGAGCGACGCCTGTTCTTTTGATTAGAATACTAATGTCGAGACTCCATCTATGCCATCAGTTACACGGAGACATTCTAGTTCTTCTACCGCTCAGCCACCAAATATTGATCCAAATGTTGATCCAAATGTTGATTTGAGAAATGTTATTCAGATGTTAACTCAGATAGTGGAAACTTGGACTAATCATCCAACCCCAGCCAATGTCGGTCCACAGGTTTCTTTTAAGGTCTGTAACTTTCTTAGAATGAATCCTCCAGAGTTCTCAAGGTCGAATCTTGTTAAGGATCCATAAAATTTCACTGACAAGGTTCAGAGGATTCTTTGGGTTATGCATGTTATAGATTTAGAAAAGGTTGAGCTTATTTCATATCAGTTGAAAGATGTTGCAAACATATGGTATAAATAGTAGGAAGAAGTTTAAGAAGAGGATGCGGTACCTGCAGAATGGGTCAAGTTTGAGGATAATTTTTTGAGGTGGCGTTTCTTTCCCCAAGTGTTGAGGGAGGCTAAGGTTAGAGAGTTATTGAATTTGGAATAGGGTTCCATGAGTGTAAAGGATTACAATCTTAAGTTTACCCAGCTATCTCACTATACTCCAAATATGGTGTCTGATATGAGGAATCAGATGAGCTTGTTCATTTCAGGGCTTATACAGACACCAAATATGGACATTGCTCGACTTATGATTCATGTTTAGCAGGTCAAAGAGGATAAAGTGAAAGAGATGGAAGAGTTCAAGGGTAAAAAAGTCATGATGGCCAACCATGATCACAGTCAGTAATGGTCCGAAAATGAAAACCAGTTTTCCTTTCAAAATAATTCTTTTAGATCAACCCTATCTTCAGGTAATGCACCACCTTCCAGGTTTGGGAATGATCAGAGATTCAGATCTTCAGTCTTAGGGCAGCATTGTGAAGGGACCTTTGTATCCTTTTTGCAACAAATATGGAAAGCACCATCGAGTGAGTGTCTCTATGATAGGGATACGTGTTTTGAATGCATACATCAGGGTCATATAGTGAAGGATTTTCCTTTGTCTAGATAGGTAAATGGGGTAATAGAGACCAGATTACTCCGTCAGCCTCGTAGGTCATGGAACTCATAAAGGTAATGTTTCAGGTTCTAGTAGCAGTTGGAACCACTTCTATGCTTTATTCAGCTATTAGCATTAGGAGATTTCCCCGATGTCATTATCGGTATGTTGAAATTTTTTGGTCTCTATGTTTATGTTTTGTTAGATCCGGGTATATTGCTAGAAACTTTGAAATTAGTCCCTAACAACTTCTAGAGACTTTCTAAATTTCCACTCTAGTTGGGAATCTTAGCTATATAAATATATAGAAATTACATTGTGTCTATTCTTCACAAAGATACTACAACTGATCTAGTAGAGTTAGACATGGTAGATTTTGATGTCATTTTAGACATGGACTGGTTATATTCATGTTATGCTTCAGTGGGTTGTAGAACCCAAATTGTGAAATTTCAGTTTCCAAATGAATCCATCTTAGAATGGAAGGATAGTCTAGTCGTGCCTAAGGGTCGTTTCATCTCTCATCTCAAGGCTTGGAAAAAGATTTCTAAGGGTTGTATTTACCATCTAGTTCAGGTTAATTATTCTATGTTAAGACCCCTTCTCTTCAGTCAGTCCTTGTTATTAATGTGTTTCTTGAGGTCTTTCTTAATGATTTTTTTAGAGTCCATGTCGATAGGGAAATAGATTTTAGGATAAACATACTTCTTAATATTCCACCTATCGCTATTCCACCATATAAAATGGCTCCAGCTGAATTGAAAAAATTAAAGGAACAATTAAAAGATCTTATATATAAGGGTTTCATCAAGCCTGGTATTTCTCCATGGGGCGCTCCAATTCTTTTTGTGCATAAGAAAGATGGTTCCCTTAGAATATATATCGAATACCACCAGTTTAACAAGGTCACTATTATGAATAAGTGTCCTATTCCCAGAATCGATGACCTATTTGACCAACTTCAGGGTGCCAAATTGTTTTTAATTGATCTCTTATCCAGTTATTATCACTTGAAGGTTAGGGAGCATGATATTTCGAATATGGCATTCCTTCTTCGGTATAGTCATTATGAGTTTCTTGTCATGTCCTTCGGGTTAACCAATTCTCCTGCAGCCTATATGGATCTCATGAATATGGTGTTCAAGTTGTACCTTGATATGTTCGTAAATGATATTCTGATCTAAACCCATAGTGAGCAAGAGCATGCTGATCACCTCAAAATTGTTCTCCAGACCCTTAGAGATAAATAGTTGGATGTGAAGTTTTTGAAATATAAGTTTTAGTTGAAGTCCATAGCATTCCTTGGGTATGTTTTTTCTAGTAAGGTTATTCTAGTTAATTCTCAGAAAATTAAAGCCGTTAAGAATTGACCTAGACCTACATCCCTGTTAGACATCAGAAGTTTCTTGGTTTAGCCTGTTACTATAAAAGGTTTGTAAAGGTTTTTTTAATCTATTTTTGCTCCATTGACCAAGTTAACTCAGAAAATAGTGAAATTTCAGTAGTTCGATGCTTGTGAGAAGAGTTTTCAGGAATTCAAAGCTAGATTGACTTCAACTCTAGTTTTGATATTGCTAGTGGGTACAAATGGTTCTGTGGTTTATTGTGATGCTTCTAGAATTGGTCTTGGTTGTGTAGTGATGTAGAAGGATAAGGTTATTGCTTATGCTTCTAGATAGCTTAAAACTCATGAGAGGAACTACCCCCCACCCAAGACCTTAAGTTAGCGGATGTTGTGTTTGCTTTGAAAATTTGGTACCATTATCTCTATAGTGTGTATGTAGATATTTTTATAGATCATAATAGTTGGCAGTATGTGTTCAATCATAAGGAGTTGAATCTTTGTCAGAGATGATGGTTAGAGCTTTTGAATGATTATGATATGAGTGCGCTTTATTACTCGGGTAAGGCAAATATTGCTGCTGATGGTCTTAACAGGTTATCCATGGGAAGTGTTTCTCATGTAGAGAAAGGGAAAAAGGATCTTGCAACGTAAAGATCCTACATTCCTCCAGCTGAAGGAAGAAGTTCTTAAGAAGAGTGTGTTGGTTTTCTCCCAAGAGGTGATGGTGTTCTTTGGTATCAAGGTAGATTATGTGTTCCAAACATTGATGGCTTGAGAGATCGCATTTGACTTAGGCACAGAGTTCAAGATACTTCATTCATCCAGGTTCTACAAGATGTAACGTGATTTAGTTCTCTTATACTCTATATTCGAGTTATATGCCTCAGTATGATTCAGTTAAATTCAATTTAAGATGGTTCCTTTGTCCTTTGATCATATCCTTAGACTTCATTCGAGGATGAATGATTTTAAAGTGGAGATATTGTAACACCTCAGATTTCAAATTATGAATACTTAGTGTTTAGTATGAAACCTCAAAGTCTGAGACTCGAAGTCCTAAACTAGTATGACTCATTGTACGAGTCATGGGAAAGTGTATGCATGGTACCTTGGCTCATGAACATAGACCAGAGACTTAACAAAGTCCCCTCGAAACCATTAGTTAACATATGAGTCATACTTTTAAAGTACTGGTTGTACTATGACCCGTACTGACCAATCTAGATAAGTGATCTAGAAGTTGAAAAACATCCAGTAATCACGTATCAAGGTATGAGTAGTACCTTGGACCACAACTCATGAGATGATTTGTGGTATGCTCTACACTAGAAATTTCAGCAATGTCTTATTAAGGGTAAATTATACTTTTCCTTATCTTTTACCCTTTTCCACTATGTTTTGATCACCAAAACCTATAAATATGAGATCCTAAAGCCTATTCTTACTTCACGCTCTCAAGAAATTATCCATAAAAAGTCTAAGGCAAAGATCAAACAAGGTAGGGTTCCTAATCAAGCAAGTTCATCAAGTTTCTCATGTCAAGTGGTTGTCTACGTTTAGGTATCCAAGATTCTAGTGATGGATTCTTGTCATCCTCACGCCCAAGTACTTTCAAGATATATGATATTATGATTCAAATATAGGGTTTATGCCCAATTTACTAAAGTCTGATTCTTCACATGCTTTATATGGATTTTATGAACAAGGTTTTCTCATGAACTTATTATTTCTATCTAAACTATGATTTATGCATCAAGACTCATGCTTTATGGTTTCTTTATGAATTATGAACTCCATATTAAAGAGACATTCTTTCAAATATGAATTTTCTACATATGATTCATGATATGACATGGAGCTTAGGCTCAAACAAGAACAAGTTATACACATGTTGAGTACAAACTCAAAACAATGATTTCAGATAACCTAAGTTAAATAACTACATTTCCACAGTAGGTTTTTCCTAAGAGGCATGATTAAAGGATTCTCATGTACATGGTTCTGTACCTTGGCTGGTCAGAACAATCTTTTTAAGTTTAGGTGCATGACACCGAGCATCATGAGCTCGCATGATGGTTTGTCAATTATAAGAAACTCCCCACATAATTGTATTATATGAAAACTACTATTTATATACTCATGACCTACTTTTATGTAGACATATCTATTACTGTTTACTTCTCAGGTTTTAAATTATTTTAAGCTATTTTCTATATGCTTCTATGGTCAGTTCTTTAGTTTCTTATATATATATATATATATATATATATATATATATATATGTATGTGTGTGTGTGTGTGTATGTGTGATTATACTTGTGTACCAATACATTCCAATTTACTGCGTCTCACACTACATCTTTCATGTGATGTAGATCCAGGTACTAGACATTAAGGTTTGCTACTAGGCATTTGGTATCACCTGACATCCAGTAGATTGGTGAGCACTCCTATCATCCAGGAGGCTTGGAGAGTCTTTCGTTTTCTTTTATTTTGGATTTAAACTTTTGATTCAAAATGGTTATGTGGCTTGGTCCCGGTTAGCTTTTATGTTAGTAGTAGAAGTTTTACTAGACAGAAAATATTTAGTAGTGACGTTCTTTCATTCATTCTAGTTATGTCTTAATAAAAGATTATTTTTTTCACGATTTAGCCCTCTATGATTGACTATGTTTCTGCATTGGCTTCATTTATCATATTACTCTATGGATATGTTATGTCATGGGTCCCATCGATCCACTAGTAAGCAACTAGATATGGCTCACGGCTAGGGTGTAGACATAGGTCATGACACAAAATAAAAAGGTGAATAAATGACTAGGCCCTAAGTGAAAATAGGGCTCACCAAATAGCTGAGTGCCATACACCAAATCATATCCTGGCGAAATAGGCATCCGATGCTACAAAACTACATTGAAAGCACCTTATAGAATGACAGTTCACACCGTTGAACCACTATTTATTTATTAATTCACTTATTTTAGTCCAATTATTTAAAGTCATGCAATTAGAAATTAAAGTAATGATTATAAAAAAAAAGTAATATAAATTCAGAAGTTATGAGATATAAATCAACTTAGAGAAGTAGTATGTCCCACGAGTCCAACAACGACTCATATAGTATCCACGACACAACATATATCTATAGAGCCTCCATGAAAAAATAACTCACTCGAGACACAACTTTAAAATCTAATAATGCAATAAAAGTAAGGAATCTTATCAGCCAGAATGTGGTCTTAACAACAGTCTGATTAGATAAGCAAGTACCTCCTAAGTGATGCAATCCTCTAGAACTTTCTCTTCCCCTATACCTGACACACCATCGAAAATAACAATGGTATGCCTGAGCACTGAATACTCAGTGAGTGTCTTGATATAAGAGTTTGTATAATAAAATAATAATAATAATAGTTGTATGAATACAATTATAATGAAATAATACAAATTTAGCGATAGAGTAAATCACAAAACATAGTGAAGATCATAATTTGATGAAAAACTTAATCAATCTCAAGTAATTTTGTTAAAAGGTCATGTCAAGTCATTCAAGGAAAAAAGTCGAGTCAAATAGTTCATCAAATCATGTCAATTAAAGGTCAAATCAATAAGTAATCACATGTCGGCTTAAGGGAAAATCAATCAATTAGAGTGCCATACTTTTAGGCGAATCAAGTAGAGAGAGCCATTTCTTTTAAGGGTCATTTTTTCACTGGGCTATTTAACCTCAGAGGTCAATTTTCCTCTGTACTAACATATCTTGCTCAAACATAATTTATTAGGATCCATAATAGCTATTCATCCTCTGAAATAACATAGTACCCCATACATGCAAATACAAATATAGCAAATTATGGCTCATTTGCCAAAAATCTTTCAAAATCATTATCTCATAAATAAAGGTGTATTAAATTATTGCTCATGTTTGAAAATCTTGTTTAAAGTCATTAAATCATGTTTTAAGTAAATAATTCATTCGTAGAGTTAAATTATGCTTAAAAATCATCACATTAAAATCAAGTTTAAATAATCCAATTGTTGGACAAATCATGTATATATACATAGTTTGTGATATAGAATGAATTAAATAGTAAGACTTTATGTGAGCTTGTCCCTCATGTACATAAAGTTTTATTGAAGTCCTTTTTATGGTTAAAATATTATGAAAGAGACACATTGACAATTTCATATTTCATTAGAAGATTAAGTTGGAACAGATCGACATACTTCAAGAGTACATTTTTGAAAGCTAGGAATACCTCAAATCCTTTCTAAGAACATCCTAGGAGTGCTATATAACTCTAAGAATCCTAATTAATTCCCTTTAATAATATAGAATTGAACTCTCAAGATCTACATATTAAAATAGTTATTTATGTGTTAATTCACTATAAAATTGATGCTATAATCAAAGGAATTGAGTAGGAACTCACCTTAGGTGTTTGACAGAAGTCTTATGGTGTTTTCTCCAAAAAGTTGGCTAAAAATATAGTGGAACTGAATTTCTGATATAGAGACATATTTGTAGATCTTAGACCAAGTTCTACTGGGATTGGGACACCTTACTGGGTGAAGCCCAAGTTGAGGGGGCAGGGGCTTGTGGAGCAAGGTTTGGACTGAGGTAGACTCGTTAGGCGAGGTCCAGAGTGAGCTAGATGATACACTCAGGATTACAACTCAAGAGGATGTAAACGTGATCGCATACAAATATAGTAACCCGACTAGGTTGAGATCGAATTCCACAGGGAATAGGGAGAAAACAATAAAAATTGGATGAATACCTGATTTATGGTCTTGTGGCTATTCCATAGGAGTTGAAAATAATTTGTATAACTAAAACTAAAATTGCATTATTAATTAAATGATGTAAACTTATGAGATTAAAAACTAAGGTTGTATCCCCCTTACTAAAATGTACATTTCATCAGTTTTCATGCAATTACATATATTTGATTCTAAATATGCAGAGTCCCTAAACCATCATTCAATTTTTTCTAAGAGTTGAACGGTCATCTCAATATGATTTTTCCACAACTATATGAGTAATTTAAATAAGAAAGAGTGATTATTTCATGTAAGGATCCGTTTGACCATAGATATTGTAAGTAGTTTTTGGGAAAAATTTTGCCAAATTTTGTTAGTCCATAAAATTTGTCAAGTTTTTACAAAATCTTTGGTGAAAAAATTTCCAAGATCCCAAAATATATAGAAAAAAATATTTTTTGTCCAAACTCTAGTTTTGGGTTCTTTAAAAATTTTAAAACTTACTCTAAATTTTTATATTTTATAAAAAAGCCCATCAATTATAACTTCAGCTATAATTCTATCTACATAATTTCTTATTAAACACATTCTTGTTAAAGAGATTGTTGGTTGATTACAAAAAGATTATAATAAAGTATAGCTAGTTACTGCCGTTGTTATTATTCATTTTTCTTGCATCAATGGATCGTCATAACTAATTATAATTTGATAAATTGTAATAGTTGGTAATTGTATTATTATTAGTTTTATTAAATATCGTGTTATGATTTTTGGGTAATGTATTATCTAGTTAATTATAAAAATGATAATTTTGTGTAAAACTTATAAATTCTTGGATAATGTATTATCTAGTTCATCTAGTATCTTAGTTTTCTCTTCATGTATGAGCTGTGAATGTGACATCATTAAGCGACTAGTATTTCCAATATATCACAAGTCAATTACTCCTACCTGAGATCATAATTCTGATGTCATAATTTCTATTTAGTTGCTGCTTCTTGATGAAGATGTCAAATGAAAGTGGTACGATTACAATTAAATATATATATATATATATATATATATATATATATTATTGCTGTAGATACGTTGGTCATGTCGACCCATATAGAAATTTATATACTTTTAGCTATCATGGCAGTCTTGTCAGTTGACATAATGATTTACATACTTTTAGATAACATGATGCTTTTGTCGATCTACATAATAATTTACCTACTCTTGTCATAAACTGTTGTGTTGCTAATATTGCCCAAAATATACCTCCAGAAAAGTATAATGAGGTCGCTGTATCAAATATAGAATCCAACTAGGTTGGGGTCGATCCCACAGGGAATAGGACGAAAGTCTGTCAAATGTTAGTCTGAGTAATTGGTAAGTAAGTAAATTGGGGAGATTTTAGTAAGCAAGTAGTAATAGTAATAATTGTTGATTATTGGGTTTGTTATCAATATGAGAAATACAATAGGACTGTGATCCCCAATGATTCCTTAACTTCACCAGTTACTTGTGCTGGCAAAACTGTCCCGATGCGTTGCATGTAAAATCTAACAAGATATGTTTATCTAAACGTCTCTCGACCTTGGTTAGACAAATTTCACTCTTCTCCTCTCGGTCTCCGAGTGTCGCACTACTGACCCTTGTCCTGGATCTCAGATAACTATCCTTGTTCTGGCTCAAGTTATTAGATGAAGGTTGATAGCTTCAAATCTCTGTTGTTATTCCCTTTTCCCAATCTCTACCTCTCTCTCGAGCAAGTCTAGAATACAGGCGAGTTTCTAACGTTTACAACCGTTAGAAGATTAATTATAATGAAGGTAATAACATTACATGCATTCACAACGGTTCAGAATTGCTTGCACTTAACCAGTTTCGTTAATTCCTCATGGTTAACACAACCCTAGTTGACAGATTTAGCTACTCATGGTTGCAAGAACACAAGAAGAATTCAATGGAGAAAACATAATTGCACACTGACAATAAACAGAAAACTCTAAAATCTCAATATCAATAAAACCCTAGAGTAGATGTTCCAAGATTACAAAATCAATAATATAAACTCAAAAATAATGGAAAATATCTCTCGAAATAATGTACTGACCAACACTTGAACATAGGACAATAAAGGGGTATTTATAGATACAAGGTGAATCCTATTCGAAACAAAGTAGGAGAACAAAGTCGGCAATTTTCCACGGTATCGTGACTTGGTGTAGTGGAACCAAGTAACATCGCGTGGGTTCCTGCTGTGGAAAGCAGAGTTCCTTTCACTCTTCGAGATTTATCTCACGACATCAATCCATGTGGCATGGGTCGACTCACGTGCCGTGAGTCCCTGACTGGAAAGTAGGCTTCCTTCCAATCTGTAGGAGTTGACCCCTGGTACCCACCCACGTGGCGTGGGTCCACTCACATGATGTGAGTTCCTTCCGTGGGACACTCCCCAACTTTGACTTGGCTGTTTTCTTCCTCAAATGCTCCATTTTAATGCATGCTTCTTCCTTTATTCTCCAGTTTGCCTCCATAACCTATTTCTATGCAAAGTAAGACAGAAAACACATCATACCAACCAAACATACCCAAGTTATTGTATATTTTCCTTGTTTTAAACCTCGAAAGTGCCATGAGACCCTGACACATCAACACCCTCAACTTAAAACGTTTGCATGTCCTCAGGCGAACAAAACTAAATAAACACGTACGATGCTTAACTAATAGAAACCTAAGAGACCTTTGACAGTCGACTCATTGCTTTTGGCATCAAAACTTTTCTGACCCCTCCAACTTGCAAATCAAAACCATAATGTGTATACATGCAGTATATTATCATGTCACAGAAGGGTTCAAGTAATGGCATCAGATTATGAACACACAACTAAGCATATATGCAAAAGACATTATCCGAACAACTAGCAGCTATCAATGTAACCCATGTACTCTCACAAAAAAGAAGTACCATACACTCATAGTATACTAATGAATATCAAAGTAGGGACTGGGTCAAAAAACTCTCTCTTACAAAGAAGTTCAAACAGTGTGCGTGAAATACCATAGGCTTGCCCTTATTTTCTATGCCTTAGTTTTTTTGGACAGTTGGACTAGGATCACTATAGAACTTTCATCGACTTGTAATGTAGGCTTGGGGATGGGTATGGTACAGATGGATATAGTGACTCAACCCTCCTTGATACTACACTATTTTTGGCTCCACTTTCCAACTATTCTCCTTTTATTTTCCCTTATTCTCCTTCATTTATTTTCAAATTTTTGGGTGTGATTTTCTTCATACTTTTAAAACACAACTTTTTTTTTAAAATTTTTTTTCACCCAAATCTGTTCTCTTTTTCTTTTACTAACCCCTTCTTCATACCCAAGTTAAACTACGCACCCCTATAATAGCCACCCTAAACTTAGGCGATTTGCCTGAGTTGAGGTATACAATGTCCAAGGAGGGACCAGGGACAAGACAGGTTCATTGTAAGTCAAAATGGGAAGGTGAATAGGCTAATGAAAGAAATAGGTCAATTACGTCTCAAAATATGGATCAAGGGATATTTATTTCATTTGGTCGGGCATTTAGGTTAAAAGTGGACTTATTCAAAAATGGCCTATGATCCTTTCCTAACCACTATCCTCTAACTTAGGCAAGACTAACCGGGAAAGTTCTAGATCACACACACAAAGTGAACTCAGTAATGACCTCACACACACATAGCACATGGTTACACTATCAACCACTACCTATCCAGTTCCTGCATTGCTAGCTACAGTCATTATGCATATAATACTAATGCCATAACAAGATCCAACAACTATCACAGACTAACATACTACACACACAGTTGAAAACAAAATTTTCAGGAGGGGTGTCCTTTAAACAATCAAAAAGCATCATGTTGAAAAACTTGTTCAAAACCAGACTGCACTAAGGTTCCCTAATTTTCTCCTAATTAAACAAGAAAACACGTAAATAATATAAGTAACAACCTAAACATGTCGGTTCTACTATGATAGCACACTTGGGAGAAAAGAAAACACGGCAACAAAAATCCTAAGTGGTAGTATACCCCCACCCCTAACTAAATAATGGTGCATTATCCCCAGTGCACAGCTATCAATATAATATGTGTAAGGGAGTAAAGACATACCTGTGGCGCCCTAGATGCCGGATATGGGACCATCCACAATGGGATTATCTGTATGCTCTCTAGGCTCTACACTAGGTGCTGACAGTAGGGGAGGTGGTTGACTAGAAGATGCTCCCAAGTTTCTCTGCTCATCTGCGATCTGACTGAGGTGATATTCAACTCGGGAGGCTTTCATAGACCTCCTCAAGTCCCTGTCAAAATCATCACCACTCGTTTGTTGACCCTCTATGGTACGTGGCCGTTTGGCCTTCTCAATCAGTGGATCCTCATCCGCAAACAAATCCACCTCGAAAGTCGGCCTCATCGGAGTTGGCACGGGGATAGGTAGAATGCCTGGGGTGTTGCTCGGTGCCATAGATCTAACCTCCTCCCTCAATGCAACCACCTCTTGTGTCAACCCTGCCATATCAAGAATCTGTTCCGAACTCATTCGGTTTGCCATTCGTGTCTCAAAACTATCAATCTGCCCATGCAGCTCTCTCATAAATCTATCCATGGCCACAGTCATGTGGGCCTCAACTCTTGCCTCTGAAGCCTCTACCGTGGACCTGACCCATGGCTTAAGCTGGGATACTAACTTAGTTATATGGACCTCTGTGTGCGCCTGCCTCTCAAACATCTGCGTCTGCCTATCAACTAACTGCTGCAGAAAGTCCCTCGAAACTGAGACCATACTAGATGGGGGCGGTGGTTCTGTAGTGCCTGCAACCTCATCAATTACCAGGCCTTTTCCCTCAGTAGGTACACGCATCGACTTAGGCACACTCACCGGTGATGGAGTACTAATCGGCTCATCTCTATCTCCAAGCCCTTACAAAAGGGCCACGCCAGATGGCGTGGAAGGTTGAGACCTCCTCGGAAAAATTGGGTTAGCCCCCCTCTGCTGTATCAACCCTACATCAACAATCCGGGTCACCTCAACTTCATGATCAACTATCGGTATTGAGGCCACACCAGCAGTATTACATAAGCCTTGGATCAAACATGGAAAAGGAATGCTGGTGAAGTCGCGGAAAGTATGCTCATGGATCTCCTTAATGATTTAGCGAGTGAAGTTAGTGTCATAACCTACCAGAATGCTCGCTACCAGAACTTCCTGATCAAGCGTGAGTGAATTATCAACATTAGTGGGACCCAAATGGTGCCTTATAACAGACCACCAAAATCGTCCTGCAAAGTGAAGCGAGGACTTCTTAATGTCCAGCTTCCCAGCAACCCAACTAGCATCTGCACCATCCTCTACTATATAACCTGCAATCCACCACAGTAACTCCAACCATTGATCGGTATCCCTCATCTTAGTCCTATTTCTAACCGTCTCCATGAGGTGATTAAACTCAGCAGTCGTGGCCGGAATCTCTTTTTTTGCTCCAAACAAGAACCTATGGATCGCCCACTCGAATATGACAACTCTGGTGCCACGAACCAAAATGTGAGTCAGTGGTGGATGGTCCTAATATCTCTGCTCATTAGGTGTAGTCAACGCTACCGACATAGCATATGAAGCATAAAACTCACGGACCAACTCACAGCTATATCTTCCCAAAGGCTCCGTGACCTACCCAAATCCATAGCGATCAAACAAAGCCTTTACCTCAGGCAGTGCATTCACCTCATCTATTCGATACCAAGCCTCTTCCATGATATTTCTTCTCCACATACCCTACTCGGTTGGTCCGACATCCCTGTCATAAATGTCTTTCATACCTTTGACACACCACCTCTTGTCATCCCTTTAGACTGTAGCTGCGGCCTGACGTGCTTTCAAAGCTCTTTGTGAGAAGGTAGTCGAACCCTGTACACCAGTACCGGAGA
Source organism: Capsicum rhomboideum (assembly GCA_031232105.1). Lineage (NCBI taxonomy): Eukaryota > Viridiplantae > Streptophyta > Magnoliopsida > Solanales > Solanaceae > Capsicum > Capsicum rhomboideum. Next base: position 86,845,393 of record CP124715.1, read on the forward strand.
CAAAAGTTATCCCAGCAGCCGCACTACTCTCACTGAACGCAGACTCATCTGTACCCTCAGCATGTTCCTCAAACCTAGATACATCATCCTAGTGGTCATCACCAATTGCAGAAGCATCCGTACCCTCATCAGACTGGGGTGCGGAATCAGAAGACTGATCAGAAGTAGTCGGTTTGACAGGTTGCGGGGGCTGTGGAATAGGCTGAAGTGCTGCTCAGGTAGCAGCTTGCTCCCTAATTTGTAACCTCGTTGTGAGAGGTACAAGTGCAGAATCATCATGAGAAACCTCAAACACTTCCTTAGACCCACTTTTGTCGGACCCCGAAGGTTTATCGCTCAACGTGGTTGTAAATTTGGGGTTTTTAGTTTGGATTCTCGAAGATGAAACCATATCTCCGTATTTAGTGTTAAATTTTGGCGGTATTTTAGATCAAATGGGTCGGTTTTGGGGGGGATTTGTGTCAAAGTCGGTTCGAGTTTGGGGTTTTAGGGTTTTGGAAATTTAAGGGTTATGGGGTTAATGATTTTCGACTAAATGGTGGTAGGGAGTTTATGAATTTCGGAGTTGGTATGTGGGAATTTGAGTGATGAGTGATATAAAATGGATGAATTGATGAAGTTTTTAAAAATGGGGATGATGTTAGGATTCGAAATTGAGAGGGTTTAGGTGGATTTATGGTCGGGTTTCTGTTTTACTGACATAAATAGGGATGGGTCGGGTCAGATCTCATATTTAAAACCTGGTTCAATTTCCACAGCACCAACCCACACCACGTGGGTTGACCTACGTCACGTGGGTCCCTGGCGTGGGTCAGGTTCTGCATGTGAATAGTTTTCTCTGACTTCCACGATACAAACCCACGTCACGTGGATGAACTTACGGTATGTGAATCAATATCATGGGTTGTACTGAACATTTTTAGTTCAATATTTTAAATTTTGGCTAACTTATCCTCCGCATCCTCCAATAATTAGATCACAACCAACTCAGACCTTGGGTTACTTCCCAAGCAGTGCCTGATTTAACATCGCGACACGACATGGCTAACTTGACTACTCAGACTTCACCAACCAGCCCATGGGTTGCCTCCCAAGCAGCGCCTGATTTAACGTCGCGGCATGACATGGCTAACTTTTCTGCTCAGACTTCATCAAGACTAAGCTCCTTACATATCCTTATTTCTTCCGTGATTCCCACATAGTGCTTTACACGTTGTGCATTGACCTTGAATAAAACATTATCATCTCCTTTTAGCTCGATTGCTCCATGCGGGAACACCCTAACCACTATAAATGGTCCGGACCATTTGGACTTTAGCTTTCCAGGAAACAAGCGAAGCCTGGAGTTATAAAGTAGTACCAACTCTCCCGGGTGAAACTCTCGACGTTCAATCTTCCGATCATGATATACTTTTATCTTTTCTTTATACAATGCTGAACTTTCATAAGCCTGTAGACGAAATTCATCCATCTCATTCATCTGATCTAACCTCAATTTAGCTGCTTCACTCCAGTTTAGATTTAACCTCTTCAATGCCCATAATGCCTTATATTCAAGTTCAAAAGGCAAATGACATGATTTTTCAAACACTAACTGATATAGTGAGGCACCAATCAGTGTTTTGAATGCAGTTCGATATGCCCATAATGCATCATCCAATCGTCTCGCCTAATCGGTTCTATTGGCGTTCACCGTCTTTGCCAAAATAGACTTAATCTCACGATTTGACACCTCAACTTGCCCGCTTGTCTGAGGGTGGTAAGGTGTGGCCACCTTATGTTTGAAACCATATTTTGAAAGCAGGTTTTGAACAGCCGATTGAAAAAGTGGGATCTTCTATCACTAATGATTAATCGGGGTGTACCAAATAATTAAAATATATTCTTTTTCAAGAATGCCGTGACACTTCTTCCTTCATTATTGGGAAGCGTAATCACCTCCACCCACTTAGAAACGTAGTCAACAGCTACCAAAATATATTTCATCCTATGTGAGCTCACAAAGTGGCCCATAAAATCAATTCCCCATACATCAAATAATTCGAGCTCAAGGATAGTTATCATAGGAAGTTCGTGTCTGCATGAGATATTCCCTTGTATTTGACATTGGTCACAGGACCGAGCATAGTGATGAGCATCTTTATAGATGGTGGGCTAATAATTCCCGCATTGTAAGATCTTATGCGCAATCCGCGTACCACCATGGTGACCCCCAACTGGAGATGAATGACATGCTTCCAAAATAGTCAACATTTCTGCCTCTGGGATACACCTTCAAATCATACCATTTGCACATACCCTAAATAGGTAAGGCTCATCTCAAAAGAATTTTCTCACCTCATGCATAAATCTCCTCCGTTGCTGGTACAACATATCTTTCGGGACTACATCACTTGCCAGAAAGTTGGCAAAATCTGTAAACCATGGGATTTTGAGCATGACTTCCTCCTCAAGGTATGATCGATAGTCTGCAACCTGATTCTCAGTCCCCTTTCGGTCCTTGACCTCAAAATCAAATTCTTGTAGTAGAAGTACCCACCGAATCAGCCTTGGCTTGGTGTCCTTCTTTGACATAAGATATCTAAGTACGGCATGGTCTGTATGTACAATCACCTTCGTACCAATCAAGTAAGATCAAAATTTTTCAAAAGAAAAAATCACTGCCAACAGCCCTTGTTCAGTCACAGTGTAATTCTTTTAGGCTGGATTAAGTGCCTTGCTAGCATAGTAAATAGGATGTAGAATCTTTTCAAATCTTTGGCCAAGGACTGCACCCTAAGCTACTCCATTAGCATCACACATAACCTCAAATGGCATCGTTCAGTCTGGTGTGACAATGATAAGAGCTGAAATCAACTTCTCTTTCAGACATTCGAACACTTTTAGGCACTCTCAATCGAAAATGAACTTCACCTCTTTCTCCAAAAGTTTGCATAACGGATGTACAATCTTAGACAAATCCTTGATGAATCTTCTATAAAAGCCAGCATGACCTAAAAAACTTTGAATCCCTTTCACAGAAATTGGTGGGGGTAATTTTTCAATTACCTCAATGATTGCTTTGTCTACTTCGATACCCTTCTTTGAGATTTGATGGCCCAATACAATACCTTATTTAACCATAAAGTGACATTTCTCCCAATTTAGCACTAAGTTACACTCTTCACATCTTTGTAATACATTAGCGAGGTGGGCCAGACAGTTGTCAAAAGAATCTCCCACTATAGAAAAATCATCCATTAATACCTCAATAGTGTCTTCCACCATGTCAGAGAAAATAGACATCATGCAATGCTGAAAAGTGGCTGGCGCATTGCATAACCTGAACGACATTCTTTTAAATATGAAAGTCCCATATGGAAAGGTGAACGTGGTCTTATCTTGGTCCTCGGGAGCAATGAAAAGATGATTATATCCCGAATAACCATTAAGAAAGCAATACCACCCCCTTCCGGTAAGACAGTCTAACATCTGGTCCATGAAAGACATGGGAAAGTGATCCTTTTCGGTCCAAGAATTTAGCTTTCGATAGTCCATGCAAACTCTCTATCGTGACTGGCCTTATTGGGATTGACTCATTCTTGTCATTTGAAACCATAGTGATTCCTCCCTTTTTTGGCCCACACTGCACTGGGCTTACCCACTTGCTATCAGCAATGGGGTAAACTAGAACTGCATCTAACCACATAATGATTTCTTTCTTCACAACTTCCTGCATAGGTGGGTTCAGATGACGTTGGTGCTCAATGCTCGATATACACTCAGGAATAAGCTGAATTTTATGAGTGCAAATGTCGGGTGGAATCCCTATAATATCAGCAATGGACCAACCAATGGCCCTTTTAAATTTCTTCAGTACCAAAACTAGAGCTTCTATCTGCCATCCTTCTAACTCAGCAGAAATGATTATGGGCAAGGTGTTATTAGCTCCCAAAAATATGTAGCGAAGATGATAAGGAAAAGCCTTAAGGTCCAAGACTGGAGGCTCCTCAACAGAAGGGCGAGGGGGGTCACTTTATTCTTCAAATCAAGATCAAGTTTCTTTGGAGTATAAGTGTAGGATACCCTACCAGCAAGCGCTCCAACCATCTCATCGTATTCCTCAATACCATCACTATCAAAATTCATAATCACATCCGCAAGAGCTTCTACTCCTAACCTTTCTTCAATTGGAATGACTATGGTACTCTCATCAAGCATATCAATTGCATAAATCACCCGCATATCTTTCGGTTGCTTCATGGAACAACAAATATTGAAAGTAACATATTCATCACTTAACCTGAATTTCATCTGCCCAGTTTCCATGTCAACCAACACACGACCAGTGGCAAGGAATGGTCTCCCCAGGATGATAGGAACCTCAAAATCAACTTCACAATCTAGAATCACAAAGTCAGCTGGAAAGATGAAAGATGCAACTTTTACCTAAACATCATACAGAATGCCCATCAGCTTTTTTCACAGTTCTATCTGCCATAAGAAGCCTCATAGAAGTCAGTTTTGGTGCTCCCAACCCCAACTGCTTGAAAACGGCTAGCAACATTATGTTAATGCTAGCACCCAAATCACACAATTCCTTTGCAAAGTTGTAAGACCCGATAGTACAAGGAATTGTGAGAGCTCCTCGATTCTCTTTTTCTACTAGGGAATGCAAAGCAACTATATTACAATGATGCAAGTTATTTGCCGACTCAAAACTGGCAGTTCTCTTCTTTTTCGCCAAGTCTTTCATGAACTTAGCATAACCTGACATCAGGTCCAATGCCTCAATAAGAGGGATATTTATCGATAGCTCTTTCAACATTGTAATAAACTTCTGGTATTTACCTTTCTTAGCCTTTCTTTTCAATCTTTGAGGAAAGGGAGGAGGAGGTCATGGGATAGTTTTCAACATTTATGAAACCTCTTTTCTCTTTTTAGATTCAACTTCTTTATTAATACTGCGGGGTTTGTGAGCTGCATTGTTGTTTGCTGCTAAATTTTCTGGATCCTCAACCTCTTTATCACCCACTACTGGCTCATCTTTCTTATCATTATCCGCAGAATAGATGGGTTGGTCATGCTCTTTCCACTTCTTGTAGTAATGGCTAACCAATGACCATCATTTTTCAAATTTTGGATGGTGTTGCTTGGAAGAGTGCCTGGTTGACGTTGGTTCAATGCCACCAATATCTGCCTAAACTATTACTCCAACTGTTTTATGGCAGTTGAGTAAGATTCAAATTTCTGACTTATTCACAAAATGTCCGCCCTAATTTCCTTCATGCAATTTTCTTGGTTTTCTTATCCTTTAACCAATTTGTTAAGAAGGGTTTCCATTCGTGAATTTCCATAGTCTGTATCACGATTCCCTGGTGGAACATAATCACCGCTCTTCTCCTTGTAATCATCTTTTCATCTCCAGTCTCCATCACGATCTCGTTCTCTGTCTCTATATCCTGAACTATTGTAATTGTCTCCATAATAGTTCCGACCTTGATTTCCTTACCTCGAGTTCCAAAAGTCTTAATTAGATCCTTGGACCTTGGCTAAAAAACCCGCCACTTCTTGATCCTAGTACTTAGCTTCCTCATCAGATTCATAATTGTCATGCTTAGGCGTTTTGCCTTTTGGACCTACGACATGCACCTTTTCAGCATCTCTAGCCAGAATTTGTTTGGCTAGCAAACCAATTTTTGTCGTCAGCTGTGTGACCTCTTGAGCTACAGACTCATCCAATGCTCGTTGTGATGCTGATGCTCCAATAATATATGTACCATCAGGTGTATCTGCCTCCCGAGTGTGCCATCCTCGATTGGTCTTAATGATACGATCTAAAATTTCTGAAGCTTGTTCCCACCTCATACTTATAAATGCTTCACCAGTGATAGTATCTGCTACAACCTTAGTATTTGTGTTTAAAGCCCTGTAGAAGATTTCAAGTAAACTCCTGCCACTCATTCTATAATTTGGAACATTCTGCAGCTTTTACTTAAACCTTAGCCATGTCTCATAAAGTGCGTCCGAATGTAGTTGTCTGAAGTTGTAAATCTCTTCCTTCAACTATAGCATCTTGGAGGGTGGAAAAAATCTCTCAAAAAATTGATTTCTCAACTCTTGCCAAGTAGTAATGGAGCCTCGTGGTAATTCGGCCAACCACAAAGTCTCTTCTTCTATTAAAGAGAATGGAAACAATCTTAACCGAATAGCCTCTTAGTCCACTCCAGGCAAATTATAGAAAGTACAGACCCCCACAAAGTTCATCACATGCATATTCGAATTATCTGTCGGAAGACCAGCGAATACGCCTTTCAAGTTAAGCAGGAGGATCATGGCACTTGTAATGTCAAACTTAGTGCCCTGAGGTAATTCTGGTGGGATAATGGCACCAGTCTCTACCGGCTCAAAATAAGCCACATCCTCTTCTTCTGGATCATCAAAAATTGGCACATGTGGTCTTTGAGGTGTTCGGTGTGCCCTCAGTCTTCTTTGTCTCTCTTCAGCATCAGCCAGATGTTGTGCTGCTTCTTGCATAGCTCGATTATCTCTATCTGCTTTCCTAAGAGCAGCTCGCCTAGCTTGCTCTTCCCGTGTCAATCGAGCGGTAGTTTGGTCCACTATTTCATGACCAACTGGCTAAATTGGTTGGTTATGAATGTCTCCCGCGGCTGTGGGATCCTAAACTTCGTTGGTATTCACCATTCTTCGATGAGCTCTCAGAGTTCTTTCTATTTCAAGATCAAGTGGAATCATGGGATTTCCTTGACTCCTAGTATTTGGCATACACAGGCGTGTGTCCTTAAAAGTATAGAAAAATAAAACCAATCAACTCCAACAAGAAAACTAATGAACTTCCGTAACCATAATTCCCTGATAACAGCGCAAAAATTTAATGTCGCCAAAAATATACCTCCAAAAAAGTATAATGCAGTCACTGTATCAAATATAGAATCCAACTAGGTTGGGGTCGATCCCATAGGGAATAGGACGAAAGTCTGTCGAATGTTAGTCTGAGTAATTGACAAGTAATTAAACTGGGGGTATTTTTGTAAGCAAGTAGTAACAGTAATAATTGTTGATTATTGGATTTGTTATCAATATGAGAAATACCCTAGGACTGTGATCCCCAATGATTCCTTAACTTCACCAGTTACTTGTGCTGGCAAAACTGTCCCGATGCGTTGCATGCAAAATTTAACAAGATATGTCTATCTAAGCGTCTCTCGACCTTAGTTAGACAAATTTCAATCTTCTCCTCTCGATCTCCGAGTGTCGCACTACTAACCCTTGTTCTGGATCTCAGATAACTATCCTTGTTCTGGCTCAAGTTATTAGATGAAGGTTGATTGCTTCAAATCTTTATTATTATTCCCTTTTCCCAATCTCTACCTCTCTCTCGAGCAAGTCTAGTATACAGGCGAGTTTCTAACGTTTGTAACCGTTAGTAGATCAATGATAATGAAGGTAATAATAATACATGCATTCACAACGATTCAGAATTGCTTTTCACTTAACCAGTTTCGTTAATTCCTCATGGTTTCCATAACCCTAGTTGACGAATTTAGCTACTCATGGTTGCAAGAACACAAAAAGAGTTCAATAAAGAAAACATAATTGCACACTCACAATAAAAAGAAAACTCTGAAATCTCAATATCAATAAAACCCTAGAATCAATGTTCCAAGATTAAAAAATCAATAATATGAACACAAAAATAATGGAAAATATCACTCGAAACAATGTACTGACCAACACTCGAACATAGGACAATAAAGGGGTATTTATAGATACAAGGTGAATCCTATCCTAAACAAAGTAGGAGAACAAAGTTGGCAATTTTCCACGATATCGTGACTTGGTGTCGTGGAACAAAGTCACGTCATGTTGCTCCTGTCATGGAAAATAAAGTTCCTTTCACTCTTCGTGAGTTGTCTCACGGCATCAATCCACGTGGCATGGGTCGACTCACATGCCGTGAGTCCCTGACATAGAAAGCAGGCTTCTTTCCAGTCTGCAGAAGTTGACTTGTGGTACCCACCCGCGTGGCGTGGGTCCACTCACGTGACGTGAGTCCCTTTCGTGGGATACTCCCCAGCTTCGACTTGGCTCTTTTCTTTCTCAAATGCTCCATTTTAATGCATGCTTCTTCCTTTTTTCTCCAGTTTGCCTCCATAACCTATTTCTTTGCAAAGTAAGACAAAAAACACATCATACCAACCAAACATACCCAAGTTATTTCATATTTTCCTTGTTTAAGCCTCGAAAGTACCATGATACCATGACACATCAGTTGCCTGGTATTATTGTTGTTGCATGATGTTCGTGTTGTTTGCTCATATATACATGCATGGTGCATATGCATTACACTTCATGCCCTTAATGTTGGGATTGAGGTGTAAGCCTATAATGTTGGGATTGAGGTGTAAGCCTATACCACATACATTCTTGCTCTTGAGGCTACAGATCATGATATACATCTACACCACTTACATTCATGTCTTGAGGTTGGGATCGAAGTGTCCACCTATACTATATGCATTAATGACGTTGAATCTAGGATCAAGATGTTCACTTACATCACATGCATTGCATTGCATTTAATATGGTTGTAAATTATGGCTTTGAATTAGTATTGTCAACTCTGCGTGTGGTATTTGAGTCTCAATATGTTGTTGGCACTATGATAATATAAGATGAGTTTGAAGTAGGTATATTTGGCTGCGAGATGTTGGCAGTAAATTATTCGTGTTGTAGTTGCTATAATTTAGGGATCTAAGGAGGTATGGGTGTCTTAGGTTATGATTTGTTTTGTGCTACTTTTGTTGCATTGCATTTTATTTATTATCATGTGATTATGGTTGTTGGCACCTGTCGAGCTTATGGGAGCCCAGGTAGGTTGTATTTTAATGGTTAAACTGCTTGTTATTTGTGTAATTTGAGTCAAGAATAGAGGACCTGGATACAAACTATGTAAGTAGTGTGGTTTTAGTAAACTATTGAATTTGTGCAGATTACGTCTGTTGTATTGTGATTTCAGTTTTGGGTTATGCTATTTTAGTTATTTTGTTGCTTTACATACTCGACATATTATTTTATAGTTACACATTGCTTGAGGGCACTGAATTTATGCTTGCATGTTATCGGGTAGATAGTGATCCTTATTGTGTGCAGCCGAGTTTAGTTTATGGTTGGTATGCTTTGTTCTTTCTAGATTTGTTGAGTCTGGAGTTTACTTTTGCTTTGTATAGTTGATGGGTATGTTGGTGCCCTATCCTGACTAGGTGTTTGCAATTTTCATCTTAGAGGCTTATAGACGTCTTTTATGATTGGTTGGATGGTCAATCATGACCTTGTTGGTAGTGTCATTAACGGTAATTTTCAGATATTAGCCTGGATGGCTTGGATATATATTTGTGTGTTGGGCTAGATTCTATACAAATTGTTGTTTAATGACCTTGTCAGTCTATTATATTGTTTTTTTGTCTTTACATTACAAATTCTTGGTATTTTTTGGTCCTCGTTAGCCCTGACTTTTTATCGGTTGCATTGTTTGGTTTGATTTCAGTTGGCTCGCTCGGTCAAGTAAGGCACCAGGTGTAAGTCACACCACCCCAAGTTTGGGGAATGACAAACTTGGTATTAGTGCAACATCGTTTCTTAGAGATTCTACAAGCCGTGTTTTGTAGAGTGTTACTTATGGGTGAATTGTGCACCATACTTATAATCAAGAGGCTATAGGGCATTTAAAATTTGTTACCATTCTTTCATATTTCAAATCTAGAACACTCATGGTTGTTTTTCTATTTTTGTACATTTTGACCATTTTACCCTTTTTCATAGTTGCTTTATGGTATTTGTGGTATGAGGGGATGATATGGTTGACTAAAGTCTACATCCATTAAAGATGAGCTCGAAATGGAACTCCAATAGTTCCATCAGCTTAGAAGGTGATTTTTGAGTTAGTTAGACTATTGGATCGAGTCTCGAGGCATTCAAATAAATTTTAAAAGAGTTTTTAAATTTTAAAAACTGGAAACTCGAGAGAAATGACCAAAGTCAACATCTAAGATTAGAAATATCAATTTTGAGTTTTGATGATTCCACTAGGTACGAAGGGTGATTTTTGGCCTACTTGAAGGTTATGTTCAGTTCTCGAGGCTTATGAGGGCATTTTGGTTTTTGGTGAAGTTTTTAAAGTTTTCTTAAATTTGGGTTAACACTGTCAACATCTAACTAAAACGATCTTGAATGGATGTTTTGTCATTCCTATCAAGTCTGGAATGTGTTTTGCAATTGATTTATACTATTGGGTTGTGTCTTGAAGGTTTCAGATGAGTTTGGGTACTTGTTTGGAGTTTTACGTCATTGAGCTTTATTTGTACCACCTAAAGAAAAAAGCTCTAAAGTGTATTTGGATGGAACTATTAGATCCGAATCAAAATTTAAGAACTAACACCAATATAGAATTCAATGCATTTTGAATCTGTATGAGGAAGATATTTTCATTTTAGTACATACAATAGTTGTTGGTTTTTTGGTGTGGAGTTTGTTCCTTACAAACATTGAAGGGGTAACACAAGCATAAAAAAAATATTTTTGGATAGATCACTCTACACGAAAACTTGTTCTTTGCGAACGTACTGGGGTTCTGCGAAGGCGAAAAAGAAAAATCACCTGGTCAGTGATTTTAATGGACAAATCATGATTATTGGGTATCTTCAATATTTTGGAAGGTAGGAATCTTCGATTGAGGTGATTTTTTATGCTTTCTTCTCATAAAAATATTAAGTATCTGATTCTACTATTATTTTGCTCATCTTTCAAGAAGATCAATTTTGTTTTTATGATTTTTTATTTACAAAGTTAAGATTTGTAACTGCAAAGTCAAGAAATCAATTTTTTTTGGTTTGAGGATCAATTTATGATGAGTTTTTGTTGATTTTTGGAAAACTAATTTTGGCATCAATTTACTAAATTATCGATAATTTCATTGTTTTAAACCATAAATGAACATGGAAATTGGAGATTTTGAGCCTAGAGTTAAGAAACCTTATTATGATGATTTAATGGTTGATTTAAGCTCTATTTTCGATGATTTTATATTTGTTCCTTATGCTATGGATAAACGACTTTCAAATAAAACACTAGTTTCTCAAATAAAAGTGTTTATGTGATAATTGATTCTAAAGGGATTAATGACGATGTAGGGGTCCCATATAGATTTGATGACAAACATCTATGTGGGTGTCAATGTATGTATCATGAATTGGTTAAAGCGATTAATTGACAGTTTGGATTGAGTTTCCTAGAATATTAGTCTATGTGTATGTTTAGGTGATAACGTATTTTGGGGTGCCTTTACTTCACGTTCTATACATTCTGGGAGCATGGTTAATGTGATTAGATTCTAGTATGGATAATTATTGATGTGAAAACCTTCTTTTGTTTGTTCATGATGTCTTATTTTGTGTTGATCATACCATTACATTTCATAAGATTTCACATGCATACTATCATGATATCATTGGTTCTTCTCCAAGGCCCTATAGGCAGATCCAGAGGTTGTGATTCATTTGAAGCACCAAGATTTTGGAATACTTTCCGAGGGCATACAAGCAGATTAAACTGAACACTTATATGGTTATTACTATGAGGGCCTATGGGTGGGTCTCGAGGTTGTATATAGACCTCACAAGTCCCTCACAGGTCCCAACTAGCTCAACAGAGCAACGAGTGTGTACAACTTTCTGGACAGGTATATGCATATCTATTCATCTCATTGTCTTCATTTTCTTGACTTGCACTGACATGTGATATGAAAGGTGATTAAGTAGTCTGCTACTTTTATTCTGATTTGAAGGTTATTGGGCTTATTTGTATTGAACTATATCCTTTTTGTTTTTATTATTGGCTGTTAGACTAGGTCTGACTTTCTTGAATTTTACAGGGTCTATGTAGGATGTCTCACATAGTAGTAAGTTGGGCTATTTCTAGCCATCACTTCGAATTAGGGTCGGCCAATGATGCAACTAAGTGCATGTGGATTAGTATTCACACTTTTTTTTTCTGCATCTTGTGTGCTGGTACCAATCAGATTGTCCCTGGCGTTGATCTATTACTTGTGTTTGAGGCTTTTTATTTTGATATTCCAGGAAGCTGCTGGCTGGTCTATGGCTTTACAGAATCTCCTCTATCTTTTCTTTGTGTAATTTTTTCTGATTCTTAGATGATTAGATTCTTTAATTTGTATCTTATTCATGTAGAGGCTTATACTAGTGACTTCTAGATTTTAGGTAGTTAAATGTTAATCTCTGTACTTTTACTTTGAAGTTTGATATGATAGATCGATGGTATTTGAGACTTGATATTGTTTTCTTCTTCCATGTAATTAATATATCACTATGTTTTAGGGCTGGCTTATCTATCACATGGGTGATATAGGTACCATCATGACCTAGGATTTTGGGTCATGATAAGTTGGTATCAAAGCTCTAGGTTTGTTGGTTTCACAAGTACAAGCTGGGTCTAGTAGAGTCTTGTGAATCAGTGTGGAGATGTTCGTTATCTATCTTTAAGAGGCCATAGGACTTTAGGAAATTCTATTCTTAGATTCCTCATAGTGCATTCTTGGTCAGGTCTAACATTTAAAATCTCCTGATTCCATTCTCTCACTTGTAGTGAGGAGACATCCTCAAATTTGCACGCTAATAATTGAAGATGAAATCACGTGGTATGATACAAGACCTGATACTAAGAAGGAAGTAGTAGACTAGTGTAAAGAGGGTGTAGCTAGATTTAGACTATATCTATGATTCAAAGACAAATTAAGTATGGTTGTGGTTTAGATTATGCGATTTGGGATATTTGTATAGAAATATGAATAATGATTTAGAGAACTGATAAGTTCTCAATTCACCAACTTTTTAGTCACTTAAGCTTGAATTATCATCTGGTTTCCTTTAATTTAAGGTGCATCTCATGTTAAATTACTCGTTTGTGAAAGTAATCAATGAATTCAGGGTCGAGCTAACCATACGAGTCAAATGGAGTGCAAAAGTGAAGGAAAGAAGCATAAAATAATACATGGGAAGAATGAATCTCACTTGTGCATACAGGTGAGGAGATGCACACGCAGGTAAGGAATCAGATGGGCAAGTAGCGAACTAGAAGAAGCAAGTTGCTGGTCTGCGTTGGTGACCTATGCATGCAGGTGCCCACCTGTGCTGGCATCTGTGCCAGCAAGTGACCAATGCGGTGGTATTTTTGTAATTTACTAGAATCCAATTTTTTAGCTTTAAAAGGGGTTTTTCAGATCTAAAACTCCATCTTTGTAATTTTTGAGCTTTAGAAACAGTCACGACCCAAAAACTAGGTCATGATGACACTTGTCGTGGCCTAGCCTTGACAAGTAAGCTGATCACCCAAACTGATAAAGTAAAACATAATTCAATACTTATACAATTAAGGCGAGACTTCTAGAACGAAGTCAAAATAACACACGTATAATAATAGCGGAAGTTTGAATAAAAGTCATAACGAATCCCAAGAAATGGTGTCAAAGGGCAAGAGCATCTAATGCAATCTGAATGCTGAAATACAACTCTGTCTCAGAAAATAAGTGAAGACATAAAAGGATAAGATAAGGTCTGAAAGTCAGCCCCCGAACTCTGGAGCATATCAGTACCTCAAAGATCTACTCAACCTCGCATAAACTCAACCACCACGTCATACTCGGACCTGGATCTGCACTAAAAGGGCATAGTAGGGATGAATATGGGTCTACTTGTACCCAGTAGGTATCTTAGGCCGACTGAGCAAAGTAGCAAATAACATAGATGAAGATAGACTATGAGCACGCAATCCTGTAAGTAGAAAAATTCCCAAACGGTAGCTCACACCGTCTCTACTAACAGTTCTAATATAATAACGAGATAAAAAACATGAGTAAACACAGAAATACAAGAAAGCAAGTCAAGAACAAAGAAACCATAAAATATGGGTATGGAATGCAATGCAATGTAGTGGTAATAATGTAACACCCCGTACGTTCCCAACCCTACTTGACGACATTAAATAATATGTACGTAGGTATCGAGAGCTATAAGTATGCATTTGGTAAGGCTAGTGGTGAGATAATTGAATTGGGCTCTTGTTATGTGGTTAAACTGGAATGGAAGGTGTTTTAAAATTTTCATGACGCCATTTTGGGGTTCAAAATGAGGCTAATAAGACCTCTAAACAAAGTATAATAAGGTTAAGAAGTGAGTTAAGGAATAGGACTTGAAGTGTCTAACCAAACCCGCGAAGAGAAGTCGAAAAATGGAATTTTTGAAAAATTTAAGGAGGGGCGCGTTTGGGACCGTGCCACGCCGCTCTAGGCTAAAATTTTTAGCCCAGAGGCAGTAGGTTGGCGCACCCAGGGGCGTGCCACCTTGGGTTTTCCACTTTTTCGAAAGTTGGAAATTTCTAAGTCCCAAGGGTATCCGGGGACGTACCGAGCCGATTTTTGCTACGTTTCTTCTACAATCACGAGAATATACATGAAATGAATGGCATATTACATTGGTATGATAAAATTACTCGAGAACGAAATTGGGGTCAAAATGACAGTTTTGCCCTTAAGGTCAAAATAAGCCAAAAGTGGCTAGAATCACTTGTTTTTGGGATTGAGGCTACGGATATGAATAGAATGAGTGGGAATATTATTGTAATACGTAATGTAAGTAATGAAAGCAATTCACATGGTTCCCAAAATGCAAAATGGTGACTTACTCACATTGTCTAGTCATTTGTATTGAGTTCATTGGTATGTTCATGTGTTACAAAGTTTCATTTGAGCCTTACATACTCAGTACTTATTCGTACTGACCCCTCTCGGGGAATTTATCTTACTTGCTGCAGGCGCAGGTACCAGTAGGCCTCCCCAGTAGATTGCCAGTGTTAGCGGTTCTTTGGTGAGCTCCAGCTCATTCGGGGCTTCTTCGAGTCAGAGTGTATATATGTTTTGGTGATGTATATATTGTGTAAAATGGGGACTTGTTCCGACTTATGGTTCAGTTGGTCAATGCTCTTGTTAGAGGCTTTTGTAGACGGATGTGGGTGTATCAGTGTAGAATACATATGTTGTTTTGACTGGATGGCCTCAACGGCCAAGTTTCATATGTATGTATAAATATGTCCCATGCTTTCCTTTATTCATCTTTCATGTTCTTACGCAATGGTGGTGATGATTATAATATGCATATGATTGAACATAGGCAAAGGTTGGTTCTCTCGGGCCTTATCGGCTACGGGTGCCAATCATGTCTCGATGGAATTCGGGGCGTGACAAATAAGGGGGTGGAATGATGAAAGACATCGCATCACTTTCAGTATATACCTACCGAGTTTGCAACTCCGCAATAGGACCCATGGGGGATTCGCAACCCATATACTTTATCTCATATCTCAATCTCAATCTCAACACAACTCACCTCTCTTGCTCATGTTTACGGAGAGGGTTTTTATGAAAATATCTCATTTTCTTTCAAAAAAATATTCCGTAATGGTACCAGTATCTCATGAATGTATATGTATGGAATGAGGATATAATGCTCACAATCAGATCATTATGAAGATATCCAATCAATTTAATATGATGTATATATGTAGGTGAGCTCAGAAATCAACTCAATATGTCCATAATTCATGATTCATCAACTATAAATGGGCACCATTGGAATAAATATGTATGTAAGACATCATAAATATCATGTCAACCCCTAACTCGGGTATTTCAATCATGATAAAGCAATCAATGCTTAATAAGGCCTAAAATAACAATTTGAGCCCCTGCACGGGCATCATATCTAAAGTAAGGCATGTAAATGTACAAATAAGGCCAGATGATGTCAAATAAGGCCCCCTCATGGGCTATACACAATATCAAATATCTCAAGGCAATATCCACACAAAATAAGCTCCCACACGGGCACACAATAATAAATATAATCTCAAAATTTAAACCCCATAGCCATTCTACCCAACCCATAACATGCTTTACCTCTATATTAACTACCCAGTTCAATATGAAAGAAGTTAAGCGATAACCTACCCCGAAAAGATGAAATCCGGGCATAAAGTGCTTCAACATGGAGCCTTCCCCTTTTGAATGGCCTCAGAATCAACTAAAACACACAAATATAGCATATATGCATTAAAAGAAAGCCAACAATACCCACATTCCCTATATCTAAACCTGGTCCAAAATGGACCTCGAAAATAAGTTTTGAAAATGAAGGGGTAAAACTAGAATTTTTGTTCAGAAAACCATTACCCATGATCAAAGGAACCCATAGAATAAAACTCAAGTGAAATCAGGTTAAAAACGAGTGATTAATTGATGAAAACCCCTTTTTAAAATTTTTGGGCAAACCCCCTAAAAATCCATTTCAAAATAACAATTTAAAGGGAGTTTAGAAGATATAATCCAAGTAAAAAGGTGGGAAAAGGATTATGGAGCTTACCCAAGCTTGAGAAGTGAAGAAATCACCCCAAAACCCTCAAACCCAAAGCTCCCATACTCAAAATGGAAGAAAAATCATGAAATTGGGTTTATATTCCAGCCCAGTAGTTATCGCTAAAGTGGCAAATTGACCGCTAAAGCGGTCTGGGCTGACCGACTACAGTCGCCTCCTTCTAAAGTGGCACCCACTAAAGCAGTCATGTGCCCTCTTTAGCGGTAGGCTACGGGGATCACTTGTCCGCTAAAGCGGTGCTTGGCTGCTTAAGCAGTCATCGCTAAAGCGGTAATTGACCACTAAAGCGGCTGGACCAGATATCTGCTAAGGCTGATTTTCAACAAGTTTTCCAAGTCTCTGAATGGGCCCTCAGGATTCATTTGGGATCCAACAGAAATAAGCCAGATATGCTACTAGGCTCATTGCGACATTCTGGACTTAATGGCGATGTTGGATTTCCAAAAAAGATCATTTTCAACAAATTAACCCCCAGGATCCTATTTTACTATTTCCCAAATGAAGGGTCGAAAAGAGATATAAAAGCCACAAAACTGAACCAACCCCGCTACTAATCCAAAATCGATGCTCCAGATCTGCTGGCACAGTCTGTTTTTCCATTTGGCACTCAGATCAAGAAATATTGGCCGACGTCAACTATGAGGCTTTTCAAACCTCTAAAAACAACAAACTCACACAAAACTTTCCCAATCGCATTGGAAATCATGCCAACTATCTCCAAACCCCCAAATCAGCAACTACAAGAAGGGAAAAATGGTCAAAACACATAAAAATGGAAAATCACAGAAACAAGTCTTTACAAAAACATTGTGTTAAAACCCTAAGTGTGAAATTATGATTAATATTGTTTATTATGAATTGTTGAAAACAAACCCCCCATTTATTTGTTCACATTATTTTTATAGAATTATGAGCAAGCATTAGTTTCTTTTGACACTTAGAGGTGAAGCTATCACATTCATTCCTCGTGGATTCGACCCCGACTCTAAGTTGGGTAATTATATTGACAATGTCTGCTTATACTTTTAAGGTATAATTTAAGTGTTATCAAGAATGTTATGATCACCTTATCTTCTACAGTTATTTGTTTTACAGTGGGAAGATTACATATGTGGCATAAATAGTATCAAAAATAGTGTTGATGATTGGGAACAATACGATTAGAGGAATAACCATATAATAAGCGTGGTGACTTTAAAAGCTACAATTTAAAAAGTTTGTCATAAAAAGGATAGGTTGCTCGAGGTATGATGAGAATTTAAATGCTTTAACATAGATAAGAACTTCTACTACTATATTATGATGTAAATATATCAACAAGGATTCATCAATGCAGTAATGGGATAGGTACATATACTCTTATTTTAAGGAAAGGTTAAAGTTATGGAGGATTAATGGATTGGGTAAGAGGACATGTTTCTAGGCATGATAAAGGATTTTGTATAACAAGGTTTGAGGTAGTAAGGCTTCTTTTGGTATTTTGATGAAAAATGTTCTTTTAATCTCATAAGGAAGAGGTATAACAAAGATAATTTGAAAGTTTTAATTTTTATGAGACGACAACCACAATGTTACATTTTATACTTGATTAGAGTCACGAGGTGTTCCAAAATGTTTTATTGATTGGGGTTTACATATTGATGAGCTGAATCTGTGTGGGTTGACCTGAAGGATGAATGAAGACCAAAACTTATGAGTTTTTAAAAAGGGATGGTTGATGGCTTCAGGACAAGAGGGGAAAAGTTTCTTTCATGATTGTATTTTATGGGATTATGTAGCAATAATTCTTTAGCAAGGGACATGTTAACATGTCTACATGAGATGAAGACAAGGGTACATATTATTTTGGGCTAGAGACTGAGTGGTTTGTATAATGTATTGTAGTTACTTAATGGAGGAAAATGTGGTGTGATCTGAGTGGTACGTATTATTGTATGAGGACATTTATAATAATAAAGAGGTCATTGATTTCTATATCAGTTATGTAATTCAATTTAATCATGAATCCTATTCATACACTCTTATGAATTCAATCGATAAATCACCAAGTTGTAAGTTCTTTTGTTTCATATTTTTTCTTTTTTGATGATGTACATTCATCAGGACTTATTGCTTGAATAAACTATCTCTTGCAAATACTCCATTTTCTTTAAAAGATTCACACCTTAAAAGAATACTCTATTTGTAGTTGTTCTATATGATCTAACATAAAGTCGATTGATATTAAGTCTTTCAAACATAATTTTTTCATAGATCCATGTATTGACCCTTCAGGTCAGTAGGACTTGACTTCTTTTTGTACAGATCTATTTTTGATTAAATAAAGGGCTTTGGCCTATTTGAATTTTAAAAAAAACCTTTAGGTCATTTTGTTAATTTTTGTGCATTTTTTGTATTTTAAGATTTGTCATAGCTTTCCCAAGTCATTTATGACTTGTTGGGACTGGTGGTTCAGTACCCGAGTAGTTCATTTGGGTTTATAGCTAATTTTCCTATTTTGGAGCTTTTGAAGTTGAGAAATTGGTCTTCAACTAAAACTTCTAGTAAACTCTAGAACGTGGATTTTAGGCTAGAGGGGCCTTTCTAGTACCGAGGCTTCTAGGCTTGATTTGGGCTATTGGGTAGAATTTGGTTAAAATGGAGAGAGTGGGTGTGGGACCCACTTTTTATTGAAACGACCTCGATTGGAAATTTCATCCCTTTGTTGAGTCCGAAATGTCATTTTCAGTAGGGCAACATATTTTTTTGGCATTCATGGGGTTTTGAACCGATCCCGAGGACTCAATCAGAGTCTTTTGAGAGTTAGAAATTTTTTCTGGTGTAGCCACTTAACCGGTGCCTTTCTCACTTAAGTAGAGCATCCTAAGCAGAAGGCTAGCTGCTTAAGCGAATGCCACGACTGTCATCGCATGTCGCTTCAGCGGATCCTTTCCCACTTAAGCGAGGCCACTTATGCAGAGTATCTTCTGCTTTGTGGAGGCTCTCTTATTATGTGGCTTCCACTTTAGCTGAAGTTTTACCACTTAGGCGAAGCATCTTATGTGACAAAATCTACGCTTAAGCAGATATTGCTGGTTTTATATTGTCCTCTCCTCCAAACACATAGCCATTTTTATGTTAAGTGTTTGGGAGCTCAGCTAAGGGTGTAATTTGGCCATTTTTGGTAGATTCTTCACAAGGTTAGCTCCTCTTCTTCGTAATTGTGATATATCCTCTTTTCTAGTGTCAATTCCATCTTTTATCTGCCATACTTTAGTAAATTCTTGGTTTTCTTCCCTGACAAAGTGATCTTTATGGACCAATTGAGGTTCAAATCTTATTCTGTCTTTGCCAACTTTTTGGCACAGATTTATTACTCTTTTGGGAAGTTAATTACAAATTTAATTTTAGTTTTCATCAACGGGTCCCGAAGGTCCATTTTTTATCCAATTTTGGACTCGAATTTTGTAATTATAATATAGGTCTTGTTTTACTTGTATTGATATGTAGATTATAATTACGATAGCATTATAGCTTTTTGGGGGTGGAGTAGCAGGGATGAACAGCTAGTGGTTGGTTCGACGATGCTGTTCTGCTTTGAGGTAAGATACAGTCTACTTTTTTCTAGACTTTGATCTATGAGATTGTATATGGTATAAATTACATGTGGTGTGGGGGGTTTATAGGATAGGCATAACGTTCCTTTATCATTTTCTCCATTCTTAGTCTTTCTTAGAGATTTTTCAAAAGATATTAGGTTGTGACATAGTTTAGAATGCCTGCTATAGTGTTAAGACGTGGTTAGAAATACTTATATATTTTTTATGATATTAGGATTAGGGTAGCGATCCTAACCATAGGTTTGGGGTAGCAGCTCGTGATAAGGCAAGTATTTTGGTGGGCCCAAGGCCATGGTTATGACTTAATTGAAATCCAGGTTAGTGTAGATTCTTTTTGAGGTGTGATGTGTGGTTTCTATTTCTTTGTTATCTCATTTTAATTTTTGGTTAGTAGTTGTAGTTTCATTGTAAATAAAAATTTATTTTAGCATGCATTCTCAAGAGGAAAGTGTACTAGGAATAGAACACTTTGACTCAAATGGTACACTTGGGTAGTTATTTCACATGTGCAATTTTTGAATTCATTTTTCATTGTGATGTATGTCCAATTTTTTAAAAATATGCCCATCTTTAAATTTTTTCCATTGATCTAGTTAAGCTAGTTAGGCCCTCATTTTTGTGAAAACTCTCATCTTATTTTGGCTACTTGAATACCTTCCTTGATTTGTGCTATGAATGTGGTACGACAATTGAGGAAGAGTACTTTGATTATGACATTGAGTACCACATACGAGAAAGGTTTTGATTTGATCTTGTGTATCGAGTCCACGTAGAACTTGCCTGGTTGCTCCATTTTGAAAACAAAGAGTGTGCGATATTGGAGATATGATCTTAGGCTATTAATTGAGAACAAACCACCCTTTGTGACCTAAATTGAGCCATCCCTTAGTGAGTAGGGTGACCAATTTTGTCCCCTATTGAGCCTTGAACTAGTTTTCTTGAATAACCTTGTTACAAGCCGAAACCCTTTTCTCTCAAATCCCTCTCTTGAACCAAACCTCCTTGAAGTGTCTAGGTGATGTGAAAGACCAACTTAGGCTGAAAGCCTAAGTTGGAGGGTGGAGGATACCTCAGAATTTTCATGTGCTTGGTAGTTTATAAATGTAGGGACCACAAAATCCTCTTCTTATTATCCTTGTATCCTTGGTTGATATATGCAAAAAAAAGTGGTAATTTCGTTCTTGTTGTAAATATTTGTAGTTATTCAAATTTTGAAAGGATAGGAAGAGGAAAATTGTTTGAAAGGTTTTGAAAGATTGGTTAAAAGTGTTATAAAGAGCTAGCCTTGGGAAAATAGATAGATTGAGGTCTCTCTAGATGCTTTGTTGAGGTAGAGTCATTATAACCTTAACCTTCCCTACCTTACCCATTACCTACGCTATAAGCCGAACAAAGACCTAGGTAATCTTTGAAGTTGCGTGCTTTGAGGTGGTGGAATGGAGCTTATGGGCAAGCCTATGGTGTGGTACTTGTGTTTTTGATCTTCTTTTGGAGAGTGAGTGATTCGTGTTAGACCCTAGAGTTCTTGATAATCGTGTTTTTAGGGAAGGGACTTCTTTGTGTGAGGGTGCTTAATTGTCATGCTTGAGTATTCTTCAATCTCAGGCTTGGCTTGGTAACATTTAGCCAATGTTTGATGCTTGTTGTTGACAAATTGAGATCTTGATAGGCTAAACATGGGCCTTGGTTTTCAAAATTATGAGGGCAAAGCATTTGCATAAAAGAAGTGTGTGTCTAAGCTCCTAAGTTATACTATTTGTAGGCATTGGTTGTTTTGTTGTGTGTGCATTGATTCACTTGAGAATGAATAAAGGTTTAAGTTAGGGGTATTGATGAGTCGGTAAATTGCGCCTCATTTGCCCTAAATTAGAAAGAAAACATGTCCTCAATGCTAAATTGAAGCATTTTTAATGTTGATTTTGTTTGATTTCAGGGTAAAGGCCTAGAAGTGATCAAAATAGCAAAAAGGAGCGAAAAAGGGCAAAAAGATGGAAGAATAAAGCAAAAATTACACAAAGGCATAAAAGATACACTTCAGTTCACAGCCGAAGTGAGTGGCGGATCGCCAATTGGGTATCTCCATCACCAAATCTAATAGGAAAAGGCCAAGAAAAAGAGAAACAAAACGGCGACACAATGGAAATATCGGCGCATCGCCGAACCGATCTGTGAACCAAGTCTTGCATCGCCAAAAGGAACAGAAGCCAACCCTTGGAGCTTTTTATTGATGAATCGATGAGCCATGCACAATTTGGCGCATCGCTATCTTATTTGGTGATGGATTCTGCTCAGCCGAATTGTCAAGTGATGGTATTTATGTAATTATGTGGCCCATTTTTGCTAATACTATTTAAGCCATTTTGGTCATTGGAAACCCGATATTTTTTTAATTTTGTGTATGTTTGAGCTTGTAATCAAACCCTAATCTTGGGATTTACTACTCTTAGCTTGGAATTTAGAGTTTTTTTGTGAAATATATGGATTCTTTGGCGGATATGGAAGAAGAATTTGGTAAAATTTCTTTTTCATTCGTTATGAGTAGCTATTTTCTCATACTTAGGGTTATGCATTATTGAGTAGTGATTGTGTGTGGGTAGTGATTATTTACCTTTGAATTAGATTGTATGTTATGATTTTAGCTAAATCTCTTTGTCTTAACTTATTGATTGAGGTTGCAAACTTAGTTTATGATTGGATCTCTTGTGTTGCTTGAAAGGGGATACAAGAGCTATGAGATTGAGGTAACGAAACTTAAGTTACACTCGTTTAAGTGGTAATGCTAGTGATAGATTATCCACTTCGAGGCTAATGTTTGTTTAGTAAGTGTAAACAGTTGGGTGTTCGAGAGAAGCCCATGTGAAATTTGGTTGTGGATTGAGAAATCATTTCCAATATCTAACATCATGCCAAATTATAACTAGCAATTGAATCCTAGGTGTATTTTCACTTACCCACGCATACAATCATTCTCGAGAAAGCATAACCACAAGTGTTTTAATTCAATTGAATAAAATCTCATTGCATTTTGCTTTGGCAAACCAAACATTGATACTATTAAATTGTTACTAAAAAGTTGTTCAAGCAACCCCCCCCCCCCCCGCCCCCAATATTTTACTTTTATGTTTAATTTCGATATTGCGTGCGAGCCTAGAGTAGCTTGTGACACTTAAGAGTGAAACTAGCACTCTCATTCCCTGTGGATTTGACCACAACACCTAGTTGGGTAAAATATATTGTTAACGACCACGTACATTCATAATCGAGAGTGTATTTGAGCATTATCAACCTGCGGTAGTCAATTCATTGGTTTTAGCACAAAATTGTCTACCCCCTCCAATACAAGAAAAAAACAACCACTGTGTGTATACATACAACTAATTACCATGACACAAAGGGATCAAAATATGGCATCGGATTATGAACAAGCAACCAAGCACATATGTAAATGACATTATCCAAACAAATAGCAATCAACAATGAAACCCGTATGACCTAACCTAAAGAAGTCCCATACGCTCACAGTCTAAAGATACAAATATAAATAGGGCCTGAATAAATACACTTACTCTTACAAAGAAGTTCTAACAATGTACGTGCAATCCCATAGGCTTGCCCTTATTTTCTATGCCTTAGTTCTAAGGACAGTTAGACTACGATCACTATAGGACTTTTATTGACTTGTAATGTAGGCTTGGGGATGGGTATGGTTGATATAGATACAGTGACTCAACCCTTCTTGGCACTACACTATCTTTGGCTCAACTTTTCAATCTCATTTATTTTCCTCTTCCTTATTCTCCTTTGTTTTTCTTTGGATTTTGGATGTGGTTTTCTTTTTACACTTACTTTTTTTTTCTTTTTTTTTTAAAAACGTTTATTCATCATTTTTTTTCTTACCACACCCGAATCCCTTTTCTTTTTCTTTTACTACTTCTTCTTCATACCCACTTCACACTGCGCTCCCCTATGATATCCACCCTCAACTTAGGCAATTTACCTGAGTTGAGGTACACAGTGTCAAAGGAGGGACCAGGGCCAAAATTGATTCATTATAAGTAGAAATGAGAAGGTGAATAGGCTAATGAGAGAAATAGGTCGATTAAGGCTCAAGCTTAGGATCAAGGGATATTCATTCCATTTGGTAGAGCATTTAAGATGAAAGTGGACTATTCAAGAACGTACTATGATCCTTTCCTAACCAACTATCCTACAACTTAGGCAAGATTCTAGATCGTACACACACAACTGAACTAAGTAAGTACCTCACACATATATAACACAAGGTTACACTATCATCTAATACCTATCCAGTTCATGCACTACTGATCTATGGTTATAATGCATATAATTCTAATGCCATAACAAGATCCACAACGGTCACAGTTCAAAACAGATTCAACACACAGTCTAAAATAATATTTAGGTGGGGTATCCATTAAACATCAAAATCAAAACATTTCAAAACTTGACTGCACTAAGGTTCTGCTATATTTTTTCTAAAAAAACACCAAAAAAAATGACAAACACATTAAAAAACAATAGTTAAAACCTAAACATGCCAGATTCGACTATGACATCACACATGATAGAAAATAAACACGATAACAAAAAATCCTGAGTGGTGGTACACCCCTACCCCCAACTTTGAGAACATGTAGTGTCCTTACAATATGACTATAGTCAGAAAATAAAAGAATGAGGGGAAAGGACATACCTGTGGCGCTCTAGGCACTGGATGTGGCCTCATCAGCTGTTGGGGTATCATAACTCACCCCATTCTCTAATCTCATGGCCTCGATTGTGTCTAAAGCACTTGAATCAATGTTGGCACCAGTGGCGACCAATGCACTCAAAGGTGTAGGACTAGTAGGGGAAACTACCTTATACCCACCACCATTGGTAGAAACCACAATATCAACTCTCGAGGCAACACAAACTAAGGAGCTCTCGGCTCCACGACCCTTTTTATAAATCTAGACAAATGGTCCTGGGAGGTTTGCTTGCTTACCTTCATTACTTCTTTATCTCTTATTTATCTCTCTTTCTTTGTTTCTTTTGTCGGGATAGCTCTGCACCATCTTCAACACTCTTTTCTTTGCCCTTATTGCTCTATATATCGGGCACCTCAACATCCTTGAACTCATCTATAATAAGCATGGTCAGAGTTGGAAATGCTGGAAAATATCTATATGACAAGTCCTCGATTGCACCACAAAGCAAAGCAAGCTCCTCTATGATCCCTGTCAAATTCGGGGACTAAACATCCTCAAGCTTACCATTCAATGTTTTCTCAAAACTATCAAAATGGGTTTGCATTTCATAGATCTCTTTCTTAATCTCACCCTTCACCCATGGTTGGACTCTGCTCTCGATCTTGTCAACCCTCAACTCAACAATGGTCAACTTTTTTAGAATTTTCTAAAGAAGCTCATTTGGAACTAGAATATACCCACTGGAAGGTGGGTGACATGTGGATGAAATCGACTAGGGAGTCAGTAAAATAGGGACTAAATATGATTGTGAAATGGAGGAAGTAATGGCATCAATATTAGCATGGGTCTCAGACCTTAAGGCTTCAGGCTGAGACTTAGTGGGTGTGGCTCCAAGGTCAGTAAACACGGGCTTATCGATCTCCATGTGCTTACCCATCTAAAATTCCCTCTCTAAAAAAGTTGTCTTGGACACAAGATTTGTTGGGTCCCAAATCAGCCCAAGATCAGTAGTGTGACCAACTATGATAAAATGATCCACCTCGGGAAATACAAGAATACAAGCATTCAAGCATATCTGTGTAACCAAGAACGGGAATGGTATGCTTTTTTTAGGCTCAACTTATCTATCATAAATTTCCCAGTCAATTAACCTGGCATGTTAATATCATTGCCCTTCATAATTCCTGCCAACAAGAAATCTCAGTCGGGGCTCAAAATATTATCTTTTGATATGGGACCCAACCAATGATGAATCAAGGCCCCTAAATATTTGGCAGTGAAGTTCAAACTACCTTTCTTTATCCATGATTCTCTACCGATGATCCATTCAACATATTTTTTTGTGGCAGTAATAATATTTGCCATCCAGTAAAAGTGTACCATTTTGTCATTGCTGCTAATCTATTTCAGCTTCACCTTTCTCATCTCGTCTATAGTATGATCTATCTATAGAGTGTTAGTTAGGGGAACAAATTCCCAACCATGAGGAAGCATGAAATATTCTGCTCTAAAATCTTAACCTCAACATCACGAATCAACACAACAGGTAGCGGAGCATGAACCTTCCATAGCATACCCTGCAGAGCAACACCTTCAGTGTGGCCTAATAAGCAGC
Organism: Capsicum rhomboideum; assembly: GCA_031232105.1. Classification (NCBI taxonomy): domain Eukaryota; kingdom Viridiplantae; phylum Streptophyta; class Magnoliopsida; order Solanales; family Solanaceae; genus Capsicum; species Capsicum rhomboideum. The sequence continues at coordinate 86,871,818 of CP124715.1, forward strand.
ATAAGACTCTTAAACTAATACATGACTATATCTACATTGTTTGTCAGTCATCTAACCAAACTTATACTTATTAAACAATCTTTCAAACTCGGGCATCTCAGACATACCTACAGTGATCAATCTCCGCTCCTCATAGAAACCCCTCTTAAGTTTACCATGCTTTAGTTGATTGTAATATCTCGATCATAGATGGTTTGCATACCCTGAATACCCTATCTCTCAACCTATGAAGCAATCTAAATTTGAAGTGTTGGCTGGCCCTGCGGTGGAGGCTGATTTTGTAGTAGGGGCTGTTTGTGGAGGTTTCATTATTAGCCTCACTAGAGACATGTGTACCGAACCCAATCTTACTTCTTCTTTTGATGGATTACTATATATAGTACTATCTCTATTTCTGGAGTTGTTTTCATCCTCGCCATCCTTAGACTCTAAGTCTTCTACCTCTTCAAACTGGGGAGGTGTTGGTGTATATGTTGGGGACACCCTTGCATTCTTTATTTTGGGCCCTGACCTCCTTGTCTGAGGTAAAATTGCATGTGGCTCAACTGAAGTTGTCATTGGGTACTCCTCCATTGATCCATTTGATTCTTCAGTACTCCTACCCACCAATTATTAGGTAGATGTCTCCTTAGTTTGGTCTTTGGCGGGGGTAGGCTTTCCCCCTTTCATTTATCCTTTATTCGTTGCATTCTTCGGTGCCATGGTATATGTGGAGGGTAAAAATCAGTAATCAAAAGATCATGAAAATAAAATACAAGTTTAGGCACTGTCAATCCCTATAGGTCAGACAACGAGTCTTTACTAGTGGTTACGATCCATGTGGTGGCTCGTTGGGTCAAAGTCCAAAAGGTTTATTAACTTCTATTTTGAGTACGAGTCTATACTATGAGTCGTTGGGACTCCTTATGACTCATACTGAGTAGGTTTCTCAACATCAGAGACTTTTCAATTTTTTTACCAAAGTGCTAGAGATCACAATTTACCTGATGACTCGTTACCTATGGGTACGAGCCGTAGAGAAAGTGGTAAGGACTGCACTAAGGTAGTCTTTGTATCACATAGCTTTGTTATCTTTTTTTTGACAATTTTTTTACCAAAACCAACTTTACGATCACTAGAATAGTAGAGGATACCAATTCCTCACGTGCACGCATTACCAAACATACCGGGGCTACACAGAGTTCACCCCATATCAAAATTATGCACATATTTTTATCAACTATTATCATGAAAACAAAGTATACAACATTATGCAACTTTACTTTAACAAGTTCCCATGTCTATACTTAAGCAAGTACAACTAGGGTTTTATAATTTCAAAGTACTAATAGAACACCCCTAAACGATCTCACAATCAATAATCAAAGTAATAAAAAGTACATTTCACTTACTTTGATCTTTGAATGTGACGTTTGAAGAAATAAAAAAGATGAAACTCCTGATCACTTGCTTTGGAATCCAAGTAGGCGTGCAAGTTGGGGTTGTAATGGGGATTTTACAGTAATCGTGGCTGATTTTGTGGAGAGATTTAAGGATTGAAGGCGATTTTGGTAGTAGAGTGGGTTATGATTTTGAATTAGAGAAGAAAGGGTTAATCGTGTGTTGGTTTAGGGTTATAAGTGGGAAAATTGGGTCTACCGGGTCGGGTCGCATCAAAGTTTGACTTATCTAGACCCAATGTCGATGATAGATTTTATGACTCATTGCCATAGGCTATGAGTTATCCCAACATCCATTTCGGAAATAATGGAACACTTACCTGTTCCAGTTCCCATGAATCAATGCAATGAGTCCTCATGAGACCCTACGGGTCACTTTGATTCATTCTGAGAGTCCTGGGGTGGAGTTTCCGCAACCTTACAATTTCAAGTTTTTTTCCCAGTGGCGATGGGTCATCCTATGAGTCATTACCACGGGCTACAACTCATTGTGATGACCATTAGGCTTGTGCACTAGAATTTCTTCTATTTTCAGCTATAGTACACAATCACCTGCACACTTAAACACTCATCAATCCTTTAATACAAACTAAAAATTAGTGAGAAACAAAATACAAAAGCTTGGGTTGCCTCCCAAGAAGTGCTTGATTTAAAGTCAGGGGACTACGTGGTATCTTGATTACTTAGACTTCACCAAGATACCCCCATGGGTTTCCTCCCATAAAGCACCTGAGTTAATATCCCAGCACGACTTGGTTCCCTTGGTAACTCAGACTTTACCAAGGCTCAAGTCATTAACTACCTTTATCTCCTCCTCAGTTACCATGTATGTTTTTCACTTTCTGACCATTTACTTAAACTATTTACCTTGCTGATTTTCAAGCTCAATTGCACCATATGGGAACATATGTACCACAGAAATATCCCCGTCCACTTAGACCTCAACTTGCTTGAAAACAAGCAAAATTTAGAATTGAACAGTAAAACCAAATCACCCACTTTAAACTCTCTCTTCTCTATCTTCCGATCATGGTACATTTTCATCATCGCTTTGCAAAGATTTGAAATCTCATAGGCTTTTTGTGGAAATTCATCCAACTTGTTCAATTGTTTAAGCCTCAAGTTTGAAGGATAACCCCAATTCAAATTCAACCTCTTAAGTGCCTACATCTCTTTGTATTCAATCTCAACTGGCAGATGACATGACCTTCCATAAATAAGCTGATGGGGAGACATACCTATGGGGTTATTAAAAGTAATTTAATATGCCAATAAATCATCATACAACTTTCTAGACCAATCCATTCTATTTGCATTCATAGTCTTCGCAAGGATTGCCTTTATCTCTCAGTTGGAGACCTCCACTTGCACACTAGTCTGTGGATGATAAGATATTGCCACTTTATGATTCACACCATATTTTTCAAGTAGGAAACAAAATAAACTATTACAAAAATGAGAGCCTCCATTACTAATGATTACCCTTGGCGTACCAAACCTCAAAAAGATGTTTCGCTTCAAGAACATTGTGACACTCTTGCCTTCATTATTAGGCAGAGTAACTGCCTTCACGTATTTGGGGACATAGTCAACATCCACAAGTATATACATCATCCATTTGATCTTACAAAAGACCCATAAAGTCAATACCCAAACATAAAAAAGATCAATCACAAGAATGGGGGAGAGAGGAAGCTTATGCTTTCTTGATATACCCCCTTGCCTTTGGCATTGGTCACATGCCCTTGCATAGTTATGAGTATCTTGGTGAATAGTTGGCCAATAGTACCCATATTGCAGAATTTTATGGGCTATCCAAATACCACTATGGTGACCCCCAACAGGAGACGAGTGATAGGCCTTTAATGTGCTCATCATCTTTATCTCAGGTACATATCTACGAATCATTCCATTAGTAAAAATATGGAATAAGTATGACTCACCCATAAAATTTTCCTCACATCAAATGTAAAATTCTTTTGTTGTTGAAAGGATAAGTTCTCAGGCACCTCATCACTTACCAAATAATTAACAAAATCTGCGAAACAAGGAATCAGGTCTTGTGATGCAGCCAATACCGTCTCATCCGGAAAAGTATCATCAATGTCAAGTTCGTCTTCCAACTTCAGCATAGCCTCTTCATCAAGTTGGGACAAGTGGTCAACCACTTGATTTTTGGTTCTCTCTCTATCATTGACCTTAAAGTCAAATTCTTATAAAAGAAATACCCAATGAATCAACCTAGGCTATGCATCCTTACTCGCTATAAAGTGACTAAGAGCTGCATGGTCATGATGCACAATCACTTTCGTGCCAAGCAAATAGGACCAAAATTTCTGAAAAGCAAAAACCACAGCACGCAACTCTTGTTCTGTCATAGTATAATTTTTCTAAGCTGGATTAAGTGTTTTACAAGCATAATAGATTGGATGAAGTATCTTCTCATGCTTTGGCCTAGGACGGCTCCTAGCGCCACTTCATTTGCATCGCACATAACCTCAAATGGTATGGACCAATCAAGTGACACAATAATAAGGGCCGATGTTAGTTTCTTCTTAAGGAACTCAAATACCACTAGACATGCATCATCAAAAATGAACTTTACCTCCTTCTCTAATAATTTACACAAACGATGTCCAATTTTAGAGAAATCCTTGATGAACCAATGATAAAATCCAGCATGCCCCAAAAAGCTTCGAATAACCTTCACAGAAATTGGTGGTGGCAATTTTTCATTCACCTTAATCTTTGCCTTTTCAACCGCGATCCCCTTCCTTGAAATATTGTGACCAAGCACTATTCCTTATTTTACCATGAAATGACACTTTTCCCAATTAATCACCAAATTACAATCTTCGCACCTTCTAAAAAGACTAGCCAGATGGGCTAAACAATATTCAAACTATCACCAACAACTGAAAAATCTTACATGAAAACCTCAATAGTGTCCTCCACTATGTATGAAAAGATAGACATCATGCATAGCTGAAAGGTCATTGGTGCATTACATAATCCAAAAGACATCCTTTTGAAAGCAAACGTCCAATATGGACAAGTGAAAGTGGTCTTCTTTTGGTCCTCAGGAGCAATCAAAATCTGATTGTATCCTGAATAACCATCAAGAAAATAATACCATTCTCTACCAGCAAGACAGTCTAACATCTGATCTATAAAAGGCATAAAAAATGATCTTTTTTAGTCAATGCATTTAGATTCCTATAATCCATGCATACTCACCAACCAATGAACAATCTCATCGGAGTAAACACATACTTTGCATTTGGAACCATGATAATTCCACTCTTATTTGGCACACATTGATCTGGGCTCACCTATTTGCTCTCTACAATAGGGTAAACTATACATGCATCCAACTACTTGATGATCTCCTACTTGACTACCTCTTGTATATGCGGATTAAGCCTACGTTGATGCTCAATACTAGGAATACAATCTAGTTAGAGTTAGATTTTATGAGTGCAAATTCCAGGCAGAATACCATAATGTCAGCAATGGACCATCCAATGGCCTTCTTGAATTTCTACAAAATTGATACTAAAGCTTCAACTTTCCATTCCACCAAATCAGCTGCTATAATGACTGGCAACAATGCCTATTATCCTTAGACTTAGGGTCAGGTAGAGGTCTCTAATCGGGAAATAAAGACCATCTTAGCAAAGATCGTAAATGTAAATAAAACAAATTGGTCAATAAAGTTGGATAATGCTCTATGGGTGTGACAGACAACCTTTAAAACTCATATATAAATGTCCTCCTATTAGTTGGTTTTCAAAAAAGTAAGTCACGTATCAGTAGAACTTGAGAATAAGGCATTTTGGGCGCTCAAAAAATTGAACTTAAATTGGAGCGAAAACCTCTAACTTAAGGCTGGATCAGCTAAATAAAATGGATGAGTTCCAACTTGGATCCTATAAGAGTGCAACTCTCAATAAAGAAAAAGTGAAGTTGTACCGTTATCGTATGATTAAGAAAAGGGAGATCAGCCTAAGAGATTTGGACTTGTTGTTCAATTCCAGACTTTGCTTGTTTCCAAGCAAGTTGAAGTCTAAATGATCTGGTTCCTTTAAGGTGGTTCAAGTGTTTCCTTATGGTGCTATTGAGCTCAAGAAATAAGATGGAAAGAGATTCAAGGTGAATGGACATCATGTCCAGCAATACCTTGGAGCACCAGATGAGGTGAAATTGGTTGAGATGGTGTACCTTAATGAAGTTTGAGTAATCAAGGTACTTGAGTCATGCCACAACATTAAATCAAGAACTTATTAAGAGGAAACACAAGGTTGGATGGATGAAAAATCACAACCACGGACCAAGTGACAGTTCATGAAACAATCCATAGTCCGTGGTTTGCACTGTCAACATAAGATGGATGAACTAAATTCACAAGAAATAAATAATGGTTGATGTCATGGACCATGAACTTGTTTGATGGTACATGGTATCAATCATTTTTTCTTACCTTAATTATGAACTTTTTGGTCTGTTTTCATGGTCAAGATGATGGTTCCATACGTCAAAATGACGACCCATTAAATTGACCTTGGAAACCTTTAATATGAAAGGTTTGTGGTCCCAGGTCCACGAGTGGAATGATGGACCATTATTTATGATTTCAACTTATGGGTCCCAGATAACTGAACCATGAAATTTACCATTATTGGTTCCACGGTCCATCATATTAGTCATGGTTATCTAAGTGAACTTAATCTTAAAATTTGACCTGAATCGGTATAATTTATTCCCTCCTATTTGTTCTAAACCCAATTTGACATGACCCTCTTTCCCTTGTGCTTTATATCGACAAACCTAGTTAATTAGGGTAAAATATTGGAGTTAAAAATTTTTCAAACTCCCCATTTTTTCCACTTTTACAACATACTTCACCCATGATGTACTCCCCTTAATTGGCATCCTTGTTCCCATAAAAGCTTCCAAAATTCCCATCCCTCCATCATCTCAATCATTTTTTCATGGGCACACCACCATGCATGCATGCCTCATTATCACCAATTCCATTCTTCATCTTTAAGTTAATTCTCTTTAAGGTATAATAACAAGCTCAATCTTTTAGGGAATTTCTTGTTGATATATGTGCGATTAGGGTTTGTTTGATGTAAATTTATGTTTTAAGGAACCCTAGGTTGTGATTTTTAGATTTTAAAAATAAGTTTAATTAAACATTGCAAAATTATGAAGAATGGGGTTAAATTATGTGGGTAAATTGAATGTATGTGTTTTGATGTACAATCAATGAATTGCTAGGAATGGGTGTACTGCCTAGTTGAGTTGTAGACCATGATGATCTTGGAATTTTGGAAACAAATTCAAAAGTCGGTTTTCCCACCAACTCCTAAAAAATATCCTTGTTGCAAAAAATTTAGGGTAAAATCTGAGTAACTCTTTGAATGTGATAAATGGAGTGTGAGGATTATGTTATGAAATTCCAGTGATCGTAATTTATTGATTTTGATTTGTAGGAATGCACGTAGTAGAAAACTTGCTCATTTCATTATGCACTGAAATTTATGTGCTATCATGGTTCATACCCTTAAGTGTATGACAAAGAGATCAAGTTTTTGACCATATATTGCATTGATGGACCACTCCATGGATTGTGAACTAGTTTACAAACTATTAAATGGCCCTTCATGAGCATTCAAAGCTTGGTGAATCACTGACCTGATTTGACTGTTGGGTTCACGATGAGCCATTTGGTTCATGATCCTGTCACGCCTCGAATTCCAATGAGGCGGGCTGGCACCCGAAGCCGTAAGGGCCCGAGAGAACCAATATTCATTCCTATACACTCATACACATGCCACTCAATAAGCATCACCATCAAATAGAGATATAAGATGCCAATAGCGGAAGTCATGGAAAAATATGTGATATATATGAAACATGGCAGTTGGGGCCACCATGTCAAAAGCATACGTTCCTTACATTTCCTTCATTTTGTCCCACAACATCTACAAATCCTCTACATATAAATAGACGTAACCAACCTAAAGTCAGGACAAGTCCCTGCTTTATACAACATTACATAATATCAAAACAAGTATACACATGTGACTCAGAAAACCCCGAACAAACTGGAGCTCATCAATGATCTGCAAATGACCCGCAACCTACTGTGGAGGTCTACTAGCACCTGCGCCTGTAGCAAGTAAGGTAAGTCCCCCAAGGGACGTCAGTACAAAGAATGTACTGAGTATGTAAGGTTATAATAAACTGCATCATTCATAAGAACATCAATGGAATCAAATATAAGAGAATAGTCAATATGGATAAACCATCATTCTATATGTATGGAACTATGTACATTACATTCGTTACTTTTTTTGCCTTTACGCTCATTCATCTTTATCGTTCTACCTATGCTAGGCTTTTCTGTCGCCCTAGGGATGAGATTTATCGTTCTACCCATGCTAGGCTTTTCTGTCGCCCCTGGGATGAGATTGATCGTTCTACCAATGCTAGGCTTTTCTGTCGCCCCTGGGATGAGATTAACCTATGCTAGGTATTTTAACCCTTGGGATGTGATTAACCAATGCTAGGCTTTTCTATCGCCCCTAGGATGTTACTATTATATTGGGATCGACCCATGCTAGGTATTCGAACCCTTGGGATACCACCCATGATATTAGGATTGACCTAAGCTAGGTGTTTATTCCACCCCTGGGATGCCGCTCAAGAATATACAAATAATTATACATTACTTCTTTCTTTCATTATAAGAGTGATACATTGGTGATTGTACATTATTGGAACTTTGAAACATTAGTCAATGAACATGAGACATGTGAGTCACAATTGGTCCTGTGAGTAATACTATATGACAACCTGAAATGAGATACCTTTAGACATTTCGAAATGGAACAAGTACAATTGCAATGTGAACAATATGTGTTGCAGAAGGATATGGAAAGAGTAACCTTACATACCTTATCTTCCCAATATGAATACACAGTCCTATATGTGAATACAATAATCCAGCTCCTTCCTTACGTGTTACTCTACAACACAAGTTCATAACAGAGCTCACGTTAACAACTAACTACTTTACAAGTGTATAAGACGACAATGAGTTACACGACTGCCCTAAAACGTCATTTCACCCTTTACAATACAATTCACTGCATTACCATACCAACAATACCATAACATTCCACACATTGACTAAGACATCATAAACCAATAGCATTTCACACCAAGTTTACCCTTCACACTTCCTCATTAACACTACATCACAATTATTCCATAAAGTCACCTCAATACATTTCATAACAGCATATTAACAACAATCCATAATTGATATAATCCCACATGCCTCCAAACGACCCCTTAAAGTCATTCAATAGGTATCATAAGTTGATAATATCTAAAAAGGGTATATGGGCCTTCGGGGATCAAAGAGAGACAAAAACATACAAAACGAGATTCTGGGCTGACCTTCGAAGCCACTTACGCCTGCAGGTGGTTGAGGTACAGCCATAGGTGACCCTTGGCCCTGTCCAGGGCCACCTGCGTTGGCATCTGCGCCCGCAGGTGCCTTGTCTGTGAGGGCGGGTGCCTGTTTCGGCCAAAAAGGGTCTTTTTTGGGTTCTTTTTTTGTAATAAATGGTCCAAGGCCATAAGTAAGCTTCTATTTACATAGTTTAGGTCACTTGGATTCCAAATAACCATCATGGTTTCACAACACACATGAACATCACTAAAACCACATTTTCCTTTCAATACATCACTAATTCCACGACTAATTTCATAACAACAATCCCACAAGTTATACACATAAAGAAAGAAAGTTAAGAACATAAACACATCTTACATGTTGATATTTAATCCATCAAACTCACTTCCTTCAAGACCACAAGTCCACTTTCAAGTTTAGAAGGCAAAACACTTCACCGATTAAGCAAAAGTACACTGTTTTACACATAGTGAACTGTCCAACACTTTGCAAACATAAACAAAATGATTTATACACCATCTTAAGAATATCATATACTAAACCATAAGAATAAACCCTTACCAAAACTTGCAAGAGAATGATCTTGTCCAAAGGAGTGATTACTTAGGGTTTGTGTGAGATAAGAAATATCTTTGAAATTTCTAGAAATGGCATGTGTGTTACAATGAATAAAAATATGATTTTCCCCCTTATATATTCCCTTTTTGTTCATACTCATCCATACACTTAGGCATAATTGGTCAACACAAGAATAGGTCAAATTCCATTTGGGCCATGTCTTTTGCTCTATTTTTGGGCCTCAATTGAGCCCAATGGCACAAGACTAATTAAGCCCACCAAATTTAATGTATAATACACCAAACTTCTCATGTTTAAATGAATCCATAAATGTTACAGTAATTAAATAGGTTCAGAAATATACGGGGTGTTACATCCTTCTCCCCTTAGAAACATTCGTCCTTGAATGTTAGTAACATAGCCAATTTAAACAAGTTTGTCTAGGATCATTCTTTATGTGATCATATATATACATAATTATATTAGATACTTACTTGTTATTGCTCCGATCCTGCATCTTGAACTTTCTCTTCCATTTGAAACAAATGAGGGTACTTGGACTTCATTATTTCCTCAGTTTCCCATGTGATCTCTACCACTTGTTGGTTTTTCCATAGTACCTTTACGGAAGCTACTTATTTATTCCTTAACCTATTCACTTGTCGATCCAGATTAGAAATAGGTGTCTCTTCGTAAGTGAGATCCTCCATAACTTGTACATCTTCAATGGGAGCAAAACGAGATGGATCTCCCATGCATTTTCAAAGCACCGAAACATGAAATACTGGATGAACTGTGGAGAGTTCTTGGGGTAATGCTAATTCATACGCAACTTGCCCAAATCTTTGAACAATTTCATATAGTCCTATATAACGGGGACTCAACTGCCCTTTCTTTCCAAATCTCATCACCCCTTTCATCGGTGACACCTTAAAGAATACCCAATCACCTATGGAAAATTCGAGCCCTCTTCTTCTAACATCAGCATATGCCTTGTGTCGACTTTGGGCTATTTGTAGCTGCTATTGGATCACTTTAACTTTCTCCATAGCTTGATGAACAAGATCTGGCCTAAGTAAAGCAGTTTCACCCGCTTCAAACCATCCAATTGGTGATCTACATTTCCTTTCGTATAAAGCTTCATAAGGTGCCATTTTGATACTTGAAAGATAGCTATTGTTGTAGGCAAATTCAATAAGAGGCAAATGGCCATCCCAACTGCCTCGAAAATCTAATGTACAAGCTCGTAGCATATCTTCAAGAGCTTGGATAGTATTTTCTGCCTGTCCATCAGTCTGAGGATGAAAAGACGTACTCAGATTCACTTGTTTACCCAAACTCTTTTGAAAATATTTCCAAAAATATGCAGTAAATTGAGCTCCCCTATCGGATATAATGGAGATCGGAATTCCATGTAATCGCACTATATCTTTAACATATAACCTTGCATAATTTTCAGCTGTATAGGTGGTCTTGACTGGTAGAAAATGCGCTGACTTGGTAAGCCTGTCAACTATGACCCATATAGAGTCAACTTTCCACAGTGTACGAGGCAAACCTGTGATGAAATCCATATCAATCATGTCCCATTTCTAGACTGAAAGATTGATACATTGTATGTAACCTCCAGGTTTCTGATGCTCTACCTTTACTTGTTGACAATTTGGACATTGAGCTACGAATTCTGCAATGTTCTTCTTCATGTTTCCCCACCAATACATGTCTTTCAAAGTATGGTACATTTTGGTAGCTCCCGGATGAATAGAATATCATGAATGATGCGTCTCTGTCATAATTCGTCTCCTCAGTTCATCTACATCCGGTACACATAATCTGCCTTGGCATTAAAGTACTCCTTCTTGCGTAAGATCAAATGACTTTATTAAACCCTGTTGTGCATTCTCTTTCAGCTGCAATAACATAAGATCCACATACTGCTTCTCTTTCATCTCAGCTACTAATGAAGATTCTGCTGCATTTTTCACAATAACCCCCTCATATGGAGATTCAAGAAGATGAACTCCCAAGCTGGCTAGTTGATGTAGATCTTTGACTAGGTCTTGCTTTTCCTTCAACTGGCCACTAGTGCCTCCTATTGCCTTGTGGCTCAATGCATCGGCTACAATATTTGCTTTTCGTGGATGATATAAAATGTCAATATCATAGTCTTTTAAGAGCTCCAGCCACCTTCACTGCCTCAGATTTAAATCCTTCTGCTTAAATATATATTGCAAACTTTTGTGATCAGTGTAGATGTCAACATGAACTCCATACAAATAATGGCGCCATATCTTTAAAGCAAATACCACAGCTGCTAACTCAAGATCATGTGTGGGATAATTTCTCTCATGTGGCCGCAACTGTCTTGAGGCATACGCCATTACATTACCGTGCTGCATTAATACACACCCTAGGCCAACTCCGGAAGCATCACAATATACTGCATAGCCTTTGGTGCCTTTCGAAAGTACCAATACTGGTGTAGAAGTCAACTTATCTTTCAGCTATTGAAAACTTTTCTCACATGCATCATTCCACTGAAACTTGATTGCCTTGTGTGTGAGCTTTGTTAAAGGTGCAGCAATGGAAGAAAACCCTTCAACAAACCTTCGATAATAACCTACCAACCCAAGGAAGCTACGAATTTTTGTAGGCGTCGTAGGCCTTGGTCAATTTTTCACCGCTTCAATCTTTTGGGTATCAACCTGAATTCCTTCATCTGACACAATGTGACCCAAGAATGCTACAGATTTTAACCAAAATTCACATTTGGAGAACTTTGCATACAACTTACGATACCGGAGAATCTGTAACACCTGTCGTAAGTGGTTAGCATGGTCCTTTTGTGATCTTGAATAAACCAGAATATCATCTATAAACACGATCACGAATACATACAAAAATGGCTTGAACACCCTATTCATCAAATCCATGAAAACAACTGGTGCATTTGTTAGTCCAAATGACATAACTAAGAATTCATAGTGACCATACCGTGTGCAAAAAGCTGTCTTGGGTATATCTTTTTCTCTAACTCTGACTTGATGGTAACCCGATCTCAAGTTAATCTTTGAAAACATTTGGTACCCTGTAACTGATCAAACAAATTGTCAATTCTGGGGAGGGGATATTTGTTCTTGATCGTTACCTTATTCAATTGCCTATAGTCAATGCACATTCTCAATGTGCCATCTTTCTTTCGTACAAATAATACTGGTGCACCCTACGGGGACATACTAGGTCTTATGAATCCCTTGTCCAGCAAATCTTTTAATTTCTCCTTCAGTTCTCGCAATTTTGCTGGAGCCATTCTATATGGAGGAATAGAGATAGGCTGAGTTCCTGGAATCACATCAATACCAAACTCTATTTTCCATTCTGGAGGTAAACCTGGAAGATCTTTTGGAAATACATCAAGGAATTCATTGACCACTGGAATCGACTGAGGAGTTTAGGGTTCCACATCAGTATCTTTCACTCTTACTAAGTGACATATGTACCCCTTGGCTATCATTTTCCTTGCTTTAAGATAGGAAATAAATTTTCCTCTTGGTGTCTCTACATTACCCTTCCATTCAAGAACATGCATTTGTGGAAAATGAAAATGTACTTTCGTAGCTAGGCAATCTATCGTGGCATAACAAGAAGCCAACCAATCCATACCCATTATGACATCAAAATCCACAATTTCTAGTTCAATAAGATCAGGCAGTGTATCATGACCACACATAGTTACCACACAATTACGATATACTCTTTTTGCAATAATATATTCATCAACTGGTGTAGATACTTCAATTGACTTAATTAATAATTCTGGTGTTCTTTCAAATTTCACAGCAATCAATGGAGTAACATATGATAATGTAGAACTCTGATCAATTAATGCATATACGTTATGTGAAAAAATGGATAAGGTACCTGTGACTACATTAGGAGAAGCCTCCGAATTCTACTGGTCCACTAGAGCATAGGTGCGATTCTGGGCTCCACTGGAACTAGCTGCTCCTCTAGCACCTCTACCACGACCAACAGGTTGTACACCTCTGCCTAGTGAAGGAATCGATGATGATGATGTAACGGTGGATCCCGTAGGTCGTTCTATACCACCCATGACCCTTTGTGGGCATTCTCTCATCATGTGCCCCAACATACCGCACCAAAAACAAACATTTGTCCCCGACTGGCATTCACCTAAATGATACCTTCCGCAGCGCTGACACGGCTGATGAGAAAATCCTGCTGTCTATGAACCTTGAGACTCTACCCAAAATGGCTACCTCTAAATCCCCAGAATTGGGATGAAGTACCTGTTGTAGGGGAAGAAAATGATGGTCTAGGTGGTCTAGGAAAAATTCGAGGCCTAGATTCTCCTTGGGACACCATAGACTGTCCCATAGGTCTATCCCTCTTCGACGGCCCTCGTTTAAATTCGTGTACCCTTCTTCTTTGCCTCTGGTCCTCCATCTTCTGTGAAAAAGCCTATATTCTGGCTATATCCATATCTCTGTTCAAAGCAGCAATAGTGTAGTCCCTTACCAAATATGGCTCTAATTTGTCCACATATCGATGGACTCTGTCTATCATTGTGGCTACTACATTAAGAGTATATCGAGCCAAAGAATTAAACTACAGACTGTATTCTCTGACACTCATATTCCCTTTGAGGAAGATTTAAAAACTGGTCTGCACGTGCCTCCCGTGGATCTGCTTTCAGATCTGACCCAGTGAATATGGGAGGGTCTAATTTTAGAAAATCCTGTGTTCGCCGACTAGCTACTCTAGCCGCGTCATCCTCACTTGTCGTTGGACCAGCTTGTCCCTGAGTTTGTGCAGCAACTATCTGAGTCAACATATGCGCTACATTTCTTAAATCCTGTTCAGGGGCATTCATAGGAGGTTGAGCAGGTTCTTCTCTCCTTCTCGGCTCTTCTGGAGCTGGAAAAGTAGAAAAATACCGCGATGCAATTTCAGTGTCAGCTCCACCTTAACTAGCTTGGTCAGGTGGTGATTTACTCGTGACTTCTCCGACAAGTATATCTACCTGCTTACCTTTTCCCCTACCTCGTCTTGTCATCGACATTTTACTATAACAAAGAAAACCAATTCAAATGGTCAGACATAATTCCACTTTCAATTTTGGCTCTATTGCACGATCTTGAAATGAAGAAAAGAAACAACTCCTAAATGTCCTGTATCCTCCTGCTTATAAATGTGGTGCACAACACATCCATAAGCAAGACTCTACTCAGAGACGGCTTTGTAGATACCCTTAGGACGACCTACTCTGATACCACTTTTGTCATGCCTCGAATTCCAACGAGGCGGGCTGGCACCTGAAGCCATTAAGGCCCGAGAGAATCAATCTTCATTCCTATACACTCATACGCATGTCACTTAATAAGCATCACCATCACATAGAGATATAAGATGCCAATAACAGAAGTCATGGAAAAACATGTGATATATATGAAACTTGGACGTTGGGGCCACCATGTCAAAAGCATACGTTCCTTACATTTCCATCATTTTGTCCCATAACATCTACAAAGCCTCTATAGATAAATAGACGTAACCAACCTAAAGTAGGGACAAGTCCCCGCTTTATACGACATTACATAATATCAAAACAAGTATACACATGTGACTCGAAAAGCCCTGAACCAACTGGAGATCACCAATGATCTGCAAATGACCCGCAACCTACTGTGGAGGTCTACTAGCACCTGCGCCTATAGCAAGTAAGGTAAGTCCCCCAAGGGACGTCAATACGAAGAATGTACTGAGTATGTAAGGTTATAATAAACTGCATCATACATAAGAACATCAATGGAGTCAAATATAAGAGAATAGTCAATATGGATAAACCATCATTCTGTATGTGTGGAACTATGTACATTACATTCGTTACTTTCTTTGCCTTTACGTTCATTCATCTTTATCGTTCTACCCATGCTAGGCTTTTCTGTCGCCCTTGGGATGAGATTTATCATTCTACCCATGCTAGGATTTTCTATCGCCCCTGAGATGAGATTTATCGTTCTACCCATGCTAGGCTGTTCTGTCGCCCCTGGGATGAGATTAACCCATGCTAGGTATTTTAACCCCTGGGATGTGATTAACCCATGCTAGGCTTTTCTATCGCCCCTGGGATGTTACTATTATATTGGGATCGACCTATGCTAGGTATTTGAACCTTTGGGATACCACCCATGATATTAGGATTGACCCAAGCTAGGTGTTTATTCCACCCCTGGGATGCCGCTCAAGAATATACAAACAATTATACATTACTTCTTTCTTTCATTATAAGAGTGATACATTGGTGATTGTACATTATTGGAACTTTGAAACATTAGTCAATGAACATGAGACATGTGAGTCACAATTGGTCCTATGAGTAATACTATATGACAATCTGAAATGAGATACCTTTAGACATTTCGGAATGGAACAAGTATAATTGCAATGTGAACAATCTGTACTGCAGAAGGATACAGAAAGAGTAACCTTACATACCTTATCTTCCCAATATGATTACATAGTCCTATATGTGAATACAATAATCCAGCTCCTTCCTTATGTGTTACTCTACAACACAAGTTTATAACAGAGCTTACGTTTACAACTAACTACTTTACAAGTGTATAAGACGACAATGAGTTACATGACTTCCCTAGAACGTCATTTCACCCTTTACAATACAATTCACTACATTACCATACCAAAAATACCATAACATTCCACACATTGACTAAGACATCATAAACTAATAGCATTTCACACCAAGTTTACCCTTCACGCTTCCTCATTAACACTACATCACAATTATTCCATCAAGTCACCTCAATACCTTTCAAAACAACATATTAACAACAATCCATAATTGATATAATCCCACATGCCTCCAAACGACCCCTTAAAGTCATTCAATAGGTATCATAAGTTGATAATTGCATCCAAAAAGGGTATATGGGCCTTCGGGGATCAAAAAGAGACAACAACATACAAAACGAGATTCTGGGCTGACTTGCGAAGCCACCTGCTCCTACAGGTGGTTGAGGTACAGCTGCAGGTGACCCTTGGCCCTGTACAGGGCCACCTGCGTTGGCATCTGCGCCCGCAGGTGCCCTGTCTGTGAGGGTGGGTGCCCGTTTCGGCCAAAAAGGGTCTCTTTTGGGTCCTTTTTTTGTAATAAATGGTCCAAGGACATAAGTAAGCTTATATTTACATATTTTAGGTCACTTGGATGCCAACAAACCATCATGGTTTCACAACCACATCTCACATGTTGATATTTAATCCATCAAACTCACTTACTTCAAGACCAGAAGTCCACTTTCAAGTTTAGAAGTCAAAACCCTTCACCGATTAAGCAAAAGTACATTGTTTTACACATAGTGAACTGTCCAACACTTTGCCAACATAAACAACATGATTTATACACCATCTTAAGCATATCATATACTAAATCATAAGGATAAAAACTTACCAAAGCTTGCAAGAGAGTGAACTTTTCCAAAGGAGTGATGACTTAGGGTTTGTGTGAGATGAGAAATATCTTTAAAATTTCTAGAAATGGCATGTGTGTTACAATGAATAAATATCTTATTTTTCCCCTTATATAGTCCTTTTTTGGTCATCCTTAGCCATACACTTAGGCACAATTAATGTGTGTTTACTTGGTCAATACAAGAATGGGTCAAATTCTATTTGGGCCATGTCTTTTGCTCCATTTTTGGGCCTTAATTGAGCCCAATGGCACAATACTAATTAAGCCCACTAAATTTAATGTATAATACACCAACCTTCTCATGTTTAAATGACTCCATAAATGTTACAGTAATTAAATATGTTCAGAAACATACGGGGTGTTACAGATCCATTGACTCAATTGCTATTTTTCTACTTAACACCTTACCTTACTACCTCGATATGATAGATGAAACATATATGTATGTATGTATGTATATATATATTTAATTAAAAGACATACAATCATTTGAATCGATGATCCATGAATGAGGTAGAAGAAGTATCAAAATCACAGTTAGTCCATAGAATAAGACAAAGTAAGTATCAACAACCATCTCCTCTTGAGTCTAAAGATGGAGGAGATTCATTTGATGAGTCCAGCACACAGGGGTCGACAATAATAAAAAGAGTAGTGCCCATGATAATGAGAGCCGAGAGGCATCTACTGCACCTAGGATAGGCACCATTATTAAATACAAAAATTTGACATTTAGAGACAGTATATAGTAGTACGTTAAAGTGTCAGAGAAGATATTTCAAGATGTCCTATCCACTATGGGTAAGGGGTACATAAAGGGAAGTATAGTTGAGGAGGTCAAAATTAGTTCTGCAGAGTTGGCTGAGTATCCGGATATTGAAGAGCTTTATAAGTACTTCCACTTGGAATGGGTAAGTCAAGCACCAGGGGATTACTACCCCGTTATGGTTTGAGAGTTCTATGTGGCATATGCCACCGCATTGATCAATAGTTGCAAAAGAAAGACAAGAAGTGAAAGATCAACCTACCTTGGAGAGTGTACTAGTTCAGGGAGTGCATGTTACTATCTCCGAGATGAAGATCAACCGATTCTTATATGGGATTGATTATACATCCCCCACAGAAGTACAATCATTATTTAGCCAACAAGGATGAGCAGTAGAAGTGGTTGCATAGGTTCTTACTTACTCCGAGCCAGCATGGCTGACTTATAAAAAGGCAAATATTATAAAGGCCTCCCTGAGCCTGATGTCTACATTTTGTTGGGCTATGATGAAACTACAACTTTTACCAATAGTGGAAGATAATACTTTGAATGTGGAGAGGTTCATAGTAGTTATAAGCCTCATGTCGAGGTTAAAGTTAAACTTTGGCCATATCATAACAGAAGAGATAAGGGCATAAAAATTAAAGTGTCATGCCTCGATCCGAGACCCTGGACGTGGCAGGCACCTGATACTATCGCCAGTATGAGCGAACCTTCTAGAATATCACATCATCCTACAACTAACATATGTAAATGAAGCAGAAAATAAAATAAAGTTAAAACATGATTCCCTAAAGGAGAAAAGCTATCTCAATATTCATTAAAATAACACAATATTTGTTAATACTAATAATTATGAAAACCAAAGACTAAAAACAACAATATCTAACTAACATCTGACATAGCCTGTGAAGCCTCTATTGAATAAAAATAACTGCCAAGACAAGGTCCCTACATACCATAATATTGAAAGAAACATAACAAATCAACATGTCTAGACTAGACCCCAGGTAGGAGGGAGGCTCACCAATAGAAGAAAGTCGTGATCTTAATAGTGCGCCTGGTCATGGGCCTGAGTGCTTGAACCTTTTTCATGAAATGCTGTAGTGCCAAAGACGTCAATACATAGATGTATTAGTATGTAAAAACACACAAGGGAAATAGTAAAGCATGTAAAGTACATATACAACAAGTACAATGCAAGAAGTAAAAAGTTGAGTGAGACAAGAACATAAGTTGCTATAGTAACTGTTAAAGTCATGCAAACTAATCCTCTTAATTCTTTATGGGAGTAAGTGGTGAACCAACATAAACCACCATGTGAGCGCATAGAGTCTGATCTCAGCCTGATCAACTAGGCCAACCTATACATTTTGGGCATAGGGTATACATGACATGATTTGCTAGATAGGATCCATAAATAACCTTTTTCATGACACATGAAAAAGAGTCATTCGACCTGTGGAATGATCTCTATCCTACGTTGACAAAAGACATTTAGGGCATTCCTAATAGTACTTTATGGGATTAAGTGGTGAACAAAAATAAACTACTATGTGAGCACATGGAGTCTGATTTTGGCCAATCAACTAAGCCATCATATACCTTGTCAGGCATAGGACATAGATGACATGATTTGCTAGTAAGGATCCATAAAAAGACATTTTTGTGACACATGAATAAGAGTCATCCATATTATGGAATAATCTGTATCCTACATTGGCAAACATAGTTTTAGGCATTTGTCATTTAGACCTAAGCATTCCTGATCAGCCAACTAACTTCCTTAAGCTCATAATGTTATATATTTATCTTACTGATTCATGTTCACATATTAGCCATATTAGGCTCATATTCATGGTTTATACACTTTAGGGATCATCCTCATAAGTTACATCATTCATTAGCATCATTGAAAACTAATGAGAGGTAGAATCATAATTCATTATGCCATATTAATTCATAAGTTAAGGATTTTCATAACTTTGTGGAGATTGAGTTTTTGGAATGTTCATGACATTTTTAGCATAACATAAGATTATGGAGATCATATCTTAAGGTCATGAGGACATTATTGAATGAATCATAGTGCTAGAAGTGATACGGATCAAGTCATTATGCCATAGCTCATAAAAGAGGGATGTCATGGCATTAAGGAGTTTCTAAAGATTATAGAGATTTTGAAAGATTTCAAGTCATTACAACATAGTCAAAGGTTTCATAGCATGATGAAATTATGGAACAACTTTGAACTATTCTTGTTGTTGAACATAACTAGAAGTGAAAGTGTTCATGTCATCATATTAAAACAAAGCAAGAACAATCACCTCCTTTTTATTGAATAACAGAACAAAAGGGTTCAGTCAAATATCATTGAGTTTCATCATTATAAAAAATTCTCAAGTTGGGGATTCATGAAATTCATAGAGTTCATGTAAAAGTTCAATAGTGCAATCAATCTTTTCAAGGTTCGTGGAATTCATAGATTAAATAACTTCATAAAGTCATCCAAACCATAATTCTTGAGTTCATACCTAAAATCTAATATAAGGAACATTGATTAGGGTAATCATGAAGTAAGGGTTTAAATATGGAAATCTCATAATTTTTTTTGAAGAATTCAATTAGATGTTAAGATCAAGGGATTTACTCTAACCCTAATTCATCATGAAAGTAATTTCAAACTGAGGAAGAATGAAATCCATAAGGGAACATCGTGATAGTAGTCTTACATAGCTCATTATGCTAGAAGAAATTGTGATTGTGATTAGAAGGGACTAAACTTGATTCTAATGGCGATTCTCTTGAATTCTTCAATTTTGTGGTTGAGAGAAGGAAGAGGTGTGTTAGATGATGAAGAGACATGTGTAGGCTAATAACAAAGGGGTTTTAAATCATGTATAATGAGTATCCTAAAGCCCTAGGATGAAATTAACCTTAAATAGACAAGAAGGACAAACTTCACTGCCTCAAAGGCTTGGGACATCGCCTGAGGCATTTTGGGTGGTAGCTTGTCAGTTCTAACAGTCCCTCTATAAAATGCCCATAACTTTTTACTCGGACATGGATTATTGTGGGGTTGTTGGCGGTGGAAAGAATACAAAACCAATAATTTGGTGGGTAGTGGCCATATAACCCTACATATTATAAGAGAAATTCTTGTTTGAAGTTGACCTAGTAAAAATTTGTATGAAAACTTAATCGGTGGGGAAGCTTTCAACTCAACTTTGTGCTAGTGGTTTCTTATGAACTTAACTTACATCTAATTCACTTCCCACACTTAAAAATTGATCTTAACACCTAGGTACAAATAAAAAATCCATTGGGTTTGGGTCTCTCTATATACCTAGAATAGTTCAAACCTTAGCCTAAAAGTTTGAGGTATTATAATATCTTCCCTTTGGGATCATTCATCCTTGAATGATGGTTTTGGCTAGGTGGAAAATGCATGAGTAGAACTATTTACTATCAACTTCTATAACTATGCGTATTAATAAGGCTGAGCTATACTGACGACAAGGATTTGACAACCAACTACTAAAGAATTAAAGAGCACGAGTTATAAACACTAGAATTATCACACTAAGGACATGAAACATGAGTTTGTAGAATCAAAAGGTGCATAGAAATGAAGGACTACATAGGAACATGGGCTTGACCATAGGTTCTATTCAATATAAAGGTACATGCCAAGAAACAAAGGTGTGTTGGACATAAGAATAGGAGAATTTCCACCTTAAATGATATAACGGATATCCCTTAAGCTTAGCAGCATTTGTCAACTATGTTTTCTCCTTTGAATACAATAATTCATCATTTACAACTTACAATTCCCATGTGAACACATAACTACTAGAGTCTGAGTCTAATTGAATGTTGTTCCACGTCCAAGCCTAACCTGGAGGTACAAACTACTACATGTAATATGAACATGCTAGTATAAGCCACAATGTTCGATATTATCTATCTCCTTAGAAACTTTCCTCTCCAAGAATACAAATTCTTCTTTCCACTTTAATCAACTAACCTTAAGCTCTAATCAAGGAGTCACTAGCCACAAAATACCATTATCCATATATTTATCAACCACGACATTCAAACCTATCACTAGATTCACTATAGGGCTTTTTTTTTGTGTAACTAAACTATCTAAGAATATTCCTAAGCACTCCTAAAATTTGTAACTTCAAGAACTTCTACACGGAGTCACACCATATATCCCACATCCAACTATTTCCCATATCTAAACATGATCTAACATTTCATCCAAACTTATAACCTTGGATGGAGTAATAACACCCTAATTTTCACAATAAGGAACATCTACTCTCTTTCATCTAAACTATTACATAGTTGTTTTCAATACCACTATCATGATATAAGAAAGGTCACTAAAGGGGTAGAGTATGAGGATCTGGGATAGTAGAGATATTGTTCAATCATAACTTGTACTTATTGTGAACCTGACACTTAAAATGGGGCCTGACAAGAGAGGTACAATAAGCAAGAATACTTAATTTATTAAAAATATAGAGCATGAATAGAGAGTTATTTTGGGAATAGACAATGATGTAACATGAGTTTGAAACATATCATAAAGCATGAGTATATAAGATTGGGCATATTGAGAAACATGAGTTCATATATCATGAGTTGTATAACATAAAACTAGATAGATTCATGGAGTAAGATTAGGATTATTTAGTAAAACTATTACTTCTCATTCTAGGAATTAAGCATGGATATGAATCAGTATGAAGTGCATAAACCTCGATCATAGGAATGAAGCTAGTACTCAAGACAAGAGTAGAGTGTCATCTTAAATGTAGTGAGAAATATGTTAAGTAGGAATGGTTAGACGTCTCATCTTTGATCTTTTATAGAGCTCATAACTACCTGAAACTCAATACATCCCTTGGTTTAACACCTTATTATCTCCCCCTTAGGTTTGGAGACCTATTCCCTAAACTGAGCTACAAGCATAATACTCTACATGGTCGGGGTATCACTATACACAAGAATGCTTAAACTTTCCCTATTAGACTATATTTGTTGATACAAAATCATTGTTGGGACTTCTTTCTGAGATACTTCCCTTAACTTTTTCTTGCCTTTATGGCCATAGTTCTATAACTTATACTCCTATTGGCATACATAACAACTTCTTCTAACATTTAGCAATCTGTCCCTCTCTGTTTATTCTACTAACATCATACCTCTAAATTCATATCTACCCAAATCGATGGGATTAAAACTAAACTGGTGTACTTCAACATCATCTATATATAGCCCCCATAATCCAGGTCTTAGGGACACCATATAATATATAACTATCCTTCTCCATAGTAAGAAATGCAAGGATACTAACTAGGCACACCTAACAGTTATAAACTTAGAATCTCATGTAACACCATAATAACTTGGGCACACTTTTTTCTGTATAAAACTTAAGGCTCCTCTGTCACACCTCGAATTCCAGTGGGTCGGACTGGCACCCAAAGCCATTAAGGCCCGAGAGAACCAATCTTCATTCATGTGCACTCATATGCATGTGATTAAAAGAACAACACTCTACCTCATTTAGATATAAATTACCAATGGCGTAAGTCATGGAAAACATATGATCTATATGAAACTTGGCCGTTGGGGACACCATGTCAAAAGCATACATTCTTTCATTCATCTTCCCACGTACGTCTACAAAGCCTCTAACAGATACCTGTACATAACCATCCTAAAATCGGGACAAGTCCCCGCTTTATATAACATTTACATAGTACCAAAACCAATGTACACATGTGACTCAGAAAGGCCCGAACCAACTGGAGCTAACCAATGATCTGCAAATGACCCGCAACCTATTGTGGAGGTCTGCTAGCACCTACGCCTACAACAAGTAAGGTGAGTCCCCTAAGGGACGTCTGTACGAAGAATGTACTGAGTATGTAAGGCTATAAGAAACTGCATCATACATAAGAACTTCAATGAAATCAAATACAAGTGAGTAATCAATGTGAATAAGCCACCGTACTGTATATGTGGAACCATGTACATTGCTTTCATTATTTTCTTTGCTTTTACGCTCATTCATCATCATTTGTATCATATCATATTCGGGCCCCAACTGATCAGTGGGTCATAGTATAACATAACATAACATTGGGATCGGCCCGATCTAGGCTTATGCCTCCAGAGTTGCCACCCATAAACCAATATATCAGGTTCGGCCCGGGCTAGGTTCTTACCCCCTAGAGCTGCCCCGTGTCAGGTTTGGCTTGAGCTAAGCTTCCGCTCCCAGAGCTTCCCCCTGATCCAATAATCTTGGGATCATCTCGAGCTAGGCTTATGCCTCTAGAGCTGCTTGTCCTACCTCGAATTCCAACGGGGCGGACTGGCACCCGAAGCCGTTGAGGCCCGAGAGAACCAATCTTCATTCACATACACTCATACATATGCCACTCAATAATTATCACCATCACATAGAGATATAAGATGCCAATGGCGGAAGTCATGGAAAATATATGATATATATGAAACTTGGCCGTTAGGGCCATCAAGTCAAAAGCATACGTTTCTTACATTTCCTTTATTTGTCCCACAACAACTACAAAACCTCTATAGATACATGGACATAACCAACCTAACGTCGGGACAAGTCCCCGCTTTATACAACATTTATAATACCAAAACGAATGTACACATGTAACTAGGAAAGCCCCGAACCAACTGGAGCTCACCAATGATCGGCAAATGATCCGCAACATACTGTGGGGGTATACTAGCAACTGTTCCTACATCAAGTAAGGTAAGTCCCCCAAGGGACATCAGTACAAAGAATGTACTGAGTATGTAAGGCTATAAGAAACTGCATCATACATAAGGACATAAATGAGATCGAATGCAAGTGAGTAATCAATGTGAATAAACCACTGTACTGTATATGTGGAACCATGTACATTACTTTTATTACTTTCTTTGCTTTTACATTCATTCATCATTATCGTTCATTACTTCACTTTATCCTTCTTTGCATTAAGAAATTGTAAGCATATAATAAACAAATGAACAACTGATCAATGGTAAAAAAGGATAACCTATGCTAGGTATTTTAACCCCTGGGATGTGATTAACCTATGCTAGGCTTTTCTGTCGCACCTGGGATGTTACTGTGATAACCCATGCTAGGCTTTTCTGTCGCCCCTGGGATGTGATTAACCCATGCTAGGCCTTTCTGTCGCCCCCGGGATGTTACTATGATATTGGGATCGACCCATGCTAGGTATTTAAACCCCTAGGATACCACTCATGATATTAGGATTGACCCAAGCTAGGTGTTTATTCCACCCCTGGGATGCCACTCAAGAATATACAAACAATTATACATTACTTCTTTCTTTTATTATAAGAGTGATACATTGGTGATTTTACATTATTGGAACTTTGTAACATTAGTCAATGAACATAAGACATGTGAATCACAATTGGTTCTGTGAGTAATACTATATGGCAATACCTTTGGACATTTTGGAATGGAATAAGTACAATGTCAATGTGAACAATATGTGCTGTAGAAGGATACGGAAAGAGTAACCTTACATACCTTATCTTCCCAATATGAATACACCTTCCTATATGTGAATAAAATAATCCAGCTCCTTCCTTACATTTTACTCTACAACACAAGTACATAACAGAGCTCACGTAAACAATTAACTACCTTACAAGTGCATAAGAAGACAATGAGTTAGATGATTGCCCTATAACGTCATTTCACCCTTTACAATACAATTCACGGCATTGTCATACAACCAATACCACAACATCATAAACCCATAGCACTTCACACCACGTTTATCCTTTACGCTTTCTCATTAACACTACGTCACAATTACTCCATCAAGTCACCTCAATACGTTCCATAACAACAATCCCACAAGTTATACACATTGAAAAAAAACAAGTAAAGGACATAACCACACCATACATGTTGATATTTCATCCACACCATTTACTTCCATTAAAACCTCAAGTCTTCTTTCAAGTTTAAGTCACATAGATGACACATCTTTTAGCACAAAGCAAAGTGCACCACTCAACACCTTTAGACATAACCATCATGATCTACATAATCCCTCATGCATATAATATATTAAATCACAAGAGTAAACACTTACCCAAGTTTGCAAAGTAATGATCTTGTCCAAAAGATATGGTTGCCTTAGGGTTTGAGATAAGTGTGAAATGTCTTGGATAATTCTAGAAATGGCATGAGAGTTGTAATGAATAAAAATCTGATTTTTGCCTTTATATAGCCCCTCAAGTCATTCTTAGCCATACACTTGGGCATAATTAATGTGTTTTACTTGGTCAATGGTAGAATGGATATTTTCTCCATTTGGGCCATGTCTTTCTTGTAAATTTTGGGCCTCAATTGAGCCCAATGGTACAAGACTAATTCAGCCTACCAAATTTAATGTATAATACCCCAATAATCTCATGTTTAAATATTTCCATAAATTTTAAGGCAATATTCAACTCACGAGATTCATGTTCGTAGCCTCAACCATAAGAATAAGCGATTTTAGCCACTCATGGATTAATTTAACATAAATTATAAAAAAAGAAATAAAAATAAAAAGGAAGAATAATTAACCCTAATTTGGATGCCAAAATTGCCCAAGAGTAGTCCTACCAAGATGGATTAATGATACAATAACCAAAGAGCCCTATTTATAGACTAGTGGTCGGAGAAATTTTTTTGGCAAAATGCGACCCGGCACACTGCCTGGCACACCCCTCTTCTACCCCAGCCAAAAGAATTTCTGTCAAAAGCGGCCCGGCACGCTTCCTGGCGCGCCCCTCTGCTGCCATGCCAAAAAAATTTCTATCAAAAGCGGCCTGGCGCGCCTGACACTTAAACTTCGATTTTCTTCCTTTCTTCGACTTTTCTTTGAGGACATTAGCACAATATCAATAGTCCATCAAAAACAATACAAAATACGTACTTATTGATCTAAAAACTAAGGTAAACATGGTTCAAAGTTGGCAATAAGGAATATAAATACGCCCTAGATCACCAATAAAGTAGGGTCAGAAATGTACGGGGTGTTACATCCTTCCCCCCTTAGAAACATTCATCCTCAAATGTTAATAACATCATTCCATTAACAAAAAATACACCTTTATGTTAGCATATATATATATATACACTTAATGCTTATAGAAACTTACTTGTTATTGCTCCCCTTCCGCACTTTGAACTTTTTCTTTCATTTGAAACAAATACGGGTACTTTGACTTCATCATTTCTTCAGCTTCCTATGTGATCTCTTCTACTTGCTGATTTCTCCAAAGTACCTTTATGGAACTACGTCTTTATTCCTTAACCTGTTTACTTGTCTATCTAGAATAGCAATAGGTATCTCTTCATAGGTGAGATCCTCTGTAACTTGCACATCTTCAATGGGAGCGATACGAGATGGATCACCTATGTACTTTCGAAGTATCAAAGCATGAAGTACTGGATGAACTTTGGAGAGTTCTTGGGGAAATGCTAATTCATAGGCAACTTACCCAAATCTTCGAACAATTTCATATGGCCCTCTATAACGGGGACTCAACTTCCCTTTCTTTCCAAATCGTATTACTCCTTTTATCGGTGACACCTTCAAGAATACCCAATCACCTATGGAAAATTCGAGCCCTCTTCTTCTAATATCAACATATGACTTGTGTCGACTTTGGGCCGTTTGTATCCACTATTGGATCACTTTAACTTTCTCCATAGCTTGATGAAAAAGGTCTGGCCCAAGTAAAGCGGTTTTACCCACTTCAAACCATCCAATTAGTGATCTACACTTCCTTCCGTATAAAGCTTCATAAGGTGCCATTTTGATACTTGAATGATAGCTATTATTGTAGGCAATTCAATAAGAGGTAGATGATCATCCCAGCTCCCTTTAAAGTCCAACATGAACGCTTGTAGCATATCTTCAAGTGTTTGGATAATACATTTTGTTTGTCCACCTGTCTGAGGATGAAAAGCCATACTCAAATTCCCTTGGGTTCCCAAAATCCTCTAAAAAGATCTCCAAATGTCTGATATAATAGAGATTGGAATCCCATGTAGTCGCACTATCTCTTTAACATACAACCTTGCATAATCTTCAGCTGTATAGGTGGTCTTGATTGGTAGGAAATGCGCTAACTTGGTAAGCTTGTCAACTATTACCCATATGGAATCAAATTTCCGCAGTGTACGAGGCAAACCTATGATGAAATCCATGTTAATCATGTCCCATTTCCAGACTGGAAGATTGATACATTGCATATAACCTCCAGGTTTCTGATGCTCTACCTTTACTTGTTGACAATTTGGACATTGAGCTACGAATTCTGCAATGTTCTTCTTCATG